>JAMPIT010000388.1:7207500-9607500 GCA_026261815.1 Monarcha castaneiventris obscurior
GTTCTAAAAGGCATGAATGTACATGCTTAATCTCCACTTCAGTCCTAATCTACTCTATCCAAAATCAAC
Source organism: Monarcha castaneiventris obscurior (assembly GCA_026261815.1). Lineage (NCBI taxonomy): Eukaryota > Metazoa > Chordata > Aves > Passeriformes > Monarchidae > Monarcha > Monarcha castaneiventris. Next base: position 7,207,570 of record JAMPIT010000388.1, read on the forward strand.
AGTTTTACTCTCTAATACAACTGAATCCAGGGCACATTAAAATGCCAGCATGGCTGTAAGACCATTTCAAAATCACAGTAGAGATATCTTATCAAAAGCTCACTGGAGAAAAACATTCTCTGTCAAAGAAGGTGGCTAGTTTTGTCAGCACATAAAATACAAAAATACCACAGCATAACAATTGTAAACAAGACATCCCAAAACCCTGACAGTATCTATCCCAGCAGACAGTGGCCATGTCTACATCAACAATCAGGGCAGCATTGCAGAGCAGACTGTAGAGTGAAAGAGTTTCTCCTGACAACCTGACCTTCATAAGTCATTCATTTTAGGGAGAGTTATTTTGTCTTAACTTTAGTTTGGTCCCAAGGATCCAGCAGCTATCAGTGACATGAATAGAGAGGGGCACTGCTTCCAGTTTAGTTTCATTTGAAAGGAAAACAGTTTTAAAGGAAACACACTGACATCATTACATAATGTGCACCTCTCCTAATTGTCCACATTTCCTGCAAAATTCACTCATAATCCAACCTGAAATACAGATATATATGTATCCAGTCCCTCATGCCTACAGTTACAGGTTTCAGATGAGAGAAAATGAAGGCAAATATGCCCAGCACGCAGGCTACAAAAAAAGAAGACATCTCTAATTGTAAATACTTCTACAAATAATATTTTTCTTATAGAAGCTGTACAGTAATGTTATTCCTTTATCTCTTTTGTCATCCACTAAGTATGCAAAGAAAATTTTAACGAAACTAAAAATTATAACATAAATTATCTTTAATCAGAACAATTATTCCCACAAGCACTTTTTTTCTCTTCTCCTTTTTAAAAAATCGCAAGGTCCATTAGTAAGTAGTAAAAAAAACACAACTACAGGAAAAAAAAAATGGAAATTAAAATACAACCCCACCTTTCCTAATCTTAAAGTATTTCTGAATCCTCCTAATTTTGGAATCGTCAGCTGGGTATCTTTGTATCAGCCTTAGATCTCTCTCCTAAAGGCCTTGGCTGGCTTTTATCTCCTCTGAGTCTGACGGCAGCTTAATTGCAAGAAATACACAACAGCAGCAAACTTCCAAGATGATTAGACTAAGTTATTATGCAATGTCACATACAACTATCTGAAAGAAACTTGTGGCAAGGTGGGGAGGAGAAATCACTTTTCTCAAGTAACAAGTGCTAGGACAAGAGGAAATGGTCTCAAGTTGTGCCATTAGAGAAGTTCAGAGTGGATATTAAGAAAAAATTTCCTCACTGAAAGGATTATGAAACATTGGAACAGGCTGCCCAGAGAAATGAGGGAGTCACCATCCCTAAAGGTATTTAAAAAACATGTAGATGTGGCACATGCAGACAAGGTTTAGTGTTGGACTTGGCAGCAGTGGGTTAACAGTTGGACTTGATGACCTTAGTAGCCTTTTCCAGTATAAATTATTCTAGGATCCTATGAAAGAGCTATTACAAGTGGTAGAAGGGGAAATAACTGAGTTGATCTCTGGAATCTCAGAATCACAGTTAGGATGGAAAACACCTCTGAGATCATCAAGTCCAACCTATGACCCAACAGCAGCGTAGCGAAGAGACCATGGCACTGAGTGCCATGTCCAGTCTTTCCTTGGACACCTCCAGGGATGGTGACTCCATCACCTTCCTGGGCAACCCATTCCAATGTCTAATCACCCCTTCCGTGAAGAAATTATTCCTGATGTCCAAACTAAACCTCCCCTGGGGCAGCTTAAGACCGTATCCTCTTGTCCCGTTGCTGGTTTCCTGGGAGAAGAGGCTGACCCCACCCTGGTACAACCCTCCTTTCAGGGAGTTGCCGAGTGATAAGGTCCCCCCAGGCTTTCTTTTCTTCAGGCTAAACACCCCCAACCCCCTCAGCTTCTCCTCAGGAGGACATGCCCTCCTGACCCTTCACCAGCTTCTTTGCCCTTCTCTGGACTTGCTCCAGCACCTCAATATCCTTCCTGAATTAAAGGATCTGGCACTGGGTACAGGACTCAAGGTGTGGCCTCAGCAGTGCCATGTATCGTGGGACAATTACTTCCCTTGTTCTGCTGACCACACTACTCCTGATATAGGCCAGGATGCCATTGGCCTTCTTGGCCACCTGGGCACATGCTGGCTCATCTTCAGCCAGCTATTGACCAGCATCCCCAGGTCCTTCTCTGCTGGGCAACTTTCCAGCCGCTCTGACCCCAGCCTGTAGCACTGCATGGGGTGTTGTGGCCAAAGTGCAGGACCCAGTACTTGGTCTCCTTGAAGGTCATGCTGTTAGTCTTGGCCCACCAATGTAGCTTGTCCAATTCCCCCCAAATTCACCTGTACTCCTTCTCCTGCAGGACCTACATTGTGTCTATGCTCACATTGCATTTTCTAAGAGAAGTAAAGTACCAGTCACCCAAACAACCTCATTCACTGTATAATTCTGTTTGGTTTAGAAGACATCATCCATTCTGTGCAGTGAGAGGCATACATTTTTTTTGAATAAGTGAAAATATATGATTACTTGACAGTATCACAGTGCACCTATCCAGGAGATGAATTTTAGATAACCATAACATTGGATTTTCTAATTTTTGAGTACTTGACAATCATCACATTAAGAAAAAAAAGTAAAAACCCTAAGTGGAAAGAACAATCAACTACAATTTCTTTGTTTATAACCCTTATTCTCATGGATCAGTATTAGCAATTTTAACCCTGAATCTTCAGAGCTATCTGATGTAACTTTGATGCAATTTATTCCTGTTGTCTTGCCACAGTCCTTACACTATGATGTGTAAGGTGAAAAGAGTGGTTCTTCCACTCTTTCAGAAGTCATGGTAATGAATTAACAATATACACTCTGCCAGCACTGTAGCAGCAGAATATCTCAGGGTTCGGAGGGGAAAAAGTGGGAAAAAAGGGTTAAATATTCTCCCTGTGGCACAAACCTTGTACACATGGCATGCCATGAAGACAACAGTGCATCTCTTGATAGATGTGGGTGAGGAATGGGTCGGTGACCTGCAGCTGGACTAGCCTGTTGGCTGCAGTCGTGAGGACATCTGCTGTGCCTGGGCTGAAGAAGCATAACTCTCATCTATCCTGTGGCCTGCACAGGCAGAAATAGCAGCCCAGGCATAACCTCCAATTCCCACTGGAGTTGCCAGGGAGCAGCTACGGGACAGCTACTGGCATGGGACAGCAGCACCTCTGTCCTGAAGGCAACTGGTCATTTGTTGTTTTGTCTCCAAAAGTATGGGTCCACCATTTGGGTCAGGGAAAGACAATGATTCTCTCTCTTCCCTGAAGATGAGATTAAAAACTTTCTTGTGTAATCCAACATGAAGGTGTAAAGTCCAGGGAGCCTTCATAATAGATCTCATGTCAAGGATGCCCAAAGCTCTTTTAAAAGTAACATCTTCATCTTCTGTCCTCACTTTAAGTTCACTCCAAGGGGTCAATGTAAATAATTTCAGCAAAGCTTGGCTGGGTGCTGAGCACTGCAATGAACAAGAAGCCTGCCAAGCAGGTGAGACTCCTGCTCAGACAGGACCGACACTTGGCAGGTGCTTTCAAACTGTGATCCCTAGACTATCTGTGAGGAGTAACCACAGGTGGTTCAGGGAGTTGTTTACACTCTCCCAGGGCACAGCAGAAACAAGGAGGCGGTCCTGCTTCCTAAGAAAGTTTTGGTTGTCAGTCTCCAAGCACAGTTCCTTTGTATTCCTGCCAGAACTCTCATGTATGCCTGTGCTTGCTTGGGTTGCTGCATAGGAAATGAAGGCAGTTAATGAGTCTCTGCTTTTGTCAGGTGTTTGTTTTCTAGACTTTCAAGTGTGATCAAATTTACCAATGACACAGAAATGAGAGGTTTGCAAGCATGCTGCACAGTGACCTGAAGGTAGTAAAGCACCAGAAACTATAGGCAGTTGGGGAAAAAAATGGCTGTGCTGATGAATACAGCAATCCAAACTCTGGGAGACAAAACAGTGGGCTTGGTTGCACAACGGGGTACAAGAGCAAGCACCTATAAGCACTGTAGTAATGTTTTATTGAGATGTTGATATTCACTTCCCTTTAATCTCTTTTGTCTAGTCAATCCATGTACCTCTAAAGAGGACAAAAATCAGACAGGCCATAGTGAAGTAGTTTCCACAATATTTCCAATTGAAGGGATGCAAACACCACAACAAAGTTTAAGAATCAAGTTCTAGCTATTGTCTCAACAAAAGCACAGGACGTGTGGTGGAATAAATTGATTGATACCTATATCTGAAATTAAATTCATCCCATAGGTGTGCTGCAAGCAATATGCTGTGATTCTCCTTTTGTGGACCAAAACAGTCAGGTCCCAAATCTACCACAAAAGCTTTCTTCATGGAAAGCTTCCAGAACTTTGTAGAGTTGCTGCTGGGTTTCAGGCTTAGCTGATTTCAGTCTTCACTGGGATATATAACCCTTGCTTTTGCCAGAAGCTGGAAACAAGTGATCAAAATATATTTTCCTGTGTCACATTTTTTTGTCTTCACCAGAGCAGCACATACTGAAAAAAGTACACAAAGTCCTGACAGCTTTCCCTCTCAATGCATTTTCAGTTCTTTAGTCCCTTTATGGGGTGCCTCCTAAACTGTCCTTGTCCTACCTAGTTCCGGTTTTGTAAGATTCATTATACAACCTCAGTTTCACCATTTGTTTTCCCATCCTTCTTTTTTTCTTGCTCATTTTAATTACTGCTTCCAGTTTGATTTTTTCTCCTCTGTGTCATAAATTTAAAGAGAAAATACAGGAGTTATATGTATCATTTTCTCAGCAGTTGAGATTTAATCAAGCCATTCCCTATTCTTATCAAGATTATTTTCAATTTTCCAGGTTCTGGTTCTGCAAGCTGCTCTTTATTGAGAGGCTGATCTTAGAAAACTTGGATGTTTTGATGGTTTTAGCTGCTGTAACATCCAGTTGTTTTTTAGTTGTATCTATAATCAGAATTTTTTAACGGGTGTTAAAAAATATTTCCTTGATGAATCATCAGACAAAATTAAATTAAAGTTTTCCAGAATAATCCAGATTTGGATTCTATGAAATTTTTAGCATCAAAATTGAATGTATGCTGTTACAAAATGTAAACTTCAACTAATTTCAGTCATAATTTGTTATACTATAAAAGAGCTTATTCTCTTTGTTATGCTGTTTCTCTTTTCTGACACTGATTCTTCCCTTTTTTCTTCCAAACACCTGGAAGTCCTCATAGCTACAAGGATGGGTCCTCTGTTGATCCCATTGTAATATTCCTTGATTCCTACACTGGGGTAGAGGGCAATTTCAGCTTTGAGGTCAGCTACCAAAGGGATATCATCAATAAAAGAACTGCAGGCGCACAACCTGCAAGTTTCAGTGCAAGGCCCTTGGTTCTCAGTGTGCCTTTCAGAAATCCAGAATTCAGTGTTTATAAGTCCTCTATATAAAATGATGGTTGAGGGAAAGGAGAGTAAGCTTTTGCCAGGAGACAGTGCTTAAAAACATACAGGAAAGTTCATCTAGATGTGATTGCTGAACACAAGGCAGGAGATGACAAACAAAGTGTTTAGGATATGGAGAGTTAACAGATGAGTTCTGCCCTTGACTTTAATCATGTGTGTTATCTGAGCCCCAGTTTGACACCAGCTTGGAGTACAGGCTCATCCAGAGAACAGCATTCACTGAGGAGGCAGTCCTTCTCAGAAAACTGGTATTTGGACTTAAGTCTTTTCAAATCACATAAAAACTTAACACTGACTAACCATGATTTGGCCCCACCAAAATCCTACATTACTTAGGCAGATGTATTTCTCTGTTTAGCCACCAAACTCTTACTGCCAAAGTAGCTTTCTATGTTACCTCAACTATTTTCTCTTCTTTTGCTTGGTCTTATTCCTGCTACATTACATATGTTTCCCTCCTGCATTCTCTAGCAGCTGACTGACCTGTGTCAATCAGAGGTTAAGGTTCTTACATACGGATACTGCTTTAAACATGAGAACAGTGTACAAAACTGCAGCTCAAGAACAGGAATAGATTTAACTTCAGTTATGCAAATTTCTACGTGGAACTTAACAGTAACAGGCAAAATTAACTCTGTGAGCAATTATGCGTGTCATTCTCAATTCATCTTTGTTTGATTTGCTAACAGAAAGAAAAAACCAACCCAACCCAAAACCCCCAATAATTCCCATCCCATCTCAGTGGAAACAACAAAGTCTCCCCAAAAATTTAGTAACCAATCTATTGTCATTCAGTTTGCTAATGATCAAATTCCATTCCTTAATCCTCCTATCATACAAGACCATGAGGTACTGAAGGAAACCTGCCACAACATTAAATGGAATTCAACACCCAATTTTTGCATAGCCCAGAATTTTGTTTTACATATTAATGGATAACTGCCAAACTGCAGGCAGCCAGCATCATTGACTCAATAACCTGCTGGAAAAATATCCCCCATGTGGATGACCATCTGCACCCACACAGCTGAGGCGTTAAATTATTTCATCACCGTCCCTGTCAAAATTTTAACTTCTTGACCTTCACAAAGAAATCCTGTGCTATCCCACCTAAAATCAGCCATCAATTTTGTTTTTTTTTTTTGAAACTGGTACAGCTGAAGTACCATGATAGCTAAAAACATCTCATTAGACTGACAAATTTTCCCACTTGTCCAGTATTTGCACTCCAAGTAGGTAGAGGGAGGAGGGAAATCATTCAGAAAGATAACTTGAGCTTCTTCGCTCCATCAAGGGACTGTTTGCAAACAGAGATTCCCACCTGCTGTTCTCCACATCAACCATAGCTGATAGCATCACATTTGTGGGTTTGCATTCATACATTACCATCACTTTCCCTAGCTTACCTGGCTGTCTTTTCTGTAAAAAGGTATCCTTTATTTACTCTTCTTGCTTTTTTTTTCTTCTTTTCCTTTTTTTGAATATCTTCTCCAAAACAGAGATTTGGTTCATTGCCCAAGGTCAGACAAGCCTTCGCCTTGGGAATTACTTTTTGCTCAACACTTTCTTTAAAGCAGCATATTCAAACCGAATCCAAATTTCACCTCCTGCACAGTTTTAAACTGTTGATCTTTCTACCACTATTCACAGCAAAATCTTTCACCATTTCACATCCTGGCTTTTTCAGTCCTCTCTTTTCTGATCTTAATGACTGCAAACATGTTCCTCAGCTGTAATATATTCAGTATGCTGCTATTCAGATTTCCTTGCTCGTTAATAACTACATAAATGTCACCTTTTTCATCCCTCTTCAGATTCTCCTTCACCTGCTTAACATATAAAGCCTTACATGAGCTTAAGGTTTGTCAAATGAGTTCCATCCTCCCTATTTTTTGTAACTTCTATAGAGTTGGCCTCTGATTTTATTCTGCCAGCAACAGAAGCTTTCACAGACCAATCACCGTCTTCCTGAAACAATTTATGTCTCTCTCCTGCATAACTTTCTCACTTAGGTAACAAAGGACACTGGCAGATTATTAAGCTCTTTACCATTCCTTCTCTAGACCTAGTTTCAAATCTAACTTTGTAGCCCTGGGGCCTAATAAATCTGGTGCTCCTCACTGGTGAATTCTCCATCTTCCCTGCCATGCTTACTCACTTCAATGAAGGCTCTTATTCCTGCCTTCTTTATCCAGCTCTGGACCCCAATTAGAAGGAAATCTCAAACTCCTGCCAGCCCTGGCTTATCACAGTCACTCTTTTGTGTTTTATCTCATCTGCATATTTTGTTTGTTTGGTGTCTCTTGAGGCATCACTCCCCTGGAACCTTTTATTTATGTATCTGCATTAGCACTTAGCAACAAGAGCACTAACGTTACATTTTTTTATCATTGTAAAACAGGTGAAATAGATCATCTGCTCTATAGCAATCTTGGCTCCTATAGTCAATGAAAACAATTAATATGTCCAGAGGCATTTTTGTCTCTGATATCAGATGGCTGAAACAAATAAGAAATTATCTTATTTCAAGATAGTTCACTTCTGTAATGAGGGACCCATTGTTTATGTTCTGATAAATTAAAACAGTAGCAAGATTTTATTCCATCACCCTATATTTCCATCCACTTATAGCTATATAGGTTGTTGGGTTTTTCATTTAAGGATTAAAATTTTCAATAGCTTATCTCTATGCAATAGTGATTTCTTGACAAGAAGAGAAGGAAAAAAAACCCAAGCAAACCAAACCTGCCTTGTCACCATATTTATTACATCTGTATCTGAAATAGAACATCTTTCTCTGAAGTCACTGGTATCTATTGTTTTGCATTAATAATTGGAATTATTTATAAAAATTTGAGCTTTTTGTTCTTGTCCAGAATTCAGAAATTTGATCTTAATACTTGTAAGTTTCACTACAGAATGGTTAATCCTTTCTAGTGAGTGCTACATAACTAAAAAGTGCTTATAAGAGCTCTCACAGACAGAGGTAAGGGTAGAATTCAGTTCTCAACTTCAGTTTTACAGAATATTAATTTTGGATATGATGTTTTTATGAAGGCTTACTCAGTTTGACTTGTCCAGCATTTGAAAATGCATCCAAGAAGTATACATCTCAAACAGTATGTGAATAAAATCAATATTACTAGGCACTGTGCTCTTGCAAACAACTAAGTCTCCCAAACTGACCTGAAATATCATGTAACATTGACCTAATCAACAAACTGGTTGGGTCAAATAGGCCAAACTTATCCAGAACTGTGACAAGCCAGAAGACTAGTAGAAATAAATACACAAGCTCTGTGATAGTACCCAATGTCCCTAAATTTACAGAGAAACACCTGCAAAAGCTCAGGCACTTGTATTCCATTCTTAAATCTTCAGAACTATCCAGCTGTGGAATCTGCTTGTGTATTTTAGCCTTCTTGTAAATTGCCTTTCATGCCTATAGCCACATATGACATGCCATTATCATCAGTCTGAAGTTTTGTTTCCTTGGCCACCTAAAACAGGCTATTGTTTCTATTCCCTGATTATATTAAGTCGCATACTTCTAATTCTTCCCCAAACAAATTTAGTTTCACGATTAAACTAATTTTGTTTCATGATTAAATGTATCTTGGCTGCAAGCCTGAAATTCACTTTCCATGAACACTTGAAAGAACAAAATTTAACTTGCATGAATTTTCATTAAAGGGCTGTGTGGAGAGATTGGAACATAAGCAAAAGGGAATTTTATGCAAACCTTTCAGAGATGATTGGGGGAAGCATTTCTATTTGCCCTGCTTGATTGTTAATATGTATTTCTCTCTCAGTGTGTTTCTCAAGATTTTTTGTAGTTGTTGCATTTATATTACTTAATACATAAACAATAGCTACAATAACAATGTGTGTAATGCATCAGCTACAATAGAGCATGAACTATATACATTATGTGCAAAAAAAAAAATTTAAAACGTTTTGATTTACAAAGTCAAGCACTTACGTTAGGAAGCGGCAGATTCAAAGTGGTAGGAAGGAAACTTTATCCTACTTGGCTGTCTGAACATGCATAGGGGTAGTTTTTAATTCTGTGGTCATATACAATCCTCCCTCCACAAATGCATTAACACCTGTGAACCAGGATCTCGGGTTTGGCAGTGATATACGTAGGAGTTTACAGAGGAGGTATGTGATTCCATTGATCATATAGATTTTGTGTAAATATGCCATGTTCCAATTAATAATTTGTAAAGACTTTATTCTTTAAAAACACATACAGATTGAGAGATTTCCTTGTGCGTTGTGGTATGTTTCAGGTGATAGATTCTACTCTCTCATTTGTCCTGTTTTGTAGCTCAGAACTATGGGATTGAACACGGGTCACAAGAAAGGCTTGAAGACTCTGTTACATGAAGAGGGTATGACATGTTTGTACAACAAAGTATATTTGTCACAGACTATAAATCAATTTATAGAAAAACAATTATTATTACACTGCTATTCTAGTCAAATCTTGTAACAATTGCTGGCAGAATATAATATTATTAATTTTCCCTTTGCATCAGTAGACTGAACAACACAAGGCTATCAACTTTTCAAGGGACAAAGTCACAGATTTCAACAGCCATCCACTATCTGTATCTGTCTTTTCAGGCAGATTATTACGTACACTGACCAGCTTCATACAAAGGAAACTTTTTGATCAAGGTATGCTGTTTACTCTAAAAATACCCCTGTGTTCCTGACTCTCACAAGAATCTTTCCTGAGGCTTAGTAAAATTTCACAGCCAAAAGTTTTCAAAAAGACTGTTGCTGACTTTTGTGGGAAGGAATTGATCTTTGGTTTATAGCACATTCATGTGTTCACTTGGGGATCCAAAAATGGAAACATCCTTACATTACTTCTGAACAATATTAGCCTTATTTGATATTTCTGTATACAAAATATAGAAAAAGTGACTTCCAATTATGATTGACACAATTATAATTCCTACATTGAAATAACTCATAGATTTTGAAGTAAACAGGCAAATAGAGAATGCAGTTTTGCTCATCAATTTCTTTATTATTAACTGATCTTCTGGTTGAGATACACAGAATTTTTAATTCAGTCCTCTGAAAACATAAGATTTCATAGGAATGAAAAAAGAAATAGAATATGAAATGCATAAATAAAGAACAGTTCAGTACAAATAGACCATGCAAAATTTGGGTTATACAGTGAGATGAAAACTTATTAATTGGATAATACACAAAGAAAAATAAATGCATGAAGATGGAATACCTAACAGCAGAAGTAGAGGACATTTAAGGTTGCAATTAGGAAATAAGAAAATTAAGCTAATTAGAGAGACTGTGATTTAAGAAGGACTTTGTTCACCTAAAGATAAGAACATCTGTGCAAATCCATGTTCATGATCAGAAAAATGCTACCCAGACCATTCCTTTGCTTTTTTTTTTTTAATCTATACTGCATCTCTCACCCAAGATCCACTATTCATTTGACTTCCAAAAAGCTTATCCCCAACCAAATTTATCCAAGCAGTTTTCAGTACTTGCTAATAGATACTAAACTACTTCTAATATTCTTGTATTACCCTCTTTGCAAAGGTTATCATAGAATGAGATGGTGCAGTTACTACAATAGTTACTACTCTTTGGTGAAATGAAAGGGTTGAAACAGAAAGCTTCAGGTCACAGTGATACTTCTTGTACTGACAATTTTTTTTTACCCACTCCTGTACGTTACCCAAGCATAAACAAAATAGGAAATATATACCTGAGATGTCTACAAGGCCCCTAAGTATGCTAATTATATATGTAAATAAATATATATAAAACAGATGTCTAAAATATGAATAATATATATAGAATATAAATTATATATATAAAATATATAAGTGTAATTTTTTTTTTTAATGTCAAGAAAAGACTGTGAGGGAAAGAGAAGAAGCAGGGTCGATGTTCAGAGCAGTAAATGTTGCCATCAAGCACCGTACGTAGTTTTAAGAGCAACAAATCCTGTTTTTAACCAGAAGGTTTAGAGTGCATTTTGCCTACAAAACAAGCACCTTTTCAAGTGCCTGCTTTAGCACTGTCAACCTTTAAATGATATGATCTTGTGCCTAATCTGTGTCTAATCTAAAGCCAATGAAGTAACGTGAGTTTTCCAGGCATCTTAACCAGCTTAAAATCACAACTGTAAGTCACAATAGAGTTCCTAGTCTAACAGAAAAGGAAATTTTAAAGTAACATGCTTGTTCCAGTAACACTTGTTTATCAATGGACCAACCCATAGTACAGAGAATACAAATCCTATTAAACTTAGTGGGTGAGTGAAAGAGATCAGTTTAGGTTTCTTCCCTGAATCCAAATTATTATCAAGAAGAATCAGTGGCTGATAATGCCCTAACAACCTCTAGCACCAACAGATATGACCCCAGGTGTAGTGATAAGAATATATAATTCTACATTCCCTGAACTCCTCTGTGTCTCCTGGAAAGTGCTGATGCTCTGGGATCTTGGTGCCACCTTGAACAATAGAAAGCTTAAAATTTAGAAGAGATTCAAAATATGCCAGATCACAGAATAATAACACAGTACTAATGGTAAATTAGGAGTTTAAGATGCATTTTGAATTACTGAGGAGGAAAACTTACAGGAAAGATCTTTATTTCAAAGTTTAACATGCATGACATGATGGGAATAAAAATTGCGTATTTGATTTCTTAATTTGTTCATGTTATTACTTATTCTGAATCTATTCTACTGATTAGAAAAGGGAATAAATAAGATTTTTTTTTTCTGCGGAAGAATAATTCTGTGACTCTGGAGTCAACAGAAGAACTTCTAGTTGACTTCATAACCTGCATGGAAGCATTTGATGCATGCCTGCAGATACCACAGGCCATCTTCCACAGTCACCTCCCAGCAGATGACAATTATATCAAATTCCCAACCAAATACCTCATCATGATGCAGCAGACAGAAGAACAATTATCATTTCTCATTTAAAAACAATAACTCTTTAAATTGTACATATTTAGTTATTTTTAATTAAAATCAATTACAGTTTAAATACATGTTCATTCTTTCTCTAGGGAAGGCAATCACAACTATGATCTAGAGCCTGAATAGGAAGCAGTGAGATGGAGAATGCCCCTTTTATTTTAAATAATCTCTCATGTATAAATTATTTGCCCCCACAGAGCAATTAGAATAGCAGCTGAATATTTTTCTTTCCAGACTAAGGATGGCAGGAAGAAGACAAGGCAAAAATTTATTTCTGTCTGCTAAGAGCATCCTTATTTAAATCCTGAAATGCTATTACATTTCAAAAAAATACTTTTTTCTAATATTAAAAAAACTAAAATGATCTCTTCAGAGAATATAAATCCTCTAAGGCAGAGAGAAGCTGTGGGAAGCCATTCCCTCATGAGTTGCAGGCAAGCACTCAGAGGTTTCGTGCATAGGGAATGCTGCAGCCCTCTGGTGCAATAATTGGATACAGGATGACACAGACACACTGGCTGAAATCATGGCAGCTGCAGAAGGGCTGTGCCTGCCCCTGAGCAGCTGGACTTTAGACATGTCCTGCAAGAGGCCTTGGTGTTACAGCTGTGCTGTGTTAGCACAAACTGGCTTCTGGAATGCATACCCAGCCAGACTTTCCCATGCCTGGTCCTAGACATGGGATGGAAAACCTTATAAAGACTGCTGAATTACCATTTTGCTGTTACTTTGGAAGTTCAAGAATGAATGAATAAATGAATGAATGAGTTAAAGGCAGATCCCAAGTCCCAGAATAAAGCGGGATAGGATATCTTTCAAATGTGAGTTTTCTGGCTTTCACTCTGGCAGTGCTTCTTCTCAGCATTATGTTAAATAAAACTGCCTGCAGAAAGAAGTAAATGACCAGCAGGTCACCTTTCTTTTTTCACACCATAAGCCTGATCCAAAAGACTTCCCCTTGATTTCAATCAGCCTTGGGAAAGATACCTGTTCAGCAACTTTTGGAGCCAGATTTGTAGCCCTTAATTCTCACTGTCACCAATAAGTTTCATCTGCATGAAGTTTAAGACCATCAACATCTGAGCCCTTATGCACCCACTCAGATTTATGAACACAAACACACCCACAGGCCCAGATACTTGAAGTGGGATATTAACTCTCCAGAGAGGCAAGTTTCTATCATGGGATTTATGTGGCCCTCCCTAGTGAGGGCAGTATAATCTATGCAGCTCACTAGAAGCAAGTAAGCTCCCTTTAACAGTATTTTCTCAATTCAGCATTGCCCTGCTGGTCCCTGAGTGTGGCACTTGTTCCTCCAACCTGCATTTCCAGTCTGCCCATCTGCAGATGGCATTAGCTCCAAGGGATATGGCGCTCCAAAGACAGCAGAAAAATGTAATTCCTAGAGAAATTCCCAGAAGCTTACCTGGCTACTAATCAAATGGAGTAGGAGTCCTCTAGCACCATGTACTGGAAGAATTTCTGTCTCGATAACCTGGGTTTTGACATAAGCCCGAGAAAAAGATGCATGCTGTCTCTGGATGGAAATCCTCTGTGACACCACCAGACATGTTACAAAAACATGCTGAATAACAACTAAATTCAGCTTAAGAGAAAAAGATAATTGGCATGATCATTTCCACAGACATGCTGAAAAAAAGGCTATTTGCAGCTATTCAAGCTGCTGTGTACAGCTTGGTTTTTACATGAGAAATCAAGATAATACTTTAAGGAGGCAATTACTGTAGCATTTCACATACAGTAACCTACATATAAAAAGCATTAGTATTATAGATTATGCCCAGCTCTGCTTTTACATGACAGTGATTATTTTCCCTGTGCTTCTTATTCTAGAATACTATTACACCTTTTGGTTTATACTCTTGTACCCAAATACACATCTTTGAGGGATTATAAAAAGGAAAGTTTTGCTTAATAGTGTCTTATTCTCAGTAAAAATAGTTACACCTAATTAAGGGATCAATGAGACCAACACTTTGTTCTTGCAGTTAAATAAAAATTATGTTTTGCAGACAGTGCAAATAAATTTAAATTACTGTAACCTGAGGTATGTGTTACAAGAAATAAAAAAAAAAAAAACAAAACAAAAAAAAAAACCCAACACAAAAACCAAAACCCACAAGCAAAGGCATATTAAATAGAAATTTTATTTACACAATATTTTACTGCATATAAAGAAAAGGATAGGGGGAAAAAAATACAAAGACATTCCTAGGCACAGTGAATATTTTTCATCATTTTATCAGCCCTGAGATTCTTGAAGTTAAACTGCCTGTCCAGATTGGATGGGTCTCTGAGATGAAGGGAAGCTGGAATGGGGACAGCTCTGGTGATTCACATGTTTTGGGCCAGGGATATTTCAGGGATGTTTATTTTTTGATGTAACTTCTGGAGGTCACAGGTACATTTACTGTACAATTCCTGTCTGTAAGCTCCTCCACAGAAGTAGGACATGCAGACTAATCACCATTATCAACAAGCACTAATGGTAAATAATTCTTTCAACCCACATGAAGCAAACACTGATAAGAGACAATCATTTGTAATAGTGGTCTGGCTAGATGCTTCAGGTCAGCTGGCAGGTAAATTATTATAAATTCCAAAGAGGAATTAAGAATTCTTCCATTCCATTTAGCCTATAAGGGTGGTAATTAGAGTTATTAATATTACTTGCTTTTCAACTCTGTTG
Organism: Monarcha castaneiventris obscurior; assembly: GCA_026261815.1. Lineage (NCBI taxonomy): Eukaryota > Metazoa > Chordata > Aves > Passeriformes > Monarchidae > Monarcha > Monarcha castaneiventris. The sequence continues at coordinate 7,222,744 of JAMPIT010000388.1, forward strand.
ACCATTGCAGTCCCAAACCTAGTTGGCAAGAGAGGATATTATTAATACTTGGAAAGCATTCTATTGGAATCAGTACTACGACAAAAACAGAATTAGAAACCAAAAAAGCACAGAAAAGGGAAGAGTTTCAAAAACTCAAAACTTCTGAAACATAATACAGTTTTTGTGAAGAGATATACAGTTAGCTATAGATTGCTTTTTCAAGTATTGTGCAGATTGACAATTAAAATTCAAACCAGAACTCAACAGTTCAGGAACATCAGGAGATGCCAGAAATAACATTTAGGATCTAGAATGTCTTTAATAGGTGTCTGCCATATCCTAAATATAAAACCAAAAAAAAAATTTACAAATTGTTTAAATAGCTTGATATGGTTTGAACTTTAGCCACCAAAAATGTTGACTCTTTTCCACCCATCCTAATGGATAAACAATAAATGGAGAAAGATTTTCTGTATTCAAAAGAAACTCTGAATATTCAGTTACCATCTGCATAGCTAATTGAATGGACCATCCACATTTTCTTCACAAAGCACATATGTGTTTTAGAGTTGTTTTTCCCAAAGCAAAATCTAGAAACTACAGCTGACTGATGTGACCATGGTTAAAAAGGCTTTGACTAGTGGGAGCTCCATTCTAGAAAGTGCAGCCTGTTCTTGTATGAGTTTAGGTGTTGATAGGGAAGAATAGAAGTCCTCAAAGGACACGGAGAGTTAAATGTTCAGCAAGCACAAAAGTGTGGAGTCTACTATCTGGGAGTTTATGGAAGTATTAGGAACCCAGTAGGTCAGAAAAAGACTAAATTCAATACATACTGCGGTTGCAACAATTACTTCTTTATATGTTTTTATGTTGCATCAGCATTTTTAATTAATTTTCTCATTTTTATGCAGGCTTCTTACACATTTTATGGGGTGTTCTGTGGTGTTGGAGTTTTTTTCCCTAGGATTTAATACACAAAAGTTAGATCAAAAATGAATGAGTTGTTTCTGTTTCATACCTTTTATTATTTTTATGTAATCCTGTTTATGAACACTCTGATTTCTGCTTAATATAAGTTCACAAAATAGCAACTTGTTGTACTGAAATGGGATACTCTTGATCTGAAACAAGAATATTAATCCTCAGCCTTGCATCAAACAATGACAAGTTTGCAACAGATTTACTTCTCTCAGCTCCATTATGATAGTAACAAACGTGCTTTTGCTCATTAACTTGAATAATATATCAAACAGAAGGCCTTTAATTGTTTATTTTGCTAGCTGGAAAAGAGGCTGTGACATTATGGGGAAAAAATTGCAAGAAGCAATTTCAGCTCCCTTTTTTCTTTGCTCTTTCTTTCCTCTGCTATATTATTTTGCCTAGAACAACTCTTTTTTCCCAAAAATTTTAGAGAAATATCTCTCAGTCCTCTCTCCCCAGTACTACTTAGGCATTTAAGAGCACAAGGGACAAAACCCAGCTACTACAATCTTTTTAAAGCTTGATTGTTGTGCCTTCTTTCACAAGCAGTAAAAGAGACAAACAGTCTCAGTCTCAGTACATTGATACAACAACTTACAGAAGTGCAAAAATAGACAAAATGTAATGCCAAGGGGACAGAACTCCCCACCTATTCAGGACTCTCCAAGCAAATCAAATAGAGATCTAAAAACCTTCCCACAATGTTAGATGGGAAAAAATTAGCACCTGATAGCAGAAAAAAAAAAAAAAGGCCAGCTGTAAAAAAATATTTGTTTCTTCCTTCTAGTTACAACAGTGGGAACAGTTCCAGTCCTAAGGGATATCTCCCAAGCCATAGATGGAATCATTAACTGAGGCTATAACAGAACTTCTATCATTTGACTTAGATTTCCACTCTCAACCACTAGCTAACAGTGCTGTATTTTACTCTGAGAGTCTCAACTTTTTGTGCATTTTGTTTCCAATTTGATTAACAAACAGACATCAAAAAAGGAAAGATTTCAAAAGGATTACAAAATCCACTTTCAGTCTCTCACAAAGTGTTATCTGAATTACTCTCAGTCAGGCAGCAATGGGCATGAAATATTTTCAGGACATAGTACAGCTAATATTCCTAAACTAGTCCCAAGAGAGGTAAACCCCAGAGGTCAAATTCTTCTGTAAGATAAAAGTGCGAAACTCTCACTGAAACATATGTGAAAATCCCATATATAAATCTGTCCAAGGACAGAATCTGAAGAATTTCCAAGATGAAACTCTTGGCATAAGCACAAGAAAATCAGTTCTTTAAATGGAGATCCACATCTTTTAGCACGTCTTTTTTCTTTCCTCTGAAATAATACTCAGCATTAATGGAGAGAACAAAATAAGTAAAATAGAAATGCTATAGGTTTAGGTTTAGGTTTAGAGTTGTAGGAGAAGGTTGAAAAGGCATTTACCAGATGCATTTATTTTAATCTGACGAACCAAGCCTTGTTTCTCAGCTCTTTTTCTTCTCATAGAGACCATTGAAGCTGAGTAAGAACACCTGATAAAATGCCCTGGAGAAGGTTTACAACTCAACTGGCACTTACACAGCAGATAAGTCTCACTGATATCAGAGTAATCTTTCCACAAGGATGAACAGCTCTTGAACAATTTCTCCAGGGAATGGTATTAGACACAAACAGACTTTCTCCATCACCAGACATGATATTCAGTTCATATGTAACATACCTTGTGGAATGATACACAGTAGCTAATACACTGATTTTTTTTCAATATGCTTTAACGTCAGCAAATAATATAAACTGACCATTTCTAATGGTTAAAAAACATATGATGGAATGTGTTTTTAGAATGTAGGCTCCAGATGCTCACCTCATCATCGCAGTCAAACAGCTGAAACACTTTGATCTTGTTTACAGAAGTTCTACATGACTGGAATAACATTTTTTTATTTCCACCTTTTTCATTACTTAGTTTGTAACTGCACCAGAGAGCAATTCCTCCTGCTGTATAACCCAGCACAATGCAAAGTCTTGGTTTTTTGCTTACCTAAATCTCTGTAAAAATTAAACTTGAAAGGTTTTTTAGACAAAAATCAGTTTGTCCAGTTCCCAAATCATGGGTACTTGTTCACAGTTTTTATTGGCCTTCACTCACTCCACAGGCTCCTAAACTTGGGTAACAGGTCTGAACTAGTCATCCCTGCTTCCTCAGTAACCAGTGACAGACAGTCCAGCAACTACAGAGGGTGGTTTGTTCTGTATAAGTGTCTGCTTGGAATAGGATGAATCATTAGATCATTGTGTTGACATGAACTTAGACTAAATGCCTAACTATTGAATTGATATAGTCACACTGAATTAATCCTTTTCTCAGTGCTCAGCTCCTTGCACTGTATTAGCAAAAGCAAGCAAATACACACTATATACAGGGTAATTTCTTCCTTCATGAGCATGTCTGTGTTCACGAGCAGTAATTAGTTACAATTCTTTTCTGCATCTGTGTGAAAAGAGGAAAAATTACCATCCCTTTACAGGCAAAAAATCTCAGGCAAAAATAGTCAAAATGATCCAATAAACTCATTTTAGAGGTTTAGATCCAACTTTTCTTTTTTCTTGGTTCCTTCTTTTTGTTGTTGTTTTTCTTTGTCTGTTTGGGGGGTTGTTTGGTTTTGTTTTTTACCCTCAGTGTTCAAAACAGTTTAAGGTGAGAACAGCCAGCTTTTCTTTGGTTTCCAGAAGTAAAAATTCCACACTTCCACAAATGTGTCTTCTGAGTACTTTGTAGGTATCCACAGAGCGTGAGAAAACCAGGATTTTTGCTCAGCTGGAATGATTGCATGCCAGTCTTTGTCTAAGTCTGTGGTAGAGGCAGAGATTCTCATTCTCTGGTTGCAAAGCTGTGCCTGTTCTCCTCCGTATTCCCCTGCCCTATTCGCTGCAATGCATGAGGCACAGATGCTACAGGCAACAGGCACACAAACCTGATTCACCCTCAGAGGAGACACCTTTGGAAGTCAGCAAGGTCTGAGTCACACTGTCCTGTTCTGTCTTGCCTCTTCTGTGTCTGTCATTAAAGTCTGCAGAATGATAGTCACAGAAAAGACAAAAGTAGGAGCACGTGCACGTGTTTAGACTCAGGGGTTTCAAGCACCTCTATTTTTGACTTTACGATCTCAGTGCTCTTTTCACACAGATTTTATTTTTTTTTAAATGAAACATCTGCTGTGTTAATCTATATTGGCATTAATACTGAGGCCACAAGCAGGATTTGTACTTTTGGAATCACAGCATATACCACTTGAATTGAGCTAACAGCAGAAGTACCAATGATAGCAGACTGAATATATTGATTAACCATTAATAAATTGATATGAGGCACAATTTAACCAGTGGGTTTCAAGCCTGTTCACTGACCATAGGAAAGGTAGAGGTTAGCAAATCTGGTTTCCATGACAGGTTCTGGATACGGAATATTCTAAAATTGCTTTTTCTATTTATTTCCCCCAGAATCTTGTCTCTACTCTTTCCATCTTCTTAGACGTCTGCCTTCTGCCTGCATATCCTCATCTGTAGTCTCCACTTCTGCTCATACCAAGGTCTCCAATGTCCCTCCTTATCTTTCCTCCTCCCCCTCCTCCCCACTCTCGCACTGCAGGTGGTCCCTTTTTCTTGTCGGGGAGTGTTTGGAGTGATGGAGTTTGCCTTCCCAAGGCACTGTTAGGTGTGGTGGAGTCCTGCTTTCTTGGAGTAGGCTGAGCACCTGCCTGCCGTGGGAAGTGGTGAATCATTTGTCTTGCTTTGTTAGCACGTGCTACTTTTGCTTTCCCTATTAAATCATCTTTATCTTGACCCACAAGTTTTCTATCTTTTACCCTTCCAACTCTCTCCCCAATTCCAGTGGTGGGGGAGTGAGTGAGTGGCTACATGGGGCTTGGTTGGTGTCTGTGGCTGGACCACAACCAGTATACAATATTTCTGACTTCTTTAAAAGGTGACAGAATTCTATAGTTGTATCTGATTTGATACACCTGAGGCTTCAAAATCTTCTTAAGAAGCAGAATACAGATGAAAATGAAAAGTGAAAATTAGAAGATAGCCAACGTTTTTGTGTGATATGGTAAACTGTTAGTGAATCCAACGATTAAATATTTGACTGCCAGTCAGCAAATAAATAATACCAACCAGTCTTCAACAGACTATTTGAGGGTTTTAGAGTCTGAGATGAGTTGATTCAAGGCCTGCCAACCTGAGATTAACTGTTTACCTCTTAGGAAGCTGGCAATTGACTTTTCAAATGACAATGAAACAGAAATGAGAAAGTAAATAATGCAGAGGGAATGGTTAGAAACAACAGTTTCCACATAATACAAGTTTCTAGTGCTCTGACACTCCAGAAAAATATGAGAAGCTACATGAAAGCCAGTGGACTCTCACTAATGTAAAACTGGTAGGAAGCCCCAAACAGGAATATCAGTTGTAGAAATTTCTAGAAAAAGTAAAGGAAAAAAAATATGACAAATCAGAGAATGAAAAGACTTCAGAAGAAAGTTTGGAAGTCAAGAGTGTAGCCTACTGTTTAACCTACCTCTGTTTTGAAGACAGAGAAGACAGCAAATATGAGCCAATTATTTTTTTTTTAAATTATCCCAGACACTAAAGAGCAGTAAGTTTGATTGTCCAGGTGGGAAAACTGGTAGAAACAGAATCAGTGGTTGAAGGGATAAATAAAATACATAATATTTCATAAAGGAGTCATAATTCCCAAAACTATTGAAAAAGTTAATGAGTAGGGAGATAAGACAACTTTGTTGGTAGAGAACACCTGTGGTTTTCTTAAGGTCTTTCACCAAATGCTTTTTAATAAACTAAATTGGTCTGGATTAAAAGATAAGGCCCTCTCATTGATAAATAATAGTTATAGCAGAGTAAACAAAGACTAGAAATAAATGTTCGGTCTCAGAATTTTGTCAGGTGAACCAGTCAAAAGCTCACCAATGATGAACATGGACTTGTACTGAGATGCATGTTATTAAATATATATAAGTGAGGTTAAAGACAGTAGAATGAAGGAGAAAGGAAGAAAAACATAATTCAGTGAAGACAGATACAGAATAGCAAAATCTGAAATGGAAAATTCCTTATAATGACTAATTGAGTTCTAAAATGTCAGGTAAAACTAAGCCTTAATAAGTACAGTTATGCACATGAGAAGAATATATCTAACTCCAAACAATGACAGAATTTACATTCATTCTTGGGTAATTACCAGAAACATCTAAAGTCAGGATCTCAAAAAATAGACCCTGAAGTTAATGTGCATATTTGTGCATATGCTGTGCTCAATGAAGATCAGTAATATTGAGAACGAAACTGAGAACAACAGTCATCATGTCATTATGACACTTTGTAAACACATGCCAAACCCACGTGCTGGGTGCTGTGTGCAGTATCCAAAAGAGCAAACTGGAAAAACTAGACAATTGCAAAGGTGATCAGAGGTACACATTTTTTCCTATCTGGGAAAGAGTACATAGCAGACTTTTCAGCTTGGAAAAGATGTAACTTTGTCTACACAATCACTAAGAGGATGGATAATGTGAATAAAAAATATTCATCCACTGTATCTTGTTACAGAACATCAAGGGGGCATTCAGAGAAACTATCAGGTAGCAAAAGGACTTTTTTTTTGTATAAAATGTACATTTCAGCTGTAGAACTCATTCCCACAATAAATAAAAAACTAAATGAGCTCAAAAATTATAACCAAGGATAATTGCACATTTGTCCATGGTAAATGGTAGTGTCTATGACATATCAGTCTGATTCCCAAAAGCTGGAGTGGCAGCTGGATTCATTGGGTGCCTTCCTTTTCCCCTACAATCCATTTTCATTCCTACTGTCAGAAGCAATTCTAACAGTACAGCCCATACAGCCTGTAGAGAGTGGTGCTGGCCCAGTACAGGTGATCCACAGGGAAGACTAGTAAAAGGCAAACAGCGCTTCCCTTCCCTCTGTGCTGCTTTCCAATAACCCATCACAGTCCTTCTACTTTAGAGGACTTTTTTTGCACAATCTCCACTTTTCTATTACTATTCCCTCTTAATGTTATTAAAAACTAAATTTATTCTGATATCAAGGTGATTCAGTGTTAAGCCATGAGAACAATTCTGAGCCTTCTTCCTGTCTGTGAATACCCTGTACTGCACAGGCTCTCTGTTGGATGCTAGGGAATTCTTTAAGTTGTCAAATTGTTAATATAAATGGCCTGTGACAGCTGGACAGAAGAAATAAATCACATGCAAATACAGCACATATTTACACATACATTCATAGTATTTACCTGTTTTTATTTACAGACTTGAAAATATTCATTATTTCCTGCAAAATAATTATTTCCAAAATTGTGTACTGTTACACGACAAAGGAATCAGAACAAAGAGATGAAAATAAACTATAGGCCTACAGCAAGAAGAAAGCAGGGGAAAACAAAACAAAACAGAAGGGGAACAAAGATTAACTCAAGCCAGAAGAAAATAAAAAGAAAGGAAAAAACTTACAAAGGGTAAGAAAATAAAGCAAATAAATTACAAAGGGAGAAGTAAAAAAGCAGAAAAGTGAGTTATGAGAATTTGTCAGTTTTTTGTTCTGCTTTTACAAGAAAGGAAACGTAATAATTAGAACAATAAAGTGGTTTGGAATTTCTTTTTTTTTTTTTTAATTTAGGTATTATTTTTCTGTTTTCTTTCTTAGAGCCACAGGGAACTTGAGGAAATCAGAAACATAGAAGAGTTTTTATAGTAAGTGACCTTTAGAGATCATCCAGCCCAACTTCCCTGAAACAAGCAGGGACATCTTCAACTAAATCAGGTTGCCCAGAGCCCCATCCAGCCCAGACTTGAGTGTTTCAGGTATGGGGCATCCATCAAGTAGCAACTCTCTGCAACAACATACAGAAATTTCCTCTAACCCAAACACAGTGAGTTTTCCCTCACTTACCCCACCCACCCTCACACATTGACTTCTCTCATTGGGAAAGGAGATTTTCTATTACCTTCAAGGAATGTGCTAGAGCCTATTTTTTCACCATGGTGAAAAAATAAATAACATGGAGCACTACACAGGTTCACTTCCCAAATTATCCGGGACCAGAGACAGGCCGGTGAAGGTGCAGCCTGAGACACAGAGCTTGGAACCACTTGTCAATTTATGACAATCCAATTTCTTCACACATTGTTTCCAAGTGTAAAATGGAACTGACTAGATGAGAAGTCTGTACATGTCAGAGAATACTCAGGGTGTATAGAAATGATGTCTTAGACTGGGTGAGAAGTATATTCCTTTTGATTGTTGTCTCTTTCTTTTTAATGTTCTCAGAAAACGGCTGTATCTTTCAGAGTCTCTCAAGGATTTTTAGATAAAAAGAGAGGTTTTATCTTTGCATGTCTATAAGCAGTGAAAAACTCCAGAGACTGAAACCTACAGGCAATTCAAATAAACTAAATCCGATCAAGGTAATATCAATGCCAGAATTAGAAGAAAACCCAGAGAGAATATCAATAACAACATTAAAACAGCAGGTTTCAACTGGAATCAATAGGCAGTATAAACAGAAAAAATTAAGTCACAAAGTGATAGTAGATAAAAGCTCCCCACTCATTAAAATTCTGTTTGTCTTTGTGTCTTTTTATCAATGTACCTATATATCTATGCAAGTGTATCAAAGTTTATAATGTAAAAGAATGATGAAATAATCTAATTAATTTCCGGTGTCATTTCACATATTTCTTTCAAGTTAAAACTGCAATATTAATAATGGTTTGCAATTTAATAAAATATCTCTATGTCCTATTAACTTCTATATCTGCTTGTTATAAAGCCCTTTTTTATCAAATAGCTAAACTTCAAAAGATTTCTGCTTTGATCTGAAATGAAAAAATGAGGTTCATTCCATTTGTACAGAATAACCTCACTATATCTTACAGAAAGACAGTTGTCTGTTACTGCCTTTCTGTTTCAAGATACATTGCAACTTGGGCGGGCAAGCAAGAGGAAAAAGTCTGGGAGAGAAGACTGAGCTTTATGAAGGCACATTATAATGGGGCTGGGGCTGTGTCAAAATTTATGATGGTTGCAGCAAATGAGATATTCTTCCTACTTGAAAAACAATAAAAGTTTCAGGAATGAAATGTGTAGGTGTTTAAAGGTGGGTTTAATGCTCTGGAGGTTATCTTTCATGGTTTATTTTTACTTTCAGAACGGAGATTTTAACAATGCGTTAATCACTTGTGATTTTCCAATAGCTTTTTCTTCCCCACAGGATAAAAAAAGATACTTGATAGGTATGGTAAGGGGGAAATATCCTAAATTTAAGCTGTTTATGGAATTTATGTTCCAAGTCAGCATTTCAGAAGATGCCAGTCCAGATATCCAGAGGGCAAATTAACAATCTTCGCATGACCAAAACGCCTGTTGATATCAATCAAATTTTGATCCAAAAAGGAAATCAGGACTGGGTCTAAATCAAACCATGTCTGAAACTCACATGATTCCTGGATGACAAAGAAAAAAAGCCATATTTTATATATTGCTCAGCCTAGAGCCTTTGTAGAGAAATACCATGAACCACAGTAAACATTACGACTTCAATCAGAACACCTTTCTGTCAGAACACCCTTTTTAGTGGGTCCTTTAAACATCATTGGTGAGTGAATTGGGAGTTCAAGAAAGGGCAAGTAAAGCTGATCATAGCTATTTTGTAATATGGCAGGCAGTGTGAAAAGGGTTGGTGAGGACTGGAGTAAAAGTGTTTCTTGCCACCTTATCATCCAATAATGGTCCTAAGAATGGTGGAGCTGGAGCTTGCAGGTATTCTTCACTGACAAAGGGCAGAAGGGATCTGTGCTACCCAGCTCAGGTCTGCAGCTGTGTCAGTAATGGCAATTTATCCACTAGTACCAATCTGCATCTACTCCCTGTAGCTTCTATCCCCCTTATCTACAACCAAATGACCTCACATCACCCTACTTTCATATAATTAATCCATACTCTAATGGCTATACTCCCCTCCAAGGAACTTCCCTTCAACAGCACTTTCTACTCTTTCACTGCTCCATGACTACCCCTGCTTGCACCACCAGCCCAGATGCACACGGAGTCATTTATATAAAGTACTGCCTGCCTCTCAAGCCCCTTTCTGCTTCCAAAGTACCTGCTATACCAGATTTTCTAACTGAAAAAGTGGCTGAGCGCAATTTTCCCTGAAGAATGTATACGGGATTGGCTTTGAAGGAATTTGTCATCAAGGGAGACATGATGGCTGCTATATAAGAATTTAGAAAGTTTTCATTCCAGTTTTCATGAGCTTTCTATCCCTCATGCTCTGTTCAGTAGCAACAGTGGACAAGAACAGTGGCATGGACCAACCCTCCATATCACCCCCTGTTAGCAATTCTTAGAAATTGCTTGTCACAAGGGGGCTGGAATATAGAATTGAATTTATGGCTGATTAAACTTCTGGTTTTATAGTTAACAGTGGTTTAAAGTTAATTGATGTTGATTTATTAATTAACTGTCCAGAGGAAGTTTTATAGCTGACGTTGTTGTTTTCCCTGGAAATGGTGCATTGTGTAAAAGACAAAAGATCAGCTACACAGAGGTGATGCTGTTATCAGTTTGTCTACTTGTTTTATCTCATATGAGAATAAGCATTAACATTCTCAGTCAGATGTTCTCATTAATGTGATTCCAGTCATGAACCTGAAAATACACAAGCTATCAACACTTCTGAAACTCTCTTTGTTCATATCACAAACCTGCTCTTAAGAGTGCCAGCCCCACAAAACTTGTGAATGTTCTTACTAAGAGTAAGTCTTTCTTGCCAAAAACAGGAAAGGAGCGGCAAAAACGCCTGGGACACCTAGGGCAGATTTTGAGTACATACCCTAGAGTCAAGATCCTCAGAACTTCTGCTGCCTCCATCCTAACCTAGATCTACCCAAAGGTCCCATAATGTCTAAATATCTATTCAATTCATTTGGAAGATCCAGGCTAATAAGTACTTTTGTAAAATGACCTCTGGATCAAACCCTACACAAAACAAGGTGCAGGGAACTAACACCTCTTTTGCACAAAGAATAGTTTCATTTGAAGCTGTATGGTCATTTAAGAGGGAAAAAAAGCCCCCCAAAAATATGCCACCTTGGATTTGATATCAGGAAAGCTTTATCACCTTGAGAATAGTGGAGCTGGGGAGCAGGTTACCCAGAAAGATTGTGCAGTCTCCATCTTTGAAAGTTTTCAAGACCCAGCTGGATAAAGCCCTATGCATTCCTATTTGATCACATAGTTGAACATGCTTTGAACATGGAGTAGGACTGGGAGCTTCCTGAGATCTTCTATAGCCTATGTTATCCTGCATTTGTATACATCAAATGCATTGCTTCTTATTAATTGCTTGGTGTCAATTCTTACAGGACTCTCAAATGTGCTTTGGATCAGGAAGCAGGAATGCAGCAGGGGACAAGTTTGGGTTCTGCTGTCCCTTTGAGAATGCATATTCAAATCATAATTTGACTATCGGCAACAGAGAATTTCTCAGAAATGGTGCTGTAATCTCTCCATGTAGTCCTTCTGCATGGACCACCCTAACATGAAGTGTCCTACCGACCATTGCTGGATGCCTTCTAACCACAGCTGGCCATGGTTAAAAAGTTTCTGATTATTTCCCACAATATAAAACAATTTTTGATCTTTTCTCTTGGTTCAGATAATATTTCACTCCACGTAAAATGCTTACTCAGCTGCTAAATAAAGTACTTTTCTGTGTGAATAAACACAGCAGAATCTGACTCAGAGGAAATTATTTATTAAATACACTTAGCCCTACTTTCTGTTCACAAATCATTCCTCAAAACAAATGTACAGCATTAAGCCAGAACTGTTACATCTTTTCTGGTGACATTTGAGTTCATGTTGTCTCCCCAGTTGGTTAATGATAAATGAACACCCCTGAAAATTGGTGCTGCATGCAAGCCTCCTCATCAGTAGTGGTCGGGGCATTTCAAGGAAAGTTTGGCATTCACCTGGTTCGTTACCACTTCTATTACTACCATCTGCAACTATTTGCAGTAGAGAGCAGGTTATCTTTGCTTGCTAAAAAACAGCCACATGGGAAGAAGACTGACACTTGCCAGGCTCTGCAAATGAAAACTGGCAACCCAGACAGTGGGTCAGAGAAGTGGGTTTTGAGGAGAATGTGCTTCCACTTTCCTCCATAATTCCCTGGAGAAAACACAGGATTCAAAAGTAGCCAGCACAATTCAGTATCACAAATTCACTTGAGGACTCACAAAAAGTATAATTCCTTGGTTTGTGAAATGAAGAGACTCCCCAGAAGCATAATGCTTAATTTTCTTTTGTCAAGGTCTTGATATCAAGTGTTTGATAGAAAAATACAAGAACTGTTGGAAATGCATTCCTTGGATTGTAATAGGTAAGTGAAATATAAATAAGTAATTTATTGTAGATAACACAGTACAGTTCCACCGTCCTAAATACAATATTTAAAATTTCATATTAATCTAATCTCTATGCTCATACCTTATTATTTCTAAGATACTGACAATACAAAAAAAATCACCATCTGTACCATGAAGTTTTTCTGTGTGAATGACAGACACAGTGAAGGCAAATCACACTGGAAAAACAGGGGAAAATTGTCATATTTATCTTTTAATATATTTTAATGCCTCATTTCTTATTGATGTAATGGAACTAAACAACAAACTCTCTGCAAAGAAATTGCTCACCTCCTGACACTTTCATTAGTTCCAATCATATAAAAGGAAAATAAAATAAATTAGGTTTTTATGTGCCCTTAGTATCAGGCAATGTTGCCATTATTTAAACAGATGTATTGAAAGTTATAACTATGGGTCTTCTGAGATTACCTTGTACACCACAGCTCAGCAGCACATCCCAGTACAACCAGTCCTGTATTAAGCAATCCTATGAGCCACAGAAATTGTACTTCCTTCTTGCCTCGCTGCAGAGGAATTAGATTACTACCAATGTTTTCATCATACTCCAGGAATGGCTCCACTTTTAGCTGTGAAGCCCTAAAGATATATAATTGAAATTTTTTGTGGGAGCGTCCTAGGTAAATAAATAATGGGTTCAAATCTTCACTTACTCTTTCTTGAAGAACTGCAGAACAACTCAGCATCATTGTCTATATATAATCAATGTCACATTGTCAGTGGCATCAGATGTCACTGTGTAGCTGTAGACTCACCTTTCTCTTTAAACAGAATAACCACAGACTGGTCCTAAAACATCACAGTTCTGTGGGAAAATTGCAAAAACACTTTACGGCCCAGCACCTCTTGTAGTTGGATATAGAGCTGAAGTCCTGGTTTTGGACAGGATCTGTTGAATACTTTGGGAACGGTGAAATTTAAATTGTAAGAACAGAGACGACTTTTTTTTCATCTAGCCTGCCTTTTAGGACTGTTCTCAAAGGATGGGAACATGCTAAATGCAACATCAGAATTTTTCTTCTGGGAAAACTTGGCCAGAAATATGTGGGATCCTAAGTCAACTTGTGCACAACATTGCTGTTGCATGTAACTAGTCATAAGGACATGATGGCTAGCCAACATCCATTATGAGCTGCCTTGTACAGAGAACTGGAATTCACTGGTGGTGTTTTGCATTGCATGAGATTGCCTGCAGGTACTGTGGAGTCAACCTCAGGCCAAATTATAAGCATTGTTAGAGCTGTGTTTTTTCTGTAGTCTTGCAGTGCTCTTCTTTTTGTTTGTAAACCACATGAAGAAAATCTTATTTGGCTTCCCATGATGCCAGATCACTTCATATCAAAACAGATTAATGCTAGCCAGAGTAGTACATGTTTATACTACAGTTTTCTCTGAGGCAATATCTTTCCTCTAATTACAACATAAGGACATCCCCACAATCAGAGCCCAGGGTTATGGTATGGTGACCATCCCTGTTAAGCCATCTGAGAGATGACTAATAACTCCAGTGAGATGAAAAGCAAGGCACAAGGCTCTGGGAGTTAATCTTAAAATAATTTTTTTTTTTTTAAATCACTATTATCTTCCAGGCAGTGGGTGTTTTGAGTGTTTTGTAATAATGAGAAGATCCAGGGGTCAACAACCTCTGCCAAGCACTAAGACTGACTCACATGGCAATTTTGTACTGGTATCTTTCCACAGTTTTCAGTGGAATTCTTGATATATGTCAATAGGGTCATGCTAAAAAATGAGAAGGAATAAGGTTGACTATTTATTTCCAGTCACCATAATAACTACAATAAGAATGTTATTTGTTGACTTAACATAGAATCTAAGGAAATAAATATTAATTTATACAATCAAACAGTTTTATATCTATTACTTGTGTTCGCTTTTGAGCAAGCTGGAAGCAAAATAAAGCAATTAAACTTCTAGAGACTATCATGATTTAAATGCCCTGGAATTTTAGCTCACAATTCCTATTTTCTTGGTAACCATTGTTATAAAAGAAACAATCCATGCTAGAATTTATTGCTGCAATTTATACTAGGCAAGGATTTGTGATCCTTGAAATTCCCTGCTGTCTGATTTACAATACTCTTTTTCACTGTATCATCCTTAATTTTATGTAATCAACATTTGAAAAGTTTCCTGTTATGGCTGCTGCTGTACCAAATTGAGGTTATTTATCTAGTCAGACTGTTTGCTCTTATCACAGAGCGTTTTGTACATGCTAAGAGTCCCAATACTATATAACTACTTGTTTGCTTGCCTGCTCTTTTGATCAAGTCTCTGAGACATTATTGAGCTTTAGCAATCAATAGAATTTCAGGTGTCCAATAACCACTTAGCGATTTGTGAATATTGAGTGTTGGTGTATATATCCCAGATGCAAAGCAGCCAGCATGTTTATCTAAATCTTTATTTGATTTCAGAGACAGCTGGTGAAAACACTTCATATACACAATTATCTTCTTTCACTTGAGCATGGCAGTAACTATGCAAATATCTCAATTTCTATGGTTTTAATAACTGAACTATTCTTTTCCACATGTACTTGTTTTCTGCTTGTTCCAGGTAGGGTAGATTTTAAAGAGTAGTTCTCCTTGCTGTGGATTTCTCTTAAATTTAAGGAACTTTTAATGTTTTGCTATTTTGGATCCTCCTTGTTCTTCAAGGATAACGTGTATTATGTGATGTGAGGATAAACTGCTTCAATAAATCCCATTATTCTGAAGAACAATAAAAATAACAAGTTGGTGACACTGAAACAGTGACAAATAACATTTCTTATTTCCTTACACTTTTAGAATCTCATGCTTGCACTTCTGAATCAACTTTAACTCCCAGAGCTGTCAGACTAGGAGAGCACTACCTGTGTTGTTTTTGTCAAAGAAAATTATGTTATTGAACACTCTAATTTGTTAAATTCCAAATCTTGTTTAGACAATTAGTTCAACCTGTGTTATCTCTCAACATGTAACTGAAAAAATAAATGAATGGTGCATACAAAACACACCCATGGCTTCCAAAACAAAGAGGACCTTTTTCAGGGAGATGTTATTTGAAGATAAGAACAACACTCTGGCATTGTGCCTCTCCCCATAATGCCATGAAACCAATCTTCTGTGACAGCTTTGATGGTTGGGGGTCCCTGAGTTCCTGGAGGTAGGTAGGCTGGAGGACAATATTTTTTCTTGCAGGTAGATACAAAACCCCAAAGACAGCTGGTGGAATAAATATGTTTTAGATGATCCTCACAATGACTGCAGTCATCATGATTAAAGTCATGAATCCACAATAAGCCTGATTTTACCCAGTTATACCTTCCTAGATGCTACAAACAAGAACACAGAGTAACAAAATCAGCAAGTTCAGCCTAAGGTCAAGACAAACTCTTTAACCCAAGGTTCAAATGTTGATTTTCCTCTCACATTACAAGAAAAGGAACAACAAAAAAAAGTGAAAGATCAAGACAAAGAGAACAAGAAATCAATCCTCATTTCCGTCTGTAAGATATATGGAACTGTAAATATTGAACACAAATATTTAGCATTAATATTTTCTTTGCCAAATAGACTCTAGTTGAGCATGAAGTAACGGAAACAGGAGATGGGATAGAAGAAGTCAGGACAAGGTGTGTAAGAACTTCTTTTACCTCAAACAAATTAACAGAGACTGTCAGTAGGTGCCCTACTGGAAGTTGCATTTTCACAAGCCTATGCAGTAGATTGAAATAAAGAGAGTCAAAATATCATCCTCCTGCTATCCATAAAAGCACTGCCATCAGCTTCATCAAAATGGGAGCCCATTGTGCTTTCCTCTGGCCAGGCTGGTTGGTTGCCTCACCATGAACCAGAGGCACCTTCCTTGCATCCTTTCTTCTGTCCAGTACTGCACCTTCCAGCTATGATCCACCTGCTACTGCTGCTCTCTGATTACTGATCAGCCACAGCTCCATGGGCTGATCAAGGCCCCAAGAGCACTCGTAGGTTTTAGGCCTACAGCCCTGCGTGGATGCCCACACACACACCAGGGGCCCCATTTCCCTTCAGCCTGGGGCCATCACTGTCTGCCTGAGCTGTGCTGTAAGTGTGCCTGTCTCCAGGTCTGCCACAGCTGTGCTCAGCCATGCAGTCTGCTGGACTGGGCTCTGATCCGTGGACTGACTTCCCAGCTTGACCTCAGACCCGCCGCCTAACTCCAGGACCTGTCTGGTGGTTGCCAGGCTGAGTAGGACCCTGGCTGCTACCACGAGGACTTGCCTCATCACCAAATGATGCCAAGTCTCCTGAGCTCTCAGTTGACCCCCTTGCCAGCTCTAGACCCTGGAAATGATGCAACAGAGCCCTGGCTGGCAAGTCCCTGGCCTGCTGCTCTGTGTTACCCACCTGATGAACCAACTACCTGTGACTCAGGGCAGTGGACCCATCCCACATTTTCTTAAACATTCCTCAGTCCCAAAAGTTCACAGAAGGGTCCTCTGTGGCTCAGTCCACTACCAGCTTCTCAGGTGAAGGCACCAAGGAGAGAGAGGCTGAAGAACTGGCTGGTGTTCATTCCAGAGGTAGCCAGCTCACACAGGTGCAGAGTCCCGAGTACTGAGATGTCCTTCAGCTTGTGGACCTAATGAAATCACAAAGAAAGGAGGATGGATACATTAAAATTGGGGATGGGAACAAAAGGATAAAACAAAAGGAAGTTCTTTTCAGAATTTTTTTACTCTTGCAGTCCATAAATCAGGTCTGGGACTTTTCTGTGATTTTTGTCTTGTAGTATCACAAAAATGTAGAAAGAGTAATTCACCTCCAACTACTGCACCTGCTTGTACAGTTTAAATTAAAACCAGAAACACTGAAAATCCCACTTCACAATGCCTTTCAGTGTTTGAGACTCTGAATTAAAGGCCTTCATTGTTTAGGAGGATTATTTCCTTGCCTTCCCTGGCTTCAAAGAAATAAGAATCTTCACTCACTTTTCTATTGATCCCCGTTGATCAGATTAACTTTGTTTTGGATTCCTACAGAAACAAAAGACAAATAGAAATGTTTTGAACACTAAATGTGTACAGTTTTGTTCAGTTCATGATTCTACTACCTATTACAAAGATGATTATTGGTTAGACAAAGAAAGAATAAAGGAATTACTGTAAATTATGTTCACTAAATACCAACAGTTTAAGCAATTACAAAATTATGAAATATTTCATAATGACATGTAATTACAGTTAATTCCACAATTAAAATTATATCTTTTATTTAGCAGCACTTGTTCTTTCATAAATAATAATAATAATTAGGATTAAGAAAGGTCAGAGTATACTTCTATTTCAACACTACAAAATGCATTTCAAACCATTTGTGTTCCCCTCATGCACTTTACATTCTGACTTTGTTATTTTGTAATCTTGGAACGGGCCAAGAGGGTCTCCTGGGACAGCACAAGCCAAGAGAGCTGAATTGTGTTAGTCTGGCCATAGACAAAAGGTCTTCAGGTAGGAAGCACCCTTACTTGTGTGCTCAGAGGAATTACCCTCAGAAGTATAATACATGATAATAACTAGCAGTTATAATTTCTTACAGTGCTGTCCTGAACATCTACATGCAATTCTACTTGTACATCCTCTGTAGCAGACCATTAAATTACCATCTGGTTTGGAAAGTCAGCTACCAGCTGGATGATGACCATTTCTCAGGTCCTGCTCACTCCTTTCCCCCTTCTCTCTATTCTTCCCTGAAATGGCTTACTGATAAAGATGGCACAGTGCTTGTCAGATGTCTCTAGCTTTCTATCATGGTTTGTTTGCTGTATCAGGCAACATCTTATTAGTGATCATGGCTATATAAAAGCCATACTATAAACCCATAAGAGAGAGAAGCATCAGTGTTGCTACACACTGTATTCTGATGAGAGTTCAAAGCTATGAAATGTGTATCTGTAACCAATACAACTCACACATTACAGCCACACACATTATTGTCATGTTTTGTAGACTGTCCTAGACAGTCCTTTAACACAAGCAAGGATGTTAACTCCACTTTTACATTGCTATGTGCTCAACTGCTACAAAATCATAAAATAGTTTTGGTTCGATAGGATCTCTGGAGGTCATCCAGTTCAGCCCTCCTCTCAACATGGGTCTAACAATGTCAGATTACTCTAGGTCTTGTCCAGTTCAGTTTTAAATATTTTCAAGGATGATGAGTCCATAAACTGTCCTGGTTCTTATGGTTTCCTTTTATTTTATTTCCCACCCACCCCCTGCTCTTTTTTCTTTTGCTATCTAAATATAATTTCCCATTATCTTCTGCTTCTCATCCTGCCGCTATAAGAAGAGTGTTTCCATCTTGATTACACTTTACCAAAAAGTACCTGAAGGCAGCAATAAGACCTGCCATTAGCCTGTTGTTCTTGGCTGAACAACCACTATTCATCCAGCCTCTCCTCGTCATGTGCTCTAGGCTTCTAATTATAGTGGTAGCCCTTTTACACTGACTGCAGAATGTCAATACCTATTTTGCACTGCAAAGCTTGAAAATGGACAGAGTCCTTCACATGGAGTCTCACAAGTGCTAATTAAAGAAGAAACATGGAATCATTTAGGTTGGAAAAGATGCTTAACGTCATCAAGTCCAGCCATTAGCACTACCAAGTCCACCACTAAACCATGTCCCTAAGCACCATGTCTATACATCTTTAAAATACCTCCAGGGACAGTGACTCGATCACTTCCCAGGGCATCCTGTACCAATGTTTGACAATCTCTTCAGTGAAGAACTTTCTCCTAATATCCCATCTACACCTTTCCTGGCACAACCTGAGACCATTTCCTCTTCCTATCCCTTGTTGCTTGGGAGAAGAGACTTACACCCACCTCACCAATAACTACTTCCTTCCTGATGGTTACACTCACACTATTACCCCTCATTATGCAGTCGATTCCCTTCACTGCAAATGTGCAAATGCTGATTGCTGCTGGCTCATGTCCCCTCTGCTTGTCCACCAGGGCCATCAGATCCTTTTTCAAAAAGATTCCTTTCAAACAGTTGATTCCAAGACTGGATGGAAGGAGGATGACTTCCCAGACCAGGGCCAGGACTCTACACTCACCTGTGATGAATCTCATGAGATTCCTGCTGGACTTTCTCCAGCCTCCTTCTGAGCAACAGCTTGCCTTCCAGGGAATGAGCCACTCCCACCCAATGTGGTATGGGTGATCGAAAACCTGCTGAGGTTACACACAGTTCTACCTTCTAGTTAGTAACAAATAGTACGGATTCCCACATGAACCACTGAGGGACCTTACTAGAAACTGCCCCCCAGCAGGGCTTTGTTGACTTCTCAGGCTCAGGTCCTGAACTATAGAGCCATCTTCACAGTATCTTCATCTATATCTCCATGTCCTTGGTTGCATCCCCAATGTCCATGAATTTGCCAAGCTGGCTGAATTTATCCTTTTTGTGGTGTTAAATGCTCTTTGTTTTCTTTCTTACATATGTTACCTCATTTCTATTCCTGCCAAGTAAACCTAAACAGTAGTGAAAAAAAAAAAAATTTCAAAATTCTGTGTGTGTCTATGAATTAACACTCTAACTATTGGGGAAACTGTGCAAGTTCTACGTGCATGGAGGCATGGAATCCAGTTAAACACACAAACACTAATACTCATTCCTAACATTGTGAACAGTCAGAAGACAAACTGTAAAGTTGCTTGATATCAGCTCTAGCTGAAGGTCAGATTGCATTTATAGGCCACCATTTTTTCCATAAACACTCTCCTATTAACAAGCAACTGGAATGCAAAAGCAAACAAATCCAGAAATGTTTCTAACTTTTGCATACGTACATGCTCTTCGAAGTGTTTTAGTGGAGTGAAAAGGATAATATCATTAGTGACACAATTGTAGTTACATGAAGAGTCACCTGAGCTCCTAATTGCTTGAACTTATAATTTTTAAGCAGAATAAGACATCAGTGGGAAATTGATGATTTTTTCATTTTTTAATTATTTCTTCGGCTTTAGGGTCTCAGATGGAGTAGGCATTACATAAACATGCAGAAGTTCAAACCCTTCTCTGCTGTCTTTATCAACTATGATGTACAGATAAACATGAAGGATATAGGGATGCTGTTTTCAATAAAAACAACTGAAAGAGCAAGAATGGTTTTATTGTGGGATCAAACATGGAGCTGACAAGACTGAGCCAGGAGAGGAGGACAAATAGGAACATGGAATATGGAGACAAAAGAAAAATTGTGGCAATTAATGGGTAAAGATAAGAAAGCAAGATGAGAAGACCTAAAAAAGAATGACGAAAAATAAAGTATACTGAGTTCAGAAAGAAAGGATGGTACCCTAAAGAAAGTAACTAGTAGGATCCAACTTTTATATCAGCACATTGACATTATTAGCAGCTCTGTTGTTCAGTGGAGACAAGAGTGTCCAACAGCCTTCTGAACAGAGTTGTTACTTCCCCCAAGAAAGGCTATTCTGCTGTTTCTGTGTCCTACTAAATGAGAATAATTTGGGTGTTCTGTTCCCAGGACTTCTAGGGCTTTTCTTCAGTCACAAGACCTCACAGCAAAAGCAAATAAGCAAAAAAAAAAAAAAAAAAAAAAGAGTGAAATTGAAATGCCAAAGGTTCTCGACCACAGCTTCTTTTCCATCAAGTACTCCAGCTTCTGCTAGAGAAGATCTTTCTATGCCTGTAGAGTTTATCATAGTTTAAAGGAGTGTATAAACTTGCAACAGTGTGAGAAATTCACAGCAAACCTCTGTGCAGGTGAAAATCTGTTATATTAACACAGAAGTTGGCTCAGCTATGAAGCAGCACTGCATTATGGGGAAACTTCCCAACAGGTCCCAAGATGGACTCATGAAGTGGGGATTAGTCAGAGCACCAATCAATACCTGAAGAGATTATTTTATTTTAAATAAATGAACTGGTATTTATCACTCTATGAAACAGCAAATAGTTTAGACCAAGTAAATAATGTGAAGTAGAAGGAAATTGCAGAGAGCAGGCTTTGTAAGGATTGCAAGATTATTGTGAGTTACGCTGGCAGCATCTACTACATCAATGCAACTGCACCAAGACTGCTTCCATGATTCATTAGAATTATTAAGCTTAGCACAGAAATGTTTATGGCAACACTGTTCTGGGTTAGTGCAATTACAGCAGCAATGCCAGCACAGTATGAGCTACTGCAAATGCTTGTTGGCCTGAGACAAGGTGAGAGGGAGATCAAAACCTCCTGTGAACTACTGAATGACCGTGTTGTTGCCTAACTCTTTGACCCTCATGGAAAAGCTGAGGAAATAAATAAAAGGTGAAACAGAAAATGGGCATTTCCCTGTCCATTATCAGCCCAGCTCTGCAGGATACAGCCTTTTGCTTTCCTGCCCTTCAACACATCTGCTTGGATTAAAATTGATTTGTATCTGACTCTGAGTATCCTGTGGCATTAAAAAAGCATCCAGGTGTTAAATATCTGAACTTATGGACATAGTTGAACACAATAAATAAACTACAGTTCAGGTTCCAGTATCTACACCCAAGATAACTGATATTTTACTCCATTGGTAGTCTCTTTAACTTGAGGGTGCAGAGTATACAGAATAAGTAGTTCCTTGCATGTTTCTCTTTGAGTGTAGTAATCAACCCCAAAAGGCTTCCAACTGCTGAACTGAGGGTCTTAATTTGGGCCTGTTGTGTTTATGAATGCTCATAGTTCCTCACTGTTCTTAATAATGTCTGTAAGTCTCTGAACATCATGGCTTCGTCTTCTAAAATTTATCTTGTCTGTGGCCAATGCAAAACATATGAGGAAACAGTAGAATATACATATTGCATAAAATGTCTTGTAAATTGAAGAAGTCTAGTTATACTTGAAAAATTAACAGTGGATGTGATATTATCATTAACTGAGTGTTCTCAATCCCAGGCAAAAAGCCCCAAAATTGCCACCTTTGACAGGGAACTACCATGCATAAGTAAAATGAAACATATGGAATGGGGAACAGCAGCTTTGAGGAGAAAAACCTGCAGTGAATCAATAAAATAAACTCAGTGCTAATTTGTAGAGTACAATGATGCAGCTCATGATTGCATACCAAGTTCTACACATTGCCACAGTGATTTAACTAGCACAAGATACCAACACCAAAAAACAAACTTTTTTTAGTTTTCTGTTTCTTACAGCATCTAGACCAATAATTCAGTGGATGATGTGATTAACTTTGTGGTTTAAAAAAGTGATACTGTTATCCCTCTAGTCAATAACTGTTTAAGAACCACATATGAAGGATTTTCCTTTAATAAGGTGTTTAATGGATGCATTTTTATTCCATTACTATTATTTTATTAAATCCACTTTATTTTTGGTCTCACCATTATCCTGTTGCAATGCTTTCAATGGACCAGTGCTGTTTGATACAGGTCAAGCTGAAACTGTCCTGCCATTCAAATATAATCTGGAGTTGTTAGAAAGAAAAAATACAAAAGGTATGGGTCTCATAAAATTTAGCATATTAATGTAGAGGAAAGAAGCAAAAGGGGAGAAGTGATTACATTTTAGTAAGCCTAAAGTAAAGTCATAAAAGTATGTAACTGTAAAAATGCATAAAAACGTACATTCTTATTTGAGTGCAAATCTGTTCCCAGGCAAAAACCTTGCCTGGGTCAACATTGGGCATTAAAAATCTAAGCATCAGTTTACACCTGTCCTTAAAATGCAATCCAAACAATCTTATTGAAAAGTATTATTGGATAAAACAAAGAGTCATCATTAAAATGCAGCACACATCAATGGATACATAAATCAATTATAATAGCAAAAAGAGTGACTATACATCTAAGGAAAAGAAACCAAAGACCGAAAACACACCAACTGCTACTAATGCTGCAGTGTAAGAAGAAAGCTATAGAAGTGATAGAATGACATTGTAAATTACACTGTTTATAGAATATTAAAAAGAACCTGAGAAGCTTTGGTGAGGAATTTTAATTCAATAAGTTCTAGTCTAAGATTTGTTTAATAGTTTGTCCTACCGTAACGACATGATTGAAATTATACAGCTGTAGTTTATGAGTAAAAATACATTGAAAATACATAGATGCTCCAAAGGAGGTGAGAATAAAAACACACAGACAAATATGATTTGATAACATGTGTATTTTGTTGTAAAAATTAGTGGAATAAACTACATTATGTAGATGTTCTGTGGCAACTGCACTTGTAACTTTAAGAAAAGCATGGGCCCTCAAGAATTAAAATGCCAGGCGAGCAGATCTATAACTCCCATAATACCTTAAAGTCATTATAAACATTTCAGTGAGGGTGCCAGTTGATTCTAATAACAGTGTGTGCAAATGACGCACAGTAGAGGAGACCAGCATATTTATGCGACTATAAACAGTGGAATGTTGTGATAATTTTGCTCTAAGTTCTGAAAATGACCACTATCTGAGCTTTGAATATATTAGACATTTTTCATATAATCATGAGGTTCAAGGTTTTCTGAAGCCAATATCCATTCTCCCTGTAAGAAACCTGAGGCTACTCTTGGGTTCAGGACTTGGCATATTTACCTGGAAGTGCAAAACAGTCATCAGACTCAAACATTTCTGGCACCAAGAAACAGGAGTTGAGGTGCTGGTGAGCTGGTAAGCCCCAGTGCTGCCACAGCGCCAGCAGCTAATGCAACCCGTACATAAAACCGCTTCACCTCTCCAGACCTCCAAAACTCATGAAAAAATTAGGATCCCCGCCCTTAAATAAAGAAGACGGGGAACGGCAAGGACTGAGGCTCGTTCTCACCAGTCCTTTCCTGCCTGATGTCCAGCACATCCCCAGACCACCGAGCCTTGCCCCCACCCAGCCCGAGAGGGGCTTTCCTCGCTTCCCTGAACCGCTGGGGAGCAAATTTCGGACTGCTCAAGCTGCTCGGCGACTGACTGAGGGTTTAAGCAGGCATGCCTACTGCAGCAGGGCAGGCAGCTCTGGAGAACCTGCAAAACATCTCCGTTTCAGACGCCGGCGACACAAAGGGCGCAGGAGCGGGGCGAGGGCGCAGCGGGGCCGGGGCCGCGCAGGGTGGCCGGCGGCTCGCTGCCCTCCCTCTCCACCTCCGCACGGCCACCGGCGGGCTGCCTCCTCCCTGGTCAGCGGGCCGAAGGGGCACCGAGAGAGGATTCCCTGCCCAGCAGCCAGCTGTGATGTTTTGATCCGTGGGTGCCTCTGCAGCTCTGTCCCTGGGTGCGGGGTGCGGTGTCCCTGGGTGCCACCGCGGGCTGATGAGTGGCGCGGTCCTTCGCTGCAGGGCTGCGGGAGTGGGAGCTTCAGTGCCACCCGCTAGGAACTCCCAAGCACGGCTGTGTCTCGAAATGGTGCCTCAACATTGCTCAGGCTTAGTTTTAAGCTTGCAGCTACTTTTACTCTCCCTGCCCACGCTTTAAGTATACACACACTCCCCTGTCTCTCTTGCTGGTGCTTCTCAAGCAGAAATGCTTGGTAGGTTCTTACCTACCAAAGGAAGTTAAGGGTGAAATACCTCCTTCATGTTTGGTATCCCCAGGCCACTTTCCCCTTCTCCAGAGATATCATTTAACTCCCGTTCTCTAATCTAACAGAGATCCAGCTTCCTGCGTGGTGCCAGAGCATCACTGCTGGGCAGCAAGGGAAGGAGAGGTGGGTCTGACCCCTCGCTGCTCCTCGCACTCCGGTTCAGGCCTTGCCGATGGCCTGGTTGTGTTCAGGGGAGGAGGAAGGACAGACCGAAAGTTCTCGGTCCGAGCGACACGTAGCCGCCCAGTGACACCTCCGAGACGACCCACTGTCAAAGCATAGAGATGATTCCCAGAGCAGAAGCAAACAAACAAACCAAAATATTTTTTGACCTAGTTTCTCTGCATCAGGTAAGTAGAATACATCAAGGAGAGCTTCCCATTATTGCATAAGCAAAAAAAAAAAAAATTTTTTTTCTCTTTTTCACTTTTTTTTTCTGAGTCGGCTAATCCCCGAGTTGTGGTGCTTTCAGACGAATCTTCTGACAAGTGTTGCAGTTCAGCACTGTATGCGTTGTATTTTGGAAACAATACAGTAGCTGGAAAACTTGGGAACTGAGGAGAAAGGTCAAGCGCGGAGGCTGACCAGCTTTTGTTGCCACGGCTGAAGAAGCATAAATAATCAAAGGACTATGATTAGTTGCACTGACCATAAGACTAGGGGGAAATGGAGAAAGAAAAAAAAAAATAAAATATAAATGACGACTGTTTTGTAGCTTTTCACTCCCCACTCTGCCACCTTCCTGTCCCTGGCCAGGACCTCTTCCAGAAGCGGCGCTGAGGGGAAGGGACAGCAGCCCTGGGGAGCAGCCCCGATCCCGGCGGCTGCCCGGGGATGCGCAGGGCGCGGAGCATCGCGCAGTCCCTCCACCCACGGCAACCGGGCAGCCTCACCGCCCCTTGCCGAGTGGCCCCGGAGCCGGCTTCTCGCCTCGAAATTCACGCGACAAAGACGTCCGTGTCCCGTCTCTCCCTCGCCTCTGCCGCCCGCCCCCATCCCCGCCTGCGCGGCGCGGGAAGGCGCGGTACTTACGCGAGGCGGCGGCGGCGGGCTGTGGAATTCCCTGCAGGGAGCCGAAGGGAGCCCGGATCGTAGCGGGCTCGGCGAACCCACCGACGGCTGGCAGAACCAAAGAGTTAAAATATAAAACCATAAAATGTTGTGGGTTTGTTTTTTTTTTTTTTAATATTAATGTTCTTATAACGGAAGTTCTTATCAGTGGGTTGCACTGTACTTGGCAAACAAGCCTTTTTACCTTTTAAACAAATAATTCATTAGGTAATTAAATTCAAGTGAGATTACTCTAATTAAATATACACTGCTGTTGAATCATAATTTCTATGTGGCCTAGTTAAAGATGAACGATCTCTTATTCCTGAAAAAAAAAAAAAAAAAAAAAAAAGCTTTAAAAGAATTCCCCAGTGACTGGAATAATAGATTTATACACCATCGTACAGAGGTCATTTCAAGAAAGAAGAGACACCAAACACAACATAAAGGGACTTTTCATGTCTGGAGATACTAGAATTTCAGGTTTTATTGCTGCAAGTTCTATTAAAAGACTTTGTGGAACCTAGGAGGAAATCAAAATTATCTTTCAAAAGGCGATAAGTTATATAAATATGTGCACAAACAGAAATGTGTCTCTGAAGGTATTAGTTCTGCATAATTTCCGATGAGTAGCTACTAGGCCTCAAAGGAAACAGTGCATCTTGAAATGCTCTGAAGGCTTACACTGGCCAAAATAAGGCAGGACTTTAGCAAAATTAGAAGTAACTTTGTAGCCAACGATGTGCTATATGTCCTGGTTCCCTTTAATAGCATTAGGCGTTCAAACCATAAAGACTAATCTGGAGAGTAGAAGTTCCTGCTCTCTGCTTTGATCTCCTTCCTCTTGGCTGTTTAAAGCTGACAGTTTGGCTGAATGGCATTCACTGCTTTCATTTGTAAGACACGAGTTTCCTAGTGTTCCAGAGCTAGCAGCTACACCTGTACTGCAGGAATTTACATTGCATTGCTCCAGGATGGCATTGATTTGGGACGGGTGAAATACAAACACAAACTAATTAAAAACTGCATAATGCAGCCCTACAGGAACAAGACAGAAAAAAACCCCAAATAAATACAACTGCAGCTGGCACGGCAATTGTGCCTCTGCCCCCAAGCAACAGTCTGGTGACATAAAATTATAAACCTTAAAAAACCCACATAATTGCTGTTGATCATTTTTGAGACAAAATGGAAATTATTTTGTTAATTAAGTTCAGACACATAAAATATTCATAGATAGGTAGATAGATGGACAGAGAGAGAAACAGAGAGAGAGGCAGATGATTCATTCTATAGATTTTAGTGCTTGTTCATATAGGCCTGTGTGCATAGCTCTACCGATTCATTTGCAAAAGCGCAAAGGGAGAGAACATCTGTGAATTCACCTTGCTATCACAAATAAATGTAAGTTACACCTGAAGTGAACTGATAAAGGATTAACAAAAGTCACCACCAGAAAATGGGGGGGGGGAAGTCAAGTTCTCTTAGTTTACTTTTTTAAAAAGTTGTATTTTTCATTTTTAAAGCACACGCACTCTCTCTCTCTCAATAAAATAATCTTTGTAAACACCTTACTAGCTGCTACCTTGAGTACAGACCAACGCTGCAGATGCTTGGGCTTGGATTCCTTCCTGTACTGCCTGTATACACTGTATACACTGAAGATGTGTACATCTTCACATTTAGGGAATCGATCAGGTATCCCTGATTCCACGTTTGTGTTTATTTAGACAAACCAAACCATTCATTTGCACAGTCAGAGGTCTAAAGGCTGCTGTTATAGTGAATTAAATCGGCAAAAATAGAGTGAAATTTTTTTACATTTCTTTCCTTCCTTCCTCCCTTCCTTCCTTCCTTCCTTCCTTCCTTCCTTCCTTCCTTCCTTCCTTCCTTCCTTCCTTCCTTCCTTCCTTCCTTCCTTCCTTCCTTCCCCTTTACCCTCTTTTTAACAGAAATGTTCCTCTGGTTGGGCGTGAAGGGGAGGAGAGGGGAGTCTGGCCCTCCAGAGCTACATCACCTCTCCGCCTATAATTGTTTGACACATGCCCTGTTGTCACAAAGTGGGGTTGTTTCCCAGACCCTGCTGGAAAAAAGGTGCAAAGTAATAATGGGTGTTTAACAAGGCTCATAAATCAGGGCTGATGAGAAGCGCTCAGGATGGTCACACGGCGGCGACAGGGCCTGGCAGCAGGCGACCAGAGAGAGGAGACCCCTGCCAAGGTCCTGCCGAGCCACCCCCCCACTGCCGGCATCCCCAAAAAAGTAAACGTCCTCAAATGAAACACGGTTTCATGCTAAATCAGATGAAATACACTTAATGAAAACTCAGTCAACTGATCCAAATAGTCGGCAGTCGGTGCATAATTAGAATCTAGGCGAGGTATATTAAATTAATGGATTCTCTCCTGCACAGATGTATCATTAAAATATATAGGATTGATACTTAACATGGTAGAGTTATTTTAAACTTAGACATTAAAAAAAAAGACCCAGCAGAAAAAAAAAAAGAAAAATAAACAGTGAAACTACCTGCTGAGAACAGTCAGAAAATTAGCAACATACGGATAATCTATTTTTTTTTTGCACACCTCCTTTTCCCCCCGCCACATTCTTTCCACAGGAAAGAAAATTGAAACAGACTATTAACTGAAAAGATCATCTTAAATTTCTTCGTCTACTACCGGTGAGAGCTGAAAATGAAAAGAGGATTTGCAAAAGAAATCGTTACCAGGATGTTTCAAAGCAGTTACAGAATTAAAAGAAAACTTTTCTCCCCAAGCCACAAACAAGGCGCTTTAGAGACTAAACCTCCCTTTCTTTTGGTAGATCTGATTATCAACGCCGCATAAACCCCGAGTTTTACCAACGGGGCCATACGCTCGTGTATCTGCCCGCAGAGACGGCGCCCAAAGGCGTGTATCACTGTGGAAATTACACGGGTGAACCGTAGGCTAGTAAATATCTGAACTCCACTCTCAGATTGTGCTCTGCTTAGTATCTTATTCTCCCCATAGTTAGGTGTCTCCTTTCAACATCTCTGTCATCTCCATTTGAAGATATTTTCAGCGGTTTATCACTGCCATCTCCAGCCCTGCGCATTTGCAGCAGGTTATCACAATTGCCAGTCCCCCCTGGCTGATAGGTTGCGCTGATTACCATCACTGCCCTCAGATATTTGGTGCGGATTCCCAGCACTGCAATATCCACTCTTAGGACATCTGGAGCAGATCAAAATCACTGACTTCATTTTTCAGTAGAGTCAGTGTAAAAGCTTCACACAGCCTCTTCGCAAACGTACCCTGTAGTCAATTCCCGCAGAACCAGCCTTCAGTTAAAATTCGGCCAAGCAGCGACCCCTATGTCTGGATTTGCATTTCTTATCGGACCTCTATCTAAACTGATTTGTTAATAATAAAGAGAAAATCTCTTGGCACTGGATGCATCGCCTTAAGAAACTGGAAGGATCACACTGTCTTAGCAAACTCCTCAAGAAAGGCTCTTTAAGAAGTTTATCTGCCCAATGATCTTTGAAGTAGATGAGCGTGGCCATTTAGGTCGATTTACTTTAAACAGTATACAATTTATTTTAAGCGATTACCTTAGGTATAATCACATTATGCCCAGCGCTGTTAGATATTTCTCTCCCGCCTGATTTCTGATGTGCATCCGCTCTCCGACGGGAAGGTGACTGCTTTTCACTCTCAGCCCAAATCTTTTTTCACTACGTGACTGTTTATCGTCTTTTAAAACGCTGTTCGGCTAATGAGTTGGCACCGCACTCCTTTTTGTTAGGTCTTGCAGAAAGTTAAGGAGGCGTTCAAGCAACTACAACACAGTTGTCAGGGGAAAAAAAAGTAAGAGGAAGATTTTTTTTTCGAATTATGATTAAAACTACTTTTTTAAAAATAGTATTTTATTCCATCTATTAACAATTTGAAGATAATTTATGAGTAGGAGGGGTTGATCACACCAACCTTTTGGACTGTTTAGGTCCTGGGTTTAGAGAAAGATTTTCCTAGCCCTTCTGGCAGCTGCTGCTGATGTTTGTAATTTTCCGTACAGTTTCGTTCTTTTCGCACTTTTGTTATTAAGCTCCTGCTATAGGTCTTGTATGGGAGGAAATAAACCCAGAATCTCCCAGACCTTCACTAAACTGATTTTCAAGCTAAGTAGCTTAGTGTAGCAGCTCTGGTCCCAGCTTACTTGCACAAGGGGGAAAAAATTAAAAAAGGCTTTGAAAGGTTGCCTACTAAAGTGACTTAATAAACCGTCAGAAAAAAAAAAAAAAGGCAATGTCCAGTGCAGGAGCAGGAATCGCGTGGGGATTGGCATTTTCTGATCAGAATTGTGCATAATAAATGGCGTTCACAGGACCCTGCTCATCCTTGCACAAGGAACTTTGCAGAGAAGGAACAAAGCTTTCCCACCAGTCTTATAACTTTTCCCCCTCCTCGGCGGTTTTTTTCTTTCCAGTTTATTTTCCTTCCAATTTAGGTTTGTTGTTGTTTTGTTTTTCTTGTTTCCCTTCTTTTATTTTTTGCTTTCCGAAATCACAGTTACAGGTAACCTGCACTTTGTATTTATTTGCTTTATTTCTACTCAAGGTGAAGAGTAGCAAAATTCACCCCAAAAAGATGCTGTGCTGATAGAAAATAAAAGGAGACTTTTTTTCCTTTTTCTTCCCCCCCCCCCCTTTTTTTTTTTTCTCCCCTGAACCGATCTGAGAAGGATGAGAGCGGGTGGGGGAGGGGATGACTCACATTTCTTAAGCCTCCGAGTGGAAACCTTTTCTGGATACACATTCCACACAGATCTAAAGAGCTAAGAAGATTTCGGCAGCGTCGGTGCCTTATCCCACCTTTATTTACCTGAAGCCCTTGTAATGTGACACTTCCATTCGCAAAATAAGGCTGCAAATTTCAAGTCCCGCTCAGCTCTGTTACGGCGGTGCATTTTTGTCTGAGAGTCTCTCTCCTGCTGTGAGGGTGAGATTTTGGAGCGGTGCGGGGGAGGTACTCCTCTCCCTATTAGACATAGGAAGGGGAAAGTTCGCTATTTCCAACTGATGGGGAAGGAAGTTTAATCAACACCGTGAGACGGAGCGGTTCCCTGGAGTACGGGGAGGAAAGGGCTGGCCGGGGCTGGAGACAGCCCGCGGGGGCGTCGGCAGGAGGGGAGGCATCTCCCTCCGCTCCCGGGCGGCCAGTTCCCGGCGGGATGCGGGCTGCCGCGCTCAGCCCGGTACTGCGAGCTGCGAGAGGGGGCGCGAAGCCCCGCGCAGCGCCCCGAACCTTAGGGCTGGCTCTCGCTCTGGGCTCGGGAAAAGGAGGGAGACACCACCCGTCGTCCCCCCCACTCCTCCTTCTTCTTCCCTTCTCCCTCTCCCCTGCCAAACACTTGCATCCCGAAAAGCCGCGGGCCTTTGCGTCTGCTGCCCCTCCGCGCCGCGCCGTCCCTTAAGGAAGAGCTCGGCCGCCCCTTCAGCACAAAGACGGAGCTCCCGGGCTGCGGGGACGGCGGCGGCGAGGGCTGGGCCGGGGACAGCCCCTCCGCGCCCCTCCGCGGGGCCGCTCCGCCGGGGCCGGCCAGAGAGGGACAGCGCCCGGTCCGGCCCTGCGGACTCTCCCCGCCGCCGGCGGAGCGGGAGCGCAGCCCCGGCGCGGGGCAGAGCGGCCCCCGGCAGTCCCACCAGGGCTGGGAAGGTCGGGACAAGGAACGCCCAGCCCTCGGCCCGCCGCCCCCGCGCTCCTCGTTTTCCACAGCGGGGGAGCTGGGAGGGCCCCGGCAGCGGGAGAAAAAGGAAAGTTTGCGGTGCCGGCGGGGCAGTGAGAGGCTCTCTCGGTCCCAGGGCGGTTCGGGCGAGCCCAGCCACGTCGGGGAACTGGACAACACTGCAGGCAGGGCACAGCGGTGACAACCCGTCTCCCTTAAGGCGGCCGGGTCCCTGGCAGAGGAGTCCTTTGTCTCCCGTTGCACCTTCCACCCCTCTCCAAGGGGAAAAGGAGGAGAGGAAAAAATCCCTTCCTTTAATCATTGTTTTTAATGCTCATAATGGCAAGAGCTCGTTTTGGTCCTTTCGTGTGTGTCCCCCCCGCCCCCCCGTCCCTCTCCCCCATTTCCCCCCCGCCCGATGTGTTTCCTTCGATCCTCACTGAAACGGGAGGATGGAAGTTTTGACAACCTACAAGACACTCTGTTTCCCCCTACCCCCCACCCCCGCCCGGGAGCGAGGGCTGGGGGTCTTCGGTGCCCCTCGGCATACATGTCGAGGTTGTTGATTTGCGGGATTATTTATTTCCAGTATTCCGAGAACTGTCGCAATGCCTATGATAATTGTCCCTGAGTGTCAATCCGGCGGCAGGGCATGAGGAGGAGAAAGGGCAGCGGGGAGGATCGCATCGCTGCGGGTCTTTTTTTCTTTCCTCCATATTTCTTTTTCTTTTTTTTTTTCTTTTTTTCTTTTTTTTTTTTTTTTTTTAACTAAAGGTTCTTCTGGGAAATACTGTTAGGAGCCTTTTGACTTTCAGCAAAGTTGCGCATATGTGTTCGTGTATGAGTGGCGTTTGTGGGTTGCTGTAGAGAAATCGCATTCACTTATTTATTTATTTATCTGTTGCCTTTTTTTTTTTTTTTTTTTGTAGTGGTAAATTGTTACAAGTCGCATGGCTGCAGAGACCCCTTTTCCTCTCACGGCCACTCTCGTTTGTTCCTGAGTCCAACGACGACAAGGGGGACTCAATGTTAAAGGTGGAAAAAAAACCCAGCAACACAGTTGTTTTTGTTAAAAGGGGACACACTAAGGCTGCGAAACAGCAAAACCCCAATGTTGGACAGCTGTAAAATCGTGTAGACAGGTTGTCATACAGCAGTGGGGGCTTTTCTGAAAGGAGCCCATTGCTAAACATTAAATACGCTGGGAGCGGAGCAGAGCAGCTGCGCGGACACACGCGCACACACACACACACACACACGCACACGCAGCGCCGAGCCGCGGCCCGGGCTGGGCTGCGCACCACGTGCTGCGCCCAGGGGGGCGCGGGGCGGCGCTTCCAGCTCAAGTGGGTGCCAATCAAAACATCAACTTCAAATTGTATCTGAAAGATCAGCCTAGGACCTAAGGGCAGACACATCAGTTGGAGCTCAATTGTTGATCAGATCACATCTAAGGGATTTAGGAGCACAGAAGAGCCGAGATTTGAGGAAAGACGCCCCACTGAATCCTGCCACACTCCTCCTCCTCTTCCATACCTAGCGTGCAATATA
The DNA here is from genome assembly GCA_026261815.1 of Monarcha castaneiventris obscurior. Taxonomy (NCBI): domain Eukaryota; kingdom Metazoa; phylum Chordata; class Aves; order Passeriformes; family Monarchidae; genus Monarcha; species Monarcha castaneiventris. The sequence goes on from JAMPIT010000388.1 coordinate 7,256,114, forward strand.
TACCTGACAGAAAGAAATCAGAACGAAAAAAGAAAATTATCGGCTCGATTTCTTTTCTCTCGCCCTGCCTGACTTCAGTAAGAGAGGGGAGGAGGAAAAAAGAAAGAGAGAGAGAGAGAGATCCAGAGAAGCCCGGGTTTGTTCCGCTCCCCTCCCCGGCTCTTCAGCAGGCTCCCTCCTCCCCCTTTATTTTTTTTTTTTTTTTTTTTTTTTTTTGTATAATTCCTTCCCCCCCCCTTCCCCCCTCCTCTTTTTTTTTTTATATCTCTGCCGCTTCTGCTGCTGCCGCCAGTGCTGCTGCCGCCGCCTCTGTGCCCGCGCCCCGGAGATGTCCTTCCCCCAGCTGGGCTACCCGCAGTATCTCAGCGCCAGCCAGGCGGTGTACGGGAGCGACCGGCCCGGGGTGCTGGCCGCAGCCGCCGCCGCCGCCGCCGCCGCCGCTGCCGCCTCGGGCCGGCCCGCGGGCGCCGAGCTGGGCAGCGGCTCGGCCGCTGTCACCTCGGTGCTGGGCATGTACGCCAGCCCCTACAGCGCCCCCAACTACAGCGCCTTCCTGCCCTACACCGCCGACCTCGGCCTCTTCTCCCAGATGGTGAGTGAGCACCGCGCGTCCGGGCCCAGCGAGCGCGGCCGCGGGGGCCGGGGGAGCCGGGGCGGGCGGAGGCTGCGGAGCCCAGCGCGGGGGCCGCGGGGCGGCGGCGGGGGCGGCTCACGCCCGGAGCGGGGTCCGCCGCCGAGAGGGGAGCGTGGCTGTCCACGGGTCTGCGGGGGACAGCGGGGCTGGGGGTCGCGGGCTCCGTCTGCAGGCGAAGCCCCCCATCCTCCTCCTCGTTCCAAGCCGGGCAAAACTCCTCCGAGTTTTGCTTGGCGGTGGAAGGGCTAAGCAGGGCTCCTGCCTCCGTATTGTCGGCTTTCCCTAGCAACTCGGCTTTTTTTGTTTTCTTCTCTTTCCTTGTTGTTATTGGGGTTGTTGTTGACGGGTGATATTGTCGGTCCTGCTGTTTCGCTGGGCTTACCAGCGCGCTCCTCTTTCCGCTTGGTACTTTTCTTTGCCGCCGAGCGATAAACAGGTTCCGTCCGAAAGGCCAAAATGTCGGTACCTAGGGCGCCCGCTTATTTCAAGGCATTTTCCTTAAGCCTTGAGAATGTCCCGTTCTGTTCCCTGAACTTTCCATACTCTGATTATGGCGGGTATCATAGATGGGATTTGCATGAAGCGAAAGAGGGCATCTACATCCCATTACAGGCATCGGAGCAGAAAGGCATATCGGCGTTAATTCTAAGGGAAATTGTCGTCGCCCAGGCTGTCCTCGGGCTTCATTTCACATTTTCTTAAGAATGTAATAGATTAGAAAGTGAAACGTATATATATTTTTTAAACTAAATGTTTTTGTATCCGGTGTCGTTGAAACGTTTTCGTTGCTGGTATCACCAAAATTCTCGGCGGCGCTAGCATAGATTACACTTCATTTTCCAAATGTCCCTCTTTTCTCTCCCCCTGACACATAAAAGTGTGAATATTTATAACTGAATGCATGCAATGCATAACTTCTTAGGGTTTTTAATACATATATGTAAACAAGTAGGAAAATACACTGTTGAACAAAGGACAGCGTCTAAAAACAGATCATTTTTGTGCTGCAAACATTTCCTACAAAGTCACTTTTAACAGCATTCATTTCCTACTTTTTTTTTTTCTTTTTAACCTTGATTTTGGAAATGCAGTAAAAGTTTAGACAGAAGCAATGAGTGATTTGCAAGTGGCTTCTTCAAAAGAATTCCCAACAGAGTTTACACAAAAAATATCATTTCAGCAACAATAACAAAAGACAGCAGAATAAAGGGAGTGCAGAAAGCCTACTCTGTAACACATTACAAAAATTACATCGGGTTACTCTTTGTGTATAAGCGGTGTCTCTCAAATTAAAATACATGATCCTTCTTAACTGTTTGACAAAGTTAAATTAGTTTCTTTGCAAACATTATTGAAGAGGTCCTTTTCTAAGGCTGGCATAAATTATGACATAGTAATACTAAGAATGTATTTCTGGACTAGACAAAAAAAAAAGGAAAAGTAAAAAAGGCGAGATCATAATAGAAGCAATAAAGAAAGAAAACTGCTTGAAATGTTAGCTATTTTGGAACAGCTCCCATTCCTACTCGCAAAGTATCCTGGTATTTTATTACAGTGATTTACCATGACGGTGATATTTTGAAATAAATCTTAAATTTCTGAGCATTTGTAAATCAAGAACTGAAATATTAGGTTAATATCTGAACAATTTGCAGTAACAATGAGGCCTAATGAGGTTGCTAGAAAGATAAAATGTTATTTACCAAAACACCTGATGGGATAATTTGACTTGCTGTGTTTTACTACTGATGATAAAAAGAATATTGATTGCAAATAAATCACCGCCTCTAAACGCTTGTAAACAACTTGTGTTTACTCTGGCCAGATCAAAGTAAAACTTATGAGACAAAGTGTCTACATATTCATATTCTACAATGCATGGATCAGTTTTCATTCCAGAGTTTAAAGGCTCTTCTAACAGTTAGAAGTTAATGTTTTACTTCAGAATCTTGGTGTATGATTTGGGGATCGGGGGTGGTGGTGTTGACTTGTGTGTGGAAAACCTTTTACATTATAAGTCTCTTGGTACTGAAGTTGTGCATTCATCTCCCCAGTTTCGTCTCACTAGGAGCAAAAATAAAGAATGCTCTGCATGCATTTCTAACATCCTCCTGGATACTTTGCAGATAAATGCGACACTGTGCACAGGCATTAGTTTGTAACTGTGGTTTTATGTGCCTGATAATTTCAAGGGCACAGTAAATTGTCTTGCCGAGGTGAAGGCGAAGTTGCTGCATTTCCATCGTTTGATTTGGTTTGGTTTGAGGAGAAAATACTCACAATGTCTGTCAGACCCCGCTTAGCACCTCTCTTTCCTTTCCCTGCAAGAAGGGGGAATCATTTGGGAACACCTCTCTGTCTTGACCTCAATGTGAAGAGCCTGGAGCAGGCAGGGCGGAATTTGGCTGTGAAGACCCTTTGCACCGCTGAAAGGCGTATTCCGGCTCCCGGAGTAGCCTATTCAGGTCTGTTAGAGACGCTAACAAGATAATTGATGTGCTTTTTCCTCTCCGCTTGTCTGAATGTGTTGCAGGGCTCCCAGTACGAGCTGAAAGATAATCCGGGTGTCCACCCTGCTACCTTTGCTGCCCACACTGCCCCCGGCTATTATCCCTACGGACAGTTCCAATACGGGGACCCGGGGCGGCCCAAAAATGCCACCCGGGAGAGCACCAGCACCCTCAAGGCCTGGCTCAACGAGCACCGCAAGAACCCCTACCCCACCAAGGGCGAGAAGATCATGCTGGCCATCATCACCAAGATGACCCTCACCCAGGTCTCCACCTGGTTCGCCAACGCCCGCCGGCGGCTCAAGAAGGAGAACAAGGTGACCTGGGGCTCCAGGAGTAAGGACCAAGAAGATGCAAACCTCTTCGGGAGTGACAATGAGGGGGACCCTGAGAAGAATGAAGATGATGAGGAAATTGACCTGGAGAGCATAGATATAGATAAAATCGATGAGAATGATGGGGAGCAGAGCAACGAGGAAGAAGAGGAGAAGCCTGAGCTCCTGAGACAAAGCAGTGAAGAGGAGCACTTGGAAAAGGAGAAGGATTTGGCACTCTCAGGGTCTGAAGGGCTGAAACCCAAAGATGCTCTGGCCATGGTGAAGGAGGCCTCTGACAATAGCACGAGAATCATCAGTCCTGGGGGTCCAAACAATCTACAGATGCCATCTCACAGCAAACCCAAGATTTGGTCTTTGGCAGAGACGGCAACCAGTCCTGATAGTGCCCTGAAATCTTCTCCTCCTCCACCCCCTCCTCCCCAGGTTAACCACACTTCTCCTCAGATTCAGCACCCTGCTTTTCTCCCTAGCCATGGACTCTACACATGCCAGATTGGCAAATTTCACAACTGGACAAATGGGGCTTTCCTTACTCAGAGTTCCCTTCTAAACGTGAGGTCCTTTTTGGGAGTAAATCACCACCATGCTGCTCATCACAATCACCACCTCCAGGCCCAGCAACAATCTTCTGTTTTAACAGCAACCCTGGGAGCCCTAAGCAGCGAAAAACCTTCAGAGAGGACCAGTCCCAAACACATAGGTAATTAATGCATCCGGCTTCCACCTCTCCCTCCACCCCCAACACATGCACGTGAACTTCTCCTTGAGGAATGGTGTCACACTGGTGTAACTGATTGCTTTTAACGGAGCTACAGTTTATTCTAGCGTTGATTTCCGGCCCCCCACCCAGCATGTTGGTCACATACATTAAGCACATTTCACGTGGCCTATTACATTCTCACCCTATACGCCCATCAACTAAGATGAAAATGCAGAAGAGGGCAGTGAAACATATAGGTTTGAGCTTTCCTTCCCTCCTTCATGACCCTCATCTCCCAATAATTTCAAAAATGTGTCAAGAAAATTTTGTAGACTACTAAAATACTGAAACTAGGGTATAACACTGTACACACATACACATGTATCTACACATGTCTGAACAGGAGGGTGAGAGGGAAGGGTGCTCTCTGTACAGTATCCAGATTCGTACTGTTGTTATTCTAAAATGGTTCTCCTGTTTTTGTTTGGCTTTTGTTTTGTTTTGTTTCTTTTTTTTTTTTTCTCTGTTTCCTTCTAGAAAGAGAAAATGTACCAAGGACTGACTCCCCACCCCAGCCGCTAAAATCGCCCTTCCAGCCTGTCCGTGACAAGTGAGTTTGTTTGTTTTCACTCTAGGAATGTTACTTATGTGAAACAGAGTGTTTGAATAATAAGGACTAATTATAACACCTAATCATCACCATAATAATACATATAGACAATGAGAACAGCACAGGAGTTGCTCTAATCTTTTCAAACTTGGACTAAATTGCAATTGTACATAGCCAGACTGTAACTTTTCTAAAACTTAACAGATCTCAAAGATCCTGTGTTAATTACACCAGTGACAATGATTTTTGTGTGATTATCTATTACTAAGATGTTATAGCAATAGACAGGCAATTAAAAAAAAAAGATTTTTTTTTTCTGAAAGATTGTTACGTCTTTTTTTTTTTTTTCTTCCTCCCTTCCCCCCCTGCAGCTCTTTGGCTCAGCAAGAGGGAACACCGAGAATTTTAACAGCTCTCCCTTCTGCTTGATTAAATGATATGGTGAAAAAATATTACAGAGACTGGTATTAAGGACAGAGAGAGAGAAAAAAGGAAAAACGGTATAAATGACTCCCATCAATCTCTTTTTGCAATAAGGTGGTGCAAATCCATAAAAGCGATTACACAAATCTGTAGATGGATCCCCTTCCTCATTGTACCATTTCAGATCGTGTTATTCTAACCATTCTTGGATTATTTGTTTGGTAAATGTTTCCCATGTGTTTGTGGTTTTCTTTTTTTCTGTATATAGAGTGATTTCAGATTGTAAATAACACGTCAGCAAAACTTGTCTAAATCATATATTTTTGTCTAATAAACTAAATGAAATTATGAGCTCTCTTCAGGTATGTATTCTGTTGCTGCAGATCTTATGCATATATTGCAAATATATTCAAACATTTATAATTTGTTTTCTAAGAAGTCAAGTCTTCTCCTTTGGGTAACTGAAACTTGAAGTAGCAAATCCAAGGTATTTTGCCAAAAACAAGCTGCAAGCTTCCTTTTTCATAAACGCAAATTTAAGAAGTCGAGTGAAGCTGGCTCTTGGCTTAGTAATATTAAAGTTATTTTTTCAATTGTAGTGAATCAGATGTGTCCTGTAGTATCCATTTTCCAGACATAAATGGACCTGACTTCCACTTACATTACAAAATAGTTTCTTAAAACTGAAAGGGACAAGTTTTCTCACATTTTCCTAGTGTATAACTTTGCTGTCCAAACTGGTTGCTAAATTGGATCAGGAGCTTTAGTGCTTTGGTATATATTCTGGCCCAAGACGAAAAAAAAAATCATAGTTTAGGGAAAAGAATTATTTGTAATGATTTGCGCTTGGAATAAACACAGAGGAAATATGACAGTGAAAGATGTTTTCCTGTGAGATTAAACACAATTTTAGCAGGGAAAAAAAAGAAAAAAGGCAGCTCTTGCACATCTAGAAGAAAGTTTTGCAATTCTGATCTGTTGGTTGAAAATAGACTGAGAGACAGGATTTATCGTTTTATAAAGGCATTAATCTTCCAAAGACTGTCCGTTAAAATGTGTAATATTTTGAGTGTTTATTTCTTTTTTTTCTCCTAAATGAGAACACTAAATGAGCATTGAGGTGCTAATAAGATACCAGATGGTTGTTGATGGTGGAAAATGGAAAGAAGCAGCTGGGAAAGTCATTAAGAAATAATGCGGTGACGCCCTATCCAAACTAAACCAACCTCAAACCAGGACTTGTGAGAAACAAGATGAGATTTTCAAATAAAATATTAATAAAATTCTTGTCAGAGATCAGAATATTGATCTTGATTTAGCTGCAAAATCATCTCAGTCAAAGAACAGCCACGGTAAACTTGGCTTAGAGATCTGTTGGCAAAGCAGTGGAGGTGGTGGGCTCCTATATTTTGAGTTTTTCTGATGGAGCAGAGAAACAGGTCAGGCAAAATAGATTTTGTGTGGGATATCTGAAGGAGAGTCTTTGGAAAGAGACTGATTTTTGACATCCTACAGTTCCCAGCATACCATCAATTAGTTTGTTTTTTGGCTTTCAGTTGTTTCCGTGTATTTTTTTTTTTCCTTTTCTCAAATCATAGGCAGTCTCGCGTTGGTAATTGTTGGTAACTGTTCCAACAAAAGAGAACATTTCACTTTTTACCAAACTAGAGTAACTTAGCATTCGGGGAGAGAGAAGACGTATTTAAAAATTAAAAAAAAAAAAAAAAAAAAAAAAAAAAAAGAAAGAAAGAAAGAAAGAAAGAAGTCTTCAAGCTTGTAGAGCGTAACGGGGCGTCAGGTCAGTGCTGGTGTAAACCTGATGAAATTGCTGTCTCTTTCATATCAATTCAGATGAAATCGCCTCAGTCCCGCACGGGCTGCCCCGGTCCCCAAATTCCTCTCGGGAGCCGCGGCCGACCCGGAGCAACCCGGCCGTCCGGGGTGCCGCTGCCGCCGGGGACCGAGCGCTCGGCTGGCATGGATGGGCTGGCATGGATGGACTGGCTCCGCTGCTCCAGGGTGGAGACGGCACCCAAAAGGCGCGCCGGGATGCTCTGCGAGGCGGAGCGAGCGCGGCTGCCGAGCTTTCCCGGGGGGAGAGGAGCGGGGATTCCTGTGCGGCACAGGAGCGTCCGTAGGGACTGGCACTGTGGGGAGAGGAGGACAGGGAGTGTGTGCGCGTCCCGCCTGCGAGCGGGCACCCTGCTCCCGGAGCGCCGTCGGGTCGGGCCGGGCTGAGCCGTGCCGAGCCGCGCTGGGCCGTGCCGAGCGGTGCCGAGCCGTGCCGAGACGTGCCGAGCGGAGCCGAGCCGTGCCGAGCGGAGCCGAGCGGAGCGGAGCCGAGCCGTGCCGAGCCGTGCCGAGCCGTGCCGAGCGGAGCCGAGCCGTGCCGAGCCGTGCCGAGCCGTGCCGAGCCGTGCCGAGCCGTGCCGAGCCGTGCCGAGCGGAGCCGCGGGCCGCGCTTTGGGCAGGCTCGCAGCGCCCTCTGTGGGCGGCGGGCGGCGCTGTCCCCGCTCCCGGCCCGCGGCTCCGCTGGGCTGGGGCGGAGAGCGGGAGGCTGCCCGCCTTTAATTCAGCCAGGAAGCCAACAGCATCCTCCGGAGTGCGCTTCCAGCTTTGATTATCCTCCGGAGAGTGATAATTCCCAGTAGTTATCTGGTTGGCAGTTCTCCTCCTTCGGAAGCCTCGGCATCTCTAGAGCTAACTCTGTTGCAAAACTGGATTTTTTTCTCATCTGCCTATTTGACTTTCCCACCCCTTCACCCCCCCAGAAACGCTAACAACCCGCAGCCAGCTGAGAGTGTTACCGGGAGCGGGGGACGATTGATGAAGCCCCTCGGGGTCAGCACCGTTCCGCCTTTCCCCACCGCGCCCACAGCGTTTGCCGGGGATGGGACGGAGCACCCGACTCCTGTCTCCCTACGGCTGGCGAAGGTGGGGGCGGCCTGGGAGCCGCTTGCCGACTGCGGGAGGAGCGCGCCCAGGGCTACGAGCTGCCCGCTCGGACGGAGCGTGCTTGAGCCACTCCCAAAGTTTTTGGACAGGAGAGCAAGTAGCTTCCCCTTAGAATAGGGAAAAAGGAAAAGTCCTAAGGCCAGCTGAGAAACACCGCATTATTGAAGTCAGAGAAGCTCCGTCGTGGCTGCGTGCCTCCGTGCCCAGTGGTTCTCGAAGGCCGCTGCTTCAGCCTATTCGGCACCTGGGGGAGAGGGGTCATCGCCTTTCCCTCCCCCGCAAGCCACAGTGAGGGGTCCATTTCTCCTGCAGGAAGTTTCAGAGAGAGAGAGGACGTGTACGAGTGGTCATTGCGCTACCGCACGGAGCCCTCGGAGGCTGCCGGGGTGAGGTGCGGGGCCCGGGCCGGCCGGGACGCCCCCACACCGCCCCCTCCCTCTGCCCGCCGCCGGGAGCCCCCCGCGCCGCTTTTAGGAAGGAGCGGGGGCTTCATAATCCCGACGTTTCGCTTGTCACGTGAACCCTGCTAGGAATGATCGTTTACGTCACCCTGGCAGGAAAATAATTTGTAGTTTTTCTGTCATATTTTCATTGAGATCCACCCCAGCAGATGTATACCAGGAAACACCAGGGTGCAGGGAGAATAATAAAGAAGCTTAAGCTAAACGATTTATTGTAATTGGGAATGCTTCGAGCTGATAAGAGTAAATTGGAAAGTACTAGTTTCCTACCTTTTTTTTTTCTTTAATGATGACGGTACCCGAAACTGATAAATAAAGTCAATAAAGAAAATTTGCATTGAATCGAATGGGAACTACAAGCAGTAATACTTCTTTTACCACGACAACCGAGTGCCAAGATACATTTTCGTGCTACTTAAAAGACTGCCAGAGAACATTTTTTTATACGTTTGCATAATCCTCCATCCTCCCCCAGTAAAAAATGTCTTGTTTTTGTTATTATTTACTTAGCATTAACAGAAGAATGGCAGAAATCTGTGAAGAAAGAACACTGAAAAGTTGATATAATCTCGAGTTCAGCAAACTCAGAAATTCGCAGTTGCCAGAACAGATTAAAAGCAAACGGCAGCTTTACGGGGATTTGGCTTTGTCACAGAGACATAGTTATGAAACACGCTGATTGGTATGCATGCCTCATTTTTTATTCTTTTTCTGTTTTACTCTGAAAAAAAAAAAAAAAAAAAAAAGCTCTATTTTTAACTAGGTAAAAAAAGAAAAAAAAAAAGCCCAGAGAAAAGGAAGGAGAAAATTAGTAGGGTGTGTGTACTAAAACTGGCTCGTTCCTATAATTGTTATCGTTCCCGGCTCCTGTCATCCCTTTTTGCTGCCTTGGTTGAGTTTTTGATGCGCTCGCTCTGAAACTGGAGTGGCCCCGGAGCCGCCGGCAGCAGCCACCGGCGGAGCCGGGGCGGGGGCGCGGTGCGGGCTGAGGCTGCCCCCGCACCAGCCTCGTCGCGGGGCTCGTTCGATCTCCCGCTAACTTTCATGGTATGACCATGTTTTCCCCCACCCGCCCCACCCCGGGGTTTTTTTAACTTTTTTTTTTTTTTTACTCTTTTTTTTTTTTTTTTTCCATGGGCGCCGATCAATTATTCACAAGCACATTTATCTCCCCTGCAATATGGAGAATTCATATTCATATCTCTGTTTTAGTGGCCTGACACTGATTAATGTAATATGCGCCGCGGCTCCGAGCGCAGCCCCGCTCTATGAATCATGCACTATAAAGTTTCAATCGTCCTTGTAGATGAGACTATTACAAAGAGCGCGGAGCGGCGGGGGCGGGGAGGCGGGGGCCGGCAGCAGCGGTGGCTCTGCGACTCGGCCGGCCACCGGCCCCCTGTTAAACAAGCTCGGATTGAAACCACCCGGCTGCTGGCGGGGACAATGCGGGCCCGGCATTCGTTCTGCCCGGCGGGGCTGCCGCTGACGGGGCTCTCCCGCTCCGCCCGCCCTCGCCCACCGCCGGCCGGCCCCCGGGAAGGGGCTGCGGGGCCCTGCCTCGTCCCCGTCCCGGGAGGAGCCGCTCTGGGCCTCCCGGCCCCGGAGGAGACGCGGGCTGCTGGTGCCCGCCCTGAGGTATGGGCACCCCGGAGAGGGAATGGGGCCCGGGCTGCCCCGGGGCGTGCCCTGAGGCTGGGCACCCGCGCTGTGGCTGGGGAGGGAAGGCGATGAAGGGAGTCTCCATCACCTGGCTAGTTGCAATGCTTTTGGGGTCTGTTTAATTTTTTTTTTTTGTCTTTATATTTTTTTAATTCCCTAATGTCCTTAGACGGCGAGAGGTAAAGAGTAGCCGGGGCTGACAGAGGCACAAAAGCATCACAGTGAAAGGGCCGGTGAGTTGTAAGTGCTCTGTGAAAGGGAGTATCAAACATGGGCTTCAGCACACACCCCCATTCCCAGACCGCTGCCTCAGTGCCGGGGTGAGGCGCCCCTGCCATCCTGGTGACCTCTGTGCACCCAAGCCCTTCGTGCAGGCCTGCAAGTGCATGGCGGGGAGCCACCCGCTGGCCCCAAAACCCACCCATGAATCAGGTAACCACAGCTGGAAGAGGCTGTGGCAAGTCCCTGCTGGCCTGTGGGAAGTGGGTGGCAGCTATGGATCTGCTCCATGCAGGACCACAGGTCCCCCTCTGCCAGGAAGGGCCATGGTGATGGCCGGCAGGGCCTGAGCCCACCACTGGCTCTGTGGCAGCTGTGGTATGGTGAGGAGCGACGTGGGGCCCGATTCCAGGCTTCAAGTCTCTGGGTTTCAGCAGTAAAACTTACCTGGGCCTAACAAATCAAGTAAAATGCTGGAACATGTAATAAACATGGCCTGTGTGGCGTGTTTTCCAGTGAAAAGTTACAGAAACGGCTCCTGGCGAGGTTGGTGTTCCCCATTGTGCAGTGCCCCCATGCAGTGCCATTCATAGCTTGCCCATAAAACCAGCCATGTGGACAGGAATCGCTGGGTACCAGGAGACTGAAAACCCCATAGAAATAGGTATTCAAAATTTAAGACTTCGAAAATATGAGCTCTTAAAACTAAACAATGTACTTCTGTAAGGAATTAATTTACTTGAGTCTCGTCACCACTATTAATATTAGTTTTGGCTTCTTTTTTTGCTTATGTGAAAAGAGAATACATGCATGGGTTTTAAAAGAAAAGTTAAAAAAATACACATTTTATCTGTTCTTGCTAACTTTAATTAGCATTATAGACATCCTTCATGTCTGATGGCCAAACTTGTTTCCTAACACGTTCCTTGGGAGTCAAGCTGATGCAAAAATGCAAACGTGGGGCGCACACCAAGTCCTGGTAGTGCCTCTCCTGAGAGAATAGAAAGCGCCGGAGTAAACTCCGTGCAGAATTAAAGGCGAGTTTAAAAAGTAACATTTATTTTTATTCCAGATTTATGGCTGACCCGTAGATAATTAAAGGTTTTATTTTGAGCTGTTGGCCCCACACAATACATTGTCCTTTGTTGCTGCACAAGGAGCGCTTTCCCTGTGCTGCCTACGGTTCAAAAACAATGAAGCAATCCATTTATTTTGTTGGTCAATTGTAGCACAAAGTGAGGTGGTCAGTGTGGAAAGTTTATCACTGTCTTGTCCCTTTGGAGGAGGCAGAGCATTCACACACCCTCTGCCCCAGTACACAAATGTCAGTCTTTTTGCAGGCTGCTGTTTTCCTTTTGAAGATGCCGATGGTGTCTCTGATCCACTAATCCATTTATCCAGTTTCATGAGTGCATTGGCTGAATACACTCACAATAGCCTTGCCCAGCTGGAAACAAGAAGTCAGTGAGTGCAGCCGGCACACCCACCAGTGCCTGACACCACTCTCAGATGAGGCTTGAGTGCTTGTCTCAAAAAAACCCCAACCTCGTCCCAACCCAAAACAACCCCCTCAGAGCCCCCAACCTGCCACGATGTGCCCAACACTGTGCTCCTTCCCTCCCCGAGAACAGAAGTATTTTTAGAACCATCTATAGCTTGCTACATGGCTGTATTATTTTCATGGTATTCGGTTGTGTCAATCAGGGTTGGAGTAGGCTTGAGGGAAAAAAATGCCTCTGGGACTCTGCAAACAAGTGCACATTAAAGAAACTGGTCAGTTGCTGCCAAGGGGGAGGGGGCACAGGAGAGGCAGTGGGCAATGGGCTTCCATTTGTGTTCGGTGCCGTGCCGTTACTTGCCAGCCTTTTATTGCATTTTAAATGTATGTTTAATTACCAGTGTTATTGGTAATAACAGAATGTTTGAAAATATTAAATACATTTGTGAGCTTGTGTGAAAAAGAAGTTAAAAGGTGTTCGGTGCACAGAATGTTAAAGAGATCTCACAATGAAGTGATTAACATTTTTATGAATAAAATTAATCACGCATTAACTCTGCAGCTCAATACATCTGAATGCCAAATGTTGCACAGCAGCCCTTTCCCCTAAACCCAAGAATTTTGGATGCAATATTGACCCACATCAAACACTCGTCTATTAGTAATGGAGGTATAGTTATGAGAAGATATTTTAATAATGTACATTTACATTTGAGGCAAGCAAATAAAAGGGAGAAAATAAATTGTGAGTGCTTTGTCAGGATTTGTGAGGACTGTAGGCACATAAAATACACTGGGAAGCAGTCAGTGGGGGCAACTGTTTGGAGAAGAAAGAAGTTTATGTGGCACTCGTGGAGGCAAACAGCAAAGTCACCATAGTAAACAGATTCTAGTAGATTGCATTCAACTCTCCTTGGCTCTTTTTAGCACATTCATTGTTCTTGGCAAAGCTTATTAGGTTGTAAGGTGGGAGCCCACCATTATTAAAATATCCACTGTGTCTGATAATAAAATGTGATCTCTCTCTCTCTCTTCCTCCGTGTGTGTATATGTGTGCGCGCGCGTGCGTGTGTGTGTTTTCTAATCTCTTGCCACTGTGGTTTTGGGATTATTCCAGCAGGCTGTACAAAGGGAAGCAAAGGCATCTGAAGTGTCACTCTACAGCTGTGGCAAAGTAACAGAATTTCCATTTTGTTGATGCTCCCAGCACATGTGTGCAGCAGAAGGTGATATCAAAGGAGCCGTTCTTCCTCAGTTCTGCACATTATTTTTCACTGCTGTGGCGAATCTCTCTGAGCTCCGTGAACCAATAAAACAACGGTCCCTGTTTGAGTTGATATATTAATATTTACTGAGGATTTGCAAGGTCGGGGCTAAATGTCAGCAGATTGCTGGGGCAGTACTGTGGGGAATAATTAAACAAATCTCACAGCAGTTCAGCCTCCTAACATCTTTATTAATATTTTTTTTTTTGCCTTTCCTGAGACAGTACACTGAAATATTGTTTTTTCAACCTTACTGAACAATTGGGAGAAGTTTAATAATAAAATCCTGGATTGAAAGTATTTGTTTTTGACAGTTTCTTGGCCCACTCTCCTGCAGATGTTAGTTAGTTTTGAAGGCTATGATGTGTGAATTATCACCAAGCTGCTGGGGTTCTCACCTGCCTCTCCATCAAATTCATCTTGACCAGTCTGCCAAGCACAATGATATTGCTGCTGTAAATGGAGACCCAAATTGGCTTCATTAAGTAGTGGGTCCACTTCTCTAAGGGAGGAAACTGGAGAACCCCAATTCAGTACACATATCTCCCTTAACGTGATTATAGCATGCACTCTAGTACAACTTAAACAATTCTCTTTAATAAGCTTCATAATTAGTGTTGGGATGCGTCATTACAAGTCATTGCCTGTAGCAGTCCTAGGCCAAACAGCCCTTCTCAATCTGATTTTTTTTTTTTTATCAGGCAGCAGGAGCTGTCTAGAGCTTTTTGTTTGTATAGTGGGGACTTGCATTAAGACCCCAGTGTAAAAATACCACAAGGAAATTAATTGCTTCTGTGCAGATTCACCACAGATGTGTCCTGTTATGAGGAATGGTATATTTCTGACATTGCTATACTGCGGTGTGCTGAGAAAAAAGTCTGGAAAAACTACAAATGCAAACATATTAGCATCCATATAGATTCCTTATGTTGTAACTGAAAACAAGGAGATTTTTAAAGTGTGTCAGAGCCTTCGAGCCTTTTTTTTTTTAATAAAGTGGTTATTTTTTTCCGATTTTTCTTTTTTTAATACTCAAAACTCACTAATAAAATACACATGGCCACGTATTCTATTTGGAACTGGCTGATAAATGTGCTACTTAAAATAACACACACGAGGAGTGCGGTGACTCAACGCAATAAGAAGGCTGACATACAAAGCCGCCCTCAAGGTCAGTGGTTTGTTATCTATCAGTGTTGGTCAGGTTGTGAATCACAACTGCAAGTTTCAGCAAGTTAAGGGGAGGAGGAGCATTCAGAGTGCTTGCCCTGTGGAAAAGAAAAGCTGAGCTGGTGGTTTGTTAGCTGCCTCTGAACATCACCCTACAGCTTCTGGGTAATGCCCATTCCCTTGTCACTAAAGCAAAGCTGGAAAGTGCCTTGATCCAGATATACGAGTGCTTTGATTTACTTGTTATAATTCAGGTGGAAGGGTTTAGGGTTAGCAAGTCCACCTCTGCAGAGCCTCATTGCTCTGCCCTCTCATTATTTATATTGATTTCTTTCATCTCAATCCTTGTATACTTCGGTTTTGACTTTGGGCTGATCCCTCTGAAACAATTGTATTTTCCTAGTGACATCATTATTGATAATCGAATATTAACACTATGCCTTGTGTTTGCCTCACAACAGTTGCAGGAATGAAGACCATTTTAGGATAGCATAATGTGTGAGCTGTGGTATTAGAAATAGCTGTTTGGATTATTCACTTGTGATTGTGAAGGGGACTCCTCCATCTATTCATTCTAGGTGCTGTAAAACTGAAAAAAATAAAGAAAACAATAATTTGACTCAAATTCAGGACTTTGCTTATCTGATAATGACACTGCAGCAGAAATAATAAAACTGTTGTAGTAATATTTCCCCTATAGATGTAACTTGAAAAAATCATGGGCAAGTGAAATTTCTGTATTCAGGACCACTGAATTTACATACAGGCTCTGATGAGCTTGATTTCAAGAAAATCTATGCATTATTTGCAAGCAACAGTGGGAACATCTGAGTTATGTAAACAGTTCAGATCAGTGTTAGTTTTACTACACTGCACGTCATGGGATCTTTTGTCAGATGTTTCAGAGCAAAGGGCAAGATAAACTGCATAAATGACTATACAAAGTCTTACTTTTATTACTTTTTTAATTCTCATCCATCAGCCTTTGGTTCTACTATGATAGTAACATTTTTCTCAAATATATGCATTGTACTTTTGGTTTTTTTTAGGCTATCAAAGAGGCTCACAATCCCAAGGGAGGTGATTATTGTTTTTCTGTGCTTTGCAATAGCAGTACCTGGAATCCTTTTAAGAATGGCTCTGTATAGCACTGGAGAAAGCCACTGTCCTGGAACAGGTGAAGCTGTACTAGATGAGATCTGCAGAGAATGTAACAAAGAAACGCTGCCTCTGTGAGACCAGCGGAGGATGGAGATGCAGAGGTAGAGAAGTGGTTTCCCCAAGTTATGCTTTGTTTATGGCAGAAATGAGAACCTGAGCCTCTGAACTAGGATTCTCACTTGATAGAGACTCAGGTGTAACAGGATGTTTCAAAGACTCACAGTGACAGCAGGTGAGTGGTAGAGCCAGAACTGGTGCAGTTAAACTGCATCCACATACTCATAATGTATTCACCACAGTGTCATCAACTCCCGTGATGTCACTGGAAACATTCTGGCTGTCGTGTCTGGATTTACACACTGAAATCCATACTTAGTTATGTAGTGAAAACAATCTGGTGTTTACAGACTATGCTTATTCTTACAGGAGTCATCAGAGCAGCTTGCCCTAGAAAGTGTTAGAATTGTAACAAATAAGATCAAGGGCTTTTTGTTTGTTTGTTTGTTTTTAACTCAAAAACATGTTTTAAAATTACTCCATATATTTCAGTGGTTAAGAATTGATTGAGGGACCTACTCTTGGTCTCTTCAGTTTTACAAATATCTTGTATAGCTAGGAAAACAATGGTGAAATCTTTAGGAAAATTTATAAATGGGCTATTATGAACAAATTTCTAAAAATGTCAGGCAAATCCCTGAATTTTTTTTTCTGTAAAAGGATAAGTAATTTACAACTTCACACACAAAACTATATGTAAAATAAGGTAATTTTTTTTTAAAAAAGGACATTCCGTTTCGAAACCTTGAAAAAAATTGTTTTGCAAAGTGCGATTATGATAAACATATCCGTATATTTACTATAGACAGAGAGGAAAAGGTAAAGTGAATACTTTCTTCATCTGACATGGGCATGGTTCAGGTTGTGTGTGGGAGCAAGAGTCTTATGAGGATGGATACAGCAAAAATACCTCACTGTTTTTCTTAATTTCAGCAGTTCAGAATGTGTTTGAGAATATGAATTAACAAATACTGATAAATGTCACAGAGCATAAAGTTTTTAGTAGAAGGAGCTTTTAAGAGCAAATGAGAACAAAATAGTGTGTCATTTGTCATTCATAAAAAGAAGAGAGTAGTGGTGGTGATGATAAAATTAAAATACATGGTAGCGTGCTAATGGAAGAGATGATAATCTGAGGGGAATGGGATATGGAGGTGTACAATATGTGTGTCTCCTGTGGCTTAATTTCTAGAACCTTAAGATTTTGATGCTTTAATTCAGCATCTCCCTTTGGAGAACAATAATTTGAAGAACATATAAATTCCTTTTCAAGTTAAATTTTCTCTGTTGTGATCTTCTTACTAACTTTACAAGAAATGAAAGCAGTAGAGCAGAGGAGAAAGTAGAAACCAATTAATGCCACCAATTACTTTTCAAAAAATTTGTATAGCCTTCCATTATTGCATGTGTTTGCATGTGTATGTTAGAATTATTCCCCAAGGCCTTGCTCATAAGGCCCACTCTGTGAATCTAAGTGATTACGTGTGGACAAGAGGTACGAGGAGATGATACATTGTGAACGCAGGAAATTTGTATACTTCTGGTAATCTGTGGTAAATCCACCAGGAAGCTAATGAAGTCTGACCTTGCGTTAAATTTTGTGTGGCTACTGTCTGGATATGAGGATGCCCTCAGAAGGAGTGTGGACGATGTTTGCTCTTTGAAATGCCCAGGCACATGACTTTCTTAGGCAAGACAAGTCCTATAGTCTGCCTAGGTCCCCCCTTACCAATTTATGCAAGTTACATGGAGGATCAGTGAGGCATAACAGAAGTGCTGTTCTCCCCAACAAACTTGTCCCTCTTGATTGCTTTTCCATCACAAGGGGTGTGTGCATGTTCTTGGTCTTGCTAGGATGCTGGGTTTGCCTTTTGTTCACCCTCTCCCCCCAGAATAATATTCAGCTTATGGTATTTGAGCGTATCTACATTTGTTTGATAGCCTCTCATAAGCTCTGAAAGACTGATGCAAGTCTGTCACATCTCTCTAGAAAGCACCCTTTGATAACTCACAGTATCCATGACCACAGTACAGGCATTTTGGGTCTTGAGCACAATCACCTATATAAAAGGGTTTTCACATGCATCTGTTTTGAGTGGCTCTTACCTTTGGAGCCATAATCTGTGCAGTTTCTCCCGACAATAAGCACTTATGGCTCTCGGCTCACTGACCGTGGATGTGGCTTCAGTCAGTTTTTCCTGGAATTGGAAGAGGTGCAGCTGAAGGCCATTTGTGTAAATGTTCATTGGCCATCTTCATCACCTACTCTCAGGGCCTTTTCCTCTCTTCAAGACTTTTATCTTATCTCTCTCTTTCCTTGTGCTCCCTTTCAAATGGTATTCTCCCTTTTGTTGCTCCTCTTTGCTCTCTCAGCAGCTAGGACTCTCTCCCTTGGCTCCTGTAAGAGCAGGCTGCTGTCAGAAAGCAGACTGACTGTTCTCTGTACCAGACTTCCATGTCTTCCTGACTCTACTCTCCCTTCCTTCCTCAACCTGAAAACATTCTTCTCCTCCATTACTTGAAAAAAAAAATTGAACTTCCTGTAAAACTACAACGAAGAATAAATAAAATCATTCCATACCAAATACCAGCCTCCATCATTACTCTACATCAGAAAACATACTCCTGAAGTCACTATCTAGGATATATGGATGTAATTTTCCTGAACTCTTGGAAGGTGAGCAGTGGGATACTGCTCCCAAGATATTATCACAAACACAACAGTCTGTCATCCTGGCCAGTCTTCTGCTAGTCTTGATCCAAGAATACTACTGTTTTGTCTGACAGAAGACATTCCTTACATCAGTTTCAAAGCATGGCAGAAAAATGCTGGCGGTGCACCTCCTAGTCAGAAGCAGCACAATATCTCATATCCCTGATCCCAGGGAGAATATCTTTTGAACTTGGCAGTCATCTTTTTCAAACCTTTCCTTGGGATGAGATTGAAGACTCCCAGGTCTTCTGTAAGAGACCATTAGTCCATCCCTGAATGTGCAGGGGCTCCCATCTCCTGGGATCAGAGCATGTGCATGCAGATCTCATAGGGAAGACAAAGAAAACAGCAGTAGAGCTAAGGGCAGTCCCAAAGGACCTTAAGTCCAGAGAACAAACACATGTTTGAAAGTACAAAAATATTTAATTGTTGTCAAATGTATAAACCTGATGTGCAATTCTAACCAGATCAGGCTTTGGGCTGTTTGCCCAGTTATTCATAAGAAAGTGTCCAGAATGGATAAGATTGTGAGAGTCTCCTGGGACCCTGCTTTTGATCTGGTTATTTTTTTGTTGTGTTTGATAATACACAGTTCTCTGCCAGAGGGAATTCTGGGCTTACATCCATGTTCATCCTCATGCTCAGACAGCATTGATAGAACTAGTTATGCATGTGTGTTGTGTGTAAATCAAGAGTCCCTCTGAGCAATGGTGAAGTTGTGTGAAGTCTGGTCTAAAAGTGATCTACTTCACTCTGCCTCCTTTTCTACAGAATGAATGCTCTCTTGATATTTTCTACTGTAAATTTCCCTTAAGGATTTGATCATCTTGTTTCCTAGAAATGTTGAGTAATTTCCTTGGAAAATTCTGAAGTGGGGCTTGTGGAGCAGGGAATCAGCAAAGGACAATCGTTCCTCCTCATCAGTAGTAGGGACAATAATCTGAATATATCCCAAATGGGTTTTCAGATGACTGTAGGTGTAGCAGAACTATATCCTACACAGCATGAGAGAATAACAGATCTCTGGCTTGTGATTAGTGCTCACACGTATGTTAGAGAAGAGTAACTTGTAGATGCACAATGGAAGAGGTTGCCAGCCTGGAAGCGTGGTGCTGGGCAGTGAATATCTTTGGGACAATTCTCACTGCTCCTAGGCAACGATTTCAAACAAGCTAAAGAGTGCCTTGCTAGGTTGGGAGGTCCTACAAAGCAAATGGGAGGAGGAGGTCAGTCACTCATAGGCTTGTGCACATGGCAGATGTTTTGCTGTCTTTCTGAAAATATCCTTTAGGGGTACATTCCCAAAGTATCCTTTAAAGTATACTTTAGGGGTATCCTTTTCTCCTTTATGTTTTGACTTACTAGTTTGGAGATCTGTCTTCCCATCTTCCATTCCAAGAATAGAAGAAGCTGCACAGCAGTCTTATGATGGACCTCCTTATACACGGCCTCCTTCCAATCAGAGTTCCTGCCTTTGGCTCGTAAGGCTCCACCAACTTTTCTTCCTCCATGTGTCAATGCTTTCCTCTCTGCATTAAGTTGACTTGATCCAAATTGTCAGTAGTCTCTTTAAAATAGGTGTTGCTGCATCTGACTTTCTCAGACTATGCTCTAATAAAGTAATTCTGTCCAGATTGTCTCCTGATTTGATGACTTCTCAGTGGTAGCACACTGTCATTTGCTTGGATGCCGTACTTAGAAATGAGAAGCGTATGTGTGCCATGGTTTTTTGAAGAGAGACATTCTATGTGCAGAGAGGAGGAACAGGGTTATGGCACAAAGATCTCATGATCTAATTCTACAAAGTCTTGGGAGAGTGGATAGACTTATATGTAATTCAGGAGAGGCACTATAGAGCACTGGTATTGAGGCTGTATGGGGGGTATATCCCGGAGATGTTGGATATTTGCGTTGTTCTGTCCCACACATTTCCCTGTTCAAGAGACATGACTACCATATGCAAGAGAACATTTCAAAAGTTCATGGAAGTACTAAGGGAATTTGGTCAGGAAATTTGACCTCAGGGCTGCCAACAGAACCGCATTCCAATAGGGCAGTCCAGACATGGCTTTCCAGGTTTACATGTCTCCATGTACTAAGAATAATTATTAATTTGGCTTAAAAAAGAAGGCATAGAACTTCAGAGACTATTTGTGTAAGTTTTGGGAAAGTTTGTGTTCAAGACCATTTCAGCTCTTGAGAGATACTGTTTGAACAGATTCCACCATTTCACGTGTCATTCATTCACGAACAAATAGACTTCATGGAAATAGTAAACTATGTTTTAGGTTCACAGAACTCTGTAAGTACACCCAGATTTATTGCAGCAGCTGAAAGACATTCAGTGGTAATCTAATGTGCAAGAATTTATATTTTATCCATTTTGTTTGCTGTGCCATCTTTCCTCACGCAAGTAATGTTCAAAATACAGGAAGCATCACTGACTTCCCGGTGAACTTATAGGAGTTCAAATAAAAAAGTTGATCCCTGTATATTCGCAGGAGCATACCTTGCTGTTCTAACTTGCGTTATAGTAACAATCTTACACAGCTGTTATTTTTTAAGGTGGACAAGTGGGAGTTTTTAGGTGACTAACGAAGACGTGTATGGGATAAACAGGACATTTTCCCTTCAGCTGAGGGAGGATATGTATTTTCCCACTCTAGAAATCATGATTTTAATAGTTTTTGGACAACAGCTATCACTAGTCACAATAATGTTCTATATATTTAAGGCTACAGGCAGAGCTTGTAAGAACTGCTTAATTGTGTGATATATTAATGTCCTATTGATTATGTTATTGCCTGTAAATCCTGTTGCTTAATAAAGCTTCAGTCATTTTGCAATAAAGTTGTGTTTGCAGTCAATTAATGGCTTTCTGGGGGCAATGGACAAAGTAACAGGGATATTGGTGTTGTGTGGAAAGCATGGTACTGTGCCTTCCAATATAAAACTAGGAAATACAAATGCGTGGATTGAGTAAAAGAGAGAAAAAATTAGCTTCTGTTCAATACAATGATTCACAGTTTTCTTTTAGGTCCAACAGAAAAAGCAGCATTGTGCAAAGCATCTGCACATGAATACAGGGCAGGATAATATTTGATTTAAAAATACAAGTAAACGATAACTGCCAATATTGAGACCATGTGAAGGCAAAGGAACAAAGCATACTTTCATTGCTAATCATGTTAACATCAAAGTTTGAAGAGTACATTCGCCTATTCAGAGGAAATGCCATCACACTTCTGACGATCACATCTGCCACTAATATCATCCGGCATGTGGTCAGGTCTCTGTTCCGACTTTTATCTCTCTACCAAAATTTCATGTCTTGATTTTAACATCTGATGCTAAATTCAGGTCACTACAAAATAAGTACAACTTTTGTTTCTTTTCCACTTTCATGATGTTTTCAAGACGTATATCTTAAAATCAGTATATATATGAACTATATGTCAATTTTAAAATTTTTTACAAAGCTTTTCCAGGATCTAGGAGATTTTTTTTTTTTTTTGGGGGGGGGGATGCAGGCACAGGGGAAAGGTGAGGTTGCTGTGTATTTTGCTTAGTTTAATTTGCCTTAGAAAACATTACTAGACTTGTAGGAAGTAGAGAGGTCTGATTTATCTCTAGAATGCTCTACTTTCAAGCCAGAAAACAGTGAAGTTTAATCTCTGTATAACTGGAGTAAGACACTCACACTTCATACACTTTCAATCCATAGAGTCTTAAGCACTGCTTCTCAAGTCTATTGAAGCCTGAATTTTTACCTTCCCTGAAGTTTTGTCCTGGCAACATATATCTGGCTAAATATATGTTGATGGCAACATCACATAAACATATATGGTATTTTATAACTACTACTTTTTACCTATGTCCCTGATGTTAACCTTTTCTTGTTTTTGTTGACAGGATAAACTACAGACCTCTTCCTCTTATCTTCAGGATGTTTAAATAAAGAGGAAATGTCTCCTCAGATACATGTCAGTATCTCTTCAAAGACATTTTGTATTCTAAAATCTGTTACCAATGGGGCTTTACAGCAGATACCTAATTTAGGAGGAGGGTGTTCCCTGGTTTTAAAATTGTGGTGGGACTATTCAGAGATTTCTGAGCACATAAAAAAAGGTGTGTATGTTTGTAGATTTTTCTTTGCTTGCCAATATTGCACTCATCTTTAGACTGGAAAGTAATAAATTCTCATTTCAAAGCTGAAGCAACTAAGTGCTGTTAATGAAGTGGAAGAATAGGGAATACTGTGTTTCTTTATACAGTAAAGAAATCCTTCCAGATATCCCAGTGTGATATTAAGCATATGTCTCTTCTGGGCCTGTAACAAGTTCCTTAGGTGGAATCTAACAACTCTGTACTGCTTTTCAAAGCAGAGAAGGAAGTCATGTAGCATATGGGTCAACATCTCCTCAAGAGTAAGAATGGATTATAATCAGCAAAGGCTCTGCATATTTTAGTTTTGTTAATGACACACATTTTGGTAGGTCTACCTCCACAATCATTGTAGTATCAGCTGGAATAATTATAAAGAGCTGTGAACAAAAATTCAGAGGGTAAAAAGTGCATCATAGCACTTGGGTCCTTGATGCTTCTTGAGTTAAATTTTGTCTTCTTGTCAGGTTTTTTACCACGTCTTTTTTTGGCAATTTCTTATGTCCCTCTAATCTGTGCATCTGCACAAACACTCACAAAAAAAACATGGCTCACAGAAGATAAGCTCTTCTAGTAAAGGCTATTTTTAGTCCCTCAGATAATATTTGTTAAGAGAAATGGACCAAGATATTTTCAAATTTTGTGGTTTTTTTGGGTTCTTTTTTAAATTTTCTTTTATTTTTCCCTCAAGTACATCAAATACAAAATGTACAAAGATTTATCAGTTGCTTTTTTCATCTCCTTTACATTCCAGTGTACAGCTCACACACGCATACAGAGATCTTTTTTTTATAACCAAAACCAGTGAATAAAAGTTACATCTAAACAATGCTAGTTTCTAGCTGCAACACATTCAGCGGTGTACATGTTGAACACCTGACGTGTAACTGATTTCATGTAGACAGTAAGTACCTTTGTTTTTCTAGTAACATAGAAAAACTACTTCTTGATA
Source organism: Monarcha castaneiventris obscurior (assembly GCA_026261815.1). Taxonomy (NCBI): domain Eukaryota; kingdom Metazoa; phylum Chordata; class Aves; order Passeriformes; family Monarchidae; genus Monarcha; species Monarcha castaneiventris. Next base: position 7,279,606 of record JAMPIT010000388.1, read on the forward strand.
TAAGCTTATCCAGGATGGTTCTAGTAAAAAAATAGATCTTGATTCTGTCAAAAAACAAGATGGAGTGCTACTGACAACCACCTGACTACACTAGCTAAAAGGCCAGATAATAGAATGACAGTTTCTTTTGCCAAATCCCTGTATTTAACCTCTATGGCCATAGGTAAAAGTACAGCTATAGAAACTATGCTATTATTGTTCTGTTATTGTTAATGTGAGAAATTTATTATCAAAGTTTTATTGTGGGTTTATGTGAAAGAGAATTTTTAATATTCTGCTTCTTAGCAATGATGGCAATGACAGTGTTACACCCCTCTACATAATTTAAAACACAGTTCTGTGAATCTTTTCTGAAGTTCATCTCTAGGTATAGAATAGGTTTTAAATGGTTAAGGAAACAGCATGGTATATTAATCTAATTTTTTTTTTTCATTTGTTGAAATTTATTAGTATTAACTTCTATTATTACCTTTAACTGAATGTGAAACAGACTATTCAGTTTTCATGAAAGAGCTATTCAACACTACTTTAAAGAAGTAATGCCATTATCTAAAATAGTTTAGATACCAGACCACATTTTTTAGATTATTGATTTTAATAATACTATTAGTTAAATAGAGTATACCATAATATAAGAAAAATGGCACATAATTTTGGTCTTGTGTAATGTTGAAGGTTTTATAAACTACCTCTCAAAAAAGGACAGGAATCTTGATCATAAGTGATCAATATCTGTCTTAACAAGAAAAAGCATGTAGACAGTAAAAAAATTTTAAAAAATGTGATAAAAGTTGAAAGTAGAATTATTGAAAATATAATTGTAAAATATATTTTACTTTAATGTTATATTTTCACACTTGCACAGAGATCTTGGAATACACATGAAACAAGTACTCTTTCTGATTAATTCTAAATGTTCATAAGAAACTTATCATTACAGATATTTTCTAATTTCTCTTTGTAAACTCATCAAGTTTGAGGGAATGAAAAACAAGAAATGTGTGTGCAAGCTTTCCCATAGAACTGGGATGAAAGTTTCCTTGGCATGCTGAGAGGTTTCCAGACATTCCTGGAGAAGCCACTTAGTGGATGGCTTTGATGGAAGGCTTCAAATCCCGGAGTCAGGAAATAGAGGTATGTGTCTCTCAATAGCCCCTTGCTGTCACCAGCCACCTGACAGACCATAATGGGTAACCTGTTGTACCTTAAAAACCCTTAAAAGAAGCCCACCCACAGGAATATCCCCTCAAGTTGCTGAGTGTGTCACATCTGTGATCACTGAGGGGCCTTGGAGCAGTCAGGGGTGTAAGGAAGGAAAGTGGTTTGTTGCCAGCTGATTGGAGCATGAAGGACATTACATCGACCTTCTGATGAAAGAGAATTTCTCCAGACCCCTGTCCAGATTGGGGAAGATTGTCACAAGCCTGCCCCCTTAACTAAATCTTTCCACAAAGACCTGATGGGAAGTGGCCAGCCCAACGTCACCGCTGGGAACCTGCAGTAGGCCACCCACTCCTTGCTGGAAAAGTGGTTCCAGCTCCTTCGCCTGCCAAGGCTTAATGATCTGAAGGGAGAAAGCCCGTAGGAGGAAGGATGTGGAGAGGCAGGGCAAGAAATGAATTTATAAGGACAACAAATGAATGCATCAGGTGACAAAACAGTTTTGCTCTGAGGTCACCAGGGGCCCAGATCCATTGGAGTCTGAGATGACATTGAAGAGGAGATGGTGAGGGACCAGTGGGAGGTACAGATGCTGCCTGTGTACATGGCTCTGGCTGAGACTTCCTCCAGAAAGAAGAAACAGACTTCCTGCAGAAGGGACAAATTCATTGCTTCCTTTCTTCTGCAGGCATGGGAAGCATCTGTAGTCCACAGCCTGGCCTAGCCTGGGCTCAGTGTCTTGAGGCAGTGAAAGGTGGCTTAAACACCTGCCAGTGACTAGCTGGGATGGAGGGTAGTGGGCTATCCTGAAGGCAGGACACAGGCATCAGCCTTGCCACCCTGGGCATCATCTCCTGGTGGTCAAAAATGCCATTCGTGTAATACCTTCTTTTTGACCTGCAGTGCTTCTGCCCTCCTCTGAAAGTGAAGAAGCGGATCTCTTCTATACCAACTGTTGAAGAAGCTGGGTGGAGAGGACCTGACTTTCTTTGCAATACTGAAAAATTACTTTGGCTTCAGCAGATGTAAGTCTCCGGCCCCCTCAGTGTTTTTAGATATTATGAAGAATCTTTTCACCAGAAAGGTTTTCAAACACGTGCAAGAGTTTCTTGAACTCTCTGTGGAGATATCCAAAACTATGCTGGACACATCCCTGAGCAACCCAGTTTCAGGTGGCCTTGCAGGATCAGATCACCTCCAGAGGTTCTTTCTACTCAATTATCACATGAGTCCATGAAATACATTGGAGCTGTTGTCATAGTGCCAGAATTGGATACATAAAAAGCAGGAGTGGATGGTAATGGCTAAATTACCCTTACCAGCTTACAGGCAGTGGGTGACTGTGCAGAGTGTTTATTTAATCACTGGAATGGTCAAGAGTACTGTGCAAATTATCTACATTTTTTTTAAGTGGTAGTATATTGATTGTTTTTACCTCCTTAGGAAGCGCTGTTATAAAATCTTTATACTCCCGCAAGTCCTTTAGTAAAGAGGATAAAAATCAAATTTCACAGCTGTGCTAACATTAGGCCCAGACCATTTTCAGTACATATTAAATAAAAAGTGCTAAAATAACATTAAAAGCCTAATTTAAGCTGACAAAGGCAAAGAAATCAGAATTTGGATGAAGAAAAGATGAAAAGGAAAGAAACTTCTCTCTAGACATATACACACCAACTTTCTAAAGTTTTTTTAATAAGATTTATATTTCTTTTGGAAAAAGTCAAATGTCCCTGGGACTATTAGGGAACAAATAACATGGGATCTTTTCCAAAATAATCTATTGTAATTCAGGATTTTCATAAATGTTAAAATATTAAATATAATTACTAAATTTTAACATCTCATATTAAGGATATTGTTTTTTTATGTGCCAATTAAATCCTTTGGATTTGTCATATTGGGAATATTACATAAAAAAAATACAGTAATATGTGCAGTTAAATGCACTTCTACAAAAGCACTTAAGGATATTCAGAGCAACATCTCAAATGCAAACAGATCGCACTCATTGTTTATTTTGGGGAGAGAAGTAGATCAGGAAGTTCAGCTAGTTCAAGTGTATTTTTAGAGAAAGACAAACTTTCAGAACTTCTTATGTCAATATATCAGTGGGAGTTACAGGGACATCCCATGAGTAGCTTGCAGGAAAATTAGATCAAGAATGAATTATTGTAAAAATGGCATAATTATTATGGATGGCTCTGTGTATAATTTCTACCTTCTAATCAGCTCTGAATGAACCTATACTTGCTGCAAAAATGTTCTTTGTTTTGTGTTAGTCGGATATTCTGTAGATTTAGTGGAAAAGGTGGTGCAACATGGAAATATCCTGTCTTATTTGTGCACTACAGATATATATGCATTGTGAGATGGTTTAAAATTCCTTTTGAAGCTCACTTTTGTATTGAAAAGCATTTACAGTAGTGATGCACACCATGCATGATTACATACATTATAGCTTGGGAATAGGGTATGCTAAGGGGTAGATGAATCTTGGTCTGATGTCACCAGGTACAGACATCTGTTGAGTAGTCGCCAGTGTGCTACACTGCTGGGTTTGGTCAGGCACGTAGGATCTGGAAGAGGAAGTTGGGGTCTGAAGTGTTAGCCTTTGTTATCACAGGGTGAGTGACCTTTCAAACTGTATGATAACTCAAGGTCTTCTAATAATTTGTCAATGCAACATTGTCTCAGAATTCCCCAGATGATCTCGGGTATAGTACCTTGCTGTGTCTTTTAGTCCTGTTGATAACAGCTTTTTCCTGCAAGAAAACACTTATTTTTACTTTTAAACAAAGGCACACAGTTTTTAACCAAGTGGGAAAAAAGTAATTGTTAGCCTATCTTTAAAAATATTTTCTATAATATATTAATGTGTGATATAGCTACATTTAACATGGAAGCTATTCCCATTGAAAGAAAATTATACTAAAAATAAAATCCCAGTATAAAAGCTTACAAATACTCCAGCATTCTACTTTAAATGGCTCAGCCACAGTCAATCCAAATAAAATCAGTGGATTTTGCTTATTTTTTGATATAGGCCTTAGAAAATGAAAGTACCGGTTGTAAAAGGTAGAAAAATGGCACAGAAATAAAAAAAAAACCACCCCATATATATAAACTAGAAAAAAATAATCCCTCTCCTGCTCATCTACTTGCCCTTGAAGGCTGATGTTCTACTTGAAAATTGCTTTGCCACCTAGAAGAGGTCACCTGATGTCAGCCACTCTCTAGTGACTGTCATGGTGTTATCACAAGTTTCGTGTCTGTGCACATCAACAAGTAGCATGCCAGTGCCAGCTCTCACAGCTGCAAGGACAAGGATCTGTTTAGAACATCAAAAGAGATTTTGACTGCAGCTCCAGGGTCCCTAACTAGTTTGTGCACTGTGTTTTTCTTTGGCCATATCATGGCTGTTATAGTATGAGATGTTGGTCTAATGTCAGATAATCCAGAACCATTTGGAGATAGTCTGGAATTTGATACTTCAGTAAATGACTTAGAGATAATTTTTTTTTAACAATTAAAAACCAAATCAAACAAAACCAACAACAATACCCTCCCCCCCCCCCCAAGCATCCAAACAACAGGTAAAACGTATATATGAATTAGCTTATATGTAACTTTATTCAGAGGGGGAAAATAAATAAAGGATTTAAAAATTGTTTTAATAGACATATTCACTAATAACAGAGTATGTTTCTTTTCTACTACATAAAGTGTCTGAAAACTAAAGTATTTCTAGTGGCATGATATGGGAGTTATGACAATTGTTTTGTGGGGTTTTTTTTAATCCCCTTTCCCAATACCCCACCCCTGAGAAAGTTTAACAAAACCCAACAACCGAAAAGGGTAAATCTGCATAGCAAAGCCTTGGATATTTTCAAGTTGTCCATATAAGCATACCTTGTGTGGTCTGATATGTAGTTCAGGATGTAGTTTTCAAAAATTTCAAGCATGCACATGACTTATAAACACACATCACTTTTCAGTTTTGACAATTTTACAAAAATCATCCAAAGGCCAAAAGAGCAAAGAACATCCCCACCCAGTAGAAAATGTATTTTACAGTAAATTTAGCTTATGAATGGAAACCTGTTGAAGCTATGTACTTATAGCCAAAGTGCTCATCATTTGTTGGTAATACTCCAGTTCTGTTTTATGGAAAACATACATACTTATTTAATAAGCTCCCTTCTCCAAATTAGTACTTTGCTACATTAAATCACTCTTTTTTCAAGCACAGATACTGCTCTCTGTCTGGTACCAAAGATGATCTCAACATACATAGCATAATATTGACTTTGATGAAAACCTTTCTAGCAGGGGATACCACCCAGTCATCCTATAAGAAGAATAATGTTTTTATAGCTTTCTATATTTTTTTTTTTCAGGGGATTTGGGTTCATCTTTCTTTCCTTTCATTCTCCATGCTCTCTTCAGCTTGCCTATAGCCACTGTATGCTTCACACAATTTTCCCACATAATTATTCTGTAGAGAAAACCACAAAATTAGGAATTTTGCACCTATACAATTGTAGTCTAGGAAATTCTTGCTGAGGCCATTGCCTACCTCCTCATTTTACAAAACTTTATAAGCAAGTCAGCAGGTTTATGTTTTAGATAAAAGTCACCTAATTGCATTCCTTGGTTTGAGAAAAATAAACTTACAAAAAACTCATCTGTCTTGACTACAAAGTGAGTTTACAAAAGAACCTTAGTACAGAAAAATACTGGACAGGGTTCTGAATAGTTTTTTTCTTGCAATATTTATATAAACTACTTTTAAAAGCATAAGGACTGTTTTCCCTCTTCGTATATTTATAGCATAAATATCATCAATGGAGGTAGGAATGATATGCATGTTTGGACAATAAACCCTTTAAAGACTATGACTGAAATATACAGAACTAGGAGAAGGGTTCCTTAAAGAAGAAATGCACCAACAATGAACTCAGCAATCCAGAGTGCTTTATGAGCATATTGCTAGTTCACATTTTCAGCACATCAGTGGAGATAGAGGTGTAGTCACTAACTTTTGATGATCTCACAGTCAGCTATATCATGCAATATTAGCAATATCAGTTTAAAATTTAAATGTATGTGAACATCTCCTAAAGAAAAATAAAGAAATAAAGAAGACCTCTTGAGTCATCTTCAGACAATGACAATGTCTATATAAGGAATGAATTGAATTAAACCTATTGCACCCACAGAAGTTTTGTATAGGGACTTGCATGTTTGTTTAAATCAAGCTATTGTTCTAGAAGAGATACATGTGACTTGATTACTTTCTTTTTCTCTGTGGCAGGTTCTGTTATCTGTATCTACAGAGGGCAGAACACTGGAATTTAATATTAAAGTGAACAAATGCATTTAGTTCAGCTGAATATTCCATTGCTACAGTGATAAATACCTTTTATAGGTTAGACATTTCTATTAAGGCTTACTGAAAGCAAAGGAATTTGCTTATGGAGAACTTTGAATTAAAGAGTAAGCAGGTAAGCCAATTTCTTGACACAGAGTATTCTGCAGTAACATCTGTGTAACAGCGACACTGTACCTTATTAGCTAAACGTTTCTGCCTTTAAAAAAAAAGTTGGAAAATTTCTACATTCAAAATCCACACTTCTAAATCCTGAACTCTGATAAAATAAGCAAATTTCCTATGTTTAGTCTGTAATAAGCATGATGGGCTCCTCTAGAACTAACAGGGTTAAAGCTTTCAAGCTGTTTGTGTGAGGCAATCAGAGGCCAAACCTGAGAGGAAACAAGCTGGAATGCAGAGTGCTGGTAGTGGCAGTTGTATGGGGTGATCAGCACATGGCAGGACAAGGCTTACAGCATAGTCTTGTGAGAACTAAATGAAATATAATTCCACCAGGAAAACCTTCATAGTGTTATCCACTGCATTGACCCTGGAAAATCCATAGACTGTCTTATAGCACCTTTGGTCTAGGTCACATATAAATTTTACCCTTTCAGTTATGTTCTTAGCTATTGAACTCTAGATCTTTCAGTCACATGTCAAAATAAATACTGTCTGACAGCTAAAGCATACCTTTCTCATTCCCCGTTGCTCACTGACTTCATAGAAGCATACCTTTAGTCTTCACAAGAAAAAAGGAGGCTGTGATCTCAATATTTCAACACTTTTATTTACCTTATCTGTAATATAATTAATAGATGACTGCATAAAGATCAAGGTGGCTATCAAAGAAAATGAGACAGCTTCATATGAAACTTGCTCTTTTGAATCAGTCTAGGACTCTATCAAAGCATGTGTGATAATTTCATGTAAATCCCGGTGTTCTGAATCTGTATCTTTTAACCTGTACATACCATTTTTAACACACTACATTTCAAAGACATTCAAAGCTGATCTAATTTGTATTACAGAATTACATTATAATCTGCAAGCAGCACATCATACTGATTTCTCAAAATTAATGTAGAAGCTCATTATAAAGACATCTACAGAGGGCTCATGTAGTCTTTCTCAAAAATACTGTGACTTAAACCAACCACATTCTCTATTTAAAGTGCCTTTTTCTAGCCAGTCAGATCTTTCTCTGAAGTCTGGATTTTGAAATTTCGTAGTTTTAGAAATAAACCCAAGACCAAAATATTCAGCTGGATCCAGGATTGCCATTTGTAAACCACCCTGAATTTTTGGTGCTGAAATACATAAAAAAGTTTTCAGTTTTTGATTTATGAGATGATAAATTAAGGAGATTGTTCACCATGGTGGAAATAAATGCAAGTGATGGACTGAAGTAAAAAGCAGTAATACTAAGTAGGGTTGGGTTTCTGCTACCTTGTTTATGTGAGACCTAAATTGACTTTTAAAAGTGAAGCTAATATTATAAATTCAATAAACAGACTTAGAAAAAGAGTCCTGTAATCCTTGTCATGACAAAATAACAGACCCTTGTTTACCAGAGAACCATTCTAGCTGGGCTACAGCCAGGATCTGCCCTTTTACCATGTTCCAGAACAAACCACTTTTTTGAAAAACACACCAAAAGTAGTATAGGTTTGCAGGCCAGTCTATTCAGACAGATTATAAATTGTAAACTGACCACTCTCTAAGTCTGTTTTTAAATTAATACTGAGTCATTACACTTGAGAACTCTCTCATGCCAACATTCGCTAACCTCCTGTCTGCCCAAATAAGCAAATTACATCTGCCTATTTTTATTCTCTTTTCCAGATTAGCAGGAACTAGCCACATTACCCAAGATAATAATACCTAACAAAAGCTAAATATGAAATATACACCAGGTAAGTAGCTGACCTGCATCAAGGTTCATCAAATGATAAAAGAAAAGAAAAAGAAAGGAAAAGAAGGAAAGAAGTCTTCTTTGGAAAGACCTTGGCCCTTAAACCCAGTTTGGTATGCTGAATACTGCAACTGAAGAAGCTGAATCATAGCTATCAGTTTTTAATGACCATGTCTAAAACCAAAGTCAGATAATCTGAGCACAGAAAACTCCAAGACAGCTGGTTCATACTTCATGCCCATGTTAGTTTCTAATGGAGTGGTATCAAACCAGGTGTTTATATCCTTGGTCTAGCTGACAGTATTACAATGTGTTATTTCAGGAACATGTCTTTTTAAAGGGACAAAGAGAACTGATCCTATTCCTACTTAACCAAGTTGCTTCCATATAGGTTGCTGGGAGTCATAAACCCCTAAAAAGAATCAAAATTTACAAGCCCAAAAAACTTGTATTAGCTACAGTTAAAGGAAGCCTTGAAAGTCTAAAAAGGTACCAAGCAGAACTTTGGTTTAGAACACATGGGAAAAAGGACTAGAAGCAAAGTTTTTCAGTTAATTCTATGGATCTAGTTGTGCTGCTTTCTGAAGAGAAAGAAGATCTTCAGAGCGCCTAACTCCTGGTGAGCATAACCCAGTTTGATACAGCTCTTTACCCATTGTTTCAGAACACAGCTTTACAGCAAGGCAGAGCTGTGAGGTTCAGAGCTGATCACTGCCTAGTAGCTGCCAGACAATCCAGGAAAAGCAGTGTCTGAATAGAGGAAAAGCCCACAGAAAGATGAATAGGAAAGCCTAAACAAAATTGACACACTGTCAACTTTTAAGGTCACCTTTCTCCTGCATCCATTTGCAAGTGGAGGGTGTTTTTTACTGTTTTCTCTGAAAGCATCAGTATCTTGTGTTCCTACTATCAAGCACCTAGGTTTTTGTTTTTTTTTTTTTTGACTAATTTGGAGCAGGCAGAGGTTAGATTTAGAGCAAGATGTGGAGTCTTCATTTACAAGACAACAGGAGTAAGGACTGTACAATGCACAGAGATATGACAGCACTTTTCCTGAATTTCATACAGGCAATCACACCTACAATTTTAGATTTTTTTGTTCATCATTTCCAATAAAATTGGCACAAAGTTCTTGGAGTTCATGATCATGTAACTGAGGACAGCATTTCACTCATAACCTTTAATTGGAAGAATGTGCATGCCAAGGAAAAAGCTTGGTCTCTTAATTCTAGGAAAGGCATTAGCAACTGCATAGAGCAGAAAAAGGTGAGAGCTAAAGCCCATGAAATCTTCCTGTTTCACCAAGGGACCCTGCCAATAATACACTCTCTCTACACTAAAACATGATCATCCTGGGATATTTATTAATTTTGGCTTGAAAGAGCGTTAACTTAATGTAGTATAGAAACAAACCCACTACAGTGAAAACATTTTGCACCACTTGCCAAAAACTGTTTAAAAATTTGAATGAATCTTTTAAACAAGCAGAAAACTAAAGAATGATTCCACTATCTGGATGCCATGAAATCTGCTGGCCTTTCTTAAGAACTCTTAAAAAAAAGCCCTGAAACAACAATTCCTGTTTCACCTCTTCCCCAGAGAAAAAGAGTCCAAACAGAGAAATGATCCCAGCTAAAAACAAGTACTGACCTGAAGCAACTAGTGATGTTTCAGCTTTGAGTGCCTGCCTTATTTTTCAGGAAATAACTTAAATCCAGTACAGATTACAGCTATGAAATAAAAAGCAGAGCCACATCTGGCTGTCACATCTGTGAGAAGCAAAGCTTACTTTGTTTAGCCTGTCTGATTTACGGGTGTATTTAAATAATATCAAGGATATTTCATTTCTCATTTGCATAAAGGCAGCAACAATATTGTATCATTTTTAATTGCTATAATGTGCAAACAGATTGTGGACCGTGTCACTTCACTCTAGTATCTTTTAGTATCTTTCTAAGCCAAGTTGAAAAATTCCACAAATATGTTTCCCAAATTTCAAAATAAAACATAAATATTGCAAATGAAGAAAATATTTAAATATTCAACTACTGCAAATTATAAAAATATATATTCTATTATATAATACAAAATATGTGAGGTCTTTTTAGAGATAGTAAAAATTATTAAGTCAAACGAGGGAAAACTGCTGCCTCATTTTTATTACAACAAGCTTTGGTCAGATTTTCAGCCTTGTAAATGAATTACATGAATTAATGGGTTCATTGTAAGGTAAGGAACACATTAAATTACAGTCCTTAAAATTAAGCTACCAATCAAATGCAATGAAAATTTAAAAAATATTTTCTAGTTTTGCAATGTTGAATGTGGAAATCTAAAAAAAGTAATCATTTGAAATTCCACTTGAAATATTTTTTTTAAATTGCTAAGCTTTTCTTCAAGTTATACTTTAACTGTTACTGCCTATTTTCATATTCTATCAAATACATAACATTCAAGGTAACGGCATTTCTAACTTTTATGTACAAGTTATTACTAATACTTTAAGACACGACAAGGAGAAGCTTCCATGAGTCCAATGTGTTACTGAGTTTAACTCAAGTTCTGCATAAATCCAGATATACCTTACTGTGGGACTTTTTTTACTGTTATCATGGATTTAGTTGCATAGATGTCACTATGGAAAACTAAGCTTTTATATTGCAAACAGTTACACATTTGGTTAAATTCACACACATAGCCTGCTTCAAAAAATCATGAAAACACACAGCCAAACTTTACACAAATGTTTCAGTCCATTCTTACTCAAAAAAAAAGGGTGAAAATAAGCACAGTGGATTAGGTTCATTAACTGGTCTGCTAAAGTTGATTACGTATATGCATAAAGTCAAATAACCAGACTCAGAATAAATGTATTGATCATGTAACCCTCTTATAAGAAGAAAGGAACTGAAAGAAAATGTGAAAACTGAGAGAAAAAGAGTCACAAACCAAGCTTGAGAAAAAGAAAATAACCATTTAGAGTTTTGCAGAAATTCAGTTTGTGTATTACAAAGGGGATAGAGAAAAAGATAAGAGAAAAGCAACATGAAGTTCAGACCAATATATACAATAAATGCAGCTGCAACACACTGTTAAAAGAATGAAATTGTAAGTGAAATACAAAAACCTATGATATTTGTTGATTGGTATTAGCTTAAGATAATCTCTGTCTGTAATGGAAAAAAATTACATTCCTTAAAATTAAGCTAAGAAATATTTTAAAGCAAACTTTATAGTTTGGAGGTTAGATCAACACCAACTTTAGGTGTCATAAATTTTTATTTCTTTGAAGAAGTAGGTTCACATCATAGTTATTCAAACAGACAATCTACACAGTGAAAAAAACCCCTTGGGATTAATACAATGGCATTTATAACAGAAATCCCATATTTAGCAATCATTACTTTTAATTTTTTTAAAAAACATTTTCTCATATATTATGAGAAAAAAAGTCATGTACATAATATGGCTTTATGATGTATTCTCTAGGAAAGGGCACACAACATTTGCATATGTGTTTCATTCACACTGCAAATACATTCTACCATGAGCCTCATTTCTCTAATGTTGTGATGTTGCTTTCATTCCCTCTATGCTCCAGCAAAACTATGTTGAAGAATATACTTTAAAGTGCTAAACACATAGCAAAACTGCTCCAATAATTTTAAAGTATGTGGACAGTTTTGAAAAACTTTGAGATAGAACATTTAAGAGATTCAAAACTCATCCAGTCATTTCATGCAATATGTTCTTCATGTGAATGGTTGTTTTCTTTAGCTCACATTAAAGATATGGAATGTTTGACAATAGCCATGAATGACATTTGGACCGGATTAAAACTGCATTGGCTTACAAAATCAGATTCAGACTGGAATAGACAAGATACAGGTTATGTAATGCAGAAATGAGAAACAATTTCTAGTGTGATATGGTTGTTGTACTAAGTTCTGTTCTCAAGTACTGGTAACTGCAAATTAGTAGAATATTTTTCCAACTACAAAGACATTTTACATAGAGAGAGATTTAAAATAATAACATCCTCAAACCTCAAAACACTCAAACCCTGACCTATTTAAAATAGCCCTCAAACAGTTCAACTTTTAGCAAGTTTATTGTAGAAAACTGTAAGCACTGAAAATTAGGGTGATAACAAAGGTATTTTTCTTGAAATTTCAGATATATCTATAGTGAAAACATGCATTTACATTTCTTCAGAGATTTCAAAGATAAAAAAAAGAAAGAAGAAAAAGTAACTTTCATCTACCTTTGAACTGTGAGCCCTCTGGAATAAGAACTATTCATTCTTCTGTTCTAATATAATATTTAACACAGTGGGGCTATGGTTTTGGTTAGTTCCTGGCAATAATACAGTAAACAAGATTAAATTCAAATAACAAGAGCAATTCAGAGATTTCAGTTCACTTTGTTTTGGAAGAGATGGGAAGGTTCCTGTTCAGAAGGTCTGTGACTACAGTGTAATTCCAGTAGAGCACTTTGGGGAAACCTGTATGTTACACAGACCTGGTATTCAGTTTTTGCAGAGTGGTGAATTCAGTCGTCTCAGTAAGTTCTTCCACCTTGAACTGGTTTTGTCTTTCCCTCCTGCCCTTCCCTCAGCAGCTGGGCAGGTAGATATATAAGGAAAGTGAGGTAATCCAGCCCATCTCCTTGATCTTGGGTTGGTGTTGAAAATGTCTGCCCCATCTACTTTTAAAAAACAAGATTTCTAATGTCTCTCAATTCCTGGTCTTGTCTAGTCTTCCCACTAGGAAGTTCCATTCCTAGTCTGGAGCTTAATTTCATCACCCAGTTTAAAGCCTTCATTTCTTCCCTACCCACACTCAGTGTGGAGATCAACTTCTGTATCACATTTGCACATCAGTTACTTACCACTCTGTATATCTTCTCCAAACTAGATTACCCCTACGTTTGAAATATTCTTTGTAAGCACGGTCTCTCAGACCTGTTACTGTTCTTCAATACCTTCTACTTATGGGCCTTGTGTGGTCAATGAGCCTCATTGGAAACAAGAGCCCATGCTGGCTGAGGTCTTGCATATTCTGGGATAGGACACCTATTTATCTCTCCCAGAGTACTGCTCGCCTACTGGAAATCGACAATATCTGACTTCTGATTCACTAGTGAAAGTACAATTGCCCAGAATATTTCAGCACACTCTGGTGTCTGCTACGTTGTCTAAAAGGTGTTTGCATTTTATTGACATAAAAACATTGTATTTCCACACACAAAGGCTCCTCATAGTGTAGAAGAAAATCAGACATGTCTGGCTACTATGTTGGCTCTGGTTGGTGTCCATATTATGGTCCCTCTTTCTACAAATGTTGTAATTAATTTGTATCAGTGGAGTTAAGCCAACAGCTTGTAATTCCTATTTTTCTCCTGCTCTTTTAAAAGTGGATGTTATTTTCGCTATATTGGCCTTCTGGAACTTCACTTATTGTCACAATTTTTCCAGAATGACTTCTAATGCCTCTGACATTAGTGACATTATTCTTTTACATGTCTGGGAGTGGAAATGGGCATGTATAGCTGACTTACAAATGTATAAATATTTTTAGCAATTTCAGGCTTGTTTTTATTCTTCTATGTCTTGACTCATCCTTTTGTCCTGAGCATTAACTGCATTGCCTGTTTGACTGAACTTGACCTTTTAGTGAAGACCAGAGCAAAAAAGACATTAGATTTACTTTCAGTTTCTTGATATCATATGTTGATAGCTTCCTGGTCCCTTGGGAGTTGGCCAGCCCTTTTGTTGGTGTTCTTGCTGTTCACATCTCTTGCCAGCAGTGATTGCTTTGAGCTTTGGCTCTTGTATTCTTTTCCTCATGCTCCAACTATTCTTTTAAGATCTTTCATAAATTACCTAATTTCTACATCTCTATTCTTCATTCTTAAATTTTAAGTGATTGCAAACTCATTAAGGCCAATTTCACTTTCTATCTTTCATCTGCCACTGTAATTTACACTTGTGCCCTTGACATAATTTTTAAAACAATAGCTAAATTTTCAGAACCCAGTTTTTTCCTCTTCAGGTTTATTTTCCACAAAAGTATACTTAAAAAGCTCTGAGTTTATTGGAGTCTGCTTTTCACACATTTTTTGGTCTTAATATTCTGTTTTCACTCTCTTTCTTCCTAAGTAATGAATGTTGTCATATTGTTGGCAGTCCATCAGAGTTGCCTTTCATCCTCTGATTTTCATCCAGTTGTCTCCTGTTAGTTAGAAGTGAATCTAGAAAATCATCTTTCCCTGCTTCTTGTTCTCTTCACTGTTTGTGTTCCAAAAATCTCTGAGAAATTTAGTTTTTGCTTTCTTTCTTTCTCAAAAGTTCTCTGAGTAAAGGCATCACTCTCAAATTTTTGTGTGATTCTGCTAATTTTTAAAAATAAACAAAGTGGCTCAATTAGTTAATTTTCTTAGGGGGTTGAGAATGAGAACACTGAGTAAACAAAGACTTGGGACCACAATTTTCCATCTTATGGGAGGCCTGTGTTTCCTTTACAGCCAAAAGTGCTTGTCAGAAATGGCATTTGACATCTTCTATCACTCTCTCTCTCCTCCACACATTGATTTTCACCTTGTACAGTACTTTAGCTTCAATTAGGCACAAGGTGTTATGCCTGAGACCACTTAGATACCCATCAGAAAGGCTACAACCAGCCATGGCTGCTGCAGAGACCAAGGACAGAAAAACTGATTTGGCTGTCAGACACACCGAAAAAGTTTTTGTAGTAGCTGCAGGCTAAAAACATGAGCTATAAGCAATGTAATTATGAAGCAGATGAAAACAAACTCCATGGTTACCCAGCTCCCTCATTATGATCAGATCACTTGGCACATCACTGCAGAGAACTTTGCTTTGGAAAAACATTACATTTTTCATGAGCAGTTCAATAAAAGAAACTATTTTATGGGTCCAGGAGATGGTTGAGGGGTTCAGAAGGAAATAATTTGCTTTTATTTTGCTTTAGAAATTAATTCCAATTTTTATAGCAATTTACAACAAATTCCTGCACATTAAATACAAAGCACTAAAGCAAAAGTTGCAAACAGTATGTATTAGTATTTTTGGAATGAAAATTAAAACGTGCTGCCACTTCTGCAGTCCAAGTCATTATGTTTTATGGCTTAGGTTAACATTGTGCTATAAAATAGAGTAAATAACTGTTAAAAGCAGTCATTTGCTCAGAATTATTATGAGTTTCATTTTGGGAATGATTCAACCTACCATTATTTTTTTTCCTATATAAATGGCAAATTTTTGAATTTTACTGCTCAGCTCTTAACTCTGTCCTGTCATACTGAGTGGAGATACCATGTTAAGAAGTCAACTTTAAATAAGCCAACGACTACTGTGTTTGATGTCACTACTTCATTTGTAGAAAACTGTATGTGGTAAGATATACTCCTATTTTTAAACTATCACCTCATATGGGAAAGCTATGTTTCTTCAGAAATCATTCTTAGCAAGAGAGGCTGACAGGGTCTTTTTTTCTAACCAATCAATGTTATGTAGCAGGAGTCTCAGCATGAGATAATAGCTCCAGCTTCTTGCTAAAATCTCTTTTAAGTCCAGTCTTCCACATCTTCTTTTAGTAATCAAGTACAAAAATAACAGCAGTTTACAAGCCATATTAACGTTCTGGAAGGTTTTGAATACATATAACCAGTCTGTTAAACAAAGAAATTAAATATTACTTAGGACTATAGGTGTCCTGTGCTACACCAGGGGTCTGTGGGTTTCTTCTTTTGATCCAGTACCATATTTTAAGATAGTGAAAACTTGCTTGTGCTGCGTCTCTATTCCCCTTAAATACGTGCTGTTTTGATTTTCATTTACTATTATATTACCTCTATGTTAGGGTATTTCATTATCCCTCCAGGTCCTCTAACACTTCATTAAGAATTTTAAACTATCCAGCATCATTGTACTGAATTTTTCTGGCCGCTGGTTCAAAGAGGTTAAACATATATTTTTCTATGTATTTCATCATTCCAATGAGTCTGCATGACCCTTTCATAATTGCTGGAGGACAGATTTGGGGGTTGGCTCAGATTGTGTTGCTAACAGCATATACAGTTTATTCACTCCTTTCTGAAATGTTACGTCTATTACTCTCACTTCTTGACTGCTGTTGCTCTTTGCAAAGCTGTCTTAAGCCACCAGTCACAGCCTTCTACCAATTTTCTCAAATCAAGGTTTCATTTCTTCAGACCTTAGTATAAGTTCTAGAGCAGCAAATGTGTTTTCCTGTGAAGCGTCGTTGATGTTGTGTATAAATCAATTTGAAGCAATGGTGGTTTACACAGCAGTGTTGAACAGATGTCCCATTTTTAAGCACTCCACTTGAACCTCCCTGATTGTTCAAACTTAGAAAAGTGATGCCAACCATTTCTCCCCAAATTTCCCTTTCCATTCCTGCTTTAGAACAATGACATATATTTATTTTCATTAATTCAGGTCTATGTATAACCGTGAGATCTGTTTGGGTTTTTTTCACCTACAGTGACCAGTTATACACTTATTCCCTTTGTTTCTCTCCTCATGCAATAATTTCCAGAGCTGTGAGCCTATTAAACTTGATTTGCATCCTCTAACAGAGGATGGAATGGTTTTTCCTGTGAGAAACCATTGCAAAGAATTATCTCATCCTTCTTCTTCATGTTGTTATCATGATTGTAGAAAGACTTGGGGTAAATCAGCTAATATTTCACATAAAGTCACAGCTTAATCTGCACTTTATGTGTTTATTAAAAATTTCAGTATAAATTCTCTTCCCGTTAAAATTTCTTTTCTCACACTTGTAACAGCAGACACTGTGGGTTTTTGTGTTTTTTTATAGATCTTTTTTCTGTCCCTATGTATTTCCCTCCTTTTATAGACCAGTAGTATGGTGTTATACTCCATGCTCTTTGAACTAGCCTCTAACATACGGTGATTTAAAGTCTTGTTTCAGCTCTTCAGTGTTCAAAGTGAATAAGTGTTCTCTTTTGTACCCAGAAGACAAATGAATGCCAACAACCTGTAACTGCCTTTGATGCTTGACCTCTGCATTGAAAGTTTGTTGTGTCACTCTGAAGAAATAGAAACACGGAGAGATCATCTCGGTTGCTTCATAGCCCAAATGCATGCCTTAAACTGAAAACATCTCTTTGACAAGAAACTGAATTTATGTAACTGCATGAATTGTGTTGGAGTGCTGCTGCTGCAGGTTTGCTTTCACAGCTTCACCAACAAATGTATGATGATATCACACGCAGCTAAGGAAGGAAGGAACTTCATTCTCCTTGCAGCCCGAAAACTTAGTCATTAGTACTTTTTACATGCAAATAAAACAGTGTAATAAGTTCCTCACTGTTATGTAAAGTGGAAAATGTTTTATCTGTTTTGTTCAGAAGTATGTGATTTTGTGAAATCTGTTGCTTTCATAAATTAAGAGATTTGTGAATGGATGGCACTTTAAGAGTCCCTTTTATTTTCCTCTGCTGCCACAAGAGAGATGGATGGCAGAAAATTGTCCATTACTCTCTGTTTTTCCTGTTTATGTCATGAGGAAGAAAGTGAAGGGCATGAAAGAAAAACTGTCTTTTTTCTCTCTGTCAGCCATGGGAGAGACTGTCAGCTATGGAGTCTGGAAGGACTTTTTTCTTTAAACACACTTGTAAGAGTGAGCTTGCTCTGACCCTTTTGGTCTTAAAGAAAAGTTTGTACCATTGCTCTTGCCCACAATTTCTTTTTCCTAAAGAACTTCCAGGTGAGCTGATCATGTTTCTAAGGTACATTTCAATATAATATTCGTTGCTACTGCAGACAGAGCTACATCAGTGCACCAGCACTGGTTAGGACTTGTTCATGTGCATTTCCCCTGCCCAGCAAATAAAGCACAAGAGGAGATAATCCCTTAAGACAGAAATTTCTCATGGAACAAAACTAATACTTCATCTTTCATAAACAACAGTCTTAACATCTAGAGATCCAGTCTTGTGAGACTGTGAAACTGTAGAGAGTTCATATGGGGAGGAGGTTGTGGAATTAATATATCCCAGTAAATCCCTACAGTATCTTTAAGGACCTCAAACAGATATAAAGGTTTTCTCTGCTCTGTGAAGGTGCTGAAATTTTTATAACCTCTGCCTCATGCTACCTGATCACAAGAAAATGATTGATAGTGCATAGGAAACCAATGTTTATTTGGAGCAGAAATAAACAAACAGAAAGTGTGAATACTAGAAATGTTTCAGATTCTACAAGAATGTGCTAAACATCGTGCTGAGTGAGGCCAGTTTCCTACACCTCACCCTGCCTCTAACACTGGCAGTGGGGGATGATATTTAGTCAGAACATGTGAATTTGGCCACCTGCCTTTTTCCTCTCCTGGGAGTCACAGCTATTGAATACGTGGTACATAGGGATATAGGATAGATTATATATCCCTGTGTATATTTTTTAGTACCTTAGTCTGATCTCTTTTTGAAACACTGATACTATCTGTCTGCACAGTCTCCTGTGACAACACATTTTAAAAGTTCATTATCTATTCAATAAAAAAATCTATTTTTTTCCATCTGTTTTATGATATTTTATGAGATTCAGAGCACTGAAATTCCAGATTTTAGGAATTTTCTATATAACAATTCTCATTGATTCACTCTTACTCCGTCATCATGATGATTTTATAAACCTTATTTGTAATTCCCTTTAGCCTTGTCTCCAAAAGTCTTATTTTATTTTTCTTCTCAAGGCAACTGCTTTATTCCTGTAGCCATTTCTGTTGCCTTTTCTTGCACCTTTTCTGACTTCAAATTGTCTTCCAATGAATATTGAATGTGAATCAGGGAGTTCTGGTACTAAGCATCTGAAATGATCACTGAAGAACTAATGAATTGAAGCCTCATTCTGTTGATCCCTTAGCTCCATAATATTCCTCTTCCCATCAGGAGTCACAGCATAACCTGCGCATTTGCTGCCTTGCCAAATGTTAATATCATTTAGCGAGTACATGCTTGTGTGGGTATCAGGAATCAGCAAAGCTTATTAAAAATTTCACTGTCCCTAAAAGTCCAGCTCAACACTATTTCCTGGAAAATATTCCTTCAATACTTAGTTTTTTTAGTTCAGTTATTTCGTTTGATTTCTGCAAATAGTTTTAGTAGAGATATTTTTTAATAGAAATGTTCACTGGTATATAAAAATTACAAGCAAATATTAAAGAATATTATTGTAAAAGGATTTTAAAATTAACATACGTGAATATTTAGAAACTGAAGCTGAAATTTTGCAGAGCTAACCCGGAGCAAAAATAAATTCAGTGAAATATTGTGCAATCATGGCCCTATAAGTCCTTATTATTGGAGATTTCCAAATAATTATTTTACAATAAGATACAGCCATAAATTAATTACATGAATAATTAATTGATTAATTTCAAATAAATAAATCTAGGAAAATTATCAGCTGTGCAAAGACAATTTACCAATAGAAAAAGGAAAAAATTATCTTATAATTTATTTACTATGTATAATTCTTCCAACTCTACATGAGTCACTGGTGCACTGAGCATCCATTATTTATATGCTTTTTTATTTTGTTTTGTTGTTTGGTTTCAGTAAAATCATTAAAGTTAGAAATGGGAAAATTTAACGTTATTCAGTGTAATATATCATCTGGAATTTCAGCCAGTGTGTCTGTCATCTTTCAGAAGTTCAGCTGACTAAATTTCAGCTGTGACCATCACAAATCATGGCTTCTTTCCTTTTTCCCTTCAGTGTCTGCCCACACCAGTCCCAGGCTACTTTACCTACTTGAATTTAGATCAATGACACAGGAAAATTTCATAGCTATAAAGGAAACCTTGAAAGTTGATAGAGTAATAGCTATAATTTTCATGGATGTTAAGTAAACAAAGGTGTTATCATTACCTCAGAAGAAGGAAAATTTCATCCAGTATTTTAGTAGATGGTTGCATCAAAAAAAAGTCCCGACAATTTTTCATAACCCAGGCTTTCCTATGCATAACCTATTCATTCCTACTTATGCACAGGATATAAATTAGATTATGAATGATAGACTATGCACAGACCTAAAATTTCCTTCTTGGTCAAATTTAACGTAGGATAAAGATCATGACATCTGTCATGCTAAAAATTAATTACAGGTGAGCACAGCTTAATGAAATGAAATGAAATCAAAACAAATTAAATGATCTGTGCCTCATTTTTATTCCTGCTTGGCGTCTACCAGGGTACTGACAAACTGTAGAGAAGATACCCTCAAGACCGAGACAATATATTCCGGGTACGTGATTCTGCTCTGTCATCTTTGTGATGGTTGTGAAGAATTTTTCTGGGAGACCTCCAGGGCTTTGGCTCCCATTCTCTTGACCTTCTGTTATGATACCATCCCTGATTGTGCTCCTAATCATATCATGCAGCTTTTCTGATTCCCTGACTTAATGCAGCAGATTTGGTGTCCTTGGAGGGCTAGCTTAGAAATCTGAATAGGGGATCCAGCAGTGGAAAAATAGGGGAAAATATTAATGGTTGATCTAAATGTCTTCCCAGTTGTAGACCTGGATTTATCATGTGACCCTGCATATAAGTGTATCCACTGTTCACGACTGCATTCAGGATGAGGTCTTGACCTGCTGCCACCTCCACACAAGCTGCTTTCATTCCTGTCATCCTAGGGAAACTGTGAAAGGGTTACCTCAAAACATCAGTGCAGGGGCCTCCAAGATTGTCTGCAGAGCCATCTTTAAACAGATTATCCACCAACTCTGATGCCAGGCGTCGTCCTCCCCCTATCTCATCTCATGTCACATATTTCTCTCACACTACCCAGCTCAGCCTGTAAACCTCTCATTCTGATAGTGATTATCATCTTGTGCCAAAACAAACCCTCTCAAACTTGGGATCAAGAAAATATCAGTGAACGAGGGCGTCCCTCTCACTGTCAGCCTTCAGCTCATCAGATGCTAGAACTCATCCAGGCAATCTTTCTCCAGAACAGAGCAGATTGCTGGGAACTGTGCTACCAAGTCAATCACTTGAAGGTGAATTTTCTTTCGTTAAAGCCATCCATACTGGCAAAAACCTGCCCTGCAAAATGGTTTGTGCTGTTTTATCACTGCACATATGCAAAACCAGGACAATTGCAAATCATTGCCTTTGTGTTTATATATTGGCGAATTTCAATATATTTCATGATTATACACCAGCCAAAACCAGTTTCAAGATGTTAGCCTAACAAGTACAGCCTGCAATAATACGAGGGCTCCTTTTCCAGTCAGTTAGAATTATTAGGATATGTCTCTTAATTCAGTAGAGTGAGAAATGCAGGTAAGTGATTCAAAAGATACCTGGGAAGTGATTTCTTTATTATTATTACCTTGGTGAGTGAGATGTCTGGATTTGTGAATTTTTCATGGTTTTCATCTGAATCTAGATTCCAAAAGCTCTGTTGAGTTTTAAAATTCAGGATAGAAGTCCATTACTGTTCTCAGTAGGTGTCACTTATGTGTCTCGGCACTGCATCTGTCAAGATGAAAGAGCAATCAAAAAAGCATTCGGCCTCATATATGCAGTGTTTCTCTGTGGAGTAAAAAAAGAAATTCTTAGGTCAAATTATTAAACTAGATATTAGTTATAATGACACTCCCAAATAATATATTTTCTGGAGAAAATTCCCATGTTCCTATGCACATGGGTCTCTAGAGACAATGTTGTTTCAGTTTTGAAAAAGGTGACAAAAAGTATTGAATATCAAAGGACCTAATGGAAAACACTAGAATCCATCTCATACTTTTTAATTAATCCTCTGTGTTAATAGTATACTAAAGTAATTTGACTTTAAAATTTTATATGTTATCTCTTTTAAAAATTTCATATATGTACAAATATATTAATATACACAAATATTTTCTTAATCCAGAAAAAATAAATTCAAATACAAGGAGAAATAAGCTATGATCGCTGAAAATTACCATAGCCATTTAAAGTCAGGTTTGAGCTACTATACAGGAAAAATGTTACACATTGCTTACTGTATTGATTGTTAACTTCATAGGTTTTGTGTATTCAGCCTTATCTGAACTCCAGTTATTTGTTGCAGATTGAGTTATCAAAAAATCAAGAATAAAATATTACGAAATTTCTTATCCCTTTTAGTGCAAAGGTTAAATTACAGGAGATCTTACTGTTCTCTAACAGGATTTTTTATAATTATAAAGATTTCTTGGCACTTTAAGTAAGATCTTGGTTTCCAGATTTTATAACGGCACAGCTTTAACCACTGGTCTGACACTTTTGCATTCAAAGTGCCTAAATTTTCCTGTTATTTTGGTGCGGAGCAGGACAAAAGGGAGGTGAGAGAGGAAGGCTGAGCAAGGGTGGGTATGGGAGTGAGAATTCAGCCACTCCTGAAAGTGAAGCTGTGTTTTTCCCTTTTTGGTTTTTTTTTTTTTTTAAATTAGTGGTAAAAATGAGTGTGATGACCTCTGTGGTCATTTCTTCATCTGGAGTCCATTTCCTTTGGAGGAAAGACTTGAAGTTTGGCAAGAGAATATATTTGTATAGACATATTCTTTGACGATCCCACAAAAATCTGCTCAGATTTGGCCATGCTTTTAAGTTTCTTTTAAAATTAACATTTTCTGTTCTCTGCTGCTGACAAATATCTGTGAAAAGTATCTCGTTCTTATTCAAGGAGAGGGAAAAAGAATATCCATGCAGAGCTGTGGGTTCCCTTGGTAGTGTTCCATACATAGTCTGTGCCAGCTCATCAGCAATACTGGTATGAAACACAAGCCCCAAAATAATACCACAGAATGACAAGGGAGGAGGAGGATGTCACTACACATTTTGCAAAACTAAAGGAGTACAGTCAAAACTGCACTGAAAAACGTTATTCAGGCTGTGAAGTCAAACACTGCCATTAGGTGCTGCCACACTTGGAGATGCCTGAGCTACCTTCATTCAGTTCTTATCCATAATTACGACACAGAACTAACAGAGCAGTTAGACAACTAAAAAGTTAAGGTGGCATCATATTTTAGCAGTTAAACTCTGCATTGGCATCTAGCATCAAGGCATCAATGTCCATTAAGTGCACAGGGGAAACTGGATCTCTACACATTGTCATATGACAGCACTGGCCTTGGGTTAACGTGCCCTCGGAGATACTCTGACATTAAGGAGCCAATTCATACAAACCTCTTCCTATCCTTTTTAAACTTTTATAAATATTTACAACTTACTTGAATGTGCAAAAGACTTAATTATGAGAAACAATTCTTCACCACCACTATTAAAGCTTACCCAATGATAGGCATGGGAAGAAAGACCTTGAAAGATAAATACAGAGTTGATAACAAAAGTACAGAAACAGCATAGGACCCCATTGCAAATTGAAGTCTCCAAACATGCAGCAGCCATCTGAAAGATATTAATATAAGAATTTGAACTTTTTATGAAAGTAAACAGAGCAACAGAGAAAACTGAGGAAAATGGGATTTTTCTCTTATTATTCTTATTTAGCCCATGACATTAGATTTGCTGAAAAGTCTTCCATTAAAATGATCAAGAAGAAGCCAATTATCAGACCGAGCTACAGAAATTAAAAGAATGTTACACTGGTAGAGAGAATGTACATAAAGAATTAATCTCAGAAGCGGAGACACTGGCCTCTCATTAATCACCCAATATGAGCATCATGTACTTTGGAATGAAATTCAAAATGTTTGCATGCTGAACAGCCCAATTAGCATCTTGTTGCCTGGAGCTAAGAAGCAGGAATGGGTCGGAACAGGGGTGCATCCTAATTCTTGCAGTTTAACTGCATTGTTATGAGCAAAACGGGGTATTTTTACCTATTTAGATAGCACAGCTCAGAGGCACCTCGTGGAACTAGGTGACTATATATTGTTTCCAAAGAAAATAGGGGTCAATACTTTTTAAAACCAGACAGAGAAGGTGCTCTTTCTGACTGTAGCATTGCTTTTTGTGAGAGGCAATAATTCTGGAGCATATTAAATGTGTTTTGAGAGCACTGGCTGAGGCAAAGCCCTGGAGGACGAAAGCAGACAAATGCATGGCTTCTAGACACTAGACAAGAGCCTCGGCACAAGCTGGTTGCTGAGTTGCCCAGATTGTAAAGACTTGGCATGCTTTAGAGCCTGTGGAGCTCTGAAGTTAAAAATTATGAAAGAGAAGGTAATGAAAACTTAAGTACCTCTAAGATTAGCTGGCAGCTGACAGTACGTTCCCAGTGTTTGTAGTTTTGGAGGCAGGACCCCAGACTGTTAATCTTGAATTCGGTGCAGGGTTAGTGTGGCAGATTTAGGTGCATTCTTTCCTTATGTGATTGTTTGCTCTTTTACCAATGAAGATATTTGTTTATGACAAAAACCAGGGTTGAACCAATGTTGTCATTAATAAAGCTGTTGTCTCCTTCATTCCCATGTTAGTTCAGGAACGAGAAGGTATTAGTGAACGTATCTTGTAATTACAGCTGATGATGAGAGGTAATACAGTCTTGCAATTGTTTCACCCTGGAGAACCAAATTCTTTACTGCCCTGTCATGATGTTTAGCAAGTTTCTTACACCAGACTTTTCACAAGGGGTGCCTAATTCTATGTATATCATTTTCTGTGTACCTGGGCTCACCTCATGTCACGGTACAGGGAGAAGCTGCAGTGATGAGTAAAGCCAGTTGAAGCTGTGTTTTAGAGAATACCTCTGGTGTGTTTTTGAAAACCAGTTGGGTAAGGTATTTCAGGCTGGATACTTAAAATAATTGGAAACTTCTGACTTCTGTGTCTGTGTGGTTCAGCACTTTGTAAAGTGAAGATAGCTAAATCTCTCTACTTCACGTTGTTATTTTGAAAATAAATTCTTATATTACAGTGACATGGAAAAACACCCAGGGAAAAGTAAAGAGTCTGTGTTCAGATTGGGATTTGAGCTAACGTGAGCTAAAGTAAAAGCTGTGAGAGGCACACACTGAAGACAGTCCAATATTAAACATTATCTCAGGATCCCAGTATCAGTCATTCTGCCTGCTGAATGAAGTGGTAAACTTCTGTGGAGAATGGCATGTGATTAATTAACGCTGCACTATTTTAAAAAGTCACAAGAGCCGTGAACTAAATTTTTACTCTCAACTTTAATAGTGACGCCTCAAAACTTCAGTGATTCGCTTTTGTAAACTTAATTTTATTCTACATTGTTCTTTAGAAGTTTATACATATATATGATGGTGTGATGTAGAGGCTGCATAACAATTTAAGAGGTTTGTGGGTTTTGCAGTTTTTTTGGGGTTTTTTTGCTGAATGGTGAATAAACCCATCCTGACAGTAAGAATATTTTTTGGAAGGAATATCTTGCAATATGTTTGATTGTATTTTACATATATCACATTCTGATATAAAGAAATATCCCTTGGAAGTTGGTGATTTTTTTGGTAAAGGATTTTAAAGAATTTTTTTTATAGAAAGTAAAGAAGTTTTTTTGTCTTCCAACCCACTGACTTACTATGATCAATCAGTTCACTTGTGTAGCAGGAACAGGAAAAACCTTTCTCAAGGGTTTTGCAAGGGGTAAATCTGATAGGTTTTCCTTTAAAAGCTAATACGCAATCGTATTCACCCTGGAACTTTTAGTGTGAATTTCTGGTGAGGAGAAAGGGAAACACTCTGCCATGTTTTGTTTCTGTTTTAATAGGAAACTTTTAATATATTGAGAGTGCTGAAAAGTTAGAAGTAGACATAGAGGTGATGAATTAGTAGGGCATGTTACAGATAACACAATAAAATTACTGGAAAAAATGCACCACAATATTTGTTCTGTGACCAGTAACAGTAATTGTCCTCTCCCCACAATGTAGTCTCAGGAAGTTAGGCAGCTTTTTTTTATTAACACCTACAGTTGCAAGCATTTTACTTGAAGGGGAGTCTTTAAAAGGAATAGAAATGTAATATTTTGTATCCCAGTCTTCATTAAAAGGATGCAACCACTTTATCAAGTGGCAGCAAAAGTGATTTTTCTGTGTGGAAAATTCATCTAGATATTTGTGAGCCAGAGGACAGTGACAATTTAAAAATGCATGTGTAAACAAAATGTAGTTATTCCATTTAGACCATAGATATAAATGTCTGTCCATATCAACTGACGTATTTCTTTCTTTCTAGGTCTTTTCTAAGGAGTTTTTGGTGGAGTGAGGAATGTGAATTGCAGCTATTTTTAACTGTTAAAAATAAACAAAATATATAAAAAGTGATAGGAAGGCATGTTTCTTCCAGGAATGCCTGCTACATGAAATGTGAATAAGCAACTGAGAAAGGAATTAAATTCCATCACAAAAAATGTATTGTCCTATTTATAAAGTTTTCAGCCTTTTCATTGTTTGAACTATATTTCTTTTCCTTTTAAAAGAAAAATCTGAATTATATAAGGAATTAGCTGAAGAAAGAAAAATCTGAATTTCTTACTTATTGGAGAGCTAGATGGAGAGGTATAAAGGATACAGACATTCAAGAGGCTGATTGAAGATCTACAACTTCTAGAGTAAAAAATGCTTCAGTGTGTCCAGAAAAAACTTTGAAGAGCTTCAGATGAAGACAGAAATAGGTTTTGTACTTCTTTTTTTTTTTATTTTGGATGAATTTATGTCTACAATACAAAGCATTAAAGTCCAGAGGAGAAAAACTCCACAAAGTATTCAGAAGGGACATCTGAAATAATGTTGAATCTGTGACATATACAGGAGTCATGAAACATGTAGGTACAGGCAGCAGTCAGAAAATATCAGGAATATTCCCTGCTCAGGTTAGAGTCATGTACAGAGGAAGGCCAGGATACAGCAGTCACAAGTTGCAATAAGGCCCTGAACTGGTAATCTTGAAGCTCATTCTGATTTAGCCAGAAGATTCGATTAGGTGGCCTGTGGAGGTCTCCTCCAACCAACCTTTTCTTTGGTTCTGTGAGTTAGAATTTGTCCTGATGGGCTGAGACATGAATCCTGTCTTTTTCCTTGGGATATGGACGTCTGTAAAACCTTATATAGACTTAGAGTTTGATTTCATCAAATTTAAGTCATTGTCTGGCTTTTTACCTGTGAAATTAATATTTGTGGTTTCATTAAATTTATTAATATAAAGCAATAAACTCTTTTTATCTTATATTTACTTGCATTTAGGATGTGAGAAGACATGACACAACTTTCTTGTTTTATCTTTATATGAGATGATGATTCTGATTTATGTTTTGACTTAAAAAATTCTGCTAGACTCTGTTTTTGCAATGACTGCTCAGTAAAAGTGCATATTTAGGGCAAGTTTATAGCCCACAGTGTTTGAATATATTGAACTATCTAAATGACAAAGCAAAATAGCCACTTTTAAGGGGAAACAAAATAACATTTTTCTAGAGAATATTAGGAGCTCTTCCTAAGAGAAAATTTAAACAGAAATTAACAACATGTGAACTGTAAATCTGATGGTTGATTTCTGAAGTGTGACTACCTAATGTGCCGATAAAATAAACCTAATAAATCAGAGAGAAAATCTAAAGTTTCATATCTATTGCCTACACTTGAACTTGTGTGCCTTTTTTGCTAGTCATTAGAAACTGCAAAAATCCTAAATTATATGGTATAGGCCACACAGTGCTGTAATCTGGTATAATGTAATTGAGATATGTGGATTTTCTTTCTTCAGCTGTAACTATTAATTGTCATGTTCATCTGTTTGCTTTTTTGCTTGCTGAAGGGGCAATTCTGTTCTCAACCTTCCTAAGGGTCTGCAATTATAACATTCATAAAATCAGCTAGTCATAAACATGTCACATAAAGTATTTCACAGAGTTTATGTGAAAGGAAATTGAAGTCTCTTGGAAATGGAACTGAATCTTGTCCAAACAACCTTCGATACACTAATCCAACTTTATTGTTTTTGTATATTACAGGCTTCTTTATCCATGCATACTATCATTAACCATACAGTATGTTTTGATAAATGTTTCCCTTCCTGGAAACTTGTGCAGTTCTTTGACCAATGTCTCTGTTGGTGGTGCTTTTTCATTAAGCCTAAACTGGAAAAAGAGATGTCATATTTAGGTGAAAGAAACTGATAAAATGAAGAAGTAATTACCTCCCAAGGTGTTTGTATGGTAGAACTATCTGTCTGCACTTTAAGACTTCTAGATAATTGGTTAATATTTGAGAAATAATAAACAATTATACCTAAGGCTAATAGCATCACTTAATTTTTATTAAAGATCTACAATGTCCAGGGTCACCATGTAATTTGAATTAGTCAGGCAATAATACCAAACAGTACTCAGGATATGACTTACAATATATTCTGGGGGAGCAGTTTAACAAATGATGTAGGGAACAATAAAGAAAAGAAGAATTTGTGGTATGAATTTCAGGCTGCTTATTCTTCTACCTATACATATTTCGGCTGCAAAATCCACCTAAACGTTGCTTTGATCCACATCATAGTCCTTCAGAGTTTTTCTTTGCCCCACAGGCAGTTATTTGTGTGTATGTTGGTCCATTCAGACTTGTGTGCTTCTGGTGCTGCTCCTGGCCAGAATCCAGTGTGCACTCATTGGGGATGGCCTGGGAGTAGCCTCAGAAAAGGGACTAGTCCCACCCTCACTCTGTTCAGGAGCATGTACATGTGTGTCTGCATTGTAACTCACTTATCAGTTCACCATTATCCTGAAGTTCAGCCTTGAACGTGGTTGCTGCTGTCATGTGTAAGCACACGCTCGAGCAAAGAGGCAGGTCCTGATGTGGAAGGGAAAAGCTGACTTGTGTCCTCATCGTATGTGCACAAGGTATCCCCTCCACAAATGAAATAGGTTAGCCTATGAATGCAATAGCAGGCAGTTCAAATGTGGCTCCAAGTGCTAGGGTAATGATTTCCATCTGTTAGAGCTGCTTAAAATCCAACAATAAATTCAGTAAACCTGTGGATTAACTCATGTGTAAATTTGATTTTAATGTCTATGTTACTGAAGCTTCTTTTTCTTCTTATTCCCCTGAGCTTTCAGACCTGTCTGATTCTGTCTGTGATGCAGGCATTTAGCCACACAATGCACTGTGTACCCATATGTGCTTCTGTAACTGCAGCTGATGAGGCCAGTGGGCTCCTGTGTCCCATGGATGTAAAGACCCAAAGCAAGTAACTCTGGGGGGTGTCAGATCACAGCCCTGCACAGTCTGTGCTCTGCTGTGCTCTGCTCTCTTTGGGTGTTTGTCCCTCTGGGGGTAAAAACACCGTGTTTATGATGTGTGAAGTATGAGACTGAGGTCTCAGTACCAGCAGCAACTCTGTTTTTATGTAGAGGAGCATATGACATTCACAGGAGCATGGTTAAAGAGGAGCTTGCTTTAAGCACCCACAGACTTGTAAGTAACTTTTACTGCTACACTGAGATAAAACTTCTAAAAAGAGAGGTTGGGAACATCTATGATTAGTTTGGGATTTTGCTATAACAAACCCAATGCAAAGTGAAAATTTTAACTGAACTCTCTTGAAAAATGTTTTGACAGTACAGCTGACCAGATGTGTTTATGAACTCCAATCAGGGAACTTCTGAAAACCTCTCGCTAGTGTCTGCAGGGGAAAAGGATATCACTGGTGCTCCTGCTCAGATTTTTCTGGCTGATATGAGCTTTACTATGGTAAGTCATACCAACAGGGCCAAGAAAAATTTTTTCAGCAGCATTTTTCTAAGAAAACTTTGTTCAGGATCCAAACTTATAAAACACTATGTACATAAATTTTTAATTTTTTAGGAATTCTTCAATGGAAAATTAAAGAGTTTCCAGGTGTTTCTACTTGGGAGCAATGGAAAAGTTCAGTAGAAATCCAATTATCAATGCAAAAGCAGGATGACAGAAATTTTTCAAAGATTTAGAGTTTATTATTATTATTATTATTATTATTTGTTCTCTCTTTGTTAACTAGATATGGGGGGGTATTGCTTTCTAAAAAAATATCATCTGACATGCCTTGGTTACCTTCAGTTGCCTAATTTTGAGTCTGCGAGAACTGGTTGACTATCAGTTTCTTTCACTGTTGATACTAGTCGACCTTCTTCAAATGCTCTCACTCTTAACACTGGAAATTGTGGCAATTGTTACAAATGCTGAAGCTTGTTTTTCTCTTCCATAAAGTGGTGCAGCTTTGTGACAGAAGGAACACAATAGTGAAGAAATGAAGTGCTGTTTGGGACGAAGGGCATATAGCTGACTGTGGTTTTCACTTTTCATTGTGTTCTTTCTCACCTGTTTGAAGGTTTCCTCTCTATGTGTCACTTCTATGCTGTTAGAAGTTATGTCTTTTGTTAAATAATTCAGAGCTTTCCAGTCTGCCAATCAGGGAGGGATTAAAGCTATGGTGTTTGGGTTTTTTCTTTCTTTCTTTTCCTTTCCTTCTCTTTTCTTTCTCTTTCTTTCTTGCTTTCTGTTTGCTGCTCTGTGTTTCTTTTACAAAAAAGAAAAGGAGAAGGCAAAATGAAAAAAAATTAA
Source organism: Monarcha castaneiventris obscurior (assembly GCA_026261815.1). Taxonomy (NCBI): domain Eukaryota; kingdom Metazoa; phylum Chordata; class Aves; order Passeriformes; family Monarchidae; genus Monarcha; species Monarcha castaneiventris. Next base: position 7,310,618 of record JAMPIT010000388.1, read on the forward strand.
TATTCATTACAGATGTACTATAACTGTGTTAGATAGTTCCTGAAAGAAGTAAGAGGAAGAGGTCACACCAGGAATAATATTTCACACTGTGTTCTTTTCTGAAAGCAAACATTCTATTAAATCAAATCACTATTTATGACTTAAATTTTTAATTCTATCTTGCTTTCCTACCTTTAATTCATGATGTTTTAAGTGAAATCTTATTCAAAGGGTTCAGAATATGCAACTTTTCAAAACTAGAACTTGCATACAAAATTATGAACCAATTTTAAAATAACAGAAATTCCATTGTTTTGGACATGTCTTCACTAATATGGAAATACAAAAAGCCTTTGCTTGAGGCAGATCACACTCAGTCTGCTTTGAGATTTTCTTGATGTTTGTCCTCTTGCAACATGTGTTTTAGCAAGGAGAGCAACAAGCAAATAATGAACTCCTCCACTACTCTCAAGGATAATCTCAGTGAAGCTGGTGCCCCAAATATTGTGAAACATACAATAATCTAGAAAGATCTTAAGTATGAATTGCTGAACTCTAGCCATAACATTAATGATTCAATTTTGCTTCCCTTCTCCCAGGCAATATTCTTGAGAAAAGAATGGCAACAAACCACAAGTAGTATCAGCTGACAAGAGTGTTCTAGGCTTTCCTTTGTCCAGTGGTGGCAGAAATTGATAAATATTCCCAGAATTAGACAAAGGATTTTGCTAATTTACTCAGTTGTTTTGTGGATAATTCACTACATTTGGTCACAAGCCCAATTTCATGACCTGGGAAGGGTTGTCAAAACAACTTTAAATTGGCTTTGTTCACTCTCATCACAGCTGTCAGAGGGTTGTGATTGGCAGAATCTCCTAAAAGGCCCTTTTGAATCCTTCATCTCATGGAAAAAAAAAGTACATCGTATATTATGCTATTCAATCCTATTGTTCAGTATCAATGCAAGACCATAAAACAGAGATTTTTATTGACCTAGATGCAGAATTTCTGGACATCTGACTGTTCTTCTTCTCACCCTCTGCCATCAACGTCATCACCTAGTTGCCCATATGTTTGTAAGAAATAAGGACTTGGATAAAGCCCAGAAGCCTGCAGATTAACTAAAGCATGAATAAGGAAACACATTACACAACTGACAGACAACAAGTTGAGAAAGCACTCATCTACTGACTGCCAAGGAATGCGTGCTTTGAAGGTGCTACTCCTTTTGTACCTTAACCTGTATGGTAAAATAGCAGCATTCACTCTTGCACACTTTCCTCTTTTCCTGCCTATCTGAATGTTAAACATTTGTTTCAGTGAGATAAACAGCTCATTTGTTTGTCCTAAAAAAAGGATACCATTTTTTTTTGGTAGTAACTCACAAGTGAGCTGTATGGAGTTGCTTCCATGAATGTGCTTAGATCTTCTGTAGTAAGGATGAGAAAAAGCGGATCATATGGTAGAGAGCAGTGCTTTACATGTAGCCAAACAGATTTTGATACAACATGCTCAACTAACTGGCTTTTTCAGCTTTTCAGAAAACATACCTCTATCCTCAAGCTCCTGCTCTCTGCAGTGCTGCTGCCTGTGCAGAGGGTCTCAGCTGAGGCAAGCTGAGCACAGCACTACTAACGGCGTGGCTGAGCATGGCCCATTATGAAAGTGTTAGCATCTTTCTCTGTCTCTTTCCTTTTTGTCTATAGAACCAGTTTTGTCTCCTGACACCCACCAGTTTCAAAGTTCAAGAGCTGAACTTGCTTCTTCCTGAGGTATGCCGTAAATCTCTCTGTCAATATAGTAAAGTTTTATTCCCATATTCAAGGTTTTCTATAAAGAATGAGGATTGGAAATAACCATACTTTTAATTAAAATGCAGAATTTTAAACTGATGGGTTTCTGGATGCAGAAGAAGGATGCAGAAGATCCTTGTATCATTTGCCTTCTTGTTTTGCATGTTTATTATAATCATAATGAGTGCACTTAAGTTGTACTGATTTTTTACACTGTCTTGATAGTGTTGTATGTGTACACATTGTGTTTGAATTCTGATACTTTATGAGTAGAATACTCAGAAAAAGTGAATATTTTAGTAATCCTGACCTCATTTACGTTCATATAAATGTATGCAATCATAGACTACTCATGAAAAAAACCATACTGCAGAACATACTTACTTAAAACTAGTCTCATAATCTTTTACACAGTTATATTTTCTATTTTTACAGTTAGCACTTGCATAAATCTTCACTGTTCTCCAAAGAGAAACTTATTATGAATGGTATCTGATGCAGCAGTAACACAAATCTTTCATTATGTTTTATAGTATCATAAGTAAAACAGAGCTACAGAACTTAACATATTTGTTTTGAAAAGGTGAAAAAATGCAGCTGAAAACAATCTGATCCTGTGCCTTATTTTTTGCTCCATAAAGATTCAGCTTCATGAAAAGCAAAGTCCTCTGTCTTTTACTCCCCATGACACTCTGCAAAGTATTGATTACCGCTAGTTCCTGAGGGGATCACTCAAGCCTATCTGAGTGAAGTAAGAGCTAGATCCCAAACCTAGACATGCTCTGTCTGGAAAATGGACTGTCTTGTGTCTGGAGTCTTTGCTGCACAAAGTCTATCAAGATAATCTGTCAAGGGTTTACCATGGCCTTCATGAAGAAAGCACAAATATTCTGTCTGCCTCTGGATGACAAAGCAGTTCCCTGAATCCTGTTTCTCAAGTCTGATTGGGACATGTGCGCCTCGTGAGCCAGGCTTTGCTGTGTAACTAAATAAATATATTAGCTCAAAGGAAGGAGCTGACTACTTCCCATAGGTGCTTCAAGGTTTTGAGGGTACTTGGACATAAGCATTCTGGATCAGTCTCAGTGACTTTCTTCCCAAAGTCTAACCTGATTAACTGGATCGTTTTCTACAGATCTTTGCAATAAATTAATCTCAGTAGAGCATATTGAACAGATTATTACTTTCTTTTGCATTGCAACAAAAGGTTCCTCAGCACATGTTGCTAAAAACAGGGTTTACACTTGGCTTTGCTGAAGGGTTGCCCATTCTGAAGTGAAAGGTGAAAGATGTTGCTAATGAGGAAAATTAAGTTTAATCACACTAAGGCAGTCCTACCAGCCTACATCATTAAAATATTATTTATGACATAATTCAGAGTGTCCTATAAAATCCAAAACTTATATATAAAAAAAAGTATTCATTGTCTGTTAGTACACAAGATGATTAAAACTTGTGCACAAGGTGAGACAAACTGCCTGGAAATGAATATTTTTATGGGCAAACAAGGGAACAGATACTCTTGACCAGACTGTTCAAAGTTGCTTCAAACAAAAATGTCACCTTTTTAGTGCCTCCCCTGTCTCAACAGTGCTTGTTGCATATATTAGATTTGCTTCAAGGTGATTTGAATGTACATGTTCCGTGTTTAAAAACTTCTTTGTTTTCCATTCATGAAAGATCATTTATTCATATTTGATTTTATCCCCCTTGTCTTTGTCCTTATTTGGACTTCACATGCCTGGCAGATACAAATGTATAGAAAATAATCCATATTGCTTTGTATTGGATTCATGTATATTACAAAGGAAAATCCCCATGGCATTAGGATTTTGTGTGTATAAATTCCTCTTAGAAGTGTAACTTTAGTGAGAGCAGCATACTAAGATGATAAGACAGAAGATGAATTTCAGCATTAGAATGGTTCTGATTCCTTCGAGTTTGGGTTCTAATGATCCTGATTAAGGAAAGAGGATGCTAATGAAGAAGGAACAACTAAGTACTCCATGCTGCTTTTTGATATATTGTAGTCAAGGCAAGACCTACTGGTACAATCTGTCAGTTACAACCAAGCAACATAGAAAATTTAAAAAACAGAGATGGAATTAGCCTCAAAATAATAATTTAACAATTCTTTCCATAGCTCCGCCATTTTTTAATTTGTGCAACATCAAGTAGCAGAAGGGAAAATGGCTGTTAATTTAAAACATCATATATTTTTTCATCAAAAATTAAAGATTGTTTTTAATTACCTAAAGAAGGTGTTCTGCTAGTTCACAGTGATTTATACTTCCCTAGGCCTTCTCAATCCTTTGTACAATCATTATGACCATGACTTTTAATACTGCTTTTTAAAAATGTACCAGTGTCTTGAGTGATCATTGAGTTCTGCTTAATTATGATCCATTTATAGAGAACATTCTGTGTTTTCTCTCTCAAAAAAATAAGGACACAACACAGTTCATCTCCTCTAATTTTCGAATAAGAATTTCAAATGTTTTAATTACATCTAGAAAATTTTTTCTTTTGTTTACATTTTTGGGAATTGTGTAGCGGAAGGTGACATTACAAAGAAAAGCATAGAACAAATTAACGCCTTGTCTTGTATATAATATAAATCTAGCTGTGTGTGTTCCCTTCAGTGCAATCCTGTCTCTTGGAATAATCTGCCCTTCCATGAGCAGATGAAGAAGTTAGTCTCTGTAAGAAGATCAGATGAGAAATGGAAGGACCTACAAAAATTCTGTCTGTTGGGGTCACTGAAGATGGATGTGCCACCTCTAACACACTGCAAACCAAGCCTGTTGAAGTCCTGCACAAGACCTAATGCTGATGAAACTGAATACCTTCCAAATCAAAATGGAGTGTCTTTGTATTCTGGGTCACTGTGGTTTTATTTTTATTCCAATATTACCTTTTAAATGTACCATGTGACTATGAATTTTTATTATAATAACATATGATAATGCTCTAGCATTCAAAATAATCCAGAATAATTTGAAAATAATGAGATAATAATTGCCCTCTTTACACATGCTACTTATGTAATTATTACAGGATAAACGGATCTCATTTAAATTACCTATTTGATTAGGTAATATATGCTTTGTGAGATAGTGTTACCCAGTCCATTGATGTGTCCGTTTTGATTGACATCACTTTCAAACTAAACACTTTCCTTCTGTATTGAGCTAAAATAGACTAAATTCATCATGCTCTGAATGGAAACTTAAGAATAAGTGTTTAGATAATTGGGCATCAGGGATTCTTGGAAGTCTTTATTATGTGAGAGTGCCCAAATAACATCTGTTCCTACATTCCTGTTATTCAGGGTTGCTTTGTAGTTATTGGGTCTTCAGGGACATCAGAAGCAAGAAACAAAGATATGATGAATAAAATCCACTTTATGTAAAGCCTTTTACACCCATCTAGTTAGAGAATGTGGCCTGGTTTAGGATAAGCCTGAATATCAGTAAAGAAAGGCGTGACTGGTTTTTGATATTCAAAACCAGCCATGTGCAAGGAATACAGAAAGAAGTTGTTTAGGAGAGTACCAATGCCTAGACACTTGGTGAAACCAAAAGGGAGACAGCTTTTCCAAGGCTTGTTTCAACATCAATAATTTTCCCCCAAAAACCAATAATTTCCAGTATATTCTCTAGAGAAGGTGATAACACAGGTTCAAAGGAAATGTAATTAAAACTAAAAAAATATAATAATGAATTGTTTGAGAACAAAGGAAGAAACAGGTATGGTACGAAGGGCCATGATCCTCAGGGATTGAAAGCAGCTAGCCAATTGTAAAACACAAGTTTACTGGAATTATACCTGTTGTCTGTCCCAAAACCAATTTATTTATATCTCAGTTCCTTCCACAGGCAGGTTTAATGGTGAATCATGATAGGATAAGTGAGAGATTGGGCTTTCCAGTTGACTAAGATTAATTTTCATCATTTCTCAATGTTATGCATGCAATCTTCCCTTCGGTTTCTGTTTTAAGGCTCTGCTTTTGAACAGAAATTGTTAATGGTTTTGATTTAACACTGATTTAGCACCCACTGCTGATAAAACACACCTCAACATCAGGAAATCTCAAAAGCCAGCAACAGGTATTTTTTAAATGTGGTGTTCTCTGAAAGTCCACCATCTTTTTTCTCTGTTCTCCACTCTGTTAAAGAGATTTGATCACAACTTGGTTTTTACTGCATACGATGATAACTGGGATTCAAAGATAGATTTCCTTCTGTGATGTGTTAGCCAAGATAAAACTGGTGAGAAAGGAGGCACAACATTTGTTTTTTTCTGAGGAAAATGAGGTGTATGACATTGTGCCGCTATTAACATTTCTTCTATCATAAATTTAAAATGAAGAGGAGGGTTGACTGGCATAATTTAGGAACATGTTCTGTGGTAATGTATGGACAGGAAATTGACAGTCAGGGAATCAGTGGTTAAAGAAAAGGTTTTTCCATATGATCCATTTCACTTTAGGTTTTTCAGCATGCTCCACTTCCATTAACTAATGGTTATATGGAACCTTTCATCTTTCACTAGTATTACCTCAGATGGTTTTAAAATGAAGCTGTACTTAAAAACAGAAAAAAAAGAGTGAATTGTTTAATTATTATTCATTCTTAAACAGCAGTGAATAAATATATATGAAATTAAAATTCACAGGCTTAGAAATTCAGAGGATCTTTTTCCTATTTTTTTTTATAGCACACCTCTTTTTTTAATTAGTGAAAGATTAAACCTAATTATCATTCCAAAGTTAAAATATTGTATCAGACCTCTTCATGTCTAAATTATAGTTTTGGATAGTCAGAATACCAAAGCAGAGTTCTCTGCATTCTCAGACAAATATTACTATTTGCATTCAGGTCTCTTGGGTGCCACTGGAGAGTTTTGCTGCATTCCTGTGCCTTAGTTTTCCTGTCTGTAAAAGGATGATGAAAGCACTGACCTCTTTAATTGTTTTACATCCAAAATCCTCTAATTCATCAAGGTGAGCAGAGGCTGGCAAAACTTGCTCACAGTTGTGAAAGCAGGGGGCTGTGATTTAAGAGTGACCTTGAAGACCATACAGGGGCTAATGTGGGTCTGTGAGAGCAGCTGTACTCAGGATTATGTAGATGCCTAAAACAGATGTCTATATGGAAGTAAATCACCAGCATGAAAGCCGGGCAGCAATAAGGAGGTTAAGGAAGTAGGAATGAACTGAGTCTAGAGCTGCTCCCAGCTCTGCCTGCCTGTGTGCTACCAGCTCGCTGGGCAACAGAGAGGCGGTGTGGGTCACACAGGAGGGGGCAGAGGGGTGGTCAGTCCCCAGCTCTGTGGTTCCCTGATGGGCAACACAGACCCTTGACATCATTTTGTCCCTAGAAGTGGCTTCTCAAACTCTTCTTCTAACCTAATTTTCAGCACAGCATTAGAGACAAAGACATATAGAATCTAGTGGCCCTTGTGCCTCCTATAGGGCTGTGTTATAACCTGTTAAATAGTTATCTAAAAATACTCATTATCATCTTCAGCAGCGGCAGTCTTAAATCAGTCTTCCATTGAAGGCTCTGTACACCAATAAACAAAATCTGCTTCTCAGTTAATAGTTTATAATCCTTTTTAGCCCATATCCTATTGAAAACAAATGGATGTTATTCATATTTGCTTTTATCAAACTGGGAACGATATAACATGGGATCTCTTGGTATTTGCTCTGGAACTACTGTTCTGATTTTGTTTCTTACTTGCTTACTCCCAAATCCCTTACTTCCAATCCCTTTCACTGTGGCTAGAAATTCCGGTGAAATTGTTCCTTTCTGTTTAACTCTTCTGTTAATTTTAATAAGTTGCTAATAAAGTCTGTTCAGAAGAACTGTTCAGAATAATAATTTCTTCTGAACATCCCTGACTGCAAGTAAGGAAAGAAGGGAAGAAAGGAAGATTTTAACTACTGCTTCTCCTGCAGTCTGTCACCATCTTCAGTATCCACAATGTGGCATGAACCTCATGAGATATGAAAAGATCACTTGTGCTTTGTGCATGATTTAAAAATTCAAGGATTTTCCTGTAGTGAAATATCCATATCTTTCTGAAGAAATTAATTTCTGGAGCCCAAAATTCAGATATGTTTTTGGATGGAATTTTGTGATTGTTTAGTATCAAATGCTAGTATGATAAGCTTAAGTCTCTTTTTTTTTTTTTTTTTTGCTATAGTAATTTATTCTGTTAAGAAGTTGCAAAAAAACCCTGTGAAATAAACAATGTGATATGCTACATTATTAAAATGATTATTTACAGCCTCTGGAACAGCCTGTTTTTAAATTCATACCTCCTACTGAGTTATTTTCTATACATTCAACGCAATATTTTTCGAAGATGTTTTTTCTTTTTCTTCTTCGGAAGTAGTTTTTAAGACATTATTTCAAATTATTTGCCAATTAGAATATAAGTATAGAAAGCTATCAGACTGCTTTCCATAATCCACTGATTTACTCAAAAATTCAATTGCTTTGTATTTGGTTTCTGCTTTCAATTTGTACACCATCAATGTGTACAAATTTGCAGCATTCCTTCTATCTGCATCTCTCCAGCTCTTCATAAGTGTCTCTGACTGTGTTATTGTTAAAGGGAAAAATATTCTCTGCTGTCTTTTTCTTTAAAAAAAAAAAGTAATTTGAATCCTTCCACGTTAGATAAAAGTATTCCAGCCCTTGATAGAGGTGCTGGTACAGATAAAATCCAAACTGAGATCCACGTGAACATTATTGGATTTGTTGCTTTCTATCTATCTGATCTCCTTCCTTCCTTTTGATATGAAGGTATTTGATTGAGAGCTATAATTGTAAATATTTTTTGATATTCTGATTATGTAAGGATTTTCCAAAGTATTATGCAATTTGAAGTATTTAAAACATATTTAATAACCTTCTGAAGATATAATATTTAAATATTATATATCTGTGCTATAGAATTGCGTTATTTTCCAGTGAAATAGCATTCAATTAACCCTACATTTATTGATCTAGTGGTTTTACTGTAATATCTCTATGATTTTTGCTCATACCTTAGAAATGTAAAAATGGAAAGCAATAAAGTCAGGTATTTATATCAGTCATTTTTGTCCTTAAGACAAAATGGTGTGCATGTATATTTTAGCTTAGGACATCTATAGTACCTCTTAATTTTGGAGTTTTACAACTATTCTAATGCTGCAGCTAAATTACAAGCTAAAGGAAGTATAGAATAAATTCTGTATCTCTTTCAGGTTGTGCATAATGTTTCTAGTTCCTGATATATGTAGTTCTGTTATGAATTATTTTTGGACACAAATTATTTCAGATCTGACAGGCCAGATTATGCATTCAGTACAATTTTTGCTTGGTAGTCTATTATTAAAACAGACTGTCATGTAGTAAAAAATAACATTAGGTACCTTCTAAATGTAAAATTATTTAACCTGATGATTTATAATAATTTTCTTAATTCATTCACCTTTGATTTCAATAAATAATCATTGAAGAATTGAAAATCTCTTCCATTTTCATGATCTTAGTTATAGAAACAGTTCTTCAAATTTCCATTGTAGATAAAAAAAAATACTCAAATAAACTGACTGGACTTGGCCAGATCTCTTCCAAGGTTAAAAGTGCATAGAAGTACCTTCCTCCTGTCTCAGAAGGATGCAAGAGTTATCTCCAATCATGCCTTTGGGGCAGAAAGACAGTTGGACTCCAAACCAGTTTACCTCATGTCCATTCCTTACCCTAACTCAAAGGAAAGATTCTCATGCTTTGCTTTTCAGAGTGGACAGAAATGAGGTGAAGTGGAGCACCATATCAAACCACAAATGTGTCCTTAATACTTCCCGCCATGTAAAGGTGGCACTGAGGGCATGGAAGCTACTCTAATTTGCATGGTGTTGCAGTGGTTGCATTATGACTCTTTCCCTTGTTAAAATGGTCAAATGAAATAACCCTCCTTCACTTCTTTTCTGCTATGTTTTTCCATCTCATATTACTGAGGCTGATAGAGGTGAGAATTTAGGCTTTAAAACGTACAACTCAACTATTTAATCTCAACACTCATCAGGGTAAAGAAGTGTGTATGTTTCTCCTCTGACAATAAAAGGTCACAGAAGGTATGCAATTTAGCAGCAAAATATACTTAAAGAATTTTCATAGCATCATAGAATGTTTTTGGCTGTAACGGACCTTAAAGACCATCAAGTTCCAACCCTCTGCCATGGGGATGGGCACATTCCACTAGACTGGGTTGCTCAAAGTCCCATCCAATCTGGCCGTCAAGACTTCCAGGGATGGAACATCTGTAACTTCTCTGGGCAGCTTGTTCCAGCGTCTCACTCCCCATTTTGAGTATATGGAGACTAAGTGCATAACAAAGCTCTATAGGTCTGATTAAAGATATTATTTCTCAGTGGCAAAATCATGCTGTATGTTTCTACTTCTCTCCGCCATTCCTCAGAAACGGACGTAAGATATTTTCCTGTTTAATTAAATTGAAGTTGAAGGATGCAGAAAACTTCAGTCCACACTCAGTCTTAAAGTTAACACAAATCCCTTGTATTTGATGTGTCAGAGCTTTGACTGTAGCCAGAATTAGTCTTTCTGAGCCCTTATTGTCTAAAGAGCTTGATCTGGTCTGAGAAGCTAATAAGAAACTGTGACTTTCCCTATGATCTTGTACACCAAAGAAAAGACTTTGTTCACCTGCTTTAATTTTACACCATGTAGGAGTGTTTTATTTAGTAAGTTTTTTTTTGTGTGCTGTTTTTCCAAAGCATTTTGAAAAGTAGGGTAATTTTTGGCTTTGAGAGCATTGCCTCCTCAATAGAATAAGGCTGATATTTGGGAAGGACTTCTCACACAGGCTCTTTTTCTGATTTTATTCCTTTGTGACTCCAAAACGAGATTTGTGAGTAACACTTACTCTGAGATTTCAGGCACTGGTTAGCCTTGGGTGGGTGAGAATAGTTTAAAACACTGAAATATTCAAATAGATACAGTGGAAGTATGGATATATTTCACTGACCGAAATATGCGTGCTATCTGAAATCTCCAAGCCTTACAGTCTGAAAACTGTCATTAAACACTGGAATATTGTCTGACAGGTTGTACAGCTTTCATGTTACATATTTATACTGTGCAGCTAAACCTCCTCTTTGCTCTCGGAACCAGTGGAAGGAATGAAAAATACACAGAAACAGAAATATTGCCTGCCAGAGTGAAGGGTCAAGCAAAACTAGCCTTTTTTAAGCAAAAAATGTAGGATGCTGACAATGTTATCAATTAAATTTCTCCTCCTTTCTTTCCTTACTTCATAGAGCTGGGGATAAAACACCAGCATGACACCAAGAGAACCTCACTGCTGCATGCAGCTGTGATCAAGATGCTAATTTGTTAAAGTAACCAGGTATTTCTCATGCCACTTAAATCCAAGATCCAAACTTTGCAAAAACGTATTCAGTGGTAAACTGATTTCTGTAAGGCAGAAGAGGCTGAAGAAAATTAAGTGAACGATAACTTATGCAAAGAGTGACAGTTCTTAATGCTCAGAGTAAGTATAGTGAGAGACTGAGATAACCCAAATTTTATCAGGAGATAATCCTTCAGAATTATTAGGAAATATTTTCTTTCTATGCATGGCCTCTTCGGTGAGCTTTCTAATAACAAAGCATAGGCACATATGCTTGCTTTATATTATGATCTGAATACAGATTACCAACTCATTTAACACAGTTCAGGTACAGGGCAACTATAAATAGTTATAATGATGTTTATTAACATAAATTACTTACCTAGATAATATTTTATTGATATTGTTGATTTTTTTGAAAGGTAACACTTGTTCAAACCCTGGAAGATTTGGTAGGCTTGGAACTCAGAGAATATTTTTCTTATCTGACCATCTTGCTGGGTTGTAAAAAACTTATTCCCCTATAAAAAAGAATTCACATATTGAGTTTGATTTTGAGACAACATAAAATAGATGCTCATATTAAAAAAATGAAACCTAGAAAGAACATCAATAAGAATTGTACTGAATAGCACTGCATCACTCCCATTCTCTGTCTCTGTAAATTTTTGGTTTCTTCTCTTAATCAGATCCTAAGGTGAATTTTGTGTCCAAGATTTTCTGGAAGAGATGTCAACGGTTGCTGTCTGAGTGTTGATGGAGCAAACTAAAAGGGTCCTGATTCTCAAAAGTCCATAATGTGCAGGTACTCTCACTGATATAAGCAGGACTTGGTGGGTTCTCAGCAACTTTAGAAAATCCTTCCATTAAAGGAGGAGCTTCTTTTGTCGCATGAAGAAATGATAATTAAAACTGTGTTCCCCTCTGAATACTGCTTCTGAAACTGTAGACTTTATCTCCTCTAAGTCTGTAGTTGTAACCCTTTTTGCTTTTCTGGTTTCCACTCATGTAACTACTCCAGCTTTCTGTCTGCCCAAAAGGCTACATCTAAGATCACCATCTTCAGCTACTCTTACCACAACAAGTGTTTAGTCATGCTGTACACTGGAATCCAAGCTGTTACTCTGCCATGAGAGTCAACACAATTTTACCAATAAATATACATTACCTACATTATTTCCCCCAGGATCTCTTTATATACACATTGGAAAACTATCCATTAGATGATGGGATTTTTTGCCTTCTCATATTCACATGCCCATTGTCTTCTTCCAAATTCCCCAGATTTCATATGTTTCCTTTTTGCTTCAAATGCTTTCTAACATTTTTGTCAGTTTTCTTTTGCTGATGCTGACAATGACTAGGTCTTCATACCTTTAGTACTGGAGATAATGTATGATGTTATAAAGTCATCAGAGGGAAGGATTTTGTTTTACAGAGAATTTTGAAATGCTGTGGACATTTAAAATTCAGCGTAGAGTCATAGAATGCTTTGGATTGGAAGAGATTATAAAGATCTTCTAGCTGTAACCCCCCTGCCATGGGAAGGGACACCTTTCACTAGTACAGGTTTCTCAAAACCTTATTCAGCCTGGCCTTGAGCGCTACCAGGGATGGGGCATCCACAACTTATCTGAGCATCTTGTTCCAGTGCCTAACCACTCTCAGAGTAACTGGATTGGATTCTTCTCAATATCCAATCTAAACCTACCCTCTTTCTGTGTGAAACCATTGCCCTTGTCCTGTCATGATATGGTCTTGTAAATAGTCTCTCTCAAAATAATGTCCAAAAGCACATAATGGAGGAGGAATTTTATTAAACTTTTTTGTAAAAAACAAGACAAGATACTTCCCTGTGACATGCATGGAAAATCTCCACCCATATACTCAGTTCTCTGCATCCATGGAACACTCATGAATGCCTCGTTAATTGTAATAAAATCTTAAACTTAAAAAAGCCATATCAAGTATAAAAAAAAAATGTCTCCTTTGGATTGTCAGAAAATTTAATCTCATGTTTAAAAAAATATTGCAGAATTCAAAAATCAATATTTCCTGCTATGTATGGGAGCAGATATTGAATTCAATTATTTGAGATACAGTTTCACAGGACTTTATCAAATATGTGAACTACTGCAAATAATTTTTTGACCACTCAAATTTTGTCCATGTTATTTATTTTTTTTTTTTATAGCAAATTTTGGACAAGAATCAAGAGTTGTTACCTATACACATATATGTATCTTTTAGCACAATATGGCCTTGAAATGACTTGGGACTTTACAGTTATTATTAATAGTAATAGTGAATGACAGTACTTCTACCATTTCTTGCAGGAAATTGAAACACACTGACTGAATTCAGCTTGGTTATTTTAACACGATTTTGTTCCCTATTGTGTAATAACTCATATTCATTTCAGAGTTTTATTCTGCCAGTGTCACTGTGAGAGTACATCTTGGCCACCTTTCTGATGAGTCACACTTCTGGTTTCAAAGGGCAAATAGACTGAAAAAAAAAGAGATGTTTAGTACATGTCTCTTTCTGGTTTATTTTGTTTCTGTTAGTTGCATGGAGTTAAAGTGTAAAATCAATGTAATTTTGATTAAAGGACTGTATTTTTCTGATAGGAACAGTCACACTGCTCTGTTGAACATGTCAGCACAGGCTAGAAAAGAACAGATTTTTTGCTAACTACTTCAAATGCAGGAGATATAACCTGATGGGACCCTCTGCTCAAAGGGAAGCTATGTGCAGTAGCATTCCTTAGAAAAGAATTACCTGAATTCTGAAGTTCAGAAGGAAGAAGAAAATAAGGCAGAGAACATATAGGTGAACCACTTTTTTTAATCTAGGTAGATGCATGCATATTTTAGTTATCTGGTTTTCCAATACATTTAATTGATTTCCTAATAGCTGCTTCATATTCCAGAAAAACTAAAAAATTGGATAAATAAATTAGATGGTGCTCTGACTAGACTGTTGAAAACCATGGAAACAGGGTAGAAACTTAAGGTCTTGACTTATCATAGAAACAAACAAAATAGGAGATCATCACTGTTAAAGTACCACAAAGTATATACACAGTGTGCTAGAGGAACAAAAGACCTGGGCCCACAATTAGACTAGACAGCAGATGATTGAGATTCAAGTATAGTTAATGAATATCACATCAGAGGATTCCATCAGAGTCCCAACACATTGGTGTCATCATAGTTTTTATGGAAACTACTGAAACACAACAAACAATACCCCACTGTGGTGTTTCAGGAAACCTTCAAGTAAACACTGTTTTGCTTTTCAAGTAAGCAACACTTCTGTTTGTAACATGATGCTGCATTAATTTATGTTGCAGAAAAATTATTTGCTTGTCTGCTCTTTCTGCTACCAGAGCTTGTTTATCAAAACCTCCCAAAAAATCATATTGACTCAAATTCAACTGAAAATAACAGAAAATTTCTCGTCAGTGGAAAAACATTTTAAAAAAATGACACAGACCTGTAAAATCTATGACATGAAAATGCCCTCCAGAGGATTTATCACTATGAAACCACAATAAACTTCCATTACCTTTGTCATACCATTTTACAAAACCTTAACTATGCCACTTATAAGGGTCTTGAAAGTTAATTTTGAATGAATCTTGGATGTACAGTAACAAAACAAAAAGAACACACCACCAAAACTAAAAATTCTGTGCAATTTGGGGGAACTAGGTGATTTCCATTACATAGTCTCAAAGGATGACTGCAGAATTACTTCCTTCAGACTTTTTAACTCTATCTTTGATGCCAGCAACTTATAGAAGGCATACAGGAATTAGAATTTGAGTTCTTTGATAGTTTGGTTAGGTCTTAAAAATTAGTATCATAGGGCTTGCCTGAATTCTAAGTATTGAAACAATTGAAAACTTAAATCAGCTTTGATATTTTCCTGTAACCTTTGTTAATAAATTGTTCTCTACAGTAGTGGCTGTGAACAGTTAAATCACTGAAATTGGTAAGTTTTATTGAATCTGCTCTCTTGTAAGGAACTAGGATTTTTTTAATTACCCACAGGATGGGTCCCAGATGCTTTCTCTGTGTTTGCTCTGCATGCAGATCTGGTGCTGCCATCATTGGGATTCCAGGGAGAGCAGGAGTGCAGAGGAGATCCTCACAGCAGATAGGGAAGTGCAGCGCAGTCTGAGAATTTTTCCTTCAAAATGGGTAGCCTACTTGCAGAGGAAAAAAAAAGCCTGTTAGACTTTCCTGCCTGCCTTGATTGAGAGAGAGAGAACATAAGGGGAAAGAAGAAATTATGCTTTCCTTTTTTCTATTTCCTTACTCATTTAAACAACATAACAAGTTAATGCCACCTGGATTTGAGACTGCGTTGTGTGCACATCTGCTGGAACAGACTTTTATTCAGTACTTGTGGCTCCTGGCTTTAGCTGGCTGCTGTAACTCACAGCTCTTTAGCTGCATGTCTGTGCCCTGCCAGGTGTATTGCTAGTGCATATTAGCTAGATCTGCAGAGTTAACTTTGACACTAAAGAAATAGTTATATCCCTCCCTATGCAGCAAGTATTAACTAAGGACTTAGCAGCTGTGGAATCTTATGGAAATTTTAGACTTTGACACAAATATTACTTTTTTTCATGCTCTGTAAATTATTCTAGTGAATTATCATCTTTGAAGAAGACTCACTGAATTGTAATCAAAATAATTTGCATCAGACACCTGAGATTTAATAGTCAAGCTTATCTAGTTTAAGAACAAAAATGAGCTGTGTAGCTAATATAAATAACCTAGTTTTTAAATTAAATATTCAAAATAAACTACCTCAGAGTTGTTAGATATCTAATAAATTATCTGTATATTTTTGAGGAATAAATCTGTAATTCAAATAATTCAATAACTGAAGAATAATGTGTTCTGTTTGCAGATAATTTATGAACTGAAAAAAGAAATCAAATAAATCAAATACTATTTTTGCATTACCTGCTCAGATTTATTAAGCATTTATTATAATATGAATTAAAGATCTGAATTGGGTTTCTTGAACTATCTTGGGAAGGTTTTCTTCATTATGGCATATTATTATTAAATAGTGGCCTTGTCATCTTTAAATTATTCTGTAAATATAAGTCTGTAAGAGATATTAGTCACATTTTGAAACTATTTGATAGGTATTTTTGAGGCAAACATGCAATAAAATGGAATAAGTAAAAAGCCTGTAATTAGCAGAATGTTAGTGAATTAACACTTTTTATGGAATGGGATGAAACATTTGGATTAAGGTTTTAAGTAGACAGTACTAATTTGAACTGCCTTTTATTATTACATCAGGTTTCTAAAATTCTTGTTGAAACCTTATCTGAGATTCTGTAATAGCACTTCTACTACAATTTCCATAGATATCTGAAAATACAATACTAGCTCAATGGGCCAGAAAAACTATATAAATCTGAGTGTATTATTTTGCAGTAATTTTCCCCATTAGCATCTTTTTCCTCAAGTTTCCATTTTCATGAATATAGAGTTGTAAAATCATATTCAAATTTCTTGCACGAAATCTTAAAGAAGGAAATAATCAGTTCAAATTTATTTTTTTTCATACCAACAAATCTCTCCAACTTCAGGTCCTATGTCAGCATATGTTTAGAAAAGTTCTGTTAAAAGATTTGTGAATTAAGATAATTGTCTTAACTTCATGTTGATGAATTTCCTTTATGTACAGACTTTTGAATTGTCTGTGGTTTTGTGTGTTCCTATGATCATGCTTTATATCTTATACACCCTAATATCTTATATTTCTTTTTGCTGTAACTCATCTCAGCAGATGGTTTTAGTATTCACTTGCTTGTATTCAGCTGCTGCATCTCTGGTTCACAAGCAGACCTGGAAATCCTGGAAGAAGCCCTCCATTTCACAAGGTGACCTTTATATTCTTTCAAAAAGAAGGATTTCTTCTCAATGTCCTCTTGCACTTCTTGTGAGAGTCTCAGACAGCTTAAAAGTCAGTGAATATGTGGCATTTGGTTTACATCAGGCAAATTGTGAAATCACATTTAGGAGCTAAGATTCACTATATCCTAGCTAGTAATTAACAAAGAGCTTGACCAGTACAGTAAGCAAAATGTTACAAGCATTACTACAGCTTTAGTAGGAATGAAAACACACTATTATAATTTTATAAGTGACTTCGGGGACTGAAAGACAAAGGTGCTTTTAAAGAAAAAAAATACCTGGAGAAGGAATACAAACAACTGCATTAAAAAATCCTGAGGCAGAATTATGTATTGGCATTTCTTAACAGTAACATGTTGCTGCTTTAAGACTCATTAGAACAAAATCTTCTTGATGTTAAATTTCTCTTACAGAAGTGCCAGAAATACTTTATTCTTAGACACCCTATGACTATTTAATCACCATTTCTATGAGAAAAGACTATTGTATATCATGATTCTAGCAATTAGGAAGTTTAAATGTATCTTTATATTAAACAGACGCTTTGCACACTTTCCAACCTGTAGACATCTTGAGAGAAATGTCATAATTAATTGCTCTGTTGACTGTTTTGAGGGGGAAAAAAGGAGAATCTGAGTGTTGATGAAACTCTAAATAGTCAAACTTTTCTCAGGAAGAAGAGACAACTAAGGCATTTCTTGTGTAAACTGCTAAATATATCTCAATAGGCTAGTCTAACGAAGTCCTTGAATAGCTAAGCATCTTGACAAAATGATAAATAGTCCCTTTTATCAAGGGGAAAATGTTGTAAATAAGTTTTTCTAATGCTTTTATTTTATGAGATTAGATTAATTTTTCATTGCTTTATTTTACCACATTACCTTTAACTAGGACACTGAGTATTCCTTGTAGTTTATATAATGTGCTTTTCTTTTGAAAGAAACTGCCTTCCCATAGTAAAATATGATCCTTTTGTCCATTTTTTTCCTGCGTTATGCCATTGATATCCAGAGTAATTCAGTTAAAACCAATAGACTTGCTCAAGATTTACAGCAATGTAAATAGGAATGGATTTGGGCTCTTGGTGCTCTCAGTCAGCCTCATGTTCCCCCTTCCCTCTGAAACACCAGCCATGCAATTGTCAAACAGTTATTAGTTCCCTAAGTGTTTCAGGGGAAAAAAAAGGAAAGAATATCCTTCTAATTTACTACTTTCACATGATACATTTGCCACTGCAGGCCACCAAGACAGTGAACTGAAGAATTTCACTGTGCCTGTGTGAACTAAGTAATTATTATCTTCAGGCTTGACTTGCTGTCTCATAATTTTGGTTGTGCCTGGTGTCATTTTCTCATAAGACTATCTACATATAAACAGAGGGATGTGTGATGGAGGACCATGAGATTTGAATATGAATTATCTCTTTGTTGTGTATTGTATCTTATGCATAAATTCATGGCTTTACCGTTTGCAAGTTATCAGAAGATAAAAACATTTCATGGCTGAAAATTGTTCTCGTTATTCCATTCCTTAAATTATTTTCCTCCATTGTGGCTTTTAATTCACTACACTTTTTTGTTAATTTATTTCTAAATAGGCTTTTTATTGAATATGCTATGTCAGGATTTAATAGAGGATGCCCCTTGCTGGGTATTAAGTTCCTGTGTATTGGCTAATGGTGTCCAGCCTGCTATAAACTAAAAGAGTGCTTTTTCCAATGTACACGTGACATTTTAACTCTGGGACTCTCCTGATGCTTTTGGGAGCTTTTTGAAACCATACTTCTGGCAGAGTCCTTGTTTGGATGTCCTGTATCCTGACTTACCTGAAAATCAAAGCTGCGACAAATGGGGTCAGTTTGTGGGATTCATTGCCCCAAACAAGACAAGGAATGTGTGCTCACCACACAGGTTGTGCCTGTTTACTGCAACATGGCTAAATACACAAACACATAGAGCTGTCATGTACAATAGATATTAGGTCTGACCTCTTGGCCAAGATCAAGTGAAATCACTTTAATATCTGATAGATTATCTCCCATGAGAGTGCCCTATTCTTGAAAGGAAATGGACTCAGCAGTCTGACAGGTCATTTCCTTTGCCAGCTACTTGTAGGTATACTAAGAGCAGATACAGAGAGAAGTTTGTGGAAGCTGGAAGTAGACACTAAGTGATCTCTACCTTACTGAGATATAGTCTCCTGCTGGCTTAGTAAAGGGCACAGGTTATGGAAAGAAAAGCACTTTTTGAATCTCTCAAGCAGAGCAGCATGTTGACGGAATTAGTGCGGGTTCATGGCTGAAGAATTTATGTCTTCTGTTTTAGGCTGTAAATCAAGATCTTTGTAAAAAGATGTAGAAATAACAGGTAGAAACTGTAGATTTTGGGGAAGGTGAATATCCCTGCCCGTGTTCCTCTTGCAACAGCTCATCAAGCTCCGTCAAGATTTAGTGCAGGCAATGGGGGAGACAGACAAGACTCTTACTGCCTCTCTTCATCTGAGTTAGTGGCACTCGAGATAAATAATAGCTGTAAATGCAGATTTTCCCACTTAAATCCACAAAAGTCTAAAAAGATGAAACAAGCCATTTTTAGCTGTCTGGATGGTAAAAAGCCTGACAGATTGAGCAAGTATACATGTACATAAGCCACTACAGTTCTTGTGCACCTAACAGGGAGCGATTTAGAAGCAGACTAAGATAGCAAAAAGGCTAAACTGAAGAGAAAAATAGGAGGTCAGGTATATTCCTTTGCTTAGCATCCCTCTCAGGGTTATGTACTAGTTTTCCTCCATTAGGACTCAAAGGATGTAATTCAACTATCTAATAAGTTGGCTACGGTTCATGCTAGCATCCTTCCCTGATCACTTCACCACTGTGTGTTTACCCTTTCACAAGTGTGATTTTGTCACAGATCAATCAGTCCTTTCCAAGGTAGAGTTAAGATGTGGTTCAAGCCAAAAATTTTCTTCTATGCTCCATTTTTGCTTTACTTCATCTGCCATATGGAGGCCTTCAACATTCAAAGAATCACAGAATCACTAGAGTGGCTTGGTTGGAAGGGAGCTTGAAGATTTTCTGGCTCCAAACTGGAGGTGTATTGTGGTACCTGCAGCAATGTGCCTGAGGTGGTGTCCTAGGTACCTGATGTAGCTGGATCATTCTTCTGCAGGATGCTCATTATTGAGGGCTCCTGCTGCGGTTACATGAACCTGCAGGAGCCAGGAAGGGTTGGTGAATATCAGGCCCAGCCTAACTCTGGGCAATTAACATCTTTAGCCCGGTGCCAAATGAGCAAAAAAATGGACAGTGTCTACCCAAATGGAATTTGGTTTAGATAGAAACATAGTGTGAAATTATGCTCTTGGAAGGCCAATCATTGCATAATTCTTATGTCATGAGTTTGTAAATTATTCCAAATGAAAACTCCAGCAGCCAATTAGTTTGCTGGATGTCTGCATGTTATTTACTCTTAAAACAACAGCAATATAAGTTAATGCAGTCAGAAACATTTTGATTCCAAAAATTACAGTGCAATTTTTATAAACTTCAGCCCTTGTTGATATGCTTTTCCTTGGCATCTGTGTAATAGCTGGAGACTACGATCCTGTGACTTTTTCCACTGGCACTCTTTCATAAACAAGACTTATACCAGCTAATGTTTTTCTTTAATAATTTGTGGTCAGGCACAGTGCCTGTCACATCTGTGATCCAACTGCGCATGGAAGTAATTAAATGTGACTGTCTCCATTTTCAGAATGGGTGTGTGGCTGTACCTGGAGCTCCAACAGTTGCAGGGCAGGGTTCATGGTTGTTTTGTTGTTAATCACTGCATGAAAAGTCTGATACATATTTCCTTCTTGAGAAGAAAAAAAATCAGACCTGGAGGTACTGACTGTGTACATGAGGAATGGAGAATGATGGCTTCTGGATTATCTTTTTATATAAGGAAGACATTTGCACACAGCTGTAGTACAATACATGCAGATAGATCTACCATATTACAAGTCCCTCAGCTCAAAGGGGCTGGACTTCATCATCTTCCCAATGGGGTTTTTCCCAGGGAGAAGTGCCCCAGACTGGAATAGTTCATGCCTCAAACATTGATATACAATTTTAAACTGTGTAAAGAAGACTACCCTCCCTAAAGGACACCTGACTAGAACCTCAGACTGGAGATTTGATAAAGAGAAACCCATTCTTCAGTCAGTCAGGCCTAGGAAAAAACAAGCAAGGCTGGGGTGAGAGGAATGCATCCACAAGGGAAGCAAACCCAGCAGCTGTATTGAGAGTCACCTCTGGCTGAGTTTGGGGTGGGGGAGAGCACAGCCCACAAAAGCCAGGTTTATACAGATTCCGCCCCCCCCCCCGCCCCACCCCAAAACGAGGTGGGGAGGAGGTTTTGGGTGTAACCGCTGGTCAGAGACAGTGCCACCCTCCCTTACACAAACTGGCCCAGCTGTGAAACCCCCAACCCTACAGGTCCCATCCACAGGATTTTCACGTGAGAGGCATCTGAGGGGGTGCCATAACCCATCAAAGACCCCCCCAAAGTGTCCCCCAGAGGCCTTGCACCACAGGATTGCACACAATGCAGCAGATCCAGAGTCTGTTGTAAGAGGCTGCCCCACCCTGGGAGGAGGTACCTGGACATTGCCACCTGGCCTGAGCATATATTAACCCACCGAATTCTGTGCTTTTCGGGGGACCTTCACCATCAAGAAGACCAGAAGAAGAGGATCAACAGAATGTCATCGGGATCCATGGAGTGTAGATACTTTCTACCTAATCTGTCACTCTGTCTCCTCCCACATTTCCCAAGATCCTCTTTCCTTATTTCTTTCTCTCCCCTTTTCTTTCTCTCGTATTTGCTATTAAATAAAATCCATACTATTGTCACTGTCATATGGTCTCCTTTGCACCTTACTTCGGGCTGAGGAATTCCTCAATAATTTTAATAACCGGACCTTAAGAGGAAGCTTTTTATGAAGCTCAGAGGAAACAAACGTCACAACCTCACAACAAGGACTGTAGCAGCTCCTTCTATAGAGTATAACAGGTGAGAACCCTTGCATTTAATTTCATGCAAAAATAGAATGTTTGGGGTTGGGAGAGACCATAAGGATCTTCTGGTTCCAACCCCTCTCCCACTGTGGGCAGGGATACCACCCACTAGACAAGGTTGTTCAGAACTCCATCCAGCCTGGCCGTCTCTTTTTAAATTATTGTCTGAAACTAGTTTCACATTTAGAAGACATTGACATTTTCTTAGAAGAAAACACAGGTTTTATGGTTTTCTCCATAAAGCCAAAAAAAGAAAGAAAAATATCATCATTTCTCTAATGATGTTGGAAAACAAGATGTTGGAAAAAAAAGACACTGGTAAAAATGTATTCCATGACATTCCAATTTCCATATCATATTCAGTCCTTGAAAAGGTACTCTCTTTTTGTAAAATACTTAGTGAAAATTTTCCTGGCAAAATAATGTCAATTAGATCACAAATAACATTTATATTTGAAGACTAAAAACTAGTGGTGAAAACTAGAACACTCTGAAGGCCCACAGTGTTTACTGTTAATTTCAATGTAATTTCTGCACCCAAAATAAGAGGTTTTTTCCCTCCAAAACCAAACTGACTTCTGAAATTAACTAGAAACAGAAGCATTTTCAAAAGCATTACTGAAAAGCTATTTTCTTTCTTATGCTATCCGTACCATTTCTGGAGCAATTCCTCCTTGGGAGAAGAAATGTTTTACTGAGTTCTGTGTATTTAAAGTCATGCTCATGGCAGGTACTGATTTTTCCACTTGAGTCAAATTAATATTTTAATTTTTTCCTTGCACTACATAATCTTATTAGATATAGTGTAATCTTGAAAAAAAAGTGCCACCAACTGACTTCTTGTGTAAGAAGTCAGAAATATGGTAGCATGCAATAAAATATCCAAATGACAACATTGTAGTATTTTCTACAGGGAAAGCAAACCAGGAAAATATGTGTGTTTTGCTGAGAAGCTGTGTTCTGTATTTTGTCCTCTATGCTCGCAATAAAATCAAATAAAAAATATTCACAAAAATATGTTAATGCTGCCTAGTCATTTCGCACTCACTAAGAGCCCTTTTATTGACCAAACTCCAACAGCTAAACAACTAGTTTATTTACCCTAAAAAGTCTTTGTTCAGTTTAATCCATGCTGTATGTCCTAGATGAGCCTGATTTTTACTAGCTATAAAAATAAACAGAGAATACAAGGAAATAATAATAATTACAAAAGCCCCATAGGCTGGAGCCAATGATAATACAATAATAATAATACAGCATGTGAACAAAGGTTTCTTACAATACAGCTCACGTTGTGGTCTTTCATTCTATTAAACACATTTTAAAGAGAGAATAACTCATCAGTAGCATAATATTTTCTGTTTTCATTTTCCAATGTTAGGAAAAGTGCAAGACTCAGGCTTGTCCCACTTGTCTCCAACAGCAGCGATTTTGCATACTGCAAAGGTTAGGCTTTGGAAGATAGTGACCTAAGCTGGTATTATTGCTTGCAATCACACAGCAAACTAACAAAAAGTCACAAAACTGGGAAAGACTCATATTGGGTTTTTTTTTCAGGCATTTTTCCAGAGAAATCTGGATCAGGCCCTGGGTGAAAGATGTTGTGGAGGGTTACTGTTTGAAGATGGATTACTATTCATTACCTACAAATTGGCTGCCAAAAATATGACCAAACAATAAAACGCAGATGCTTGGTTATGGCCAGAAATTCTTTGGAAAATTTATAAAAATACAAAAAGTTGGAATGTACAATTATGTAATTAAGTAATTTTTATGTTTCTTCTGAAATTATAACCAGCATGCAGGCTATGTCAGGATGTGGCTCCTATTCACAACACCCACCGTCTGATAACATCACAACTATTTTCAGCTCTCTGAGCTAATTGGAAACATCAAATCTGCTTTGCTAGAATTTAGTCATGCTTCATTTGAAAGTTAAAAGCAGCTCCTGGGAGGAGGGAGATTCTTTATTCAAACCTCCTTTTATAAGCAGTGTGGTTAGAGCTGGAATATTTAAATACTTGTTTCTAAACCTTGCTTTAGGCCTCACCATCTTTTTATTTTAAGGGGAGAAATGTCATGCAGTACTAGTAAGAATTAGACTGTTTTGTTATCCAAATAGTGTGTTGACATCGGGCAGCATCAAAAAATACATTATCATTACGTCAAATGTTTTCATCTGTAGACTATATGGAGACAAGATCAGTGTCTTCATGTTTCTTTCCAGAAATAGAATCAGTTGGCATGATATTGAGGATTTTAATAGTAGCTTGCCAAGAAAACCCACATTCAACCCAGTAAACCTGCATATTCATGGAATATACACATGATTTTTGAAGGCAATTCTGGTCACAATAAGTATATGTTACCACAGAGCCCTAGGTTTGGATTCTACGGAGTTGGTAGTGACCTAGTACTTAAAAATTCTTTGCCAATGTGAGCTCAGAGCCTCAGCTGAAGTGGGACACAGATGTTTGGTGTCTTGGGCACATCTACATTGGGACACTCTAGCCAGTAGAAAGATATCTTATAATCCCTAAAAATTCATAAGCATCTATTTATTTTCAAATAGAATTTTCATTTTCTGATTCCTTAAGCCTTTCTTTCCAGAAGCTTTTTTACAAATAATCTACAACAATGGGGCTGGGAAGAAAGAGAACAGCAAAAGGTGGGTAATACTATCAGAAATAAATATAGAACTTTTATGGTCCTTTTTTAATAATATTTTTTGATTAACAGTAAACCAGTAATTTTCAACTCCCTTTTCAACAATGGTCTTTTGACAAGGAATGAAAATTCCTGACATATTCCAGGTGTAATTAATGCTGAGCTTATCTCCCTTTATTCAGCATGCTGTGCAGCGCTCACATAGCTGATAGTCTGCAGTCAGTAGTGAAGGAAATCAGTGTGCTTTATTCTCTCTCCTGGTTACCTGATACCTGTGGGTGTCAGTAATCTCAGTGGGTTTAGGTATTAGTTTCTTTTACTGGTGCACAGGAACATCAAGAGGTATGGACACAGAATAAAAATATAAGGCGCAGGCATCACTGTCTTAGGACACAGCCAAACCTGTGATCCATGGTGGCTTTAGGAGAAGAATTTTCTTGTGGTCAGGCTAATTTTTAATTCTGCAATAGAACTGACATACACGTGGAGTCTTTCGTGATGACATGCTGGAGACAGACATGAGAGAAGTAATGTCCACTATTCATGTAAAAGGATTCTTACCTCCTGCTATGGTAAGACTGTCTTCCATAGGATGGGGTGCTGGAAAGATGCACTTCCCCACCAGAGACTGCTGAAGATATAATCTCACCTAATCTCATAAAACTAGTCATCTAATAGCTCATACGATACTTGGTCATGAACAGGTAAAAATAAAAAAATAAAAAAATAAAAAAATATCCTAGGCATTCCTCTGTGATTAGGCAAGAATTTTACGTCATTAAAAAAGACTTGAAGGAAGCATATATGAAGTTGTAGTAAACGGAATTTGTAAAAGGTCTTAGAAGTGTCCAAGGCTAGTGTACGAGGAAAGCTATTTTAAAATATCACAGTCAGTAGAAAATGTGAATTTTATTTCCTAAAATGCTGTTTTGAAAGTCTTCAGCGCTGACTAAACCCCACATTGTTACGGCAACAGTGTTGCAGTCAATGCACCTGTGAACTTTATTTTCCTCAGGCTTTTATGCTGTGTAGTTTCTAACATCTATTGATTGCTTTCTTCCACCTCTTTTGACAATGACACCATAAAGTGGCATGGAGTATAAACATTCCTAAAGGAGCGATGCAATTGTTTGAGGCAATAATAGATTGTACAGCTTTTGTTTAACCTTGTAAAACTCTTTAAAGAGTCACAAATTATTTGGTAAATCCTGAAAAGTATGATGTATATTCACCTTAATCCTTTTAACTCCAACTCCTAGTCCTGTACTTCTGCAACGCACATATTACATTATGCATCAGGGTAGATAATGACTCACTTAAGTAGTTTCAGCAAGAAACACACTTTTTTTGGATCTCATTAAGGGGTTCTCAGTTTCTTCCACAAGATCTTCACCTCCTGCTGAAAGAGAGACTGAAAATCACTGGCTTCCAACCAATGCTTGCAAAAACAATCAAAACAACCAGACAGTTCCAGACTAAAATTCTTCAATAGTGCCTACAATCTGCTAGATATTATTTTAATTCTCAGTCAGCTCCAGAAGAATTAGCTCTTAAATTTGAGATTAATACCATTGAAAATTTGCTTTTCCCCATATAAGAAATTGCATAGCTAAAAGGAAAGGCAGAAATATTTTAAAAGTTCTATTTAAAAATCTATATTTCAATCGTTTACCTTTTTTCTTTTTTATTTTGCATACTTTTAACCCACGTCTAAAATTCTCTCTGTTGTTCTGGGTTACTGGATTGAGGACTTTTGCTCTTGAAAACCTTCCCTTTCCCAAATCTTGTTTGAGGTACAATAATAGAGTCACAGTAAAATCATCTGCAATTTCTTATATCAATGTAATTAAAATAATGTCACTGCACAGATGAGAATCCAATATCCATTTAGGGCAGGGGGAAAAGGGGATCCTGGCTCTGCTGCCTTGTGATGGGGGGTTGTCACACAGGAGGTCTGAAGTCTGGATGCTTGTCTCTTTGCAGGGAGCCTTTCTGTGGTTCAGAAACTGTCCAAGAAAATGTAACTTAACCACTAAATTTTTATAACTTACTTTTAATTTGTGATGCTATCAGCAGTAGTGAACTTTTTAATCCAGACGTGAAGCTTGTTCTTTCAAAGAAAAATAAATTTAAAAAAAACCCTTCTCTGATAGGTTTGGCTGTAATTATATTCTTAATATATTTTAAGCCCCTGGTGGGGAACTGGTTTTCTTTTACACATGGAAACAGGCATGTTCAATAATACAGACAGATACATGGAACTATTTGTATTTTTGGTGTTATGGGGATTTGGTAGCTCACTTCCCAGCAGGGAGAAGCATCCAGCACATTGTACAATTAAAACCATTCTTGTTCCTTCTGTGAAGGCAGCTGATCAAATTCTCTGTTCTCAAGGAAATGTAATACTTTCTCTCTTGTCAGGCTGTGTAGTAGACATCTCAGTTTTGAATATTTTTTCATCCAAATTAGTTGAACAAAAATAGTTCCTTCCCTGCTGAGCTACTGAGAGAACTTGCCTACTCTACCACTCTACAGGAGCTGCAGTGAAGCAGCTGTGGGATTTTAATGCTGAGGGGGAAGGATTTGGATCCAAATGTGATATGAAGAGGAACTGCAAACATCCTGACATAGAGTGTGGTCTTGTAGCAATGTCATTTCATCTTTTCTGATTCCTATGGTCTCAGCACACTTGAAATGGACTGTTCATAACATCGTGAATAAAGCAAGCATTGTTGGTCCACTTGTAATAGTTCTCTGTGTATATCAGAGTATGAACTTTTATCAAAACTTCTGAATATGCTGAAAAGCAATTTTGTAATGGCAAATAGGTATTTTAATGTTTCTCTCTTTTAGCCCAAGGGCTCATATTTTGAAAGCTTAATGTAAATCCTGTATTTTTCCAAAAATCACTTTGGCTTCAACAAAACTGCATATTTTTCTGGTTCTTCTTTTTCAGTGGATGTACTCTGAAAAAAATCTAGACTGAAGCAGGAGAGTCTTCACTTTTATGTTATGATCATCATCTGCAAAGAAGGAGTCATAGTCAACTCCTTCAATATTCCCTTCCTCAAAATTTACTAACAGATGGAAAGAGAATTCAAGCTGAGACAATATATCAACAGAGGCATTGTGTAAGTAAAGTTATATAATTTTACCCAATATTAGCAGGATTCCTAACTTGTTAAGAAAGTATATTTACAAATGTCCTGCCTCACATGTAGACTTTGGAGATCTACCCAGCAAAATATAGGTGCAACTTTAGTGTTCATGCGCTAACTTAATCTCTCTGCCGTCACTAGAAATAACAAAAAGTTTGGGTGAATAGTTCATGTTAATATGAGCTCATGCTCATCAGAGACTTGAAATATCTTGTCTCATGTGCTTAGAGCTAGAACTCACAGGCAATGACATCTATACCAAGGCAATTAGCTTTAATAAATAATACCCTTTGATATTCTTTGTCACTCACTGGATTTCCTGCTGATGAAGATAGTCTGATACTTGTGAGAAGACTAACCAGACAGTTTGCTTGCCAAGATCAAATACTCTGACCAGCATGGATGTGCTGTTGTACTGTTTCATTGAAGACATTACAGCACTGCTTGGAGTGAATTAAGTTCTTGGTTCTTTTATTTCAGTATCTGCCTCTTTTGCATGCTGTAGAAATTTTCCTGGGTCAAAGAACTTAGTCTTGAATATGGAAGAAATTTGTTGAAAAATTTTTGTCCCATGGTATTCATTGAATTCCTCTGTCAGCAAAGTTTTTTCTGCTAAAGCTCCTTGATAATGATTCCCCAATATTTGGTGTCCTCCATACATCAGAAGTAATTTCTTCCACTATGCCATGAATGACCAAGTGCAAGCAAAGTCATGCTATCCCTGTATGCCAAATGCTAGTCCTCTGAGCTCAGAAGTTTCATGAACCTCCAGAGAGTGATCTGTGACATCTGGTATATTCATATGTGGTGCCTCATATTCCATAGACTTGGTCAGCCACTTTCAAGGGTGTAGGAATAACTAAGAAAATAAAACAACCTCAGATTTTAAGCCTTGCTTGGATGACCTATCTGAGTAACTTAGGGTCTTAAAATCAGGCCATTTTGTCTGCCAGGTTAGCTTCCTAGTCACCTTAGTTTCCAATACCTTTTTTCAGCAGCTTAGAGTTTTTCCTCATTCAAAGTATTTTTCCAGTCGACGGCATTCATTTCATTCTTTTCTACTTGAAATGGTAGGAAACTATGGCGAGGAATTTGGATGTTATCAGCATTCCAGGAAAATGATTGGACAATTTATTTGACTATAAAGTATCTGATCAGATGAATATTTTTATTAAAAGTTTTTAGATTTTTATAAAAATTTATACATTTTAATTTATAAAATTATTTTTTATTTATTTTTATATTTTTAATGGTTTTATTTTCATTGATTCGGTGGATTATTCATGAAATACTTTTTCTGAAATGTTGTCTGAAAACTGTTGATGACAGTTAATTTGTCCCTTAAATGTGTGAATAGATGCACAGAGTTTAGAGATGATTGTTAGAGAATTTTGGGCATAAACACCTGTTCAAATTCCTAGTTGGGCACTTGGAAGGGTGTACATGCATTTTAGAACAGTGAATAGCATTATTCTAAAAGTAAACAAATAGATTCTATAAAAATCAATTAAATGTATAAAAGGAAGTCAAAGTACTTTGAAAGAAAACTTGTAGGTTTGGTTTTTTTTCTAAAAATATCCATATCTTGAAATATATTATCTCAGGGCTACTACTAATACACATACACTTCTGCAAATCAGTACTTTCAAATGGGAGGTAAATCAGCTCACAGTAAATGTTTGTCAGTGTCCACATTCAAAGTGCGTTTATTTTTAATGATAGTATACTAAAGAAAATTAGTCCAGGTGTGCTCATAGTGAAGCCCATGAAGGTTTGACTAACAATTCTGATATTAGCACAGTTGCACTTATTTTACGTTGGTGTAATTGAGAGCAATATTCCTCTTAATGTAATTAATTGCTACAGATTTTCTTTCATTTCCTTGCAAAAATATAGCAAAAGGGATAAAAGTGTAAGTCTACTATCCAAGACCCTTGTGGACTTGAAATATATTTGTCTTAATTATTTAATTTTTTTAAGCTTAAAAATTCCTCTGATCATTTTGGATGATTCCTAAAATTTTTACATCTGATTTTTGGCTGTGGAGGTATGGAAGTTCAAGAAGTCCAGGCAGTAAAATCTGCAGATGGTATTTACACCTACTAATCCTAGATAACCCAGAAAAACACAGACAGCGGTCTGTGGTCATGTTTGAATGCAGTGATCTTATCTGATAAACATATGGAAAATTTTTTTCACTTTTGATTTGTCTGTCTGTATCCCTTTTGTCTAGTTTAGTTTACAATATTTCTAAGTCTTCAGCATTTAATTTAAATGTATTAGAATCACAGCAGCTCTAGACTGCTTAAAAATAAACCTATAGCTTTAAAATCTGATCCTCATATTTTAATACTACCTCATATTCCTCTACTGAAAGCAGTTTTCTTTTCCAAATGGTCTGTTACTGAATATTTACCAGATTACAGTTTGCAGAAACTGAAGACTTTTATATCTTCAACTAGTAAATATATATGGATAATCTAGAAGTAAATTTTAGGACCATATATGAATTTAATTTTGAAAAGATTAGAATATGAATATCTCAAATCCTGAATTCTGACTGCAATTTGTCAAATCTCTAAGGTAATTTTTATGCACTGCATGATCTGTTTCCTGTGCATTATGCAAAGATCCATTTGAAAAAATCCTGTAGATGTTTATAGTGATAAATTTGTGCAGGTTCTCAGAGCAACAATTTTAGGCAATCACACAATCCTTAACCATGTGATTAATCAGTGTTGAGGTTAACATCAAAGTTTTTGCTTAATTTGAAGCATGTTTCCATTAACACAATTTTTTAACATTTGTTAGAAAGCTTTTAGCATCATAACTTTCCTGTCCCGGAGACACTGCTTTTGTCATTTGGATGTCTGTAAATACATACTTTAACTTTACTGATACTGAAGTCATGAAACCCACTTAAACAATGCTACTTAATTAGGACTTACATGCATACTGCTCAAACAATTAATTCCTGTTTAAAATGTATTATATTTTCAATATTTATATAGTTAGTATAAGAAAAAACCCTCATTTTTCCTGAATACCTCATGTATTAATAACTTTAACGATTGTTCGGGAACCCTTAAGTGACATTGGAGGTGTAAGATTATTTAATGGCTGGATTTTTGTCATAATTTCCTGTATAATTTAATCTGAGGAATTCCATAATCCTTATAAAAAAAATTCTTTCACAGCCTTAGCGCCATCTAGGCATTTCATAGAATCAGTTTTACAATTTGTATGTGGTGCGTTTTTTTTAATTATTCCTGATTTCTAGAACCATCCCTTAATATCAACCTTAATTTGCAGTTTGAAGTTAAACTTAAAATAAAATGTTATAAGGTAAGTATGACCTCAGAAGTAATTTTTAAGGATTTTGGGAAACAATTGGGTATTATCTTTGAATATGCATACTTAGAACAATATACTAAGTCAGGAACAAGTAATTTTATTAAGGTTAATTGTATGATATTGTTCTTTAGCTGTTGATGCAAGATAAATGGAAGCAAATTATGAGAAATACTTTATGACAATAATTTATTTTTTCCATGTCCCTGTATAATGCAAAGTCACTCTTGGTGTAATATATAGACAGAGTGGATGAAGGTGAGGGCTGTCAAAATACGGCAACAGCTACTGCACCAGTGGCTATTCTGCTTGGATGGGGGAAATTAGGAGGAATCATTCTGGATGATATAGAATCCGTGAAATGTGAAATACCACCTGATGAAGTTCCTACATTCCATGTTCAAATCAAGATGGGAATCACATGGAATTGTTAAAGGCCTTGGTGGATTATAACGGATTGGCCAAGGTGACAATGCCTTCTGAACCATAATCACAGCTAAGGAAATTTCCAAAAATATCAAAGAGGTGAGTAAGAGATATATTCCAGAGCCAGATGGAATTACTTTGAGGGACCTTAGTAAAATGGACCCCAAATATTCCCAGACCATGGAAATTTTTAATCTATGGCTGGCATCAGGAATGATAACAGACATAGAGAAGGGATTCCGGTCTGTTTTAATACCAAAATCAGCGAAACCAGAATTCCTGAGGGACATCAACAACTAATGACCTATCACCATCAACTCAACCATTTACGGACAGTTTTCCAGAGTAATAACAACAAGGCTGAGAAGGCAGCCTGGCCCCCGGCCCACAGGACACTCTGCTGTAGGTATTGTGCATTCTCTAGCAAAGCACATACTGTTATTTCATCTTAGTCAGTAGTAACATTTCATAAGACTAGAAATGGATGCTGTAAATGTAAGGCCATCACAATCCAGCTAAATCTGTGGACGGATAGTAGGTAGAGATCACAAAGGAATTATATTATGACATGCATATTATGACAGCAATTCCAGATAAAATTCCACCAAGTTTGACCAAGGTGGATGTGCCACCTATGCATAAACTGGAAAAAGGACATATATAAATTACATACGTTTGATAAACAGACACTCAATTTTTTGATTACTTTCCTCTATTTCTGTTAAATAACACATCACAACCCCACAACTTAGAAATGTCATTCTTGTTTGGATGAAAGGCTATGCATGTGGACGAGAAGACCTAAATGTCCAGTGGTCTCAGGGCTCATTCTGCCCTGCAGAGGAGCTTAACAGGAGCAAGTGAAGTGGCTGAGGCAACTGAAGTCTGTTTTATTTCTTGCCAGTCACCGACCTCGTTCAAGATTAATGAGGAAGTTGATCACTGCCAGGATCTTTTTTCCTTTGAAAAATGTGTTTCTAAGTACACCTGTCCTTGCACTGGCCAAATGAAGTGGGAAAAATAAAAATGGATAGAATTTTCCATACAGACTAGATTTTTAATGTGCGAGCACATAAGAAAACAATTATTAAGTATCACAGGTTGTGATGACCAAAGCGTTTGAGGTACATGTAGTATCAATGGTCTCTACAAACCTTGGGAACAAGTTCTCTGTGTTCTGTTTGTCCTTTTAAAAGCGGAGTGGTGACTTCCAGGAGAACACAGTGTTAAGTAAATACATTTCATTCCCTGTTTGCATTTTGTGAGGTTATGTAGCACTCCAAGAGGTCGACTTAAAGGCTTTAAAATCAAACACTCTTCTTGAGCGTTAGTTTGTAAACTTGGGCTCTGTTCCACATATATGTCCATTCTGCATGTGCTCTTTCTCATATCAGTTCTATTCTGATTATGGTGCTTGGTTGTCCCAGACACTGCTTCTTTGAATGTATGTGGATTTATCCTTAGCATATGATCAAATAGAATTTTAAAATCTCTGGGAGCAGGAAGCCAAAACTTTTGTGCTCTCACTTTTCAGTAGAGTGTACTGATGTCTATGGGGCTAAGTCCAGTATCACCTTGTGTCCTCTCTAGTGGAACTCATGTTTCTTATACTTCCATCAATGCCTATTCTGGCTTTCTAGGACACGATATCCCTTGGTGAAGGGGGTACTCTCAGAAAGGGATTTAGGGCAGGTTCACATCTACATAGGACCTATCCAAGACTATCTGTGTCCCATTCAATAGAATTAGCACAAAATTACACCTTACAAAGTGTGTCAGTTGTCTATTTCTAGACTGCAAAAATGTTTTAGGTGAGGGTTATAGGCCCATCTAAATGTTTCTGTACAGGTAATCCAGAAGATTTTCATCCTAAGAGCCCAGTGACTTCCTATATGATAGGGCTAGGCAGTCCTAAAAATCCATGATAGATTTTGTCTGGAATTTTAAGTGAATTTTTGGTTCCCAAGGTGTAATTTGCCCACAATGACTTGAGCAGCTGTATCACTCAGCTGTTGCTGTACATATATTTCTGCTGTACATAAGGAATAGTGACAGCAACACCATCCCACTCTCCGTCAGCAGTTCAGTGCCAATCAGTTTCTCTCTGAACTTTCAAGTGCTAAGAATGTTAATGATTTTATTTTTTAAAGTGGAGACACAAATTGTTGATTTGGAACTTTTATTTACTGCAAACTACTGCCTCAATTACATTCAGGCTGAGCTCCATGTAAGTTGCTTAGCAAGCTACAACATATGTTATGCAAATAACAACAGAAACTACTGTTTTCCATATAACTTGCCTAAAACTCATTAATAAGACAGAATTTCTCATTCCTAACCTGGTCTTACTTTAATCTTTTTCTAAAACCTGTAGGAAATAACTTAATTACGACAACAGCTTACAGTACCAGTACAAAACCCATGGGTAGATAAAGAAATGGCTTGTTTTCAAGGCTTTTAAATAGAAATAGTTGAGAGTTTTCATACAGAGGTCTATATTTTCCATTGTCCTACTTTTTATATATTTTTAAGATAGTGTATAAAAATACTACAGAAGTGCAATACAGAAAAAAAAAATAAGAGAATCAGCTTAATTAAAATTGCTTGTTTTGATACAGAATATATGAACAGAGATGTTTCTTGGTGCTTTCAACACCTCAAAAGCTTGTAGGTAAAATCCTGGCTGTAAAAAAAAATCTGTAGTGAAGACCTCCAATTATTATTCAGGGTACTTGAGTGTATAGCTTGCATTAATAAATCTACTCAAAAAAAGGCATTTAAATTTAAAATAGTTGTATTAATGTCTTGGCCAACATTTTTCAGTATCAGCCAAATTTAATGGTTAAATTATTTTAGTAGAAATTGTATCTCCACCTGAGGGAAAGTGAAGCTAAGTGCTGTATTATAGTTTGTCAAACTGAACAGAAAAATGTGAAATGAGAACAGGATTTCATAGGAATATCTGGTGTAAAACATGTTGGTTGTTACTGTTCAATACTTATTATGTTTCTTACTGCATTGGAATTTCTAACAGAAGAATATTATGCATTTGTACGATGTGTTCGAAAGAAAAAACCAGATGATTATTCCCTTTGCAGATTAATTGTTTTTGCTTAGTTTTATCCTTGCCAGTGTCTCTCATTTCTGATGCAAAATGCTTAACAATGGAAGAGGAGGCAAAAATGGGGTCTAAATGTTAAATTACATCCTTCAGAATAAAAAGTTAGAATTTTTAATGTCCAAAAATATCACTGTTATTTGCATGTACATTTGTGATATTATAGACATATTGCAATTTTATATTAATGGATACATAAAGCCTTGAAAGCATACATTTACATATCAATCAGCGTCCAACTCAATCCATCATTAAATGCTAACACCAGTCACTAGAAGAACTAAAATCCCTTTAGCATTTCTGTAATTTTCCTTTCAGATGATTAGCCCCTTTGCTGCATCTCTTTTCCTTTTTCTCTTTTCCTTCCTTCTTTCCTTCCTTCCTTCCTTCCTTCCTTCCTTCCTTGCTTTTTTGTTATATGTATAGAAATTTGCCTTATAAGGTCACTCATGAGTTGGGCTCATGCAGCCCAACTCTTGTCGAAATTATGGTTTTGCTTTGAAATCAACTGAAGGAACATGCTAGCAGTCATAAAATATATACATTTTTTATTTAAATATACTTTAAAAAAATAATTATAGAAATGTGCTTCTGTCTGATTATCTGCTTATATCAAAATCCCACATCTGATTACAAATTTAATAGTAGAGATTGTGAAGTCACTGAAAGAAAAAGCTGCATATGGTTGCCTGTCTTATTCATTTTCTTGAATGACCACACTGATTGTACATTAAACTTGATGCAACTTATAGGAATGTTAACGATCTCTTTAGCATTGCCAATTTATCCTCTGCTTTCACTTTTTCTGTCTCTTAATGTTCCCACCCTCCTCATTTGATGGTGCATTCTAATTTATGATGCCAGGACGCCACTCAATAAATGGACAGAACTTTGCCAAATTATGGGATTTTGCTTCATGTAAAGGGGAAAATCCAGATAAGAAAATAGAAACTCTGTAGAGAAGAAGTGGTTTTGCTCCATGCAGACAAAGTCCTAAAGGGTTTCAGTACCAATACTACTGGACATTCAAACTTCATAAAGGAAATGCATTAGAAGCAAAGGGTGAAAGATTTTAATTACAAATAATTTAGGATTTATACTTATATATCAGCATAAAGCATATCAGAGTAGCAGCAATCTTTTGTAAATAGAGTGGAAGATTCAGGTTTCTGACTTTCCATCAGAATAGAAACCCACATATGACAAAAATGCTTTTGCCAAGCCCTCTTCCAGGGGGATGTATGGTTTTCATATGCAGAGTCAGGAGTTGGACAAAACAAGGAAAGTCTGGGACATGTCTGTTATTACATCCCAATCGAGAAAAACATCCCTAACAGCAGCATTTAACTTACACTTCTCTGTAAAGATTTTTTTAAGCAGAAAAATATGCTGGGAACAGAAATGACATCTTGATTACACTCCATAAAATGAACATAATTTAAAGCTAATTAAGTAGATGTAAGTATATGTTTGCAAATAGTACTTTCTAGAAACTATCTTGACTGACTTAATACATTATGGATAAAATGAACCAGTCCATGTCAAATGAACATTCCCCCCTGCCAAATGTTCCCTTTTTATTACTAGACAGAAAAAGGGAGATGGTTCAAAGAAAACAGGACTGATTGTCAGATCCAGTCTGCAAAATATGTTGAACATTCAGGCTAATACTATAGAAAAGCAAATATTTGGGGGTTTGCTATGCGTGTCACTACTTTAAGAGGGAAGAATAATTTCTTTGATTCTACCAGAAAAAGACAGTATCAACACTGTCAAGTAGGAACAGAAATGCAGTCACTTCTAAAAATTTCAGATTCTAACTAATTTAAAATCCATGGGATTTTCAACTATTTCAAAGAAATTTTATTAATAATAAAGCTAGTGAATAGGTTGTAATGAATTATTTAGTTAATGCCACATGTTTGGGCAAATTTTCTGCTAAAAAGTTTGAAATTCTCAAGCTATGCATATTGAATTAAAAATACGCTGTATCCACCAAAATGTTCTTGCTGTACACACCATGCACAAATGCGCTTCACATTTTTGCAATTTTTCAGAGATCAAGAAATATCCCCTTGATTTCTTCAAATGATATGTGTGACTTATGAACAAAGAATGGGATTCAAATTGTGAAATCTTAAATTAAAAAGACACCAAAATTTAGAAAATTTCTCACTGAATATGTTTAAACGCCGGAGGCATGAGCACACTACTGTTTTTTCCACCATTAGGTTAAAACCCCCTCATATATATACATATATAAAATTAATAAATTTTCTTATTACTCTGCAAAGCATACACTTTAGGAAATTACGGAAAACTTATCTTCTGCCCAATCACAGTTTCATTTAGAGGGAGAAAAATTGCAGAAAGCAGCCTTTCCCTTTCTGCTTTGGCAGCTAATGAAGAGACCATTTGCATTTTCTTGTTTTCAGAATGTCTGACCTAAAATTCTCAACTTGGCTACTACTCCCTTTTGCAACATATACATACAGTGTCGCTTTTCAAAGAAGTTCAGAAGTCCTCAAAAGCTTCAAAACCACAATAACACACAAAGGGAAACCATCCTTCTAGTCATTTGCTGTATAATTCTTTGACACAACATTGCCCAAAGTGATATATCCAACTGTTTGAATGAGGATATTGTAGCACAAAGACAGCATTGACTGAGGCCAATCTGCAAAGGCTAATTTGTGTTTTCTTATCCTTCAGACAGACCTCTCCAGTGTCTATAAAACTGTAAATGACCAGAGTCTGCAGCTGGAAAAGCCTGATGACTGGCAAGGGACCCAATGAGGACTGAATAATCAAACTGGGCTATTAAAAGGTACAAGACATCAATCCCAAATCACTGGGATGAGGCAAATCAGTTATTGTATTTTTTAATGTACATTCCTTTAATTGAACAGCTTTGTTCATGCTTTGTTGCTATGTGAAGATAAGCCAGAGCAGGGGAGAAGCCACATTCCAAGGGCCTATTTCTCTAATTGCCAATAAAATCCACGCTGTCCAAGCTGGTGAGCAAAAGTAATCTCTGCTTTGCTAATTCTCTTCTTGTTCTTTCTTGTAGATAAAATTGGACAAATGCTATGGTTATATATTGCATTTACATATATGGATCAGTCAGGCAAACTTTCTCAGTCAAAGTTTGTGACAATCCCTTTTCAAACATGCACACCATAGGCATGAAGCACAACTAATACTGTGATTTATTTTTAATTTGTTTTCTGTTTTTTCTTTCAAAGAAATGATACTATGTTTGATCACTGAAAATCTGAATTTGTGCTGGAAAGCCTGCAGGGTCCACAGAGGTGTGTGTATAACTAGGTGTTGTGGTTCTGGCCAAGACAGAGTTAATTTTTGTAATAGCATTTATTAGGAGCATTGCAATAGGAGCATTTATTCTGTACTACTTGAGCTGAGGGAACAGATTCTCTTCTGGTCAGAGGTATCGTGGAGGTGGTTTGTGTATTGCTGGTTCTGTCATGTGTCATTTGTTCACATTTATTGCACACCTTTTCATTTATATTTTTGCTGTACTGTTTCTTTCTTATTTCATTGCTGTTTCCAGTAAATTGTTCCTGTTTCAACCTGCAATTTTTACATTTTTTGCCTCCAACTCCCATCTTCAGCCCTCTTCAGGAGAAGGGGAAGGGAGTTGGGGAGTGAGCAAATAGTGCATGGCTTGGAGCTTTTCAGTGGGAACACAACATTGGGGAATACCATTTCTAAACAACAACACTAGGAATTTTTTTTGCCCATATACAGCTTCTCAGGGAAGTTTTTCTATAAATACATATTACGTACATATGCAAAAAAAATATATTTTATACAGACAATAATTTATTGTAATTTAAAAAATGAACACGCTGTAAAATATCTGTTGAATCTTGAGCATTATGTGTTCTTTTGGATGGTTAAAAAAAGGCTTACAAGGTTCAGCCACATGGAAGACCTGCACTGATCCACTGTAGGCTCCAGATACTGCTTGCATGTAAGAAAGATCCCTAGATGTCTGTCTAGACACATGTGTGCTTTGGGAGAGAAGGTCTCAGAGGAAGCATGCTACTACATGCTCCTGGGACACCCTCACCTAAAAATTCAGGATGTGGTGGAACTGTCCCTTTTTCCATCTGGCTAAGTGTGGAGACAAACCACCATCCATGTCCAAGGCAGACAGCTCCCAGGGCTGGAATCCAGCCAAGCAAAAGGACCATGAACCAAAAATTTATTTAAACTGTTACCTTTTTGGAATCTACCTTTTTGGTTGTAGAATCATGGAATCATTTAGGCTGGAAAGACCTTTAAGATCATCAAGTCCAATCATTAGCCCAGCACTAAAGCATTAGCCCAAGTCCGCTACTAAACCCTGAATTTCTCTAACAACCACATCTAGATGTCTTTTACATATCTCCAGTGATGGTAACACCTTCCCTGGGCTTTACACTCCCTCATCCTAGTAAAGGGCCCAGATGTTTGATGAGAAATGTCTGACTTTCTCAAACAAATATTAGGGAAAAAAATACTCTAAGAAAAAAAATATAAGGGCATTTTTTGTCTTATTAATATTTGGCATTTAGTTCCAGTAACAATTTGTAGATGCACAGTTTTAGAAACATCTTTCTCCATAGATATTATACAAAAGATGTGGGTGTTTATATGAATTTAAAATGAAAAAAATAGGAATTATGTGATAGTATGTTATTAGTCTTAAGTTAATAGTGTGTTAGGATTAGCTTGTACTATTGTATAAAGCCTAAATACTTTACTCCAGCACATTTCCTGTGATTTCAATAGGAGACTGTCAGATAAAGATTTTGTTAAAAGAGTAAGTGCCTCAGAATTTAGCATTCTCATGTGGATTTCATTTCTAATGAAGTATGACTTGCTTTATGAACTTCCATGTTTCCATATTAATATGATTGAGAAGACATTGAGCTATGAGTCGTCCTGTGCAAATTACCCTCTGTAAACAATTTTGCTGACACATTGGGGAAAACTATCACATTTTATTTATTTGGCTTCTCATATATATAAAGTTTTTGTTTTGGTTTTTTTTTGCTCCCCAGGGCTATGAAGAACGGAAGAGGACCAATGCAACCTATCACATGGAAAATATTTTGAAGCACCAGCGAACTCAGAGATGGTTATTTCACCTAATCAGGAGGTCCTCTTCTGTAACTACTCTGAAAAAAAAGGTTGTGGTGTATGAAGATGAGCGGATGAGAAAAGAGCAATTTGCCTTCTTAAAGCATTACTAGGTTGGTTTACTTTGGATGAACTTTTAATTACCTGTAGAGAACACAAAGTACCTACACGTTTTTTTCTATTATGTGTTTGTTCCCGCCTTCAGCTTTAATTATGGTGCCTAAAGTGTTTTGCAGAGCAGTATCTGCCTTTTCTATTTTTACAGAGGATGACCACTCTTTGTTTATAACAGCTGAGTCATTTGAGGCTTCCTGGTGATGTCCCCATCACTGCTAGATGATGCTAGGTAGCTTCCATTTTTTAAATTTTAATTTAAGAACAGGACATCAAAATATATTATTTGACTTTGGCTTATTAACAACTTTTTATTGCAATGTATCAGCACTTCCTAGTTAATATTTACAGCAAAATTGTCTGCAGTGAGGCTATACCACTGGTTGAAGACAGGTGTATGCTGACTTGTAATTTCCCTGAAGCTTGTTAGAGTATTCTCCTCTCTGTTCTAGTTCACCGTGTGAGACATAATAAT
This sequence comes from Monarcha castaneiventris obscurior, assembly GCA_026261815.1. NCBI lineage: Eukaryota > Metazoa > Chordata > Aves > Passeriformes > Monarchidae > Monarcha > Monarcha castaneiventris. The sequence continues at coordinate 7,351,292 of JAMPIT010000388.1, forward strand.
ATGCTACCATTCAGATTTACATTAGACTGCAATAGGGCAGAAAATGTGTGCTTTCTTGAGTCTTCATGTTGTTGGTTCATAATGATTCGGTTCAAATAAATTTGACAAAAATTACAATCTACGTCAGCCTTTTTATTTTGGCTTTTGAGTTGGCACTGTACTATTCCATCTGTTGAAATCCTGTCACCTCCTGGCATAATCTAAAATAACACAATGTAATAACGGATTTTGATATAATAAAATAATACTCAAATAAAATGGCTCGGAGGACTTGGAGGCTGACAGATGTTGTTGAAAGTGTTGAACAAAGCAGACCATCTTTGTAACAAAATGTTCACTATCAATGTAAGAAGGCGCCTCATGCACCAGCCACTAAAATGTCCCAGGTAGGATCTCAAACACCTCATGTGTGACACAGCCTCATATGACACATGACTGATTGACTCATGCAAGTCATTTGCTCCTTTTGAATAAGTTTCTGCTGGAGAGCATAAAATACATTAAACATGGATTTATAATATCCAAGGGGTTGATGACCAATATACAGCACACTCCTTTAAATAAATGTAAGTCACCTGAAAGGTTATTCTCTGTAGGAAGAATGAAAAAAAAAAAAAAGATTCTTACTTTCAAGGTTAACTTTTGGAAATTTATAATACCAAATCTATTTCTTTACTATTTGTATTGTTTACTGTTATTTTCAAAACATAATAAGATGGAAAATCAAACCTATATCAATTGAAAAAAAGCAAAAGATCAAGAGATCAAGAAGAGACATGAGATCCATAAATTTGAGACATAACTGAATGTCAAGTTTATGTACCGCCTTCCTTTTGTCACTGTAAATGTTTGCTCCAGCTATTCACCTGGGTCTGTATTAGTCACATCTCTGTTACACTGAATGGCCAACTAGACAGATCCTAGCTTGAGGCTTGCAATCTTTAGCTCAAACTAAAGAGGCTTTTTAAAGTATCTTTTTTTATGCAAAAACGTCTAGTCATTGATAATTTTGAGGAAATACATAATTGTAACTCTTGTACATTTTTTCACAAAACTTACCTTTTTACCTAGATTTGAATCAGGACAGTGTAAAAGCATTTTTTTTTAAAATTGAATATAGCTTATTTGAGGATGGGGTTAAATTCAGAAGTAGTCTTAAGCCTGCACAATTTTAAAAATATAAGGTCATAGGCAAAAATAAAAATATGATGCCTGAGTATCTGGAAAACACTGTTTTCCAGAAGCTAAGTGACTTTCCATCTGACCTTTCTGTGAGTGCTAGACTGTCAGTGGGAGACAAAAGAAAAAAGGAAATGCAAAAATATCCTGTGCACAAGAGTATGACCATCACAGCAATGTCCAGATGGGTCCTAACAACTCTGTGGAGATCTTAAATAAGATGAGTTCAACTCCAGTCTCATGTGAGTTTTGTCTATTCTGTATATATATATTCCAAGACCTGAATCATTCTGTTGCTCCACTTTCACACTGGCTTAACCTCCATGGAACTGTCAAAGTTTGCAATGCTACCCAAATACCACAGAAGCATGATAGCCTTGCACATATTTGGCTAAAAATGTTGGGAAAATGACATATAAATATAAAATCCTGGCAGAGCACCATTTGCACTACACTGAGGCAAAGATTGTTGCATTCTGAAACAGATATATCCAAGGAAATATTTGTCTGCATCTAATTATTTGGCTTCAGGAAACAGGACGTAGAGGTTATGTTTCCAATAATCATCCAGCGTAGCTTTTATAGCTTACTTTTCTCAAGAAAGTCAGAAACAAAACTCCCCAGCCACTAAAGTATTTGCATTTATTAATAAAGAAAATGATCATGAAATTCTAAATGATGAAGTTTTCAAAAAAGGCTGTTCAGAAAAGATAATGTCATTAAGCAGTTGCAACAAAGTTTTCAGATGCAGCCTTTTTTCAACCTTTTGGGTTTTTTTGGGGTTTTTTTTTTTTTTTTTGAACCATAGGTGATGCTGGCTGGATGTATTTTAAAATAATTTGAGTGATACAAGAGACAAGCTTGTTCCTTTTACATTCAAATATATGCTTCACAAGGTACAACTTCATTCTTTCATCTCTTTTATGATTCAGTCATATTTTATTGAAATTTTGTCAGTGTTTGTCACAGTTCCTGCCAAGCATACTCAAACAGCTGAGATGAGAGGTTGAAAGAAAAGTGACTGAACAGAATTTTAACAAGGGACAGACAAATATCAGATGGTTTGTTTCATATTGTGAAGCAAACTACCTGAATCCACCATCCCTTTGAACAGTTTATCCAAGCATTAATGGAGCCTTCAGTCTGATTCCACAGTGGTACTCAGACTTACAGAGCAGAGGGTGTCTCAAGCTGTGCTAAATAATTGTGAAGAACAGTAATATTTTCAAAATAATGAGTAATTAAATTATGTATCTGACATTCTCTTGGTGTTGCTGGAAAGCAGACCAGGACTGGGGTTTCTGTCCTTACCTCTGAAAACAATGCCAGAACATTTAATTCTGGTCTAGGCAAATATAAACACTTGTGTTCACTGCAGTTCTAGCAGTGGCAGTGAATGTTTAATCCTCTGCTAAACAGCAGGCAGTCAACTTTCTTCAAGAATGGAGGTGCAGAGAAGAAAAACCACAATATAGTTGGAGGAGTGTGAAATCTTTTTGCAACAGAGCTAACATAAATATTGCTGGCATTGGGCTAGCCTCACTGTTATAAAAAAACCCCAAACCCACAAAACTGTAACCATAGTACTGCTGCTTTACTGGCCTCAATTAATGTTGTTTTGTGTTCAAAGAAACAGTTTAAAGTAGAAAGCAAAGAGACGAGAAACCAAGCAATCACATAAAACCTGGAAATGTTAAAATTTTGAAACTTCTCTGGATGAAATTGAACCTGCAGTACACTATGTTCCACAAGGTGTGATACTTTCAGCCAGTAAAAAAGTGATTTTTATTTTGCATTTTCAGTACTGTGATAACCAGGACAATTGCGGAGGATTCACATACTGCAAAGAAAGATCTTGTGTGGATCAGAACTGGCTTCATATGACCTGGTGTGAATTTTGTGCCCTGCATAAGGGTATGAGCTTATTGAAAAAATGCGGTATGAGTAAGGATTGTTGATGAAGCTTTTATCAATGCAGAAATTCGACAGAATGCCATTAAAAGTCTGCGTCATAAGACATCTAGGTACTTCTGAAACTGTACCTTATATTATGATCATGCCTTGTCGGAGACTATATATAACATTACATGGATAACTTGCCTTCTGGCATTTCCTAGTTCTCAAGTGCTTCAATTCACAATTTAAATAACATTATTTTAACATAAGTGGGTTCAGTTTTTGTTTGTCTTTGGTGGGGTAAAAAGAAGAGGTAGTGTTTCACTATGTTTTGCACACCAGGTATGTTGAAATGACATTTGTTAAAAAAATAACAGAGCCATGCAATGAATTTTCACACATCTGTGATCAGAGCACCTGCTTCCTGCTCACAAATATATCCCTTTCGAAACTTATTCTAGAATTTTACTTTCATAGTACTTTGACATAGATGCTATTTCAAAGTTTCCTTCTAGAGGAATATCTCTTTTTTATCTCCTGCTCTACTGCAAATCATATAAAGATATCTGTCTAAGAGAGAGTAAGGACATGAGAAACTCAATTCTAGATCAGTAAGAGAATTTCTGAGAACTACAGTGCCAAAAACTTTCCATAGTTCACTGACCAATACAGAGGAACACAGAATTTCTCTACCAAAATGAAAGGAAAATTTCCTTGTTTCTCAACAGGACACAGACCATTAAATATTTTCAAAGCATGATAAAAGTAAATATTTGGAGTGATTTAATAATTTTGTAGAAAATATTTATTAATTGGAATTCTGGAACCACTTTTGCATCAAGAACATTGCAATTTGGTAACTGTTTATACATATGTAAAATTATTGAGAAACAGCTATTGTGAAGGTAACTTCACGGGTAAACAAAACCTATAGTGAGTAGAAAAGTATTCCACATTAAAAAAAAAAAAACAAAAAACCAAAACCCACAAAACCTCCCAGCACTCACTAAATAGTACTATGGTTTTGTGGGGAGGGTCATTGTAAATATTGCTTATGAAATGGATGAGGATAAGCTGCATATATCCTGTTATTTTCATTAAGGTTTGTGTCTTGCTGTCTCATGACTATGCAAAAGACTATTCCGTTGTTACTATCTTCTACCATGGATGCTTTTAAAGTTTACAGCATCATCCCCAGGAAATAAAATTATGTTTCCGAGAAAAAAACCAAAAACCCACTGCTATTGCATTTCCAGCCACATCTTCTCTGTTCTATCTAAGGGACAAAGAGTTTTCTTAAGGATGAATTTATTAAGAGTCATTTAAAAAGGTAGACCCAAAGTGCTTGGTTCTGTATATATGTGTAGGTATATATTATTTCTTTAGGTTTTAAAAATAAAAAATATTAATACAGGGATGTAATATCTAAGACAAAAATGGAAAATTCTTTTCTTGAGAAATTAAAAAGGCACATTCTACTAAATTTCCCAGAAATATGTATGGTGATGGAATATCGTCTTTATGGTGTGTGTTATATACCTACATGCCATACATACATATCACTGTTTTCCTTAGAGCATTTATTACTTAATTACTATAGGAACTGAATTAATTTCATGTGTTTTCTATAATTATTAAGGCAGAACATGGAAGGCTTTGAATGCCATATACTTTATATTACACAGTATATACATCCTGTATCTTCTTTTGTAAATACAATTTTATTGATATTCCTTTTCTTTTTATTAACCTGTTACAGCCCTTTCTTTCAGCTTTCCCTTCTCTGGAGGATCTACAATTTTTATAGACTACTTTTTAACTCAGTGTTGCTTTCACATTTTAACCAAAGATTAACCGGGGCAGTTGAAGTTGTTTTCAGCATGAGTTCTTTTATACATGATGCTATCTCATCAGTAGCAGAGTCTTGGAAGATAATTCTTGGTGGTCTCATTCAGTGGCAATTCCAACAGAGCTAGCAAATTAATGTGGGGTAGAACTTTTCACAAATCCTTCATCCATTACAGAACAATTTTTCAAAATATAGAGCACTTTGTAAGTCAAACAAAGTAGAATTATGGTTTAGTGAACTGCAGTCCTGAGTGTGTTATGGTTTATTTTTCTGGTAAAAAAATAAACTATTACTTTGACTAATAACTCTCATGGAATGCAGGAAAAGATTACCGTTAGGTATTTCTTGCCAAAAGAAATTGATATCATGATACTTTTAAAGCACACCAAAAGGACCTGAGTTTACTGGTACTTGAATAGATTTTTAGGCCTGGCATATGTCATTACTGTAAATCTTTCAAACATTTAGAGTAGAGAAGAATCAGTTTCATCTTACTTCTGGAAAAATTTGCTGCTAATCCTCCTTACACTCTGGGCTTGATCCAGGGAGAATCTGTAATGCTCATTCAGCCAAGTTAAGCAAGGACCACAAGAACTCAGCACCTTTCTGGATGAACTCCTTTAGACTGACTATCTGTATTTGAATTTGAGTTTGTTACACAATTCTATGTACTACAAATGGAGAGAGAAGAAAAGAAACTTCTCATTTAGCACACAAATCCCACCTTGTCCAGTCCTAAAAACCTCATCAAAATTTATCTTTATATGAAATCTCTAAGGAAGATATTTTAGTATATTCTTGTGCTGGTGGGACCAGTGAAGAGCTTTTGCTTGCTGATGGATCAAGCCCTAGCAGATCACATTTTTGGGAAGGTGACTTTCATCTTCAGTGAATATCTTGAAAAAATATAAAGGTGAAATTTTCTTATTAAGAGTCTGGTTTATAATTACCTCTCCAAGAAAGTTTTTTTCTTTTGCAGGTACACTTATCCTGTTGTAGCGCAGAAAGATCTCAAGCACTATTGAACATTTTTAGGGATAGTTATTTAACTGCTTTAAATTGATTCAGGAATCAACAGCTATTTGGAATGTTTTAGTCATTGTTTAAGTATCTGCATGATTGAATGACTGCAGGAAACTGCTTATGAATGCTGACAGCAAAAGGCAGATGTCCTTCAATGATGCTTGTGTCTGAGAACAGCAGGAAAGCATACGAAACTACAGAGGTTTTATGTATAAAATAAAAATAATATAAAGATCAAACTGATTCTAAAAATAAAACAGTAAAGTGTTAACACATTGCTACCACTTTTCCCATAACTTGTGTCTATGCATATGTAGAAATCTGTTTAATCCCAGGAGAATCTACCCTCGTGTATGAGCACAAGGAGTGAGCACTACGGAGAAAACTACATCCCCCTTTTTGTGCCTACAGTATTTGTTCAATAATAATTACAAAATAAGCATGCAGAGGTTGACGTAAATAGAAGGAAAATTCCTCAAGCTTCGATGGCACTTAGTAGCCTTGGGATTGCATGATTAGCAGATATGGCCCTGATCCAGCAAAGCCTTTTGAGCATGTGTTTAACTTCCACCCTGCAGGTTGTTCCTCTGAAGTACTACATGCACAGCTAAAGCTAAGCACATACTTAACTCAAGACCTATGCTAGATTGAGGCACAAAGTTATTAAAATGAGAGTATGAAATGTCGTTAGAATTACAAAATGCAAAGAAATACAAGGAATCATAATGACACCAGCAGTTTTCAGCTGTACAGACTGTACAGCTTGCATGGTCTGCTATAAAGTTACATGAAATAGAGTTTTTTTCAGAGTAACTAAGCATGAAGTTTCAAATGGTACTAGTAAAGCATAAAAGTAAAGATGCAATTGTCAGTTGTGTACTGAAAGATTTGAAGCAACTACAGTAAATATTTGTTGTCTTAAATCTCAAGTTTTGTACACCAGCTTTGTTACTATGCTGTATTGATTGCCAAGGTTAAAACATGGCTGAATATTTGCACAGGAAAAATGTTGTCTTCCTTTGTTAGGACTAAATCTATATACTGATTACTGTTGTTTGAAGAAACAGTAGTACAGTGCTTTAAATTGTAACCTTCATAAATACTTTTACTTAAATAGGAACCTCAAAATCCTAAGGCAAACAAAAGCATGATTATATGTACAGCAATAATGCCCTTATCAAAATGGGATAACAAACACAATGGTTAGCAACATTTGAATAGTGTAACAAGAGTGTTTATAATAAGATGATTAGAGACAAAATGCAATGGCCCTTTCACAGACTGCTTCCTGAGCATACCAAACTCTTTGTTGCTTAGGGACTTCAGAACAGTTTCTAGATAATTCTTCCACTAAAGCTACTTTTGGAAGGCAAGCTTTCCATAAGCTTTAATAAAGCACATCTTTCAAACTAGCAATGGTAGTAGGGTTTAACATGGCTTGAGGACAAAAGTATGTTAGAGACAAGGACAGGAAAAGGTCTCTTTTTTCAACTAGACTTTCTCATTTAGCACCATACCTCTCTGTATTTCAGTTCTCAGCTCCTGCTCTTTGTAATAAAGTCCAATTTATTCATATTTATTACCGTTTTTCACAATTTGCACTTTACAAGTTCATGGATTTGTTTCTTTTTTTAATATGAACTTGCATAATTTTATATTTTTGTATGGTTACTAATGTTGACATCTTGCTAAATTTTACCACTGATTTACAAGATGCTGGTGACAAGTTTCTAAAAATAGGAACTGTTTTATGAATGTAACTTGTTATTTTGCCTACATGGTGAGATTACTGAAATGGCAAATAAAAATACTCAGTGAGAAAATTCTCTCTTGCACATATAGCTGAGTTCTGATCTGAGAGTCCCCAGTATTGCCACTGAGTGTTTAGTGAAGGTGTCAGATATGATAAAGATTAGGCTAATTCATTACTAAAAGTGTACTTATTTCACCCTAGTAGTAATGTGTTAGAAGAATTATTAGCAGTAGTGAACAAGTAAATTTACTGAAGCTCTGCTGTTCTAATGCCTTTGAATTGTAGCAAAGTTTTTCACTTTTGCAACAAAAGACATTCTAGATTCCATTGTCCATCCATCCATGCCCAAGGCAATCCACTTGCACTTTCCATAACACGCTAAGTGTAGTAGCAAAGGCTGAATTGTCTGAATGCCCATTGCAGAAATTTCCGCTATCCCTTTTTTGTGACAGTGAGTTGTGTCTTCTTTAAAAGCTCACATTCCCATATGATATTCCCTTCTGCATGAACATGGGACCAGTCTTACAAAATTTCAAAGTGAGGGAAGATGTGTTCTTCTGAACACTGTAGAACTGGCAGCCAAAAGGTCTCAAAATATGAATTGAAATCTGAAGGATGATGGTTGCCCTTCCTGTACTGACGCAAGAAGGCAACAGCTGAAGCTGCATGGTAAGAACAACAAAGATCTATAAAAGTGTAGCCAGTAACATAAATTATTTTTGGATGTATTTTAATGGCACATTTGTTTGTGTTCTTTTCATTAAATTCCATAGGCTACGAAATTAAGATATGATATTTTAGGGTGCCATAGCTAAAATGATAAACAAATGTGCACTCATAATGACAGTATAAGTAACAGAAAATACAAGCATCCAATAAATGAGAAAAAACTTAGCTATTAGAGTGAAACAAGGGTCATAACAAATTTTTTTTTCATATTTTAATGAAATATTTCACTTCTATTCCATTCCCAGCATATGTCTGCCCAGTCAACACAAAATTTGTTTAATTATTTCCCATCAGTCATAGGAAAAAAAAAATCATCAATTAAAAATCAATCACAAACCATATTTTCAGTTGCCTATGGGCATTCAAATAAGGTTAAGGAAGAATATGTGCCCCCTTTTGAAGACAGTTGCCACACATGACTATAGTAGAAATTAAGAAATGAGTTTATTTATGAAATTAATTACATGAATATGCTATTTCATATTCTACTGGAGAAAAGAATTTGTTATCATGAATAGGGAGGTGCAGCTGAGAGGCAGCTGAAGTAGCTAGAGTTATGTGTTATAGAAATAGCACAACAATTAAGGATTTTCTTTTTGATTAAATATTTCTGCCTTGTACTTTCAGTATGCCATAATCCAACATCATTTCAACAATTCCATCTAGTTTTGTAGAACTATTTTAAACTCATAGTATATCTCATTATGCCACGATCCTATTCTGTGCTTTAAGGCTATCTTAAAATTTAGAATTTCTTCTCTAATAACAGATAGTCGCAGCACGGTCATGATTAGCATTCAGTCCCACCTCACTGACAGATTTTGTTCCTGTACAGAAAAAAAAGAAGGGATTAGAAATTACTAAATAACATAATTTCTGTTTCCTGTTCCTATATCTTTCTAAGTCCTTGAAGAGAAAATACAGATAAACAGAAATCCCAATCAAATTAGCAAGCCTGAACCGCAAACCAAGTTTTTCTTCTTGGACGTTGAAAATCATTTCCATCCAGCTATTTTTGGCTGAGTGTGTTAGTTCTGGTTCAGTGAAACTGACATCAAATCCTACACTAATGGGTAGCAGAATTTTATTTTATTTTATTTTATTTTATTTTATTTTATTTTATTTTATTTTATTTTATTTTATTTTATTTTTTTGTTCTGTTTTTAAATATTTGACTTTGTATTTCTATTAGAAATTCAATTATGAAATTTCAATAAAATATATTGCTCTTGAAAATTACATAGAATTAGTAGAAATTAAAACAAATCAAGTGTATAAAATTATCATTTTATATGATATGATATATGATATGAAGGAAAAATTCCTCCCCAGTGATTTAGGTTATCATCTTTAATTTATGTATGTCATTAAGTCAACCACTGAAAAGTTACGGATAAGTCCATACTGGGTTGTATTCATTTTTGCTGCTCCCTCTCATGGCTTGAATTTCACTCCTCAAAAGCTTACTCTCACCGGAATTCCATCAATTCACATAAATTATTCCATAGTATGAACTGACTGAACAGTAAGATTGAGTTGACAGTGTGGAGTAAGATGGAAAAAAAACTATGTTGTTGTCTTAATATCACATTGTTATCACTAGCTGCTTGCATCAACAACTTTGGCTTTTCCCTGCTTTTGAGGGTATGGAGCTCTTGCCTCAAAATGTAAGATTTTCATAGCTTTCAAAACTACAATATTTTACATGAACTCTGTCCTACATAGGCCCTCTGTTCTACAGATTTTTCTATTTTATATATAAACTATTTATGTGTAGCAATTTATATGTATGTTTAAACAGTACCAAAAACAACAGAAGCCCAATCTGCAAGAGGAAAGTCACTGAGTGTTATGCCAGTCATGAAAACTTTGCTTTGGCTGAGGTCACACAAACAGAAGGGATGTTGTGGATGGATCCTACTTTGTGGAAGGATTTCCTATTGGATATGTGAAAGAGTGCCAGCAATGGCTTTTGATCTCTCAAAACATATCAGGATACGGTATGGTTGCTCTTACCTCACGTGTTCATGCCAAACTGGACTCTTCTGGCTTATTAATCACACCTCATCTCAAAGACAGATGAAGGAAGGCTAGGGATCATCTCAGTGCTCTGCCATCCTCACTCTGTGGGTGAAACTGGTAAAGTATAAGCTGCCCTGGAATTTTATACTTTAATAGGAGGTTGAAAGGGTTGGAAAAAACCAGCATTAAGAAAGTATGGGTTCAATAACAACCTTCACTCAGTACTCACACTCACACTCATTTGTGGTGTGGAATGAAAACAAGCTGAGATAAGGAAACCCCCACCAAGTTGTGTGGTGAGGTCATAGTATTTGAGCTTGTATCTTGCCCCCAGAAGTGATACCACAATATTTTTACAATTCAGTGAAATGAACCCTGTGAACTACAAAATTTAATGCAAAACATTTCAACGGGTTCTGCTTCTGAGGTGCATTTATGGCAAGGAGCAATTTGGAATGTCAGTTTGTGCTAATACACAGAATATGGTTTGAATTTGCCTGAAATTGAAATTAAAGACTGCCTTCTTGGCTCACATTGTGTATGTGCTGACATCCCAAAAGTAGGGCTCTGCATTTCCTAGAAAGAAAGTATTTTTCTATAGATTTTTTTTCTGTTGAATACTCAAGACATATTTTAGTTATGCTGACCTTTTTGGGGTGTCCTGCTCCCGTAGCAAGTTAGAAGAATAGCACAGAGTAGCATTTTTTCACAGCTTCTGTGGTGATGAGATTAAAGTAGGAATTTAATGAACCCTCTTTTCAGAGACATAAAGATTTTTTCACAAATATCAATGTTCATTTTTATAATTATTGAAAGTGGGTTAACAGTCAGTTTTGAAGCAATGCCAACTCATAGTTCAGTAAGGTATTGCGGGATATTTAGATCTTATTGTTTGATAGTCAATTTTCTAAATTAAAAAGCCTAAAAAAGGGATAGATATATTTTTACTGAAAACTACAGCATAAATATGTCTTTCAAGTTAGAAAATAAAGGTGTTTAGTAACCAGTAATCATCATAGATTAGCCATTAGTAAGATGGCAACCGGGTTGTACTGTCTCCTGTCTTTGCTTGTCTTACCAAGAGAATTAAATTCAAGCCTTGCCTTATAATTTCAACTCAGACCCCCCTCTAGGCATCAATCCCTAGCCAGCTTTATCAACAATATCAAAACTCTGACAGTTTGAAGCTTGCATCTAAAAAACACACAGCAAGTAGAGCTTTTTTTAAACCATTGACTTTCAAAACAGGTCTGTCTCTTGCATACAATCTTGATAAAGGAACTTTCCAATGAGGCATTTGCTAGCTGGGTGTTTGATAGCAAGGTTGTCTTTTCAAGGGAAAATTATGGTCATCTTCAGTTTGTATCAGAATGCAATCATCTGAAACAAAATATGTAAGTGAATACTGAAAGTTTATTCTTTAGGAATAGTGCAGTGCTTAGGAAGATCTCTGATGTGCTCTAAATATGTCATTCAAGACTGACTTCACTGGTGGGCTAAAAAAGTAGACATAATTGTCTGTGGAAATTAAAAGCTGCCACTGGCTGACTTAGTCTTATGATGTAATTGCTTTTCATCATCCTGCTAAACCACCTACATCCTTTAACATTATCTCTAGTGGACTCAATTAATTTAGCAGTTAGTAAGCAAAGTGAGGGACACAACTTATTGCCATGAAATGACTATTTATGATGATTGTAACTGATCTGGAGTTTGTTAGACCCGTGGTAAAGCCATGGTAAAGTTCTTGAATTGACAGTTTTCCCCACATTTGAAAAGAATTTGTACGTGTATCAGTATTGGCTTCCTGAAAATTTCTGACTGCCAGTGAACTGATTCAAACAATGAAAAGCCAAATCATCATGCCTTCTTTCAACTAGTCATTGCTCTCTTACAGACCACAAGAAGACCAAAGTTGTCAAATGAAGAATATTTGCCTAGTGATTTACAACTTTACTGGATCCCTTTTTTCCTGTATGGAAATTTTCATAAGTGGTTTGGCAAACGCCTTTAAAATAACTGTGGTATTTGGCAGAAAAAAGGCTGCAGAACTTGGGCCTGCTGTTTCCATTTTAGTTCAACAGTGAGACTCCTCTTGGTGATATGAACCAAGTACAGAATTCATAGTCCAAAGACATAAGTTATTAGAAACAAGTTGAGTAAAAGGGAGACATGTGGCTCAGCCCACAGAAATTCATTAGACAATGGTTTTTGAATGCCTGTTCCAAACAATTTGTCAAATCAACTGCTCATTTTAGTGCAGCCTAATACTGCCTGCGTATGTATATAAATTTACACATCAGTAGCTATAAAAGTGTTTATATTTATCACACAATTCTGCTCATTAGAGATAGTGGAGCATGTGAACACACATGTTAGTAATTTATACCCACAAAAATCATTCAGTTGTTCACATTGCAGAGGTCTGTGTATTATTAGGGCAAATCCAAATATACACACTTATTTTATCACTTTTTGAAAGGGCAGACAAAGGTCGTAAGTGACAACTTCCTGAGTTTTATTTTCTTTTAATTTCAACATATGTCACCAGAAAACATACTGAAAGTCAAAGCTTTCAAATGAATGGCTAATTTCACTGCTATTTCTGACTCATAAATACTTAAAATTGCCTGTAAGAGGTGAAGTGACATTTTGTCATACAGGTGCAATCACTCGCTGCCCATATAGGACTGACTTCCGAAACACCCAGATTGGACTCCAGTGAGAATATTTACTGACCAGTGTCTCCCCAGCAGGACAGTGGTGGCACTGACTACCATGATCTGTTGGCCCCAGAGAATTCCCCAGGCACCCACGCTAACAGAGTGTTTCAGGAAGGTGTATAGGTGGAGCCATGAGTAAGAAATTAGTCAGGGTAGGCACTGGACCAACAGCATGAACAGATTCATAATTGATGACGATCTCTGCAACTAAAAACCAAATTCCAGGATCCTTGGGGGATTTCTCTGAGACACAGGGCCACCTCAGACTAGTGTGTTTCATTCACAAGAGTTAGTTCAATGCCTAGAAGCACAGACCCATGTTAGCAAATACACACACCATCAGGAAAGTTCGTCTTCCGAATTAATGCACTGCATGTCCATCAGGTCCACTGAAAATTGCTAGTGCTACTATACCGGGTATACCCGGTATATATATATATATATATATATATATATATATATATATGTACGGGAAGACCTCATGCTGATTTCAGAATAGTAATTTCTAATACTTGGTAGGTACTGATCCTTAGTGAGCTATAATTTTTGCTTTCGCCTCATTAATGCATTGAGATAGCTATGTAAAAGCCATCTCTTGCCATATCCTGTTGAGACAGTTTGAAAGCACAATGAGCTGGGAGACGATTGGACATTTTTTAAGGAGGGAGGTGATGCAAAAGCAATTTACACTTGTGAGTTCAATGTTGCAAAATGACAAAAGCAAAGCTCTTTACTCAAGGAAACAAACAAAAAAATCTTACAGCTTGCCCCCAAGACAAGGTGATAGAGGCACCATGGTATGAATCATCAGGGCATCATATTCAGGCAAACTGTCAGCATTGGTAGAAGTCCTGCAACCTTTCTTAGCGAGAGGTTGAAGAAAAGAATTTTGTACCGTTTCCCATTGTGCTGAACAAGAATTTGCCTGGAAGCCTTGCTTGACAGATTGGCCCCTATTCCCACTATGATTTGTGCTACTGCGAAACACGAGTGTCTAATGCATGGGCAGCAATGTAGTGACAGGCTAGCTTCAGTTCTTCTGAAAAATGATACAGAGATGAAAGGACAGGCTCTGCTCCACCTTTCATGCTTTTCATATTTGCATTTGGAGTGTGCGCAGGCAGGACCCCAGACAGAACTGACAGACAATTAAAAGGGCACTCAATACCAGCAAGTGTATCTGTGTGACACATGACCTCCGAGAGCACACAATATCATAGGGCATAAAACAATGTCTTGCTATCAACCTCAAGTCAAAGGAGAATTATATTAAGCCCTGCCAAGAGGTTAACTTCTGTGCAGCAGGAGCTTTGTTCTGACTGTGTCTTTCTTATCAAAACTTTGGGATTCCTTTTTCCTGAGGGAATTTAATCTTTGAGATTTGGGTCAGGAGGTATAACAAGTAACACAAAGAAGTAAACATTATGAAATTCTAAGAGGCAAGTAGGACACATTTTTTAGAATTTAGTTAGAGGGAGTACTGTCTTATGTGAACTCTGAGAATGCAAGCGTGGTGGATGCAATTTTTCCTTTGCAAAAGCTGCTTAAAAAAGTAGTGAAATAAAAGATACTTTTAGATTTGTGTAATTTCTAATTGAAAAAATAAAAGGCAACATAGGGTATTTTAAATGTACTATGTTGTGTGTGGATTTGACATAGAGAAACATTTTAGGAGGGTCCTCATTTCCACCTGTTCATCTTGCCTTGTACATTCTAGTGGAAACCCTACAGTATGTATTGTTATTTTTGTATGTGAAAAAATTGAGATTTTAAAAAATCATTGTTACATAAAGAGGATGTTTATTTTGGCAAAATGGGAGTCTTTGAAACAGTAAAATTATACAGTTCATTTCCACCAGATGTTGAATATCCTTTTTTTTTTGTTTTGGTTTTTTTTTTTTGTTTTGGTTTTTTTTTTATCCTTTTTTGAGAATTGGGCGATGTAATGTGCAGGAATATAGACAAATGCTGTGAGGCACTTTATTGTTGGCTTGCTAGCATATTTGTGTTACATATCGGGTGTTGCAGAATAATGTTTGAAGTGTCCTATGCCAAATGCATTCTGAAATATTTGCAGTATCATAGAACAGATGGAAATTAAAGTAGTATTTAAGCTCAAATCTATTATCTTTGATAGTACATTGCAAGGATGGTTTTAAGCAAACTTTCAAAACAAACTTTCTAGGTATTTAAGATGTGTAAATATGAATATAGAAAATGCAGTGGAGAGTGATTAAACACATGGTAAATATTCTGGTTTTTATTTTACTTGAACTGACCTAGGAGATAAAATGCTTGAAATGTTGTCAATACTTTTGTCCCAAAGAGAAGAAAACATCTTGTGTATGTGTCCATTGTATTTAATTTGAGTGATTATTTTTTCTTCTCGAACATGTAATCCAAGCAGAAAATAGGATGCTTGAATAATTGGCATGCTTCGGATGTTTGATCGCTTCCATAATTCCCAGTTTGGATGCTGTAGGTCTACATTCAATTTATATGAGGATGCATTGCTCCAAAATGTGAAGGGATAATTTTCCAGAGTTTCAGTTTATTTTTTTAATTTTTGTGGAATTTTTTGTTGTTCTCATTGTTCATTTATTTTATGGTTTCATTTGAATCCATGAAAAGCTTTGTTAAAAAAACAAATATGAAGAGAAAAAACGCCAAAGAAATGGATTGGTATTTTAATATTCAAATATGAGAACATAACAATGGAAAAAAAAATTTGTTTTACAAATGCAACAGTTTTTAATTTGCAAAAACAGTTAAATAAATTAATGCTGAATGGGAATTATTTCACACCTGTCAAAAATAGTTTGCCACATTTGTTCTCTCCTCCTTTTCTGAGCATCTCCCATGTCCATAGAAGGTGTAGGTGGACAAAGTTAAACTGGGAAAGCAGCAAGCAAGAGAAAGACTGCAATGGAACAAGGACTATGTAATGTGAGCAGCTGTTAGGGGAGGGTTGGACCTGTAAATGTAATCAGAAGGCAGGCTTGAACCTGAGATGAGTGCCTGCTAAACTGGGTTTCACTTCCATGGAGCCTACAGGTTTGTCCCTTTCCTTCTCCTGGGAATGAGCATACCATATTCTGTTGCCTTTTTGAATTCATGCTTATGGGAATCTGCTTCAATTCTAAAATTGGGTTGGGTTGTTTACAATTCCTATTTATTGTTGACAGTTATGTTGTGTTAATCATCATTCAGTAAAAACGTGACCTCTCCATCACAAAATGGTGAGCCATGGGAAACTGCATCCAGAGACTACCTTTAAAAGAAATGTTAACAAAGGAGCAGGCAGTAATTCAGAACATTTCTGGAATTTTTTTTAAAGCATTAGGTATTGGTCTTTAGAAATCAAATTTACTAATCTAATTGTGATAATTCATGTTTCATTCTGTGTCTTCGATCTGCCTTAATTTCAGAAAATAATGGAAGTTAGAGTGTTGTTTTGGAAGAATGGTAGAAAAAGGCATCTATTAATGGTATTTTAAGATTTGAAGGTTTGAAGGGGAAAGCAGGAACAAGCTTTAATATCAACAACTAACCTATTCTGAAACAAAGAGAAAACACCATGAGGACGCCTATTGATTAGAAAAAGCAGGGACTGCTTGTTCCAGCAACCTTACCTCTGTGAACCTGGGCTTCTTGAAACTTACCTCTATACTGGGATGAAACCATCACCTGGAAATTAGAAACCAATGGATATTATTTTTAATTTAACATTCACACCAGTACCATTTCACCATTTGTAGTGATAAGTCTTATGCTTGACCATGCTGACACTGTCTCCCTAATTTGCTTTGAACGCTTCATTGTGAATGACAGAGGAATTCTCATTATAGTGGCAGTAACTTAAGAGCAGCAACTCACTCTGTGCAGCAAGGAACCCTTTATGTAGAATTAATAAAGACAATAATAAAAAAAGTATTCATAGTATTGTTAGCTTCCTTTCTCTACTGAGGAATGTAAGATGGTAGCTCATAGCACTGGCCCTACCTTGGCCTAGAGTATTTTGAAATTTATCTGAAAGGAAATCCACAGGGGATCATTAAGAGAGGCGAGCAAAACTAGGAGAAACATTAAGGCACTTTAAAGCTTCTATGGGAATTTTTACTTGGTGAAATTACTTACATACATCTACCTGGAAATTCCTTGGGGAATTTTATCAACTTTTTTCCTCCTTTTCCCTTCAACTGAAATCAAGATCAATTCACAAAGCCTTCTAGTACTTGACACAACAAACAAATGTGTTGACATGATTAGCAGTGTTTAGAACACCAGTTCTCAGGAGCAAGAGAGACTACAGGCTGTAGAATTAGTCTGTCGAGCCATCAAGTCAGACCCTTTTTCTTACCTTTCTGAGACAGAGAGACTCTTAAATTGAATAATTGTCATTTTCCAGCTTTCAGTGAGGCCAGAAATCACTAAAGATCTCATTTAAACTTTCTGTTCTAGTTCTCAAGCAAATTTACGATAGAGGTCAGTCCTTTAGCAAGATTTCTGGAGGGAATTCTTCATCAAAACAGATGGGGTTTTTTTCCCATTGTAGTTTAAACTATCTTCCATCAATTTTTCTTCTCATTTCACTCATCTTATTATGACCTTCATAGGATAAAAGAGCAGTACAACCATGCCTTTTCTCTGAGTATTGTGCTTCTCAGTACATTATGTAGTTAATATTGATTATAAATCACTGTGAGCTCAATGAATGCCTTCCTACTGCCGTACCTCTCCATGACAAGCATTCTCGTGTTTTAACCATGCTTGGAAATCCTGCTATTTTTATATTTCTTATACAGAAAGATTGTGAGTTAGTTGCAGTTTTTACAGATAGAACAAACCCATAAATATCCCAGACAATCTATCAAAGCACAAGATTATGAAATGTTATTTTCTTCTAACTAAAATGAGATCAATAAATGCACATTAGCCTAATTATCCTAACAATTGAGTTTAGCAAGTTAATAGGATCTGACAGCTGTAATGAAAAGCAAAGATACTGATACATGAGGGAGAGTAAAACAGTATATTGGAAGAAGCTTATGTGTTTTAAATAACTTTTCTGTACAAGTTTAGAGTTTATGAATGGGAACATCTGGAGGGTCTGGAGGCTGACAGTCAGTTTGAAAGAAGCATGGCTGTGGCGAAGGCAGGCATAATGTCAGCCTTTTCCTGTTGCTGAGAACTTAAATAAAATATCTCTTAGCATGAAGGAATGGAGGATATTTGACATATGTTGGTTGGGTTATTTTTTTGTGCAATATTGTCAGAGACTACCAGATCAGGTATGCAGTTCCATACAGAACCAGAGATCATGGAGCGCTAACCACTCCTTAAATGAAAATCTAAACTCTTCCTTGTTGCTGAGCTGAGACAAAGCTGAATCATACTTTCTGAACACAAAAGTTTGATTTAACAAGATAATTTTCTAGTGCTATACCTATTCTGTTTTTCATTCATTTTTTGCACTGAAATGAGATCAAGCTCCCTCCCCCACCATGTTTTTTTGTCTTTTCTGTGATGATGTACAGCGCAAAATTTTCCCATTCTTGTTCCATATTTTAGCTAAAGAAACACTCTGCATCTGCATATAAAGACAAAATTATAATATATGTGGTACAGTCACAGCAGTGTGTTTTTGTTTTTTAAATAAAACAAATTCCAAATAGGTTCCTGAGTGTCAGCAGTTGATATTTTCTTGACAAAAAAAAGAAAAAAGAAAGGTGGGAAAGTGTCTCAGCTCAGATTTTTGCAATACCAGAAAACCTGAAGAGTAACTTAAGCTGTTAAAACTCTCCTTCCAAAACTACTTCTGTCTGGTAGGAGGCACTGTTTCTTCTAACAGTGCCACAAGATGTTTTCACAACCCTACCCCAACTTCCCCCTCACTAAGGCATGGTGCTGGATGTACTGGGCACATGAGACTGGTTTTCATTATGAGACCCAGAGAAAACATGGGTGAGGATAACACAAGAGGTATGTCACAATCAGGGAGGAACACAGTTACAAAACAAGAGTAATCAAGAGCAGCCTTAGGAGTGAGACTGCACATAGTAGTTTTCATCTGAAGACCTCAAAGCACTTTGCCAAGACTAATTAATTAAAAATTAATTAATTGTCACAGCAGCCATGAGAGTTTATAAGATATTACAAATAAGTTTTACAGAGGAAGATCTGAGCTGGCTATTGATGTTTAGGGCACCTCAAGCAGTAGCAAGTTTACACCAGCTCAGAACTGGAAGACTCCATCTAACAAGAATTTGCATTGACCCTGTTAAATACAGGAAAGATCCAGCAAAACCACAAAGAAGTGATGCAGATGGTGAGTTTGGGTTAGGTAGGAAGATACTGTCAGAGAATACTGCAGGACTATATACCTTGCATAGTTGAAAAAAGGATGAGAAGGCTTTTTGCAGAGTAATGTGGCTCTGTTGTCAACCAAAATTGTATTAACAAAAGTGAGAGAGAACAGCAAGGGGCACAGGTTGACTGTGAGAAAAAGGAGAAAAGAGGTGCTTGGAGAGTTTCTTCTGTTTAGAGTCTACATCACACAGCACTACTTTTTCCCTCTTAAAGCAACATTTATTTCTTTGTGCGCTCTGCCTTAACTTGTATCAGCATGCCCAGAACACCTTAACAGGATATACCTTATATTTGTCTCTCTCCAAAAGTTCATGAAATCAAAAATTTAGAGTTATCAACCAAAATATCAATTAAAGGCAAAAGAGTGACACACTTTCCTCTGAGGAGTGCCTACTTCTTCTCCGTTTACCTTATTCATGTAATGGAAACATAAATATAAAAATGAATGTATTGTCTTTGTTTACATATCATGTGAGCCATACAAGCACAGTAAATGCAATAATATAAGGAAACTGAGTAAATGCATCTACTTCAATGGGAGCAGTGTAGTGTTTTTACTTTCATTTGGATTTTATTATTGTTTTATTTACTATGTATGTGTATGTGTAGCTTATCTGAAAATTTTCACACCACTGATTTTTCAAGCTATTAAATACTACCTGAAAGAAAACTTTTTAAAATTCTTATAATAACAAAGGTCTTTTTGTTTCTATCTTTCTATATTCTTACTAGAATAAATTACAGTCTTTAATTCTACTCTATTCCAGGCCCTTCATATTATGTACTATTTTCTGCCTCATTGAAAATATGTTCTTGTTAAGAATACTTTGGGAAATTATTAGGTTTCAATCTTAAATTTATATGAGAGACAAAATTAGTAAGAACAATTTCTCAAAACTGACTAGCTTAGACATGTCGCATTAGTGTATATTACACGGCAATAAAGTGGAACTGAACATTGTTGGTAACAGCCTATAGCCTTTCTAATGACAACCACTGTGGAGCCAACTTTTTAATGTATTTTAGATAAAGTAACAGACAAAAGAAATGAAAAAATATGGATGATAGTTTATATTTTTTCACCCTTTTGTTACCATTAATTAAGAATTCTGGATATAAAAGAGAATTGCATACCAATTTTGTTTGAAATCCATGCAATTTGTTATGAAGATATATACAGTACACTCTCATAATATCTTAAATATATTTTTAACCTTCAGCAGTTATTATGCAAGTTTAAGAAAGTATCTACTCATTAACTTGACCAAAACTGACTTCTCTGTTTATTCATTTTTCAGTTGTGGTAGACCAAACAATATTTACTTTTCCTACAGGGAGCAAAGAGAATTTTTCCTTTGGTAACAAGCAGGAGGTAAAGACAAAGTTCATGTTATTTGTCTTTGTTCAGCAATGGTTGCATTTTTCAAATTAATTTCTATGTAGTGCCACAGAATGTGTTGTTATTTTTTTCCTAATTAAAACACAGCAAGTTCAGATTATGTCTACCAAATATAGATGTTGACAGTGTTTGTAAATAAACATTCTTAGGAGCAAGGGAGGTGAAACATTCAATTAGTGGACTGGCTCCTTAGCTGTTACAAGGAAGAATAAATTTTTATTATTTCATATTCTTTCAAAGTCTGGCACAGTCATCTGAGTAGAAAATGAGGAGTACTTAAAATTCATTTTGTTATTCATGATAAGTTCAATTTTGAAAGGCCAGATCTTCATCATTTACTATGGTTCAGTGAGTCAGCAATATTGTGGACAAAGAATGTGTTGGCAGGTCTGATGGTATCAGAGTGGAGCCAGCAGGGCAGAATTGCCTCCTGAAAAATTCAGAAGTGCAACACCTGACTCAGTCATTTTGATGAGTGAAAAGTGCAACACCTGACTCAGTCATTTTGATGAGTGAAAAGTGGATTTCTATATTGGGCATAACTGGCAAGGTCTGAGTAGGTAAGAGGGGTGGTTTTGGTGGCAGTCACAGCTGGCTCCAGGTGACTCAGCAATTGATGGAAGCAACCTGTCAGACACCAAAACTTTAACTTGCTGGAGGATCATGAGGCACCTCTGCTTACACATATTTGGGTGAAAGCAAAGGCTATTGCACACAGGAGATCCGAAGAGACGTAGGAGGAAACACAAAAAGTAAAATGAGAGGACATAGGTGAGGATGCGTGTGAGGACACAGAAAGGAGATATGGGTGGGAACATGGGAGGACACGCCAAAAAGAGTTGTTTTAAGAGCAATGGGAAGAGAAGCATTTAGAGACGCAAACTGGAAGAGTCATTGTGGGGACCAATCATGGAGATGCTTTGTGACAGAGTTAGGGCCCTCTAAGGGGATGTGGAGGACCCATGCTGGGTCAGGGACTTCCCTGAGGAGACTGCAGCCTATGAAGGAGCCCAAGATGAGACTTCTTTGCCCACAACAATCTCCAGGCAGATGAAGGACTATAAGGAAATCTTCTCCTGTAGTAAAATATGAACTGACCTAATTTATCCCAAACTATAATGATTTGGGAGTATTTTAAATGGTCTTTAAAAAGCTGCTTTTGTGAAGGATGAGATTATGGTGTGCTATGTGATATGTTCTAGTCTTCCAAGATTAGAAATAAGCAATAATAAGAAATAATTCTAGTAAGATTATAAATAGTCTTCACTGTAGCAACATAAAGCATCTCTTTTCTTTCTCCATGAAGATATCTAATACTGACAATTAATATTACCTATTCTGTGATAAAGTACATTCTCTGAGTGGAAAACTCGAGTGTTTGGGATTTTTTAAAAGAAAAAACATTATTTGGCTGATTGTTTTTAGAATATTGAGTGGTTGACACCATTGAAAGAAATCCCTGGGAGTATACTTCAGGCAAAGACTTTTGAAAACAAAACAGGTGAAGTTTTGCTGATTGCTGAAATTTTTTCCTTTGTTTTGAAATGGTGAATGTTTAAATGATCTTCAATGTGCCAATATGTTATTGTGCCAATAATAAAAAAATGAGTTCTTTGGGGTTGGAAATATTTTCAAATATACAATAACATAGCTGTGCTTCTCTAAAAAGAGGCGGTTGAAAAAAAATTGAAAAAAATGTTGAAAATTGTAAAAGAAGTGGAAGAAGTTATGGATTTGTTTAACAACCCAAATTTTCAGTTAACAGACGCTTTTTTATGCTATTAATTTTGTAATTTTTTTCTGGCTTGAGCAAACCAAGGAAAAATTCTCTCAATGGTTTTTTTTAAACGATCAGATTTTTGATTGCTGAATCAAGAAGTAGAATTACATTTACTATAGACACATTTTGTTGTTTTTTCTTCCTTAAGATACTTGATTATC
This sequence comes from Monarcha castaneiventris obscurior, assembly GCA_026261815.1. Taxonomy (NCBI): domain Eukaryota; kingdom Metazoa; phylum Chordata; class Aves; order Passeriformes; family Monarchidae; genus Monarcha; species Monarcha castaneiventris. Next base: position 7,374,175 of record JAMPIT010000388.1, read on the forward strand.
TAATGTTTCTATCTCAAAATTAAAGCAAAGGGAAATAACAGCTATGGAACACTTGTTCTACCGTTATACAGATGCTATGATTAAGAATAATTTCTAGATGCTCAATTTTCTAAAGGGCTACTGCATATTTTGAGCATTATAGAGATCTAATCTCAGTCTCTGTCAATGTTCATATCCTAGGAACCATTCCTTTGAATGAAATTTGTGTTTAACTTCTCTCCTAGATAGATGCCGGTAGCATCTCTTAACAGCTTTTTATCATCATTATTTGTGTAAAACTGATCTGAAATTTATAAAGTAAGGATTAGCATATCTAAAAAGGCACAGATATATATTTAGCTGAACAGAGTTGACTGTAGTTTTGTATAATGTAAAGAAGGATACAGACCACCTGTCACTTATGAAGTAGTGTTCAGATTTGTGTTCAGTCTGGACCCTTTACTATAGGAAGGACATTGAGGTGCTGGACTATGTTCAGAGAAGGAAAAAGAAGCTGGGAAGCAGCTGAAGCACAGTGTTAAGCCTGGAGTAAAGAAGGCTGAGAGGGACCTTATCACTCTCTACAACTACCTGAAGGGAGACTGTAGTGAGGTGGGGGTCAGTCTCTTACCCCAGGTAACAAGTGATAGGACAAGGGAAAATGACCTCATCTAACCTCAGAAAAGGTTTAGAATGGCTGTTAGGAAAGACTTCTTCACCAGAGGAGTGTCAACCACTGGAAAAGGCTGCCCAGGGAAGTGGCTGAGACACCATCCCTGGAGATATTTAAAAGATGTGAAGATAGGGCAGTGAAGGACAGTCTGGTCGTGAGCTTAGCATTGCTGGGTTAATGGCTGGACTTGAAGATCTTAATGGTCATTTCAACCTATATGATTCTATGCGTGAGTGTAAATCTATTTATGTATTGTGTAGCATAAACAAGAGGATCAATTAATAAGAATGAATCACATAATTTTAATTAAAATTTCTTATGCTTGATATCAAAGAAATAAAATGCTGCAAAATAAAGACTTGAGTAATGATTTTATTTTGAAGAGACAAAACTACTTATTAATTTATTAATTCAATCAGTAACCATTCAAATTTAAAATTTTTTCATGTGCTAAGTTTCTCTTCCTTTCTGACTTGCTTTTCTCTGATTTGCTGTCCTCCCTAGTATGCGACAGATTTGTGACATCAAACATAAGGCAACTAATACTACAATACACAGTTTCCTAAGCTCACTGGAGACTTAGTGCTGGACAGAACACAAACTTTATTCCTATGGTTGGTGAAAGAATCTGGGAAAATGAGAATTTAACTGTAAATTTCATGGGAACAGATTGATGACAAGTCCTTACTCCTTTTAACTCTTCACATGACTAATTAAAAAATGCTAGAATTTGGTCTTCAGAAGTATCAAATATGCGCAGCTTCATTAGTCTTCCAGTAATAATGAAATATTGTGCAAAGCAACTTAAAAAATAAATAGATCTGATGCATGTTTGGGCTTTCTTCAGGAAACTGCTGATTAACTATGATACAGATTGTTTGTTAATTTTGCTTCTCTAGAGGAGTCAGATCTCGGGAAATGTAATTGTGGTGCACAGCCTGTGTTCTGAACATATGAAAGTTTTAATCTTTCTCTCACAGAGTACCTCAGACAAAATTATTCCTATTTGCAGCTGCCGTTTATACAGATTATTTGTAAACAAAGTCAAAACACAGCACTACATGGTTCCAAAATACTATACTACAAGTCTGGCAGCAACAGAATATATAGTAAAACTCTTCAGAGTACTTATTAAGTTTTTCTGAAAATATTATTAGAGGGATTTGGTACTAAAAGATGTCTGCAGACCTCCTGGAAATCTATAGTTTACAAGGGCAATGGAATTCCGACCATAATCTGTGGGCTGTAGACAGTGGCATTGAAACACTGCTTACTACTCTCAAAGGGACAGTGTCAAAGTAGAATCACCATATAATATTTTCAAATACTTTGCAATATTTTCAAAACACTCTGAGATAGTCACATAAAAAGAACATAGCTGTTCAAAGTGAGGTTTTTTTTTTCTCCAGTAGGGAATATTTCTGACTTTGGTTTCAGTGTCCACATCTATTAGGCTCTTGTTTGTTTCCAGAACTCAATTAGATCGCAGTATGTATTTCCTGAGAAAATCTTTTAAATGAGTAGAAAAAACAAAATAAACTTGGTTACCTGTATATAAACCAGGGCTTTCTATCCTTGGTGATGATATTGTACTGTAGCTGTGGTGTCACAAGCGTTAATGGAGAAAAAAAGCTGGAGTACAGGTTGTCAAGAAATCTTTAGAAGCCAATTAAGTGAAGTTTGTCAAACTAAAGAGGCCCTAACCTACAGGGAGAGCTAATAGCTTTATTTCAAAGACAAAGTCACAGCTCACTGTAGGGCCTCTGCAGTCCATCTAGGTCTTGTTGAAATAACCTACTTATAAAATGCCAAGATTTGTTTTGTTTCTCTTTTTAGTTTTGTTTCACTAATATTTTATTTTAGTTAAAATTTTGCTTGGCTAACATGACAATGTGTGTGTGTGTGTGTGTGTTTAATTTCTCCAGCACTGTAGATATAAACTTTCTCCTAGCTAATATCACAAAATGTAACAAGGAGTTAAGTTGGAGTCGCAAAGTCTGCAGTTCGTAACTTGACATCCTGTCTTTGCAGAGTCCACTCTGCAGCTGACACAAAGCTCTATTTAATGTGCTGCCAATCACTCCTAGTCAAGTACAGTACCGTAAATCCTCGAGTACTCTTTCAAAATGATTTTGTTTATATCTTTTTCCATTTAATCTGTTTTTCTCTCACCATACAGTGACGTGTAAATCCAAGCAAAATTGCCAGTATTGGCTCCAGGAAAAAGAGTTATCCTTTAAATTGCATTCATCTTCTCTGATAGACTTCTAGGAAGCAACCAGCTTGCTGAGGTGTAAGAGAGGCGATGAAGTCTTTACAGAAGCTACAAATAATCAGAAATGTACTGTTAAATATATATTACTACCGCAGATTTGAAGGACAGAAATTCACAGGTAGTTATAGAAGATTTTAGCTACAGCTAAGAGCCTCAGTAATTCAATTGTACTTGATTATTCATCTGTCACCTTAGGTGAAGCTTTTCTTAGCCCTCCTCAGTTGTCCCTTACTTGGTCAGTTTTGCACCCATGTGGGCTGTTCAGTTGATTCAGTCTTGATCCATAGCAGCTTTCCTGGTTTTTCTTCCACCATTTTGTGACCCACTCATATCATCTTCAATATTATCCATCTCAACTTCTCCTTTTTGATTATTCTGTGCCTTCTTACAATTTCTCAGGTTCCTTCTCTCTGCTTTCTCTTCCTCCTTTTTTTTTTTTTTCCCAGTGATATCAAGAAGACTTTTCTGCACTTTATGCTGCTTCTCCTTTCTGCAGGTCTGTCCCAACATCACCAGCTTCAGTGGTTACATGTGAGGCTCCTGCTCTCAGCAAGAAGCAAATGTCTGCACTTATCACAACTACGCTGACTTCCTTCACTTTGTACTCGATCTCCTCCTCCTCAGATCTGTATTCATCCTAGCTGAACAAATCTTATCCAGGTTAACGCAGACAAACTGAGCTGCCATGGTGCCGTTCTTCAAACTCTTTTATTCTTCCTGCCTCTCTTTTTTTCTCACAGTATCCTGTCTTATCTCCTTTCTCTCTCCCACTGGTTCCAATACATCCACTCTAATCTCCTCCTTCTTTCCTGATGGCCTTTTACAGTACAGAACAACACAGAGAATTACTGTTCAGCAAAACCAGTATTATTCAGCAAAATGGTTCCATTTTACCTCTTATAGGAAAAAGTCTGCTTGACTCCGCTTTATTCTACAAACTTTAACCTACTTTTTATCAGTGTGGTCACTGAGATTAGTGTTTTCAATTGCTGTTCAGTACTAATTTCTAATCATATTCTGTGCTTTTTCAAACCCACTCTGTATGTTCAAAGCAACTGAAATTACTATCATCTAATTCCCTAAATGCCTTCTGAACATCAAGTTCTGCAAAGTATGCATTCAATGATTTATTGTCTTGACAAAGCTAGTTATTTTCTTCTTCTTGCAAGCAGGATGTCTCTTGATTTCATGTTTACTCTGGTTTTCATATTTCCTTTTTGACTGGTCTTTCACTCTTTGAATAATCTCTGTCACCTCCGACAGATTCTGAGGGTGCTACAAAAGTCTGTTTCTGTTTCCTTTTTACATAGCATTAATGGTAGCTGGGCCAAAGACCAACCCCCTCTGTGATAAGGCTTGCACTTAGTGTCTCTTCAACCCCGAAGTCTGACTTTCTGTGGGTTGCAGTCCAGTGAGGAAGGGGAATGATGGAGAAGCATCAGACGTGGGAGATAATCTGAATGACAGCCTGACTTCTTATACCCGTGTTCTTACTTATAGACTCTTAATCAAGAGCAATTATGCAACTTTTTGAAAACAAAACCTGACTTGTTTCCTTTTGACCAAAGAAAATACTGGGCTACTTCTCAGGAATCCTCATCAATTACTACCTGCCAGCTGTAGGTCAGCCTGCCTGGGGATGTAATTATACAATTTTGTTTCCTTCTAGAATTATTCTCAAACTTTTTCACAAAACTTTTTTTTTCTTCCTGTGCAGTGGGAAAGAGCTGCACCTACACTGTGAGAAAAGTGCATTTACGTCATCAGAGACGCACACCGCAGTCAGTGCTGGATTGCATAGGGACAAAATCCTGAGAAGCCTTCTGGTAATCTTCACACGCGTGGAGAAGAAGACCTGCTCCCCATATATGCCTCTTCATCTATACAGCCAAGAATTCTCAAAAAAATTTTAGTCAGAAATGGTGGAATAAAAGAATCAAGACATGCAAAAGTTAATGTGTAACCAGGAGTGTAAAGCTCATGGTGGAGTTCCTCCATCCTTTATAATGGGCACAGGAAGTGCCACCACGACAGCCACGATTTCCATCTCTATCATTATCTTCAATTTGATCATGTCTCTATATAGATCTTCTTGTGAAGAATATGTCTATGTTTAACTGATTCTTTGTGATACACTATTTCCTGAGCATTCATAATTCTCTAGTTGTTTCTGTCAGCTGAATATTGCACATATCTACTGCTGCAGTAGATTTTCTTATGATTCTCGGAAATGTCATCAGATGAAATCCACTCAGACTGCAACTGTGAAGATTTCTACTACTTCCACCATTAAAAAACTTATTAATTTTGTAATTATATTCAACATTGGATGATTCTTTTAATTTTCAAGCTACAGACTACCACTGCTGCTTTTATAATTTCCTATGAATTTACAGTCATTTAACAATTGTCTTCAAGCAGACACTTAAAATTTAAGAATAATAATGTTCATGCTCTTTACTATGCTAGTCTTCATAATCCTCTTCAAGCACTTCAATATCCCTACATTCTCAACAGAAATCAGTATATTTAAATTTCTCATAAAACTATGTTTTGCACAATGACTATGGAGAATTTAGCAATGTTGTCTCATTATTTTCTTATGAAATGTCATCTGTGTGTTTCTACACATTCTCTCATACTGTAGTGGGTCCATAAATTCCCTGGGACATGACTTGTCTTCTTGGTTTGTGTTTTAAAATGTCTGACCATAAGAATGTGGGCAATGTATCCATGCATACACACATATCAATGCATACAGACATAGTAATAATGATGCCAACAGAAAAAGCACTAATAATGTCACCTCTGGCCTGGTGGTTTCAGAATTACTTCTAGATCGTGGTGCTAATTGTGCTGCTGAACCAGAATTTCTGAAGACACATATAAACATAAATAGCACTTTTACAGCTCGAATCTGTACCTTGGGTGCTTCTGTAGTAAGTCAGAATCTTATGAGTGTATTTTTGTCCATGAGGCAAAGAGCGATGAGATTCCTCAGCAAGTGCTAGCATTGGTGCTGAAGTGATAGACTCTTGATTGGCAGTGAAAATGTCAGCAAATCTTCCATTTCCAGGTGGTTTCATGACATACAGCTAAATTAAGCTTATCTATAGGCATTAGCCAAATTTAGAAAAACAACAGCAAGAAAATTAATGATGCATTGGATTTGATTAGTATAAAACTTGCTTAGGGATCATCATGCTATGCAGCATCCCTTGAGTGACATGACTGTACCTGATTGTGCTGCTTTTAATGGGTTGGAGGGGGTGCTTAGTGGAGTGGAGAAATAATATATTCCTTCTGGATCAGGTGAATAGAGATGATTTGATTTTGAAATCACCCGAAAATTCATTCATAATTAATTGAAGATATTACTCTTAAAATACTGCCATTTTTAGTGGGAAATCTATTTAGACCCACCAAAAATTTTTCACTAACACTGAAAACTATACAAGTAATATAATATAATATAATAGAACATAAGTAAAATATAACTATACAAATAATATAATAATGCAAATACCTAGACTTTCACTGCCTATTATAAAAATGTTTTAAATTTGCACGATAAAAATACTTAAATAAATAAATAAGTAAATAAGTAAACTTAAAATGAAAAATTATCTTGTATAGACAAAAGTTAGTGTATTATGCAAAAGTTTTATAATATAGGAAAATTTGTAGTGAATATTGTTACACAACATGGTTAAGTAGATTGTCCAGTATGGTGTCTGAATAAACATATTGGCAATAGCTGATATTGGTGCTGCATTAATTTTTAGCGTTTAAAATGCATATCAGAGTATTAGAGCATTATTGGTCACAACTCCATGACACGTGGATGCTCTAAAGACAGTCACACTGACAGCTCTAAGTCAACTATATCTGCCTGAACTACAAGTCATCAACACAAATATGATAGGCACAGATATTCAGACTTTTCCTGATTTATGTATGTGTATATATATATGTACACACACACATATATGTATATATGTATACCTATTTACTGAGCACTCTCATTTTTTATTTAGAAAGACAAAAGAGAGTAGAATCTCCAAGATAAGATGCAATTGATTGATTTCACTTCCTTTTAGTCCAACTTTAGGATGTTTCCAAAACACTTTTGAAGTGATCTGTTTTTCATGTGTTTTACCCACAGTTTGGCTCACAGTCTTTCATGAACTGCTGGAGATAATAAACTGCTCAAAAACTTTTTTGGGAACAGTTTTCTGTTGGATTCATACATTACATGAACATTACCCTTGTATTTCTATGCCTGTTGTTAAATTTGAGTGGTCACTTTTCTGTTCTTCACTACAGAGCTTCTATGATGTGCAAAAGAGTTCATCGACATTGTAGTGTTCCATAGTTTATAGAGGGAGGTAAACAAGAAAGTATAAAGGCTTGTCATTTGTAATGAAAGGCATTGTAGAGCTCAAATCTTTAGATTGTGATTGAAATTTTACCACTAATTTCAAAATTTATACCTGGGACAATGAGGTTTTTTGTTTCTGATACTGATTTTACCACTGGTTTTATGACTACATCATCAGATCTTCTTTATTATGAAGTAGAAGTTCCAGAATGCCATATTCCTATTAATCTGGTTCCCAGAAAAGATAAAAAACCCAAATACTTCAAGAACACTAAATTTCATAGACTGCGAGAAAATTAATTCCAGGACAATGATCCAATTCTCACCTTCTTTTCATTTCCATTGAACTGAATTTTTAGTCATCCATTGATTCACATCTACAGCTGAGATGCTGTAATGCTCTAATGCTTCTGCTGGCAAAAAAATTTTGGTTACAACAAGAACAAGAATGATATTGGACAGCCAGAACAATTACATACTAGTGATCACTTCACAACTGAAGTAGATGATTTCAGAAGTATACTGATCTTGCCAGATTTAGAGGTCAGCAACCTACAGGTTCCCTTGCCTTGCCTTGCCTTCCCCTCTCCTCTCCTCTCCTCTTCTTTTCTTTTTTTGACCCAGATATGTACATAATTTTTCAGTGACAATAATGAAAAACGTTCATGGATGAGTCAATGGCCAGTTAATTTTTGTGCCTTACAGAGTTAGTAGTTTTGAACCATTAAATTCTTTAAAAGGGACAGTCTCTCTGTTCCAGTGAGATACAAAGTAATTGCTTGTAGCACAGCCCCAGATACTGAACCACAAGTTATGAAATTTTTCTACTTAGGGAGATTTTCTGGACACTCTTTTGGACTGAGATAGAGACAGAGACAGAGAGAGGGAGAGATGAATCACCATACAAAACTCATCATGCTAAAACATGTATTTTAATTCCCATGTTAACATCTCATATTATACATGTTATACATAATTTTGGATTTTATCATCGATTCCATATTAAGTTGCTTAGAAAATTACCATTTCAATAAATGTCTCTTTTGTTGTCTTCATCAGAGTTTTCCAAAATACCTCTTCTCACAATGATGTATTGTGGGGAGGTGTCCTGCTTTGATGAGTTTTGTTGTATTCTGATTTCAAGCCTTTTATATTTTTCAGTATTCATTGTTGTGTATAAGATTATTTTCATTTAAGAGTGTATAATTCCAATATGGTTAAAAGAGTTTAGAATATATAAAAAAAAATATACCTTTTTGTTTAGATAGCATTTAAAGCTTTTTCAAATAAAAGGAAGCATACTAGTATCAATTATATATTTTCTAAAATTTATTTACTCTTTCATAAAGGATTAGTGAATCAGTTTTATGTACTTCAGAAATATATGGTAGGAAAAGGACCTCAAATAGAGCACATTTTTAACAGTTTAAAATAAAAGACTTTGCTTGTCCAGCTCTTCATGTGAACCCAAATTAGCATTCTGTGTTCATCTTGAGCTTGGATAGATTTGAAGCCTTTCATGTCTAAAACCACATGATCAAGGGCAAAATCTTTTGCTAGCACTGGAATCTGGAGGGGGAAACAAGACACGCACACATGGCTTTATCACTGTGTGTTTTACTGCAGAGACTATGAAAAAAAATCTCCATTGTGTTTTATTTAATTAAAGCACACTGCCCCCTTTTGAATTTCTTTTTAAGAAAAAATAAATCCTTGCTCATTAAAGATGTAGAGACCTACGATATATAGTCTCTTGCCACAATGCTAGCTTTAACTATACTTTAAACAGCTTACAAATGACAGATCCTATATAAAATAATTCGATAGTCCCATAATTAATTCAATTGTGGGAACCTCGCCTGGGTAAGAATCCTGTTTGAATATTGTCCCTCATGAAATATTATCTTCTGATTAGCTTGGATTTTCACTAGCAGGCAATGTGTATGGGAATTACAGTGCAACACAAACACATCTTTCTTTTAGTTTCATCTGTGGTTTCACATTTTTGAAATTATTTACTGAAATTCTGTATGAAGCAGAATCATCTACTGTATGCATTAAATTCATCCATTACAATTGGCTGTCTATCAAAAATTGTGAATAGATTTGGCCTGATGCTAAACATTTGCTCACGAGCACTTTTTAAGTGAAATTTGAACTTGTAAATCATGGTGCAATTCAGGTGAAATAGGAGAGGCAAAATTTAATAAAATATTAGCATGAAAGGCAAATGTAGTGGAGAAGAGAGAGGGGAAAAAACACTGAGAGAACAAAGATTACAGTGAACGAAGGGACTGCAAACATTATTTATAATATATTCATTGTGGAAAAAAAAACATCTAAACTCTATGTGCGAGTAGTTCTGTACACATGCGCATCTGAAGGAAATCAGGTTATCTATCTTAATATGTACCTGTAAAATAATAATCTTTATGTAAAAATAAAACTAATAAAAAATACTGATAAAAATAAATCTGAAATATTTATATATGAAGAACAAAATTCCACAGCAAACTCACTAGAGTTACATCCGAAGGAAAAGAAGTGCAACAACTTACCATACTTTTGAGAATGCAAAACATTTTTCGGGATATAAACCTTTGTTAACACTTTATTGCAGAGAAATAATTTTAAGCAATTATACAAAAATTTAAAAAGTCTTAATAATTTCTGATTTTTCTGCTATTATGTCAATTTTTGAATAAAATCTATGCCAAAATTTCAAGGAGGTTTTGAGCAAATATTGAAAATAACCTCTGACTTGAAAAAGTTACTTGGAACTTAATCTTTTATTTTAAGCTTTTTCACATAATTTTCTCATATTATTTGTCAAGTGACAACAGTTATGTAGTTATGTCTGCAGAAAGCTAATTTAGCGTGACTGTTTGACAGAAGTGTAAACACACATTTTATTGCTTTCTGCAGTAAATAAAACAGAAACTGATCATAACATTGTTAATTGTCCAAAACTGAAACAGATTTCTATCTTCAATAAGAATAATTCTGAATATGCAATATCACTGATTTAATAAGACAATTAATTTCAAAAGGATATGAATTTTAAATAATAAATTTACACTAACCGATATATAGAATTTAGAAACATTTAGAAAAATTTTTCATATTAATTATTATCTAAGAATAGGACCCACAAAGTCACTGAGGAAGTTTACAAGGATGTAAACATTTCAAGACAAATCAAAAGACCCCATCCAACATTCCATTAGTATCAGCACCCACAGTCACTGTGACTTTTCCTTTACCACACCCTTTGACTGTGGAAATGCCTCTCTAAGCCGTGCTTTAAATGAGCCATAGGAATTTTGTGCACTGTGCTTCATTAATCTGCTGAACCTCACAACACCTATGAACTTCACAGGGGACATTTTTAATGATAGTTATTTCATGGTTCTCATCTGGGCTTTTTACCTTTTGACCTCCATATTTCAGGAAGATCTATGAAGAAGGCATCTGTGTTCCTGCATGGTGCTCCAATGGCTTCAGTGAAGACTGAAACAAGCTGAGTGTCACCATGGATCTAACAACAGGTGCACTGCAAAAAGGAACAAATACTAAACCAGGACAATTGGTAGACTCATGCTCTAGAACATTCTGATCGAAAATTCCTACCTCACTTCAGGCATCCAAGATGTACAACTATCTCATATTTTGATAAGGAAAATACTTTAAAAAATCAGACCAAACTGGATTGGATAGTCTGGCAGTGTTTTTTGAGATACTGTGATATTGAGAGGCTTTGCCAAGCATACCCAGCATTAGCAGTAAAGTGGTTTTTGTGGGGATCTCTAAGTGAAGGCTAATAAGGAGGAAAAACATGGCTAAGCACTGGTCATTCTTTAGCAGTGAGTGGCAGTAAAGCTTGAAATGTTTTCACCGTTTAATTCTGTAAAGCACTGGCTAGAAAAGGGAGAGTGTAGAGACTGGAAACGGAAATACTTGAGAAGCCATGATCTTTGATGCAAACCTCATCGCAGGTCTAATATCCTTCATAAATCTCCCTTCCCCTAAACAGAAAAAAAATAAATGGCAGATATCCAGGAGTACTCAAACCCAGGATGGGATTCACCTGCACATATCTGTTCATTACTTTCTATTCAGCACTTAGGAGTGTATGGCTCTGAGCATATCATTGCAAAAGTGAAATACAGATGAGCATAATAGAATTTAGGTCTGTTAAATTATTATGCTCGTTTCAGAGCACTCCTTAGTAGCTACTGTAAGAATAAGAGAGAGGGTAGGCGACTTTGCTGATTACTGCTATGCTTCTACCTGGTTAAACAGGCCACATTCCTTATTGCACAGTTTGAGCATCTTTTCTTTCAGTTTATCTGCCAAGATGCTAGTGGTAAACCATCTTTGAATGAAAGCTGTGTTAGATCAAGACTGACACTTCTGTATTTTTGTCTTTGGAGTCTTGCCCTCATTTCTCACATTTGATACATATACATGATTTTTTTTGTCTCACAGCGTCCATGTCCATCTGTTGCAGTGGCATCATGCCCAGCATTCACAAGTTGGTCAGACTGCTCACTATGATATAGCTTGTGATAATTCTAGGGAAGCAGGCTTTCAAACACTGGAATTCCCTCCTCTGAAAGACAAACTGAAGGATCAGTATTGCATGACTCATTACAACAGGTTGCACCCATCAGCTTTACCCTGCCGTACACCAGGTGAAGAGAGGAGAAAAGGGGATACAGGTTTCTTAGGCACTGTGACTGTGAAGGGAAAGTATCCTTTACTTGGAAAAGAGATACTTTAATTCACATGAAGCCTTTATTTTTTCTATAATAGGAGAAGAATTACTGCAGACTTCATTTGTGATCCACATGTAATGAATTGCAACTATCATTTACACCTCAGCATCACCCTTCACCGTAAAGGTAACTTTCAACACAAGGCCACTGCTGGCTTTAGAGATTGTGATATTTGGAGTTCCAATTTGTCAGCAACAACAAATAGTGTTTAAGCAAGTAATGACTGGTTTTTTGTGTGTGTGATAACTGGGGTGAGTCTCCAGCTGCAAGAGATGAGCACAATCATAGGAAATTAGCAGAAATGTAAGTTATTTTACTATTTAGAATTATATCCCTTTGTACAAGGTTTTTAAAAATGTTGGGACTATAAGACTTGTCCCATCAGCAAAACTGAGTGCCAGCTTGAACTCTAAGGCAATATAGAGATATTTAAAAAGGAATGTATTTTTTATTGTGTCATTCAACTGAAAAGAACACTAAGAGAAATAGCCCTTGTTATTTTTTATTTTATATATTTTCCTTGCTAGTATTTTTCAATATTCAATATTTCAATTCCATGCTGAATTTACTATGTCTGTAAAAGCAGCACAGGACTGTACTGATTTATAGAAACACTGATTTTAGGGAAAGAAGCAACTATTATGATTACCTAACCTGAGCTCTTGTGTAACACAAGACTGAATGATTCATGTTTCAAGCCAGTGCTTGAAGTTTCGCTTGAAGTAAATCCTGCCCTTTCAGTTTATAAAACCTATGAAATTCTAATGGATCTAGATTTCTGTACCAGTTATGTGTTGACATGTGAAGAGAGGGGAAATAAACTTTTGAGAGCTCCTAGACAGTAAAGAAAGACAGAAATAAATCAATTGTAAAAAATTACTCAAGTGAAAATGGCATGCAAACTCACACAATTTACACAGGGCTATAAATGGAGCAGATTCTTTTCTTGCAAAAGCACATGTAATACAAACATGCAGAAGGTCCCTTGCTTCAGTAATTAAGGAAGGAGGAAGGTGAACAAAAATTTGCAGGACCAAGACATAGAATTTTCCACTCCTTGCCTAAAGTATTGTATCTACATAAGTGATTTAAACTTCCACTGACTGAATTGATAGAGCAATATTATTTAAATATGGCAGCAATTTTTTTAAAAATCTGATACATAACTGTATGAGGACTTTTAATTATACTAACATGAATTTCTTAGATAACAAGTATAGCCTGCCAATGAATTAGTGTCCACTTAATCCCAGATTTTATGTAAACCAGTAAAAATTAGTCAAAATTTTGTCTTCTTAGTTGAAATTAAATTCTGTTTTAATGCTTCATTATAATCTATAATTCTAGATTTACTACTACATATTGCATGATCCCTGAAAACAAACAGAATAAAGGAATAAGTCAGGATTTAAGAGCTGTCTTTGTATTTTGGACAGACACAATTCTCATGCACTCTATAAATAAATACGCATTTAGCTGATTCATAAAAATAGCCCTGTCTTCTGAAAGAATATAGGTGAAAGGATATTATGGCATATTCTGTCCCTAGACAGTGTCCAAATCTGGGAAGGGATCATTTTTCCTCCTATAATTCATTGGTTTATGCTTTATTTTTCTTTAAAAAATATTTAAATTAATGTATCTTAAACATTCACTGGAAAGTCCTGTTTGTAGGAAGAATTGCACCTTTATAAGAATTTTCTAATGTTATATCTTCCATGTGGTAGACTTCTTCAGAGTATTAAAATCCAAAGCTGTTTCAATGGCTTCAATGCCTTAGACTGAAAACTGAAAATAAAACAAGTTAGTAGGGACATAGAGAAAGAGAAAAGATTCTGTAATGAACCACCCATGACAAATGAAATTGCTATTCAAAAATATTTTTAGTGTCCTGACTCAAATTGCTACTGGCTCACTCAAAAATATTTCAATACATTTATGCCTTTGACCTTCACTGGTCATACCAAAGAGTTTTCAGAAGCCAGCCCTCTCAACCTTTTCTTCTGTGTCTGTTGTGGTGACTCATCTATTCAGGATACACCATGTTAGCATACCATTGTTGATGCAGAGATACATGAGGTCCTCAGAATAACTTCTCTTCCCTCTGAGTTCTGATAACGCCCACCATTAGGGAAGGTGGAAGACAAGCACTACTTTTTTGGGAAAATGATTCATTGTGAATGCCAGCATAGTGAAGGTTTCAGAAATTCTGTGATAGACCCAGCGGCATCAAGCACTCACTACAGAATAAAGCTTCTGCTCAAGGGAGAGATATCACAGACACATACACATATGTGCTCAGATGTACACGTTCAAATAGCTCTTAAAAAGTGGTTGGTTCAACTGTATTTTGCTAAGACTGAAAACATAGTGTAGACTATGCCTCTGGAAACAGGTTTTCCATAGATTAAATCTTGAACTATTTCAATGTTCCTAAAGATATTGCTTTATTATGCTGGTGCTCCTGGAATTTCTGAAAGATATTGTTAATTCCTCCAGACAAAAAAACCAAACCAAACAACAAACAACAACAAAACAAAACCAAACCCAAACAACTATATCAAAATAGCTAAAAATACATACTCATAGATCCATTGTTAAGGATTAGCATTAGTTCCCATCTCATCTATTGCTTCAGGATATGAAAAGTCAAGTAGACTTTTTGAGGTCTTTCAATTCAATCCTAAAAAGACCTGTTAGGATTTTTAAAATTTTATTTAAATCTGAAATAATTTTCTTTCACTTGCTTTCACTCCAAAACATTGCTACTGCAGTCAGAAGTTTAAAGGCAGGGTGATAAATGAGAGTATCTGGGGTCTCTTTGGTGTTTCTTTACACAGCTGCATTGGAGAAGGTGCATCTCAGATCACCCTTAAGAAGAGCTTTGTCTATAATGTGTTAAGATTGGCTTCCTTTTGCTTTTTAACTATGAGAGAACTAAAATGATCTGTAAGGAAAATTGACACCATCCTGTTTCTAGAACACATTAAGTTTCTATAACACCTTGCAATGACAATGCTTCTTATTTTTCCCCGCTGCTGTTAAAAAGTCCATTCACTTGTGCTGGCATAAGCCTTTATTATATTTCTCCCCTCATCTATCCTTCAGTTAATAAAACCATAGGTGGTAATTCACAGGGTTTGTGTCCCATTTCTGTGTACAATATGTGTGTAACTGCAGTGGTGGAGGGAATAATCAATGGACATTAACTATGTTAAACAAGAAGCATTGTATCCGCAAGCATGAGCCACAGATTCCCACAGAAATTCTCTAAATCAAGTGTTGAGTAGATTTTTGTCTTCCTGGCTATTTTGTTATCTCTGTTGTAAGACCCTTGGTTTTTTTGGCAGTTCTGAACAGATATTGTGATAGACACCATGGTAAACAGCTCTCTTATTGTATTTTGTACTAGGATATTGAACATTTTCCTGAGCAAAGTGCAATGTGATGCCAAGTATTTCCATCCCCTGCAGCTTCTTACAAAGGGAACCAGTCCACAGCTTGCTAATAGAGATGGAGGAGCTCTTCCTTGTAAGCTTTCAAAATAATCCATTTTAAAAGACTGTTTCAGCATAATAAATGCTTGGTGACTTGAAATCCCAGTGGGTTTTGAAGAAACAAATACTGTACTGTATATGCCGAATCTGTACAATTTGAGCTCTGCACTTGAAGTACTGCAGACCTGTCCTTGCACTGATAATAACAGCTTTTTCAGGAACAAAAGAAATAATCTATAGTTACAAATAGGAAACCGGAATTAGCTCTGATTTAATATTTCTTTGTACATACCATAATTTCTACCATTATTATAACTGGACATATAAAACATATCCATTCCATTGATACAGATGTATGATACACAACGGAGGAAAAAGAAACGCGAATTAAAGAAACATTGTGTTTGTACCAAGCTTATGCTGTTTAAGTATGGAAACTGTGGTTGAAGTTTAATGGCTCTGTGTGAGGCTCTGATTTTTTTTTTCCCTCTCTCTTTGTTAGGTTAATTCAGCTTCAATAACAAGTCTTTTCTGTCCTGCTACCGAATACCTCCAAATGTACAGCAAGGGAAACTGGCATTTCAAATTAAGGGAAACAGTGAACCAAAACAAGAACACAATAAAAGAAAGAGCAGGGTGATACATGTAAATGATGTACTCGCTGGGAACTAACAGTGGTAGCTTGCAGTGAAGGGATTTAGCTCTCTGTTAATTCAACTGATAGGGAGACAGGCATATTTGGGAAGAGTCTTGGCCAGATTCCTTAAGCTTACAAAAGCTTTAGTGGTTACATCATCGGGGGTGGGGGGTGGATGGCTTTGGGATTTTTAAAAAATGTGTTACTGTAGTTAGTCTGATAAAAAAAAAAGAAATAATTCACTTTAATATGATGGCAATACTCAACTTCCTTGAAATTAATGTTTTAATAATATTAATCTATCAATTAAAAACACTTGAAGTATTTGCATTTTAGCAGAATAAAGGGTGAAACTATTTCCCTCTATTTTTTCTACCAGTAGTCTTGTACAGTTCATTCAGGAGTCCAGCAGCAAAGATTTAGGGTACAAAGTCTGATCAAGAGGGAATGCATTCGCTGGCCTGCTTACTGCATGCGAGTTTCTTCTGCATAGTAACTGCCTATGGTACCATACTGGAGAGGGATTAAGATGTTTTATATTCTGTGTGTGCATTGGAGAGGATGTGTTTTACCTAATCTTGTTTAGCCACCATGCAGACAGCTTTGAGGATTTTTTTTTTTTTTTATCCCAGTATCCTTTAAAACCTGCAGATCTTTGGAAAGGGAAAGTATTTCCATTTCTTTCGTTTGCTTTTCAAAAGTGCAGAGCTTGGCCTTTATCTTGAGGCGCAAAGAGGGAAATACTAAGCATGGCGCCCCTGCCTACAGGCTTGGTACTTGTGAAATATTTTGGTCAATTAAATGTAGGTTGGAAAGACTGAACTGCTCTTAGAAATTTGTCTTCATTTTTTGTATGAAAGCAAAATAATATGTTCTCAAGTTCTTTGATGCTAATTGAATAAAATATAGGCCTACAGATTCAGTGTCCTCGAAAGTATAGCAGATGTTCATTGCTTTGTCTTCAAACAGCCATGTCTGGCTTCTTTTTCAAAGCAGTGTCTTAGTGTTGAAGGACTGACTGCTGCTTTTTTACAAGGTGCTGTGTGCATGCAGAGGTAGAAAGACAGGCAAGGAAGAAAGCAAAATGATCACCTGAATGGATGGGATTATTTTTGAAAGAGGAAATCTGTTGCCGGTGTCTGAGATCTTTTTAAAATCTTCAAATGCACCACAACTATTTGAGCAAGGGAATGAGTGCACGCATGCCCAAGGGATTTGCAGGGATTGAGGAATATCAAGGTAGCAAGTTAAAGAACTTGAAAGTTTGGAAGGATGCTAGAGGGCTACAGATTCACTAAGACAATATGATTATTAGAAAGCAAATAGCATGTTTCTTGTCTCTTCTAGGTTGCTACTACCCCAGTAGGTTTCTTTATTATTCTCATACCAGATTCCCACTTTTTTAATCCTTCCTTGGGACCTGGTTCTGAACTTTTGTTTCCCTCAAATCCCTCACAAAAGGTTCTGCCAGTAATTTTCTGTGACACATGCACTTGTATGCATGTGACTAGATATATTCATTGTGAAAATAATAATATTTTATATTACAGAATGTTAATGCTACAGGCAAGTGACCAGGGTTTTTAAGTGAAAAGACTAGGCCACCAACTACTCCCTGATCTGAGGTTAAGTTATGTGGACAGTCTAGTAAAAAATGATAGATATGAAAAGCTACAGGACATGATAGATTACAGTGTTAGGAGAATTTACAGATAGCTGGATTTCATGGGTTATAGGCACTTAAATGAGAAATGGCACAAACCCAAAGAAAACCAAATTATGTTGGGGGCTTCCTGGGTAGTAGAATTTTTCAAGGCCAACATCCCAACATTAGGTACCCCCCCTACATTAGACCAGCATCACCTAGGTAAGAGTACCAAAAATTTGGGGATGAATGTAGCAAAACTGGGACAGAAAGAGAAAAGATAATTAGGGATGGATATTTTGGATAAGATGAAGTGGAGAAAGGTAGGTTGAAGGGAGGTGAAGAGGAAGATCAAGTAAAAGGAAAAAAGGGATAATAAAGTAAATACGATAAGGTAAATCAAGGTAATATGATAAATATGATAAAAATAAAGGAAGTATGATAAGTTTCATTGACCCTATTTAAGCGGGCTTTTCAGCAAATGTTGAAATCACTGGGTAATGTTTATAGATTGGCGATATTAAAAGAGCAGCTATCCAAAAATTGTTGTCAAACAGTCTTTTGGTTTTTAGGTAAGCACTAGATTAAAGCTGCAAAAATGAGTTTAAGGTCTCACCCCATGTACATTGTCCTGACGTTTGTAACTTCTCATAGATTTTGTTTCTGTCTTAGCAGATGCAGATCAGAGCCCCAGCTGTTACTCCGGTTGAATAAGGTTTACTTCATCTGAGAGGGTACAGCTGAAACTGTTTGCTAAACTGCTGACTTATTTCAAGGAAGTTCTCTTACTATGCAGTCATTCATCTCTACCTTTTATCTAAACACTGAAAAATACAAACTTTAGAAAGAGATCAATTCAAGAGACAAAAATCTATTGAACAGGAATTAGTGAAATCCCTGATAAATGAAGGCTGACAGGGTGCTGTTAAGTTACAGTAAGAAAGTTGCATTGCATGCTAGTAAAACTATGAAAAACCTATTGAAGGGAAGAGCAACATGAGGGAATGAAGAGGGAAAGCCACAAGCAAGATTAACAATGTAGTAGGAGAAGAGGGCTACAAGTTCTTCAGTTTCAGAAATGAACACAAATTAGTGTGTTGGGTCTGGAAAATAATTACTAGATCAGTAAATCCAGTTCTACAGCCCTCAGTCATATCCTAATTTCACTCTCATAACAGGTTTAAGCCCAATATCTTTTTGTCAACAGAGAGACTTTCAGTCTTATGGCAGTTGTGGATGGTCAAACACTGAAATAGAATGTCAGGAGAGATAGTGGTGTATTTGTTCTTCAAGACATTGAAAACCCAGCTGGACAAGGTTCCCAGAAAACTGCTCAAGCTGCTCTTGAGTTGAATAAAGGTGTTGGATTGTATGGTCCCAAGAGTTCCCTTCCAACCTCAATAATTCTTTGTTCAAATATGTTATGCCTTTTTGTCCTCATCACTCTTACCATTCCAGAGCAGTACAAACTCAGATAAGTTGATGGTTGTGGTTCCTTTCCTGAAATAATGCTCATGTCTATTTTTTTTTTCTGAGTTGTGTCAATAGAGAGCAGGAACATCCCTCAAGGGATTTATTTTGACATCTTAACAAACTATGCTCTTGTAACTTCCTGTCATACAACATGCACAGCACTAGCTTCATTGTGTGTGCATCTCTTCTCACTTTTAATTCCTCATTCCTACAAATGAATATAAAGTATACTAGCTCAGGGATGCAGTCATTCTGCAAGTTGTGGGTCAGCTGTCAGCGATTCCAAAGCTAGGACATCTCTCCATTAACAAAATGAGTTTAAGAAGTAATGATAGAGGTATAATCCCAGCTCTTAAGAAAAGGAACTCTTTGAACACCTATTTTCCTGGTAAGAAAAATAAGGTTCTCTTCCTAGGAGGCCAAATCAGACTCAGAAATATGTCATGATAATTACAAAAAGGGATGTCAGACAAAATAGAGAAGAATTCAAAGAATATGAAACACACAACAGCTAAGTATGAGAAAGATCAAAATAATTGCTACTGTACAATATTGTGAACACAGTCATAAGACAGAATATTACTGGAAGAAAGCAAAAGCAGGAA
The DNA here is from genome assembly GCA_026261815.1 of Monarcha castaneiventris obscurior. Classification (NCBI taxonomy): domain Eukaryota; kingdom Metazoa; phylum Chordata; class Aves; order Passeriformes; family Monarchidae; genus Monarcha; species Monarcha castaneiventris. The sequence continues at coordinate 7,394,118 of JAMPIT010000388.1, forward strand.
AATTTTAACCAAATATATATGAAGGTCTAAGGTGGTGGAAACAACTCCAGAAAATGGCCTTGAGACAGATTCAGATTAGATTAGAAAAAGATTTTTTCCTTTTAGGGTGGTCAGATGTTGGGAAAGGGTACCCAGGGAGATTGTGGAGCTGCCATCCCTGAAGGTGTTTAAGAGGCATCTGGATCTGGTGCTGGGTGATATTGTTTACTGGTTAAGGGTTAGAGTGCCTGTGCTGGGTTGATGGTTGGACTGGATGATTTTAAAGGTCTCTTCCAGCCTTGAATATTCTGTGATTCTACGAAAGTTTTTGCAAACTGTTATTCTAGAATGCTGCTTAACATCAATTCGTCCTTAATAATCAAAAATGGGCTGTAGGCAGTTCCTTTGTTATCCGTCAAGGGCAAATTAGGTAGGACCTAAGAAGTGCAAGAATGAATTAACATAAAAATTTTCACTGATTTGACCTTTATGTCTGTAAAGTCCCATCTGCATTTAAACTGCTTCCCATTCACCCAACCCCCACCCCTGTCTCCCTCCTGCAAGTTTGAAGGATTTAGCCTGATGGAAAAACAGTGAGTTGAAATGTCCAGGAGAGAGAAATACAAAGTACAGAAGACAAGGCAAAACACTGATTGAAAAATACGGAATTACATGCAGTGTGCTGAGAAACCTCTTTTCAACACCTATATCTCAAATATGAAGCAGTGTTCAGGGACATCTACACAAAGGTGAGGAGATTGTAGCTAAGCTTGCCTTGTTCAGAAATCAGCTTTTCTTTCCTTCTTATGTTGTCCTAAGATGTTGATACCAAAGGGCTAAACTATTAAGGAGAAAGGAAAGTAGACAGGATGCTGCCCTGCAGAGAGAAAGGAAATGCAGAGTGTAGGTTCTGCCTGACACATATGTAACGGAGTTGGGGTCCTGGCAGGCAAGTATACAAAACAGAATATGACTTTCTAATTGTATCTTTTTGAAAATTAATTCCTCAGGGACAGTTTGTGTCTTAGCTTCCACTGTAGCTTGCGGTATCTTGATGAAGGAAAAAAGGATGTGTAAATACAGTACCAGTATTTCTTGCCCACTTACACAGAAGGAAAGGTGCAGATAAAGGAATCTGTTGTACCTCAATAAAGTTACACAATAATAAAGATGCTTTTTCAGCACTTTAAAGGTCTGAATCTCCACAGGTCAACAGGTCAATAGCATGAGCAATGCTATTAAATTCATATATGGTGAAATGGAAATCACCTTTCTTCCTGCTGTGAAAACAGTTCTTGCCTGGATCAGAATAAATTTTCATTCTAATAGGACAGCAGAAATATATTTAAAGTAAAAAGTACTGCCCAAGAAAGATGCATGAGATTTAGAAAATAGTTAGAAAAGAGTTAAGGTAGTATATAAATCTGAGATTATTTCTACCTCCTCAATCTACTTGAAGAATGGTGAATAGTCCAGGGAAAAAGCAGAATTTCTTTAGGTCAAAACCAATGGAGGACACTTTGGCTACCCAAGAACATCAGTTGGATGATAGATTCTGGCAGTGGTAAAAAAAGAGATTTAGCTTGTATACATTGGGTTTTATTCACCTGACATTCCTGGACATAATTGAACATTTAAATCTACTCATACTCTTGCCCTTCAGTCACAAGGGTGTTGAGAACCAGGCTTTAGGAAATGTTAGGCCGCACACTTTTCTGGCTATCAGGTCTGTCTGACATCCTCCAAGGATACATGCATCACCACATTCACCAGAGAAATATAATTATACACTTATGGTGATGAAAATAACATCAGCACTTGTCCTGAATGGGATAAAATCCTGAAAGGCGTTATTCTTACAGATCTCTATGGGGTCCCTGAGTGATTTTCCATCAAAGTACATGCAATAATACAAAGAGCACAGTAATGTTACTAGAATTGCTATAGTCTTTTCCATAAGAGCTCTCCATTAGTCAATCACAATTTAACCTTTCAGCTACTCACCAATGCAAGGAAAAAATAGGATAAGCTCCAGGAGCTTGAATGATCAACTGCACTTCAATGTTTTGAGCTACTTCCTAGACATGATGAAATCAAGTTCTGGCTACACTGGGAAAATAGTTAAATTTAGGTGCTGTAGAAAAGGATCTTTGTTATCATGTGCAAATGACATTATTGTATATTCCTATCATAACATATTGTTCTTTAGTTACTGTAAGTCCAGTTCAGAGTTAGCTTGCATCATATGCCACAGAGAAATGTATGGAATATGTCCTTGTGAGGCTATATGGCAGAGTGAACTCCACCAGGGAAGCACAGTTTAGAATTTAGTTTTTAATTTTAAAACACACAAAAATATTATTTTCAGATTATTATCTAAATAAATAATAAGAAAGATGAGAATATTTTCTCAAGAAAGTAGCAAAGTAGTAGTGATTGCACTTACATCCTATTTCTGCAGTCTGTGGTTTGTGGAAGATCTGCTGCACCTTTATGAAGGTCTAGAAATTAAATGAGATCAAGCAGAACTTTAGGGCAAGGGCTTTAAACAATGTATCAGAAGGAAAGCTGCTACAATCTGTAATAATGATTTACTAGTTTTCTGGCATCTCTTTCCAAAATTATCACCTATTTTTACAGTTACTTGTTACAGTGCTAATCAAGTGTAACACTTTTTTTTATATAAATTCATTAACCTGAATGTGAAAAATATGAAAGTACAAGTATAATTCTGTGAGAACCTGAGGTTTATATATTTATAAGGTGCATATAACTTCTGTTTGACCCAAATGCAGGCAATTCAAATATAATTCCAATTTTTGAATTTTTTTATTATTTACTTGGTGCTTCTCACACTTCTCAGGAGTACATATTTTACAGACTAATTATTTTGATATTTTATTCCATTGCAAAATTTATATCAAACAACAAAATTCTGGAACATCTGTACCACAACTCAAGCATTATAGATGCCAAACGCTATTTCACATCCATAAAAACTAAAAGAATTTTTCACCAAAAACAATGTTATCAAATAGTTAGGGTCCCAGTTCTATCCAATTCCTCTTGTCCAAGCATATTCAATATACATATATATATATATATATATATACAAGGAAAAAAGGTTTTTTCCCATGATTTTTGAATATGCTAGCTAAGAATTTCTTCTCTGTATTCATTCTGGGTTTGAGAAATTGAAAGATGTAGATAAAGAAATAATCTGCTGCATCAATTTGTTCTGATGAAGAATGATAGTAAACTCAATCTCATTGTTTCCTCTGTTTAAACTGGTCCTGGAAAGAGCAGCAAGATTCAGCTTCAAGGAGAACTTGCAGGTTTTGCACGATGCAGTACGCTTCCAGTAAAATTATTGTTGTTGTTTTGCTGAAAAATGGAACAATTTGAGACTTTACTTTTTGGTCTCTCTGGAAACTCTGTCATTCAGCTACATTTAATCCCTAGGTCAAGTGACATAGACCTATTCACATCCCTTCTGTTCAGCTCTTACTCCATCAAGGCAGACAGGCTGTACAGACCCACGAACACTCCCTGGGAAGAAAGTTATCTGATCATTGCTCCCGAGTGCACATGCTTCTCCATTCTGTACCTCATTTCAATCTCATCTCAAAAGGTCTAAACCTCTTGGAATACCTGAGTCCTTCCAGCAGGGCAAGTATCTGGGAAACACAATGCAGGGGCAAAGCATTCTGCAGGCAGAGTGGGTGTAAGTGGGTTGCTAATGCATCCTGGCACTGAAGATGCCCATAGGTAATAAAAAAAGGCAGAGCAATGAAAAAAAGGAACCTTATCTCCAGTGTGAAGTGTCTCCAGAACACAAGGGTTGCTGCTTAAGGGCTGCTTTTGACCTAGTTTGAACTGCAATTGAAGCATTTGCTACACTATGAACAAATGACTCCTAAGATGACGTCTGGAGACCAGAAATAGGATGAAACTAATATCCAGTGGCACTCCTTTTTCTAAAAGTGTATTAAATTCCCCTTCCTTTAGAAAGCAGATATTGCACTGAGTGGTACAACATTAGTTTGTACAACAACAGCAGGTAGTATACTGGCAAATGAAGGTGTATTTCCAGGTCCAAAAGTCCAGCAGGACCAAAGCTTGCACTTAATCCCACAAATACTTTGGTCTTTCTTCTTTACAACATTGGATAGTCTGTCTTGAATTGCATGCTGTGGAGGTGGGATAGTTCCTGAAAAGTGTGACTGCCATTATGTAGCCTCATATGTCTCAAAACTGTCATCTTGTGCTGGATTGTTAAACACAGATGTCAATAGAATAGAATAGAATAGAATAGAATAGAATAGAATAGAATAGAATAGAATAGAATAGAATAGAATAGAACATTTTGGCTGGAATAAACTTAAAAAAATCAGGTAGTCCAACTGCCTGACCAATTCAGGACTGACCAAGTTAAAGCATGTTATTATGGGCATTGCCCAAATGCCTCTTAACACTGACAGGCTTGGGGCATCAATCACTCACCTCTCCAGGAAGACCCTTTGACCACCCTCTTGGTAAAGAAATGTTTCCTCACGTCCAGCCTAGACCACCCCTGGTACAGCTTTGAACCATTCCCACATGTCTTATCACTGAATACAGAGAATAATCAGTAGAAAAGATGATTTCCTGCCTTTCAGAAAAAGACATTTAATGTAGATACGTAACTGTGTATGCAGGACACCATGAATCCCCTTAGAATATTTTATTACAGAACTTGGAGTGGAACATATGGTGATATGCAGTAACAGTAATAGATTTTTCCATCCCATACTGACTATGTTGTTAGCTTGAAGACCATCTAATATGACTTTAAAAGTTTCTTCTTCAGAGTTGGAGTATCTATGGAGGTAGGTGGTCACTGGGTTATGGTTGTCACAGATGACATTCCTTTTAGTTCATTTTAAAAATCACTGATGACCTGTAGTTGATGGAATAACTCAATTAAGAAGTTTTTTATTGCCCTGAATGAATTGTTAAACTAGATATGTTTGGGGTCTTTTTATATTCTCTGATTTGTGAATAACAGAAAAATTTATTTCACCGTCATACCAGTCTTGGCAGAGCAGTAATAGCCTTTTTTCTTGGTTATCAGCAGACAGTAGTCCCCTTAGCTTATTTCCATTGGACACCAACAGCACCCAAATATATATGCTCAATTAATGTTACATGGAAAAACTAATTTATAGAGCCTGAATTGCTTTGGCTTCCATTACAAATAATTCTGAGTTAATATTTAATACTTTATAACATTGAATGAGAGCTTTTGTTACCTGGATAGAACTCGCTGAAACTTTGTTTTACAACACCTTAAGGCTTTGGGTAAGCTTGTATCATACAGACTGTAATTATTACCAAAAAAAATCAAATCCTCACATGGTTACTCAGTTTTATTTTAGTGCTTTCTTAAGCAAAACTCACTAGCCTGCTGTCCTGGTTTTGTCTGGGATAGAGTTTTCTTCCTAGCAGCTGGTACAGAGCTGAGTTTTGAGTTTAGTATGAGAATAGTGTTGGTAGCATACTGATGGTTTAGTTATTGTTCAGCAGTGCTTACTGAAAGTCAAGGACTTCTCAATGTCCCATGCACTCAGATTGAGGAGGTGTACAATCAGCTAGGAGGGAACATGGCCAGGGCAACGGACCTACACTAGGTAAAGGGATGTGCCCACTACATAAACCTGGGGAAGCTGTTCAGGAGGAGCTAATCATTGCTTCAGAATGAGCTAAAAATCAGTCAGCAACTGTACTGTGTATCACTTGTTTCTCTTGGGTTTCATCTCTCTCTCTCCTTCTCCTTTTTTCCTTTTTTTTTTTTTTTTTTAATTATTAAGTATATTTTACTTTATTTCAATTATTAAACTGTTCTTATCTCAACCCACAAGTTTTATTTCCTGTCTCACTGGGAGCAGGGAGTGAGCAGGCAGCTGTGTGGTACTTAGGTGCCGGCTGAGGTTAAACCACAACACCTGTGCACAGAAATGAAATCAATGGGAAAACTGCAGCTGAGATTTACAGGACTCTCAGGAGCTAGCACTCTTCAAAGGACAAATCTGGGACACTGCTGTGTTTCGCCATCTGATGCACTGTGTCATTGCAACCCACTATCAAAATGCTATAATTACATGTCAGCATGCTATGCCAGAGAGTGAGATATAATTATGCTGACCCATCACTAGCTAAGTTTAGAGGCTTCTCAGTTGTCTACAGCCCTTGCTGCTTCAGTAGACAAGTCTACTCCAGTGATATTGGATCACTTGGAACAGGTAGCAGCAGCCTAGAATTTCTAAGACTTGAACAAATTTGTTACGAATGCACTACTGGATGCATCAATTTTGCTTTTTTTTTTTTAAAGTCACTTACCCAAGGCTAAGTTTGAGGGAATAGATGTGAAAAACCACTATATTTGGGAAGATATCTTTTGAGGCAAAGTTCTCTAGGTCATAGGGTCCTACCAGGAGGCCTCTACATAATTTTGTGTAAACTACTGAAATGGAGTCTACAGTCTTTCTGTCCACAAATTCATCAGAGTGATTAAAAAAAGAAGGCTGAAGGATCAAAGATCAATCCAGGCACACTGGATTCTCCAACTTTTAAAATAGTTTCTGTCTGAAGCAACAATGGACCAGACTGCACATTCCACATTAAACAGGAGTCCCATGATTGTGTTCCCTGACAATGTTTTTGATTGTTACAGCCTGATGATTTCAGGCTTGCTGTTGTTGAGAAAATGAGACATCCCACAAAATTTTCTGCAAACTAGTAAGATTTCAGGGCTGAAACCAAAAAACAGAGACCAAGTCTGGACTGCTTGTTGAGGAAGAGGCTTCTTTATGCTGGATTCCCTTCCCTTCCCTTCCCTTCCCTTCCCTTCCCTTCCCTTCCCTTCCCTTCCCTTCCCTTCCCTTCCCTTCCCTTCCCCTCCCTTCTTAAAGGAGCAAGGATAAAGTCCTTGAAGCACATACATCACAGTGCATCCAATTGTTTTACCACATAAAAGGAAAACGGAAGGACCAGAGCAATAGGCAGTGTGGATTTGAAATTATTTAATAATAAGAAAATTTATCACATAATATGATTATATACTTTTAAAGAACTCAAGATAGCATAATAGAAATATTATAGATTCAGCTTTTATTCCAATCAACACAACTATAAATAAATAATAAAATTACTTGCAGCTTTTTAAATTTCTCTATATGAATCATATGCAAATAGAACTACTGTCTGATATAAATTTGGGACAACTCCATTAACTGTGTTTACCTTTGAAGAAATATTGCACAGGGAGTGAGTGTTCAGAGTCCACACATATCTGTAACTCAAGTCTGTAGTCAGTGTAGCTGTAAGGTTGATTCAGACCTTCAAAGACCCTCCTCTACTTATAGCCTAAATCATGAACATGGACAAAGAAGGATGATCTGACTGTTGATTTTTGTCAAATAGGCCACCTCTGTCTTTTACTTCACTCACATCCTGCAAGCTCAGCAAGTCCTTACATTCCTTGTTTAACTGAGGGCTCTGTACCATATGCTCACGAGTCAGTTTCACTCAAAAAAGTGACCAATATTATCAAAATGATAAATGGCTAAAAAGTTCTCAATGAAGATCATTTATCTTTTCAGTGCTAAGAAGAGACTTTTCAGAAGATACTTTTCCGAGACACGCATCTGCACTTTGAAACTTGTTATGCCCATTTCTGTTAAGGGTCTTTTTTGTTTTTGTTTCCTCCACTGGTTTTAGAAATTTTACATAACTAAGTCAAAGATGAGGATCCTGCCATGCAATAACAGCCCCAAAGACGTATTTTGTTCCAAAATATCTTTAAAATATCATGTTTCATGATTTCAATAAGAAGAGGACACAGGTGTTTCCAAAAGCTTGCAAGTGAAGATTCTGAGCAACCAGGATTTAAAATTGAGGTGTAAACTTCTCAATATAAATAATTCAAACAGAACTTCCAAAATCATCTTCTTGAAATTAGGCGTAAAATAAAAGGAGATTCCTGTGTAGATGATAAGTTATACTCACATTGCCAAATACTGCTTTTTCTCTTTTATAACTTCATATACTGTTTCACTTAAGTTAAATAACTCCAATTATATTTAATAACATTTTCTTGTATAAGAACATATTCATGAAATATGTTATGATCAAATAAGTGTTTCTACTTTTCTTTGCATTTTAGAATGAATTTCTCTTATTTTGATCAGATTTACTGGACACAGTAAAGTCACTGTAATACCCAAAGACATGTGAACCTTCTTCCACAGAGATACAGGGTAGTGGGGGGAAAAAAGTAATTAAATCAACATGGAATTGGACATAGATCAGTATTAAAATCTTAAAAAACCAAGTACAAATAAATATGGAACTCTTTATCTCTTCCTTTTCATATTAGCCAAACCATGCTTCATAATAAACATGGTTTATATAAGGCACACTATGCAAATTCCCATGCTCCCTAGAACCACTGCAGAGAAACAGTGTCCTGTGGCTTTCTTCCCATAAATAATTATCAGGATTTATGTCCTGTGACATTTGTCTCCTATTCTTTCTATCTTCTATGTGCTGTTGAATCCTCTGTAAGTCTTTTCTGCTACTAACACAGGTCTCTAAAGTACCTTGTGTGACTAGGACCTGAGCTGTGACCGAGGTTTTTGCCAGACATGGGAGAAGAGGGAGAAGGAGAAGCAGCAGGTAGTTGGGGTAAGCAAGGCAGTTTCTTGGTTCTGAGAACTGCAAACCCTGTTTCCTGCCATTGTTTATTTCACCTAATTATTCAAACATATCAAGAGGCAATCCAAGCAATGCAGTTACTGCCCCATGTACTTTTTAATTAGGTGGCTAAAGTTTTAAAAAAACTTGAACAAAATCATGTAAATCTGCTTTTGTAATGGACATGTCCTTACAACACCTTTGTTGCAGGGAAGGAGCATGCCTTTCTTTATAAAATAGGATTTTGAAAATAGAAATCCCTTTGCTAAAATATGTAGATATCCAAAAAAAATGGTCTATGGATTTGGTAGGAAAAAAAGTAAATTTTTTCCACACAGTTTTTGCTGAAAATCATGTGAAAACTAAAGAATTCTGTTAATAATCACAATATTAATTACAACTTAAATTTTGAAAGGGAACAAGAAGCAGAAAAACATTTCCTGAGAAATTAAAACTTGGTATTCTGTCAAGTACTATTGCTTGAATGTGCTAAGTACCTTTGTTTCATCAGTCCCATGGATCATCTATTTTGAGAAGGTATTGTGGTTCCCTTCCCTGATCTCAGTAGCTTCAGGTTTCCTTCACAGAACATGGAGGAAAGGTTCCTGATTATCATTCTATGCATTCCTGGCCAAAGCACCAAACTTGCTAAGACCATAGAGCAACTTTTTGTGATACTTGCAATGGTTTTGACCCTTCAAACCCTTTCTAGGTGAGCACTGAAGAAATTAATCCTTGGCTTTGTTTGTTGCTTTGTTTGTTTGTTTTCCAAGAAGGCAGCAGTCTCCGAAGCCACTATCACAGGCTCTTTATCTTCATTGTGTTAATCTGTATGTAACTTCCTCAGGTATTACTGTAGGTCCAACGCAGCATAACTATTTTTAGTCACACTCTAAGGGCTTCTTAGTGTGCAGCAAATCAGGATGTGAAAGCATAATCCACTAAATGCACTGTATGGAGTATCAATGTGGACTTTGCACAGCAAATCCTGGACTTTAAAATGTTGACTATTTTGTACACTTCAAGCAGGTACCCTTCTTTATCACACATTGATTCCTAAAAGAAACACTAAAAATTGTTCCTCATGAGCAGTTAAGTAAGGGATTGAACTTAATGTGTCTGAATCTATATTGCCTGAAGGAGAGCTTCAGTTGAGCACTTCGAGCCCAGCCACCAGATCAACCCTAAGACAATAACTCAGGTCCCTCCATGCCCAGTACCTCAATCCCCTAATGCAGGACCTAACCCACTACCTTCAAGTCAATTTTTTACAGAGGATGATTTGAACCACTGAATGAAATGCTCTATTCTATATTCTGATTTGGTGAATAAGACACAAATTCACATTTGCCATGCACATAGGCTGATAGCCAGCAGCAGAAATACTTGGGAACACATCTAGTAAGACACAAATGTGTCTGTTGTTCTGAGGGAACATACCAGAATGTTGTAGTAAATTTTTGTTAGATTTTTAATTATGATTAACCTCACTTTGCTCAGATCATGCAGAAGTCAAGTATTTACCCGTGTCTTTAAGCATCACTTGTAAGCTACTCATTCCACAGGTCTTCCTTGGGAACACTTGAGGAGACTTCAGTAAGCTGATGCTGATTACAAATGGCCTGTGGTATAGATCAGTGATACCATGTCTGTACAGGAAGCCACAACACCAAACTCCAGAAAGATTTCCATAAAAACAGAAGCCACTACCTTGCTCTGTGATTCTCAGCGTGATCCTCAGCGATTCTCCCACTCTACAGAGGCTCCTGTATAACACTCTGAAATCTGAGATTATGAAATTTCAATTTAACTGCCTGCTCTTAGGAGGCTCCATCTTTTATAGAATTATCATTTTGTTTTATTTCTTTTTCAAAAAATAAGAACATCACATTTTTTCTCCAGTATTTTGGTATGTCCCTTGTCCCTGCTTTTCTGCAGGTCAGTGATGAAGTGAGTTTCTGATCATAAAAAGGGAAGAATTAATCTTCCTAGCTGTCAGTCCACATTTTCCTAGGAGACAAAATAGTGCTGATAGGAACTTCAGTCTTCTACTAGGCTCTGTCCAGTTACAGACTACTGAGAGCTGTTAACCAGCAAATGCAGAAGGATAGGAATAAATTGTCATTGCCCAAGAGTTTTGAGCTTTTCAGCTCATGTTCTGTCAGGGCAGATTCATGAGGCAGGAGGCAAAGTGAGACTCTATGTTTTGTTGGCATTTTGGTTGTGGTAAACATTCCCTCTGGCCAGGATGACCTTGTGTGATGTGGTCTTGCTGGCTTAGAGACACATTAAAGACATTAAAACAGTTTTCAGGGTGTAGGTGATCAGTCCTTTGTAAAAACTCAGCAGACCTTTTGATTTGTCTTGAGACTACCACCATAAAATGAAGGCTCCCAAGGCTGCAGTCATTTTTTTGACTGTAAGTCAAATTCCCATAGGAGCAATCTGTTTGTGCTCTAGTGGTTTTGCCATAAATTTTCTTACTTGCTATGTATCAGCATTGTTTTCACAGGATTTTGCTTCAAAACACCCAGACACAATGTCTCTGGAAGGCTTCCACTGATACTAGTGATGAAACCACTGAACGATCGTTTGGATCAGATCCCCAGTAAAGACTATATGTTTTGGTGCTGTTTGTGGACTCAGTTGGAAAGGAAAGATAAGTAATATTATTGAAGTGAACAAATAAATTAAGATAAATGGTTTCCAATATGGCAGGATGTTGAAAAATATGCATAGCTAGTAGGTATATTATATAAAGTGTTTCACAGCACCAGGTCACTTACACATGGCTTGATTTATGGTTTTCTTCAAAACGTTCTCATTCATGTTGAGCTTTAACATGCTCATCAGCATTACTTAAGCTAATCTGCTTGATTGCTGCTGTAGCAGCTCTTGGCTTGATGTCTGCTTAGTTTCAGACTTTGTATTCAACAGGCTCTCCTGTTGCCCTAGCAGTATGACTCACATACAGTACAAGGCAAATGCCAAGGTGCTGCCAGTCACAAGAAACTGATAGAAATGGAAGTGAAATATTTGGTAGTTTCTTTTTCTGACCACAGGGTGTTGATGGAAAGAAACAAGGCAGGACAATCATGCTGCTTTCACATTTTGCTCAAGTGCCAGGAGGCGGTTCTTTCACAGTCACTGCAATTGTTCCTGTTTAACATGGAAGCCTTAAGCCAGACATAATTAGACATTTTCTTGACAAATCATTTGTGCAAAGTCTTGACAGGTTGAAAACTGAAACGGTTGTGCTGCATTCTTCAGGGTCTGAAACAGACAGGATTACAGAAAAATGAAAGCAAGTACTGTGAAAGCTATAACTTGCAGAAATATGTGTCTAGTGCGAGTACAAAGTCTATGTCATGTTTGATCAAAACAATTAGACAGAATATTGTCTCGTGCTTTGCTGGTGTTATACTACAGTATATTAGTAATATATAAGGGCTGTATTTCACTAGATAAATTCCGTGCCAAATGAGATGCAAACAAACGCACCAAAAAATATAATATGCACATATCTGATATTACTGCAGAGCAAAGTAAGTGTGTAAGTCTTACAATTTGAGCTCACGTAACAACTGAAAGCTTCTTCAAGTAAGATGAGCTATTGCACTGGAAAAAGAAAAGCTCCATTAAACTGTTATCATATATTGTCAGTACACTCATGGAAATAATCATAGAGTTATAGAATCATTGAGGCTGGAAAAGCCTTAATGATTTACTGCATCTGAGATATTAATATTCTTCCTATGAATGGTAGTATCAGTACAAAGACTTGCTCAGTGATGTCATGGTTAGATGGCGCAGATGTAGACATTTTGAAGTATTTGCAAATATTTTAATCACTACATAATGAACAAAATTCTCAAACATCTTAGTTTCTACTCCTGCTTGCAAATACCATGATTTTCATGAAAACACGTAATTCTAGGTGTGGTTTAACAGCAAATTTATAGTGATAATGAAGGTTTTTATGAAGATACTACAGGAGGCTCCTCAGTGCATTAGAATGCAAATAATTGAATCAGTGCTTTTCATAATGCGTCTGGAATGTCTGGTGAAATAGAACTACTGATTATTCCCTGTAACATATTTTCATGTTACTTCACAAAATGTAGCAATTTGTAATAAATCTGTTTGGTAAGATAGCTCTAAAGCATCACACAAGATCTTTTCCACTTTCCAAGATCTTTTCCAAGGCATTATCAAGATCTCTGTATAATACAAATGTGGGAAAAATACATTCACAGGTGATCTTTCAGCTTCTTTATGGATGAACAAAATTTTCTCAGAGATTTTCAAGTCTTAGTGTCATGTTTTGCACAAAAAAACAATAAAAGAAGAGAGCACCTCCCCTTGTAATGAAATAAATCACCAGCTGAAGCTTCCAAGTTGGCCTCAAATTTTGCAATTGCACACGATATAGTTCTGGTATGTAGCATCATATGTATGTGCAAAAGCAAAACAATACACCCCCAGGAAAACTCTATATATATATGTATATATATGTATATATATGTATATATATATATCTGTTAAAATGTAAGTCATATCCATCATACACAGTCTATGGGCATTCAAAAGATCTCAAAAGAAATGTTCTTGCAGAGGTCAAAATGCATGTCAGATTTCGAGCTCCTGCATATCTTCATATTCTTTGCTCTTCCACCAGCTATGTGGTAAGAGGGAGCATCATGTCTTTCTTATGGCTTTCTTTAGCAGTCTGTATTAGTAATCGTATTTCAGAATTACCTCAGCGACTGATAGAATTTCTTGTTCAATACTTGGAGAGAAGTAACTTCTCTGTAACTCAGTTCATCTTTCTGTTGTCTTGTCCTCTATCAGTTCACTAAGTGGTTAAGGAATCATAATGAATCGTGCCTGTATATCTTGTATCTCAGATGACTCTGGCTTAAACTCAGTCATTTGCACTTCTTAAATATAAACTGACTAATACTCAAAAGATTATAGTTAATAATAAAAATTCAGGTAGTAATCCAAGTAAAATTATTTCTGCTATATACATTATGTCTTTTCCTTCTGCAGCTGCACAACAGTGAAATTCTTGTTCGTCATGAATGAATTTTACCTTTGGCAGTTTGGAAATGTATTCTTTTAATTGCATTTTTACTGTAATCCAAACTCGTATCAGAGACCAAAAAAATTTTGCTAAATCTGTTTGACTCAGAACATATGCTTCAGTCTTTGTTGTAGCTCACTCAGGAGTGCTTTTGTGTGTGGTACAGAATGGATTAGTTAGATGTAGCAAAAGGTAGTAATCAGAAATTATTTGTGATAATATGTAACTTATTAAAGATTTACTTACAAACCACATATTAAAAAAGCATTAGGACAATCTCTGCTTTATTATTTTAAGCAGTGTTTTTCACTTTGATTGAATGTAGCAATTTCTCAGCTTCAGAAGAGGTCTTATTTTTGCATGACAAAACCTTCCTCTAATTTTACTCTTAATGCTGCCTTCTTTTAGTTGTACTGCATTTCTGAAGTTCAATCCTGTAGAGTTTCACTCCCCGCTCCTCTTTCTAATGTTTGTTAGCATGGCTGTTCTTAAACATATTGAATTATGGAAACAATGAAAGCAAGGGTGCCTATAGGCAGCTCAGTCATCTATGTCCATGTGAAAGTTGCCAGCACACTGCCTGGGGGAAAGCAACCTTTCTGCCTTGAGACACCAAGATATGCTGTCAGCATATTCTAGGAGAAAATGTGTTTCTGTTTTAAGTACGAGAATGAAAAGAATAAGTAAAAGTAATAATAATATTGAGTTCTGAGAATAGCATATGGGTGTGTTTATAAGCAAAGCCCCTGGTAAGTCATTAGATCTATATCATTTGAGTCTGTGACAAATACTCTAGCTTTAAAATACTGAAATATTTTTCGTATCTCATGATTGGCATTGTGCCTCAGAGTGTCTGCCTACCTGGCAGGAGGTGTAAAAGTTGTGGGAATGGTCCTGTGAAAGGAAAGATAAGAGTAAAATCAAAGTGGCATTGGCTGGGGTTGCAATTCATAGTCAAATGGCATAGTCTGTGCATGAAGAGTCACTGGGAATGACACCTCCTTTCTTAAAGACATTGAGTGAATAGGAATAAATACAATGAATTCTGCACTGCGATGTAGATATTCTCTTGGCAGTTCGTAATAGTTATGATTTTCTTGCCAATGTAGCAAAAAGCTAAAACAAATTAATTGGATTAATAAAAAAATCAGTTAAAAAGGTATGATGGGTTTGATTGATTTTTTTTATTTGTATTAACAAAATTCAGTGTTATAAATTAAAAAAAAAATTAAACTGCTTTCAAAAATAGCCAAGCAAATACATATCTGGCCACAGCCATCATTGGAGACAAAAAATTGTCATGTTCTAGTACGGTCCAGCACAGAGAGCAATGCACCTGTGGATGTTTAATAGCAGCACACAAATGCATGGGCTACAGCCCAGCTCTTGTGCTTCTCTGTCCTCTGCAGCCAGGGAATTCTATGTGCTATAAAGCTCCTCTGCCATTAACCTGCTGGCCCTGTGCAACAACAATACAGCAAGAGGAATGATTTTCATTCCTCAGAAAGCCGCCTGAAGTCTCACTTCTCTCTTCTATCACAGCCCACTGTAGGTAGCCTGAACTTGTGTTAAAACTTAGCTGAGAAAAATTGGCTCTCAGTGATATTCACTCATGTTATCTTTTATTTTTGTAAGCCCAGTGCTAGAGAAAAACCTCTTTTCATGTAAAATGATGATATGGTTAATGTGAATGGAGAAGGATGGAAACCAACAGCAAGAGTGAAAAGGAGTAAAGGAAATTATGTTGTTTGAAATACAACCCAGTAAATGGATGTACTTAAACCCAGTGTTGCATGAAGACTCATCCATTTTTTCTCATAAGTAAGTCTAGGAAAATAAAGACATACATAAATAAGAAATTTTTATTTGTATACTACATTCACCAAGGAGAAGGGAAATTCTCAAAAGCAATATGAACACCTTTGTAAATACAGAAAAAATACCCTGAAATGAGTTGGGACAACAGGAATAAGTTTCTGCTGATTCTAATGGATTTAGGATTAAGCCCTGAACAACAAATTGGAGAGGGTATTCAGTATTAGACAGGAGCATGAAACTCCATGTTTGATGGTGGGGAAAAATAGCCAGTGAATCAATCATCTCTGGTGTTGGTGATGTACAGCATCCTGAATAAAAGCTGATGGTGGTGCTGGCACACGGTGGGGAATAGGTAACACCAGGGATCCATGGTGCAAGCTGGCAGGAATGTGAAGACAGCAGAATGCAGCACCCAAGAGTAAAGGGAATGTTGAGAGATATGAGTGCTTTTGCTGGAAGGAGAGAATTTGGTTTCCAATAAAAACACAAGAGAAACCCTCTCAAATCCAATTCACTGAAAAGACTGAGAGAACAAATTGGCTTTACACTGTGCGGTGACCATCTCCTGACTAGAACTTCATTGGAGTAAATTAATTTTATTAAAATTTTTGTTCTACAGTCAATAAAAATGTAAACATAAGATCTTATCAACATGAGTGTCCCAACAACGTTACACCTGAACAAGGCAGGGAGAGATGTTACTTATGCGACTACACATGAAAATCCAAATTTTGTGAATTATGTCTGGAAACCACAAGAATCTTCAGAGGTCTGGGACAGTCTGATGAGAATAATATCATTCCACAGCCAAGCACCCACACGACAGCCCAGCTTTTTCAAGCAGTCGATGTAGAATAAATTTGATAATTCAATCTACAAGTTATAACAGCAATGTCTGGTTGATAGAAAGAAAGATATACATTGCGATTTACAGAGATGTGTACTGCCTTCTAACAGAGACAAGAAGGCAGAAGACAGTCACAGAAAGAAGAAAAGACTTTTTTCAGCAGAGACAATAAAAAAGCTCAAGGGAATAGCCTTAGAAACAGAAGAAAGTCTACCTATCAAAAATGGTGGTGTGGTAATTTCCATTTATGTGAGGTAATTTTTCATAAATAAAATGGAGTGGGAATAAAGTGGGAATGCTCTCTTGTGGCAATAAGTTGTACTGGTCCCTTGCACGCAGTAGTGGGTGATTAATTTTGACTAATATGAAATGTAAAATCTGAAAGAAAGGCTGATGTGTCTATGGTCATATATCATATGGCTGTAATAGTTGGACTGTCTTGGATCCAGGAGATTCCAGCAGAGATGTCCCAGCATCATTATGATATGCTGAACAAGGGGTGGGGAATTCCTGCTCATCACCTGCTACAGGAAACATTGTGATTAAGTTTTTGTGGTCCTTCCTCATGCTGCTACCTTATCTGAGCTGCTTCTCTGCCAATTCATTTTCTTCCAAGCCTGACACAAAATAAAACATTAAGAAAGCAAATCATACAGTTGTATCAGTGGCAGAAAATGAGTCAGAGCAGGGTGTATTCTGTTCTATACCTCAACTCTGTCCTCTCTAACAGCTCATACATCTGACTGCCAGGGAAATAAAATATGGAGATCCTTAGGGCTGCTAATGACAAACAAAAATTGCCTTCTCATAGCTCCTGCAGAAAAATTAGTAGCCAATAGTAGAACCATCTTCTCAGCCTCAGGTCTGCAAATATAACAAAATATTGTAGTTAAAATAAATAAACAGTGTTTGACTGTTTTAAAATCATGATGTGCATAGTTTATCATTATGCATTACCAAACAGTTGGGCAAGAGTGAAATCAATACAGTGTCCACAGCTCTCTCAGGCAAAAGTATGTTTGAAAGAAATTAACACACCTGTACAAGATGTGCCAAAATTTTTCTAGTTAAATATGTTTGGCAAACATATTTATTAGCAAGTTAATATTAACTGGTAACAGTATAGACATCTGTTGATCTGATCAGTAATGATGCAGGAATCACTAATTCTCCAATGAATGGTTTGCACCAGCACCTGTGGATCTTCTTGCTTAATCAGCATGATTAGCCTTTGATAAACTGCTATACTTCCCCAGTCTTTTAGCCAGTGGCTTACTCTACCTCCTATACTGCCTCCTATAAACACTTCAATCTGAAACAATTTCAGGAAAAGTATTATTCCCAGGGTAGTGGCTCAGTTTGCACAGCTTCTACCAAACAGTTTTCTGAAAGGCATCCCTTGAGCTTAAGGCAGTCTGCTTGCAACATTTTAATTGTTTTATTTCTTCTTTTTTCTTTCTTTGTTGTTGATCTAAATTAAACTCTATTGGAGACTGCAGCATTTCATATTATAACAATGCCTGTCAGGAGTTCGTTACTGTGCATGATAAAATGTAAACTCTTTAATTAGCTTTTTTGTAATAAACATTGGAAACTACTTTAGCATCTTAATCAGTAGAGTTTCAAAGTTATTTTGCTTTTTTACTTGCCTCTGCTGCTCTTCTTTGTTTGCTATGCTCTATTACTCCGTTGAAAGCTATCATTTACAGTTTATCCCACTATTGACAAGCAGTGTGTTTGCCTTTGCTATTTTTGACTAAAACCAAATATTTTATTAAAAGTCTCCTAACAATGTATCTCAAACACTTTGACAGAAAATGTTTGGAAGCACATCACTCACTCTAAGGTGAGTTCGCTGGAAACAAGTTGCTCTAATTTATTTAACCCAACAGTGGCAGCTAGATATCACAAAATTCCCAAGCTATTGCAAAAGCAAACATTTATGAAGGGGTTGCTAAGTGGATCGCTGGCTGCTGAAGAGTATCAAACATGGTTGTCTTAAGCACAGTTTTAATAAACTAAGCTATTTATACTATGATTGAGATTTGGAACAGTTACATTTGTCCTCCATGCTAGCACCCAAAGCAGCAATATGATGCTAAATACGTGGTTCCCAAGGAGTAAAAACCAAATAATAAAAGGGGTTTGGAAGAGATCACACCCTAAGTGTTTTTGGACTAGAACTTTTTAGTAGCTTTTTTCCCCCCCTCCATTTGCAGGCTTGAGCAGTACGAAAATAAAAGAATCTGAGGCTGTTAAAAAGGCTGTGCTTTACACATAGTTGTGTTGTCTCCAACGATCAGCTGTTTAGCTGCTGAGATCCACGAGCTCCAGAAACCCACAGTGGGAACCATGCATCTCAAGATGCTCCTCCAACAATCTGCTGGGCAGACAGGAAGCTGCAGCTGTGGCCTGGCCTGCAACTGCCTCAGAGACAGCTATGGCATGGCCCTGTTAGTCTGTTTTCCTATGCTGTCTGAGTGCCTGTCGAGTAGGAGAAAGCTGGGGTTGAGAAACAACTTCTCTTTCACTTCATGGATTACTGACAGAGGTCAAAAATCTGATGCCAAATTACAAATATTAAAAATAAAATTACATCTTTTGGATTCTCCTCATTTTTTGTGCTCTGCCACCCAAAGCACCTGGAGGAATTATGGTATTTATAGGTAGGGGGGCTTTTTTGTTAGTTTGACGGTTTTGTTTTGGTTTCTTTGGGGATTTTTTGGGGTTTTTTTTGTTGTTGTTTTTTGGTTTTTTGGGTTTTTTTTAATTACAGTGTGTAATATGATGCATTTGGTGCCTCCTGAGGACTGTCTTAAAAAGCCCAGCAGAAATCAAGTTCATTATTCAGACCTTCTGCAACCAATTATTGAAGAATTACAGTTGAGAAGGGATGTTCTTTCATGCAATGTATGATAGTAATTTTCATTTGAAAGTGGGAAATGATCCTCACCAAATTCATCTCATATGAATTAGACTATCTCTAATACCTGCAGTGTTGGACAGGATGAAGACCAGGAGATCATATGAAAGAGATTACCTAGAACTGTAGCAGCACCACTGTGCCACTTAATACTCAAAAAGATTTAATATTAAACCTTTTGGAATTGTATTTTCTTTCTGAAGAGATTATATTATTCATTTATATCTTGAATACTGTTAAGATAACAAAGGCAAGTTTTTATACTAAATAAAAAAATCTGCTACTTGCTAAGCCAGAGAGCATTTTCTTACTAAGGGTTAGTCAGTAACCAAATGTTCCTGATCTGTGATATAACAAATATCTCAACTTTATATCTACCTGTTCACCTAAGGATTAAGTTCTACTGTGTGGCACCATTTCAGCAGCTTGTTCAGAGCTGTTGAACCAAGTGTAATATTTGAAGAAACAAAATATTTTTGAAAATATTATTTCAAATACAGAGTTAAAATTACCATGGCTGCAAAAATGCTGATCTTTCCTTATAACCCTAGTCCTGATATCTACTCTATCTACATTACCCAGTGTTTAATTAGATGTTAATATCACATTTATTTGTTTTCATTAAAAAAACAAAGACCCAGTGAAAGCCAACAGTCTGCCAAGCAGCCTGCTTTACACCAAATTACTTCTTTTCAAAGGGATGTATCTACTGCAATACCAAATAGACTAAATAAAAGTCATCAGAATTCCCCAAATTATTTTCCCAAACTGTCCAAAATGATTCAGTCTGAAGCAAATATTTACATGGATTCTTTCTGAAAATATGCAGTCAAGAAACTTAGAGATACCTAATATCTGAAAGGCTTTTCTCTCAGCCTGTATTAATAAGCAGTGATATGCTTCTTTTTATATTAACCGGGACTTGACGGTCAGAAAAAATTAACCAATTCAAAATTTAGGGTTAATTAATAAACACCATCTCAAACCTTTGTTCAGAAATCAAGGGAAGTGAAACAGAACTTTCTAGCGTTCCATTTTTCCTAGCCCCAAAATAAGCATCATAATTTCAGATTTAGCTGTGACCTGCAGCTTCACTGAGGCCACTTGCTGTTTAGCAGTTTTCACTCGTCAGTGGGAACATGTAGCACATTGTAGGCACTAGACATGGGTTATTTGGTTATTCGCAGATTGACATACTTGCCATTCCTAAAATATTCTTCAATGGAAGTTTTGTTTCCTTTTTTACCTGTGACTTTAACTCTTACACTTCAAATTGTCATTTAACTCTTGTGCCTCCTGCTACCTTCAATGTAGAGTGGCTCCTTCTCCCAGGAAGGTTTAGTATTGGTCCAGAATTTATATGTTTACAGTTTTAACATGCCCTCACTTCATTACATCCTCCATTTTAGCAGGTGTGTCTCCCAAACACAATTTCAGCAACATGTTTCAGCACTGCTTGTTAATTACCACATTCAACTCCTCTTCAACCTGCTGCATTTCAACATAGCAGTCCCAGAGAGACGGGGCACAGGAGGTAGACTGATTTCTCATTTCATTCTGAGATTTCAGGTGTTCGCTGTGGTTTAGGTCTCTAAATATAGACCTGGAAAGATTACTTCCACAGAAACTTTAGCATGAGCTTCTGAAAATGTACATTGCTGTACTCTTCCTCCCTTTCCCTTCTCTCCAAGGAGGAATATAAGGAACCATTTTCTCTAGAGCCATGATAGTGTTCTAAAAATAATTTCCACTTCCAGACATATGCGCGAGACCTAAGGAAGGAGACACTGAGACCCTCAGATGTCTTATCATACTTACAGCATCATCTTCATAAACTCCCTTCCTGTGGTCTGACTGCCCAAATGTGACAGAGAGCCATTTTGTGTCAGTAGGGGTTGCACAGTGAAGGACACTTCACTTTAGTAATTAGTCAGTGTTAAGGATGCAGACAGTGGATTTTTTTAATTAAAGACCAGAATATTATTCTGAGTTTTATATTTCCTTCATTTACAGATGAAAATTATAATTCATTCCTTCTACATGTGTAGTTTAGGTTCATAGCAATTGGCTTGGGAAATAGCTAGAATTCATTTTCTTTGTCTCCCAGTTTCCTATTTCTTTCAGCTTTCAGGATACACAAAGATATCTTCAGGGAAGGGACCCTGAGTCAGCGAGAGTTTTGAGGTAGATATTGTTCTTATGGCAAGCACGCCAAAAAACATGCAATGAACTCTGAAATTCTAGTTTATTTTAGCTCAGACTAAAACAATGGACCTTTATAAAGAGACAAGTGAGGCCTGCTTAAGTAAGACAATAAAAGTAAAAGAATACAAAAATAAATCATCCTTTGCCCACTGTATCCTTGCTTTTTTCAAGCCTTGCTCTGAATCCAACAGCTTTCAAGGGCTTCTTGAACCAAGCTCAATGCAATCCTCTCTTAAGAAAAATGGAGTTTTCTTGGGTTTTTTCTTTTTTCTCTTTTTTCTTCTTTTTTTTTTTTTTCCTATCTTCTGGTATCTATGATCCTGATCTCCTCAGGAACCACTGCTCCTGCTGAAGACTCTCTGCTTGTTGGGTTTCTCACACTGCTTGCTCCACGGGTTTCATCACAGTTTTTCCCATCTATAGACACTCGCTCTCAGGTAAGACACAGAAGGGAACCCCTTGGCCCAGAGCATTCCCTCTGATTCATGTGAGTTAGTGAAGACCAGATGAATGTCAGTTTGCCCTGCTGCCAGCCATTGTGCTTTTTAGAGAGCATGACACAAAATAAATCACAAACAAACACGTCACATTGTTGCATCTGTTCTCTTCCTCTCCAGATTCCACGCATAAGGTTCAATTTTATGCTACCATCAGGGGCCTACTCAAAGCAGAGACAAAATTGGCATTGCTCATAATGAATTAATACAAACCTCAAAGAGAAATTAAGTTCTTTCCATTTTCTGTCATTAAGGGATATAAGATAAGGCAGGAGAAGGCCAAAACAAGTGCTTTGTAGGATGTATTATTTTAATAGAGTGAAGCTGTAGACATGACAGAGTGCTCTTGTATCAGAGCTAGAGGGTATTTTATTTTGCACTGATATTTCTGGGGTCTAAATTACTTCACTGCCAATGGTTATTTCTAAAGCAATGAGGTTAAAATAATATTTGGTATGATTTCTTGAAGAGTTTGATCTGACAATGAATTGATTGATGTGCTCAGTGTGTAAAAATTGTAAACAGATATATAGATATAGCTAAAAGAGGGTGGCTAAGTTCAGTCCTCATTTGAGAAGCTGAATGTTTTATAGAATATGTATATGTAGAAATATAAATATCTGTAAACTCCTGCTAATTAGAGCTGGATTGCAGTATTGCCTATTCTGAGCATTTAAAAATCAAAAGTCACATCTCTAGACTGTGCCAGGAGATGAAAATCAGAAACTGTCTTAGATATTTAAAATTATATATTTTCTTTGGGCTGCCAAGGTGAGACAAAATCTGAAGCTATTGCCTAAATGTGGAAACATGGAGTTGAGGTTTAAAAAGCACCACATTAAAAATGTCAGGCAACTCAGCATAGCAACAGTGTCACTATGCACCTGAGCAGAAAGGTAAAAGGGCAAGAACCCGCCCAAAGGCCATGGCACAGAAGAAACCTGAGAGTAAGGCTTAACACTATTACAGTGTCAGTTCTCATAGGTATAACAAGATCTAAGGCTGGCAGGCTGCTTACAGCCTAGAGGATTGTAACGTTCCCAGAGGAAAGGCAGGAAAGAGGAGAGCAATATATATTGGTTGGGCAGCCTGAGAGAAGAGTTAATCGTGATGAGTGGGCCTCTCTGAGTTTCTTGGGAATGGTGTGATGGTTTGGCGATGTGATCAGGCCATTCATAAGTTTAACAGTTCCTAAAGCCAACTTATCTTAAAAATGCTTGTACACTAATCACATTTGACCTAGCTTCCAGAAGGACTGGAAAACCCTTTGACCCAGGCTGCCCACTTTGGACTACCTCAAGTTGGACCTTGCTTTGACAATGGCTGTACTTTGTGTGGACTAATCCAAGTACAGCAGTCTATATTGCTGCATGTTTGTGTGCATGAGCACTCGTACATGTGCACATCTGTTAAAGAACAGCCTGTATGCAGGTGAATATAATGCAGGGTAAGGTACCTTACATGGTGATCTAATATGACATGTTACATTTAGATCACTTTTGAAAGCCAAAACTAAACAATCAGGTTATTGTATGGAAATGTCAACGAGCTTCTCTGCCTGTGGCTAGTTTGCTAGCATTTTTTCATTATGGAGTCATAACTGCAAGCATACATGAAACCATAGATGTAACTTTTGATTATTCATATTATTGCAAAGATAAAGACACTGATGCATAGAGCCAACATTTAGGCTTGTATTTATAACTTTAATAAGGAGAATGTCAATCTCATAGTTCACAATTTAATGTGTAATACCAACATCTTAATGTACCATCCGTCTGAACCCAAACCAAACTTCTTGAAATAGACAAGATCTCATGATACAGGTTCCCCATGTTTCTTCTGTCTTTTAACAAAAGCAAAAAGAAAACTGATCAAGAAAAGTTACAATTAAAAAAAAATAAAATAAGCATTATTCTTGGAAAGAATGTCTCATTTTCTTCCTTCCTTTTGGCAGTTTCCTAGGCTGCTGTAGATTGAAGAAAATAGGAATAAGCATCTTTCGACCACAAACAGATGTGCTTGATAAAGAAAATGTCAGCAAAAATACTAAAGCAATGTGTCACAGCAGCTTTCTGACAGATAGAGGGAAAAGGTAAAAAATGTTCTATCATGTCCGACAAGGTGTTCTTTTTGAGATTTAAAGATCACTGTGCAACTTTAAACATGTTTGTCACTTTGGCTCTGACTGGAGCTATCTGGAGCTTCACAAGAACTTTATCAGCTCAGCATAGGGGGGAAGAAAGAAGCCCATTCCCATTTATCTCAGCCAGGTTCCCTTCAAAGCCAACAAATAAATTACAGTGTACATTTGATACAAATTGATTTCTTAACTCAAATAACAATGTTGTCCTCCCAGTCAGGCCATGTGTCACTCATTCGCGAGCCTGAGTGAAAGGCTCAATCTGTCTGCGTGACAGAAATAGGCCTGACGCATCTCACCGAGGAATGCTAATAACCCCGGCCTGGCCCAGGCCTTTGTGGGCAAGCCGCGATAAGGAAAATCAGCCCGTCCTGTCAAACGCCGCGAAGGCCTGATCGCTGTTTGTTCCAACAAGCTGCATAGGCCTCGGAGTCGCCATCCTATTTCATGTAGTAAATGAGAGGAAAATAAGATCCGGCTACCACGGTTAAGATGCCGGTGACTGTGATGAAGCCGAAGTGAAAGGAAACCCCATTGAATATCTTGAACTGATCTTATCAGCTGCTGGAGAAATGAGATATTGGCAGGGGCTGTTGAGTTTCTCACAGCTGAGCAGGTTAATAAGGTTGGGAGGCAGGCCACAGGCTAATTGGATTTGCCTTGGTTTGATAAACAGTGGCAGGCCCATTGCCAGAAAAACATACACAATGTGGCTTTTTCTCTTTGTTTCACTTTAAGCCATACGGGAAAAAAAAAAAACGCTAAAAAGAAAGCTGCTTTTTTTCCCCTTTTTTTGAAGCTAAAGGTGTCTTCCTGAATTCCCAGATGAAGAGGCCAACAAAGTCAAACTGTGAAACAGTAGTTGTTGGGTGTTCTGATTTTAATCAAACACCATTTAACCCGCCTGACCTCACAAAGTCAGCTCACATCAAAACAGCACAACTGTAAGGGCTAACTAGAAGCAGAAGGAAATAACAACCTATTGAAGCTTTCCAAAGGCTTAAAATATTCAAAAGGAACCAATTTTGCAGCCTCATCTCCGGGCAGATGCAGCCTGGGAGGAAAAGACAGCCCGCACAGACGTCTCCGTGCTGCGCCCAGCGCGGGCACCCAGGCTGCACCCATGGCTGATGGACAAGGCGCCAGCACCCCTTCAGTCCTCTCTAAAGTTTGATCCCATGGTCCTTCAGCTCTTGCCATAAACCTGCTTCTTTTCCATGCTGTCACTTGGCAGGATCTGACCTGGAATTTGCAAGAAGTTGAGAAGCTTTTTGATTAAACACTGCAAAACTGTGCCCTGCAGGGCAGGCAGAAGGCTGCTCTGTTACCCCTGTGTTGCGGCATGGGTTGCTGTGAGCTTCCACCCACACTGCCCAACAAAACCTGCCAAAATGCCAAGACCTTTGCGTGACCTTGGAAATGTAATGCTTTGAAAAACGTTTAGCTGTTGAAGTTGCTATTGAATGCCTCTGATAAATCCTCTCACTACATTTTGTTTCATGAGGTTTGGCTTGTGTTTTCTCCACTGACTCTTCTAAATCTTGGGTCTATTTTCACTTAGGATTGGCATTGGCAGGGCTGGTGCAAGGAAAAATAACCAAATGAGAGTGGTACCACTTTATTCACTGCAGACACAAATACAGCACCAGGGCAAGGCAGTGGGGAATTGCTTAGAACAATGGAGGAATACACATACTTTTAATGAGAGTGAGGACATAAGTACATTTTTCAGTGTGTACAATGCTCCACACTGTGACATCTGAACATCAGAATCTTTTTATGATCTTCTGTGACTTTATCTATAAAAGCTATCAATGGAACCAATGAGAAATGCATGCCATTCCTGTGGAGAGCTCCTAAGTATCTTTTTTTTTTTTTTTTTTTGGTTTCTGATGCCTTAATGAAATGTGTTTGCACACCATCAGGTACAGTGAGTCAGACAAGATGAGGGACTAGAAGGAAACATGTCCAAGCTTATTCCATGTTTTATTTTTCTCTGTTCAGAATGGGAACTTCTTTGTAATTTTTGAAAGAAGAGATTAATTTCTCTGAGGCAATATTGTTTCTCACTTGTGTGAGAGACATAAGTAATGTTTGAAGTCTTGGTTTACATATGAACACAACAAAGAGTTTCCACTCTCTTCAGCTCCATTCTTTAGAAAAATAATTTTATTTCTGACTTTATCGTTTAGTCTAATATGTATTTCACTACTTTAAAACACACTTTACATTAACATAACATATTATCAGACTATCTCAGAATACTATGTCAAAATGAATAGTATTTCACATCTCACTTTTATTGATACATGATCAGATATTTCCTAAGCAACTCTTTCCTGCTTAAAATTTAAAAGTTTCTGAAAGCAAGGCATTCCATTTTCAATAAATATTGACTGTGCAGGTAGCTTAAAATTTTAGCAGTCCAGAAGTATCCCTTTTTGGGGCAGTTTAGTTTCCTCTCCTAGGCTGACTACTCCTCCTTGTCCTTTGGGTTTTCTTTATACATTTGCCAAAATGGAATCAGAATATAACTTGCCCAATGAAGCAGATACTTTTGTTTAGAAATAATATTTAACTATATGGAAAACAACGCCAGTCCTCACCTGAGATGTGCAATGTTGTGGAATATAACTACCCCTTCCATCTGCTAGCTGAACTGCTGCCTTGCTGAACATGAAATTCCCTTTCATTCTCTGGTCCAAAGAGTATCTAATTTTTAGGAAGTGAATTGGTTTGAACAGAACAGAAAGTAGATTTTTTTTTCCAACAAAATGAAGCTAAAGACTGGTCTCCCACCTGCTTACCACATGTCCTAACTGTGGGACTAGCAGCTCCTCTAGAGCAGAGAAGGTCCAGGCAGTTCAGAACTTACCACGTCCTTTGGCTCTGGAAGAAAACATAAGAGAAAGGGAATGATTTGCCAGCAGAAGAGTTTCTCAGATCAAGATAATCAAAGAGATTTTCTATATTTATTTTTTTCTTTTAGTTTCGGGCCTGGAAACATTTAAGAGAAATTTTGTTTCATGGTAAATAAGAACAAAACCTGTAAATAGTTTTGTAACTGAAAAAATGAAACAAAACCCAATCCCTGTATCATGATGGAAATGAAACCATTCAGGGAAAATAAAGAAAAGAAAATAATTTAATCTAAACTTTGCTCAAATTAAGATTCAGGTTTGTTTTTAAAGAAAGAAAACTCTTTCCTCACTTTGAGTATGTTTCTGGACACCATCCCATGATACAAAATTGGCTTTGTACTTGCAATGACTTATGCATAACAGTTTCTTCCTTTCACATTTTGAGTGTTTTATTATTTTTGGATGCACATCAATACAGCATGTGGCACATGTATAAGGCAGACTGGGGTAATTGAAGTATATTTTTTGCAGTATAAATACAGGCTAGAACTAAGCTGACAAAACCCCTTGTCCAAAATCCAGGTCCACTACTGGTGAAAATAATAAAATTTGCACCGTTCAATAATAGTAGGATCAGTCTTCAATGGTTTTGCAGCCTTCCATAAAGCTTGGAATAATGCTCCTATATTTGCTGTAAGTTGCATTTGGAATCATTAATTGTTCTAGTTTCCTGTTATCCCAAAATAGCAATGAACAGATGAATATGAAATAATATCTTTCTAAAATCATGAAAGATAGCAAATAAGCTATATTTGAACTACTGATTTTAAAATTGCATCAAGCCTAAGTACTTAACATAGCAATGTGCCCAAGGACTGGTTTTATTAGCTTGCTATATTTCAGGAATTATTTAAACAACTTGCCAACTAATGTTTTCTATTAGGACTCAAAAACTATGATCAAAGTTTATCTTTTATTCAATTTTAATTTTTAAAAAATAGACATTACATAAATCAAAGCTAATAATAGCAGTCCCAAAGACAACTCATAAAGACTAGCATGTGCTTTTACCTTTAATCTCAGTGAGAAGCCCCTTGCCTTTAATGGAAGTATTCACAGAACATAAAATTGAGCAGATGATCGTGCCTTTAAAAGATGAGGGCCTAAAGAAGCACCTGGTAATTAATATTGAGTGATACAATATGAATAGAGCTCATAATGAGGCACTGAGGTTTTCTTGGAATCATTGTATTACTATTTTTGAAAGGAAACAGATGAATCCAGAATTTGGAAAAAGTAACTGCCTCAAAGCACTGGCATGATATTAATAATTAGCAGGTAATGTGGAACATGACTGAAGAACAATTTCCCCTCATATGTGGCAAAATTTCTATGACATTTACTGAATTTCATATTGGGAAGACAAAGATATAGAGATATAGAACAGATTCTGAAAATGTTCTTCTTCAAGAATAACCATTACCTAAATGCCTGTTCAGTTATTTTCATGACCAGTAATGAGATGAGGCAACTCTGCCTCTCCTCAAAGCATAAGGTGCCCCACATTCTTTGTTATACAGTAATAAGGTTTTTAAACAAGATTTCCTTAGGGTTCCTAATAGTTTACTTTTTAAATCAAATAACATATTGAATGAAGATTTACCATCAAACTAGTTTCAAGTAAGGTATGAAAATGTATTAGGAACAATTATATTGAGAAAAATGAAAAAATACAGAATGTAATAATTAGCACAAATATAGTAGTGTATATTACCACAAATATGTAAAAATGCATTGCAAATATAACTAGCCACCCTAACTCTTTTTTTTCATCCAAATTCATTAATAGGTCAGAGACAGTTGATAGATTCCAGCCCCTCAGTTACAGAAGATCCACAGCCAGATGATTTTTTATATATATATATATATATATATACACACACATACATATATATATATATTAAAATAGATTCATATCAATATTTTTTATCAGTATTCCATAGAAATTTGAAACTGTAGCAATGGGGTTCCATTTTGCTTACTTAAATTTTTTATACTTTGGGTCAAAGAAAGGAAATAACATGATTTTGAGAATCTTAATTTTGGATTCTCAAGACACTGTAAATATTTAGCAGAAGGAACAAACGTTCAAAATTCAGATGTTCCAAGTAATATTATAAACATATGTAAAAAAACCCAACATTTAAAAGAATTTTAGTCTTGGAAAATATGTTCTTCAGCTTCTAGCATAAAGATATTAATAATAACTTATTGTGATTTATACATCAATTTTTTAAAATGCTGACTCACACACACTCCTTTTTCTGTAGTCACATCACTAAATTTTCTTACACTATTCTGTGATGCAGTAATAGAACCAAAGTTTCTATTTCCAAGTGGTTGCCAGCTGATAAATCCCTCTGCTATTCCAGCTCCAAGTGTTTCAAAGACTGTTCCTGCTTCAGAAAGTACAACTGCACAGTAGCGGTGGATCCGTATCGCAAAGACTTGGTGCTCAGACCCCACTGTCGACCCAAGACCCATACCAGAGGCATTAGTTCAGACTTGGCTAATCTGATCCTACTTGTGACCACTGGGCGGGGCATATGATATGTACTGTCTTGGGCCCTAGGTTTCAGTGTAATTTTACCTAACAGGAATATATAATTTATAACTCCATGGTGAAAATAAATAAATAAATAAATAGCTATCAAGTCTACAGCATCATTAAATTCCTACATTACTGAACAGCCTAGATCAGTATGGGTGGATCTGTAGAGTAGCTGCTACTAAGGACATGATGTCCACACATTTTGGGGCAAGGGCCCCAAAACCTTGGTCTGGAACGGTGAAGCTCTTTGTGACTGAAGAGCATCAGGTACCTTTCCTGATACTCCAGGAAACATCTTCCAGCTGCCCCTTGAGACACTTGTGTTCCAAGCCACAAGTCAGTAATTGGAGAAAACCAGGAGACCAACTTCAAAAGCTCCCTCCTGCCCTAAAATAAAATGCTAATGCAGAGGCACTTTGTTTCTTTCTATACTGTATTCAATTCCTTTTTCTGTTGATAGCATTGCCATATGTTATGTCAGAAGGATTTTCATCATCAGGGTCTAAATTTTAGCACTGACTTCATTAACCAAAACATTGGCAAGCATCTTTGTGCCAGACCATTATTTCCCTTTCCAGGACAGTCTGGTTTACCTGTTAGGAAGTAGATGGTTTGTTTTAGGATTTGGTTATCATCTCTATCATCTTAATGAGTAACTTCCTACTTAGTGTTACATCAGATTGTCTCTATGATTCTTGACTAATAATTCTTTTCCAGAAGAATATCTGAGCTTTCCTTGCATGCTATTTTTATGAGATGTATGATATTTTTCTAGTGTAGAAAGACAATTATTCAATCAATAAAAGAAAAATTAGTCTGGAATAATCTGCCTTCTCTTAACAGGTATTTCTTTTTCTCCCATTTTTCATTTACCTCTATGAATTATTATACTTTCCTTCAAAATATGTTCTGATATTTTCTACATTATTTAGATCTAGGTGATAGGTCAGTTGACTTCTTCTCTTAGTCTAAAGAAAAGATATATCTATATATAGATATATAAATATTCATTATCCTACATTTATAGATTCCCACTTCCAATTTGGTATACTTAGAAATCTACTTGTTTCATATGCCAGTTTTCTTTTTTCTGTAGCTCTGAGCTCAAGATATCAGGTCCTTGTGATTGGAACACACTTAATTTTTGAGATTTCCTCAACCTCATATGTGGGATTTTAACTTCCATAATTTTATTCCTATTAGTCTTTCTGTCTTTGCCTATTAGTTATTATTATCCTTACTAAAATCTATTGAGTTTTATTAATCTAAGGCTTTTAACACCTAACTCTCTCTTACTGCAAAGAAGCCTTAGTTTTCTCATGGTGTGTCTATGAATCTTTTTTAACTTTTATATTTTCTTTTCAGGACCAAAAAAACCTATTCTTCTGTCTGTTCTCTCCTTCATCCCCACCCCTGACCTTTAAATTATAGCTTCCTTTATTGATTAATAAATTTTTTTGACCTTCCTAGGCTTGTTTCTTGATGCAAGTGTGCTGAGTTATGTCTATATTTTAGGACCCTTTCCACAAAGAATTACCTGTATTGGACTGAAGCTCCAGAAATTTCTGCACATTAGTCTTTACAGAAATTCCAAATCTCTTCCATACTCAAATCTCTAAATAACGTGGCAATTTGAGTACATGTACTAGTTCCCCGATTTCTCGCTTCACCCTTCTAAAATCATAAACCTTGGGTTTGAGACTTTTTTGCTTATCCTTCCATTTGAATTGAGCTCAGTAATATTGTAATCACATATTATCAAAGGCCCATTTGGACAATTATATTTGTTATTGCAGAGATATTAATGGCAAAGGATATGAATGTCTTAATAAGTCTCCTATGCGGAAATTTCTTGTTCAGAAATGTCTGAAACCTGTGCATATTTATATCATTTGGTTTGTATTCTGAATTTTGAGTTTCCAAGACTCCTAAAATGAGTTAAAACCATCCAGAAAAAGTTTCTGTTAGCAATCCTTTCACTAATGGCATTGTAGAGATTTCTATCCAAATCCAAAAATCTCAAGTTTCCATAGCAGAACTTTCACGGTTCTCAATAAAGCTTAATTTTCCAGAGTTCCTCATGACAGACTGTTGTGGTATCCAACTTGTTACAAGGACACAGGCAGAGTACAATGCACGAGATACTACCTTTTGAGCCTTAACACACCACCAGATTTTTACCTTTAGGTCCTAACTTGTACATAAAAACACTGTGGTATATGGTATCAAAACTCTTGCTAAAATCTTTATGAATGGCATCCAGCATTATTCTTGACCACAAATCAGACATTTTTTTGCAGAAGGCAGGCTGATCAGACATGATTTATCCTTGATAAATTCAAGGTTACTATTCCTAGTCATATTTCTCTCCTTTTTATGCCCAGAAATGTGTCCCAAAAAGACTTTCTCCATGATTTTTAATATCTTTTATTTCTTTTCTGCTCGCTATGTTAAATTCTTTTGTTGCCTACCAATAGACTTGCATTGCAATATGAGAGATTTCAATTGGATAGAAGGATAGCAAAATAGGGGAACAGGGAGGATCTTCATCCTTGGATACACAGCTGGATGCAGATCTGAACAAGATGATCTGATCTCACTTCTGACTCTTCTGACCCTCATGCTGAGCAGGAAGTTGGACTAGATTACCTCCTGAGGTCCCTTTCAACTTGAATTATTTTGTGGTTCTATGGTCATGCAAAAGCATATTTAAAGTATGTTAACAGGATCTAATCCAAGGACCCTGTAGAGCCAATTTCTAGGACTACAAATATTCCCATAAAACTAGAGATGTTTTATCATAGAGACAGATTCCATGCCCTAAGTGAAAAAATCTTAGCATACCAGACATTTATTTCCACACACTTCCACAGCAACTGTTTGACATACTACATCAAAAATTGTTAGGCTACTTATCATCAACCTTTTCATTTTCCTGATTGTTTTTATCATCAATATTAAGCTTATTTCTTCTGACCATCAATCTATCCTTTATTGGCCAGAAACAACAGAGGCATCATAATGTATTGTTTATTCAAAACAAATCTGAACTTTTATTATGTTTTCAAAGACCAATGGATACACCATTGTTTTGAGAATCTTCTAAAAGTTGGCACAGCCATCCTTGATCTGTGGTGCCTGCAGTGATGTTTGACCCCACCAATCAGAAGATTTTGCTCTCTTTCTTCAGAATTACTCTTAGACATAGATGTAAAGCTCTGGTTCTGGCAGACAGCATAGAACTCAGCTCTGCATTTTTTATCAATGAACAATTGCTTGTGTTTAACAATGGGACAAAAATCTTTTTTCAATGGCATGAATCTGCAGCCCTTTCTGAGATTTACTTCTTTCTGTGTACCAATCATTGTATTCTTTGTTCTACCTCCCACTTCATAACCCTAATGGGCTGAGCTGATTATAGTGATTTTATTTAGTTGCTCTTTTTGAACTTTTGCTACTGTGCTTGCAAGAGGCAATGGAAAACTCAGGAGAGTCAGGTAGCATTTCAGTAGTAACTTTATTGATCTGCTTATGAATAAAAGCAAATCTGTTTTCCACAGAATTCCAGCCCAGTCAAAAAGGATCTCAACTGACTAAACAGGCCAATTTTTTTTATTAGATCTTTAATACAAACTCTTACTGGATATTCTAGTTTGAAGCCACTATTTCCAAAAAGATCTTAAAGCTTCTTTTGTCTGCTTACATTAATAAATTAATGTTAATTGGTATAGGCAGAAGATTCAAATTATGCTTTCAAATGAGGTACAGTAATGTATATAAATTGGAGAAGGAATGAGAAAAACATATTAAGTAAATCAGGTGGATACTCCACCACAAATATAGTAAATTAATATAAGAGAAATAGTGGAATTTAAGTGAAAATTAGAAACTCATTTCTTTTTTCAGCCAGGCATTTTCTCACACAGTTTTCAACACTCCGCCTCCAAATTCCATGTGATATGATCAAAACACACCAGATTGCTAATCATGTTTCAGTCTAGACACCTGCTCTATTAGTTGTCCTCCACAGGCTTTAGACAATCAACAATTCTGCCTAAAATACTTCAAGAGGTTAAAAGACCAGAGGTAAAAAACTTTCCAGAAACATTTATAAGCCTGTCTTGGGTAGATTTAACTCATGTTCAAAACATTAAAACTCAGTCTTCACTAAGTGACAGATGAAGGTACCTCAGGAAATGTGGGGGTTTTTTTTCAATTACAGAGACAAAAAATCAGTTGCTCCAGAAATTCCTTCATACTCCCTGGCTGTGAATCTTCAACTGATCCAAAAAATTCTAGATAATTCATAATCGTAATGTTGGAGGTGAAGGAGTTCATAGATTTGATAGTCAAAGCTGTTAATGAACAAAAATTAACTGTATCTTCCTTCTCATTAACTCACGCTCATTTTGGAGAAAAATCTCCAAGTGTAGAAGTAAGGTATTCCCCATTTTCATGCTACATGCTTCAAATATTGTAAGACATTGCCACAATGCTAGGTTAACACAGTTCAAGACACAAGGTCAAATATGCATACAGACTGTGCCTTTTCGAGCTATGTGATGAAAATTGCATTAAGATTCTGTTTGATTCTGTATATTTGAGATATTGCATTGAAGCAGAAACATGATTTGGAAGTGAATTTCCTGATTTTTTTTTTCTATTAATCATCTATTGGTCAATTTCAAGATGTACAAACTACATTTTTGAGCAAACAAAATCTGAAGCTTCACTCCAAAATCACTCCAAATGCTTGACATGACATTTGATTTCTGTAGTTAAATTCAGAATCAATGTGTGGATGGCTCCTCCTACAGATCCATGGCACATACTTAGAGTGTTTATGGTTCTTTTTTCAGAAAGCTGTAATCTATATGTGCAGCAGACTTCATTTGTTCAACAACCCACTTGAAAACAGACGTAAGGGAAATGTAAGAGCCTACTGATGCACTTCCCTTGCACCAAGCTCCTTGCTATAAGTAGACTTGTAGCAGAAGTCTAGTTCTCAGTGGAATATTATTCTTAAATGGTTGCAATATTTTAGTGACAGCATCTTATGCATCTTGTCAATCACTGACCTGAGATATTCCCAAGTGGCACAAAATTACGCAAATATATTTTAAAAATACTTAAGGAAATTTAAAGTTTGGAAATTAAGAGTAATTTATTGGATATTAAGAAAAATATTTCTTCACACTGATAGGAGAACAACAGCTTGTCCCTCCCTCATAATTTTTGTGGTTGTAGTAAAATTTTGTTTTGCTTCTCTAACGCTTTCCTGCAGACTTCTGCAAAAGTCTGGGTGATAGCAGTTCCAAAATCAAGTAGATGTTTCCAGACTCTCATACCACTGAGGAGAAAAGGAGGACTCTCATGTAACTATCCAGGTACATATACTAGGAAAAAGACAGCTCTAGAATGGAGAAGGGGACTGAAACGAGGTGTGAAACAAACATGCTAAACTAGAGATCCCACTTTGTTAGTCAACCATTTCTATTAATTAATTGATAACAAGTAAATATTTAGGCAATAACTTGCCCTCTCCTTTTTATGGGCTGTTGAAACTACAATACAGTGATAAGCTTCATTAGTATGGTCTCATCGCGTATAGCATTCCTAATCTGGAGTGAGAGGCAAGAGCACAGTGGGAAGCTGGGATGTGGCCTCCAGCTAGCTCTACACCAGACAAGTGTCACGTCCCAACACAGAATGAGAGAGGCTGAGTAGTGTGGTTCAAAAGGAGTAAATCACGCCATTCCCCCACTTGACTCTTCAACCCTATTTCAAAACACTGAAGCTGTCATGGAAGCCTGGTAAATAACAAAAGGGTGTTTCATTTGCCATGCCTTACTTTACGAATGCCCTAATTGCGTAATTCCAAAAAGAAGTGATGGTGTGACATTCTCCCATGTTTGCTTGTGGACAGAAATGGTTGCTTGGGAAGAGCTTAAACTGCTCTCTCTGATGCAGATTTGCATGTTATTTTTTGCTAAGCATTTCTCAAAAAGTATGTACATATTTCTAGTGAATATATCTTGCACCTATTCTGGTACTCTCTTCCTTCAGATATTTTTCTATTACAAATGTAACTGTTAGCCTAAAACTATACTATGGATACTTGCTTCCAAATGGCACCATCTGTGAAATGAGAAACATCATTCCTGTCATGAAGGAACAAACATTTAACCTGCTATGGTGAGAAAGTAAGTCCTTAAACATCAGCAGAAGGAAAAAGGATATTGTAGCCCCTGTATTCATTGTACAAAGAAAACTAGAAAAAGAAATTATCTACAGAAACGTGACAACACAATTCTGACCAAATGTGTCAGTTTTTGTAAAGCGAACTCCACACATTTTGTGTCTGTGAAGAACTTTGTCATTATTATAAAAAAAAGAATGGGGAAAAAGGTATAAGTCAGCCTAAAATGCTAATTTCTCAGTATGAAACACATTTAGAATGGACAGTCCACTATATTTTTACCCTGGAAAGAAGAAACCATAGTAAATATCTACAATTGCAAAAAGGTGTAAAATACTGTTTATTAGAGTGTTCAGGAATATCACTAACGGGAAAAATAATGAATTTTGTGTGTGTGTGTGATGTTGGTGTTTGACCAATTCTTCTTTAATACACTAATGTGATCTTTATGGATAATCAGTTATCCAGTTCAACTCCCTGTGACACAAACCAGTGGAAACCACCGGAAAACATTCACTAACAGCTTACACATTCATTAACTACTATCAATCAGTACAGTTTTACTTTTTAGCTGAAGCTATGAAAAATGCATGAAGGCAGAGATGAACTCCGGTTTGTGGCATTTGTTGTGAAGCCCAGAAGCAGCAGCAACCCGCAACCTATCATGCATAAAAGCAGAAATAACTTTTATGAGCCCAGTCGTGTAAAGCTTGAATAGTCAGATTCATGAAATTCACTGAGATTTGGATTAAATTTAAACCATTCTATACAGCTCTACTTTTGATTAGAGCTCTGTGTGCAGTGAAAAAAACTCCCATTTGAATGGAACTTATATTTTTAAGAAGTTTGAATGTGCTGGAATTTAAATTGAGTTCCAAGCTTGATCTTAAAATGTACAGTGGGTCAATTTACATTCAACATTAAGGGGCAGGGGGGGAAGATAGCCCTACATATTTTTATATTTTAACTGTGGGTTAAAGTTTATAAATATAAGGATCAAAACATGATTGAGTTTTACTATCTCCTTTTACAAAATTATGAAGTTTGAAGTGCCCAAATGAAGAATGTAAGCTAAATAATAGAAACTCTACTATGTCCATTTTTTTTACTTTGAAGAAACAATAAAAAGTCTTTTCCATTTCCACTTCTCTTTGCTTCACATTAAAAATGAGTTGTATTGTCTTATACATATATTCCAGCCATTTACCTTTTCACTTTTCACCTGTGGTTCATAAAATATAGCATAGATTTAGCAATGATGGAAAAAAAAAAACCATTTTATAAATCAATTTCCATCACAAACAAAGCATTTCATGTTTTGTATGTTTAAATTCTGTATAAGTATCAGCCACTGTGGCTTTCACATATTTTCCGTAGATGCAGAAAAAATCACTGAGGCTTAGAATTTATTTCAATATCTAAATAAATTCTCAGCTCATCATTCAGATGACTTGTGGACTGCAAATAAAGTCATACAATGCATGAAGAGATTAAATCACACATCTGGACTACTGCAATGTATAAATATAAATACATACATACACATACACTCACACGCAGCCCCCAATACATACAGCTAAGGCTCAAACCCAAATACTTTGATCTGAGCCTCTCCTTTAGCTGCAGTTCAGACTAGACTAGAATAGCTTGGCTTCTCCAGATCTGCAAGCTTAAGTCTCTAATTTGTCGGAATACAAAAGCAGACATTCTCATAAATCTATTTAAAGAAGAAAACTCTGGCAAGGTTCTACCATTTGGGGCCAAACCCTTGCAAAAGACATAGCACAATGTTAATTTTACAGTCCAAGTTCACAGTTTGCTAGTCCACTTGCACAACAGAAGTTGTGTTTTTTTCAGGATTAGGACCTGGGAAATACAAATCCTAAAACAATGATGTCAAGTGTTTAATTCTAAAACCCACAATTTCTTTCACAGTATTATTTTTTTATTATTTTTTATGCCAAAACCTATCAAGAACTCACATATAAATATAAATATAAATATAAATATAAATATAAATATAAATATAAATATAAATATAAATATAAATATAAATATAAATATAAATATAAATATAAATAATATAAATATTATTATTGTCTAGACCTGGAGGGAATGCAGGAATTCATATCTTATGGAATTCTGAAAATACTAAACAAAAATACCCTCAAGCCCATATTATTTTAAAATAGAAGTATATCAGTGTCTTTGCTGACATTTGTAAGATTTTCAATTAATGTTCCAGTTTTCAGGATTATCAGCTTTTCAAAAATTCTAATATATTAAATATGGGCATTATATACTAATCAAATTAAACTTGTAGGAACTGCAGAGGCAACATTTTAAAGATAGTTCTGGTGCTAATTTTGAAAAGCTAATTTATTTTGCATCTGTAAAGAAGGGTTTCTTTTTCTTAAGGAAACTTAGATCACCCAGAGGTAGACCACATCAAAACCCTTCTGAATTTAATATCCAGAATTTTCTGCAGGGTGGCCAATAAGCAAATTTCTTTGCTTGTCATGTTTGTCTTTGTTTTCAAATGTGCCTGAAAGACTAATTTGTATTATTTTTTTCTTTTAGTACTAGGGTTTCCTGGATCTACAAATGATATTTTCTTCTTAAGACTTCTTCTACTTCATAGGTTTTTTACCTGGATTTTATGCCTTTGCCACAGGATTCCCAAGAAAATCTTCATGATAATATTTAGTTTAGAATTTAAAGCACTTGTAGTAAACAGTTTAACTAAAGTTTTTGCTGTGTAACAGTTGCATAATGCATACCTTTTCTCTACAACATGGTCTTTCTCTCAAACCAATGGCTTGCAAGAGAGAGACAATGGGGATAACTGGAATTATAGCAAAGCTGTTACCTGGTGGTTTCTTGTAAGCTTGCATTCCTTCGGAAATATGACACACCTTGTAATAATCAAGCAATATTTATGTCTACTGGAGCTAAGGATGAAAAAGTCTCACTAGCAACAAAATACTTGAAATTTGAAAAAACCTAAGATATTCATTTGCTAAAATTTAACTAGTTTTTATAGAGAATATCCTTTCTACCCAAGCAGTACCCAAATACATCATATAAAATGTAGCTGGATTTTGGGGAGAATTTTGACAGATTCTAAGAAATCTCAATAATTCAGAGAAATTATATGATGGATTAGGATATCCATCTATCATAATTGCATCTGTTTTCTTTCTTAGATTGTTTGTTTGTTTGCTTGTTTTGGGGTTTTGGTTTGGTTTGGGTTCTTTTTTTTTTTGTAGAAGGGTGTAAATTGACCCTAGAACATTGGAACTGTGTTTTAGTCATAATTTGTACAGAACTTTGGTACGTGAAATATATATCTACCCTTTCTACATTTTGCCAGTGTAGGAGCTGATGGAGAAGTTAAGGGAGAGTGGACTTTTCTGGCTGAAGCAGCTAGTGGGTGCTCATAGCAGCACCAGGGATTACGAGTGAGATGAGGGAG
This sequence comes from Monarcha castaneiventris obscurior, assembly GCA_026261815.1. Taxonomy (NCBI): domain Eukaryota; kingdom Metazoa; phylum Chordata; class Aves; order Passeriformes; family Monarchidae; genus Monarcha; species Monarcha castaneiventris. The sequence goes on from JAMPIT010000388.1 coordinate 7,433,495, forward strand.
ATTTAGGGTGTTACCAGTAGTAGAAATATATGGACAGGGAATGTGCATGAAGGGAAGGACAAAACTGCAGTTTCACAGGGAGCCCTAAAAATTGTGAATGTGCACAGCTGAGAAATCACAGGGATCTAGCAGGACAATAATTGTCATGAAGTGGAGAAAGGGGCAGAGGCACAAAGGCAGATGGAGCTGTTCATCAAAATGAAGTAAAAGATTAGCAAAATTATACCAGAAGAGAAAGGATCTTCAATGGCATGGGATGTTCAAAAGCTGGGCATCCGCCTACTTTCTAGCTATTAAAGCGCCACCTGGAGTGAATTTTTACCTGGGTCATTGTTGATCCTGGTCTCCCTCTTCCAAAATGAAATGTGGCTGAAGTAACTTGGCTTGTTCAGCCTGGAGAGAGCAAACTGAAATGAAACTCCAGACAACTCCCACATCATTGATGATATTAATTTTGAACAGCCAAACTGCAGCTGCCCAGTTCCCTCCTATAGCTTCCCTCGACCTCTGAAAATTTGGCTATAAAACTCTTTAAATACTTATGCGGAAAGTGTGGGACAGCACAAAGGTGGAGCCACACTCAAACATACTGTTTAGTAGCATTTTAATTTAATAACAAATAGCAGTAATAATAACAAAATGCAAGTTTAATATCAAGTAATAACAGCAAAAACTGCAGCAATCTTCCGGTGTGATCTTAACTGGCAGCGTTACTATCAAGACAGGAAGGAGAATGTGAGACTATAATAAATTACATGAATCAAAGTCTGATTGTTTTCACCAACTAATATTTCTGTGTGGTAATATTTAATCTCTTCAGTGTGGATTCTCTGTCAATTTATTGCATTATAGGCATTCAAGAGAAATCATTCCAAGGATGCAGCTAAGAAGATGCTTCTTTTAAGTGTACTTTATAGGGAAAAAATAGAATATGCCTGGGTAGGAAGCAATAATTAAGGTTTCTAGATAGCAGAGAAAAAGAAGTAAATGGGTGGAAATATTGTGGAGGCAATGCACCTCATGGACAGGCCTGTAAGCACAAACACCAAGAAATCATGGAGTCCCACCATGAGGATGATACACTCTAAGACTCCCATTTTCAAGTAAACTCCACCTATGTATCAAAGTCAATGAGGACATTGACTCCTCAAATATCATTCTGTTTGAGGAGACTTTTGAAATTATTTAAGAGAATGTAATTCCAGTTGTGTTATCATTCTGCCCTAAATTCAAAAAAGCCAACAGTGGGAAAAAATATGCTTGAGTTCAAAGCTTTGGAGTTTAACCACATAGCAGGAAGATTAAATAAGTAATTGCTACATTTGCCTGTCTTTTTCATCCCCCTGCCAGAGACTGCCAGCCTTACATGAATAAATCTCTGATTAACCTGTATTGCTTTTGAATACCTTTAGTTCCTTTTTTTTTTTTTTGGCTTTGTTTGGACAGGGTGAGAAAAGACAACCTGAAACCAAACCAAAGTCACCTGAATTCAGCAGTGGCTGTCTTAATGGCCCGGACCTCGACCATCCATAATAGGAGGTTGGTTACAGTTCATTACTTACTCCTGGAACCCTGGGCACCTTTTTGGATGCAGCAAGGCTGGGCATCTGCTACCTTCTCTCATGTCATCACTCAGCAATCAATACCTTCATTTGAATTTATTGTGTCTTCCCTGCTGATTCCTGAACTTTGTGGACCACTTCTTATACAGACTTAAGGAGAAAAGGGAAGGGGAAATTATTATGAAACTGCTGACCCTCTAGTGCAGAGAGACATGTAAGCATGGTAAAGCAGAGTTTACCAAGGTAGCATCAAAGACACAAAATATTCCCACATATATATGATTTTTTCTCATAATATTAATAAAAACTTCTGAAAACACATTACAATAGAAAGTTTTGGATAGAATACCTTAAAAGTGTAGATAACATATGCATCTTGAATCAGCCCATCTACAATCATAAATAGGCATGTACATACACAACATTAAACTCCACCCCCTGCTCCCACAATCAGGACAGCTTGCTTGTAAAGGATTTCCACAAACTGACTGCAATTTTTATAAATGGAATATTTTGTAAATGAACTAACTTGCTATTAACAATACAATAAATAAATTTTAAATAAAATAATTGTATCAAAATATTAATTGAAATAGAAAACCTCCAAGAATAAGCTGTCTGACAAAGAAAATGGCTCTTCTCCCTTCCTTCCTCCCTCCCTCCCTCCCTTCACTCATTTGAAAAAATAAATCTAAAAAGTCTTCCAAATATAACAGAACTGAATCCACAACTTTGTCTTATATGGGAAAATGGAATTATCTTACTCAAGTAGCTAACATAGATACTAATATCAGCACTTTAAAGAAAAAAATATGATATTAATTATTTAGATAAAAATACCTGTTATATGTCCTTTATTTTGCTGGACAGAAGTGTTTTTTTACTGGCAGAAAGATGATAATCTTGATTCAACTTTAAAAATAAAGATTACTGTAAATTGAAATACTGTGGTGTACGGAATAAATATAAATACTCCAGCTGATTTCAACCAAAGGAGGATCAGAGATCATATAAGCATAGGACCAAACACTTAAAACAAGCCAGTCAGCTTAAATACTAACAAGAAGACTTCCACTAAGTTACATATAACAAAAGGCTTTTGCCAGAATAAACTAGAAACAGGGCTATGCATCCTAACAACATTTTCAGATTCACAGGGTATTCTGAGCTTGTGTCTCTATGCATTACAGTCATATCTGTAGTTTACAGTATCATCTGTGGTGATATAAGTAGAACTTTGATATGCCTTGTTCATAGTTACTGCCTTTGGAAAAGTAAAACCAGCAGAAAATGTGCAGGATTCAGTATATTCTGCCCAGGCTTTATTTATTTAGAGCATTTGGCCTACAAATCTGTAGCTCTACCCTAGAGAAAAAGAACAATCACATGCCTTGGGCAAAGTCTCCTTCAGTGTGGTAATGATGCTTAGAGGATTTCTATTAGTGTTCCTCCATGTATTTGTACTGTACCATACACTTAATACAGTATCATGGATTGTTTGAATCATTGTTGGATCTGATTGTGGATCAGGACAGATTTCATGCAGTGAACAGTTCCCAACCCTTTCACTGTTTTGAGTCCTCCGTTTAAAATCAACAACTGTTCTGATGCCACGATGATTTTTTGCCTTTTCTTTTATACTCCTGTTATGCCTTTTTACAACTTCTGTATTCTTAGTGCTTTTTGCCTACATCCTTGGACTTCTTTGTCAAGCTAGGAGACTGAACATTTTAGAAGTTTGTAGTTAGCGTGCCCCAGACACCAAGGTCCTCTCCAGAACACATTTTGTAAACTTCCATCCAGGGAAGGTTCCTTGGGGAGGGGGCTCATTTGAGCCTCTCATTGGGGAATTTGTGATAGATATGCTAATTAGTAAAACCTATAATGTTATACCAGATCTTTTGGGGGTGTGCTTTGCAGTGTGCATTTCGGTCCATTCAACCTGGATGTGTTACCTAGGGATCCTTAAAATAAATACCAAGGTAAAATCCCTTTTTCCCTTCTAACTGTGTTTGACTCTTGATTTTAAGACCAGGAAAAGTCATCAGTTCCAGAAAACTAACTCATGAGGTGTGCCATTCTAATAGGAAACTGAAACACATGGGTTTCTTTCATTATTTTCCCTTTTCTTCCTTTACAAGTACCAAGAATTCATGTAAACAGCTGTTTTCTTGTTGGAAAAGGACAATGAGGAAGGAAAATCAACTTCAAAATGTTATTTTTCTGTAAGCTGCAGTGCTTCTTGATATTTACAGGCATAAAGGAGGCAGCTGCATTCTGTCCCAGCTTGAATTCATAAACCTAACTTGATCGTCTTCTGAAGAATTTATGAATCATGGTTAATAATCAGCTTTAGGCCCTTCTGAGGGAAGAATCACATTTTGAAGCTACAAAGGTCCACTAAATAGCCCACGGGAAATGACCCTGCATCCCATTAAATATAAAACCTCACTATTGTAGGACTCTGTGTCAGAGGGAAAACATTTCAGTCTCTGCTCCCTTCAAGTGTCAGAGAGCTCCCTCTGCCTAAATGCTTTATTAAGATTGAAGAAACATACCAGATTCCTGCTTCTCAGGGAAAACTGTTCTATTCTTCTAGAAAAAGTTTTTTCCTTTTACTTTGGGGGAAAGAAAACAAACCATTTCCTTTCTTCATTCCCATATATTCATTATGGTTCACCTTTTTTTAAAGTGCTTATCTTTCTTTTATCTATTTCATATGCCTGTGGCAAACACCATAGATGTCTTCTTTCTATTCCAGGAATCAGCTACAGTGTATTCTTTATCTTAGTTAGACCAGGTTGCTATTTTCCTATTTAAATGGAAGATATGGATTGAAAGTCGGATGTGAAGGTCAGAGAAGTGGTTCTTAGTTTATTGTGATTTAAGCCTTTGCAGGCCATTTTTTGATGGAAAGTAAAATCACAAGCAAATTATTGAGAAATAAAGTGAAATTCACATTTCGTTTAATAACATATTTAAGTTTCCCAGGCATAAGTGGCTCCCCATCTGGTTTGCTGTCTCTCCAATTGCAATAATGGCATTGGCCACAACTTCTACAGAAAAAGTAATTTACAAGGCCTTCTTCACTATTTCTTAGGGAACATACATACAAGGTATGTGAAAATGAAAAAAAGACAAACAGAACAGATAGACCTGCAGCTGTTGATTCTCGTTGTGTGATTTAAGAAGCAATTGCAATAAATTATGGTAGATAAGAATATCTTGTCTTTCTCCACTCAGAAAGGGGTAAGTTTAACCGAAATATTTTCTGACACAAGCATTCTGATTTAAGTCAACTTCCGATCGCCTATAAGACCTTTGTTATAAAAATTCTTGACATACCTGATGGCTGTTCAGAAGTCCTTTAGACTTTATATATTTAACACAATATAAATAACACCCAAGAAGTTATAATGATTATAAAAGACAGTAGTGGTAGTAAGTTACCACCACCACCAAAAGCCATAAATTCTAATATGGATATAAAAAAAAAGTTACCTTCAACCACTTGAAGTATGACAAAGAATCTTCATCATGAGGAAAGGAAAATGGAATTAAAAAAGAGGAATGCAAATATTGCATAGTCTGGAAAAGAAAATAATTGCATTCTGATACCCTCATCTTAAAAATCTAAAAGAAGAAAGCTCTCTGGAAAGTAATCCGTGTGTGTGAGTCTTCAACAGATTCAACATGATCTTACTGTATTTTAGCTACAAAAACCAGCAAAACAAATTTCAATTGCCCACACAGAGATTCAATTTCTGAAAGCAGAGGAGTATCTTTTTACAGCTGCCATGCAGCCTTACTTGGAATATTGCCTGCATTGCTGGGTATGAAATTGTAAGAAAAATTATAACAATTTCCATGAACTTTGGAAAAAAAGAAAAGGAAAAAAATACTAACAAAACTCACAAAGGAAATAAAGTTAACCGAGATGGAGAAAAAGAAGTTCAATGTTTTTCCAGCTGAAAAAGAGCTAAGCACCACTTTCTGGCCTGTCAAGAAATCATTTGTAAAAAAAAAAAAAAAAAAAGAAGATGAGCTGTCTTATGATAATTTTGAATATTTTTCTTCCCCCACAGAAGGAAGGGTCTGTTTGCTCTAGACATGTGCAGGTTTCTGAGAACCCCATACATCTCATAAAATATGCAAACACAAATGCTTATTTGTAAATCACTCCTCTCCATGCATCAGCTTTATACGGTTCTTTTTTTTTTTGATACAAAGTTGAGCTTCAATTATTTTTGAATGGCCTGTTGGTTTGCTCCAGTGAACAGTCACCTATTTTTCCAGCCTGCAGGAATAACTCATTATTTTAAAAACATCCAGATGCTATATGTTTGGGAAATACATCCAAACCCTGTTTTGTTTTGTTCTATTCGTGTCTCTTGTATTACCAATATTTTACATTAAAGTTATAGAATAGATTGCCAGAGAGTGTCACACTCTTGACAAATGGAACATCCAAATGCAGGACTTCACTGTTAGAATAATTGAGTGGTGATATTTAAAGTGCTAAAATATTAAAATAAAATGAATTCTAATGAAATAAATATCAGTCTAGTTACAATGAATATATTTCCAAATATATTACAGCCACAATATTACATATACAAAACTTTCAAGTGTATTTCCTCCTTTCTATATCATTATTCTCACCCTCTGCTCCTCTGAGTACTAAAGCACCTCTAAGGCCAATAGCTAAAATTCTGGAAGGGGATATTGTTGCAGCAAGTCATCAGCAGGCCGAGAGCAGTTTGTGTTGGTGATGTTGATGATGTCATCCTCCTGACAATAATATATGCTTAGAGCAACTTTATTCATTTGCTAACCTGCTCTACACCTAGCTCCATCTTAGTTGTTCTGAAAGTCCAGGCTGCATCCAAACGTTTTATGTACACATGGGTTTTACATGCACTGGATATTTGTCCTGTGCCTCCTGCTTCCTTTATTATGACTAAAGCAGGTTTCATTCAAGTGACATTACTGTGATGAAAAATAGTTGGGCGTAGGTCAGTTGCTTATAACTCTGGAGTCTTCAAAGTCACCATCTCTCTATATTTTCAGGAAGTTCTCTATCATTCCATGTCTTTACCCATCTATACTGCACTTTATTTGATGACAATGGATCCATTATTCCACATAAATATTTGTTATTTTTGTGTATTAATTACAAAATGTACAGACCAAAAACAACTGTTCAAAGCTGAGCAAAAGCTAAATCAAGGCCGGTAACTGTTACCTGATCATTAAATGAGTTAAAACCTCCACAAGCTAAAACCTAATCTCCAGGCAGGCTAAGTCCAGGTCCTGAGGTCTAAAGGAAATCTGGGGCTTCTTACAGGGAGTAACAACTCCAAATTTATGGGGCTAAAAGACTACACTGAATAGTAAAGAGGGAGCTGCTCATGAGCATTGAGCACAAGAATTCACAGTAGATATTGAACCATGGTGCAACCACTACTTACATCTCTCGGAGTACTCAATAAGTCACGATATGAAAAAGCCACTTGGGAGAGGAGAAAAAGTATGGGATAGAAACTGGAGTCTCTCCAGCTCCTTCTGGAGTATGATTTCTTGGAGACAAATCTGGTTTGAAACAAGCAGAAAAAAAACTGAATAAACTGACAAGATTTTAAACCATGTCTCCACCAAAAGATCTTAGCATCTTCTTCTTCTGTTTATTTATTTAGGTCATTAGCCTAGACTGTGGATTTAGCTTGAACAAGGAAAAAAAAAGCGATTTGTTACCTCCCAGTAACTACTCCAGAGAGATTTTGTTTTCTCATAACACAAGGTTGTGATCCTTATTAGCCTTCTGTGTCATGTACAAAATGGTTGAATCCTACCTCATTGTCCCCTACGCCCTTCCTGTGCTGAGGACAACCTCACAAATATGTCAGGTACTGTGCAGGACAGGGCAGAAGTGTCATTAAAACTTTATGGAAACAGACACTATGATTTCATGTGCAAAACTCTAAGTGCTTTCCTGGTGCCATACATATTCCATTATAAACGATTAACGACATAGCTAATTATTGTGCAACAGATACTTAAGTGTATAAAACAGAATCTACACATAACTTTAAAACAGAAATGGAAATAAAGTTCATTTTATAATTAGTGTTTAGCTTCTTTGATTAAAGCCAAGCTGTTCTTCACTTTCTGTGTCCACACAGCTCTGTTTGGCTCAAGAAGGATGCAATAGAACTGGTTTGCCAGGAGTCTGATAAAATATGTACTTGCTTGTTCAGTTCCCGGGCTGCTGAGTCAATGCCTTTGGAAACTCCTTCTGACAGCAAGCACCTTACTAAACATATTTAAATGTATCTTGTGGATACAGATGGGTCCAGTGCATCCAACAACATAAAAATAAAGCCATATACTGAGAACTGGTCACATAACTTGAATATTTAGTTGTTATTCGGTGCTTTGCATCTCCAGACCTCATGGTGCTTTCTGACTGTGGAAACTGAATCACAAAATGGAAAAAGGTTGTACAGCGTCAATGTTCTTCAAAATTTGGAAAAGTTCCTGGGGCAAGCACAAGGTTTTACCTTCTGCTATAAGAACCCAATAAGACAAAAATGTCACAAAAATATCTTTGATTGTTTCTCTGACACAGAAAATTGAAACTAAAATGATATTTTATTTCATCCAAAATACCTGAAAGTGCTGGCCACACTACCTTTGGTTTATAACACTTGTGCAGATTTCTTCTTCCTGTATTTTTAAGTTCAACAAGCAAAAAAGCTTTAGGAAGAAAATTTTAAAAACACTTAATTATCAAAATCGTAAAGTATTGGTTTAAGAATGTCCATAGTGAAAGCATTTATAAGAAAGACTCATAAGTCCTTTTCTACATCAAAACAAGGTTTTCAAACATTGCAGTTTATATGATTTATTCCCAAACATTTCGAAGCGAAAAGAAGGACCCTCAAATTTCCCACAGGTGAGGAAGAAGTGAAAGATTTTTCTTTGGCCTATAAAAGCAGCTCTTTAACACACATAGAGCTTATTTGCTTAGACAAAACTCTGAATACAACTCTAAGAATAAACTGAAGCCACTGAAAAGAAAAAAATATTTTCTACATAAAGGGTTATTTATAGATCTCACCTGGGATTAGCCAATAATTTCTTTCATATGAGAATCAAATGCAAGAAGAATGGAAAGTAATTAAAATATGATATATTACATCAAAAGACAGACATTTAGAACACATCTGCAGCCTACCTATGTGAAAGACTCAGAGAAAACTGACACAAAAAATGCCTCTAAACGTGAACTGAGCAAGTAGCCACATGTTACTAGTTCAAAACATAACTTACATTTGACATCTGGATTTGGTGAACTGCCTTAAAAATGAAAAGAAAATAAAAATATGAAGTGGTGGAGTGTAGTCTGGAGCTGCAATTCTGTATCTCATTTTGCTTAACTTCTCTTAGGTGTTACAAGGGAAAGCTCATCATTGCAATCCTGACAATGTCATTGAAGTTAATTATGCAAATAAAACTCTTCCTATGGGACTGCATCCTGTAGAAAAATCAGCATTCGGTGCTAAGATTAGCATCTGGAAGCAGACCAAACAATAAGACAGTTCCAGAGTGCAGGAATTGGAAGAAAAAAACCTGGATGTGCAGTTTGATACGTTTTGTCATGAAATACACAAAGTTAAGAAAATAAGGGGTTTTCTCTTTCAGGTATCCATAGGTTTCATACCCTGTCTCATTATGCTCTGTTTTTTCTGTTCATAGATATACTCTCTGATAAAGGAATGGGAAACCAAGAGGGAAAAAAAAGATACATACTGCTACTTCCCCTCTTCTCATAACAATGAAATTAAATAATACTATGCCCTTTTTGGCTACATTCTATCTAACTTGTGGGTTTTCCACAATGGCAAGATTGAAAGGATTTGGAAACCTTCTGTACAGTAGTTTAGGGATTCTGTTAATATGTAAAACACATAAAGTGTGTCAAATAAGTTATACATCTGATATTTTTAGATTAATCTGTACATAAAATAATTGTATAAGAATCTATTTTGGTACAATAATTTCTTTGTTGTTCCTTGACTTTACATAAAGAAAACATCTAATCTGAGAGAAGAAGAACAACACATTAAGTTGGTAAAATTTTTTTTCATCAGAACATTTAAAATTTCTTTTCACACTACAAATAAATGGTCAGATTCAGCAGCCTTCATTCATGAAGTGCAATATCTTGTTCTGTGGCTGTACCAGCCTTAGCACCAGCGATAAAAATACTACACCATGTTAAATCTACACTGCTCCTACGAGAGATCTGTTCCTGCTTTCCAAGCCATTTCCTATGTCTAAACCAAAAAGTTAACTTTGTGGAGGACTCTGGATCTCCTGGCTCCACCAGATTTCTGAGAAGCCTTATTTACCCCTGCCACCTTTGAAACCAGGGAAAACAAAGATTTTAAGAGGACCCAGCCTATCCACAAGGTAGGCAGAAGAATACAAAAAGCATTTTTAGGGGAGATTTCCTTGAGGTGGTGCCAAATAATCTCCAGTCAAATATGCACTAATGAAGACAGAAACATCCGGTGATATTAGCACCATTTTCCAAAATACGTAAAGCAAAATTATATATATCCATATATAATTATAGTGACAGAGGGAGAAAAGTTTGAAATATATAAATGTTTATATATAATAGGCAGAATATACTGCCCTTCATTGTGTAGAACTCCTGCAAAAATGACCTTATCCATGACAAAGTATCCATGACCCGTGAGAAATGAGAGGTTTCACCATTCGGGAGATCCCAAAAGTTCAATTTTTTTTTTTTGTGAAACAAAGATCCATTCTCACAAGGTCAAAATATAATTTTTAGCCAGAAAGGCACACCTGCACTATTTATGCTACCATTCACTATTCTCATCCAGACATATAAATAATAGTCTAATTATGACTGTACCAATTGTGAGTGTCTGAAAGGTTTATCCTGTCTGGACTCCAGGCACCCACTAAACCTGCTCTATCACTCCCCTCCTCAACTGGACAGGGAAGAGAAAATATAATAAAAGGCTTGTGGGTCAAGATAAGGACAGGGACAGGTCACTCACTGATTACCATCACGGGCAAAACAGACTCAGTTTAGGGAGAGTTAATTTAATTTACTGCAAATCAAATCCAAATAGAGTAATTTAAAAAATTCCCCCCTAAAAAAGTGTCAAAAAATACCTTTTCCCCACCCCTCCCTTCTTCCCGGGCTTAACTTCACTCCTGATTTTTTCAACTTTCTCCCCTGCAGTAGTGCAGGGGGATGGAGAATGTGGGCTCCATCACACTCTGTTTCTGCTGCTCCTTCCTCCTCAGGGGAAAGTCTCTTTACATTCTTCCCCTGCTACAACATGGGGTCCCTCCTGTGGCAGACAAACCTTCATGAACCCATGTGGGTCACTTCCTTGGGGTGCCTGTTCCCCCAGGAGCAGGCTGCTCCAGCATGGGTCCCCTACAGGGTCACGAACCCTACCAGCAAACTTGCTCCAGTGTGGGCTCCTCTCTTCACAGGGACACAGGTGCTGCCAGGAGCCTGCTCCAGTGGGAACTTCCCATCACAGCCTCCTTTGGCTATCCACCTGTTCTGGTGGTCCTCTCCACAGGCTGCAGGTGGATCTCTGCTCTCCCACAGACCTCCATGGGCTGCAGGGGCACAGCAGCCTCACCACGGTCTGCACCACAGGCTGCAGGGGAATCTCTGCTCCTGAACCTGGAGAGCCTTCTGCCCCTCCTTCACTGACCTTGGTGTCTGCAGAGATGTTTTTTTCACATATTCACACTCCACTGTCCATCTGAATTTGCTTCTTCCACCCCCCACCAAATCTTTTAAAAACTCTGCTCTGCCACTGTTGCTGATGGGCCCATCCTTGGCCAGAATCAGGTTCACCTTGGAGCCAGCTGCCATTGGTGCCATGGGACATAGGGGAAGCTTCAAGGAGCTCCTGGCTGAAGCCACCCCTGTAGCTAGGGAACACTTGCAACATTTATAAATGACCATGAAGGCATTCATTGTCATACAATTCATAATGATATTATTATACAAGCAAAGAGTTGATAGACATTGATTTACATTTTTATTATTTTTCTATAGCATGAAAGGACACTTCAGCTGAGGAGAGGTATTGAAATCCTACAGAAAACCTTGACAGAAACAGGGCTGGCACTGTTCCATTTATCAGGGCCGTGCCTATAAACTTGAGAAGGAAATGGCCATTGGTATTGTTTCATACAAATCTACCAATATTTGTCTTTACAAAGAAAATGAAGGACACAAATAAAAGGCTGTTATTTACTATTATTAGCATAATATTACTGAGAACAACATGTAGTTGGACTGATCATAGTCTTTTTATTAGCACACATTTCAGAGATATCCCAAATTATCTTTTAGTTGGTTTCCTTATTAATTCAGCTAGAGAAGACACATCCTTACAAGATTAAAATAGCATTATTATTGCTGGGTGAATATGAAGCTTACTGGAAACAATAGTTGTTGTGACAACAACCACTGAAAAAGAAAATTAAATACGTCTAAAAGTCCTACTGATAAGGCTACAGTCAGAACTCTCTTTTTAATCTACATTATAACAAGTAAGTGGTTTTTTTTCTTTCATGTCGCTAAATCATATATATAATAGACTAAATTGCACCAACATTAGTGCATTACTGCAGTTCTTCACTTACTTGAAAGTAGGAAATAATTACAAATTTTCCAAATATGGTATATCATGACTCTTGGAAATACTCATCTACATGATTCATGAAAAAGAAAGTTGTTTCCAGCAGGTAAAAACAATACAGACAAAGAAATATTTTGCAATGCAAATAAAAGAAGATGAAAAAACAAGCACTTCCATCAGTCTGACTGTAAAATCATAAGACTGCAGAGTATGATATGCATTAAGCATAATTATATACAAATGCATACTTTGAAAATGAACATCAAAAGTGTGTTTATATTGCAGTGAAATTAAGCACATGTCCCAGTTAATATTAATAACTTCCCTGTTATATGAGTGTGTTTCCATTTTAAGAGCATTTTATTTCTAGTCTTTGCCACTGAGTTGGTTTCTCTGTTACAGTTCTTACACCAAAACTACATCAGTAGACCGCTGCTGTGGGCAGAGATGTTTCCTAACTTGTCTGCTACTGCCACTTCCAAATGGGGTATTCCAGAATCATAAATATGATCCTATATACAGTCCTCTTATATGCATTCTTCTAGCTGACAGGCATCTGTACAACTGGAGGAAAACGTTAATCAGAAAATACAATGAAGAAAATCAGTGGACAGTTAACAGAAGTTAAAAATAGAGGAAAATGATGCAGGAATGTTGCTCTGTGGTATAAAAAGCTTGGAGTTAAGTGCTAAATTTTTTTTTTTTTCAAGCAGCCAATGATTCCTGGACAATCAATGATTCCTGGGCCAAGCCATACAAGGAACCTCCAAGGAGAAATAATTCTCCTGGTCCTGAGTCAGTCTATATGACATTGCCATAACACTCTTGTCAAAGATGCACTCTAGAACACACTCCATCTCAACAGTTTTGTGTGAGTAATGAGATGAAAAAACCTCTACTGTCTTGCAATATTTACAAAAGGGAGCAACATGAAAGTAAGATAGATACTTAAAAAGAAACTGAAAGGAGCCCCTGAAAAAGCAAAATCTTCACTGGAAGTTTGGGAATAATTTGGAGCCTCTTGTTGGAGGCACAACACAAATGCATACATTTTCAAAGAAAATTAGAGAAAGAAAAAAAGAAAGTCAGCATGAGCAAATAGCGGAGTAAAGAAGTCTACTAAAAATAAAAAGCAATCCTTCAAAAATGTGAAATTCAATCTGAATAAAGAAATCAGAAAAGAACATGAACTTTCGTAGCTTAAATGTAAAAACATTCTAATGCCAGACAAAAACAAAAACCTAAAATCTCATCAGGTAAAATGAGTGCTTGGATGAGATGACAACATAAATTACAACGTAGCAAAAGAACTAAATTAATATTTTGAATCTCCCTGCATCAGGTAGGTGTTTGAAGATTTTTTTTTTTTAAGCCAGAACTGTTTTTCACAGAGAACACAAAAGAGAATAAAAATATCACATTTAAATGTCAGGAGCACAGCTTTTAGGACAACTAGACAAAATGAATGATTTTACATCATCAAAGCCAAACACATGCTTTCAAGAGCTTTGCTGAAATTCAAGGAATAAATGTCTGAATTATGGACAGAAGTATGTACTTTTGCATTTAAAACTGTCTTTATACCAGAGGACTAGAAGGAGACTTACTCTTGAAACTCACTGATCGATAACCTGTACTGTGAATGAAATAAATAAGGCAAGGTCTGGGGCCCCTGCAAAGACTTTCAAGGAAACTAAGTAGCCGTGGTATAAGAGAAAAGAGTCTTCCCTGGATAAATAAATAGCTATAAATTAGGAGTCAGTGGAAAAAATATTTCTTTCATACAGAAGAGAATTGACCAGTGAAGTTCTGAATAAACTGTCATGTAAAGGAGATTAATAACTATGTGAAAAAGTTTGCTGATCACGATGATTTATTTGGGATCTTAAAAAGAAGAGTTGTCTGCAGAGAGTTGCAAAAGGACTACAAAGCCCTGAGATATGGGATGGTAAACTGGAAAATGGGATTTAATGCAAATAAACGTGATGTGCACATGGAAAAACAAATGTAATTTTATGATGGGTTCTATAATGATGGCTTCTAGGATGACTGTTAACAGTCAGGAATGAGATCATAGATTATAACAGATAGCTTCACACAATTTTCACTTCAGTGTTCACTAAAAGGAAAAAAACCCAAATGTTAAGGCTTAATAGGTAAAGAATAGAAGACAAGACAGAAAATACAATTATTTGACTATATAAATCTTCAGCACACCTGCATTTGAACATTGTGAACATCTGACTGTTATCCTGAAGGAGATACAATGGGAAGTCAGGAATATGTACAAAACCAGCTTCTAAGCGAGGAAACGTTAAATAAACCAGCATGGTTTGAGGCAGACAGAAAGAAGGGAGGTATGATGGCATCTGTAATTCAAAAATGGTGCAATATAGAGACCACATCCCCTTCAGTCTTAGAACTATCTGCAGTCAAACAAAACCACAAGGTGACAGGTTCAGATTTCCACACAATATGGAATATTAGCAGTAGCACTGTACCAGTACCAGTGTGAAAGGCAGTGGGACACAACTACTTACGTGGATTCTAAAAAATTTTAGAAGAAAATATGAAACATGTCACAGGAGTCTGTAAGGAATGGAAATAACACATCTACCTCTAAAAGTTTCCTAAATGTGCAACTGCTGGGTTCAGGAGAATTTCACAATATATTTGTCATCTTCCTCCACTTTTTTCTGGGCATCTGCTTCTGCCTACTGTCAGAAACAGGATACAGGACCAGACAGGCTTTTGGTCTGATCTCGCACAGCTGTTCAGATGTTCCTAGCGATAAAACTCACTGTTCTTCATTATGAAAAATAAAAATATTTTAGTTTTTTCTGTTAAACATTCCACATAATGGTCATGAGTAAGTGTCTTATTTCTTTGCAAGTGAGTCTGAAAGCCTTTCCCTTGATCAACATGTACTGAATGCAAAAGAGTTCTGTAGTTTCTGTCTCAACTGCACAGTGCTGTAATATATTAAGACTACTATAAGACCTTAAAAGTGTGTTCACTGTTGTGGAAATCTTTAAAACTTAGGAGGGATTTCCAATGCAGTTCTAAATATTTTCTCCTTTAATGTATTTGCAAATCTGTATTGATGAACACTCAGTCCATCCAAAAAAAAAGAAAGAAAAAGAAAGAAAAAAACTAAAAAGAAACCTTTGCAGAACTTTTATATTAGCTTTACAGAACAGTAAAATGGATTTTTTGAACCTTAATAATCGACTGTACATGTGCACCTGGCCTGGAAAAATTGCAATGCCCAGTGGTGTCACATAAGTCTGCCCATGTAGATTGCAGTTGTGTGACATTATCTACAGACAAGTCAAAACCCATCTTTATTTTTATAGAAAGCTTCAGAAAAGATGAAATTTCTGCAACCAATGATAATATATGTTCCTGAAATAATTCCTTGTTTTAGTAATTCATTCCTCATTTCATCTTTCGTGTTAGGTCAGCTGACATTTCCCTGATGGAATATGGTAGCTCCCTTATTTTTAAGGAGAGGCAAAGAAGATAAAAACTCAACTCAGTGGCCTTACTCTTGTTAGGAAAATGTTTCAAGGCAAGATAATTATTACAACATTTTCAAATTTTGAATTGATTTTCTACCATTCTCCAATTGCATTCAAATATCTTCTTGCAAGTGACATCATTGAGGAAAACTGCATTCGGAAAAGAGGGAACTGAAATAAGGACAGAATATGCGATGTTGGAGGGTTTTTAATTGCGTAGTTATTGATTGGAAAAGGGATATGCAAAACCCAAAGAAGATAGTATGAAGTCATAGTGCATGACTGGATACTACTGAGCTTACTGAACAGTCTGTGTGGGAAGAAGCCATTGTGTCATAATGTCAGGGAATGAAATTCACAAAAAATTTTACAGAAAATTTCTAAAATATTTTTAAAATTTTATATAGGATGGAAAGTCTTAGCAATTATTCAGGTTTGGTGGATAATATTCTTCTGGAGAAAATCATAGCTGCCTGTCACAAGCTGAAGCTTCCTGGGAAGCATGTTAACTTCCAGATAATACCTTTAATATCTTTACCAGATACACCCAGCAAAGGTAGTGGCTTTCAAGTAATACTCTCTGAGGCACTTGCAATGTGGACAACAATAAAGTCCAGAAGTTTTGCTTTGCCACCTGACGAGAAAGTGAGTCAAAAAAATGATCTATAGGGAAACATTATAAGCCTCTTGGGTGACCCATAGACTTCATTCTGCACCAAATCTCTTCTCAGCCATAGGAAACAAAAACATTCGAGAAACTGGAAAGAAATATCAAATAGGAATATGCAAGGGAAAAGTTAAGGTTCCCATATGTTATGTGGAAATCAAGACTACATTAAATAGCACATTAGCATGAACCACCCTACTACCAGCCACTGTCAGTCACTATACCCACAGCTTAGATTTGAGAGCAGGAGGTACTTTTGATTCTATCATTAGGCATGTCAGGATAAGAAGGATTGTCATAGAGATGGATGGAGTATAATGTCCATCAGAGAAGGGGGAAGACTACAAACTGCAAGTTATAGGACAGAAACACTGTCATGACTTAATGGAGTTGACATGTTTTAGATTAGGCGTGAATTCTGCCTAATTTTGCTTTGTCTTTTATAAATACTGTGCTCCCAAATAGCCTGAAAGCAGTAATCATCTCACCATTGGGAGCTGGCAAACCTCTCTCTAGGTTTGGTTTTTCATACCTGTACTGAAATAAAACAACATGTTTCAGAGGCTTCTGAACTGGGACTTTGTTTTTGCTATTAGAAAGTCTAATATTATGACATTTCCAAAGAGATTTTGTTTGGTTGTTTTCCAATGCAGAGATGAGCGCAATGGATGAGCAGTGGGAACCAATTTAAGAAGTGGCTGCAGACTTTGCAACTGAAATTCATTTCAGCTAAATCTAAACAAGGAGGAGGGTTACAGAGGTCAAATGTAGTTATGTAGTATGTAAAGAGTAGAATGAGCAAATAATTGAAAGGCTTTTGAAAAATATATAAACAGTCTGGTAGAAAGACAGACTGAAGAGAGTTTATACAAATAAGCAGAAGAAAGTTAAAAGGATAATTAGAGGAGCAAAGAAATAATATTGGATGTCAAGTTGTATGGAATATTTCAATTAAAAGCTCTTCAACTATATCTGTAATAGAGACATAGGTTCAAAGGTTAAATTGTCCCATTAAAGACAATGATGGGGGATCGAAGACAGGGCACAAGGAAGTGGCAATTTGTTAAATATTATTTAGCTTCTGTTATTACAGCTGAAGAAGAAGATGGAAAACTGCTTGGTAGAAGGATCTTGTTTCTCACAAAGATAGGCCAGCTTCTAATAAAGTGCAGGTAAAATTGGAAGTAAATGAGTCATTTACCTGCAAATGTACATTATCCTGGTGTCATAGAAAGTGGTGTAAGAAATATACTCTGATTTAGTATATGTTAGGGAGGTTCTAGCTTATTATCAACATTTTTCATGTATAACCTTTGTGCAAAGTCTCATATGGCACTGGAGTATCTCAAATGCCTTTACAATTATTTCCCTCAGTGCAGCTCATCCTGGGCTTTTAGAAAGTGAAGTAACATAAATTATCCAGGTTAGTGGCAGATTATATACCAAGGCACACCAGTCAAATATAGAGGTAGGAACATGCAATAAAAGAGCAGAACCAATCCAAACCTTCACTAAAGAACCATAGGAAAATAAATGTTGGGGAAACCTAAGAAGATTCTTACAAAATATACAGAAATATATTTCCTCAGATCAGATACCAGCACTGCAATGAAATATTAAAGTTTTGAGCTGGAAGACTATCACAGCATATAAATGAATACATTAACCTGCTCAATTTATATACTGTGAGTAAAATTCGAGTTTCATATTCAAAAGAACCGGAAATGTTCATATGGCGTAAGTTTAAATATCACACTACAGAACAAAAGCAGCATACACTGTATAATGAGATGAATTAGAATATTTTTACAAGAAAGACAAATAGGAATAATACACAACACAGTGACTATAAAGACTTAAATATGAGATGAGGTTTCTGTCATTAAATACTTCTTGAAAGCAGAAGTTCAGCACCTTTTGTTTCTAAAATTCAACATTCAATATTCTCCTAAAGATGGCTGGACATTCAAAAGTGTCTCCTATTAAAACAGTCAGAATTGAGAGTTTCTGGGAGTTTTGAATATCTGGCAGTTTGAGTGCATCATCTTTCTTAACATCATTTTTTACAGTGAGGAGTCAGATCTTTGTTACCTTCGACAGCCGTGTTTTGGCATTTCCACCTTTTATTGCTTACAGGCAAGATTGACTTGGCCTCTTCTCTATGACAGTTAATATCAGCTAAAAGAGTTTTCTTTGGTGAATCCCATCTCCTCTTTATATCTTTGCACCACTGGAAGCTCTGAGCTTCCACAGAAGGGAGAAGCCTTTAGGATGCAAAGTAAAAAGTGTATAGCTGGAAAGCTGTCCAGAAACCAATCTTACCCTAATTATAGGGGTCTAGACAGCCAGAATAGCAGATACGTCTGTGAATCAAAGAGATAGTAACAGTCTTTGCCATAGACACTATGGGAAAACTTTCCATTAACCGGTTCTGGGCCTTTAGGGGAGCACTAGAGGAAAATAGGAAGGTTTTTTTGTAATTTGATTTTTCTTACTGTAAAAGTAAGATGTGGAAGATTCACATAAAGAATCTCAAGCCTCATTTTTAACTAAAACGCTTCACATCTCAGATGCAATGCCAATAGATTTATTTCTGCTTCAGTCCTCATGGACTATATATCCCTTATATATTCCTTGCCAGCTTTACACAAAATATACCTGTTTCATCATGGGAGTTGATTATTGTAATTTCCTCTTTAAAAATCTCTCTGGTTTGTCACATCAGCTATGAATATAAGAACTCAGCTGCTATATTACTATTCAGATGAATTGAGCATATTATGCTATTCCTCTCTTTCGTACAGTAACTGTTTCTGAAAGAGCTGATTTACTATCAAATGCCACTATTTTTTAAAGCTCTTACTAATGTGGGCCCTGGTTCTGTTCTTTAATCTCACTTTGACAGGTATCTGTGCCATGTGTATCACCTACTATTTAAATACCATACTGTCACCTCTTTGGAAGGTAAATGTCTTTTGCTTTGTTTGCTTCAAATTTAAAATGGTTCTAAATTATGTCACAATTTATATTTTTATGTCTTTATGGTGTTTAAAATTACAAATGTCCCAATAGAATGAGAGGAAAAATACCAAATTGTTATCATTACCATTATATCAATCATTTTTTTTTATTTCAATACTTTAGATGCAGAGATAATACATAATAACCAATGATCCATTATAATTATTACCCTTATGCAAAAAGTTTTCATTTCAACAAAATTCTCAATAGGAACAATATATGCTAAAAGGTAAGTCTTGAGACTTAAATCACATTAATGCAAAAATCTGCTTTTATCATAAAAGGAGAGGGGGAAAAAGCCCTTGAATTATTTTCCTTTTTCTTGCTACATATCTCGAGCCATTACTGCCAACCCATCAAATGAAAACTGCATCTTCTAGAAGCTAAAATTGCAAACACTACAAGTCATGTTGCAGTTGACATGAAAACAACCGTTGCTGGCATATCTTGTATTTTTACAGCTGACTATTCTCTCCCTGACATTTTTAGTAAAGTTGAGCAATATCCAGATTCCAGCCTTGATACCAGTCGGCACAGCAACATTCATCTTAAGATGACATCTGTTGAGAATTTTTCAATAACTTAATGGTTATAAAGCATGTGAGGAGGGGGATAATAGAGGGATTATGACATAAAAATGCTAAAGCCCTTGTGGGGGAACTGCTGCACATAAAGTTTTGATTTGGTAATTCAAACTAATGCAGTTTGTAGTCCTCTAGAGAGAGGGCAATAATGGTGCACAATATGCTCTTAAACACTGATGCATAACACATTGTGCTAGAGCCAAAAGGCACTGTACAATATCATTATGGTGCAGAGAGAAGTAGTAACTTCAGGAGCTGCTTTCACAAAGATCTGAATGCACAGGTAACAAACAATGCTATTCCTCCCCTTTCTGTGCTCCTTAATCTACTCGTTTGGGCATCTTAGGAAAACATGGCTTTTATTGTTAATATGACAAAATGATAAAGTTAAAAATACAAAGATCTGTGTCATGCAGTACATATAGCCTTACCTACTTTTCTTTTTTTTGAAGATGAATTAGGCAGGATTAAAAATTTTCATCATTTGTCTTTGAATGTGACAAAATAGGTGATGTACATATTTGGAAAAAGCTAGAAAACAAAAAAAATTAAAGATCTCTCTATTTGTAATGGAGCCAAATCCAGTGCTAATGATATTTTTTGAGGATAAATAGTGTGCAGAAATTCTTAAAATGGAGTAGAGAATTATAAAATTTATAAAAATCTCATGCAATGTACAAATAATATGAATTTTTATTCTTTTTGCCTATTTTATTATTGTTGAAATGGATTTATTTAATTTACCTTGCATGGGCTGTTGGATGTAATGTCAAACATAATATTTAAATGAGAACACAGTTTTTTGATTACTTCTCCAGGACTTCTGGCAGCGTGAATTTAAGGAGACAAAACCAATATGCCTGTATGATAAATTGTCTACACTAGGACAAAGCAAAAGGAATAAAAAAGCTCTACCATATTTGCTGATCTTCTAGAAGATGCATATATAGATGACTTTTTGGTTCATAAGGACCCTATCAATGTTGAACTACTCATTCCCTTCCTGTAAACATAGTGATAGCTTCTTGGATTTTCTAATCTGAGTCAAAAGTTTAAGAAAAAGGTCTTGTTATTTAAAATACTTTTTCTTCTGAGGAGTCATATAAGTATTATATAAGATAAGTATTTTCGTGACTTTGAATAAATGGTGATTCATCTCATCTCCCTTTTGTGGCCTGAAAATCAGTTTTCCAGTGCAGATTGGTTGATTTGTCTAATCATACAACCTCAACATAGGGAAATAGGACAGCCAATTGCATCCCAATGTGCTTGTCCAATTGGATGGGACTAACCAGCTTCCCAAGGGCCTATATCCCCAGGCTCTCTCTGAAGAAGTAGCCCAGAGAACTGGCTCACTTGATTCTGACTGACAAAAGTAGGGGGAAATTCTGCGTTAATGAATGAGTATAGAAGGTGAGAAAAAAACCCCAAAAAACAGAGAAAAAGATTTGCACTCCTTCATGCAGGTGTAGAGTGTCATTTTGGGTAGTGAGGTTACATTTCTCGGCTTTTTGCTGCTGCTCCAGACAGCTGTGTCTTTCCTGTATCTACCAGGTCATAGCTGCCATCCCTATGCTGATGTGCCTGGCAACTGAGGATTTGTAAAATGAGTTAGAGGCTGCTGTTGCTCCTTGTTTCACTCATCCCAAATCTGTGGGTCCTCTACCATAAGGGGAAAACCAGTCTGTCCTCACTAAGGGATCAAGCTCTGAGGCTCTGCCTAATGTTGAGTGTCATATCTGGTACTACAGGCTACATGTTATGCTGCACTGTGGTCTTCCACATCTCTGCTGCACAAAATCTTCTCTCCAGTGGTCTTCCACATCTCTGCTGCACAAAATCTTCTCTCCAGTGGGCTCTGGAACCACAGGAGTCTGTGGAACAGTAGTACATCATTGGCTCATTGTCCTCAAGAGGCTTGTGCTTTATGTACAGCACTTGTGTCAACAGGAAGCTTGCAAAGGGGCTTGGATCTTCTCAGAGAGAGTTATTTATGTGCCATGTGATTGAACTTAATTTAAATTAATGTCTTTTCGGTATCTCAGTGAATATAGCAACTGATGTCTCCTCTTTTGTCATTCAGCTGCACTCTGGCATGTTTTTCTCACACATTGCTGGTGACAGTGGTAAGTTTGTAGGCTCCTTTCTTTTCCAGTTCTTTCCACGGTTCCATGAGGAGTCTGATTGCAAAGTTTTTTAAGAAAATGTGAGATTTTTTTATTTAAAGTCAAAATATTTGGGGGAAATTTTCATTTTCAGCTGTGGTGTTTTTAAGTTTAATCATGCCTCAGTGACTGAGAAGCTGGTAGACAGTAGATACCCAGAAATGAAGACATTGCTTGGTAAGGTATCATCCAACAATACAGCAAGCAGTTCTTTGGGGCTCCCAAAATCAGTGTAATAAGGCAGGTCTGTGATTTAAATAGGGGTTGATTTGGAATAAATTAATTTTGGGTTTAAATGTGGTTGGTTGAATGTGTCTCACATAGCTTCTTCCTGTCAGGATCTGTGTTGGATTAGATACTGCCCAACACAAACAGTGCGCTGTGTTCATGTGTTTACTTCTCATCTAGAGCAGAGCAGTGCTAGCACATTTGTCTTATGAAGCATAGATCTTTGTGGCTGAGAATCTATGACATTAGAGACTTTTCTCAGTGGTACAGCTCCCCCTCTTGTATCTTGAAATGCCTGGAAAGTTGTAGGAACATAGATGTTGCAAACCTCTAGGTGCACAGTAGTTGCCTCATGCCTGGTCTACAAATTACAAAGGTAAGGTTTCATTCCCACTGTTCCCTCTCATTCATGAGGACAGAATGCCAGGCAACAATGACCATGTTCCTTCTCTAGCCCATTTACAGTGTGCTTGCAAACCAGGAGGTGGTTTTGGGAGAGTGTAAGTGCTACTCGAATGATGCAGCAAGATAAGTGATTTAGCCCCAAAAGGATAACTTGCATTTTATCCTTTTCTCCAGCCTGCAGGTTCTGGGACATCTATTGGGTGTGATACACAAGATGCATACTATCTTTGAAAATAAAATGCTGGGATATAAATTACCATTTAAAAAAAAATATTTAGTGACACATCTGCCAATTAAAAGACAAAATTCTGCTCCTTGCTTAATATAAAATGGGGGAAATTACATGGAATATATGTAAATCTTTTTATGTTTTCTTTATATATAGTATCGTAATCCCTCGAATGAGAATTTGCTGCATTGTTCCATTGCCAAAGTGATGTCTACAAATGAGGGCTCAGGGAATTGCTGCAGGCTTTCTGATGAACTGAGCCAGCAAGCCACTGTGGACACAAGCCTGAGTTTTTGAATGAAGAAGAGGATTTGCACATGTAAAGATATTTGTCTCTTTTCCCTTTCAGATTTCCAACAAACAGCTCCTCCCTTCATTTACTGGCAATAATTGGAATAAAATGCAAAACCTAAAAGTACTTGTGTGTTCCAAGTCTTCTCCATCTTTTTCAACTATATAATTTCTTCTGTTAAAAGATGCAACTCTTCTTTACAGTTGTCACTGATGAGTTAATTAATACAATAATTTAAAATTCATTATTTTAACCGTCTTTTAAACACTTCTAAAAATACTTAAATGCCATTTTGCAGACAAATTAGTTGTGAAACTATCTATCTATCAGGGAGACTTTCAGTTAAAAGTTTGTACAAATAAATATATTCTATATGTTATTCTTTTCAAAGAATGTTTGATCTAGTAGCTTCTAAAGATGGAATTTTGTTTGATTTCCTCGTTGTTTAATACCTAAAAGAACAGTATGAAAAAGACGAAAGATGTATTAGTTTGCTTAGCTACTTAGCATTAGAAGACTCAGTATTTTGTGAATTACAGAACAAGATTCAGTTTAAAGGATGAAATCTTTTTTTTTCCCACCGATTGCCTCCCTGCTTGAAAATACTAAGTGGCCTTAAAGTGCCAAGGAGTTATAAGAAGTTTAAATTAACGTTAAATATTTTAAGCCTCTTTTTTCTAGGGAAAAAAGGAATAAATTCAGTGTACTCATGCATTCAAACCCCACATATTTAAAGATTTTGTAACAGATCTTATATACATTAGTGGTATATAATGATTTGAATTGCACATGAAACCAACCAAAACAGAAAAATAGGACTGCCTTTGTCCCCATACCCTTTGTATCTGTGCATGGCCTTCTCATGTGCTGGGATTTGAAGTATGTGACTCTGATGGCAACAACTCCAGGAAGCTTTGCACCCTTTATCTTTCCTTGTGCATTTGGATAGTATATATTTAGATGGTCAGATTTCAGTGCAGAGGAGAAAACTTCCATGGATACATTTCTATAACCATTTGCATACAGAAGGCCATGGTATCTCCAGATTTGGGAATATTATTATTAAATGTTAAGTCAAAGCAGCTAGCAATAACTAGGGAACTTTCAAGGTCATGACTGGTGAAATAATTTCTTGTACACTAAAAACAGCATTCAGTCACTTCTGAAAGACCAAAAGATAAAACGTCTATTGCAGTTTTTCATCGCTTTCATGGGTTTTCTTTTGAAAAGAGGTGCTACAGTCTAGACTCCTTCCAGTCAATTAGAATGCAGAAGTCTTTTTCAGAAATTCTTATTTTATTCTACAAGAATCTTATTTTATTCTACAAGAAAGCCATATTCCCTCAGAAATCATTTGTTAACAGCAGCTGAGCTTTGCTAGTCCACTGTCTGAGGTGAATCCAAGATCAGTTATGGTTTGAACATAATTGTGAAGTGTACAAATAACTGTTTTCAAAGGCAGTATTCTCACTCTAGTTTACACTCAAAGTTTTATAAATGAGGTAGTATAGTAAGAAAAGTTTGTAATTAAAAATCTGCAATGGAAAATGTCCCCCAAGTCAGAAGGCAGGACCCACTCTATCAAGTTTATAATTAAGCAATAATCTCAAGAAACGCAGTCATTACCAGCCTTTAATGACTACTTTGTTGGTTAACAGCTCAATGTGAAGTTGAGGATTGTTAACACTCTATCAAACTTCTTGTTAAGTGTGCTAAGTTTTTATTTAAACACACTTGGATCGCAGCTGGAAAGCTGTGGGGGGAATCGGACATTCCCAAGTGCCTAATGACCAATTTTTTTCCATCACTCAGAACACAGGGCACATTCCTTTATGTTTATATAATAGCTGTTAACTACAGATGGCTGGTGCCACCCGATTTTGGTACTTTGTATGACCTTAGTCATCTACTGTATCTGCAACCAGTTGACGTTCTTTTGCTGCTGAGCTTTTGTGGAATAACAGAAGCTTATCTTAGAACCTTTTGGAGAACCCAGGCAAGAAGACAAAATACCCCAGAAATCAATAGTAACACAAAAACAATATGTTCCTTTCCAAATGTTATGACAGCCTCTGCTGAATCAGATTTATTCTGGTGGGCCAGAAAAGGAACCATTTTGCCTTGTTGGTGAGGTGACTGGAAATTAATCTTACAAAGTTTACTGAGCTAATTCAGCCTAGGAACATCAGCTGGAAAGCAAAATCACACCTCTGAGTTAATGGCAATTTTTCTTCAGAACTGCCTGTGATGAACAGCCATTTTCCTTTGTTTCGTGCACTGGCAAAGATGCTGATATTTTATGGGTTACAACACCCTTCTGGACAGGTAGCAGCATGTACACTGCAACTGAAGAACCCTTAAATTAGCAGCATGGGTCAGACTTGCTGAAAAGCAAGTGAGAGAAGGTGACTGAAGTGATGTCATACATGGGTTTGTTGACTTTGTTGAAATACCCACACCAGTCATGGAGTTAGACAAATTCCTCCTAATCAACCCGATAACTTATTATCAAAAGGATCTATTTCTTTGTCACGTCTGTCAGGGTAATCCGGAATTCATTATCATATTAATGTCCTGACTGGGCTCCTCTGGACCTCTGAGTTTTGTTTGTTGAAGAGCTTCCTGGGGCGTTTGGAGAAACAAAGCGCACTCTCTGGAACATGAGGCATTCAGAGCCGCGTACAGATGGGCCCGGGCTCTTTGTTCCTCTCTGCCTGGGAGGCTGTTATGGGAAGCAGCCAACCTGCAGTCTGTCACAGTGAACATTGTCAAGTCATTGTGTACTTTTAATTGTTACTATGTACATGGAATCTGAAAGGTCGCTCTGGATATATAGTACAAGTGCACAGAGCCCTTTGCCAGACCAAACAGCTGTCCTGTGGTGTTCCCATATTCAGCTCCAGTCACCTTTCCCTCATTGAAGGATTCTTCTGACAGAGCAATTAAAACATACGATTTATTACTAAACAGTCAATAAGGAAATCTTAGAAGTGCACTCTTTCACCACTTCACTGTTTCCCATGTGGCTGTCTTAACAGGTCCTTTTATATTTAAGCAATTATTTCTGCCCCAACGATATTACAGACCCAGCAAGATTAATTAAAGAGCCGACAGCAAATTACAATAACAACCTCAAAATACAATCAGAGAGGTCAAACTGTATACCAAATTCTGGTTTTAGACACTCCTAGATAAAATAAAGCTCCCTAAGTTTGGCTGGCCTGCAAGAGATGAACTACATTCTTTTCTTTATTGAAGATACGTGAATATTTCTTTAGAAGACTTTGTGTAGCTTCTCATTTTTATCTGCAGCATAAAAGATTCAGTCTTAAAGGAAAATGTAATTGTATATGGTGTGAATAATCCTTGGCTGTAGAAGCACTACTCACCAGGGAGTCTACAAGCCGTGTTAAGTCTAGATATGCTAATATTTGTTTTCCCATCATGCACTTCAGCTTTTGTTTAGAAAAATATGAATGCTTGCTAACTACAGCTGAACACTAATATGGTGATGTTTCTAAATTTTTGTTAAGTAAATTAAGTTTATCAATATTGTTATGTATGCAAATACAGTAATTAATAAATAATTTAAAATTATTAGGTTTAAGACACAAATGCACAGAGATTTCCAGTTCCTTCCCACTCTGCCTACCCCAGATGTGAAAAATATGAAGAAACCATACAAAATGTGTTTTGAAGAACATTCTCGGACAATTCAGCTGTATTAAAACTTGACAATGAATAATTTGTGCGGCATATTGTAAAAATCAGTAAATAAGTATATAAATTCATATTTATACATGTGAATATGTGAGGAAACATACTGTATTTAATGTTTTTAAAAATAAGATTTAACATACAAAAGTCAGGGATAAGAACATGAATAAACTTTAATCCAGCTGCTAAAGTTCTAGATACAGAGCTCCTCATGATTAACATATGTAATCCTGAGATTCTTGAGCTTTTGAAAATGTACATCGAATTGTATATAGAACTGTGTATTCTTTAATTTGGTACTGATTTCCAGCTCTTTGGGGGTGTGGGGGGGTGTCCTTTCTCTCTTTCTTTTCCTTGTTTTTTTCTTCTGGTGACTTTTCCTGTTTGTTTTCCCTGTTTCTTTTTCTTACAGAATCAAAGAAAAAGTAAGGTTGGAAGGGACCAGAATGGGTCATCTGGTCCTGCCTCCCTCTTCAAGCAAGAGTCAAGGGTCAATCTAGACCACATTGCACAGAAGTACCCTTACTCTTATCTGTACTTTATCCCTTTTTTTTCTTTTATTTTTAGTCTTTACTATAGCACAAATAAAAATCTGGTTTAGTATTGTAGCAACGTATGATAATGAAAATAACCTTCAGAATTTTCCAATACCCATTTCAGAAATCCATTTATGACAATGAGATATATTTTTATGATACTATTGTTGTCATTTTTGTTATTAGTGTTATTGTTATTCTTCAGTGCTTCCTAATGATCCTGTTTATAGAAATGAAAACAGTGAGACTTATACAATTAAATTTGAGAAATTTATTATGATGAAAGCCTTTCCAGCTAACATTACTAACATCCATTTAGCTAACTGCATTTCTCAGTCACTCTTTGTTTACACGAATAGTTATATATATTTGTTGCCTGTTTAGGTATTAGTAACAACTCAGCTTCCTTCATCTCCTACGTCTCTTGGATGAAGACAACTAGCAGACCACCTCAGGCTGCAAATCCTTTTCATTGCCCTGGAAAAGTCTGAAAACTCTTGCTTTACTGACTCTGTATTTAAACTAATTTTTCTGTTACTCAGATCGCTGTGGATAACTTGACAGTATCACAGAGAAAGAATTAAAAACATCTGTAGAAGCTCCAGCACTAACTGCTACAATGATCACTTCAAACTGGAGTTTAGACATTATAGTAATTCTTACTCCAGTTTTGCCAAAAAACTCCTTCTGAATTAAAAAAAAAAAAAAAAAAGTTATGTACTCCTCAAACTGGGATTGTGTCAGAGTACTCCAAGCACTCTAGTGGTGACCACACTAGGACACTAGGACACTAGGTGACCACAAAAAAACCTACTGCAAGCTTTAGTTTAGAAGTTCTCAGTGCTGATCAAGGAACCTTGGCAGGCACAGAAATATACAAAGTACAAGGCAAAGCAGGGCAAAGCAGAACCCTATGTAATGGCTGAAAGAGTGGGTTTTAGTAATGTATTTCTGCTCAAGACACTTTTTACAGAATTTCACCTCAGAGTGTTTGCTTAACATTTTGCTTTTTTACAAAAGAGAAAGGGAGAGAAATTTGGCAAAGAGCAAACCCACATATAATGAGAATTTTTTCCATGTTGTGGGATGGTTTATTTCACCTTAGCTATCCCCTGGAAAACTCCATGGAGTAAAAACTCAGTGAGTAAATCCATGCTGAGGTTGATGAACCTAGGGCTCAGTCCATAGGAGACCAATACTCAGTGGAAACAAGAAATTTCTCTTCTGTGAAAAGTTCCTCATAGACTTAAATGATATTTGTCATTTTACTTTTTGGAATGTAATATGTGTCAATCTAGAGCCATTTCAAATAACCCATTTTGTTTCAGAGACTTGATAAAAAGCTATAATGAGTGTTTACAATGTCTAGAGTTATACCCAATACAATAGCTTGCTTATAGCTTACCATAGCCTTAAATTCACACTGGGACTGCTCTGCTCTTGACAGTTCATAACTCTGGTGTTCTTCAACATTTTTTTCTGTGAGGCTTTTTTTATTTTAAGTAACTCTACAAATAGTGAACACTATAAGACAGGTAGCAGGGGGTCAGCAGTGGCACTGCTGATGTGCTTTACTGCTTCCTGACAAGATGTGGGCACAGAAGAGGGATCCTGGGGTGTGCTGCAGACTATGGTCTATCCCAGGTGTCCTCCACTTCTCCCTTCTGCCTGGCCCAGGAGAAACTGGTGCTCACCCAGCTCTCTTCAGAGCCAGTCTGGAGGCCAGACAAGATGCCAAGAAAGAAAGGAATATTTTTCTGTCAGTTTACTCCACTGAGCCATCCCTCTAGGGAGCTGGAAGTGTACCACTGCCAGGACATGAGAGTAGGCAGACACACATAGCCAGGGCCGGGAGGAAAGGCAGGGAAGAGGGAAGATTGCTCTGTCTGGTGGCAGTTAGCTGTCAGATCAGATTAGCTGTATCATAAAACAGTGTGTTATGGCACAGCTCCAACATAAACCCAAGGCCGCAGCACTTGAGTGGGATGAGGAAGCTTATTTGTGTGCTCCCGCATTCGAGACATGATTCCACTGTGCAGTGGATTAGTGAGCTGATCTATGTAGAAAGAAATATAAAGCAAATGGAAAACAAAAATCAAAAACCAACCAAACACACAAAAAGGATTATTATTTTGAACACCTTGGGGTTTTGATCTATTTTCCACCACTACGTGCAGTATCATCATGCCACAAGGGAAGAGAAAATGGGAATAAGGTTGTCTTCAACCAGTGCTGACACCTGAAATCCATTACTGTAAAATTAAGGCCAAGTACATCTGCCCTTATAACTAAACAGCAGTTAGGTTCCCTGATTAGGAGTGTCAATCATGCAACTGTGAGTTTATTTCTGTGGTGATTATTACACCTAGGAATAGTTAACTTTGTCTAAAATTATACTACAATTGAAAAACAATCCATTAAATGGACTGAAATTTTTAAATTGAAAATCACTTCTAAAACTATTTCAGTTGAGGACAAACTATTTGTATGAACAGTGATGGGTGCTGACTGAATTTCCTTAATTTGCCAACTAAATGATAGTTACCTGTACAGATATACTATAACTCAATGGCACAGATATGATTCTATAATTTATATTAATTTATATGATGTGAAAGACAATATTATGAGTTAACTAAAATAATTGCATGAGATATTTTAAAATATCATCCAATACAATACCATTGTAAGAGTGTGCACAAAACTGTTTTCTTTCTTTCTCATTTTCACTCTGATTTTAATAAATAAGGTCCCAAATTAGTCTAAATTAACCAATTTGAAAGTATACAAAAACATCATAAACAATGCATTTGTCCTAAAAATGGAAGAATCATGTCTTAAAATAAATAAGCAATGAGCAGAGAATAATTTGGAATATTTTTGTAGTGCTAATACACACAAAGATTAAGAAAGAATTTAATGACCATTTTACTCTAGTGATGTGGCTTCTGAGGCACCAAAAAAATCCACCAGAAAATAGTCTTTCCCCAAACTTGTTACAAGTGCTTGGACCAGTGTTTAGAAGTTCTTAAGCTGCTATTTCTTGAGCTTTCAAAATATATGGTTATTTTATTTTCTGTTCATGCTCAACCATTCCACTTTGGAAAACACCCAGCCTCTCTTGCTATCAGTGACATCACTTCGGCTCCACTGATTTTCTCTCCATTATTGCAAATCTTCTGTATCCCAAATCTTTATTTTCCCCTATTATTCCCCCCCTGTGAAGTAGTTTGATTTTCTTTCTCCTTTTGCAAATAGTACACATCAAGTGCTCATCCCTCTGTTTGAGCTATTCAGCTTCCCTCAGACATTGCTGGACATCCTCCCACATGTGCATCTGCTTAGCATGGGATTGATGCTGTTCACACAGCAAGGCCAGGGAGGGTCAATGGTACTCTTGCCTGGAACCGTGAGGAAAGACAGAAAGAAACTGGACTGAACATGAACTTCTGGGAAAAACTTCTCTTTCAAGGAATCAGAAGAGGAGAGGGAGCTCTGTATTTTTCTGTCCAAAGGAAGGGCAAAAAACCCTTTTCTGACTAACTAAGAGTAAATGGCAAAGAGCAGACAATATAAGGTTTATTTTCCATGTTAAGTATTTCTCATGTAGGTATTGAGGAGACATGGAAAACACCCAACTCATGAACAATGAGCTCTGAAACTCCTTTTCTGAATTTATCTTTTGACAAATTAGCCTCTAGGACTTGTTTTTGTAAGAGTCTGTAATAAGGTGTATTACCAGTTTAGGAGGGAGGCTTTGTGTAGTCAGCATACAGATGCTTCTATTTTTATTCTAAACCATGTTTTCATTCTAAACCATGTTTAGATCCACAGTGGTGTATATACATATACATTTTCAGTTAAAGATCAACAGCTATACTTGATGCAAAAAAAACCCAAGGCAAATATATAGTTTAAAAATAGACCAATCAAATGTTTTAAAGCAAGTTACATTTAAGACACATGTGAACAAGTATGAAAGATTCTGATATTCAAACCAGTTTCTGTTGAATATCATTGAATCATATTATTTTACAAATATTTCTTACTAGGATCACAGAATTAAAATGTCATTGTGACCCCTTTCCAGAAGACATTTTAAGCTATTATATAATATAAAATATTGCACCATCTTGAAAGTATAAATAAATAAACAAGATTTGTTATGCTAGTCACAATGCTAATGCATAATGGTCCCCACTTTTCAATTTCCTGATTATTACTTTTCCAATTTATCTAATCTTTAAAATCAAAGGCGAATTCTTTGCTGAGCATCCACCCTCTCATATTTTATTTAACTTCACCCTTGTTTCTGCTTTGTGTCTGCCAGCTAGTGTAGTTTCATTTCACTTCAATCCATTTTCTGTCTCAAAAAAAAAAAAAAAGAAGGTAAAAGTAGATAGATATAAAGACACAGAGAGAGAGAAAGAGTGGAGAGAAAAAAAAAAGAGAGAGAGAAAACACTTGCAGTGGACAAAATATATCAATTAAAAAATAGGTTAAAAATAGTCTTTCATGTGCAACGCATGTCCCTGAGCTAGATTAACATTGCTGTGAGCATGTTGCACTAGTCAGTTCATTGCCTGAGGAAAGTTTGCAGGCAAAATTCATCCGCACAGCTAGCACACTTGAAAGACTCAGGCACAGGGCTGTGTTCATGGTCTGGCAACAACAAAACACCTGCTTGAAGTTGAGACAGAATAGCAAGCTGGATGGAGTTCAAAAGAATCAAATGATAATCACACCCTGATTAACAGAAAAGTGAATTACTGTAGTCCTTTGTCAATAGCTGGCCTATTTGCATACTATCTTGCAATGCCCAACAGGTTAGAATTTTTTAGTTACACATGGTCAAACATTAAAAAATGGAAGGAAAAAACTTTATGCCTGTGTAACTGACACATTGCATGCATATTGTGTGTGTTACATCTTCTTAATGCTATCTAGTCTGATGTTGGCAAGTGCATGGATAATTCCACCCACTGTCTTTCCTTCTTTTCCCATTCCCCCACCTACCAAATACACCAGGCAGACAACAAACACAGCCTATAATTTTGTTTGGCACAAGTTTTTTAGTATATTTGACAGCAAACAACTGTATATTAAACCAATTTGTTTCAGCAGATGAAAGTGAGTAATTTTTGATTCAGTCCATTAGAGCTGCTCTTGGCTATGTGAGCTTTTTGAGGTTTATCAGCAAAAAAACCCTGTAACAAACTACAATGCCAGAACATAAAACATGGAATGTACTACCTTAATTTCATACTGGATGCCTTTTGTTTCATAATTGAGTTTTCTGTGCATACCCTGGGTTTTATTTTAGATTAGTTTCAAAACTGAATGTTGTCATGATAAAATGAGCACTTCTGTATTCATATCTTTACATTGCTAATAAGGTAGTGAGGCATGTCAAAATGGAAATAGAAAACATAATAAAGCCAAATTAATACTGTTGCTTTTTGTTTTCCTTTATATTATAAATTTAATCTTGCTTCATAGGTATTTATAGAAAAATATCTTCTTTTGCTGCAGCATAAGCAAAGTCCTGCTAGACCACATCTCCCATTTATTCAAAGAATAGGCGAAGCACAGATTTCCACTTTTCTTGGCAATGTCTCTCCTTAGTAGGAAAGAGTATGAGAGGAAGTGATCTCATGGGATCATTTCCCTACTGTAGTTGAGATATCAAATATGTGATAGGAAATATGTCACTTGTCTAGCTTGTTCTTAAAAATATTCAAAGCTTAGGACTCTAGTCACAGAAAATATTTTCAAAAACCCCACCTACATCTCCATTATTCCAATATAAATGTAAGAATGCTCTCACTGCGCCTATGACTTGTGTTACTTATCTTGGTCAAGGAAAATAGATAAATCAGTTTCTCACTGCAATAATCTTGCATTTATTAGAAAATAAGTGATTGGTCTTCACTTTCTTCTGCAGCTTGATGAAGACTAGAAACTTCGGTCTTCCCACATTAAAGATGCTTTCTAAGTCTCTAAATACCATGTTCGTGTCCTGCATATGACCTTCAGCTGGTCCTCTCAGGGTTTAGAAGTGACATAGCAGAAAGATGATTTTATGTGTCTTATGGGTCTCCTCTTCCCTTTTCTTGTTTAGCAAGAATTCTGAATTTACACTAATATTTGTCTTGTGACACTAAATTTCTTTCTGCAAAATTTTCATATGACCAGTTTTCTCCCCATATTGATTTTACAGTGCATAACTATCTCCCTTGTTTTATAAATATGAATCTATTATCTTTTTTCTTTTTTTTTGTGGACAGTTTTTGTAGTGTTTTTTGATAATTTTGCATTGTATTCCTGTTCTCTAAAGATTTTGTGGTTGTGTTGCTTCCCACCCACTTAATAAACATTCCATCATCTATGTCACAAAAGGAAATCTTGAACAGGACAACAACAGATGATACGTTTGATTTTATCAGCGAACCATAATCTTTGCTATCCTTTCTTTGCTGATACTGTAGCATTTTTTTTAAAAACATGTCTTTCTAACTGGCTTAGGAAAATGGCATGTGCACAATGTTAAAAGATTTCTATTTAAAAAACGTATGTTGAGCATCTGCTTTGTCCATGGGGCCTACTACTCGATAATAGAAGGAAATAATTTGCTATTGGCAAATCCATGCTGGCTGATAGTCAGTTTTCCATTACCTGCCAGGCTGCAAATACTTTGTTGGATCATGATTTTGGTTCCCTATTATTCTGAGCACTGAAATTAAACTGGTGGATCTGTAATGCTCTTGTACCTCCTTTTAGAATGCCTATCTCATTTTAGAGATGGGCAGTCCATCTGCAGTGTTCCAGTCTTCAGTATCATTCCCACCCTTTTTGGTCTCAGAGATCTTTCTAACAGCTCTTAAATCACTGTATTACATTCAGTAATTTAGGGTGAGGAACATGGTCTTCACATGCTAAAGTATCTTCTGAACAACTTAAATGTCAGGCAAAGATGAGTGTCACACTTGATGACTATTAAAATGCAGAGATTGCTCAGGCTTCATAATTTGGGAAGGTGTGTTGTTAAGGAAGGCTCGTGGGGAAGAGATATTAACAAAGCGTTAGTGCCTCCTTTTCCAAAACCATTATTGTAGCACTGACATTATTTCATGTCATTAAATGTCATTTGATCTGACGTCATTACGACAGTTTTAAATAATGGGTTGAGGGAGAATAAAGATGTGTCTACAAATCTGTGTTGCCTCAGTGACAAGTTGATCAAAGGGAAGGGTGCTCAGAAATACCTAGTAGACATGTCAGTGCTGTTGTATTGATTGCAGAGAACTGTGTTTTGAAAATGAGCATATGAGGTCATTTTAAAATCAATGGTGTTGCACTGTGACATAGACTTCCAGACCAGCTACATAGGCTCAGAAGAAATACCTGAGCCATATCACACTGGCTCTCCAACAGACCGCAGGACCACCAGATATCCAGCTATTGTCTTCACACTGGCATTCTAGACTGCATTTATAAACGAAAATTTTATAACATTTCACATTTTGAGATGAATGCATAAAAATAGTTCCTAAAAAGTTACATAAGTTACAATTTTGCAGCCTTTGTGCGACTCTCCATAGCTCTTTAGCTATGTTATTTCATTTTTAGGAATTCAAGTGACAGTTTTGATCATCTTTTGGTGCCTTTTCCACAAGATATCTACAATTTTTGAAAAAATTTTTTTTAAAAACGGGCTTTTAAGTAAGACATGGCTTGAATGTCTACTTCTGATTAGCTCCAAAATAAGATTTTTCTCCTCCCTTATCAATTCAGCTTATTAATATTACTTTCCTTATCCTTATTTTGGAACTTATGGAACAATAGACTTAGAGTCAGTCAAATGTATCTAAAACTGGATAAATTTATTGGTGACAATTTTTTAATGAAATGCATTACTGAAATACCTATGTGCAAAAATACCCCTCAGGTGAAGAGAAGCTTCTCTTTCTTTGGGAGTCCTTTTGGGAGCTGAGCTGCTGCTACAGCATAGCCCTGTTGTCCCTCTATGTTTTGTAACACAGCACTTTTGCCCAATCCCTGGAAGGGTTCAAGGCAATGTTAGATGGGGCCCTGGGTAACATGATCCAGTGGGTGGCACCCCTGCACAGGGCAGGGGATTGGAGCTACACGATCTTTAAGGTCCTTCCCAACACAACCCATTCTGTGATTCTGTGATAACTACTGATAGCCCCACAAAACCACGACAGCAGAAAATTCTAGAGCACGCATGGCTCCTGTGTGGCTTGAAAGTAATATTGCCATCACTATTGCAACAGGCACTGTTGCCAAGCATTGCAAGACCTAGAGAAAAAGATGAAACCTGTACACACTGTGGTATGCACTCTCTGTAGTAGTCATCTCACAGTATTGTTTGCAGATTGCTTTCCTGGCCTGATTTATTTCCAGTGAATATTAAGACTCAAGTATTCAGGTGTGATGTCTTGCTTTGCAACATCTATTATTGGATTTTACTTGGAGCTGTGGCTGTGTTTATTCAAATGGGTTGAAATTATCCTAATGGATGTGACCTCTACTACTGGCATTATCAGATTCCTGTGTACACTACTTTTCCATCACTTGAAGCAAGTAATCCTTGTTTCCCCTGCCTTAAAAAGGTTTTGATTTACAGCCAAGCAGGCTTTTGCAGACATGATGGGTTTGCAGTACAATATCTGGATAATGTAATTTTTTATTAAATGGCTTGGCTGAGAGCACAGTGGAATGATTCAAACAGGGCAAGCTGAAAATGAAGTTTTCAACAGATCAGCTTTTCCTTAGCTTCATAAAAGTCTCTTATGTAGATATTTGGGTCATACAAAACATTACCTTGTCCCTGTTAATTAAAAACTGTTGCTGCTCATTCCGGATTTCACCTGTACTCTGCTATTTAACTTCTGCATTTGGCTTGTGGAAGGAGTGATAGTGTAGCCATGAAAAATCAGATGCTCAAACCACTGGCCATGGACATTGTTCCGATTGCACAGCTGATATGTCCACTTCTGCATCTGAATGATATCTACTCTTTGACTCTGCTTTTAGACAGCCAAACTGTGAACTTCCTCCTTTTTCCTTAAGTGGATGAATTGTTTCCTGCTGTAACAATATCTACAGTAAGAAGGGGATAGCTCCTCTGAAGACTTTGATTCAGCCTGAGTTTGTAGATACCTGTGCACTGCCTTGTCAAGCTGAAGTTCAAGATCAATTTCACAGAGTTCAGAGTGAGTTTTGTCCACAATTTTCAAGAGCCAGACCCAAGGTCCTTGCCCAGAAACACAGATGCAGAGGCTTGTAAGGACAGCGGAAGATCAAGGAAATGGGAGTTATGAAGAGGCCATTCTGGGAATGCAAGATGTGACCAGGAAATGAAATTCTACTGTCTTCTGCATCATGCCAGAGGCCACAGCACAAGCCTCCTGCTGCCACAGCAAATATTCCACCATGTCGGCTAAACATGGCTTGCGTGGGAATTCTGGATTACTGTAGCCACATAAACACAGAGCCCAAATTTCTCTGACATAATGGAGACTACCTCATCTAAGTCCGGTCTGATAACTCATTTATTTAGTGCCCCAGCTGTGCTCCCTAACACAGAAAAGCTTGAAATGGTCTTATGCATTCTTTTGGAATAACACCAGAAGAGAATAAATAAATAGCTTCACTTTTGAGTGACCCATAGTTCTATATGATTACAGATTAATTTCTTTAAAAATGTTGCACAATCTTCTTCCTCAGCAGATATTCAATGTAACTAGTATTCAAATCCATATATTGGACTCCTGTTGGTTCATTAGCCAAAACTAACTGTATTTTGTTGCTATCTCAGTGTGCATAAAAGGATCAGAATTATGATTGTGATATCTATGAAAATGCATGGAGGTGTTTAAAATAACCTATAGCCATTTGCATATTAATGGAGTATAAGTGCATGTTAATTCAGCAGTATGTCTGAGCTGTAGCATGGACATGAATCCAGTTCCATATCAATCCTTTCATTGCCTCTCTGGGTCCAAAAGCTTCCCCTTTTTGCCCTCCTGCATCTGCTTGTCTAGTTAAATAATCCCTACCAAGATTTCTGCAATTCAGAGGATATCCGGAAAATCAAATGCAAATTTTGAGGATATCTAGTTCAGCAAAGGTGGCGCTCAGGATCTTCTAACCTGTTACAGATCTCTTTGATTAATTTTTTATTAGAACTGTAAGCAAGGCATTTCCAGGTATTTTAGATCTAGTACCGTATACTTTCTGGTCATGATACCCTTTTTGGAAACAGACTTATGCCAATAATGGAGAAATGCATGACAAATTTATATATTCATTGTAAATTGGCGTGTGATAATTATTCACATGAATGAAGAAGATATACTAATTTTATTTATTTGGTTGTATTCAAACTAAATTTACATTGTGAAGTTTCCTCTATGCCATGACTGAATTTTCACCTTTTCATGTGAAAACATTGTAGCAGCCCAAGTAACCATATGAATTTCCTGTCATAGCATAGCAATAAAGTACAAATGTTACTGTGGAAATTTCTTCTTTCTTAGCACAATCACATTTACATGAATGCAAGAGTCCAGATTCTATCACTACTCATCCACACTGACTTTTTAATCATGTCTTGACACCTGAGCCAAGAACAAACACTTTAAACTAATCAATTAGCAAAAAGCACTGTCCTTTTTTCTTAATTTTTTGGTTTTGGTTTGGTTATTTTTGACAGATGTAGTAAATAGGAGCTATGCAGATAGACTGCAGAGTGAGTTCATTCTTGACATTTGTTATTCTAGACATGCAAAAGCTCTTAACAACCAAAATGAATCAAGGTAGCATGACTGTAGTAGCTCACAGATGTAATATTTCATAAGGAAACTAATTATTTTTCATTCTAATTTCTGTAGAAGAAAATAGGCTTAAGAAATGCAGGCAGTAGCACCAGATGATCATAAAAAAAGAGTCAAGTGAAAAAGAAATTTTTCCTTCAGATCAATCTGTGCAATTGGCCACCCACGCAATAAACAAGAAAAACTGTAAAGAATAGGAATCACTCCTGCCAGGAAAAGTAGTGCTTTCACACCAGTTCCTTGCTGTTAGTTCTGCAGCAGAGGGAATTTTATACTAATTTGTTTCACAGTTAATATTCAGACAGTTGCAAAAAAATGCCACCTGACCACCAGTACATACGTTTCACTTTCAAAAAAGCATTGAAAAGGAAAATTAATTAGTCACCTTTTTTCCTAAAGGTACTAAACCAAACAACAACAACAAAAATAGAAGTAAACTAACCTCATTCTTCTGGGATTGATAGAAATAAATAATTAAACACTTTTTAAATTTTTTTTTCCTAATGTTACCTACCTATTTCCTTAAGAGGTTTGTGCATTCTATTTTCACTTTCATTTTATTTGACTTTAGGAAGGACTAACCAGACTAGGAAGAAAACCTTTTAAAAAATATATTTATACTCAAACTTCAGAGGATAAAGACAATAGAAAGTGCAAAAATCAACTGAAATATTTTCAGAAATAATTTAATTCTCATGTCACTGCTGACTGACAGCTCTAATAAATTCCTACATTTTAAGCAGACTTACATTTCACATGCATTTGCTCTCCACTGCTGAGCAGAGTGGAACATCTATTGTCAAATGCATAAAATAACATTAGAAATGCAAACTTAATGTAGCCAATGGTAATGTGTTATTTAAAACTTATGAGCCTGAATAAGGGCTTATTTTCTCTAAATTGAAATTTATAGTTTCATTTTGAAGTGCTAACTTGAATATTGATGGGCTTCAGGCATGCTGTTATAAAATGGGAAAGAAAAACAAAGCAAGTAACTATGAGGCATAAAGCTGCTATTATGGTAATATATGGAAACTTATATAAAAAGTGGATCCTAGTTACCTGTACTAATAGCAAAAAACATACAGCAGAATTTGTGCAACTGGTATAGGGAAGTCATAGTTTCCTGCAATATATGTCAAATCTAGGTTTAGAATCACAATATTTAAACACAGATGGCTAGAGAATAATTTTGAAATAGCACCAGAAAGCAGGTGATAGTTTAATGTCTCCTTTTGAAGCCTATTTTTGGAGTTTTTTTCTCCACTTCTACTCTGATCAATGAAAATAAAGAACAAAGACGGTGTTTCTCAATTGCTTTTTGGCACCAGATTTTCTTGACACTGAATGGTTATACTATACATGGCTATAGGAAAGCTAATTAAATTTACATTAAACACAAATCTTCAATTTCAAAATAAAAAATACCTCTTTACCATATCTTGATTTTGCAGATACTCTAAATTGCTGAAGATTTTTTCTACCTCATTTGTTCAAGCGTATTATTGAGCTATATATATATACTTCAGAAATAATGCAGTATAGTTCAGAGTTACAAAAATACTAATTTGAAAGTCACTTCTCATCTCTTGATGCAAATTCTTTACAAAATCGTAAATAGTTTATAAAAGACTGTGGAAGGAGTGGTTATGATTCAAAAATTTTATGATGATTAAGCAGCTTGTATTAGGCGTCACCTAATTTTTCTAAAAATCCCATGTATAGGTCAGTTGCTGAATTAAGAAAGGAATTCAGTCTCCCAAATCAAATGCAGGCAATTCAGTCATGCAGGTGGGATTCTTCACGTTAGAAATGCCAATCTCCATTATTGAAAGAGGATTTCATTAAATACAGGTAAGGACTCAGGAGAGAAATATATTTTTAAACAGCCCAGACCAAACCAATCATAAAATGACAGAATTGTTTGGGTTGGAAGGGACCTTAGAGATCATCTAGTTTCAACCCCCTTGCCATGAGCAGGAACACCTTTCACTAGCCTAGACTGCTCAGACCTCATCCAACCTGGCCTTGAACACTTCCAAGGATGGGGCATCCACAGCTTACTCTGGGCAACTTGTTCCAGTGCCTCACCACCTTCACAGTAAAGAACTTCTCCCTAAAATCAAGTTCATTCTTTAATTATTACTTGGGTGTAGCTAGGCATCAGGACTATTGTGCCTCTATGCCTTCTCAATTCACTTGAATCATTAATCAGTCACATGTATAGTTGAGATAATATTTTTTGGTTTTCTTGGGGTCTATTTGAAACTAGGTGATAGGTGTAACATTTGCAATTAATTATTCTACTATTACAGAAAACCAGGTGGTAATTTTTGGTCATTCTCAAAATTCATCAAGGAAACAGCTCTTGCTGTTTCACATCAGATTATTACCCTTAAATGTGTTATCAGTGTGAGTGGAATGTCCCAAAGGTGATTTCTGCTGCAGAAGTGATCTGTGATTTCTGCTGCAGAAGTGATCAAATTGTACACAGATAAGACATTAGAAACTAAGTCCTCAATAAAAGCTGTTGTGTGAACAGCATCTACAACACTCCTTTCCATGCAGTTAAGATATTTAACAGATGTTCTGTTATGTAGTTAAAAGTACATGCAAATCTGGGATTGTAGACAGTTGAATAAAAACAATAATTTGAGCAGCTAAAGATGCTGATGTAAGAACCCTTTTGCCACGGGACAGCTATCAAACATCCTGTTTAGGAGATTTGGTTCATTATATGAATATTACCCTATACCAGAGCGTATCATCTACTACCTGTCATCTACTACTCTAGTAATTCCTACTAAGGAAGAAGGTATATTAAATTTTTTAAAAAATATTATACTTTATTGGTGCATAGAAATTCCTTAACTATTGTAACTTAGAGAAAATAAGAGTTGCCATATATTTCCTTATTGCACAGCATACATTTGAGATCTTTTTCTGGTTTAGAATAAGATTTTGCCAAATGTGAAGTCACCTAAGTTTGCCTTACTGGTCAAATTTATTCCACATAATGATAATGTGAACTGTTCCTTACCATTAATTTATTTTTACAACTGATTCTCAAATTATTTTAGAAGAAGTCTTTTACTAAAGGAA
Organism: Monarcha castaneiventris obscurior; assembly: GCA_026261815.1. Taxonomy (NCBI): domain Eukaryota; kingdom Metazoa; phylum Chordata; class Aves; order Passeriformes; family Monarchidae; genus Monarcha; species Monarcha castaneiventris. The sequence goes on from JAMPIT010000388.1 coordinate 7,475,101, forward strand.
AAGCTTTTGGGATAATTTTATGCCTGTGAACATTCTGAAAATTCTTAATTTATAGACATATCCTTTATAACATGCCAAATCTAGGTGTGACACTTGATAAGTGTCAAATCTATCAAGTTCTGCTCAAAATACACACTTGCCCTCAGTGATCATTCTTAAAAAGAGGAAAATACAGGCAGAAGGATACTCCAAGTAAAGACATCATTTTCAGGAAGATAGTGATGACTGACCATTATTTTCATGATTTTGACCTGCTCAAAAAATTGCAGACTACACCCAGCCTCCTGTCTTGTTTTCTGACCACTGCCAGCTCAACTGAGCACCTTACAGTAAGTCATCAGATAGTGGTTAAGGTAAGTTATTATATTAAATTTTGGTCCTCCAAATCAATTAATTAGGTTCATATCTGGAGGATACAATGAATATTTCGGTTTGGTTTTTTGTTTGTTGGGTTGGGTTTTGGGATTTTTTTTGTTTTGGTGGGTGTTTTTGGTTTTGTTTTGGTTTTTTGTTTGTTTTGTTTAGCTTGGTTTGGTTTGGTTTTAATTTTATTTTTATTTTCTAGAGAAGAGAAGGCTCCAGGAATACTCGATTGCTACAGTTCCAAATACAAAGTAGACATGCAAGATTGAGAGAGGCTTTCTACCAAAGCCTTCTTTCTACCAAGATCAAGAAAAAGGGCAACAGATATAAACTGAAAGAGGGTAGATTGGACTTAAGTAACAATTTTTCTTATGCTAAAGGTGGTAAGACACTGGAGCAGGCTGCCCAGACAAGTTGTGAATGCCTCACTGTTTGATGTAATTGGATAGGGCTTTGGGTACCTGGTCTAGCAGAAGGTGTCCCATGGCAGGTGGGTTAGACTAGATGGCCACGAAAAGTTGTTCCAACCCAAACCATTCCATGATCCCATGACTTTTTGGTATGATTTTATAATTTCAAAAATTGCATGGAAATACCGGGTTCTCTATTAACAGTGCATATACCAGTGCTTATCTTCTCTCTCGTAGTTCTACAGAGTATTCACAGAAACAGGAGGTTCCAGAGCTCTAAGGGGCAGGTCTAGTAATTAGACAGAGACTGGCTGTGTCCTGTTAGAAAAAAATACTTTCTGATAAGTGTTTGCCAGAGTGCAGTAAGAAATAGTAGGAAATTGTTGAAAGGGTCTAAGAGCTGCAGGGAATAATTAGAGTTTATTGTTACTTTTCAATCAAAGTATTTTAATACCATGATATGCCTAATTTTTGGCCTACTCTTACCTAAATTTGATAGCAAATACAATGTCATCACTTGGCTTCGGTTAGCACTGATCTGAGTGCTGTTGCTGGGAAAGTTTCATCACTCAAGCTGTATCTGATAGAATCCAGTGGAAAATACCTTTCTAGAGTTTATTTTCAGATGAGACATCTAACATTTTTTGTTTCTCTCTAACATTTCTAGATTTTTATCTTAGGACTGCACGGGCACTGTCAGAAACTGAAATTTTGCAACGGTCTCTAGAAGCACAGGGAATTGTCTGCTATCACCTTGGCTTGGTCCCTGCCTGCTGTAGTTTCAAAAACCAGAATTCAGTCATGCATCAGAGCCTGTAGTTCTTCCATTTTTGATACAGAACATCTCTTAAATTACCACTAACAGTCTGATTCTGAGATCTTGAAGAGCATAGCTCACTTGTGCTGCAATATGTGAGAAATGTTTAGTTTTAATACACATAGAGACATTCTAGAAATATGAGCAGATTTGAAATGGGAATACAAACCTCACTAAAGTTTGCAGCATTTCCAATTTTTAATGCTAGTTCATTTATGACTGAAAAAAATTAAAGAAAATTCCTTTGATAAAGTCTTTTGAAAAACATGTTCTTTAAATGGCTAAAATGCATGTAATACATCATAACAATGAATTTTAAAGAAGTATTGCCTTATGCTAGGCCAGTGGAAAGCAAGCTAACTTCAATACATTGTAATTGTGATCTGTGTAGCTGGCTTCTTTCGTGACCTACTGAAATATTTATAGTGGACAGAGAAAAGAGGCAGACACAACTGCAAATTCCTGCAGCTGGGGAGATCTCTGTCACTGTGGGCTTCACTGAGATAGCTCTGTCCTAATTTCATCTGACTTTGAATATGTGCAAATCACAAGAAAATGTGAACTGACTACAGACTGAGAAAATCAGCAAAGACAGAAAATAATTTCAGAACACAGTGTTATCAATATTTTACTTAGTCAGGATTAGATAACTTCTTCAGAAATTTGCAACCCTAATTTCAAGAAATTTATACAATTTCCTTAAGGCAGTGCTGAATAAAGAAAATCTATGTAGAAATTAAGGATGCTGTTTGTTCATGTTGATTCAAATAACACAAAAGAAAAAATTGTCTAAATTTATCATAGGTGGACAACATAAAGCTTTCTTATGGATTGCTATAAATAATGTCTAAAATCATTTATAATATGCTCTGCTTCCTATGTGCTATATACTAATATCTTCTGAAATCATACTTGGAATTCATTAACACTGACATGACTGTGACCTTGAATTCAATGATCAATGTCGTGATACCATTAAAGTCCTTCCTGATACCCAGAAGCAAAAGGGTATGCTTTGTTCCAGCCTCAATCATCTTCTAAAATCCCCATGGTAATGGCTTAAAAGTTTGGGATCTTTTAATGTTTCTTTTAGTTTTAAAGGAAACAGGAAGTAGTTGGCAACCTTGACCTTTGTCAGCCTGAGTTCCCAATTTGATTAGCTCAAGGACAAATAAGGCCTCTTCATATCACAATCTCTTCTGGATATATTGCTCTGTAATAAATTTTCACTTAACTAGAGGAAAGCAAAATATCAAAAGCAAGAAAACAATAACTATCAGTTAGCCTTCATCTTAATGGGGTAGGGTAACTGGCTGAGTGCTAATCCATTGTGCTGGATCACTTTGATTGTGGATGTCAGCAATACCTGAGATGGCAGGGGTAATACAGGAAAATATGTTAAAGAAATGTCAAAAGGTTTTGATCAAATTAAAATGTCTAAGGCATACTCAAGGCAATCATCGTCAACATACAGAAGAGAAACATGCTGGAGGGTGGATTTTCTGTTGTTTATTTTTTTTTCCTTTTTCTAAGAATGATTGCATACCTACTTAGCAAAAACTATCATTGTATATCTTGTCATCTCTGCACACAAGGCCTGCTGAATCTCCTAATATCATAAATTAATAGGGAATTTTGCCATCAGTCTTACACATCTGTCAGTTTTTATGAATTTTTTATAAGAGGTTGCATAGTTTTTCCTCTCACAGGAATTTTTATTCTGTGGTAGTATTTAATCTTTTCAATATTCTCTGTAAAAAGGCCAAAGAAATCTAGCTGTATTAGTCAAGGAGTAATCTAGGGTTAAAGCAATTCCATGTATGCATCTGAGTTACCTTTGTTCTTTCTGTGTCTTAGAAAAAATATTCTGTGAAGGATACACAGAAATTTTTCTTAAAGAAAGCAATAGCTTTTTCCAGAAAACATTGCTGAGTTAAACCTCACATTAACTGAATGCAAAACTTTGATAAGTCAGAATTAATAGTTTCCAGTCAACTTTCAAAGAGATAGTACTACATAAGTCTTCCAATTAAAAAGAAAATTAATGCATACAGAAACCATTATAAATAGCATCAAATATATCAAGCCATATTTGGAATACTTTGATTAAATTTTAAACTAAATCTGTTGGTAGGAATTACTCATGATAATATGTCCCTCAAAGTTCCTCTCTTCATCATGATTACGTATATTCAAATATAAAGTATTAACATGATATTTACATTGCCATATTTTTAGTACATTACATTCAAACACATTCTCCTCTGATCTTGTCCAGGAGTTGAAGTCTTAGGCTTTGTGTATGGTAGATCACTACTGCTTTAGAAATTTAATCAAAATCCCCTCTGAAAAGCTCAAAAATCTCTCACCAAACAGCAGGGCAGCAGTCTCTGCTCTCAGAGCTCTCAGGTTTGCCCTTCACTTGCAGGCAAAAGCCAAATGTAACCAGAATTGTATAGTACATAAGGGAAGCCCAGTGCTCACAACAGGCCTCTTTCAGCCCCAAGTGGAGCCGCAGAGATCTACAGATCTACCCTTCACTGCTGTAATTAAAACCTTTTCTCCTTCCTCAGAGTTGAGTAGTGACCAAGCAGGTCCTGTCAGATGTTTCGTCTGCAATGAAATCTCCTTTTACGATCTCAGAAGCAGCTACTGAGCCAGTCCAGTAACTCTCACAGAGCTATTTCTGGGTCTGCCTGGGCCCGCAGAGCAGAGCAGGGCAGGGCAGGGCAGGGCAGAGGAGAGCAGCACTGCACACACACCACATGTGTGTAGAGACATAGAACATCCCAGCTGAATGCTGTGTCTCTGCCCAGTGCTTCTCACACTCTTTTTCTTTGGCCTCAGGCATATGGTGCACGTTTCCGTGCAGTACCTTTCCTGCAATAATGCTGCAAAACAAGTCACAATGCCAATGATGGGGGTTCCTTTTGAAATGCAAGAAGCAGTCTTTAACCAACAGCATAAACCAATTTAAAAGCTCTCTCACTTCTTCCCTTTAAAGCAAACAAATAACAGAACAGATTCTTTCCTGACCATTTTATTAGCTTTTGAGACTAAGGTATCCATCTTCCATCATCACCTGTTATTTTAATTTGTGACTGCTGTTTTTCAGGAAGACCCTTCTTTCTGGGGATAAGAGCCACAAATGGCATGAAGGGATTTGGTGCAGGAATGTCACTTAACACAAGTATAATTATTAGTTCAGAGACATCACTGCAAACCTACTTGGTACCCCAGAAGCAAGAGGAACTGCAAATACTATACTAATCACAAATATTGCCATGTGCGGAACAGAGGAAAGGCAACCTAATCTCTGATTTGCCTCAGCAGCAGACTATTTTTTTCCCAAATCAGTGCTCCCTGTGGCATCCTCTCTGTATTCCATGTTGATTTGTTCAGCTTACACTGTTTGAATTTCCTAATAATGACTGAATAGTGGATGAGTGTTTTTGATAACTTGTTTGAGAGCTATCTTGCTGGTTAGAAGTGTAACAACCTTCTGAGCTGCCCAACTTCTGAGTTCTGCACGAGATTTAGGATGATGATTGTGATGGTGACTATTTCTCAGCTAATCTTTAAAGCTTCCTTGAAAAAAAATAGAAATAAAAAAATAAAATATAAATAAATAAATAAATAAATGACTAGTGGGAGGAAGGTGGGAAAAATAACAGCAGTGTTCAGGCCTGTAATCACAGCAGTGGCTGCCCCTGTCCGTGTCTAATGTAAGGGTTATGGAATATCATAATCCCTTCTCTGAGCTCCTTTACAGCAGCAATGATGACTAAATTTCTTGTGTCTTATCACACTGTCACAGACTGGAACTAGGAGAAGGAACTCTGAAGAAAACACAGCATGAAAACTGAAGAGCAGATGATCAGATTAGCTGCTATTGGATTTGTTAGCAGGGCCACAATCTGTCTGAAACAGGCTCGATTCCAAGGCCCATGGAGATTTAAACCATCAGCTCCCCCCCTTGCCCCTTATCCCTATCACACCATTATTTATTTTTTTTAATATATATCCCCCTTCTCCACAAAACACACATCCTTCTACCTATTTTAAGTCATCTCCCAAAAGGATGAGGTTAAGAGTTAACACTTCACAGGTTCCAGTGGTATCAGATGAGTTGATGGATTTTGAGTAAGAGGATCCATCAAAAATACCACACAAAAAATCCCCAAATAAGGCTGAAAAGCAGCATTCCATTACTATTTAGTGAGATTTGCTCCGTTTTACAAGGCTTCTGCAATGGCACTTTACCGAGGTCTGCTATAATGTGTCCACTTGTGCTGCCTGCATGATCCTTAATGTAGATTACACACCACCCACAGTCACACAGTGGGAGGAACACAGTGAGTGTAGCCCAGTCATGATGAGCTGGATCCAGTCCTGGTAGGTACAAATCTCACTGCATTAGCTGTGATGCAGCATTAGATGGTGTGCAGCGGTTACTGGTTTATGAAAACCATTTGATTGCTACATTGCTTAAAAAAGCAGTCCTCTTGTTCATGATGTGTGGTAAATGTAGTACACGTTCAACATTTTATATCAAGTCAAGTTGCAAAGTAAACCAACTAGAATATTGTAAAGCATCCCCTGTAACAGAGGAAATATGACATACAAAGAATTTAAGGAAATCTGATACAGAATGTACTTTCTTAAAAGGTATGAAAACTTGTATGAAAGAAGCTCAACTGTACAGCAAAGTGAAAAGTTTTGTGCACAAAAACAACAACAATAAAAGAAGTAGGTAGAGCATTGAAGTCTTGAATTCTGCAAAGAGATATTCATAATGCACAAAAATGAACACCTGCCTAAATGTTTGCACAGTTGGGGTTTTAGTTTTCAGTTTAAGATGCAAAGCATGTTTCTATTCTTACTAGTGACAAATATAATATTTTCCAAATAAATCATCACAAAGAAACAAAGATATATTGAAGTCCAGCTCTGCAATTACCTTGATGAAATGCTGCATTCACTAGAGTGATAGTTAGATACATAAAAGAACTGCATGGCCAGGATAATATTATGCTTGAGTGATAACTCCACTGTGGTTTAAATTTAGAATATTTGAGCGCTTGTAACTCTGAGACCTGCATTTCACTCTCCTTCAAAAATCTACTTCCCTGGTAGAATCTGTGGTCCCAATTTAAGGTCATTTCAGCAAGGATTCTCAAGTTACAGTGATGCTGTAAACTTCATGAGAAATTCATGTACATGTGGATATATTGCAAAGGCATTTCAAGAGTTTTGTTCTTTGAAGGTATAGATCCTTCCTTTGCTTCCTGTCTTTTACCGAATATTCTTCCACCTAACACTCAAAACACCAAACAACTTTATGTGCATAACCTACACTGTCCTTGCTATCTGTATTGATCTATGCAAAACCATTTATTCATTCATTCAAGACAATGCAATGTTTTTATTTTTCAAGCGGACACCTTGATGTGCCAATAAGACCTCACCCAAAGTCATTGTTTCTTCCATGATCCATGAGATCCATGAGATTTGCCATGATCCTTGAGAATACAGTCAACACCTCCAGATACTGTGTTATAATTAGCCATTATTTACCCAATGACAAATAGGTAGGATAAAAAAAATTTAGATCTCATACTGATGAATATCCTAGCTGAAGATCCTTTGAATAGATAGGTGCTATTGAGGAAAGCCACTTCACACTTCACACATAGTTCTGCATTTCTGTAACAACTGATATAATTACTTTTAAATGTAAACTGTTTTGTTTCGGGAGGATTTTTTGAGATCAAGTAATATCCATGAGATGTTACACTGCAAGATGGTTTGAGGAAATGGTTAGATCCAATTACTCAGAAACTTTGCTGGAACATTACTCATCATATTTACTGAGATAAAAAGTTCATTTTCTTCACAGATCTTTGGTTTATTCTGGTAGATTCTTTAGCCAAGCAATAGTGTCAGCAAAGTAACTGAAGGACTTGGAGCTCTTTAGTTCTGTTTTGTTTGTTTGATTGATTGATTTTTAATTTAGATCTTTTAAAAACCTATCATGCAACCTTTATGGAAGCAAACATTATACCTGGATGTAAATTATGTTTGTGAAAACTTCTTCCAAAGTCCATTTGAAAACTGAAGTAATGCGTTACAGCAAAGTCCTCCATGACCCAAGGAACTTTATTTTTAGGTGGTTGCATCTCAGTAAAAACTGAAAGCTGTAGAAATTTTCAAGTCTCGCCACATTTTCGTGTTTTAAAACCTTATCTTTCCAGCAGAATTTTATGAAATTTGTGATTCTACAAAAAAGTTCTCATGCATTTTAAAACTGTGTATTTTACATAGCTGTTAATTTTTATTTCACCCAGAAAGGATCTTTCTTGTTTGCAATTGCCTCTACTATATTAAAAGGAGAAAAAAAAAAAAAAAAAAAAGGAACTGGAATTGGCATTTTAACAAGAATAATCAAACTTTTGGAGAAGGGCAAAAGAAAAGCCTTTTTTTCAGCCTTTCCTGTTAAGTTATTAATTTAAAAATACTAGGATTTTTCAGGTTTAATTCTATACCAAAACCAAAATTTAATTAATAGCTGTATTGGTTATGTTAGTGTGAAATAATGTAAGGAACAGTTGCTTGATTTCTGCAACTTTCTTTTTGCTTACATGATGAACGTAACAAAGAATATATTGTTGCCCAAAAAGTCATATAAAATATAAAGAAGAGACCTTTAATACCTGATGATGAAAGGTCATCCCAGCAGAATTTAAAATCCTAAAGAGCTCTGAACACGACACAGTTCCATATTTTAATCTATAAGACCTTAAAACACGTCCAATCCACTGATTGCTCAGAGAAAATAAGATACTAAGATACTGCCTTTGTAATTAATCTACCCACCTCATTTTACCCAGAATAAGATGAGGCTAAGTATAATGAGAAATTTTTACTTCATAGCGTCTGTCACTCTGATCAATAGATATGCAAAGAGAGGAAATGCATGTCCAAGGTACTCTTTAATATGGTAAAGTGCATGGGGTTTATATCAAGCTGTCTTCAATCAAAAGAGCAAATTTATTTGTCAGGGGAAAAATGGATGAAACAATTTTTAACTCTATCCAATTGTTCATCCAAACTACAGAAGCTTGATATTTTCACAATATACTGAAAAAATATGAATTAAATATTATGTATTAAAAAAGTTGTCACATAACATCTTTTAAAAAGAAACCATAGCAAATATCTACAGCTATTTTTCCTAACAGAAGCACAGTGAAATTAAGCCCATCTCAAACCATCTTAAGCATATAAAAAGAATCCTGTAACATAAAATGCAGAATACCTAAAGGTTTTTTGGTTTCTTTTGCATTATTCCAAGAGTGAAGAGTGGTGTTATTATTATATCACATGTATCTTCCCTCTCATTCGGGAGTGGGCTGGAATTAGTTACAGGCCATAGAGCTATTTGGACTTGTAGTACCATCTCCCACATCTGTAAAATAAGAATATCCTGACCACAGAGCTATTGAGTCAACTTCTCTAAGGTTCACTTTCTCTTGAATAAGTAAATAATGTTTAATTACTTGTAGAGAGTAGAGTGAATTATTTATAGAAAAAATTTCTCTAACAACTGAAGTGAGAACATTCTCACATATCTTTCAGTGTAATGGAATGACTGGAGAAGTCATTACCTGCAGCATATCCAGTCACTCACAGTCAATAAGTTAATGCCACATTCGATTTCTTGGACCTCTCTGAGTACAGTCCTTCCTGGACCATTTTAGTTGTTTCCTCTTTTTCAAGATGGGAGCATATAATTCCTTCTTTCCAGGCTACATCCTGGATTTCAGACAAGATATATCAGTCAGAGTTCACCACATAAGGTTTGGCAGTCCTTTCCTGGGAGTAATGCCAGTGAAAAAAAGACTATGTAACAGTATTTTTTTCAGGTGAGGAGAAAAAACTTTCTTAGAGGAAGCCAGCCTTTAAACAAAGGAAGAAACAGTATTCCTTTCTGGCTCATGCCATACCAACATGTGTACTGGCCACTCGCCAGCAGCTGTTAAGGTGCTTTCAGGTGTCTTATCCTCATCACAAATTTTCTCAGAGCATTTTTCAGCTGATCTGCCTCCTTCAGTTTCCAGAGCTTTACCTTTGATAAAGTAAAGCTTCTAGAAACTTACAGATGGAATAAAAGAGCCTGTAGCTAACAAGCTGGTCCACTGCTTTTTAAATATACTGGCATTCTTCTTTCAGGATCCGCCACACTTTTTTCAAAATAGTTTCAATAGATATTTTCAGAGACAAAAGTCTTGTAGCCCACAGAAAGATAATTTTACAGTTAAAACACCCTTAGTACTGTCTATTACTATGGCAATGTCATAACATGAGTGTGTGCACAGAATGAAAGCAAAAGCACATCTCAGCACACACTGTCCTGTCCTGGCCAATGGCAATAAGTTGTTGGATGAGGAGGAGCATGAAAAGAAAATAAGTTTTAAAGATGCATTGACAAGTACTCTCTCAGCCCTCAAAAGATTACATTTCAGAGATTTCCTTAACCAGAATGGTGTCTATGTTTTTCTAATCCTCAAGGGATTTCTAGTTTATCAATTTTTCCAGTGACCCCTTGCATTACACTAAACTTCCAGCACCCGCAACATGTAGTGTATTCTCAGAGGGCATTACCTTTAAACTGTCATTGACACCAATATTGAAGGTAGTAGTTTAAATTCTCTTTATGGTTTATACAGAGTGACTGTAAAGAACTGACTTAAAGGAAGTCTAGACAACTCAGAGTCAAGGTCTATGCTGTGAACATCTAAGTTAGCTGAGATGAATGCCAACCTTTCTGCCGGTTACAGTTCTTCTGGGGCAGTGTCAGATACCGCAAAATTAATCAATCTTCACAACTGCTCCCAGTTCCCAATAAAATACAGACTAAACTTCTAGAAAAGTCAATATGGAATTTCAAAGGGAATCATATCTTTATAAATTCAATTGATTCAAAAACATTAAAGTCCCTCTTCTCTGAAATTATTGTCAGTACATTAAAGGATGGTATCAATGTTCACAAAATAAAATCTTCCTACAAGAAAACCCTGGCTCAATGGTCATAGCATATGCCTCAAACCTCCACTAATTTCTCGTAGGTTTTTATTTCTTTATATAAAAACAACAGCCTCTTTGATTCTGTATTCAGTTCAAATGGTCACAACCTTATAATACTTAACATTAGTTTACACACCAGAAGCTCTAATAGCTTGTTCCCAGTGTTTCACTAGATTTCCAATATAAATATAGGGTTGATAATGTGTGGTATCCATAAGTTTGATTTTAAAAGTGTATCTCTTCTAAGACTAGGATTTTTTTTTCTTCTGTAATATTTGTCTATATTAAATGGTTTTAATTTCAAATTCATTGTCTGGCAATAAATATGAAACCCATTCTTCACTCCAGCAAAGATACAGTTTCTGATCACCACAGAATAAATCTACTTTCTCCATTGTTAGACAGAGAGAGATTCAGCAAGGTCTGAAAAAGATGTTTATCTCTTGTGGTGGACAGTGCCTATTTTTTCCAAGTTTTCAATTATAATTCAAGTTGAGCAGGTCATTTTTACTTACATATCTTTTGCTGGAAAACGTTCGAGTAAATAAAAAATCACAGTACTCTTGTCCTAGTTTCTCTGGAAAAAAATTCTTGGGAAGGACTTCTGCCTAGTGAGGGTACAGGACACCCTGGTTATAATTGTCAGGGTCATGTGGGCACCACCAGCCCTGACTGTCTGTACCCAGCCCCCCAGGCTCCCCCCACCCTGTCCATGGCCCTGTACCCCACATCAGCCCCCCTGAACTGTCAGCCCCTACTCTGCAGCAGAACCAGCCTCCAGCTGCCCACAGCCATTCAGGGTAGTTTTTGCCTCCCCTTTTGCCTTTATCACGTAGGTTCATGCAATTACACTGTGAAGGAGACAAAACGCTATAAAGGAAGTGTGGCAGGAGAGAGACAGAGAGAGAGCAAGAGAAAGAGAAAGACAAAGGAAGAAAGCAAGATAGAGAACAAGAGGGAGAGAGAAATTAGACAAAAGAGGGGAAAAGTAAGCCAGAAAAAAAGGTGAGAAAGAAGAAGCAAATGGGATGTGGAGATGAAGAGTGGATGAAACAAAGAAAGACAGAAAAAGAGAAAAAGTGTGATAAAGGGGCAAAAAGAGGGAAAAAAAGAGCAAAAATAAGACAAATAGGTAATCAGGAGGCTATAGCAATAGTACCAAAAATTCACGAAGGATATTGTAAAAATATGAAAAAGTAGAAACTTATTGGAGTAAGTCCAGAGCAGAGCCACTAATTTGATCGAAGAGCTAGAACACATCTCCTACAAAGATGTTGAGACAGTTTGGGCTATTCGGCTTGGAGAAGGGAAGGCTCCAAAGAGAATTTGTAGCACCTTCCAGTGCCTACAAGAAGAAGAGCTCACATGAGGGCCAGAGAGGCACGAGGACGTGTAGTGATAGAACAAAGGGCAATTCCTGTAAGCTGAAGGCAGGTATTTTAGATAAGATAGTCAGAAGAAATTCTCTATGACGAGGGTGGTGAGGCACTGGAACAGGTTGCCCTGAGAGGCTGTGGACTTTGTATTCCTGGAGGTGTTCAGGACCAGGCCGGATGGGGCTCGGAGTAACCTGGTCGAGTAGAAGGTGTCCCTGTCCATGGCAGGGAGGCTTGAAGTAGGTGACATTTAAGGTGCCTTCCAACCCAAACTGTTTTATGATTCTGTGAGTCTATGAACAAAACGTAATGTAGACAATGTTAGTTGAAAATATTTTTGAAGAATATGTAGGCCATATTTTCAATTTCTTTATCACGGTTCATCAACCCATATGTATTCCTCAAGTCCTTCAGAGAGACTTGCTTGCAAGGACTAAGTCCTGGCTAACCCTTTGTGCAAAACGCCACCCATTGCTCTGCTCCAAATTTGGTCACTCGGGTTCTTTTTACCCTGAGCACAAGAGGGTTGGAGCCAGTGTCCATATTTTTCTTAACCTACTGAGTACAATGTGGGGGGTTTTAATTTTTCAGCAAACTATTTCTCTGAGAAGTTTGCATATATTATAAATTTTATGCATTATAGTATTACTGTGGACATCTGTCAATATTACAAGCTGACCTTTCAGGTTTCTGTTCCTTTTAACATTACAAGTACACTAACAAGAAAAACAGCAAATAATAAAAATTAATAGAGATTAGAGCTGTTCAAGTTACTGGTAGTAAATGTGAGAGGCTGTAGAAAGAAAAATAATTGTCAGAGTTTAAAAACTAAGACACAGCACATTTAACTCACTGACAAAAAATATTTCCTAAAGAAAGAACAACAGGGCAAAGGGTTGCCCACAGGAACTTTATAAATGGAAGTTCTTGCAATGAAGTCTCACTTTTCCCCTAAAATCTCATCCTGTCTTTTGGAATGAGTGCTCTCACTGCAGGAAAATTTCACTCTCGTTTTTCTCATATGAACTTGTTTCTGTGAAAACTATTACAAATAAGACTGTATGCAGTAAACTGAAGCAAGCAAGCCCCACAGACTTCTCTTACTTGGGTGTTCTTCTCCCCGTCAGAATTAGTACCTCTCCACCTGAGAGGACTATCCTGCAGAGCCTGTAGATTAGGCTGTCCTGCAAAGAGGATAAAATTTCCTGTATGTCCAAAATACTAAAATCAGACAGATAGTGAACACTTTAACCATCACCTTAAAAGATTCTCAGTCAGTTTTTTTTTTTTCCTTACTAAACTCCAGAAGTCTCTAAGCAAGCAATTTCTCGTATTTTCTCCTTTTTAGCTGAACTTTGTGTCAGAACATAAGGTCTTGACCACACGCAGTTCAAATACCAAATTATCTTAATGGACTAGAAAGCAGCCTAATGAAAACTGTGATCCATGTTCACTCTTATTTCAGATTGCAGAGGAGCATCCACCAATTAGCTAAATTAATTTTGATGGATTCTCTGCCAGGATTTCACCCATTCTGAAAGCAACCTTGAAAATGTGAATTAGCATAATTTGATCAAATCTTGTTTTACGTTGTTTGCAGGCTAACTAAAATAATGGTCAAATGCCGTGTCCATTGAAGTAAGTTTCCAAAACTTCACCTGAAAGCTCTGGCAAGGGCATCTCAGTGCCTCATTCACCTATTCTAAAATTTACTGTAAAGATTTAACTCAAGTAGGAGAAATGACCAAATTTAGGTCAGATTTAGCTCTCATCCTAGCCAAGGCAAAAAACACAGCTATTTCACTCCTGATCATTTTGACCACAACATTCATCTTAATTTCATATCCCACAATTCTAAACCACTTTTTCTTTTTTTGGAAGGCAAGCTATCCAAAAGAAAACAAGAAAAGAGGTCCCCTACTGATAATCTCTGAAACTAAAAGGAATTATGGTGCAACATGCCACACTGAACACAGTATGTTCAGTACATCTCTGGCTGCTTATTTATCATCAGGTTACCATTCCTCAGGTACATTCTTCTAAGAACAGAGGAAGTTACAAGTTGCTTTTAGATGGTTTTTTTTTTTTCTGTACAGAGAAGTGCACCATGAATTCTGTCTGTTTGTCCCACACCAGATATATATTCATGGACCACTTATTCTCAAAACTGTTTGAATTTGAGTGTACTCTCACCCATTCTTCCATTTAGTGACCAAAAAGAAGACAGCTGCCACCTGTCTTGTGGTCTGCAGCTTTCCCAGCTCACACCTAATTGCTTCCTTGCTAGCTCCACATGGCAAGGTGCACCTAGGAACAGGGAGCAGGGTTAGAAGCAAAGCAAAAAGCTTTATGGCTTTTCATGCCCATGGAAGCTGCACAGGCAAAATCAACACAATTTCCAGTAGCCTTACAACTCCTCAGCCTCAGACACTCAGGCCTGGGTTTGGGTCTTGCAGCTTCTGGACTTCCAGAGATGGTTGCAGACACTGATCTATCATGGCCAGGATAGGGATCTTCAAATAAATACATATTTTAAAGGGAAATCAGAGTTCTGGGAAATACAGGCCATATTTTCCCCCATTTTACTGATAGAGCTATATGAATATTCATGTGGTTAGATATGGCTGCTGTGGAAGCTTTCAGGGAGAACACATTATTTGTGAAAGCCATATCCTGTACAAATGCAGGTTGTATTATTCAAGGCCACAGAAGGTCAGTTTTAGCTTACATTCCTGATTTTTTCACTTAGTCATATTTTTTCTTCCACATAGTTGTTATATCTCCCTCATTTTACATGTTCTTTGTCCCTTTGGTAGGGTGCATGGGCCTTTGTATCACCTGAGGTGGATGTCATCTCTGGGAATGTCATAATGTTATTTTCTGAAAATTATGGTACAGATGACTAAATTTTCTGAGGACAAACAGTAATAATTTAAAGTTTAGTGCTCAGTAAATCAAAAAAGAATAGGTATCTCAGGGATCTTAATGCAAAAGAGCACTCATTTCCTACTGTATTTCTATCAGAATCTAAAGAGATAACACACTGTTATTGCTAAACTGATCTTCGGTGTCTTACAATTTGTCTTGCTGAAGCAGATTTGAAAGAGAGTGTCCAGGCTACAAGGGCCTGTCAGCAATGAATTGTGCCTTGTGTGAGTTTAGAGTATATAACTCTCCTGCAGCCTTGAAAAGTACTGTTTTTGAAAGTAGTATCTGGACTCCCAAGACACATTTTTTCTCAGAGAGTAAATTCAGTTCAAATGCTACTTGCCTAAGAAACACAATTAATTGTTTTATTAATTGTTTTTGTACTAATTTTAACATATTTTTTCATGAGGAAAATCATCAACTCCTGAATCTCTTCTTTGATTATGGTTTCTGTCAGTAATATCTTTACTCACTGCTATTGTATGTCCCAAATTCTCACACATCTGTCCCAGCAGTCCAACCACCACTGTGCTACACTGCTCTTCTTTAACCCAGCAAACTAGTCAGTTCAGCCATTTCTTGACTGGTCACTTTGAATATTCAAAAGTATTTTGATGAGGTTAAAGCATTCTCCAAAGGTTGAATATTAGGCATAGCTCTGTAATGAGTGCCATGTGCACATTATGTATCCCTGGGCTGTTCCATCTGGAAATTAGGGTTACAGGAACCAGTTCACTGATGCTCTGCTCCTTCTTGCTTATCCAGAGCTTGTTGAACCTCCCAGCACAATATTTCTAAAAGTCATTGCACTTCCCTGCAGTTTTAGAAAGACATCATGAAGTCCATATGAGACAGGGAAGAACCTTAGATCTAAATAATTTTGTTGAATAAATCTTCATCTGTGAATTTTGCATAAGCCATTCATAACTACGTGACATTAGTGCTACTTCAACTAGTTGACAATCTAAGACAGAGGTGATACAGTTTGCTTTCCTTTCTGCCTGAGTCAAGTTCCTATACCAACACTCAATTTTAGACCCTGAGTATCCCTGTGAAATTCTGTATCTATGAGCAAACTGAGCAGTATTCCTGTTTGACACAGTATTTGTGACAAAATGACATAAAGAGATCATGTGAAGACATTAAACATGCAAAATTACTATTCAGTACTTTTGGAACTTTCCTTTTTCAGATTTCACTTGGCCTTAACCTCATCCTGCCTTGATTATCACATTTTTTACCAACTCTTTGATTAAATGTGAAATCAGCTACTTGTCATTAATTTCTAAATATATCTTACATTTCAGCTCAAATTCTATCATTTAGTTCCTGGTTATTAGCCATTAACATACAGAGACTGGATATGCCATATCCCCCCATGGCTATAATATTTTCTGCATATTGTCTTTAGAGTGATCAGTTCTTCAGTGAGGTTTTGAAACATATAAAATTTTCCATTACTATTTTTTTGGCAGGTTTTCAAAGTCCTGAGATGGCAAGTCATTATTTTTGTGGGGCTTTTTTTTTTCTTTTCTTGCCCCAGGAAAGCCTTTGTGTACCACTGAAGCAGTATCAAAGCTGTGTGAGCTCCAATCTACCCACTCATTGCCAAGAAGATATTTGTAGTGAACCAGCATCATGAACTGAGAGAGACACCCTCTCTCAGCAAAACTACCACCTCAGCATAAGCAAGCTGATCAATAAGTTAATGGCATGAATCAATGAAAAAGATTTGGGAGAGATCTTAATTAAAGAAACAACTGCTGATACAAATTATGTTTCCAATGTATTGATGTAGCAGAGGGCATGAGGTTGAACGGAGATGAGTGCTGATCAATGCCTCGAACATTTGCATTTCTTTTCATCAGAACCCATCTCTCTTCATCCTTAGGCGTACAGGCACGCACACATGCAGACACACATCACTACCACCAGCACCTCAGAAGGGCTTTGGTTTCTTTGTCTTTATTGATTCCTACAGCACTTTTCTGGAGGCTATTGTGGTTGCCTCACTTTACAAGGTGAAATGAAGGTCTCCATAGACTAGATGATGCTCATCCCTTTAGACCTTCCCGGATACTATCTCAATACCCTAAATCAGTAAGAAGTGCTGTGCCTCACTGTGAACATCATGACCTACATGTTGTAATGTACAGATGTAATAAGGAAGCGTTAGGTTTGACTTTGGCAAGCTATACACAGAAAATAATGACAATATTCCCTAACACAAAGGGACAAGCATGTGTGTGTGTGCGTGTGCACACATTCAAGAGAGACACAGACAAGCAGACGGACAAAGGCAGAGACAGATAGTAAGAGACCATTCTCCAGTGGCTGAACAGCACAAACATCCAAAGTCAATAGCTGGTTTCCCCAAGTGATTAAATCTGAGACACAGTTTAAAGAGACATCAATCTGTGATGTCAGCAATGCTCAAAATATAGCTAATGGAGCTTCAAAAGATCAATATTCAAACCTGACTTTTTTTTTGCGCTAGAAACTCACACCACTGTGACATCTCCTGCTAGATGCAAAGTAGAATTAATTTTGTCTACTTTTATCACTGCTATTCATATTTTCGTTACAGCAGATGTTGGTGTGTTTGTTTTTCTTTTTTTTTTTTTTTTTTTAATTTGGGAGGAGAGGAAGCTTTATTCCGTAGGATGCAAAAAAGTAATTTAAACTTTGCTCAGCTGGTAGCCATGTAATCCATCTTATTTTCCTGTTAGGTTTTATAATGAAGTCAAAAGCAATCCTAAACTGGTGACATAATAATCTAATGCTGTGTAGTGATGATTATGCTGGATCTAAAAATATGTTTTCACTACATACTGAAATTGAAGAAATAGAGCAATTTCAATTATCATCATCATAGTAGTATCCCACAGCAACAATAATAAAAATATCTGATAGGAGAAGAAAGAACTACATTTTTAGCTACTTAAATCATAACCAAGACCCAGTGAAAATGCTGAAAAAATGAATAGATTGAAAAGTATCTTTCAATAAAATACTGTTTTCCTGTGGTTGAAATGCTGGGTGTTTCATTAGTTGCATTTAAGAGGCCATAGGAAAAGCAGAGGAATCTAAAAGATTGAAGTCATTAGCAATACTAATATTATCACTGTTCTAAAATAGCATCCTATCTAGAGCTAAACTGTAGCATGCATCACATTTATTAGAGAATGATTCTATTGACACATTGCAGTATATGTAAACTGGCTGAATATATAGCAAAATGATTTAAATATTAAGTGATCTCACTCTTCCAAACGTTAGTTCAAAGACTGGAAGAATTGGAACCCTTCTCTAATCAGACTTTCCCATTTCCTTCTCCCACAAGAAATAAAAGAAAAACAAAACCAAGTCAAATTAAGTTGTTAAATGGTTTAAGGATTTGATATCTTTTGCTGTTAATTTAAAAGGCTGAGCTGCAGCTCATTTCTTTTCATCTTTATAGCAAAGCAGAGGGTGACCCCAAGGGTCAGTGAGGATTATCTCTGTGTCTTTCCATTCCATCTTACGTTATTAGTTTACACCACAAATGAGAAACTGATGTCAGAAATATGCCAAACATTATTTATAAATATAGCAAAAGCCAGGGTGAAGTCTGATAGGTCTGTGGCTTAGCATGTAAAGGTCTCAACAGCAATTAGTAATTAAGATATGTCCACTGCAAGGTGGAAACTGTCATCTGAAGAGAAGAAAATATTTTGTTAGAATGTTGGTAATTTACAATGAAATGTCAAACACTAAGCATGAAATGTATCAGAAATCCCATAATTAAAAAAAATAAAATTATTAGAACAGTGTCTTAAGGTAAAAAGAAGTACTGAAGTCATTACTAGTCTTAAGCTGACTCAAATTTATTAGGAAGTTACTTTACATTTTTCCATATACTTTGTTTGATTGACCTTAAAATACTTCTTTTTTCAGTCTTTATAATTAAGAGTTTTAATTGTGCCAAAGTATTGTAAATGTTGTATATAAAAGATGTGAACTTTCTCCATTAATGAAAAGCCATACTAGTCTTACAAGAACTTTTAGTTAATTAGCATTAGGAAAAATACCATATGATACAATATTGTATTTTTACATTATCACAGAGTGGAAACTACTCATTATATTCATCACTGGGCGAAAAATTAAAAATTATCCAAGGCAGAATTTAAGATTCAAAATACTTCAAGTAGAAATTTACTGCTAAGAAAGTGTGGAGGCAAAATAGTTAATAGGCAGTGATATTTGGGGAGAAGAAATTGCTCTGGCATAGCAAAATCCACTGTACTTTTACCAATGGTATTTAAAATCTTGTGCCTTGGTATCAGAGGCTTTGTATGAAAGATGTGCATTCTTTTTTTTATGCTCATCACAAGTTACTGGAAAGATGTGTTTGATAAATACGCTATGTTTCGGTGATAATGCCCTATACCATATTGCACTAATAAATCAGAAAGCACGAAGGTCACACATTTGAATAAAGGTGCTCCATTTGTAGCACGTCATACTTTTTACTGCAGCTTCTAATGAAGTCAGAAGTTAATGAAGTGCTGTGACACACAGAGGATGCATGTGTGTGCACACACTCTCACATGGGCTGATCATTAAGGCAAATCAGCAAGTCAGAGATGTCATATACACCCCACTTTTATTAAAGAAAAGAAACATGATGTTCTGACCCCCACCACCAGAAAATAATGAAAAAGGAAAAATTAAAGGAAGAAGCAGATATCTCTGGCCAATCTAGTGACCAGGTCATTTATTCAAATTTCATTCCAGTGTTTTTCTCTCATCATCCCCATCTCTAGCCTAGATCAATCTGCACACAGAAAGAGTAACATAATTACTGTAGCAGAGCCTGTAGCATAATTGACTAGAAACCCTTGTTATGCTTTAAATCCCATCTTGTAGAGCACTTAGTGTATCATGTGTACAGAAATAACATCTAATTTTGTAGATTTGTAAATTAATTTTGCTTTTACTTTGTTCTAATGATTCATTCTCTCCCCTTTCCCATCTCAGTAGGTTATCCCTAGGTTCCCTCACTGTAAACCAAGAAAAATCAAATATTCCAGGTTCAGAAGCTCCAGGGATAGGAATGAGCAGCTGGGAATGGGGACAGAGAGAGACAGAATTTCTTCACTCGGTTAAGCTGCCAAAGCCAATGGCTCATGGCATTGTATCTCAAGTATTCCTAGGTGCCTAACTGCACATTGCTCTCTCCAGCAGGGTTACAGTTGTTCCTCTGAACTATTAGGATATTTTAATAAAATCTAGTAGTCCAGTTTTATTTGACAACACTAATACAGAGAAGTCAAGGAAGACATAAAGCATTGAAATGAAAAAACAAACAAGTAGTTTAGTTTTATTTTTGCAATGAAATCATATGGGAACAGGTAGATAAACAGACAAGAACAAGAGATAAAAAGACAAGTGTGTCTGAACATAAAAGTTTCTGTGAAGTCCACTAGGAATTCACTAGGTGATTTCAGTTGGCAAGTGTGACAATAGCTGAAGATGAATGCTATTCAAATTGCAAAATAGATTTTAGCCTGAGATACTGTGGACTTAATTGGCAGAGGTGTAAGTGAGGGCTGGCAGAAGGAGGCAGTGGGTCATTGGTGTCTCAGCATTTAACTTTCAGGTGTCTCTTCACAAAGTTCCAAGTGTGTTTATTAAACCGTAAGGTCATGGATACTTTCTGAAAGAAAATATGGTTAAAGCATCCAGCATGAAATCTACAGCCACACAAAAGTTCATTATAGACATAGGGAATTTTTCCAAGTGGTGGTTATTTATTCAGGAATTTGGACACTTTTACTCAAATTATACATATTCCCAGGGTAATGGGACGTTCAGAGGAATTGGACTTTGATGATCCTAGTGCCCACCTTTAAACTCTGGTTATTCTATGATTGTATGAAAATTATGAGGAGAAAAGCAACAAGCTGCTGGAAATCAGTGGTGTTTAATGTAAATATCACTCTGAGGAACCTTTAAGGTAAAAAGTATTTTCAGTACACACCCAAATGTCTCTCAATGTTGCTTGAAAAAGAGCAAAGTGGAGTAGGCCTTTCCCTGTCCCTCATGATTTAAGTGAGATCATGAGAAGTAGGCATTAGCAGTACATATTGGAACGCATTGGTATGTCTTGGGGTGACTCCATGATATGTATCCCCTATATATTGCTAGATTTTGGCCAAACTGGCACATGGTAACAATAAAGTGAGGCAAGAACAGCTAATCAGTGGTGTACAGTGCTGTACAAATCTCCACCTTACAAGTGAGGCTGAAGAGCACTTGCAGAGTAGATGACTTTTCAGATAACATCTTACTACCTCTTACTCACATTGGCTTATACAGCAGGTTTCTTTAAATTCTTTGTGCCACCATAGTGAAGACATATCTCCTTACTCTGGCAACTGTACTAAAAGCCCATCAAAATCATTGGTAGGTTCGCTGAGACTAAGTTGGAGGCTTGATGTTTTTAAAGGGCTTAGTCTTTGTAGCTCTAGTACGTGTTGTCTTGGAGTCTTTGGAACTCCTATTTCTTTGCAAAGCAGTTTATAAATCTTCCCCACAGTCCGAGAAATAAGAGCTAGCAGAATCTTCAACTGCTGTTCATTTGGGTCATCTCCTAGCCAAAGCAATGCCAAAAAGGCTTGGAGGAGTGACTGATAAACAAAGAATTTGCTATGTGAACACAAGCTTCCTGGCCCTTCAAGATGCCTAATAAGAGTTGCTGGATTTAATGTCTACAAGGAGATGGTGGCACAAGCAACTTGCTGTGACAGAAAGCAAGTTTCATCCTAAGTTCAGAATGTAAAGATGCACAGAATTAAAGAAGTTTCTGGAAGATCACAGTTTACATGGACTATATTATGACTTAGTGATCATATCAAGGAAAATAATGAGGGGTCTTATGCTAGGCTATTAGTACATCCAAATTTGATGGAAGAACTTGGCTTCTTGCCTCATTCATTATGTCACAGAGAGTACCATAAGCACCTATGTCACCTCTGTGTGTCACAGTCTCTTTTATATGGCAAGAATATTTCTGGGAAGGTTTTCTAAAAGCCTACTTGAATTCAACTTAACAATGCAATTTTTCTCTGTGTACTAATGTTTTAAATTAAAAAATAGTTATTTAAAATAAAAACATCACAGGGCTATATTTCTAACTGATCAACCTGCCATCTAATTGATCTAATGGATTTTTGAAATTTTTAGTCAGTTTAATTTTTGGAATCTAACCTAGATCTGCAAGTATTCGCTGCTGGTTGTAAAGCAGTTTGCTGCCAACTGATATAAAACATACCACTACCACTGTGGAGCAAGACCGGGAACAGCAAGTTTGAAACCATACAACCCAACTGCTCAACACACTGAACGATATTCACTTTTCTTTTCACTGCATGCCTATGCACTGCACAGAAAAGGGGGACTTGCAGATTGTCAGATTATATTCAGCTCCCCATACATAGCATATACAGTATAGTCCTCAGAAAGGTTCTGGACTTATTTACCATGTTGTAAGGATTTTCCTGTGTGAATCTGTTTGCAAGTTGTGAGTTAAGTGTATTGATGAATGCAATAAATTCAGATTAGATGCCATTGTGCTATTAAAACATTAAGCCTTGGTTGGACTTGGGTCCTTTCCAGACAGCACTTAGGCACACTTCAGAGGACTGAATAACTCAGAAAATGTTACCAAGATTCAGCATGAACGATGTTACTTGTTTTTTTTGAGATTATGAGACTTCAACCATATGGACATGAGCTGTGCTGTGTCACATGGCCCTGGGGATCAGAGGACAGATACCCAATCATTTTATTTACAAGCACAGACACAGCCCTTTGGGACAGTACTAAATATAGAACTGAAAACAAAATATCATCCACTTCTAAGATGGGTAATCTGACTCATCTTCATTCTGCTCATTGGCAAGTGGCTGTTTCAGAATTCCTTTACTGCCAGCGAGGAAGTGACTGTTTGAGAAGCTGCCAAGTAGTCAGCAAGTAAGCCCTGCATGCTTGCCTGTTTGTCTCTGCAATCCTCACTCTGTAAAATCACTTCTCTTCTGGTCTAGCACAGACTGAAGAAAAGGAACAATCTTAAATTTGCTTTTAATGAGAGATAGGCTCTTTTTTGAGCTCTTGATGAACTTGTTAGAGGATGCCCTATTTTTATGTCAGGTATGCTCCAGAAAATTATCTATGTAGTATAATCCTATTTGTCAATAAAATGTAGAACATAAAGATGTATGAGGCTATTGCTTGTTTAATTACATGCATAAGATACTGCATTATTTTTTCATTAGAACAGCGATCTAATGTGAAATTCTACTCAATTATATGCTCTAGTAAAATAGATTAACAACAGTAAAATACAACTTCTACTTAGATACACCCAAACCAAAATCATACAGAGGAGCAATGAAACAATGCTGGTAGCAGACCAGCAGGTATTTTATTTAAAATTTTGAACCACAGAAGTTACTTTTTTTTTTTCCCTGAACCCATTTAAATATTCTGAATTTCAAACACTTAAGTCCACATTTCTGCAATTAAATATCTATCTAATCGTCCTTATTGTTTTCGGACAGCAGTTGAAGCATTTTAGAGGTACCACATCATATCACATTACTGGAAGACTACGTGTCTTTTCATTCTTGGAACATGACATAATTTTATTTACAGAAATTACTTGTATGTGTTAATATTTAAAAAAAGGTATAAATACTGTTAAAATTAGTATCTCAAGACATTGGATTTTGTTTTGGTTTTGAAGGATGTAACAGTTTTAATGAAAGAGGAAGCAATCAGCTCCAAACAGCCTATCAGCATACCAGCATTTCAGGGCACACAAAATACAGCTCTTACTGAAACTGCTCTAACTACAAAGCTTAGTCTCTTGAACATAACAAAGGTGCAATAGAGAATTTTAAGCATCTGTGTTTCCAATAATAATTCTCAAGGAAAAAGTTGTACTCCAACTCTGAGAGTCTTAGAAGCATTTCATTAAGATAGGTATGAGTACCCTCCTGTTTGCCAGAGGATAACATGGCTAAAGGTCGGAGCATGCAGAAGGCATATCTGGAGATATATAAAATAACTCTAGATTGTTGTTACTTCTCAGTCCTCGTTTCACACTGATATTTTTTACAGTATAAAGAAAAAACAACATGATATACTACTCTATAGAATAAATACCTTTCTCAAAATAGAGGAGTTGCTTTTAAGCAAGTTATATGTGCAGCCATTATGATTCCTCAGACCTTTTCTTTCATAAATTAACATATTTAGGGACTGTTTTAACTGGGAGCAATCTGGGGACATTTTGCATGACAAACTTTATTAAAAACTGTGCCTTGAAAATGTTAGTATTTTTTGAAGTATGGGAAAAAATATTCTCCTTCTCATAACTCTGTACAGAAAGTCATCCATATTGACGATCTGAATGACTAAACAAAGTATATTCAGGGAGTATGGATTTTGAAATATTATTCTCTATTATATTGGGGGCATTCTGTGACTTTCCATGTAATATTATTTATTCAGATTATTAGAAAAAAAACATTGCAAGGTAGTCTATATTTTAACTTTTAGGCATTTAAAGTGTGTCCAGTTATCGGGAGAAAGCCCTATAGGTTTTATGATTTATCAGCCTCTGCATTTCAGTCACATGTCCACAAGACAACAGCCTGACTTCAAATTTGTACAAGCTGTCTATGTATTATGCTGCTGTGAATAGATTTATGTTTCAGTAAAGTATATACTTCTACTCACATTTAAAACAGAGACAAAACTCATACTGATTTCTATGAGAAACAAACTTAGATCAATGACTAAGATTTTCAAAACCTGAATTTAAGTTCCTAAAACCAATATTCAGTCATATAAAGAAATGGCCTGATTTTCAGAACTACAGAGCACCCAAAAACTCTTGTCGAGATTAAAGGTTTTGTGAGTTCAAAATTTTTTTTTATAAAACAGGTCATTTATTTGTGTATCTAGGTGTAGACTTTAAGGAACTAAATTTAGGCTTCTATTTTAAAAATTCTTGGCCTAGAAGTTTTGGAGATGTTTCTTTTCAAACATTGTTGACACAATGGTTCAGGAGGTGAGATGAATAATACATCCTGCATTACAGCCCTGGTTCTCTACAATGGTGTTTTTCAATCGTGTCTGCCTAATATATCTGCTTGTGGCTGGCTTTAGTACAAGTTATTCAGATCATAATTCTGCAATAAATTAGTAAAAATTATGGTCCTTTTCCATATAAAAAAAAATTCAATACGATCCCTTCAACTATATTAGCTTTTATCCCTGTATATATTCTGAAGAGTTTTGCTCCTCTAGTGCTCTCGTAAGTGTATATAATTTCTCACAGACTACTTTCTTTACACATACACCTCACTCTTCACATTTAAATGAACATTAATATTGAAAGCTATATTGGTACTGATTC
Organism: Monarcha castaneiventris obscurior; assembly: GCA_026261815.1. Lineage (NCBI taxonomy): Eukaryota > Metazoa > Chordata > Aves > Passeriformes > Monarchidae > Monarcha > Monarcha castaneiventris. Next base: position 7,500,553 of record JAMPIT010000388.1, read on the forward strand.
ACAGAGAAAATTATAAGAATATTATGGAAAATGTGTATTATTATTATTATTAAATAACATTATATTCTGTAGAAGGTGCTCCTTCCCGTCTTTCAGATGGAAAATCTTAAGGAATCAAGAAGATATAAAATGGTGTACAAGTATAGATCAGAAATAGCTTTAAAAATATAAAAGTATAGGAACTGTAGTGAAAGTGTGTGCAGGTTTGGACAAATTACAGAATCACAGAATCAGCTGACTTGGAAAGGACCCACAAGGATCATCAAGTCCAGCTCCTGGCCTTGCACAGGACACCCCATGAGTCACACCATGTGCCTGAGAGCAGTGTCCAAATGCTTCTTGGACTCTGTCAGGCTGGTGCTGTGACCACTTCTCTGGGGAGCTGTTCCAGTGTCCAGCCACCCTCTGGGTGAAGAACCTTTTCCTAATATCCAACCTAAAACTCCCCTGACACAACATCGAGCTATTCCCTTGGGTCCTGTCACTGGGCACCAGAGAGAAGAGATCAGTGTCTGCCCCTCCTCTTCCCATCATTAGAAAGTTGTAACTGCAATGAGGTCTCCCTTCAGTCTCCTCCAGGCTGAACAGGCCAAGTGACCTCAGCTGCTCCTCATGCAGCTTTCCCTCAAGGCCCTTCACCATCTTCATCACCCTCATTTGGACATTCTCTAATAGTTTAACATCTTATATTGTGGCACCCAAAACTGCACACAGCACTCGAGGAAAGGCTGCACTACTGCAAAACTGAGCAGGACAATCTCCTACCTTGACTTGCTGGTGATGCTGTGCCTGGCACACCCCAGAATACACTGCTGACTCATATTCAACTTTCAGTCAACCAGGACCTTCAGGTTCCTTTCTGCAGCATGGCTTTTATTATTTTTTATAGAAACCTGCAGTTATAAATATACAAATAAATGTGTTCCAGTTGCTGCCCTCAGTTTTTTAAATCTTTGCCTCCTGACTAGAAAATTTTCAAGCCAAATTTTAATCTTTAAATGTGAAGCCATCTTTAAATGTAAAGAAGTGATTAGGGCAAGAATAAAAACATTGTAGTACTGACACAGAATTTTGGAAAAAAAAAAGCTTTATTGTGAAGAACAGAGAAATGTATAAATTAGAGCAGAATTTCATGCTTCATGATCTATCACATTTCATATTTTATTTGTAATAACATTTTTAATGATGACACCTTATTTGCAGACAGACAGAAATTGCATGTGTAGTAAACTGGATCTATTCATAAGAATGCATTGAATAGTTGCAGCAAACACACAATTTTTAATGTGTATTAAGATGAGTGATTTTTTAATAGCAAATGAAGAATGTGTATATGGTAAGAAAATATTCAAGAGAAGAATGTGGACTCCATTACCTGAGAAAAGTTTCATACTTCAAGTATCTGAATCCCAAATTCAAGTTGAATTTCAACAATTCTATTTCATGTATGTCTTTTCACAGTCAGGTGGTAACTTTGCAATTGTCTTATGACAGAAGGATAGCTGAAGTTTCTTTTCACCAGAAGTATTTAAAATCAGTGAAAAAGTGAGCTCCATAAAATTGAAGTATAAATGTTCAAATTGTAGACCATGTCTACCAGAAACACTTGGGTCAGAAAATACTTTTTGATTAAAAAAAAAGTCCTTCAGAAAAATGTAATTAATAGAAAAAATTCATTATCAACTTTTTGTTTGGTTTCAGCTGCTGAAAATTTGGATTCAGTCTTAAGGGTTGGACTGGTGAGTCACTGATGAGACTGTGGAGCCTCCATCCACAGAATTTGGCCGGACACAGCCCTGAGCCACCTGATCCACATTAACCCTTAGGCAACCTTCAGAGGTCTTTTGCAAACTAAATTTTTCTGTGATTCTGCAACTACTCTTTCTCTCTTCAACACCAAAATGTAAATTCCAACTAATTATAGAGAAATTTGCAAAATTTATGTATTTTCTGAATATGCTGTAGATTATGGAACCAGCTATTTCTTTGATGTCTTTGCTCCATACAACCAGAAAGGAAATAATATCTCTGGTAATGCTTTGAAGGTTTTTCTCTTCTGAAGAGAAACTGCTTTATGAGACTCTCTGGACAAGCTTCTCTGAGGAGAGCAGAGACTAAATGAACAGCCTAAAGCAGCAATCAACTGAATCAACAGACTAATGGCAGCAATCAGTTCCCACAAGGGGGTTTCTTCTACAGCACAAAGGATACTCAGATATGTAAAGCTAATGAAAAGGAGGAATCATCATTTAGCACAGACTCCTGAGTAATACTTTCACTGAAAAACAGCAGAGTCATTGCCATAAGATAATGATTTACACTCACTAAAGATATTTAAAATTCCTACACTGATAGGAGTATTTCATATTCCTCTTCCTGTTTTCTACATCTCTGAAACAAGACAACAAGAATATCAGCCGACCCAGAGAACTGGAAGTGTAGTTGCTCAAATACTATCCTGTGCTTGGGACTCCAACACAAAGATTCATTAACACAGCTTAGCCAAACTTATGTATGACGGCTGACCTTTGGGAACCCTGTGTGTAATCCTAGACCACCAAAATGTGAGACCTAACAATTTCATGTCAGTTCCTTTCAATAGTTTTTTTGCTAATAGGTTTCATCTCATATTTGCCACAGGTTGATTGGGTATGAGGACAGTTACTGTGGTCACAGTTATTGTGTATCCATTCATTAAACTCATAGATACATCTGAATTCTTAGAGCAGAGAACAAACGATGATTATTAGGACTCAAGCAGAAGCCAGGCATACCCTTGGGTTCATCGTTTTGCCAAAATCATTTTTTTCTTACTTTATTACTGTAACTTGAAGGACACCTTTTTTTTCCTGCCATTTGTGAATTTCAACAGATGGTGCATTCCCTCACTTTGTGAACTGTCTGGAAGTTGGGTTTGTTTATAGCTACCTTTTTATTATTTGAGTAGAGCAGCATTTCCTGTTTAGGCTTTAAGGAGTGTTGGCTTTATCCACTGTTGTGTGTCTCCCTACACAGTAAATGTTTCCATCCTGGTGGAGAGAATTTCCATACATCCATGTTTGAAAAAAAAAAATCAAATGGAACCTATGCCAATATTACAGAAGTGTTTTCACATGTAGTCTAACCCACTCAATTACTTTTCAGTCAATGGGTAAGTAAATCACCAGATGTATCACTAGGCTACCAGGTATTGATTTGCTTGCTAACTTAGGGTAAATGAAGGCTGGCCTTGAGCTGGAGATCAAGGACCATTTTTTTCTGTACTTCTCTAGAGTCATAGTCCATTCTTCAGCCATTAAAATGTAAGTGTGAAATAAGGTCGTATATAGTAAGAAAATATAAAATAAGTAAATACATAAATTTAATGGAAGCATATGAAGGGCAACATTGAGGCAACACAAAATTTGCAACCCCGTAGGAGGCTGTGGATACTTGTATTCTCTTTGTGCCTAGTACTGCAGTTTTTGCTGATGAAAAACTACCATCAACATTAGATCAAGCCTTATAATGGCACCATATTCAAAGTACTTAATTTGAGAGTCCTCTGGAGTCCCAATTCAGAGGTCACCCCTGCCATTTCAAAGGAGAATGCTACAGGGACATCGATAGAGAATCCATTCTCAGCACCAAATATTTAATACATTCTACTAGTACGTGTTTAATGTGTAGCTGTAGCCTACAGAATGTTAAAATACAACAAAACCATACATTACACTTTTAGAAACAGAAAGTTATTCATGGTCTTTTCCCTGTAATTTTTCTGGTCTTCAGATGTTGGCAGCTGAGAAACATATACCGTTCCTTTCAGCTGCATAACTATCCTTCCAGCGATTAATTACTTAGATACTTCTGAATAAATAGGATGTAAAGAAATACCTAACAAAAGCCTAATGCATCTCCAATGATGGAACCCTGTGCTATGCCTGAGATGAATATCCTTTTCAATTTTTTTTTGAAAGACAAGCAGATTATTCAAAATTATGGCAATCAGATACTGGCAGAAAAGAAAAATAACGATATGCTGAACAGAAACCACTTAAATGCTGCGAGTCTTGATAATATAATATTTCCACAACTGTTTCTGTTTAAAACTAATAAAAATAAACATAAAACATTCCCTTCTCCTCCTATCAAATTCATTACTTTGAGCGACAAAATGACAAAATGATTAGCTGTTAATAAGGCCCTGGTTTAAAAGATTGACTGACATTGCATTACTCATTTAATTTCCGTTTCTCCTAGGTTTTTTTTTTTCCTTCCTCCAAGCACAGAGGGAATTAATATTATCACATCAAAGGCCTCCCTTTAAATGGGGGAGAAAAATCATTTAAAAGGACAGAGGCTGTGATTATTCAAACTAGGTTATTTGCACCTTGTATATATAACGATATCATGGTACAACTTCATTTTGTTCAAATTGCTGTCAGTCACTAATAGAAGAAATTTGCTTCCGTTTTATCAGTGCTATTGTGTTCAGTCAGATTTGTGGGTGTAGGACGGGGAGTTCAGGCTGGGCATTAAACATGAAATCTGATAAGAAGGATATGAGGAACGGGGAGTAAGGAAGGTACAGAGGAAAGGAAGACTGATTGTGAATCCAACATTCACAATGCAAATGCCTCCCCATCCCACCTTCCTTCATGATTTTCTTCCCTCTGTGTGTGTTGTTTTTATTTAAAGACACAGAGACAACCACACAGTAAAGTGCAAGTGTGAGCCTCTGTGGAATATGAGATTTAGCAATACAACTCTGCTCTGGTGATTTTATTTCCTTTCACTTTGATTCCTGACAGACAAATTATTCTAGGGATGATTTAACACCTAAAGATGTATGTCATATTCCATAAAATAGTTGTATCAGTGGGAAAAATTATGAGTGGCACAACCCCTGGCCTAGCAACATCCAATGATCTATCAGCATTTAACTCTTGGCAGATTGAATTATTCCCCTCCCTAACTGTAACTGTGTTAGGGCTTGCATGACAAACAGTCCACTTGTCAAATATTTATCCTTCCTCCAAAAAAAAGAAAAAAAGAAAAAAAAAGGGGCGGGGCGGGGGGAAGAGGGAGAGGGAAAATAAAAAAAAAAGATAAAAAGATTGACCAGGATAAGGAGGGGGAATATAAGTGGTAAAAGACCAACCACAGCATGAAATATGAAACATAAATCACTGGGGTCAGGGAGAGCAGGGGAACTTGGTTACTAAGGCTCCAGATGGATTAAATAATGCACGTCCTGAGGGAGGGTGGGAAGGCTAGCACTAAAATAATAACAGAACAGAATGCTCCTATGTCGAAAGGTTTGAAGACAAGCCTTGTTAATTCAGAAAACAGCAGAGTTAAATTAGCCCAGGTCCCTGTGAAAAGTAGTGTTACATATTGTGCAGAGAGATAAATTTTCACTTACTCTCTCCAATAAACTGGCCACTGACAGGTGACTGCTGTGAGTAGTTCATTAAAATGTCCAATTCATGAGAGACTTTCAAAATTTATAATGCTTCCTATAGACAACAGGGTCAAGTTCAATGAGAAAGGAAGAGAGAAAAGTAACTAAAGGAATTATTCACTAATTACCTTTTAAACACATTTGCAATTTTTTTTCAACAAGTATTAACTTACTTTTAATGCCTCTGGGTTTACGGCTTTAAATCAGAGAGAGGGAGATCAGAGTTCAGCACACATCCCTGTTTTCATTGTCCTCTGGATGGAAGATTTTTGAACATGTAAGACCATGTGCTAAAGCCCTCAGAGTAAATGATTTTAGAAGATATCGGATCAGACATTTAGCAGGGAATGTAACAGTGATGGCAATTTTAATTAGGTTTCATTTACCTGTAAGCCAAGAATATACACTGAAGTTCAGTAATTACGAGTGGGGTGGATAGTACTGCATAGCACGAAAACTAACTGGACACCTATGAATAAAGCATTGCATGTAAATAACTTTATCGAGTTATCAGAGATGAAATATCTTTTCCTAATGGGATAAGTAAAGTTGAATTTCTTTGCAAAATTTCAGCCATAACCATTATGCTCTTCCATTCTAAAATTTGAATGTGTTTTAGACAAGAAAATGTATATCCTATAAGACTTGGAGGAAGGACAATGGCAGGAAAATAGTGAACGTCATTTGTTTCCTTTTGAAAATCTTCCCAGATTTATTTTTAGCCTGGTGAAAAACACACTTCTCCATGGTAATCTGGGCATACTCAAGAATGCCAAGGGATGAGTAGGACTTTTCCTGAAATTGTAACTTTATGCTGCTGCAGACTGTGCCAGGTTTTCCATCTGCAAAGCCTTCTAGCATAGAGTTTAGCCTCAGTCTTAGTCCACACATAGGTGGCAATTATTGCCGCCAGTTTCGCCATTAGCTCATCCTTGAATCCCAAGAAGACACAAAACCCAAAAAGCTTTTGTTTCTAATTGTCACTACAAGAGGAGTATAGAAGAAGTTTTACTTATAAAATAGAATCCATAGATTGCCAGACTGCCAATCCAGTCTGGGACAGTTTTGATTGTCTGTCTTCAGACTGTCTTCTGAACCAAAGTAGTGGTGGACTGTTAGAACACAAGGACTGAAGGGGTGACATGAAGAAGGGGACAACCAATTGATTCAAGTGGGTGGAAGAGTCCTTTTAGTCAAAAGAACAGGGAAATGTTATGAATTGAAAATTATTAGGAATAAGAGAGAAGCATAAATGAGTCAAAGGAAGGTTGGAGAAGGATCCCAATGGAAAACTGGAAGGCATTCACAGAAAATCTCAGAAAGACAAAGACAAAATGTGGCTAGGCCTTTATAAAGGCTACATTTAGCTAAGGAGAAAGAGGTTAAATGGGAATTGCTGCCAGCATCAAGCAAAAGATTTCCAGGCATTTCCAGGGAAAAGTGAGCTACATTAACAGTCATTATGTTGTTTTCTAATGAACGAAGGTTTGTTAATTAATATAATGTCATGTTCAGAAATCTACCTTAGGGATAGAAAAGCATCTTTGAATGTAGAAGTTGGAAGATATGTAGCAAAAGTGAAGGAAGGGAAGTTAAAAGGAAGAAAGAATCAGAATAATCTCATGGTTAGAACTATGAAAGAAAACTGGAGTGGATTTCAATTTCCAGATTAAGACAGATAAATGTAGGTGTCTACATATGAACTAAGTGCTGCAGCTCCCCATGTACCCAGCTAAATACAATATACTGAAGGGCTACACAGAGAATGTATGGGTATTACCTTCAGGGTGAACTGATTAACTTAAAACTCCACTGAATCACACAGGTTGACACTGTCAGGATTCAAATCCTGACTTCAGAGACTGTGGCTATGCTGTGGAGGTTCTTCGTGTTCCTGGGCAAGAAAAGATTTTTTCATGAGATCACTATCTGTGTATTCTTCAGGTTTTTGGTTGGATGATTAGAGGCCCAGAACTTGTTTGGCATAAACAATGAGAATTCACAGCTACAAGTGCAGCAAACAAAAATAATCTTTTCCCCAAAAAAATGCTATATAATTATAGTTTCTTTGAAAAAAAATATAATTCAGAAAACAGGCCTCTCAAATTCAGCATCTATTTTGGAAGTACCATTGGCACGAACCTCATTCCAACCCAGTTGTTTTTGCAGAGGCATAAATTCCCTTGTTTGTTAAGTATAAGAGAATGATCAGCACTACAGGTAAGCCATGAAGGGTGTTCACCGTTGCATCTTCAGAAGAGCCTTGAATAAATATATATGTCCCAGAGATCACACATTGAATGATGATGGGAAAAGAGGATAGTAAATAGCTATTTGTAAGAAAATGTTATCCATTTCATGAGGCAAAGGTCCTGTAGAAAAAAAAAAAAGAGAAAAAGGAATGCGATTGTATTATTAACATCTTTATAACAATGCATTCACTGACAGGGTAAATTAAGGTTGCATGAGCAATTTTAATTCTGGGTTTTTCAAATTTTTGAATGCTTGACTTTGCAATCTTAATAGCTTCTCTTAATATATTTTATGTGCAATTATATAAAGTGCAGTGTTTTTTTGATTTATTGCAAATGAATATTCTTTGTTTGCTAGAGTCGTGTACATCATTAGTTCAAGTGGAAGAGCAGCATTTGGATTATATGTGTTTAGCGTGCCATGCTATGGCTTTCTAAGGCGTATCTGATCATGTTAGAAAGCTCATGAAAAAGCAGGGTGAGAAGAAAAAGATGGATGGGATCTAAACCACTATCTTTCTGGATATATCTGTAAATTTGTTTGTAACTCTTCAGAACATTATTTTTAGAAATGAATTGCCATAAAAATACCATTAATTTTAATTTTATAAAAATATTAAACATATTTTAAACCAGTTTCTGGAGGGTTTTTTGTTCCTCTAGGAACATTAGAAGAATGTTAGAAAAACTGGCCCAGTATAATGTTCAAACAGTTACCTAAATAATATATATAGTCTCATTAACTTTATAATGAGAAACTAAGTTAAAATTATTATTAGGTCTTTAGTGAAACAAGACCTTTTGATAATTGTTTAAAAAAAAACATTTTTGAGATACATCCCAATGCCCCAGACCTTTTCATAAGTGGTTTACCAGCCAGCAAGAAAAGAAAAAAAAAATTTAAGTGTCAGTGTTTAATTTATCCCTTCATTTACTGAATGTTACTGAGAGCTTCTTATGGCTTTTTACACAATTACTCCACTTGGGCATGGTATTGTTCCTCGTGCCATCTACATCCTGTTATCCTCACCAGGCACAGCAGCATCCGTCCTCATAGGGGGAAATTTTGCTTCAGAAAATGCTTAGTCATGGCACTACTCCTCAGTGGTATATCCTCTTCTTTGCTTATCAGGGGAATTCCTGTGCTGCCATGGGCAGAATCTCAGGAAAGGGAATATAGCCCGAAAATGTGCCATTATTTGTTCTGTGTGTGCCAAATGAAGACAGAGGTAATGAATACCACCCCCCATCCCAGCCACTACTCCTGTCCACTCTGTGTAAGGCATGGTTTTATGATCCAAAAGGCAGTCTTTTTAAAGCTAATGAAAATAATTCCATCTAGAAAAGGGCAGGGGTTTGGGGACAGAACAATTCTTATTCATCTTCCATAGCTTCTTCACTTCAGCAAGAGCACTTTGCATTAATACAATGAGGTAGGATTTTACCTGAGAAGAAATGACATTTATCTAGATGAACAAAAGTAAAAACCTTTTTTTTTCAGATTTTACGTAAGTTTAGAACCTAATTGATTTGCAATATTTTGAGGGGCTGCATTCCAAATGGAACAAAAATGTGACATTCCAAAAATTTTTGCATAATAAAAATTATCTCAGAAGTCTAATTGGAAACATTGAAATATCTCCTTTGAAAAAGTTTTCTGTTTCATGTGAATTTTAAATATATAGACTAAATGTACATATAAAATATAGAAAGATAAATATCAGTACATACATTCTATTAAAATAAATGTAATAATCTATGTGGTTCAGTGAAACAGAGCAAAAACTTTAAAAACTGCTCACTTTATCTCATTGAACATCAAGAGAAAAAAACCCCATTTTTTTATAGTCTATATAAGAGCTGTGAAATTGACATATTTCCATCAAATATTTCACTTTAATAAATCTACATCTTTTGCTAAAAAACCTGTCCAAACACTATGCTGGCTCCAATAATCCCTTTCTTACCCTCAGAAGGACTATAATCTGTTTTCATGTTGATGCGGTTCTCACAGATTCTGTAAAAGAGAGATTCTCTTTTAAAGGACAGAAACTGAGAGACACTTGGAAAGCAAGTAAAGTCTGAGAAGAACTTCCACAGGGAGGTCAAGAGACCATGTGCTAATTTCATGCTTTTTCAGGTGAGCAACACTGCACATAGTTTTAACAGCTCTTTACCTAAAATACAGAAAAACCTACTAAGAACCATTATTGAGCACGACACAACTTTGGTGACTGCCTACAGGAAGAGAGAAATTATTTACTCATGCTTTTTTTATTTTGTTGATTCATTTCTAATATATTAATAATTGGTATAGGTATAGGAGGAAATTTTGAGAAACTAAGAGTCTTCCAATTTTTCTACAGCTATCTCAGTGTGGTGTGGTTTTTTGCAGTGTCTCTGGTGCCAAGCAGTCTTAAAAAGGCTCAGAGATGAATACATATATATTTACTTTTTGTTGAATGCCATTTATTTATTATCACATCAATTTTAAGACCAACCCATTTTTTTCATAAGTAAACAAAACTCTCTAGGTTCACACATGTGTTTCTTGTGTACATCTGGAAACATTTCTATTTGTAGTGGAAATCAAAACTCCTTTTGACAGTTCAAAGTAGTTAAAATGAGAGAAAAATCCCAGCAGATCATATGATGGTGTTAACATCACTAAAGTTATTGGTTTGAATTATACTATTTTTCTATTAAGTAAAATAAAAATAATAAAAACCCTCAAGCTTTTGGGTTTTGTTGTTGTTGTTGATACAATATCTGCAGCAGCAAATATCAAAACAACAGAAAGTAATAGAAAAGAAACAAAAATTACTATCACTTATTCATGTTCTGCAGTGACGTCATTCTGGTCACTTCATAAATCAGGGAAGAAAGACATAAAGAATTCATACTGTGACAGTTTTTTAGATTGTACAATTACAGTGCTATCATTCATATATTCTTCTCTGAAACCACAGAGAAAGGCTCTGATATCTGTGATGTTCACTTGACAGGTGGTGTCCCTCCACATTTTCCCCATCCAGCAGTGCCTTGTATGGCTGAGGAACTTTTCAGTGTTGCAAGCAATAAATTGTCACAGGCAAAGGAAGTGGGTAGTGTCAAATACAACAGGCTTCGTGTTTCACGGAGGTAAAGCTCTGGAGTCTGCTTGGTACTTCTCTTAAAAGAGTCACTTTCGGCATCTCTTGAATGGGCTCACCTCATCCCACTGCTCCCCTGTCTCCTGATTCCACTCCCTAAAATTGTCAGGTTCCTTCAGAGTTAGTGGTAGATAGAGTGGGAACTTTTTTTTTTTTTTTTTTTTGTAGGCCCTCTTCTCCATCCTAAGGATCTCTCTGATCACAGTGTGATATACTTACAAAAGGAGAAGGGAGATGGGAGATTAGTCTTGTCTGCCACAGGTTGCTGTTCTTGAAAGAAAATTGTTTTCTTGAGTGTTGCAGGATTTATCCCTAAAAGGAAAACACAATTTCTGGAATTTCTTCTATCCTTCCAGCCACTGCACAAAAGGAGGAATTTTGGTAATATAAAAATAGTGAGAGACCCCTTATACCTTTTCTCTTCCATAAATACAAGTTAGAGAAAGAAATGAGAAACAATTATGGTGTTTCACAGTAAGAGCTCAGATTCTATCACATCTTTTGAAGTCTGCAGCTTGCTGATGAAGCATGATCCATTTTAGAAGAACGCAATTCTGTTGGACGGTCCAAGCTATTATTGGAAGACTTGCACTCTCTGCCAAATTCAGAATTCTCTTGGCCTGTCTTCTATATAATTAACATAAATTTATATCAATTCTTGTTTGTCTGAGCTTTATTGAGTAATAACAGATTGCTGCATCTTACATCTGCCTTGAAAGTACTCTAATCAGAAATTCATGGAAACACAACCTGCAGTAACTTTTGTTAAAATAAAATATTTAGAAAACAAAGGTTACTATATCAATAATTTTATGCACACTTAAATTGGTGAAGGAAATGTTTATCCCAGGCGTGTTCTTTTCAAATATAGTTTCACAAATCTCATTTTTTAAAATACAGAAAATAAAAATTCCTCAACAAATAATATCTACGTTGGAAAATTAATTTGCAGATCACCTTAGAGCAATCCAGTTTCCTTAATCCCTTTCTTTTAAATAATTGAAATTCAGCATTTTTTTCTGCCCATAAAACTAACAAATATCTGCTTTATATATGGCTTTTGCTTCTGTCAAAAGAAATGCATGTATGCACTGAAAATAAGAATGGGAATTTTTACGCAAAAAGATAATTAATAAAAGGAATGACATTTATATAAAAATGCTGTTTAGCTTGGTTGTGCATCCTCAGTGAACTCCTCAATATCTTTCATCCAACATTATAAAACCACTTATGTTCAATACCGATAAATGTGCTACTTTGTAAAGCTACAGCTGAAATAACGTTTCAAAGCTGCACTTGGAAAAACAATAATAAATGCATTTTGATAAAATCTCAATTCTATTTTTTGAGGATTTATTTCTAAACTGTTGGTACACTCTCCACCTTATAAAAAAATTAAATGTGTTCTGGCAACATCATCATCTGAACAGCAGCTTGAAGGGTGTTTGAAGTACTGCTGCTGTGTCTGAAAGACTCTGATCAAGACCTTGTTTGTCAGACTGCATGTTTGTCAACATTGATATATCAAAGAGGTCAGGTCAACAGCGCTTCAGTATAAAGTGAGCAGGACAGGGTCAAATGAAAGCCCTGAGCCTTGTACCAAGATCAGATTGGAAAAATGTGAAGTACACTTAAAAGGAGGCAATTGTTTTTCTCTCTTCACTGAATGCAGGTGGATGTTTGTTGACCTGGATGGTGCTTTTTTAAATTATGAAAATAAGGTACCTCTCAACAGTATTAAAACAGGAAAACATCTGGAGCAGAAGCAGAACATTTCAAAGTTTGAAAATCCTCTTCAGATCTTAAAGCCTCATAAGAGAATATGGAAATAGAGTGAGGTTGGAAGGAACAGGAGTGGAGGCCAAAATCACACTTCCTTCAAGCATAAAATATACCCTGCCTGAATAGTGTCCCCAAACATACTCATGAGCAAATCTAGATGTCATATCCATCCCTCATTCAGGCATGAGCACTGCTGACTCTTCGCCTCGCTGTGTCTAAGTGTCTTTTCAAAATCTGTCCTTATTTTAGGCTGCGATTACACACACCAGTCAGAGATGGTGCCTTTGATCAGTTATCATCTGCTTTTACAGATGGAGGCAATGTGATTTGCCAAAGGCTGCAGAGCAAATCAGAAGCAGAGTCAGAAACAAAATCTGGATCTAGATTTAAAATAGATCTGCTACCAGTAGACCAGCTGAGCAATAGATTTTGCATATTTATGCCATTTCAGCCAAACACTGAAAACAGTATTTGATTTTCCAGCCCAAGAAATGTAATTACAACAATATGTTATTGATTTGCATGGTGCATTTTGATGTTGATACTAAACACTTTAGTGGAGAATGGATAATAATATGACTGGGTAGATAGACAGCTGCCATAAACCAAAAGGATGTGATGACATTTCTGCAAGAAAAATATCCCAGTGGATCAGAACTGATGTTCAGCAGTTTAAGCAGAAAGTCAAACGTTAGGACCCTGAACTTGAAAGCCCCCACCTAGTACACTGTCACTCTGCCATCCGTCAGAGCGAGCTGGGCTAACACCAAAACAAAACAAACATTTACAGCTAATCTCTACTGAAGGTTTTAAAAATTATTCCAAGCAGTTATTCAGATAAAATCCAAGGACAGATCTTCACTACCACAAAATTAGGAGTCATTTTACCAGTGAGATCGGGATGGTTTTAGTTGGCTCTGCTGAAAAAGGACTCCTCAGAGCACTATAATCTCTGCTGGTTCTCTGAGTGAAAAACAAAGTGAAGGAAAGCCAGAGAAAGAATTTCTTTTAAAAACAGATGCATATGTGTGCTGGGGACTGATGCTCTTTTATCACCATTAAGAGAGCTGTCCTCAGATCAGCATTGCTTGGTCAGGAAGAGAAATCTGACAATGTATAGCATGCATCTGTTTATATTTAGTGTCCCTTAACAGAAAGTTGACAAGGTTGCCCAGGAGGTTTACAATCTTGTGCTTACTACCCCCACTATTTTTTTCCCCTTCTCTCTCTACATAGGGAACATTCTTTCTGTTTTGAGATATAAAATGGCAATCTTGGGGCTTGGTTGCTTTTTTCCCTTCCCCTCAGGTTTTTCTGTTAAGGTCAACATTGCTTCAGAGTCCACCTATCACTTCTAATCCAGTTGTTTCCAGTATTCATTATATCAATTCCTAGCACAAAAAATATCACCTTGCTTGACTCTATCTGTGAGTTCTACTGCTCGTCATGAAGAAATTCAGAGCTGGTGAATGATGATAGGTTAGAGTGAATAAAAAAGTGCCTGCAACAACAACAAAATAATAAAAAAGGGGGGGGGAAAAGAAGTGGAGAAGAAGGTTTCTGAAGAATGTGGGAAAGATAAATAGGACTGATACTTTGTTTCATTGTCAGTAGCACTCTGGGGTTATTTGAAGCACTTATTTATGCACTGTAAGCAGAACAATACTGAAGAAGAAATGATTAAATACCAGCTCTCTGAGCAATAGACATCTCATTGTGGCAGGCCTAGACTCACCACTGGGTGGTTTTGATAAAGGCAATATGAGTTGATAACTGATACAGTTTGCCAGGGAGTCATCTGGGGATGCTGACAGCTACTATGCTTTAATAAAATCATTAGAATGTAAATGTTTTTATTGCAAAATAAAGAGCCTCCAGCAAAGTTGACACTATCGCTGCTCCCTCCACTGAATGAAAGCACCGATTAGCATTCAAATGATATAATGATAGTCTGGTTATCTTTATTAAAATTTTTCAAATCGAGTCTTCATTTTGCATGATTGAGTTTTAAACAAATGCAATATTCAGTAGGCTGGTGAGCCAGTCTGAACACTCTTGAAATAATTAAAGTGTGCCTTTTATTTTTTTAAACATGTGTTTCATAAGCAATGAATTGGATTTGCTATTTTAATATGACAATATCTAGTTAGCTTTGCATAAAATAGGGATGTTATGGCATAATTATTGAAAGAGTACAACTTTTAAACATATGTTTCATAAAGCTGAATTCAATTTTCTGAAATGTGACAATGCCAGTCAGCTACTGAAATAATATCAAAGGATGACTTGATTGTTTAGGTTAATTTCTTGGGCAATCTTTGCTATATCATAATTGATGGTAAATGGTATGCTTTGTGGTATTTCTTTTCAAAGGAAACACAGAACTCATTTCCCACAATGCTCATCAATTCACAGTTCAGACTCAACAACTGCAAGAAAATGAAGGAAATTCCAAGCAAGTGATTCAGACCCTGAATTTCTGCAACATATGATTTAATGTAAACTAGCAGACGTTTTGAACTATCCAAGAAGAGCCTCGGGAAAACTGAAGAATAAATTAACTCATCTAAGTCCATTAAACAGTTCTCTACATAGAATCAATCAATCATTAATAAATATTTAGAAATCCTATAGAATCTGATCTCTTTTTCATGACTTCTTTCCATCTTGTCAACTTAGGCTAATCCTCCTCCTGGATTAACCAGACCTATAAGGCATACTGTACTACAGATACCGAGAAATACACAGTATTGTAAGCAAGTATGTTTTGGCTCATTCTTGGTTATAAAGAATCAAGACAATCAATGGTGACATAAATGTTCCTTAAAAAATGTGTGCCTGAAATAGCTGTAGTATTGACTCCAGCCTGAGACAGCTTCAGAGCTGAACAAAAAAAAAAAAAAATCTGAATAGCTGACAAACTCTTGTACCCACTGTTTGAAAAAGAAATGGATAGTGTAGGAGCATTCTTAGTTCTTAACTAGTTGTTTATTACAATGACTTTCTGAAGTTGTCCTGGATGTTTTAGAAGATTTTAAAGAATCAGGCATTTCACTATTTACATTTCACTGAAGATGTGCCATGGACTATCATCAAAAGAAGGAATATAAATACCCCTCTGGTAATAAAGCTAACATGTGAGAAAACAGGAATGTTAAAAAAATATCCTTTTAACTCCTGTGCAGTAGGAAGTACTGGCGCACAGAGCTGTGTTACAGAAAAAAAGACAGCAAAAAACTGAGAGGGTTTGGTGTGGGGTTTTGGCTCTTTTTAATCTATGAGTATGTGTTAGAGGAAAAGAACTTAACTGAAAAATTAGAATTTAACACACCTTTCAACATGCTATTATTACACCAATTTGACTAAATGGGACTAGAACATCTTTAGCAGCAACATCTAAGAGAGGACTACTGAGAGATGCAGTAGCTGCTGTTGAGGAAAACACATTCCTTTTCCTACCCAAAAGATGTCGTTACCATCTAAAGGCCAGAGCATTCCTTTCCCTCTGCATCAGATTTCAGAACAGTCTGTAGAGCAGCCTGCATCATCCTAAAAGCCTTGTGCCTGGGGATTAATCCCTCCCAGAGAGAGGGAACATCTCTCCTGTCTACTGCCAGTGCAGTCATTCTAGTCCAAATGAGGGATATTGCAACAGCCTTTGGAACTAAGCTTCAACAAATGTTTTATAGTATTATTTAGAATATTATGAGATTACTGATCAGGAAGAAGAAAAGCTTTCCAATTTATAAATAAGTTGTCTTTTAATGACAACTTGCAAAAGTGAGAGCAAGACAGTAGTAAATCTATGTAAAAGCCATTTCAATACAGATTTTGTTGAATGACCACGGCAAGTCTTCCTATATGGAAATCTTCTTGTGGGGTTACATACTGTAACCACACAATCACTTATGTTGGAACTGGGCATACAACATTTCTTTTCACTTCTTTCAAATTTTTTCAAAAATAAACCAGATTTTTTTTTCAGGCAGAAATTTTCTCTTCACAGAGAAATTCAACTGCAAGCCTGATACTTGTACACGTCATTCCTTTGAGACAGGTATTGTTCCAAACGTCTAATTTGGTTGTCACATGGATTTTCATAAAGCAGATCTAATCAGTGTGTCTGGTTATACTCAGAATCTGATGGGAGAAAAAGGAAAAGGAAAAAGAAAAAGGTGGCATTCCACTTTTTTGTTATCCAGCCCAGGTATTGCATTATCGATTCAGGGAGGAAATGTGCTGAGCAAGTGGCCCTAGATGGAACTAAAAGAAGCCCTTGGGACCATTTATGAGATAGAATTTGAGCTCAGTTAAAGAGCTATAGCACATGCTGTTCTTCTTATTGACAGGGAAGAAGTTTGCTTTTTTTTTAGTACAATCAACACAGTAACATGTGCTTTAGAGACTTAGGAAAGACTACAATCTCTATATATGTGAAAGCTGGACAGAAACGACTGAAGTACGAAGTAAACAAAGTGCAGAAATGTAGACATGGATTTGGGTAGACATAGGCCTTTACCAGGTAGAAAATGAAGAGGCAGAAAAAAAAGAAAAGGAAGGAAAAAACATTGGATATGGCAACTGAGTAAGAAAGTCTTTGGGAATTGTGCCTTCCAGGATGCACTTTTGTTTGTAGTTCACTCCTGGGCAGTGCACTTTTAAGTGGATACTGGGGCTTTTTCAGATAGTGTATATTTAGTTTCAAAGATGAAGTGGCAGAAAAATTGCTGTCTTTTCAATGTAGGAGAGTTTTTGTAAGCATGCAGGCCTGAGGAGAAGAAAATTAAGCAGGTTAAATTGGTAAGAAGAAAAGAGAGAGAAAGGAAAAGAATGGTAAAAAAAAGAAAGGATTGATAGAGAGAAAACCCAGAGAGAGGATTTCCAGAGAGAAGAATAAGTAGAGAAAGATGGAGAGTAAGAATACTGTACAGTGTAAAAAAACCATGAAATTGCAAGAATAATATAGAAATATGGGAATATGTTATGGCAAATAATAAAAGAAAAATAAGATTCAATTAGAGCATTAGAAAGGGATTGATCCATTACTATATTTCTTAGTACTATCAGTAGCACTATGACATAACTTGCATCCTGAATTTTCAGTCTTTCTTAATAGATGGTATCAACCTCACGGGGGACAACACACAAACTGTGTATGTTTTTCAGATGCTAACACATGCTGGACAAAGTTCAACAGCTGCTCTCACAAGTGCGTGTTGAAAATGTGACTGAACTGCTGGCATAGCGATCCAAGTGTCTTGAAAACAACTGCAGCAAAGTTTTAACTGCCATCCTCTGCCTCCTCTCCATACTCTTCCTTCTGGCTCACAGAAGGCTGTCAGACACACGAAATCCTCCAGACTTTAACTAACAGAATAAAATATCTAATATAAATTACCTTTGACTGCTGAAAGTCTTTATTTACAGCTGCTCAGAGCTGCATCTGGAGAGTTTAGGTAGAGACTACAAGTGCCAGATGGTGGCCAGACTCACCCAATTAGCAATCTCTCTCATCCTGTGCCTGGCTTTGCAGAGTGACTCCTCACATTACAGTTGCCTGACTCAAGCCAGTACCTCTATGGTCTAAAATAGTAAATACTAAAATAGTAACAATGTTGTCAGGTGAGCCAAGACAGAGCTCTGTAGGCTTGGCTCAGTCGGAAAGTGCTCTTTGCTATGTTTTTCCGGCTGTTGAAATTAACGATGTAGCTCTTGAACAGTTCAGTTTGTTGATAGGTAAGGCCCAATCCTGGGCTGCTTTTTAAGGCGGTGGTATGTTTAAAAGAGTAA
Source organism: Monarcha castaneiventris obscurior (assembly GCA_026261815.1). Classification (NCBI taxonomy): domain Eukaryota; kingdom Metazoa; phylum Chordata; class Aves; order Passeriformes; family Monarchidae; genus Monarcha; species Monarcha castaneiventris. The sequence continues at coordinate 7,518,975 of JAMPIT010000388.1, forward strand.
TGAGGGCTGGACTGAGGGGACAGAAAAGTGACAAATCAGTGAGAATGAGATAAAAGAAGGTTGACATTCTCAAGTATAGATATTTATGTTAAGAAAAAAACAAAAAATGAAGCTCATCAAAGCATATTCAAGTCCAAAAGATCATCTGCTGAAATCTACATGACGTATCAAATGACTGAAAAATTTTAATATATAGTTTTAACTGTGCTAAAGTATATCATCTAGACTGATGTGATTAGACTGCTATGTATAGTTGGAAAAACAAATAAAAATCACAGGCTTTTCCAGTGCACAATTTAGGAAAGGCAGAGATATGCAGACAGATTAAAAGTACAGACCCTCATGGGACTTTTGGAAAACATTCCCTATCTTACTTGAAGAAAGGATTAGTCTCATCCAAAAAGTCTAATTAAAACAGTTATGTTACTCTGCTTATGCTTCTCCAGGTGATTAGGAAGACAGGGTCTTGTATTACAGCCTGAAGGTGGAAAGAGGTTGATGTTTGCATTTTGTTAGATAGAGTTTCTTTTGCCTTTCTGACCTGCCCTTGGCACAGAACAGGGACTGGGGGAATGTCAGCTTTAAGCCACTCAACACTCAGAACACCTGAGAATCATTAAAGACTCCTCTGCATCACAATGCCAACTCCTCTCAGGAAGAGGAAGGGGAAGGGGAGGGAGAATAGGAATGGAAAGGGTTTTTATGAATATATATATATATACATAACCTGGGAAAAGCAAAGTGCAGAACTTTATTACAAGTACTGCAAATCTCATGAGAGATATTCAACATGCTGTAGGAGTCAGGTTTCCAACTGTGTTGTGCTGCAAGAGTAATTAAAAATGACTACTGATGAGGATTGAAGGTACTTGCCTTCCTCTGAAAAGCTTGACACAATACCAGCCCATTATTATGCTCATATGAAAACCATATTCCTTTCTCCACACCACCTTTATGGCTGCTTTGATTACAGTTTTATGGACTCAGGACCCATAACTTTGCTTTGACCCTGAACGATAAACAAATGCAAAATAAATCAATGTGAAATTCAGAGTATGCCAGCATGTTCCATCACACCTCTTTGGAAAACTTACAAAGTTTCAGCAGGTGAAAACAGTATACGACTGCACTAGTTCAGTTACAAAATTATGACTAATTACACTGTTAGCTTTGATTTCTGATAGTTTTGTATAGATAGTATTTTAAGGATTTAATGAGTAAATTTAAATGGGTCATCCAATGAAACAGTACAAGTCACATAGCATAGAGGCTAAATGAGTGTTTCATTCACTCCTTAGTTTTATTCTGCTTCTAGCTGCTTTCCATCCTTTTCCTGGAGACTGGATAGTCACAGTTTTTTTCTGCTCTTCTCTTAACTGTTATTTGTCGGGCATTAGATTTACTATTTTTCTTTCTTTGTGTGTAGAAGCAGTTTAGTAGAAGTTATTGGTTTTTTAATATAAATTACATTTGTAGAAATTGTGACCCAGAGAGACAAAATTGGAACTCAAAAGTTCAGAAAATATAAACATCTATAAAACTTGATCTGAGCCTGATACAAACAAACAAAAAAAATTGGATGGGTTTAAAAACACTTCAAAGTCAAGATTTTAACCTCTGCAACAAATATGGCTATAGCTTAACATGAAATTGTTTGCTAAGAGAAAATGCAATTATTCATCATATTATTGATATCTAATTCAGTAAGGTTATATCCAGGGAAGAAGTGGGAATTAGATACCCTTCTGAGGTCTAATTCTATTCCTGATTCTGTTCTGTTTTGATGCATAGCTTTTTGCTATAACCCAAATTTGCCACATGATATTGTGTTGATCTGCATGTTATGTGTAGTCATTCGCTCAAATTGTTCCCTGACTCTTGTTTCTCCTTGCTACCCATTTCCCTGGCCTGTGGGTAAGGGAATTACAACTTACTCCAATGCCCTGCAACCTGAGATTTAAGTATTATGGCTGCTGACATAAAAGGGGATCTCATTCTCTTTTATTCCTCCCAGCATATGACCTCAATCTCTATCCTTTAGATAGCTGATTATCCAGATCCTCTGACTTTTTTTTAATCCCTTCTCCTTCATTTCACTGAGAATGCTCATGGAGTAAACCAGGATTTTCTTTAAGTGAGGTGGAATTATCTAGCTTTCTCAAATCACCAATGTATATTTAGCAAGACACTGGGCTGATGAAAACATAATTGTAATAAGCTGTGTTAAGGGTTCTAAGTCTAGATGTTTGTTTATACAATTTGTGTTATAAATAAGAACTTGTTTTTTTTGTTTGTTTTTTTTTAACGAGGGATATTTGAGGTTACTTATACACAGCCCTAAAAAGACACATGAATAATTAGCAAGGGATTTATTCTGAGTAACTAGATCAAGGGCAGAATTTGTTCTTCACAAGGGAAAGAAATAACACAGCTTGCAGGAAATTGATCAATGCCTCCAGACCCATATTGTGAATTTCTCTTCTTTCATCTTTATACACAGAAATAAAGGGACCTATCTGTTTCAACTGGAGTTTTATAGGTATGTTTTACCTGCACTGACTGAGTTATCTTTCTCCTTGTTGGCAAGGAGGTGGCTAATTCCCTATCTGAAAGTGTTGCACTTTTACAATAAGCTTTTTTGGGCAAACATCAGAAGTGACCACAATCTCAAAACACAAGGAAGAACACAAATTGGAAGAAAAACACAGCATAATAGACCTTCTCATATTGTGCTCAAGGGGACTCCAGGGACCAGCCAATCCATACAAGAAGAATAGTGTGAGCTAGATGGGACCCAGTATGATTAATCACCTGAGCAATGCAGATTTAGCGCATTAGGTGAAAAGATAAATGTGTAAAACGCTGTGTCAGAACCCATGGAGTGGCCCACACGGTAATTCAGGGTCAGTAATTGAACTTCACTCTAATTATCCTGGGGAGATAATATTAACTTATAGTTGAGTGTGAAAGAGAGAGTCCATAATTCATCACTCGATGGGGCTGCTCATTGCATTGTGTTATTGAAATATGATGGCTCCATTTTTATCCTGTCATAATGACAACTGATGTGCTTATTTTCTTTCTCTGTGCCTCCAGGGGATGATGAAATAGTAAGCAAACATTCTTTCTGGTGAAAGAACAGCACTTTATCACACTGGCTTCAACTCTAAAAAAGCACTTGCAATCTCAGAAACAATTTCTAGAATGAAGGCCAGGCATTTCCCCTTGCATTCTAGTTGTAGTCAGCTAACCTAAATAAAAGCCACTGCCTTTTTCTTTTTATGAGATATAATTTTTCCTTTCTCAGTTCTCAGTTTTGGTTTCTTAATATTTTTTTAGAAGTTTCCTTTCTTTTTCTAATTTTCCCAGGATACATTTGGCTTTCATTCTGTTCCTCTCAAAAATATAAATTTTCATCAGCAAAGATTTTAAAATCAGCCCCTAATTCATTTTGACTTTGTTCAGCATCTTAAATTCTTCAAATTTTTTTCTGTGTCACAAACTTCCTATCCTATGCAAACTTTTTCTTCAAGTAACATAGATTCACAGACTCATAGAATGGTTTGTGTTGGAAGGGACCTTTAAGATAAGCTAGGTTCAACCACCTTGCCATGAACAGGGACACCTTCCACTAGACCAAACTGCTCAAAGCTCCATCTAACATGGTCTTGAACACTTCCAATGATGGGACATCCACAACTTCTCTGGGCAACCTGTGCCAGTGTCTCACCACGCCCATAATAAACAATTTCTTCCCAATATCCAATCTAAACCTACTCTCATTTTAAAGCCATTCCTCTTTGTCCCATCACTACATGCTCTTGCAAAAAGTCCCTCTCCAGCTACCTTATAGGCCCTCTTTAGGTACTGGAAAGTCTCCCTGGAGTCTTCTCTTCTCCAGGCCGAACAACCTCAATTTTCTCTGCCTGTTTTCATAGGACAGGTTCTCCCTTGGTCATCTTTGTGGCCTCATTTGGACTCGCTCCAACAGGTCCATGCTCATCTTGTGTTGGAAGCGCCAGGGATGGCTGCAGCACTCCAAGGGGGTCTTACCAGAGCAGATTAGAGGGGAAGAATCCCCTGCCTTAATCTTCTGGCTGCACTTCTTTTGATGCGAGCCAGGACATGCTTGGCTTTCTGGGCTGCAACGGCACATTGCTGCTCATGTCAATCTTCCCGTGAACCAACACCCCCAAATCATTCTCCTCAGGTTTGCTTTCAGTCCAGTCTCCATCCAGCTTGCATTTGGGATTGTCCTGACCCAGATGCAGAACTTTGCACTTGGACTTGTGGAACTTCCTAAGGTTCACATGGGTCCAGCTCTCCAACTGTTCAAGATCCCTCTGCTTGGTATCTCTTCCACGTCAACTGCACCACACAGCTTGGTGACATTGGCAAACTTGCTGAGGGTACACTCAGTGCTACTCTCCACAACTCCAGAAAAGATGTTAAAAAGCACCAGTCCCAATACCAACACTGAGGAAATCACTTGTCACTGGTCTACACTCAGACATCCAACCACTGACCAGATCTCTTTGAGTGCAACCACCCAGCCTATGCCTTTTCCGATGAGTGGTCCATCTGTCAAATCCATGTCTGTCCAGTTTAGTGACAAGGTTGTCATGAGGGACAGTGTTAAGTGCTTTGCATAAGTCCAGATAGATGATGTCATTTGCTCTTCACTTATCCACCAACTCTGTAACCCTAACATAGAAAACCAACAAATTTTTCAGACACAATGTTCCCTTAGTGAAGTCATGCTGGCTTTCAAAAATCACCTCCTTATTTCCCATGTGCCTTAGGACAGTTTCCAGGAGCACCTGCTCTATGATCTTGCTGAGCACAGAGGCGTGACTGACTGGCCTGAAGTTCCCAAGGTGCAGTGCTGTATTTCCCACTGATTCATTTATAAAATGCCTTTCACATTGTTCCTCCCCACCACTTTCCCCTGCCCCTAGTCCTGGCCACTCCCCCGGGTTCTCCCTATTGGTTCCTGTACCCCAACTCCGCCCATGTACCACCCCTGCGATCTAACCAAACCCCCCTGCTCTGGGTTTGTGAGGTCTCTCTGTCTTTGGGGGTTGCTGGGGTGAGATGTAGCCATTAAAAGTCCTCTGAAGCCCTCATGAAGAGATCCTTCTCGCCTCCTTCACCAATGCTGTGTTGCAAAGCTGGTATCTAGCCAGAGCAAAACTGCAGGGCCGTCCAAAATGGACCACGGGAGGACAGAATGGCTGTCCTGCCCTAAGAAGCTCTGCTGAGCTCTCAGGGAAAGCTGCAGACAAACTAAACCTAGCATTACAGCACCCAGGCCTTGTGGGTTTTTTTCCATTTTTAAAAATGGGGGTTATGTTTTCCCTTCTTTCCAGTCAGTAGGAGCCTCACTGGACTTCCATGATGTCTCAAATATGATGGATAGTGGCTTAGCCCCTTCATCTGCCCGTTGCCTCAGCACCCATGGATGCATCTCATCAGATCCAGAGAATTTGTGGATGCCCCATCACTGCAAGTGTTCAAGACCAAGTTGCATGGGGCTGTAATCAAACTGATCCAGTGAAAAATGTGGCAGGGAGGTTAGAACAGGATGATCTTTAAGGTTCCTTCCAGCCCAAGCCATACGATGATCCTATGACTTGTACACCTTCAGGTTCCTTAATGGACTCGGACCTGATCCTTTTCCTGCAGTGGGTGGTTCTCATTCTCCCAGTCCTTACCTTTGCCTTCTGTGACTTGAGCAGTGTGGCTGAAGCACTTGTCTTTTATAGAAAGGAAAATTCTTGTTTCTGAACATGGAGTGACAAGTGCTGTGAACGTTGCTCAGGTGATTTACAGTGCACGGATGATGATGATAAGAGATTGCATTTGTCAGAATACAGATTCTTCATATTTTCAGTACGGTAATATCATTTCTAGTTGAACATAAGTGGGAGATGCTTGACATGAACAAGATTCAGATTGAATTCATGAGGCAAATTACAGCTTCGTACGTAGATGTAGAAATGTAGATTTTAATGAAGTGGGCTTTTTTTCTTGTGTTCCAACAATACAATCTATGTCTTTGGATCACACTAGAGTGGTGAAGGTCACTATTCTTTCCTTACAATTTTTCAATGCACGTTTATACTCCCCAGGGAAGGCATTGAAGCTCTGTGTTGCTTTGGCTAGCAAAAGTTAGAAAGCCAAGAAAAACAGCTCAACATTGCTTTGACTTAGCATTTCTGGGCAGACAAGACTGAAGTATGGGTAAGGACAGCTTGAGCAACAGGTTGCCACAAGCTATCATAATAATGAAGAAGGAGAAAACTGATTTTCCTTTGGTTCTCTACAGCTCAATCCTGAAATAACTGTGCTACGGCAAGAGTCACTTGAAATATACGCTGGTGGCTACATGCTGGCAGATGGTCAACTCTGAGGCAAATGGTACATAAAAAGTAAAGAAATAATGCTGAATAGTATAAGATTTTGTAAAAAATTATCTTGCTTTTTTGGAAGTAAAAAAAAAAACTGAAAGGAAGAAAGGGGTAATGTATTTACACATTGACAGCTACATTCACATTAACAATCCAACCGGGCAAAGGTGTGGGCTTGAGGGATATCCTGACGTAGACCGGGTATTTGATTCTTGGCATGTTTCTTGCTACAGTTTTGACACAGGTCAGATAGCTTTCTCTCACAAACTGTCCAAGCACCATTCCAGGATGAGCCAGGGAGAGCAGTACTTTCACAGTCAGCATGGACAACTCACAGATTTTTTGGTGATAGCAGAGTGGGAGCAAGGAAATGAGGGACTTCAGTCTCATAGATCTGAGCTGTGGAGAATTTCTGAGTGCTTTTAGCTGTTTCAGAGTACAGACTTTAATAAAAATGAGGAGGAAATGAGTAAAAGGTCTTTTCAAATCAAAAAAAACCCCAAAATCCTGATATTTGTGACTCCAAGATGCCTTACCAGTGCTACGTTCAAGTGTGTAAACTGGAGAATGAGACAGGATGAAGTTCAATTCACATTTTTGTCATGTATGGATAAATGGTTCTAGAATTCAGGATTTATGATTCGTTCCTGTTATTTTGGATATTAATTGTTATTATTTTAAGCTGACTGTGGCAAAGTGTCTACAGGGTGCTTGCTGTGCAATCTTCAGTAACCAACTGAAATTTTAACACACAAAATTAATATCAGTTTTCAGTTCAGAGCTGTGATAAAAAGAGGTTGGGATAAATAACTTTATGGAGGACGTTGCTTTTTATGCCAGGTGCTTCTATGTTTTTTCATGTGTAACCCTCCTATTTTGATATGTTTTTGTCTTACACCAATTATCACCTGATCTCTAATTTTAGCTTATTGCCTTACTCAGGCCTGGAGCAGTTATTCCTTTAAAGACATGTTTCAATATAAACACTGATTTTTGATCATCAAATCAATACTATACAAACAAAATAGAAAGGACAGTCATTGTAAAACATAAGAAAAGAGAACTGACCTATACTTATCAAAATGCTAATGCTGTGTCCCACTGGCAGGAAACATAACCATTAGAGCAAAGGTGAAAATTTAGGAAGTGATTTTTCAATATTTAGTACACCATGTGGAATGACTATACTTAATGTTTCCTCTGCATAAAACCAGAAAAAAAATTATTTTACTGAGCAAGGAAATTAATTTCTCTAGATCAGATTTAATTCCTAGGTGCATATACTTTTCTTGTAATATTCATAAATAAATATATTACACTTGACTATGCAAATGTGACTCTCAGCACTTTTGAGGTATTTCTTTTTTTTTAACAGAAAAGTATCTTGTACATAAACTGTACCTTTTTCATTTCTCATATATTTTAATATCAAACTATTTTGAAAAAAAAAGTCTTTGGGCAATATTTTCTGATATGTAATATTTTATGATATGTTTAGAATTCTTTATTTTATGGATGTGCAAAATTTAAACCTGTACAGTGAGGATGGAAAAACCTACAAGTATATGTAAAAGAACATCTTAGTTCCCGCAATATATTTTTTCTGCTGTTGAACTATCTGATTTCAGATCACATCCTCTAAAGAAAAAGCACTAAGAGTAAGTTTCCTTAAAGCTTTCCAAAGAACTCATATTAACTTACACATCCAGATGTAATGGAACCTTTCTGAAGCATGAAAAAATGGGATGAAACCTTATGTTAAATAAAAATAGTTAGGGTATTATTAAGCCACTGATCTCTAACAGCAGCTATGTTCATCAGCTTAGGTTCCTGCTGTCTTTCAGAATGTGGGTTTTCGTGTGTATCATCCACCTCTGGTATTTTAGAAGTTCCATAGTCAACATAAAAAAGTGAAAATAAAAGGTACAGCCATGTTTTCCATTAGTCTCACAACTTAATCTAGTTTATGTTTTTAAATAAATGGCTACATTATATTTACTGACTCTTGTGTACAAGTCATAATGTCAAGAAATCCATTTGTTCTTTAATAAAACTTATCCTGATGTGTGAAGGTTTGATTTACGGACAAGTCTGTTTTCACCTTGACTGCCTGAACCCTTTCATTTACTGCAAGAGTTCCAAAACAGGTCATGATATTTACACTAGGTCAGAATAATAATGTCACCAGGATCACGGTCCCTGACAATAGCCTATTTGTCTCATTTAAATAATGAATATCGTTGGTGAAAATTGGACTGAAACCATAACACACAAAGAACAGTAACATAGAACTGTGCAGGATATGAGGGACCAATACTGACACAAAACATGATCTAGTTGTTCTAATTTGCTAGCCATCTATTTTTTTTTCAAAACAATCTCCAAAAGTACACAGATGATCAAGAAATTAAATAAAAATTTTTCTGTTGTGCTAATTCTCAAAATAGAGCATTCATTCTAATAAATATGAAGGTCAATGTGGTGCTACCTTCCTCATGGTGTAGTAAATGTCATGGCAAATATTTACAGGATATATTCTTCAGATATATCAGAAATAATTTATAAGGGTTGTTTTCTGATTGACAGAAAGCAGAAAACTAAGTCTTTTCAAGCCGTTAACTAGTGCTTCCTGATCTACTTCAGGTATCCAGATCCAAGGTATTTCAAATCACTGTAAAATTTTAAAAGAGTATAAGCACAACCAGATACCCTTGTGTACAATATAAGGACTGGAATAAACTATCACCATGCCAAAACTCATTTTGGACAAAGAACACAAAGGACACCTCCTGTTCTGTGTCCGATTCATGAAATTCAGGACTCAAAGTAGAAGCCTATTTTCCATCCACAAGAAATGGTACAAGGCAGGCACCTAAGACTGCAGATTTGAAGGCTGCATTAGGAGTAGGCAGAGGGTAAAAACAGATAATAAAAAACACAGACTTAATGTACCCCCTGTACTGAGGTCAAAAGTCCTGCTGGCAACACCTGCCTTGTGTACACCCATGTGTAGATGCCTTTCTGCACCCACCTGCTGCTGTGAGCTTGGGGTTCCTGCAGCAGGGTTTAGTGCTGCAGGCCTTTCACAGAGTGCCCTCAGCTGATGTTTTCAGCCTAAGATCTCCAGTGCTGCCCCATGCTGTGCATAGACATGGTGCTGCATTACCAGCAGTACCTGTGGTGTGACCTTCCCACACGTGGCCATCTCTCAATTTTCCCCACAGCGTGCTATGTGTGTCTCAGATGCCACAGAACAAAGTGATCTGGAAACAATGATGAGAGGAATGCTGCACACTGCCCAGAGCTCAGCAATTACACATGGTCCTGAGCTGCATGCCTCCAGAAACTGGGATTTATGATTCAAAGGCTCTGCTTGACACAGGCATGTAAATTTTTCCTTGTGTGCTGATAATTGTATTTTCTTGCTGAACATAGGTGGATGAGCAGCTGGTGATAGTTTGAGAGGGTTGAAATTCCCCATAGTCAGAACAGAGAGTTTTAACCTATCAAGGTTAAGGAATGAAATTTTCCAAAGCAGAATTGGGGTAAAAGCAGAAAGCAGGAAAATCTACCAAATGCTCTTAACATCCTTTGTAAACTGGGCCACAATTCATCGAGAACACAGCAAGCATGATACTGAAAATAATTTGTCAGATTATGCTTATAATAGGAAGCATTATAATATTTTTCAGTAAACTACTTAAACTGATGTGGACCGAGCATGGTACCTAAAACATATGCAAGTCTTCTGAAAATTAATGTATAAAGTATTCAAACATTGTAATAAGATTACCGTTCTTATTACAAAAGTGACACTGCCTGTTAAAGCAGCTGCTATTTAAGTGTTGCATTGTGTAAGTAAAATTAGTATCCTGAGATTTTGAATGAACTGTTATACTACCACATAAAATGAAACATAACAAAAGAGTTCTAACATCTATTTCAAAGTAATAAATTTGTCTGCAAATTTTCTCCAGAGATGTATTCCTTCCTAGAGCAGAAAAAGACCTCCTCAACCTAAAAATATGCATCAAAGAAATCACACATTTACTATCCAGATGTAAGGTTTTATCCTCGTTCCTACCTTACTCACTGAATTTGCACTATAGAGAATGAAAGATAGAGTTCTTGCTAAATGTACTTTTCTCAAAATACTTTGTTTAATTAGACCTTTTTTGATTTAGTACTTTCTAGTGGGATGATTTCTGTCTTCCAGTGTTCTCTAGTGGTAGAGAAAGAAGGAGAGAAATTGAATCCAAGAAATATTGTTGGTTTTGCTCCAAGGAGCACTGTTTTATTATAGTTCTGTCTTGGGATTGCATGCAACAGTTCGGTCCAATGTGGACAAAACATAAATTTTGAAGTCTCGGATAGATCTGTGAAATAGAAGCCTCTGAATGGACAATGCCAAGCAATCATGAAAAGGTATGTGGGGACCCTTCCATCCACCTTACAACTGTGTAACTCAAGATGACACATCCATAACATGCTACTTCTCATTTTCCTTGCTTTCTTTTTGAATAAAAGGGTAATTTTCACAGCATTTATTGAAATAGAGGATATTTCAAACCCACATTTCATTTTTAACCAGCTATAAGTAGTTCCTTTAGATAATAAGTCAGTAATTCCTTCAGAAATCAATGGGAATGCTCAGAGCTATTATTATCTTGACAGCATATTGCAAGATTAGTAGAACAATTTCACTATGTTTATAACTACCTCATGCTGGCATTTGATTCCCATTTGTCTTTAAAATGAAAACAAAGAAAAGTAGTTGCACAATCACTCTCAATCTCTGTCTCTCAAGCACCAATCATTCTATCAACTACGCTATTATTTTCTTCAAAGCACTGGAAAAGTTCCTGTTAGGGAAATTTAAAAGTTCAAATGGATTTTAAGTAAATGTCATTAAAAAATGTATGTGACTAAAAGAGTAATTCATTTAGCACCGCACTTAAAAAAAAAAAAAGAGGTGGATTAACAATATAGGTCTATATCATAATCTGTTCTTAATGGCACTCAGGTCAAAAAGCACAACAAATTCCTGACATACAAATTTGTCATCCTTTCATTAAAAACCTCAATATATATATATATATATTTATATACATGCAGTTATAATTCTCTATTATTTACATCTCTGTGTTGGCTGCTGTTTATCTCTTTCTGGTCTTTCAGATGGTTAAAGATGGTTTCATTAGTTACTAATGTGTGGTTTTTGATTTTTTGGGGTGTTTTTTTGTTTGGTTAGTTGGTTTTGGTTTTTTGACGAGGATTATATATAACTGACATGTCCCTCTTGTTTCCCTTCTTTTATTTTTTTTTTAAATAAATGAATCACTCTCACATTTTTCAGTCTTGAAAATATCTGTTTAATTTTTGTGATTTCATTTGAACATTATCCAAACCAAATGAGTTGAAAACATCTGTCCTATTTAAGTACTCACATTTCTTATTCCTTTGTTCTAGATTGGAAACTTCTTTTTTTGTTTTTTGCATCAATTTTGCTAATAGCAAATGATGGCTTATAATTTTAATGTCTTATGACAATCCATAAGCCATTAAAATAATTGGCCTTCTGGGCATCATTTGCCACACCTTTCCTTCTCCGTGAAGAAGCTGACCAATGATATTCTTAGTTTTTCTTTTCTTATAAATATACATTTTCTGCACTATCAATGCCATTTCTTGTAAGTTACACCTCGTGTGGTGTCTAGACATTTAGGAGTTTGCCCCTACGTGTTTGCTCCGTGCTTTTCAACTTATTCTTAGTAAGCTAACATAGTTTTTGCTTCCTGCACAATTTCTCCATGCATCTGAAATCTATAAAAAACTCACAATTCAGAGAAGTTTCCCAACTGCCTATCTTGGCTTTAGTTATTTTGTGTTTGTGTTCATAAGAAAAGGCCACTTATGATTTGTATCACTTTTTCTTACATTCACCTGCAATATTTGTCAACCCTTTGAGTACATGTCTTCCTGAGAGCCTGACTTTTTAATATTTTTTCCATGTCATTTTGCTTCTTAGGCCTACTAGATCTTGAATACCATTGGTTTAGTTTTATTCACAGTAAGATCTTTTCACCTTCACATTTTTATCCAATACCTACATGTTGGCTGGAACTAGCTCTACTTTTCTGTATCATTTCCCTAATTCCCCCATTCCTTTTGAAGGCTAATTCTTTGTGCTGAATAATTTTGCTATTTCTTCACAGAAAGCCTTATCCTGAACAACTTTACGTTTTGGACACTAGTAGATTTTAATCAGATAGCTCCATTGTTGCCTTCCCCTTCCTTTCTACTCAGAGATTTTCAACAAGCTTCTCTCTTTTATTTTCTATCTTGGCAAGAAAATGCATCCTTCATCTTCAGAGCAATTCTCCTCCTTTTTTTCATTACCTGCCTTTCTTGTACAAGCTATTCCTATTTTATATTAACATTCCAGTAATAGAAATTATCCTATCATGTATTTACTATACAAATTTATTCTCAAACTTGACCAGCTGGTAAGAGTCTCAGCACTTTTTTCTTTGCCATATTTCTTCCCTTGATATACCTATAGCAGGGTATTTTGCAGACTGTCATTCACTGCTGATGTCCTAATCACAGCAAGAAGCCTCAGTTCCCTTTCCCCCGTTACAGAGGTTTGTGTGCCTTACTGTTTCTTATTGTTGGCTGGCTATTGGCATTCTTCGGCTACCACTTCTTGTTCTGTTAATCCTTATTGAAAACCCTTTTCATGACATGGTTGCAAAGCCAGGTTCGTAAAACAACAGAGTTTTATTCAAAACAAATTAACAGTTGAAGTGATCTATTATTCCATGGATCATCCCTGGATTTTTGGGGAGACTATATATTTGTTTTGCTCTGAGGTGAGTACTCCACTCTCTCATCCTGTTGTGTACAATATTTGGAAAGAAATTCTGTGCCAAGTGTTCAATAGCTTCCTCACCAGGGAAAGAGGAGAGGCAGGCACTGATTTCTTCTCTCTGGTAATCAGTGACCCGAGAGAATGGCCTGAAGTTGTGTCAGGGGAGGTGTAGGTTGGATAAAAGGAGGTAATAGGTGTAGGTTCTTCACCCAGCAGGTGATTGGGCACTAGAAGAGGCTCCTCAGGGAAGTGGTCACAGCACCAAGCCTGACAGCATTCAGGAAGTGTTGGGACAATGCTCTCAGGCACATGGTATGACTCTTGGGGTGGTCCTGTGCAGGAGTTGGACTTTGATGATCTTTGTGGGTCGCTTCCAACCCAGGACTTTCTATGATTCTACGATTTTATACTTAAGTGCCTCCAGACTGCTTAGAATTTCATTCTGCTTTTAACCTTAATTTCTTGCTTTTTGATTACTGAGTTAGTCTCTCTTTGGGAAATTAGCTCTCCACATGTAACATATTAACATTATTACCAAAGAAGACTGTGATGAAGTGAGGAATTTCTTCTTTCAGAGCTAGAAAAGAAACAGTTCTCGGTGACACAGCTGCATGTGCATAAAGAGAAGTGCTATACTAATTAATTTTTAATTATTACATATTCATTAAATTATTTATCTAATGCATAATGTTATGTCCATAAAAATATAAATTGAGATAGGCTGTTATATATTTATGCTATAAACTGGAATTAAAACTAGCAAGTATTTTTTAAATTATTTTTCCATTGCTCTTTCTTTGACACCACATTTCCTTTGTACAAACACAGAAAACTATTAATAGTTTTTTTTTTAAAAATATATAATCAATTGTGAAATGCCTCTACCATACCAACTTTCCACTTACCCAAAATAATATTTCAACAGTGGTGTATCAATACCCAGCTATCTAAAAACACTGAAAAAAATATTTTAAAAGTAAAGTGGATTGGATCACCTGGGCTTAGACTTTTAATAAACTTAACTTTGTTTCCAGACATAAAATTAAAACTTTAAGTCGACTCTTTGTGGAGATTAACAAGGATTACATATGTTTTACATAGGCACTAGCCATGTAATCATCTGTAAAAATACATATTTATATGAAAGAGGATAACAGAGAGTACAAATAAATTTGTAACTGTAGGACACCTGTTTCGGTTTTGTTTATTCTTTTTCCTTTGAGTTCAATTAAAATGCTTATTTGATCTTTTTGTGTTGTTAAAGAACCAAACTAAACTTGGGGTAAGCTATCATAGACCTTCAGGATGAAACAATCTGCAACTACAACATGCCCTATGTTTCATAGGGTTTATAATATTAGTGACCTTTTTAGTAAAGGTAGTAACAGATAGAGCTTGAAAACCAAACTTCTGCAGGAAAACCAAAAGTGACATGACAAAGGGCTGACATAATGTCCAAGACACTGATTTTTACTGTATTTGATGTCTGTTCAGACAAGTTTGACATGTCTGTTTTCACACCTCTTCTCCTCTAGTAGCAGCTGTGCTCTGATGAGATATAGTGTCTTCAATTTCTAGCCTTTTTTTTATTCTTCTTGTCAAAGTGAAAAGAATTTTCCCAACATAAAAGTAGCCTTCTCATCCACTTGAACTAAGACTCCAAATTTCAGTTTTGACCTAAACTTCTAACAAAGTAATTAATGCTAAAGTAAACAGGTATCAAGAATGTCTGTTTGTAAAAGGAATGCTCCCAATTCAGACTTTTATTTACTTTACACTTGTGTCTACTTAACCTTCTTTAACCTAGTCATCTATCAAGAAACTATACAGTTTTGCATGGTGACTAGACTTTTGTCTAATAGAATATTTTAAGTTCAGGAAAAATGAAATTTATATAACTGGCATCTTATGCTCATAAAATTTATAACTCAGTGAATGATGGCACAGCTTTAACTGATGCACTGTTGTAAGAATCTGTTGTCAATTAGGGATGTTAGTACTTAAGTAAAATACCTGGTCATGCTGTCAGAACTTCCCAAATTGATTACTTGCTCCAATTAAATCTTTCTGCCTATTATCCTGCTATGCAAAATTCTTTGCATAAAGAAATTAAACAGGATTTCCTGGTGTTGCTTTCAATGCAGGAAAAAGGCCATAGTAAAGGAGAGAATCCAACAAAATTCATTGAAGTCTTGAAATACTTGGATATTTTCCTCCAGGTTGTATGGTATTAGGAAAGTTTTGGTTGGCTGGTTGGTTGGTGTGAGAGGTTTCCCACTAAGGATTAAACACTGTCAAAATGCAAAATAAAGCCAGTTTACTTCATTTTGCATGGGGCTTTTAAAGCTGTGGTCTAGGGAATGTTTTATTAGCTTATAACCACCTGTCACTTCAAACTATATAAACCATTTTCTAGAGAGCAATTAAACCAAAAATTCTCAGAGGATCATTTTAAGATATTAATTATAAACAACAATGGAAAGAAAGTTGATATAGACAAGTATTATTTATGTTGCAAATCAAACCCACCTTATTACAATTCTTAAAACTAAATTCTCCCAGATTTTACAGTTGTGATCAGATGCAGATATTTTTATTCTGAAATTATTCTATACAGTACACAAGTAGATTTATAGACATGCTTTTGTTACTTGAAAGAAAGCAGTTATATATTTCCAGTTGTTTTTCTTTTCCATTTCTGTTGGCCTTTTACTTTGAAACAAGACAGGTCAAACAGAAAAACGATGAATAATTCAAAATGTTGAAAGCAGGAGACATTGAAAAGCCTAGAAAGGTCTGTTTCAGACAATTCAGGGTATTAGCTCTTTCCTCTCCTTTGGTAATTTTTAGTTTTTTTCCCTGGAAAGAGACAGAATCTTATGTGCCTTCCCACTCTCGGATGACACTTATAAAAGTATGACTTGATGAAAAAAAATACTGTGAAGCTTTTTATGCTGATTTTTTCCTGTTAATCGAGATTAACAAAGATGAACAATTTACATTAATACAGTAATTTGGTGACATTTCCTCATATAACTAACACAGCTGTTTTATATGGTTTGCTGTTTTGAGTGACAAAAATAATTTTATCCTCAGATGATTTTGTTAGTATGTTTGCTGATATGCTTAAGTCTTATAGCAAAGCAATCTTTTCTAAATAAATTTAAGACATCGCCTTAATAATTTTATTTAATTAGAGGAATTCCTTAGCTTGTTGGAATTCAATACAGTGTTTGTTGAATAGACATATGAAAAGAAGTAAATCGCTTGTCAATAGAAGTTTTCCCAAGACCATCATGAATATGCACATTTAAACTGAACAGTTAATGTTCTCTTGATATTTAATTCCTTGTGTTTATAAAGATGAGGAAGGCTTCATGTTACAGTTAAATGTTCTCCTACTCTTCAGATTCAATCAGATTTGTTTTGTTTCCTCCAATGGTGAAAATATCTAATGAAATAATTTTGCAGCATAATTTTGTTATTGTTTTCAAGCTTCATCATTTCAGTAAATACTCCGTTTCTGTGAACGTAGTGTTGATAGGTCCTGCTATAGTTTAAATAAATTTCTTTCCCTATTTATGATTCCCAGCCTAGCCTTAGCTGTTGTAAACAGAGGCAGAGCAATTTGGTGAATATCAATCAGTTTTACCAGGTTGGATTTCCCCTCTCCTATCAATAAGTTTGGTCCTTCAGGCATGACAACCCACATCAAGGGGTTTTGTATAGTGCTTAAGCTCCTTAGGTCATTTAGATGTTCTTTCTACTAGATCATCTTTTGACGTGTGCCTAGGGATAGTTTCTTTCCCTCACATCCCACTATTCAAGAGAGTATGGTTCACATCCAGCTTCTCCCCATGCTGTTCTTGGAGGGATACTGGGTTGCATGTTTGGAAGTGGCCTAACTTCTAGCATGTCTCTAAAAATGCTGGAGATGACAGACAAGTAGATCTTTATGGCCCCTGTGGCAAGAAGGTCAGCCTTTTCTTGACAAAATATCCTGGACTTCTATAATTACAGAATTTTTTGTCTCATCAAAAACCATGTCACCATTAGCTTAGTAAGATAATGTGTACAGGAAAAACAGATATCCCAGGCAGAAAGTTTCAAAAATACCCATTTAAGCACTTGGGGCTGAGGCAACACAGAAGTGAGAAATTGTTATATTGCAGCACAGAACACAAAGACTGGAATTAACTTCACAGAAATTGCAATTTAAAAATTAAGCTGAAAAGAATATTCTATTTTGTTTTGGTTTTTATTTACTAAAAGGGTGGGTTTTATCAAACTGCACTGTATTCAAGCCAACAGTCATTTTTATCAAGCAGCATGCCTGAGCAAAAAGGCACAGTCACATACCAGTGAAATTCCAGTCTTTCTTCTGTGCTCCATGTGGCTCTGTTCCATGGCAAAACTCTATTTGTTTACTGTGTTTACATGGACAAGAAATTTGGAGAGGGGTTGTAACACCAAAAACTGAAAAACTATCATTTATATGCTTGCAGATTTCAAAAAATAAAGTATATATGTTTAGCAACCTGTAGGGAAATAAAATATTACTACTACTACTACAACTACTACTGCAACTACCTATGATAGTAGAGTAACTATGACGGATCACGAATAACAAGATACTGTTTATTATTTGATATTACACACCCATTAATTTAGACAATAATAAAAATAGTAACAATAATGTGTTCAGGGTGTCTCCAATAATACCACATTCCCTTCAAGGCAGAAGATAAATTAGAAAAAAAAAGACAGCTGTGTGAGATTTTTATACGTTTATAATTTTAAAAGACCACGTAGAGAGTCAAGTAGAAGAATGGCAAGGTTTCCAAAGCTACATGGTAAATGCACTTGTTAGCAATACCCCACTTTGGCTGCACACTGGATAGTGGTCAACATGAAAAAAATGTAGACAAATATTCTTCAATCTCTTTGTAGCCAGTATTAATGAGTTCTGGAAGTAAGATGGGACTGAGCAATGACCAGGACACCAGCAGCAGTATCTTAGGACATTCTGTATGGAAGGGCAATGTAATTTGTACGAACTGTCAGACTGTGCAACTTTCACTATCATTCCAATAATTTCCATTCTAAAATCATGCCATGTGCATAGAAATTCAGCCAGTTATGTCTGACAGTAAAAACGGAAATTAAGGTCTTGCGGTTCTGTCTGCTTTATGTATAGGACTAGGTTAAAAATTTTGCAAATAGAATTTTCTAATTTGAGTGTTGTTATAGTGTATACCATGATTCCTCTCTGCAATTGTAGACACACAAAAAGATAAATATAACTGAAAAACCATCATCATATTTATTTCCCATAGCCTTGTGACTAAAAAATGTATATTTTATATATAAAAATATATTTATAAATATATATTAATAAATAATATATAAATATAAATATAGAAAAATATAATATATAAGTAGATTATATATATACATACATATTATACTTTATCTATGTATATTTTTATATATATAAATGCATATTTTTGTAATCTGGTAACCAGCCATAATAATTTAAAGTGGGTTTATTTCAGTGTGGTTAGATTCTTAGAATGCAGATCTGTAGGTAGGTGTGTTTGCGTGTCTACATGCTTATGTACATATGCATGTGAAAATATATTTACAAAGGAAGTTCTTCTTATAATATGCTTTCTTAATTATCATTTGGAACAGAAGTGAAGGTGTATTCCGGGATTTTTGGAGTGTACTGGAGTAATCTGGAAGTCAAATTTTATTGGTATCTGTGTACAGAAATCCCTGATTCACACTGTGAGCAAAAAAAAAAAAAGAAAGACAACTGCTAGCTCTGATCAGCTGTGCCATATTTTCTAAAAGCCTATGAACCAGAACAGTGGGTTAAAAGGAAGTTGACCTGACACATCCAGGTAGACTGATAAACTGAGCTGAAAACATTTCATCTTGCAGCTGATGGTAGGTGAAGCATATATGACAAATTGTAATGGCTGCAGGGTAATGGATCACCTGTAAGGGCTCAGTGTTCACTCACTAACTTGCTCCTGCTCTCTCTCCTGCTTTCTCCCACACACAGCAAGATATTTTCCTTTCACAAATCCTAGGGCTGCAGGGAAAAATCACAACCTTGGGCAAGTCATGCAGCACCCCCTACTAAGCAAGAGCACCATCTTTACACAGACACCTTTATAGCAGGACAGGCTGTGCACTCACAGTTGGTCTCCCATAAATTCTCACTTTGGGACAGTGCCTACCTGCCTGGCACTGCTGATCATGCCTTTAAAGGAGGCAGTAACTGCAACCTTGTTAGGACCCAAGAAACATTTTTACCATCATCCGCTTTTACTGGTTATCATAGGTGTGTTTCCCTATAAATGAGGGAGTCCTAACAAAAACTATGTATTCCTAAAATATTGTGTTGTTTGATTAGACTGTGCCACCAGAGCTACGTTCAGCTGGGGTTCCAGCTCAAGCCTGAGCAGCTCATACACTTTAGCATATAAACAGATAAGCCAGACAGCAATATAAATAGCACACTGTCTTATTTCTGGCTCCCTGTCTGTCAAGCTGCCTGCCTCACAACCCCGCTCCCTTTGGGTGCAAGCTGTTGAGTCTGCCAGAGGAATGTCTGACATGGGGCACCAACCACAGAAAAGAAGAACATGATATACATGCAACTCAGAAATACTGGATAGGGTTTGCCTAGAGGCCCCTGAACTCTCTGTCATTCCCACTTTAAATGTACAGCTAACCTCTGTCTCTTGTTATACCAAAGAACATAACCTTGAGTGCTGCAGTTTGCTGCATTTCCCCATAATGAAAAGTACAGGTTTTCTGCACCTAAACCTGCAAAATTTAACTCATATTTTATAGCAATTTAGTTAAACTGAAGTACTTTAGCAAGTAGACATGCCAAAACAAGGCATCAGGCTTGTCCTACACAATCATTTTCATATGGTGGTGTTTTAGAATAACAGATGCATGTGAAATCAAGGCAAGCAAAGATTAAGATCAGCAGCAGTAGCCACACACAACTTTATCTAGTTTTTTTATAAGTTAAGAAAGCAAAAATATGTAAGAAAAATAAAATGTTTTAAGATATTTATATTGTTTCCTCTAAATGAGCAATCTTCAGCATCAGTAATATTTTCTGGTTTCTGTTCTTTTGGCGTCTTGGCTCCAGGTTTGCATGAAGGTGTCCATGGAAACATGTCTCAGACAAAGTGGGTTACAAACTATGTATTTGCTTTTATTTACAAAGACAGCTCCTTTACACGTAAGCAAAATATCTGTGAGTATCTCACATAGATGTTCTAATACATTCCAAGAATATTCTCCGTTTTCCCTTCTCTTCACTTTCTTTCTAGACCTTCATTCTAAGTGGCTATTGTATGGATTATATCTTACCTCTTATTTTCTGTAAAGAGTGGTCAAACAAATATAACTTCTATTTTTAAAGCACCACAGACTAAATTCACTTTGTTATAAATTGTAAATGCGGCCGTTTGTGGAGCTGGTATGCTGAATGCAGTGTTAGTCACCATGAAACTAAATGACACAAGAGACATCCTCTGTTCACTTTCCCCACCTAGAAGCTTTTAATGTGCCACAGCACATACCTTAGCTCTCAGTTCTACCTGTTCAGAAAATCCATCAAAATTAGTGGCATTACTGTGCTATAAAAGTGGTTTTAGTGAGACAAAATTATTCCTGGAATTTATAGTGAATAAGTCAGGAAGAAAATTATTTTTCCAACAAAATGGTTTTGTACCAGCTGAAAATGAATGCACAGTAGCAACTGGAGATTCAGAAGAGGGATTCAGATTATCACTCATTGCGACTACCCTCTTTATCATCTCATACAGCCAAGCTGGAAAAAGATCTACTTCTCCACTTCTGGTCTTTTCACATTATATATCGCAAATTTCCATGTTAATTGCATCTGCAAAGAAAGGAAGAAGCAAAACCCATCCAAGACAGTCAGGGACAAGACATATTTTCAATAGTCACATTTCTTTCAGTTTGGATATTATTGGACTTCAACTCATAGTGAATCATTAATCTAGGTAGTCAAAACTGACATAAGTAGGAGAAAATTAAATTGATATTTGGATAATTAAAATAGCATAATTGAAATAAATCAAAATATATAGGTAGGGTTTTGGTAACTAGAAGATTAATAAGAAAATTAACAGTTTTTGGCTGTGGTTTAAGTTGATGCTGATTCATAGGGTTGGCACTAGAACAACTATTTTACTTTGGACCTAAAGATCATGCAGACAGCGTATGGAAACTTCTGCAGGATTTGAAGTGACAGTGAAGAGCTGAAATGTTTATCTTGCCTAACTGTTCACCACTGACAGCATCAGCACCAGCATCTGTATAAGGCTGTGTGTACCAGCCTGACTCAAAGCAATGCTTTTTGTTCCAAGGGTTTCCATCCTTTGGCTTTGAGGAAGAGAATAGCCATCCTTACTTAGACACTATGCTGTTCTGTGTGGTGTGTAAGGTGTTTATACTCCTGTCAGACAGCTTTCAGGACATGGGCACAGACGGGGAGAAGGCTTTGTGGTATTCTGCAGAGCTGTACTCCAGTCTCCAGGAAGACTGGCAGAATACCTTTAAGATGAAAAAGCTTTTGCTGTGAAAAACAGTATGAGGATACTCTAATCAATTCCTATGTCAAATTATTATTGCTTGGTGGAAGGTTGTTCATTAAATATTTTGTTAAAATATGTACATGTTTTGTCAGCATGCAGAATTTCTGATGTCTTTCCTAGGTGTTCCCTTCTTATTCTGTCTTCTTTACATCCTTCCATTCTTCTTCAAACTTTCTTTCTTAAATTGTCTTCATAATTTTTCACTGAATCCGTTTCTTCTTCCTATTAATTGACCAATATTTGCTTTTTAGATGGTGATGAAAGGTAATGTCATTTCTACAATTCCAGTTTACGGTGTGGTATTGTGGTAGGTTGACCTTGGCTGGCTGGCAGGGACCCATCAAGTGACTCTCAAACCCTGTCCTTAGCAGGACAGGATGAGGAAATATGATGAAAAACTCACATGTTAAGGACAGGGAGATAGCTCATGAATTATCATCACAGGAAAACAGACTCAACTTGGGGAAAAATAATTTCACTTACTGCCAATTAGCAATTGAGCAGGATAGTGAGAAGTAGGTACAAAACTAAATCATCTTCACTCCATGCCCTCTCTGCTCAGACACATCTTCCTTCCTAACTCTTCAGCCTCCCTCCTTTCCTGCCCCAAGAAGTGCAGAGTAGATGCAGAATGGGTGCTGTGCTCAGTCTTTACTGCTCCTTCTCTCACTGTTCCTCTACCTGTGTGGGATCTCTCCCATGGAATGCAGTCCTTCACAGACTTCTCCATCATGGGCCCTTCCCACAGGCTGCAGCTCTTCAAGAACTGTTCCACTGCGGATTCTTTCTGTGGAGTACAGCCCTTTAGTCACAGACTGCTCCTGAATGGGATCCCTTTCATGAACCATGGTTCCTTCTAGGAACCCGCATAGATGACATTGAGTTGGACAGGAGAGTTGATCAGCTGGAGAATTGGAAGACCTCGTGGGGGAATCTGGACAGGCTGGATCGATGGGCCGAGGCCAGCTGTATGAAGTTCAATAATATCAACTGCCAAGCCCTGCCCTTGGCTCACTACAGCCCTGTGCATCTCTACGGGCTGGGGACAAGAGTGGCTGGAAAAAGGCTCATCAGAAAAGGACCTGAGGGTGCTGGTTGACAGTCAGCTGAGCATGAGCCAGTGTGTGCCCAAGTGGCCAAGAAGGCCAAAGGCATCCTGGCCTATATCAGAAATATTATGGCCAGCAGGACCAGGACTTTGGCAACTAGAACTGCTGAGTTAGCAACACTGGTAACATGAGTAGAACAAAGAAAGATTAAAACTATCCTCAGGTAGAAAACAGGCAGATGAGCTGATAACTCAGATCTCAGAGACTAAGGTGATTCACAGGCATCAGTAAAAATTCCTTTGTCTTTACCAGTAGCCAAATAAGGCTTATATTTTCAGGCCAATCAAAGGATTTCTTCATACAACAAAGTGCTAATGAAATGGCAAAAGTACTCATTTCTTGTTAAAGTACTAACTGGAAGAAGTTTCAAGGACCAGGGGTGAAATGAACATTCCTTCTTGAAAAAATTGTTCCAGCTAACTGAAACCCTTGTTATTGTATTAATCAGTCAAATAATTTAGTGAAAATCTAAAGGCAAAATGTGATCAATTACACATAATTTCTAGAAAACACAAGCAAGAAATCTGCAGGTAAGTTGTAGTGGGTATGGTGGAAGTAGGAGCAATCAGCACATTTTATCAGAGCATTATTTGAAATCAGGATTAGCACTCTTCATATCGCAGTCACACCACATGCACATGACATTTAATATGTGCTGTTGGCAGTTAGATAACCTCACAAGTGGGAGTTGAAGAGCCCATCTATGTTTAGGCTTTCTCACATAGTATGCATTTAAATTGAGATTCCTGCTGTACATGGTTACTCTGTCTCACTTTCTCAGAGAAAAATGGATAGCCAGTGTTTCATAACATGACTGTTCTGTCAGATACAACCGATAAACTTTGTTTTTTCTCCAAAATGAAAACTAAAAATCAACAGTAATGTCTTCAGCACCATTTGGCAGCTGATTCAATAGTCCCAAAGTCCAGCTAAACACGTGTTCCTCATTAATGGAATAAATCTATGGAGACCAATAAAAATGGTGTTGAAGACCAAGATCTTCTCACATATCCAACATATGCTTCCTGTACAAAAGTCAGGGGACTAAAGATGGAAGTTCTTGGTTTGTCATAGCTTTTTTCTGTGGCACATATCCTATAAACTGGCATACTATCAGTTTGATATTCTGTAGCCGTTCTAAGGTCTAGTCACTGGTTAGAAAAATTTGAAGCATTTTTAAAAACGTGATCAGCGGACACCAATACCTTAGCAATATTCTTCCTAATATTTTAAAACTTTTTTTCTACCTGTTAATGAAAAGTGATGTATCCAGAAATGTTAATGTACATCAATGTAACCAGAACTGTTGATTACAACTGTCTTTGATTTTGGATAAAAATAAACTAGAACAAATCTGCAGGACAGAATTATTCTTCTTTCACAGCCTAACACAATGAGAGTTGTTTCATTCTGGTTCATGTGGTTTTGTGGGCAGCATTACTATCATATAATCATCATCATCATCATCATCATCATCATCATTATTATCATTGTCATCATTCATGGCCTTTGATATATGTATTTTTTTAGTACCTCTTTCATTTTCTCTGCCATGAAGGAGGAAATAGCAGGATACCAGGGGAAACATCTCATGTTATCACTAGGCCAAAAATGCTGGGAGGTGTATATTTGGGTCCATAAAAGAAAAATAAAGTGGATACCAAACAGTACCTAATTTTATGCCATAACTAAAAGCATGTCTTAACTTCAGCATGAGATTGCAACCAATTTCCTAATAGTGAACTTAAAATATCTACATGTCTCTACATATATCTACATGTATTATTACAGGTTTTATTTATCAGGGAACACTTTAGTTATTTTACTTAACGCTTAAACCACTGGTTAACTGCTTTAGTAAAACCTTAATCTAAGGTATTAATTTTTTCCTGATTTGTATTTCTTCTTATTTTGCTATCCTCATTTATTATTTGTCCTTATATGCCTGCTCTTGTTCAGGCACAAGAGGGACAATTAGCTGATTGAGTCAGCAAGACATCATGACACTATAATTCAAAGTATCTGAAGAATTTCTGTGATTTTTCCCTTCACTCTGATTCCATTACACCTGTGAACAACCTTGCTGCTATAGAATGATGACAAACATTTCTGATACAATTTGTCCAAAGCATTACCTTAGATTATAAATTGTAATATATTTTGCTATACAATGATTTGTTCCTGTGAACAAAGCACTACTATTCAAGACTCACAGAAGTCTAACTGCAATTTCTCTGAACTGGCCAAGAAAATCCCCTTTTTTTTCCTGAATGACTCTTTTCCATTATAATGTGTAGTCAAGTGCTAAACCCCACATGGGTAAATGGATAGTCAAGTCTGGCTGTCCATATAAAATGTTATGAGTACGCAATATTAAAGGAGTTAAGTATGACATAGTTCTGGGTTTTCTCCCTCACTTAAATGTTGCCAACTAAAGAATAAATTTCAGTAACATTATTCCAATTTTTTTCCATACGCTTTGAGCTCTAAATGATATTTAAGACTGTGGAGGAAATGAAAAAAAAGAAGGAAAAAAAGAGGATCTCTTTTCACTGGAGGAGCAGAAAAAAGTAGCAGTAGAGAAGTAATGGTGGATTTAAAGTTATTACTCGTAGTATTAGCCATCACTTCTTAATTACTGCTGGTAAAAAAATTTCCTATGGAGTGTTAGAAAATGAAATTATGAAGAGTTTATTCTCTAAATCCTATTGCTGCCAGAAGGCCTTCTTTCAGCTCATACGTAATGTATATCTTCCAGTAGAATTGTTTAGAAGGCACAGATGACAAGAAAAAAGAACTCTGAATGAAATGCACATACATGCATATGAACACAAGGTAATATACATGAGTTTTGAATGTTAAAATTCTTAAAGTAGAAAATACTACAATTAAGTTCAATCCAATAGAATTCCATGTGGCTATTGATTTATTTGGAAGCCTACTCGCAGATATCAGGCCTTACTCTGAAAAGTAACACAGCGATGTCTTCTTCCCCATTTTCCCTGGTGAGTGGGAACTTGCACACCTTTGTGCTAAACTCCAGTTTGGGTACATTGGTAATTTTTTTAAAATCAAATTGCTATTTCTCAGCAAGTTTAAATTGTTGTGTATAGGAATAAAGGGATTCATTAAAAAAATCTGAATCCAAAAAACAATCTGTTTTTTTATTCCTCATTAACAGTGTGCTAGAAATAAATTTCTGCAATATTCCCCTGGAAAAGAAATTAAGTTAAGAAAATGAAAAATATATCTTTCGAGTTTAATTCCACCTTCTGAGAAATTTGATGTTACTTGTTTTGACATGCTAAAAAATGTCTATTTTCAGATTTTATTATCTACAATACAGTGGCAAATTCTGTCTATTCTTCTTTGGGCAGAAGCATAGAAAGTGATAAATATAGACTAAAAATACATGAGCAAAGGAGGGGAGCAGAAAGCAAGCTATAAACAATAGCCTCAGAAGGAAATACGAGCAAAAATCCTTGGACATTCTTGAGAGCTTTCCAAAAACAGGGTTCAAGTTATATTGCATGGGTTTTTAAAATTTCTGTTATAATTGCCATCACCTTTCTTATTTCCTGCTCACTTAAAGAGAGACTTTATAAGCTATATTATTGCCATTTCAATTTGTGCTTGGTTTTTAAGTGTATAGCTTTTCCAGGTCTACAGAGCAGACACTTGAAGTATGGGAAAAGTACATGTTTTCTGTATGATATGGTAGAAATATTCATACAGTGGCAGTCTTGGGATCACTAAATTTGAAATTTTATTTTGTTTTAGGTGACAGCAACACTCATTCTTGTGTATAGCATTAAACAAAAAAAAAAAAAAGACAAACTAAGATACTACAAGGTTATCAGGCCATTCAGCAACATACAGGAAGGTGCAATGAATTCCTTTTATGCTTTCTGCATAACCATGCACTCCAGAGTCATTAACAAAATGAGTGATGGACTGAAGCTTGCCGCAGTTGCTGTGCAGCCAGCATCTCTTCATTTACAAAAAGAATTTGCCTCCCATGAGTTATTTCAGTGTGGTAGAGTGCATCTGGATGTAAACTGAGTACATTTTAATTAATGCATCAGCATGCTAGCAAGCAAATCTCAAGATGCGAATCAGAGATCCAACTTGAATAGGTGTCTGGTTTCTGAGAGTGTTGAAATAATCAGTGTGCAAAAGATCAGCAGAAGCAAAAGGAAGTCACAAGGAGTAACAAGGAAGTTACATCCTTGACCTTCATTTAAATATCTGAACTTGGGATGCCACCGTAAGTGTCCCTGGCTGGGTTACCAGCTGGTGTAAACCAAACTGACTCCACTGATTTTCAAAGACAATAGATCTGTTTACATTATCTGACATCCTCATTGACATAATCTGAAAGTGCAGAGTGAATCAATCTGACTCACAATGTAGTATTACAAATCAGAGGATTTGCATGATGCTATGGTCCCTTTAAAATCAGTGTCCAAACCCCAGTTGAAATTAGGAAGCTTTCAACCTTAGCCTTTAATGGAATCACCGTCATGAGAACTACCGAGGCCAAACTTGAAGACGCTTTCTATAACGTTTCACTTTAGACTTTCAAACATCTCATTAGACCTGCTTACACACAGGCACAGACATCCACATTATAGTTTCAGATGCCCAAATAGAGACCAACTGAGCAATTTTCCCCTTGTGAAAAAAAAAACAAAACAAAAAATAAAAAAGGGTCTTTGCTTTGCTAAAAAAAAAAGAAAGAAAAATCAGTATTTTCTCCTCTACTTTTTTGTCCTGTTCACCTCTGTAAGCCTGTTTTTGCACAAGCCTGATGCCTTACCTTCTCAGCAGCTGCTTTTTCTTTTCTTGCTATTTCTTTCAGTCTCTAAATCAAAGTGATTCAGATTCATATTAAAATAACTTGAAAATTTTCCTATAGCCAAATAAAACTAGACACACTGAAAATTGGATTTTAAGGAACCAATTAATTTATCAGTTCAGTACAAATCAGACTCATTAGTTCATCTTAATCTGATTCCCCGTTAAGTTAGGCTGAAGTTTAATGAAATTTATCTGCCATATTGGCAACTAGGCATCACATGATTTTAGCTGGTCTGTTTTAAAACTCACTGGAATTGATGCAGCTTTGAAATTGAACTAAATTAATGAATCAATCCCCAAGAGTGGTGTAGAGGCACCTATGTGAGTGGAAAATCACTATGAGTGAGATGTATCTGTTAACTTTAGACAACTACTGTATAGACTTTCACATCTCTGCTGGTTATCTAGACTCTCTCTGTAATCAGTAAAGAGAGACACTTCGAGGCCATGACTCATTTGGCTTAATTTAGGTGACTGTTGTAGAAGAACTGTGCCCTCGAAGACTTTCTTTTGAACCACCAGTCACAAAGACAATCCATGCAAATAGCTCGAATACAGATGCATGCTTAGTTGGCATTGAAGTGTAAGCATAAATCAGGGTATGATTTTACTGTCTTTATTGTGTTGAGCTGTGCTTTTCAGTATTTATTGCGGCCTTTCCTTTCTGGGTAAGGCATAGTTTGACTGAGATTAGCAAAATTAGGCCATATGAATCCAGGTGAATGTATCCAGCGTTATCCCAACCTAGACTCTGTTTAGGTGTATCTAAGCAGTTTAGAGAGTAGAGAACATGCATTTATATAAATTAAGTTGGATAAAAGATGTTATTTTCCTTGCTTTCTGAGATACTTATTTAAGTTGAACTTTCTACTTTGCATGTATATATAAATACTTTTAAAAGGATTTTATGGTATTTTCGACAAAATTGTGATTGACAACCACCTAAAAACATATAGGGAACGAACAGAAGTGCAAAGTATTTTAGAACAATTACTAAATTACACCCTGGTCTTTAATCGTACCCCTGCAAAATGAAATAGGTAAAACCATCTCAAATAGACAGTCAACTGAAAAAGAAATAATTACCTGTAACCTTTGTTGTTCTTTCTCTTTTGTGATTCACATCACAAAACTGCTATTATAAGGCTTCTGAGTGAAAAAAAAAAAATCTTCAAAATTAGTTCTACACTTTAAACCATTAAAGTAAAAAAACAGTAAAAGCAATTCAGAACCTGGAATGCTGTACTTCATCCTACAGTACCCCAGTAGCTCAATTAAGACCATATCAGATCAGTTACTTGCCTGCTACTCAGCTCAGGTTTATGATCATCTAAGTGGTCAGATCTTAATCAAACAGTGGTGATATCTAAGGGTAGGAATAAAGCAGTCCTTTTTTTTTTTTTTTTTTTCTTGTATCACAGTCTTTGTTATCTAGTTCAAACACCATTTGGAAAATTTTCATTTGTTGCAGAAAAGCTCGTAAGATCAGGAAAGAAAGAATTTCATTGGTTGGTAGCATGAATATGAAATTGAGGAAGTGGCACCTAAGCACTAGATTCACTGTGACCCTCAATAAATATAGAAATGACAGATAAAAACATTAACCTATGCTCCTCTGAAGAGGTAGTTTCTCCTGGGTTTGAGGCTAAAACTTGCTTTTGTGCTTAGAATCAGATTACATGTTCTGTGTCAAATTCTACATCATGTAGGCAGAGTTATTTGTTGTATGTTGGACAACAGTGAAAGCAAAAAACTTTCTCTTGATATTTTAGACATTCTTGAAGATTCACTTCATCATAGAGAGATTGGAGACAGTGCTGAATGGCTTGAGTTTTGTCTTAATTGTATAATTAAGCCTGAAGCTCTGACTGATTTGTGGTCTCTTTTACTACATACTCTTCAGCTCTGCAAAAAAACAAATAATTTGGTTTAATTTTAATCTTTTTATGAAGACTTTTCAAATGTGCAAGGCCAATATTAATGCTATTCATATTTTTATAAATAAGACAATTCACACATGAACTTTAAATGAAAGGTGTTTTATCTGTTCTTAACTTTTCAAATGCTTTGATTTCAATTTTCAATGTCAACAATGGCTAAGTGACGGTGTAGGCTCTCTGGAGCTGCCAGATAATAAGATACAAGCTATATTTATTTATTATTTTTTGTTAATTTCTTCAGATCATGTGCAGCACATAAAAGTGTACCAACAATCACTCCTTGGTAAAGAATGACACAAATTATGAAAGATTTTCAATAGAAAATAACAACAACAAAATCAGCAGATGATAGATCTAGCTGGATGACTTTACCTGCCTCATTCCAGAAAGATATGTGTACAATACTCTACTGTGCACAGTAGAAGAGAAGGCAAGAAGCATTCTCTTTGTAAATATTATATTGGGAAGGCAGATTTAGTTTTAATTTTGAATGACAAGTCAAGAATGTTGTTTAATGCAAATCCTTTCCAAAAGAGAACATACAAGACACAATATATTATTTATCATTCATTTTCTGTACTTCATTATATATATCTGCTATAGGGATTTTATGCCATTGTTTGGTCTAAAAAGATGAGAAATATAAATGTACTTTCAGGGATGAACTCAATCTGTATAAAAGCCACTCTATTCATTTGCTTGCAGTGGTTTATATTTTTAAAGTCACTCCTCAATTTATTACCACACAACCTTCCATTTCACTATGCGTAAGTGCTTAGAATATTTTGGACTTTACTTACAAGAGTGCAGCTTGAAAACAGTAATTTAACTGGTCCAACAGCTACTGAAAATAGAAAAAACTATTTTTCCACTTGTTTTCTGGGGATTTTTTGATTTAAGTTCTATGTTTGTGCAGATCCTAGGACAATGTGGTCCTGATTTAGTACTAGCACCCTAGAACTCTGCAATAATACAAATAAACTGTTATTGCATCATCATTTGGTAGGGAGAAAATTATTTTATTTCTCAAAAAAGTAGCAAAACTCTGTATGTAGTACTAAAAGAGAAAGAATAATCTATTCCTCCGCACTGTTTTGTGCCCTATGAGTAGCTGTCTCAGGTATCAGAGCATATCATGCACATAAGATCACAATGAGGGCTCTAACAGTATTAATTTTGCTTAAGAAAAAAAAAGAAAAAGAAAGAAAATTAGAAGTCCAACTAGAGGTAATTCTAATTATAAAATTTTGTACTGAAAATGCGAATTCTACTACAGTTCACAGAATTCAGGGGGTGGATTGTGACTGTGTTTATTCAATACGGAGAAACTACCATTTTATAGTAAATTGACTGGCAATTTTTATTTTTTTTCTTACATGTACCACACTCCACTTGACAAATGTTGGAAAGAAAAGAAAGCTAGTATGAATACACACAAAAATAAAATAAGACTGAGCACAGCCAAAATAGTCCACTATTTTACCTGCATCAGATTGCTAGAGGAAAAAGTGACTGAGACAAAGGAGTCAGCTTTCATCACTCTTTGGTTATATGGGTAGTCTGAAACTGTGAATTAACATTTCATATGATACCTTGAAAAATTTTTGCTTGGATAAGGTAATAGAAAATGTTGTTCCAAAAAAGTGCGTTTATGTGCACCTAATTTTGACTTTTTTATAAAAACACTTGAATATTAGTTTGATATACGTGCAGTCTAAGTGGCTGCAGCTCTTTGATAATGAACTTTTTTCTTTTCTATGTAAGATAATATTTTTGATCATTGCATTATTCTTAGATCAAATTTTATAATGGACGACAAAGCTTATCTCTGAAGGAAAATATTTTTTTTAAACTACAAAAAAAATATTTTTTTTAATGTTAAAGAGCAGAAAAAAATGGAAACAGTAAAACTTTCCTTTTTTGTCTTTTTACCATCATGTGCTTGAATTTAAAATCAAAATTAACTAGGTCTTCCAAGTAGATTTTTTAAAGTAATTTTGGATTTCATTCATTTCACCTAGTATGAGTAAATGTGGCAGAACCTTGTAAGAATGATTTACTCTTCCCATTTCGACAGTTTCTTTAACTATTAGAAAACATGAAAGATTTAGTAGGAGTTGATGACAAGACCAACAGACTATTTTGAATATATGACTGGAAGTTCCTTGAGAAAAATACCAATGGGCAGTTAAAAATCATCAGTCAAATATTTAACAATCATGCATGTTTTGATAAAAGCACTTCCTTACTTCACTGGAAAAGTTGGGGGGGCTTTAGCCACTCAGAATATTTTCAACCAGTGCACTTGTTCTTCATCACACAAGCTCTACTATGGGGCAAATTGTCCTTTAAAAAAGACTCACCTGAATGGCAAAAAGATCTTCAGGCTTAAATCCAGCTCACCTTTCTGTAATATGAATATTAAAATTTAACTCCACACAGTTATAATTTAATACTACAATTAATTATTTAACTAAGCTGAAAAAGGAAAATAATTGAAATAAAGAAGGTGTTCAGCATACTTAAGGTTTGTATGTTATACTGAATTTCAAGAGCCACTAGATTTTTGTGGAAGAAATTGGTCTCATTATAAGGTTATTGATATTTTAAAAGCTTAGTAGTTATTTATGTCTATTTCTAGTTTTAAAATTAACCATATTTTATTTGTGATTTAGGGTTGGTCATCTTTGAGTTCCCCTTTTTTCCACACACTGCTTTATGTTTTCTGTTTAATTTTTGAGCGTTTACACTAGTTACACCAAAGTCCAATATTTATACAAATTTTATCTAAACTGTTCTATATATTCAACTACTGGATTGAAAAGTCCACATACACATACAGAAATCTCCTTTCATTATGATAAAACAAGATAAATGTATTTTTTAAGACACCTTTTCTTTTTAAGATACCTTTTCTCAACAGGTATTGCTGATTGTTTCCTTTTAATGAGACAGAATATTAGTAATAAAAAAAACCTTTTTTTTCTTAAAAAAGTATCAAAATCTAAATTCTAACTTAATGAAAAAAAATTGCTGAAGGAATGATATAAATTTTGGTCACAAATACATCCTCTACGAGGATTCACTCAACTTAGGGAAGATTTATTTTGGATATTAGGAAAAATTTTTTCACCAAAGGGGTTGTAAAGGGGTTGTTAAGCATTGGCACAGGCTGCCCAGGGAAGTTATTGAGTCCCCATCCCCAGAGGTATTTAAAAGACGTGTAGGTGTGCCACTGAGAGACGTGGTTTAGTGGTGGACTTGGCAGAGCTGGGTAAACTGTCGGACTGGATGATTTTAAGGGTCTTTTGCAGCCTTAATGATTCTGTGATTCATCACAGCACATGTAGAATAAAGCCATGTATTTCCATAATGATGTAACCCACAAACCCCATGTCATTAGTGAATTTGGATGCATATGAAATGGCTTGTGCTATGAAGTTGCTTGAGCTACAGAGGAAGGACAGCGTAACAGTGATTGATGACTGACCTTCCGTGTTGGGCCGCTTTGAATGTTTATGATGGAAGGCTTTTGAAGGCCAGTGTTTCATTGCTGAAATCCTGGCCTTTCAAATGTCTCATGAGGAAGAAGGGAAGCTTTATCGTGCCTTACCAACCAGATATATTTAGCAGCCTGCATCAACAAAGAGGTTTACACCGTATTAATTCATACAATCTAAAATTACAACATAAGATCAGTACTTAAACCACATGCTTTGTTAATTAACCTCTGCTTTACTATATTGCTTATGCAGTCACACAGACTTTAGCCCATCAAGACACAGTACTGGTTCTGGAAACGATGCAATGCTTTCAGAGAGCATAATGAAGAAATCTGTCTCAAGCTTCCTATTCTTTCTCTCTTTTCTTGTCCTTCCTTTTTATTCCTTTAAAATGTTAATGTGATAATTTCACCAGCACCATTTTCTAATCAGTAAAGAGTATCCCAAGACAGTTGCAGAGTTTGTCTGGTCTAAACAGTTTGCATAGCCTGAACTCCACAGTCACACTGGGACTTTGCAATGTTGAGTTTATTGGTTTATTTTGGCTCTGAGTTGATCATCACTGAATTCTGGCTTCTTATATTTTACAGTGGTGAGTTTCTGAATAGGATTCACTGTGACCCCACTGGAATTTTATATCCTTGCAGTCAAAGAAAAACCTCTGGCTTAAAAAGGTGAGCTGTGACTGCTATGGGGATGCAGATAGAGTTTTAGATACCTCCGATTCTACAAATAGAAACTACTTTTTTTTAATCCTCCTTCCTGAGTAAGAGACTATGTCATGCTGCCTGTTAAGTTTCAGGAATAGATGGGACACTCTGGCCCCACTGTATGAATGGGGAATATGAGAAGAGGGAAAAGTGGCTGGATTAGATTTGGGCTGAGTAAATGTTGATCTTTCCTCACCTGCTCTGCACAAGTTTTCACCTCACTGAACATTTTTATTAAATTTTAATCAAAAGCACAGAAAAGATTGTTGATTGTAGAAATGTCTAACCCTGCTCTAAGCTTCTCTGCTAGGCCAGTTTATAGATGTTAACAGTGCCACACTGACATTGAGTTTAATGTTGTTTTACAGCCTAGGTGTCCTACAAATAACCACAAAACACAAAAGCATCAAAAAATTCTGCGGCTACATAAATGTGACAGACCAAAGACCCCAAGCCTTCATGAGATATTTAAGATGGCCTTGTGTTCAGAAGGTTCCCTCTGCATTTGTTGCTCCTGATGCTAGTCTTCCATGAGATCACAATTTGGTAGTGGGCAGGATCTTTTCCTGAGACCCCCGTTTAAGGGTCTGTCAAGTACATGTTTGGATGAGTATAAACTTGCATCCATGAGATCTTTGATCACAAATAGATGGTCTGCCCCTTTCTTGGAAGTCATACGCGATCAAAGAGATCCTTTATTTAGAGATGCAAATGCTTCTGTCAAGACCATAAAATACATACAAATGACAATTTTTTACAGTCCTGCATTGTACTTCAAAAGAATGCTTTTTTTAAAAAGGTCACGACCATTTTGATATTAGATACTGTTATTTGTGAGTGGAAGGGTCACCAATCTTTTATTCTTCTGACTTAAACATCATATGAATATGTGTATTGAAGCAAAGATGAATCTCTCAGAATGAGGAAATTAATTTTTTAACAGATGTTAAAAGGCTAATAAGTTCGCAACTCTTAGCACCCAGTCCAAATACCAGATTTATATATTGCAATAAAAATTTACCAGATTTCTGAAAGTATGTGATCTCTTGAAAAGAAAAATCATAAGAAACTTGGATCAGATGTCTATTATTTAAAAAACTTTACAGTCCACTAAAGACTGCTTTTGGCAGGGAAGTAGGAAATGAGTTGGAAAGCATTAATAAACTTTCAGGATACTTAAAAACACCAGCTTATGGTACTTGATCTGTAAGTGAACTTTAGATTACTTCCATTTTTTTTTTTAAACCATAAGTAGCCCTTGGAAAGAAAGACAGTTTATCTAAGTAAAAGAAAAAAACAGAACATGGGGAAAGAAAGTTTAGCTTGGACAAAAGCTACATAAGACAGAAAATGAAGTACTTGATTTTTTTTTTTACATTGAATTTGATTAATACTTTCAGTGTTCTACAGAAGGAAACAGAAAACTGCAGTAGGATTCCATTTTAATTTCACTTATGTGTTACTGAAATCCATTTTACAATGAATTCATAACAAAATGCCAGTCTGGCACAGAGGCACAAGAAAGGTATGTCAACTAGTTGATAACAATAAAACGGAGTACATAAAATTTGGGGATCAAAAAATAGATTCCAAAACACCGGTTTGTTCCACTTGCCTGACAGGCACTGATTTTTTCCAGTCTTAAACCAGATCTACTTTGCTCCTCCATAAAGATGTCAAGTGGTTCAAATTCAGCACAATGCTATGTAGAGTGAGGAAACCCCAGTGAAAATACATAGCCTCTGAAAAGCACTATTTTCAAAAAAGTTGGCAAATTTCTGAGATAAGCCTGAGATTTTAAAAAAATTGTATATTTCCAGAGTTCTTGCTTCTTTTTCTAAAGGCCTGAAAACTGTTTCTCTATATTTCTGGAGGGGTTTTTGTTTCTTTTTCTTTTCTTTTTTTTTTTTTAAGGGCCTAAACAAGCTTTGAAAAGTCTCTCTCCTTTTATTTAACATAAACTTGTGAAGACTCAACTGGTTTTCTTGAAAGCTTTTTCTGAGGATTGGAAAGAGTGTTTTGTGTGAACTCAAGCACCTTAATTGAAAGGTGTCTATGAGTGTACTGAAGCCTTAATAATGCTGTGTTTTATCCAGAATGTTAATTAGGTGTTGTGCTAGATAGGTATTAACAAGAAATAAAAGCAAAACAGTTGTAAAGAATACGTCTGTAAATCCCCTACCTTTCAACTTTCCTTCCTGTGATCTTTTTGTAAGTTCTTGAGTCACATTAGAATTTTATAGGATTGAAAAGATTTACATTCATCATTAAAACAAACCAAAAATCATTTTCCTGAGAAAAATGCTCCTGTCTGACTATGAATGTCAATAATAAACAAGAATGAGATCAGGGCAGCAGCTTGTTTTCTTTCTGCTAAGTGTCCTTAACATAATGCTAATAAGACCATTCTCTGTGACTATATCAAAGCAGCAGGCAAAACAGATTTGAATAGGTAGACTATGTGCAGTAGAAGAGCTTGGGTATAAACCTTTAAAAGTCTAAAATAAACCAGTTTTCTGTGTGTGCTGATGAAATAGATATCAGCCTGCCTAGATAATTAGATGCATATGACTATTTTCTGTGCTGAACAGAATGAACTCAGAAACAACATTTCTAAAGAATTTGAAAAAGCTTTCATAAAATGCTGTAACAAAGCACCTCTGATAGAGCACCAGTAGTAGAAAGTGAATCCTTTCCACTAGAAGGAATAATATGGTGAACTAATAATTAACTATATTTGCAACATAAGAAGAGAAAGAAAAGTTGAGTGTAAGAGACTTTAGGAGATGCAGGTGGTCACCATTCAATGAACACCTAGAGTCTACGGCTTCTTGTGAAGCTAAGAAAAGTCAGAGCAAATACCAAGTATTTTTTTCTACTACTCTTCAAATTCATGCTGATAAGAACCTTACGGTCAGCAAGGAAATAGTTTGGTTAAAAAGTTTCTTTTAAATTACAAGTTGCTTACTAAGGCTTTGAAATTTTGATTTTAAATTGGCATAGGGAAAAGAAAAATAATTTTAACCCAAAACAAAGATTGCTAGAACATCATATACGTGAAAATACAACAATGGAGTGCAGAGTAGTTTTGTGTTTGTCCTCTCTGATTATTTATATTGCTATAGCAAAGCACTATCACAAAATTCTCAAGAGCTAGCAGTGTTGTGGGTTTATAAATTGAATCATGACTGCCTTATATTTTCCAGAGTAGAGTCCTGCATAATTAGTACTACTGAAGACAATGGAGGAACAAACTCCTAATGGAAAAGTTGACAGTGACACATATAATTGGATAATATAGTAAAAAAGTCTTGAGAACAGACAGGCAGGCAGACAGGGAGGGAGTGAGAGACTGACTTGAGAGTCACTGCTATTGGAAAAATTACCAGTGGTTTAATTTGGATAATAATTATTCCTAACATCTCTGCTTGCCATCATAATAGCATTAGTCTAATTTTTTCCTGTGCCACTTTGTGAAAACCTAACTTTCCAAGGCCATGCATTCCTTGGGCATCACTTAGCAGAAGGCAAAAAATACATGACTTTTTTTTTTTTTTCAAAGTTCCATTTTTTCTTCAGAATGATAACTGAGCCCAGAGGTGACCCTTTTACACAATTGCAGTTATTCAGGTCTAAAAAGCCAGCAAATTCACATGTAACTATATCTTCCAGCTTCAACAGTAGGGCAGACTCTCAGCTCCCTCATCTGTCAGCACTTGTTCAGGCTGGTAAATGAAGACTGGTGCATACTAGCAGTATCTATCTAGCTACAGGATATGCACTCAAGAAAGTCACGAAAAGGAGTTTCAAGCAAGGGCCAAAACCAATCAGTCATTTTCTCCTGTCAGTGATAAGAAAAGCAACATAAAAGAGAGAGGTGCTTGTCCCAAAGGTGGTATCAGTAGCAAAC
Organism: Monarcha castaneiventris obscurior; assembly: GCA_026261815.1. Classification (NCBI taxonomy): domain Eukaryota; kingdom Metazoa; phylum Chordata; class Aves; order Passeriformes; family Monarchidae; genus Monarcha; species Monarcha castaneiventris. Next base: position 7,556,942 of record JAMPIT010000388.1, read on the forward strand.
TGTCACCAAATAAAAATAGTTAAAGTCCTAATGACTGTACTAATTCAATACAAATAGCCAGGTTCCAGTTAGCTTAGCATTTCCTCCTGCTAGGCATCAGGCAGGAAAAACAGAGGTCTTACTGTTCAGAAGACAAATCGTGTGCAACTTGCTTTGGGCGACAAAAGGTATGCTGAAATGGTGGGACAATCAGTGCCATACTCATTCCTTGGAGCTGAAGTCCTTGAAAACCATTCTGCATTTCATTAAATTAGCAGAAATCTTCATGTCTTTTTGCTTCTCTGTGTTGTGAAGACTCAGTCACAGCTACGGTGGGGACATGCTCAGTATATATTTAATGAACCTTCAGGCAGTGGAAATCACCCTGGAAGAATGGGAGAGGACAGCCAGGCAGAAAGGGTGCAATGCAGAGAAGCTCTGCTCAATGCTGTCTCTCCCAGCAATGAAGCTCCCTGCTCTTTGAAAGCCTCCCTGTTGCCCAGCTCCACAAGTGGAATCTCTCCACAAGGAACTGAAAAGTAACTGTAAAGACCTACTACACTGACCTGATATGATTTTATAATAGACTTTTATGATTCAAAAAGGCCACAGAATGCCTAAGACAGATAAAAATGAGGTTAAAACTCTTCAAATTGGGAGCGGATTGTAGGGAATGACTGACTAAGGCTGCACTGATGCTGCCCCATCTGACATGTATGATCCCAATCACATTATGTGGTGCTGTACGTCTCCTCACATCTAGAGTGAAGCTGTCTCTGGCTCTGTAAATTGATTGTGCTTTTCCAGTACTCTATACAATGCTTGATTCAACTTAATCAGGTAACTGAAAAGGAAAGATACTTTGATAGTTCTTTTCAAGACCTTATGTACACAGAGTTATGTTCTAATGTTTTAGAAACATTTATATACATAAAATATAAAAAGGAATATCTTTATTCTGTGACTTTTATTTACATATTTTCAAGAAAATATACCAGTCACAAACTGAAACAATTTAAGATATTTAGCTATTGGCCTCCAGTTTCAAAATAATTATAGCTTTCTAAGATAATTTTGAATTAGAAATCCATGAGTGTTCCCATATTAAAATGTTTATCATAAAAGTATTGTCTACATTGGTTATCTGTATCTGAAAACATGGTTTCATAAAATATATATAGAGGGAAGGGTTCTGTAGCTGACATTAAAACAAAAGATAAAGAAAACCCTTTCTATACAGTAAAAATTCCCTTATAACACTTTTTCTAACACTGTCTTCGGGACATTAAAAGAAAAAATCAACACTAAAAACATTCAAGAGATGCTTTCAGTAGTGGATGCTCTATTGAACTTCCATTCCTCTTTCATTTTTCCCTGTCAGCTTCTTGCACTGATGTCAGTAATTTACCTTAGATTTGACTTGCTTCTCATACTGCTTTTCTGAACCCTTACACAAAAGATGTTCAGAAAGAGACTGTGCTATAGTGATTTCATTCAACCTAGATGTTTGATTTCCACAGCTTCTTCAGATCCAGCTTACAAACTTCCGCTCTTCAGACACCTCAGAGAAAGGATGCTTTTCCTTTACAGCCTGCTGCCACTGTCATTCTGGATATAAATGCTTCCTGTTGTGTTTCCCCTTTCAACTTACAGCACTCAGATAGCTCATAAACTGGGGACCTTTTTGTCTCCCCCAGGCTCTTTCTTCACAGGGAACTTTGTGATGGACTTACTGCCCTGCTCTGAGATCCTATCCACATGAGTATGGCAGACAGCTCTCAAGAGGGGGTGACTATATTTCTAAGAGGGGGTATAACTATATTTCTCAGGACCTAGATCCACTTGTGACAGAAATAAGCATCACCATGAGCATGTTGTGCTACAGGTATTATGCCTCCCCATTTTTCTGGAGTATCACTCTTCATTCAAGATAAGCAATAATATATCTGAAGCACTCCAGCTACATTCCAGAGGAACCACAGCAGAAAACAAGACCTGAGACAGAGTTTTTAAGGACCATTTTCCCCCCCTCATTTTCTCTCTTCCAGACAAATAGAAGTACTCTGTCAAACCAGCAGATGTCTTCCGGATCTGCACCACTCTCTGGTGAAGCCATGGAAGATAAAAGTGTCCTTTCAAAGTGGTGAATTCTGCAATGTGTTAGAGATTTATGAAACACTTCATAGAGTAATTTCCCTTTTAGAGTTTTGTGAGCAAGTTAAAGGAACAACCAGATATTGTGATCCATGTCTTATCCTTTACATAGTACAGCTAGGCAACCACATTGAATGAATTATTAAGACTTTTAGAAAATTTTCCCCTCAAATCTACAGCAAAACTGATAAATTACTGCAGTAGTAACAGTTCCTACCTAATCTTAAGTCTGATTCTGTCTTCTTTGACTGCCAAGAAATGGATCTTAGTCCCTCACACTGGAATGAAGATCAACCTACTATTGTGTTTTGACTTTCACATGTTCGAGTCTAGGCTCAGCTCAGGCCATCTCCTAAATTTTCTAATTGATAAGCTAAATAGACTGCTGGAGTATATGTAGAATATTTCCTGATCTTTAAATTATTTTCATGGCATGACTCAACCCTGTCTGGAGGCTTTCCAGTTTGTCAGCATTCTTCATTGTTGGGCATACAAGCAGTAGGTTCAGAGTTGCAGTAGTCACAGAATCACAGAGTCACACAGTCAGTAAGGCTGAAAGGGACCAAAATGGGTTATTAAATCCTATTGCTTGGCACCTGCACAGTAAAAAAGTTCTTCACATATTTAGGTGGAATTTCCTGTACATCAGTTTCTGCCCATTGCCTCTCATCCTGTTACTTGGCACCACCAAGAGCCTGGATCCACCCTCTTGTCATCCTCCCTTTAGATACTTGTATCTAAAGTATCATGGGCAGCTCATTGTCCACCAGGACTCCCAAATCCTTCTCCACATAGCAGCTTTCCTGCAGTTCAGTCCCAGGCCTATAGTGGTGCAGGACCCTGCATTTGCCTTTGCTGAATTTCAGATGGTTTCTCTCTGCTCATCTTTCCAGCTTGTTGAGATCTCTCTGAAAGGCTGCACAGCCCTCTGGGATATCAGCCACTTTTTCACAAATAATCATTGGGATGTGAGTGGATAACAAGTAGCCCATGAGGAAACTGGGGGCCAAGAAGACCAATGGTATCCTAGGCTACACCAGGAAGAGCATTGCCAGCATGTCAAGGAAGGTGATTCTGCCCCTCTACTCAGCCCTAGTAAGGTCATACCTGGAGTGCTGTGTCCAGTTCTGGAGGGCAACAAATATGGTTACGGGACTGGAGCATCTCTACTATGAGGACAGGTTGAGGGAGCTGGGCCTGGTCAGCCTCGAGAAGAGAAAACTGAGAGGGGACTCATCAATGTGGGCAAGTGTCAAGGGGATGGAGCCAGGCTCTTGTCAGTGCTGTCCAGCAATAGGACAAGAGGCAATGGGCAGAAACTGATGCACAGAAGTTCCGCCTGAATATGAAGAAGAGCTTTACTCTGCAGATGACCATGCACTGGAACAGGTTGCCCAGAGAGGCTGTGAAGTCTCCCTCCATGAAGATACTCAAGAACCATCTGGACATAATCCTGTGCCACGTGCTCTGGGATGACCCTGCTGGAGCAGGGAGGTTGGACCAGCTGATCCGCAGTGGTCCCTCCCAACCTGACCCACTCTGTGATTATGTGATTTCAAATTCACTGGGTTTAGATCAAAGAATTGCATGAGCTTGTTTTAGTCATGTAAATTACCAGTTTATTATAATTCACCATGATTTGTAATTTCTTTTTTTGAGAAGACCAGGCTAGGATATTAAGAAATTATGTATCTTGCAGATATAGCTGGGCGAAAAGCTTAGAAGGGTGTTCACCCATGAACCAAAGGTAGCTCAGTGACCTTCACTCATTACTGCCCACATCAGCACACAGTATGTTGAATTTTACAAATCAAGTTTAAAAATATCTTATGAAAGGTTGATTTTATTAATCTATTTGTACCCTTTTATTTCCAAATAATCTTCTACTGATAAAATTTATCTAATTAGTATTCATTGCTTTCATTTTTTTTCTTTTCATAACTTATTTATTGTTTGTGGGGTTGCCACATTTTTATTGCTGGTGTCCTTTATCTTTTAGTCTATCTTGCTGCTTGTTTTCAGTTTTGACCAAGCTGAACTTTTGCTGATCATTTTAGGCATCTAGTTTAAAATTATTAAGTAGTTTGCAATAACTGTTTAGTCTTTTCCAACTGTGTTTTGTCTCCCAGTTGATTTGTCTCATAACTGTTTTTTCCTTTGTTAAGCAGACCATTTTAAGCACCAAGTTTATATCTCATTGGTATGTCTTTTATTCCTTTTGTATAGTGTAGTGAAATCAAGTTGCAGTCATTTGCACCCAAGAAACCACTAATTTTTAGTCCTGTGATCAGGTCCTCTTTATCTGTCAAAATGAGGTAAGACAAAATTCCTCCATGTAAGATGAAATACTCTCTAAGTTAAGAAATTGTCATCTGTAGTTTTTAGAAATCTCTAGGGTATTTCAGTACTGGAAGCCTGAGAAAACCTAGCATATGCTGGGCAGATTGAACTCCTCCCCATTCTCTTCCCTTTCCCTGAAAAAAGAGTTTTTCTTCTTACACATAGCAAGGTACTTGAGAGCAATCTGTAGCATGGGTGAGAAAGAAAGAGGGAAAGGAAAAATTAGATAGGGATTATTTATCCTTATATATACAGAATCAGAAAAGGGGATGGTAGAGATGTGATCAGCTCTGGTCCTAGATTTTTTGCCTGGGTGACCTTCTTCCTTTGCTTCCTACTGAATGTCCATGGAAAAAGAGCACCCCTATTCAGACGGGGTAGCACACAGGGTTTTCTCGTGTGTTTCCCAAGGGTGGAAGGAACAACAGACAGTGTACCAGCACAGAAGCTATTCCAAACCATCAAAGCATCTGTCTCTGAAATGCACATAAATAATACATTTGTTCTGAATGTATATGTGTGATAGTTTATTATATTGTCACATTGATTCATGATTCAAAATTATTTGCCTTAAGATGATATCATTTAAATCAGAGCTGGATGCTTTTCCTTCCCAACAGCGAAATTATCGGTAATAAGAAAAAAATTAAGTTTAACTGGTTTCTGGAAACTTGGTGCTGACACTTGATTCCAAATATGTCCTTTCTTATTCACAACAGCCTTGCATTTCACTCTCTTTGTTGTCTGCATCATTGCTTTTACTTTTCTGTCTGACATCACTCTACCTTCCAAACTTGATTTCTGTCTATACTGGCAAACTACGAGCTTGGACAGGGAGAGGGGGGGAGGTGGTATTTTTCTGTAATAGTTTTGTTCAGATATCTAAAGAAAGATAAAAATAAAACAGGAAATCACAGCTCAAAATAAAGAGAATAAACATAATAAAACCCTAAGGAGTTTAAGTGGTTTGACTCCATCTGTAGCTATTTAAAAATGTATAGGTGTAGCACTGGTAATCGCATTAATGAGATGCTGAAAATTTTTGAATCATGAAAGTGACAAAGATTGAAAGATTGGAAAACTGACAATAATATTTGGCATTGAATAAGTAGATTAAGAGAATTAAGTGGCTACAACTCCTTAAATTCCATTCATAGGAATGGGATTCATGGCATATCTACCATTTTGGAAGCACTTAGGAAAAGGAATCAGCTAATATGTAGATGGCAGGAGCAAATTCATTAAAGACAATTTAATTATTATCACAATTTTGTGTCCATTCCCTGAAGATCACTGAAATAAAATAAAGAATACAGTCAAAATTGCAAAACCACATTGGTCAAGTCTGCATAAAAATCTTGGTTTTGAAGTAAGCTTTTTAAATGTCCAATGAATATTGCTGAAAGATGATACCTATTTGGAGGCCCAAAATAAATATACCAAATAAATACTATGAGAGTAATACGGCTGCAGATAGTTTATCAAACCTATTAATTAGAAATAGAGAAATTGTAAGAGAGGATTTTTCTTTATAACAAGAATCATCATTTGGTATTTATGAATGGAATGTACAAAAGTATGAAAACGATAGGTGTGTTTGATAAATTGAACAGTTCTACAGTAATAGCTACATAATTTTTTAAAATATCAGGAAACCTGTGCCCTATTGACATATTCCAAGCAAAATCAATATTCATTTCCCTTTCTTTTTATTAAATTTTTTAGTTCTTGAACTGTGGACACATATCATTTTACTGTTTATCAAAGATCACATGAAATTGTGTATGAAACTACATGCATCATACTGGCTTTAAATTTGCAATTAAAATGGTATGTTTAAGTTGAAAAGTAATATCTGAATCATAAGATTAAATGGAGAAATGATAAACAGGTGAAAACTTGTTAAGCAAATTATTAAATTAGTATCAAATTGTACATTCCTGACTATTGCAAAGGACAGTAAGTAAAGCAATTGGCGAGGGTTGAATTAAATAAAAACTCCCTTATGTATGCCAATTTAGTATAAGGGGAGGAACATAGCTAAGAAATGAGAAAATTCCAAAGAAAGCCAAAAAAAAAAATATCCACAAAAAGACAAGGTTGAGAAACTCTTCTAGTGAAATTGTGAAATGCATTAAAATAAATAATAAAAAACAATAATAATTTTGCAATTTTGTGTTAACTACAAATACTGTTCCATCTCTGTGTAGAAAGACCCTTAAAAAAAGTAGTTCTGGAAATGAAATTTTAAATAGAGAAAATCCTCTAAGACTAAAATGGCAAATGAATTGCACCAGTAGCTTTTTTTTGAGACTTGAGACATAAGCTGCACAGGATTTTTACCATGTTATATCTGAGACATATGTCCTGACCTCCAAGTCCTTTTTTTGAGGAGCTCCATGACAACTCTGACAGCAGACCTGTGTTCCACTCAAATGCAGGAAGTCTCACTACAAAGGTTTATTGGAAGCAGACTTGACTATAAATACTATTAATGCTACTGCTCACCATTTTTATTTCAGTTGAACCAAAACAGTAGAGTCTCTCCCACTCTTCGTGGCATTTGGACTAATATGCATTGCTGAGGAAGGAATGATGTTTACATTTACAAATTAATCTGGTATCAGAATTCTGTAATACTATCAGAAATTACAGCATTACATTACATTACACGATGATGAAAAAAAATAAAAGTCAGGAGTTTTGTGATGTGATTGACAATTAAGTTACTGTGGAAAAGAAAGAGCTGAATCATGCTTGTTTGACTATTGCTACTTGCCTCAAATCCCTCAGATTTCAAAGTTACCAATTTGTTTCTTCTCTAAACTGTGAGAGATCAGTATAACAGCAGTGTGCATTTTCTAGAGAGCTCTTTCAAGACCTTTTCAGACTGCCCATTTCTTCTCTTACACCTTTCCCTTGCTTGTTCAATCCCAAATATTTTTTTTGACCTTTTGGCCTTCAGCTTCTTGCCACAAACTGCAGAGAAAACCTAGACCTCTGTCTCCTGTTAACCAGAGACATGATGTAATCCAGCCTACATTACTTCACTATTTTTTTCAGTATATGCATGTATATACATATTCTGCTTAACTAGTCATCTGGGGAAGGATGTGAGATCATTTTGTAAGATTGGACCAGAGTGGAATTTAAGGGTCGTTTTTATAAGCAAGTGGGCAGCTGCAGTTAACTCCATATGAGGAACCAATCCCTTGACATTTTACTGAATTTTAAACCATTGGGGTGCAGTTTTTAATATTTATCTATATGCATATTTACAATATTTTGAAAGATAAACACCAAAACAAAGTGAAAGATAAGACGGTACAGAAGTACTCAGCTGTTGCAAGTTCTTCTGGGCTTCCGAACACATCCATCAAGCCCATGGGCTCTACAAATCTGCATGGATCAGAATGTTACGACACTATTAACATAACCTTTCATACCAGAAACTACTCTTGACTGTTATAAAATCAAGCAACAGGGTTAAACTTTCAGAAAGTTTTTTAATTAGTGTATTTCAAAGAGAAATTCCAAAGTTTTAAATGACGTTCATTTTAGTGTTCCAAACAAGAGACAAGCCGTAGTAGCAGCCTATTTAGCCAATTTTTATAGCTATGGATCTTTATTGCATTCCTGTCACTCACACAGTTGCAGTACATGGAGAAGGCAATCGGTTTCATCTTATTTCTCAAGTGGCAGGAAAGAAGGTTGAGAAGCCATCATACAATACAGTTAATATGGCCCTTCTCTGCTTCTAATCCCAATGAGGCACAGTCTGAGAGCATTCATTTGTATAAGCAGTTCAGTGCCTGGACGTGTTTAAAAAGAGATTGGATGTGGCACTCGGTGCCATGGTTTAGTTTAGTTAAGGTGTTCAGACATGGGTTGGACTCGATGATCTTGAAGGTCTCTTCCAACCTGGTGATTCTGTGTGATTGTGTGTGTGATAGTAATGCTTTAAGCATCCAAGTACTGTGCATGTGACACAGTTCACAGATATTAATTTTTTTTCCAGGACGTTAACCTTGTACCTCTATATATAATCAATGCTCACACAGACAACTATTACATAATTTCATTAAGCATAGCCACATTTTCTATGTTTCTCTATGCAGTTGAATTTATGTTAGTGATAAGAATTACAGTAGTTCCTTTTTCATTCTTCAATATCTTGCTTTGCCATCCAAGGGTCTATCAGAAGACAATATTCCCTTCAGAGTTTTTTTGCCCTCTGACAAGATTTTCTGACACTTTTCGTGGAGCTATGAGATTCTTTGAACAAGAAGCTTAAATAAGCTTATTACAAAACAATTTTGACTAAAACAAAAATTACTTATGAGAAAATTAATTCATTTTAACCCCCACACATCTAATATACTTATGCATTACAGCTGTAGCTGAAATTACCATTTGTTACTGGTAAAAATCTCTACAGTTGTGTATGGCATTCACTTTTTTTTCAAACCCTAATATTAATTATAAACTCTGCGTAGGAAGTCCTAGGAGCCTTCATTGTATCTTTTATTTAAATTTCCTTACAGACATATTTTCTTTATGATAATTTTCAAGAATGTATTAGTGAGGATATTACATTTTACAAAAGCTGTTTAAACATGAGCCTAGGCAGAAATGATACACTTTATTCAAGCAAATTAAAAGAAGAAAGCAGAAATTTGCAAGTAGTCTTAATTTCACTGCACTTTTAAGTAAGAACCTCAGGAGTAAACAAGTTGTTTCAGTAGAACTGGCCTAAATTGAAAAGGCTCCATATGCTAATTTTAGAGGTGCTCAAAGTAACCAGACATAATTTCAACAAGTCTATCATTAGCCCTGATTTGTTTCTCTTGGTTTCAACTGCCTCTATTAATTTCTCAGCCTGTCAGCTTTTATATAAAACAAGTATTGTCTTAAGAAAATATATTTTCACCATCCTTTTTCTCGACATACTTTGGGTTGTGGCTGTAAAGAAATTTTTTTCCCCTAAGTCTTCTGAATTCTGTTCTAGTATTCATTCAGGGAAATTCCAGCTTCTCTTATAGAAGTACATGACAGGTACAGAGTCAAAACCTTTTATTTTTACTAAAAACACCTTGGTTATATACTTCTTAATCAACAGTGTTTTAAAAGAAAATAAACTTTTAGCAGAAAGATTTATACAGCAGTTCTGTTTCCATGGTCTTTCTTACAAGAGTGAAACAAACCTTTTACATTTTTTTGAGATCCACTTCACTTTCTGTCATACCCTCAGCTTTCCCTCATTTGTACATACTCCTCATATACATATAGACATATGTATAAATTATTAACATGCTGTGCATTCTCTCTCTCAGCAAGGGTCAAGGAGCTGAAATTCTTTTTCATTGTTTAACCTATGCTCTTCATACTCCTCTTTCAGTACTAATTGTAATTTCTCTATATATTGAATAGACAACATGAAGCATTATTCTGAGAATTTTGAAAAGGATGACAAGCTTGTGAAAGAAAAAAAACCAAAACAACTAAAATGTCAGGAAGCAACATATCTCTGGAAGCTTGCAGAAAGGAGGATGTTTTGAGAGCGCAACTGAGGCTTCCCAGGAAGTTCTGCTGCTGCTCTTTTGAGCTTCCTGCATTGTTTCATGGCATTACCTCCGAAGACATCACTGTACTTTGCTTTACTCCTGTTTAATCATCTACAGATAATTTCCTCATTATTATTTTTGCAAAATTCATCTTAACCTCTCAAAAGAAAAAAAGAGGTATAGGGGACAGTAAGAAATTCAGAATCCACCTGTTTAATAAAGGAAATATAAAATTACAACATTGGATTGTTAAATGTGTTCACCTATTGTCTGAAAAACTCTACTTTCCCAAAGGAAAATGTATGGTGAAAAATATGAATATTAAAATAATAATATAATACCTATGCATTATAAAATAAATATATACTTATGAATATGTATACATAAATAAAGACATATTATACAATAAATATAAAAAATATCATTTTACCTAGAGAATTCTGCATTTAAAATTTTAAATAAATAATCAGCATAGTACATTGGTAGTAAAACCTCTTCCATCTGTACCATAAATATATATGCTCAGATTCAACTCCTTCGTAGTACTTGTGTTTACTAAAAGATAAGCTCTTTTAGTATCAAAAGTAAATACATGTATGTATTTTAAAAATTTTGGATATAACATAAAATGAATTTCAAGAAATTGCAGCTATGAGTACCATATAGAACTTTAAACAACAGTGGATGGAAATTATATAATATCTGACATTTTAAGTTCTTAAAAAAGAGGAATTTTGAAAGACTTAGTCTAATGATGAATTAATGAAATTAAATAATCCTATCTTCAAAACCTGTCACTTACTGACCTTAAAGTCATCAACTCGGTACAGCTCATTTTTTATACAATAGACTTTAAAAAAGTTCATCAAATTAAATAAATAACGTGTGTAAATAAATAATTTTGCAATTCTTTTTAAATTGAAGGTTTCTTTGGCTTCTAAAAAGAGGAAAAGAAGGAATTAAAATGTGGTGGAGTGTAATTTATAAGGCTTAAATCAATACATAAAACAATCAAAAGAATTTTTGTAGATAGCTTGTCCTTCACTATTGATTTCTTCCATAAAGTTCTAGAACTTATAAAGCTTGACCTTTCCTTATTCAAAAATAGGAATATTTTTTAAATTCTCAATGTCAGACACTGCAAAATAAAATTAGATATTGCTAAATAAGGTGATCATCATTGTATAGAAGTGGTACTGCAGAAGTGTATGAGGATACTGTTAACAACTTAATATTATGTAAATCATATGCTGGAAATGTGGAAGAAATATGCATTTCTCATTGTTAGTTCCTGAAACATATAGCTGCATACAAGATAACATGATGATTTTCTGGCTTGTGCTCTGAAAGAGCAAGTGTCTTCTACAAGATTTGTGAAAATGGTGACAGTCATTCCTGAATGTTACTTGATGATCTAATCAAAGTGTAAATCTGTACCTTTTAGAATCTGCATTTTCTTTTACCTTCCTGACTACATTCCCATACTTCCATGACTTTACAAACAACACAGGCAAGCACAAATGAGGGGTTTTTTTCTTCCATGAGTATTCCAAGTGATTCAAGTATTGCGTATGAAGATACACTTCCACAATTTTACCCCAGAATTCCAAATATCAAAATGCCTTCTCACACAGACGTTACCTCCAGTACATGATCTCCACCTGCACATGTTGGGGGTTTCTTTTTGTTGTGTTTTGTTTTGTTTTTTAGCTCAAGATACTAATGTATTCTTAGTAAATATGATTCCTAGGGTATCCGTGGGCTAGAACGACAGGTTAAACCCTTAATCTTGCCAAGAGAAACCCATTGTTCTGAGGCTTCCAACTGCATTGAGTTTTCTCCGCACTGGAGACTTCTCTTACGGCTCCTACAGCAGCACTTCTCAAAGGTGACGGCCCATAGTCCTCTCATCACAGAAGGACCCAAGGAAGCTTTGAGATGCTAGAAAAAGGCGTTGGCAGAAGCTCATTTCTTTCAAGGAGGAGGTCTAATGCCTGGAAGAATCTCCAGTTCCTCCATGAGCAAAGAAAAAATACTTACATTTATATTTAACTACCAGTCTTTTTTCCATGAAGAACATGTCAACAAAGGGATTTGAAGAGGACTGCCCTAAAACACAGCGTTTTCCCTTCCAACAGTTCTTACTGCCTGTGATTGAACAGGCCAAGACAGAGTGAAGCACTCCTGGAAAAGCAAAGTCAGTAAGCGTAATTACACCTATCGTTTCATGGAAGGGAAGCCTATATAGGTATAAAAGAGATTGAGAAGTACAAGGGAAACTTTCAAGGTGTAAATATGTACTATGCTAAAGAAGGTGAACTGGTGTATTTGTTTTCTGAAGCCTTGCAACACTCTGACAATTCTCTTTCTATCAAGAGACCTTTACACTTGGGATTGGGAAAAATAATACCCAGACCACCTGTTAGGAAGCCTGTGTTGTAAGGCTTTAGTGTTTCACCCTGATAATGCAAATAGTTGGTTTCATGAATCATAGAATCCTCTTACCACTAATTCATTACTCTAATGAGCGTGTATTAAAAAACAATTTTCACAAAATAGATCTTTTCCCATACTTTGAAATTCAAAACAACAGTTTGTTCTTAAAATTGGGATAACTTCATTTGCAGTAACAAAGATTTTATGCCACTTTGGATTTATAAGTGAAACCAGCTGAATTAAATGAAATAAATTTGCGAATGGAGCAACTCAACGTAATTACTTCAGTGTGGCTCGGCATGGCCATGGTGGTGTCTTCCAGTCTTACCAGATCCATGGGAAAGGACTGCTGTACAGAGACCTTTCAAAGTCAAAGAAGCACTGAAGTACACCCAAGCTGCTGATTTATGGCCTTTGCACATGCCAAAAGTGTGAGGAAAGTTATGCCCATGTGTCTTAGAAGAAAAAGGAGAGGATATTTAGATTAGAGAACTGGTAGCAAGGGCTGATGAGCACAAATCAGAGGAGCAGATAGATAAACAGCACTTAATAAATTATGGAAGAGGCAAAGAAGTTTTTGGACAACTTAGATTGGCATTCAAGATCTAGCTAGCTATAAATATGAGCAAACTAGAATTATGATCAATAAGGTTTCTCTAAGAAGTTTCGAATGGCAGTTTGACAATCTGTTTATCAAAAAAAAAAAAGGGATTGATTTCCACTATCCCCAAAATAATTTATATTATTCTTCTTTTTGCTATCACACTATTGCTTACACCTACACTTAGTTCTATAAAATGGAACTTAGGTTTAGTTTAGATATTTCAAGGAAAAATCACATATTAAGTTCTAACTACTATCAAATGTTTCACAAATGGGATGCCATACATACAGATCTATTTAAGGCATTTCAAACAACTCTTAACCTCTCTGAAAAATATATGACTGAGAAAAAGCTACAAAAATACAAAAATCACATTTCTAAAGCATATTTAATTACACCATTTGGAAGCATTAAAAATAGTTTTAAAAAGACACACTGAAAAGCCACTACTGTAAAGATTTGAGTCTGCCTAACTGGTACGTCTAGACTCATTAAATGTCAAAATACTAACTGTCTCTTATTTTCAGAACACAGAAATGTATATTTTTCATGTCACAGATGCCAGAGGTGAAAAGCAATTTAATTCCAAGCTGGCATGATATTAAAAAGAACTGCTGCAGAGATTTCAGGAACAACAAACCCACTTCAGACCTCAGGGAAAGCCTGCAGAGAAGTGTCCTTACTAAAATTTAAAAAGAAAGGCTTTGAACTACAACATGGAAACAAATACGGACATTTTCTGTGAGCTCAAAAAAATAAAAAAGAAAGGGAATAGATTATTCCAAAACGGAAATAAGGTCCTGGCACCTCAGCAATAAAAAGCTCACAGGACCAAATATGTTTAGTCTCTTCTCTTCATGTTTAGCTTCAGTTTTGACTAAGAAAATGTTATCCTTTCAGATCAATAAATCTTGGTAATGGCCTCTGCAGAAGTCAATTTCCACTTTATTCTATACAGTAGGGAACACAGTACGAGAGACTCAAAGATTTATAAAGCATATTGTGGGTCTGGGAAGAACCACAGGTTAAGTGTAGATCTCGCCTCATGAAACTTCAAAAGACAGTGAAAGAGGAATGAAGGAAAATTAGGGCCAGAAAGAGATGCTGATCAAAAACAGTAATTTAGGATCTTCCTTCTTACATGAAAGCTCAAAAAGCCTAATAGTGGTTCACTAGGGAAAGAACCCTGAAAGCTGTAATATTTATCTTTTGTTTTGGTTTTTTTTTAATGTGAGTTTTTAAACACTGGGCAGTACTCCCAAGGCTTGGGAACTACCAATAGGCTGAAGCCAGCACACAACCAGACACATAATGACTTACCAATATGAAATAAGGGCTTCACAATCTGGCTTCAATTTAAATGGAACATGTCTACCTCCTGTGGTTTATCAAGCTCTAGTAATAGCCTCCTCATCTCATATGACGTTTTCATGTGAGATGGAAAATGACACCATAGAAGCACAGGGAAATGTAATCTTGGGTCCCTACAGATATGGGGGAAATGGTCTCATTGAGAGAGGACTAGATCATAGTAAAATGCTTTGGCACTAAGCTTGGATGAGCAACAGTCCATGAAATTTTACTGCAGCTTGCCTGACAGAGTCCTGCCACAGTTGCACAGTCAGTGCAAATGGCATCCTCCCAGATATATTTGGAGCTGACTTCTGCAGCTGACCAAGGATGGTAAGCATGATATATGTGACTGCCTTCTTTGCAGCGAGAAGAGAGTTTGCTTGTATAAAGGGACAGTGTGCCACCCACACTCTAGATCAGAGAAAAGATGTTGGGCATTTTATTTGCAAGTATAGGTACAGCCAAAGGAGTGAGGATAGCATCAGATGGGTCAGTGGGAGCTGTGAGAGTCTGCAGGCTTTAAAATGCATGTTCTGTAAAAAAAGCCACCTCCCTCCAGAAGACCACACAGACAATACCCTCCTAAAACTGACACCTTGGATAAATGTAGGCGGTTTTGTGGAGTTTTACTGAAAAGACAGTAGGTTAGAACTACACAGCTGAAGACAGAGGTTTAGGTAGCTGGGATGTCACAGAATGAAACTAAAATGAATAATGTTATATAAAATACATACTGCCTGGGCCCACCTAAATGTTAGCTCCCACACCAAGTTGGAAGGTTAGTCAGGAAGATTAGTAGCTGTGGGCTCCTCTTTCCTGTTTCTGTAGGTCATAATTAATGGAACTAGGTGATCCCTTCTAACCTAAACCATTCTCTGATTCTATTATTCCATTCAATAATTTCCCAGAAACATCAATGGAGCTTCTGGAAGGTCTATATAGTGACCTGTACAGCCTGCTGGGGTTCTCCTCCTGCCCAGCAGTACCAGTGGTACATGAATGAGCACAGAGCTGACAAGGCAGCCTGCAGGGCAGCAGAAGGCCAAATAGGAATGGACAGGAGGATTTTGTTGGTTTCCCAGGTAGTGTCTGCTCTTAATTGTCCTGAAATGTTGAAGAGAAATTGTTTATTTATTTCATTTAGCGTGCTGTAAGACTTTAGAACTCACAATGCAAGTTTCATTTATGTAAGAAAGAGTTGCACACAAATAGTCCTGTTAAATTAACAGTGACTATGTTCACATCTCTGCAAGCTTTATTCACATTATCTGGCTCTTTTAAGCTTTATTTGCATAGAGTACTGTGAAGAATATCTTTGCAATTCTGCAAAGGGAATACATGCACTTTCATTTCTGGTTTGCAGACACTGAAAAGGAGTGACAGAAACAGTTTGCTGCAGAAGAAATTATTATTTTACTTTTTTTAATCTAAGAGCACTTATCTTATTACTTCTTACTAATCCTAAATGCTTATTGCAAAGACAAAAATTTAATTGACATTAGAGTTTATCACTGTTATAGGATATGGATTTCCATAAAGGCAGCACAAAACATTATTGCACAGAGCTGTTAAAAAGGCCTCCTCTACAATGCAGGCATGTTTTTTAGGAAAAACTCCAAGTATTCTGATGGGTGACCGAGGGCAAAAGACAGCAAAGGACTTAGAGCAGAGAAAATGTTGTTGTACTGTTGAGAAAATAAACAGACACTTAGGTCTGGCTTAATTTCTTTCTATCACAGGTAACTTAATAACCATAATCCACTGATTAAACACCACTAGCAAATTAGGGCAGTTATTTTCCTAATCCACAAAGTGTTTGTGATAGGACTGTGTAAAAAATTTTACCTAGAAAATAGAGATGAGAAATTGGTTTACAAACTATACCTCAATAATTTCTCAACCAATTTTATCCAAAAAGCAAGTTTTTTCCACCTTTTCTATTGAAAAAGAAGACTGGAAAACTGCTAGTACCTTTCAGAAAGTTATGAGCATTTTGAAATAACAAAACAGAATTTAAAAAAATGTTTTCAGTGTGCACTATGAATTCAACTCCTTATTTTTGCAGTTAAAAATAGAGTTACAGTAAAAATTTTCACCTCTCATGAGATACAACAACTTGCTTGACATTGGATGAGGGTGTGGGCAAACAGACAATGCAGGAGAAGTGCTAGTCCAAATTGTGGCACATATATTGAGTAATTAGGAAGTCAATAAAACTCTTGCAGTTTCTGCCTAGCTTTTCCTGGATTTTCCCCCTGAATATTACAGGGCTGGGGAAGATATATCCTTTGGATCCAATCATCTCCAGTGATGACATTTTTCCTGTACGCTGCAACACAGGAGAAAGCGTAAGGAACAACCATCAACTGATCCTACTTTATCCTTCTCTGCGTTCAGCGCTATACAGACAATTTTTGTGCCTTTTCACAATATATATAGTAGAAGGATCAATGACTGTGGTTCTCCCATTTGTAGAACCATTTCTGGAGGAATGCAGGGATGATAATCTGACTCCCCTATACAGTATTAGATGAAAAACTCATGAAGAGCATAATTAGAAAAATACCTTGTAACCGGAAAAGAATAGCGTTGCCAAAGGAGAAGTAGGTTTCTGCCTTACTTTTTACTACTTAATACCTCAGAGAGTAAGCATGACTATTCTGGATATTTAATGAATTATCAAAAATTACACTTCCCACTCTACCTGAAGAGTACACACACACACACACAAAGAGGCATCATATCTGACTGCAATTCCCACAGTGGACTATCACTATCTGCATTTTGAGGTTGATCACAGCAGCTCCAGTTTAACTTATATTTTTCTGCTCTGCTATTTTGTTGCATGTCTGAGCTCATCTATGTTTCATCCTAATTCTGTACTACAAAAGAACACTACAAATATAACTAGGTTTTTTTTTGTAATTGCGTTTCTAAGAACCCTCTGGCTTTTGCTGAATTCAGTGGTATTTAAGCCATACAGTGCTTTATCCACCCTTTTCACTCATTCCAACTTTCCCAGCAAATGAGAGAAGTGAGGCATAAGAGTTTTTGACTTCAAAAAGCACTTATTTTCTAGAAAGTCAGAACAATGGAGAGAAAGTGTTTCAAAAAGTATCTACTGCTTACTCTTGTAGTTCCAAAAACAGCATAGAAGTGTGAACTGTCCCATTTCCCACAGTTTTAATTCATTAGTTTCCCTTCAACTTTGAAAATTAACTTATTTCCTTTCCCACTTGTATTATGACGTCATACCACAAACTAGCTATGACAGGACATCAAAGAAATGAACAGATCACCTAATTCTGTGATCTTGACAGCAGTGTGAAGAATATTTTCATGAATCTTCTATTTCAAGTTTGTATGCTGTGGGGATTGTCTGACATTTACTAAATGCTATCATCTTGCTTTCCAGAATTCTGTTCAATGTAGTAAATCTGTCCCCAAACGATCCACAATGTAGCTGTTTTTTCATTTCCATGCATAGTTAAATTAAAGTTTGATCTGTGTGGGTTTGTAATTGTTTTGCAGAGAGGAGTGGTTTGGGGGTTTTTTTTGTGGGGAGGGGTAGTTTGTTTGTTTGGGGTTTTTTTGTTTTGTCTGTTGTTGTTGTTGGTTTGGTTTTGGGTTTTTGTCCCCAGAGATGTATGACCTGGAAAAAATGAGACAAGTAACTGAAGCCTGTATGTGCAAAGGAACAGGTTTTCTTTTCATGGGCTATTTGAACATTGTCTGCCACGCTGAATATATTCTCATTCTTCCTTGCTCCAATTTTGCTAGCCACAATCTGCTTCAAACAGAAAAGTAATATTGAGGAACCCTATATTTAGTCTTCTTGTAATATGGCATAGCAGCAGGAGAGGTTCCGTCAATCAGCTGGAGCTCTGCTATTTCCTTGGTTGACATTAGCTGGAGAATCTCTGTTCTCGAGAGGTGCAGAATCTAAAAATGACTCTTTACATCTGATTCTCTTGTTAGAAGACTTCATTGAGGGGAAGCCACCACTGGTTAATTTAAAAATACAGACTGAAAAACTTTTTGACTTCAGAGATGACACATGGAAATATGCTTCAGATTTGGAGCATGTGCTTTATCATTTCTGAAGACTCTCAAAAAAACTTTTATTTTACTATTATTTTCAGCTTACTTAAACAATGATAAAATCACACAGATATTTCTTTTCTTCTTCGGAAAAAAAACTATTCCACTTTCAGAAGCAGGATTTGTAACCTCTCGTCTCCCAAGAAAAATATGTTTAGGAAAGTAAAATTTTGTCTGGTTTTATAGTCCACTGGTGATTGCCAGCACCTGCAATAAACACTGGCCAACATGCTTATCATCTCAATTTGATGAAACCAAATCAATAGAAAATCCAAACTAGGTGCCATAGTGTTTTAAGTAGAAGAATCCTACTACTCACACATGGCTCCCCATTCTGAATGATGCTTTGGGAATGTGAGGCAGGCAAGCTCATAGGTCGATGCTGAAAGGTATGACCCTGCTGGCCCCATATTTTGAAACATGCCAGAAGCCTGTGTACAAATAGTGCTCTTTTCCTCACTTCACAAATTTCAGCAGTTTAACAAGTCCCTGAAGTGAGGCAGAATGCAAAGCCTCATCCAAAGCATCACAACAAGAAGCTGGAAACCCTCTGGAGATCTGCAGTCCGCCAGTGCCTCCACCCTGCTGATCTTGTCTAAGCTGTGCTGAATGAAGGTCAACCTTTCAATTAATGCCTATTCCACCGTAGCAAATTGCTTTTTTTTCCTTGAATTGATATGATATAGGAGACTTTTTTTTATTATTAATAATTTAAAGGTTCTATCTTTATTCCCTTATCCAATGGCCTGCTTTAAAGCATTAGTGGAGAATACTAATAGGGCCACTTTCACATGGGATATCTTGGTGTAAGAGACAGTACCTATAATAAGGTTGAGCATGAGGCATAGGTAATCCCTAGGTAGTTTGTGATATTTGATTTGATTTGTGGTCCTTTGCAAAAGAGGCAAAACATGCTTGAACCTGATAAATGTCCTGTAAGAGGAAGAAAAATGTCTATTGGTCAGAGAACAAAATTACTCCTGAGGGGATATGTTGCTTTAAGAAAGAATATTTTCCATATCCAAGTTGTTGCTAATAGCACAATGAGCTAGGGGAAGAGACGGAGAAAGGTCAGATTTAGATGGCTCTTCAAGCTCCTTCTATTTAGTCTGTAATAATTTAGTGTAATAAAGTTTTACAAAGAACAAAATCTTCACATAAGTATTTTATTAACTATTAGCAGGTTTGGAGTGGTTTAGTTAAAACACTACTACCTTTATGCTTATAAAACATGTCAATAAACTTCAGAAATTTTTATTTCTATTTTCCTTATACCTTTTCCTGAGAGGAACCTATATTTTCATTTACAGTTTCATAGCACCTAAAATTTTGGGATACTGTTCTTGCTTGTCTACAATTAAATTGTTGCTGCGAACAGCATTGCAGCTAAAGCAGCATGTGTTGCAACTGCATTCTTCAAGGCTCAGACCAATAATGGCAGAGGATAGTTTTAATAAAGACAGTAGGCAATGTTTTTACAGTTCTATTTGTCAAATAAAAGGTTTATTTCTCATCAGCACAACCTTGACTTAGCATCCAAACTCTCACAACTTGATGACCTTTTGAAAGAAACAACTTGAAGGTTCTTAGCATCAGAATTTTTTGTTCTCCATCCCTGCCTGTTTGGCTTCAAGTACCTTGGAGTTTGTGGATGTTAAAACACTACATTCTTGAGGAATAAATATTCATATATCTAATAGTGTAATTATTTATTTTATTATTATTATTATTTCTAAGACATGCCTTCTGTTCCACATGCACAAAGAATTCTTTTGAATTTTTGATGATACAGTTCTCAGTGCACTCATGAAATTGGAAGAAGTTTATTATTGAGAGAAGATGAAACTAGCTGAATATCAGTGAGACTGATGCAGTACAGCAGACATATCTCACACAGTGTTGAAGGGGCCCCCAAAAAGTAAGGAAACCTTCTGGAGATGACAAATAAAAGATAAGTTTTGAAAAGCATCTTTATGATTTGCATAACTGGGCTATTTCTCCTAACCATTATTCAGACTTTAAAGTGGAGATCTGTCTAGACGTTTAAAGTGTGAAAATGTCATGACGCAACTGGTGGTGAGACAGTATATCCTAAAAGAATATAGGACCAAAGAAGCTGTGTACCTCAGAAGTGAGACGTCTAGTATTTAGGAGAATGCCAGTCTCGCCACCCCTAGGGTAAAGCAGTATATATTCCCCTTTTCATAAGCTAAATCAATAACATTAATTATTTTAACTAATGAATGTGTTTCTGTAGGAAAAGGCTAAAAAGTGGAAAAGTACTTGAAAAATGACAACGTAGACATCATTCACATCTTGGTGTTATGTCTTGAAGTCTTAAATCACTACAGGAAAAGAAATGACACTGCTTGTCCTATCCTCCTCTTGAAAGTGGCTGTCAGAAGGACTTCATCACGCACAGACACCACATTCAAACTTACATAAATGCACAGAGAAGGTTTGCACTAATCTTCTAGTTATCACCAGCACTGAAAACACTACTCTTCCTTTTATTCTTTTCGATAAAAACTGCAAGCATCTCCAAACTTTTCTCATTAACCTCTCTTTTCTATACTGATCAGCATCTTTTCCACATTGTTGGGGCCATTTTCGAAACAATTGTTTGTGGGAAGGGGAAAAGCCAAAGCAATAATGGGCTCAGGGTCACAGTTGAGACTGTTCCATATAATAAGCAAACCTGAAACAGTAAACTGAGAAAGAAAGAGGGAAGGAGAAGGAGAGAAAAGAAAATGCTGACTTGGGTCAGGGGTCAGCTCTCTGATCTCATTGTCAGTGCCTCTGCCTTTTGCGTTATGGAATTTGTCTTTCATTACCCTGTCTGCCACTCCTGTCAATACACCCTGAAAAGACTCCTCAATAGGAAATTGTAAAGTTCTGGTTGAGGTAACAGGGGGAACTACCCGCTGAAGCCAGCTTGTGGCTCACTGCCGTTTCCTGGGTCTCCGCTCTGGTGCCAATCTTCCCCCTGCATTGCCCAACAGAGCATCAACAGGGACTGTGAGGGAAAAGGGGTTACACAGCCCACCCCACCCCACCCCTTCCTCCCTGGCAGGGCATCCCTGCTGCTTCAGGGAATGTGGAGCTTTAATATCTGAGCCCCTCGAGTGCTGCAAAGACAAACAATGCAGGAACACCTACTAACACAAAGAACATTGCAAAATCATTTGTGTCACTAAGAAAAATAACATAATGATCCTCTGAAACATGAGATGAGGTGAAATGAAGACTCCAAGTGTGGTAACAGGAACTTTAAGCGTCACATACAATGAAGATATTTAGTACTGGTTTATTCCCTCTAACTTCCTGCCTTTAACAGACTGGGGATTTCCGTCATAGTTGAGAGAGTTATAATCTCCCCTGACATTTGTACTACATGAACCTATACTGAAGGCTTTTCCAATTGAGTAGTCAATTATCATTAGCACTGCTGAATGTCCCAAGGAGAGTTTTTATTTTATACAAATTAATAAATGATTTTCCGTTTTCAAACCAAAATAGTTGTACATTAAATTCCATTTGAAATGCCAGATTTTCTTTTGTTTTCAGTTTATCCTTCAGTTTAAGTAATACTGCACTTAAATGTTTTTTGGTTTTTTTTTTAATTTGAAGTATTTTCTTAAAATTGGTGTAATCTACTGAAATTTGTGATGCAAACCCTGAATTTAGTTATATGACTTATAATACCCTTCACTAGAAACATTTGCTTGAAACAAGGAATCACATATCCACTGTTTCTGGAGTTCCAGCAAACTGTAATTAAAGTTTTTCTTTTTCTCACTAAAAATTTTTATTTAGGCACAATCTAGATCATTGAATTTTAAGATGTCACTGTCCTTGCAGGTACACTGAGACCTCTGAAGCCACACTTAAGTCTTTGCATAGCAATACTCATAAATATGCTAGGATATGTCTATTCCAGTTGTAAAACACTGTCTAAATTTACCAAGAGTTGTAGTATGGCTTATTGAATCCAGCCTAATTCAGTTTGCACTTCCTATACAAGGGAGAGCTGGCTGAGGAGGATGCTTTAATTTCTGTAAAATTTTCTGCAAAAGCCCTAAGCAATCCGGTAGTGCTTTTCCTAAGTAGTTTTGTCTTTTCAGCTTAACAAAGTGTTCTGATATAATCCTCCATAGGTTGATTACTTTCTCTACAGTTTCTCAGCCAGAGGGAAAAAAGATATCATTAATAAATTGATCTACACCAAATTTTGAATCACCCTGGTCAGAAGTTGGAATGAGGGAAGGAAGGGAAGATGGGGAGGACAGGACAGAAGGAAGGAAGGAAGGAAGGGAAGATGGGGAGGACAGGACAGAAGGAAGGAAGGAAGGAAGGAAGGAAGGAAGGAAGGAAGGAAGGAAGGAAGGAAGGAAGGAAGGAAGGAAGGAAGGAAGGAAGGAAGGAAGGAAGGAAGGAAGGAAGGAAGGAAGGAAGTCGTTCAAGAGGGAAATAATTCATTCTTAGTGAGCAGCTTAAGAACATGACATGATGCTAATTTGCTAGCCTTTGGAAAAAAGGAGAGGAGACAAAAGATGTTTTCATGCTCAAGCTTGTGATATTGGCATGAGTTATGCTCTGTCAGACGTGAGAAGCTTCTCACAGAAGCCACTTGTGTTTCCCCCCTTAGCCACCCCCAGTTACAAACCTGGCCATCCAAACCCAATGAAACTACTCAGGAAGAAAAACTAACAAATCTCAAACTATCACGGGGATTTTTCCATTATAGGAAAAGTGAGACTGGACTTTTTTTCCCTAAAATTGAAATGTTCTCATTCACATTTTTTGACCAGTCCTATTGTCTTTGTTTTGCATAGTCAGATTAGTTCATCACAATGGATCTTTTTATCCTAACAAATCCCAAAAAGGGATAGACAATCTGAGCCAGTCTGGAATTTTTGAAGGTTATCTTAGAAATGAGAGCTCTTAATTGTTTTTTGGATCCCTGAATATCTTATCATCATTCCCATCCCAGATGGACGACTAATTGTGCTTTAGATATTAACCGTCATAAAATAGTCATATAATACTATCTTCTGTAGTTACTGAAATTCAGTTACTGGAGACTGTCCATCAGTAGGACAGACAATCCCACTTTCCTAGTCAGGTGTATTTGGCAAAGGTCAGTATCTGAGGAGGCTTACATAATAAAGCCCTTCAGGGGCACTGATGTAGAATAAATACTATCAAGTTAATTTGGAGGAAAAGTAAATGGCTCAGACCAAAGCAAGCTGATTTATCTATTACTAAGTAGTTCCAAATGCTGGTACAAAGGTGCGCTTTGGAATGTGAAAATTTGGCTTTTCCTTTTCCTCAGCTCTTTTTATGTGCTTGTGCCAGCATAGGAAGGCGTAGTACTGTCTCTTAGAAAAATGCACTCGAGCCATTTATCTGTATCTTACTGGTAGGTAAAAAGTCTAACTCAACTCAAAAGTCTAACTGTGCCATTTCAGTAGACAAAAGTGAATTTCACCCACAGCAATTCCACTAGCCAATTTACCAACAGATGTTGTTTTACAAGGAGATCTATTAAATGAATTTGTCCTTCATTAATAGATACTATGTTATAAAGTTTCCCCCAATAGCTTTCCACAGCACACTTGCTCCCAATTTGGTTGAAGTCCAGTCTTTGCTATAAAGTGCAAAATACTTGGCTGCTAACTAAAAATATATAGCAAGCAAGAAACACTTTTTAATTAATATAAAAGAAGTACTTGTATTATTAACAGTGGTACTGGGAAAAAGTCCGTTTTATTTTTCCTCCTAAATTATTATTAAATGTCTCCCACTGCTGACATTTTCTTTGAAATAATCGTCCTTTTTCCAAAAGGTAATGGATACTTTTACCATCCATACTTTCCCTTTATGAGCATTTATAAGCCTCACTGCACATACTTTATCCAACAGGTAAGGCTCTACCTTATAAAAAAGCAATTTAGCTTTATAGATTTGGCAATACTGAACGCTTGGTTAAATGAAGGGTGCCTTATTTAAGAAATGGCATATCTGAAAAGGCCTGTTATCACAGCTTTAAGTCAGTGTAAAAACACTATCCAGTACACTGCTTTGATATGGACGGAAACCATTCTGCTTCTGGCATAGTCTCACATTGGTGAGTGCTGGAAATCTTTCCATATATGCTTCTGTTTAGCCGGAGAAAAGATGGTGTACATCTTGAGGATGACTTTTTTATTTAAAACTGTGCTCTTTTGTTTAGGAAAACATTTGTACAGAAATTTGATATATTAATTGCTCAAGTTTTTAAGATATATTGTTTTTCAAAATAAGGGACTTCAAAGGAAGCATTTCTAGAACAAGATTGAATCATAATGAAATTTTATGGTATTAAATGTTACACTTTCTGTATTCCAATCTTAGCCAATTTAACATTCAGACATCCCAAAACTGTGTTTATTTGAAAGAAAAACAAGTCAGAAATGGCAGAAAGTGGTAATTAAATACTAGGGTTTATAATGTTAATAAGATTAACATTTTATAACAACCTCAGGTTATTTTATATTCTTTTTAAACTGGCAGAAAATAAAGTATGCAAATACTGGGGCATTTGAGGGTCACTTCGGGAGCTTTGCCTACGGTCATTTTTTATTAGTATATTAACTGACTGACTTTAAAAGATAATCTGTTAAACAGAATAAGATTATTTTTGCACAATTTAAACCTTAATAGGAGTCCTTTATTTGCATTCAGCACACAGCAGCATCTCGTAAAACTCTTCAAAATTTTTTTTTTTAGTTTTCTTTTTGGCAGGGGGTTAGTTAAAATTAATATAACTTTATTTTATTTTGTGGTTTGGTTGGGTTTTTTTTCAGGATGGGGTGGTGGGGTTCTGGTGTGTGTTGCTTTCAGCTGGGGTTTCTTTGTCTCTTAGTGATAATTTGAAAAGGAACAGATGATCATAGTCTTCAAAGCAACAATCTCTCCCTACTTTTGAAATGTTCCTGAAGCTACCCAAAAAACCTTTTGGCTTATTTGTCCTGGTGATCCTTTTGCAGTAACAAAGTTGGGGCAGTTTCTTACAACTCTCTATTATTGCATTTTGTAAACAATTTAGTTGCCAGTCCTTTAGAGCTGTTGTCACCCATAATCCTCTCTTGTGTACCATTGACAGAGTGACCTTCATACTCACTGGCTCATCCATCATACAATGAACTTTTCACTCTACACCATGCTCATCCCTTCCGAGTAAGGAAAACCTTTGTCCGCATCCCACTTTGCCATTCACTGGAGATTCTGTACTTTTGCAAATGTGTATCATGAGAAATGAAAAAAGGAGGAAGTGGGAAAAAATCACTAGTTCAGCACCTTTGAAAGTAAGTACAGATGGCTAGCTTTAGAGCACATCTATCATTCCCATTGGGAGCTCTTTATCCAATAGGCCGCCCCCACTTGTGCTGCCCCACTGGACAGAAGACACCTAGTGAATCAGTAACAGTGAAAAACTAATTGCCATTTGAGAAATGCACTTTCCCTGCATTGCAGGATGCTCTGAAATCCCTAAGCTTAAGGATCCCAATGAAAAGAGTTCGGTATTTAAATCACAAGCAAACTCTTGAAATGAAACATAGTAATAAATTAAGATTAATTGATACTTTCTACCTATTGTAATTGGCAAAGTTTGCTTTCAAAATGGCTACACAAAACATTATTAAGGACAATGGATTCATCCTGTTCAGATATTCATGTACAGGGTCTTGAGTACTCCTGCACTAAAATATTTCTTTCTCCTCCAGAGAATAGGTTAAAACATTCAATTCTGCCATTCTAATCTCAGGTTTTTAAAGTCAACTCTTCAGCTGCTTATATAGATATGGTCTATATGGATATAGAACCAGCAGAGAGTATCAATAACTATGTAGTGTCCCTGGCAAAGAAAAATTGAAGTGTTTACCCTTAATTTAGCACATGACACAATAGAATAGAATATGAAGTGGCTTATTGGATCCCTATGACTTGCTATTTTCTTATCATTGGGGGTTTTTTAATTTTTTCCAGAGATCCTCAGAAAATGTTTTAAATAATATACATCTATTTATTCTTTTAAATTATATATGAGACAATAAATCATAGAAAGACCCCAAGCTTAGAAAAGGTGAAGAGGGATATTTAGCTGTATAGCTGACAAGAGAAAGTAAGGACTGGCAATGGTACATCACTGACATTTTCAGATAATGAATGTAAGTAGATTTGGTTATGTTTAAAATTTTGTTTCATTTTCTTCATGGAGGTAGAGTTATACTGCAAACATTTCATATTTGCTATCATTTGTCACAGTTACATGCAAGCAAGTTTGCTTTAAAAGTCCTATTTACAGAACATTATGAATTAGGTATTGCCCAAGAATTTATCTGCCTTTATTAAAAAAAACCAAAAAGCACACCAAAAAATTCCACCAAACCAACCAAAAAAAGACAAAAAACACAAAAAACACACCCCAAACAAGACAATAAACCTTTTAGACTAATACCCATGACAGGAAATACAATTAGGTTATAAATACCCTGTGACCATTTTTTTCTTTTTGCCCATTTCAGTTGAGAGTCTTTCTATTTTGTATCCTAGAATTTTAGATTCTTTATAAACCCAGAATCATGGACTTGAGCTCTCTCTCAGAGATGTTGACATAAGTCAAATTAACATAGCCTGAGTAATTTCCACCAAAGAAAATGAGTAGTTACAACACAGGAGCAAGAAGTATCTCGCTCAAAATCATTCACTTGCCAAGGTTTGGTCAGGCCTTACACTCATTCACTGGTATTTTCTCCAGCCTTGCCTCCTAGGTGCTTAACCTGTGGAACTGCAAAACTTTATTTCCCATTTGCATATATTCCCTCATTAGAAAGATTTCTAATTTAAAAATTGTGGCTTTTAGTTGTATCTAAATAGAGGAAAAATAGAGTAAATTATTTTAAATATGAAACTTAAGTAGCAAGAGTAGAAAATAAGTTGAAGATTAATTTGGGCATGCAGGTTTATCAAAAGCCAATTTTTTTTTTTTTTTTAAATTACACTCTTTCCTCTTCACTTTAGTGTATATGGACTTTTAAAAATGATTTTGTGTGATATATGTGTGAGGCAAGCTTGTCTTCCCTCCTTCTGTGGATAAATTATATTACTACTTTCTCTACAAGTTCATAATAAACCATGCACAGATTTGAGAGTGAGCTTCAGTAGATTAAGGAAAATTACTTGTGGTAACCCCCAAAAAGTACAAATGCCTTTCAAATATCTCTTTAGACTGTATTTTTTCAGGCCTAACTTCCACTTGGTTGGGATAAAACTTTTGCTGCCCAAAGAACAGAAGTCCCTCTTAGTTACAGTGTATGCCAATGCAGAAGATATTTCTTATTTCTACGGATTGTTTGGGACCCTCCTGCCCAGCTCAGAGACTGAATACACACAAGAAATCAATTTTCACCTTATTAATATAGCTGTGAGGTTAAAGGTTGGGATTCCCTTCCCAATATATTAATGCCACAGCAAGAAATTACAGAAGCTTTATATATCACCTAAAGACAAAAAATCCTCTTTGCAATGTCAACGAAAGCATCAGCTACAGAGAATTTTAGCTTAACCATTGAAACTAATCTCCATATGACTAATAAAAGTCAGAGAGGACTTTATCATTGAATTTCCATTCACTTACACAACCAGCATGCAGGGTGAATAATAGAGAAGAAACAATATACTGTGGCATTTCTGAAGGGAATGACTGCAACAGGAGACCAGCATGAAGGAAAACCTTTTGCAAGGAGAAAGCACGGTACCAAACAGGTTGAGTTAATACTGTTTTTGCTGTTTTTCTGCCTTGTCTCTCAATCTTAAGTCAGCTGAGCAGCAGCTTTCTTAGTGGGACAAAACAGGAGGAGGTCAGGCGGAATGACCTCCCTATTTTGTCTCCCAGTGGCCTGCCTCCCATTTACTACACCTTTTGACATCCTTAAGTAGATATCTCTTTAAGTGTTCAGTCAGTAAAACAAACTGCAATGCAGGCAAAGGAAAGGGGGGTGGGGAAAGAAGTGCACACTCTAGGGCTCAGATTGAATGTGAGGCACGAACAACCTGTAAATGCTTTTTGTATCTTCAGCCACTGATCAAAAATAGTCTATTATTTCATGTATTCAAAAAATACTAATTTACAGTTTACTAACCAACTACTGCAGCTTTCAAACTGTGTCACTGAGAGTCACTTGGGGGAAATGCCATATTCTAAAATAAGCTCTGGAGCTACATCTCAGGGAAATCTCTATTCAAATTTGTTAATTCAGCAGCCATATTTTGGATGTTAATAACTTGCCTAATCAACTCAGAGTGAGGATGGTTAGTGTGTACCGTACTTAATGAATCCATGCAATTCACATATGAGAAATCAATTCATTGAGTAGTCGTGGTAGTACATATGTGAGATGTGTAATAATGGGGTCTATGGCTTGGAGTATATTATTTCAAGATCCAGGTGTTCTGCAAAACTTTTAAGATCTTTTTTAATTTGTAAATTACACACTTCTCATCTCTTACTATCCATTAATTAAGCAGTTTAAATATTATGCTATGAAAAGAAATTCTTAAATAAATATCAGATGCAACTCATACAATTTAAAAAATCAGAACCATAAATTTTAACACCCTGGATGTACCTGTTTTAATCTGTAATCCCTAAAAGAGAAACCTGAACGATGTGCATAACATTTAGGACTTCAATAATTGGTAGAGAACTTTACAAAAAAATGCAATTAAAACATTCAAATATTACTATGAGCCCTGTTCAACATATCAAAACATTGCTGAAATTTTAGTTTCTCAGAATTCTTACTAATTTATTCTCTGATAGTCACAGAGTTAAATCTGACAAGTTGAAGCTGACCTAAAGTTCTTATGTTAATCAGTTAATTTCAACATCCATATAAACTGGAACCTCCAAATACACAAAATTTTTCATGAAACAATGTTTGTTTGGAAGATCAGACTCATATACCTGCAATTGGGCACATACCTTTCTTTCAAGTTTAATTTTCTTGAATGACATTTCCTTTAAAAAATTCAGAAAATGAAATTGTTTTTCATCATCTTTTTGTGAATCTTTCTGTGCAGCTCTCCATGCAGTATGTTTTAAAGCCACTTCCCAAATAGAAAAACTACTTTTTTTCCCAGTACTTTGTTATTCAAATTTGTCATTTGTAATACAAATCAATCCCTCCTCAAAAAAAAAAACACTCTAGGTAAATAAATTATTACGTTGTTGTATATTGTTTATATTAGTGAGAAGTGATATTTTCTATTTCTACACATAAAAATTGGTTTGGGCAAGCCAAACTAGGTTTTAGTGCTGAATCAAATGAATGGAACAAGAAAATATTAAGAAATCAATTTTTGTCATTAAGGTGATCAAATATGAACGCAATACAGAGACATTGGGTTTCAGATATGCAAATAACAAAAGAATTCAGCAAAACTATTGTAGAAGTAAGTAATTAATGTTAGCACATGGCACTGGCACATACTGGGAGAAGGCAACACAAAATGTAGATTTGAAGGCTCTGTTTCTTTGAAATTAAATCTCTGGATAATAATAAATGGCACAAAAGATCCTACCTGGCTTTGGTCAAAACATTTTAACAAACTCTATTTTTTCAGTTACTTCTTCGGCAAAACTAAGCCTTTCTGCAAAGACATGTATTTATAACGCTTTTGATGGAAGAATTCCAGAGGTTCATGGCTTTGTGGTATACCTGGACGTTTTAAAACAATCTTCTTTAGGGAAAATACAGGAATTTTCTTTGGCCCATGGATCCAATCAGCTGCATGAGCGAAATGCCACTCACCTATTAAGCCCTTCCAAAAGGGAAAGTATTTAACTCAGAATAGACGGTGTGATGACACGGCCTCCAGTGTAGCATTATTCAGCATCATACTTGCAGGCAGAAAAAGTCCAGGACAGCCCCTGATCATGCAAACCTTTCTCTAGAAGCAAAATCATTACATTCTCATTGTTCGGCAGGCTGACAGCCCACTGCCCATAGTTCAATCACCAGAAGATACTCTCTCTCAGATATATCCTTTCTGGAGAAATGTGGAAGAATGCAGGAATCAGTCTCCTCATCCTAAAAACTGTGTACCAAATTCTTATACTTTGGAGCATGCTATAGGGAATATGATGACAGGATATATTGTTGAGACACTACAGATATAACCTGAAATATGGAAACTTCTATTTTTTTGGGGAACCATCTTCCACTTTAGGTGTATTAAAAGAACAGACTTCTTTTATGTTCAATTTTCAAAATTTTGATGGTCAGCTGATCATAAAAATTTCCTTTTTTTTTGGTCTACATTTGACAAATGGAATTTATTTGCATACTTAGACAAGTTTACAACACATTGTGAAAATGCTCTGCTGGGTTTTTTTGAGTAATTATTTTTAAAGCATTTTATATAAGGGAGATGCTACTAACATATTTTTCTCTACAGTGGTTAACACATTTCTTAAACTGGCCTTCTGAACTTGGTATTTTCTCTTCAAAATGTCCCATTAATTCCTATTAGGGAGCTACTAGTAAAGAAAATTGCATGTTAACTTTTATCAATCTGTATGAATAAATGTTAACCATTCTCAGTTAAAAGCTCTCCTTTTAGCTCCACTCAAGTGAAAACACCTAAAGCAGTGCACACGTTGGCAAATCATTCAGAAGATTAATGCACTTAGGCCTGTACAAAGAGTTAGAGATGTGTATTAGCATTATAGATTTTAATTTGAAATGATGTCAGTCTTTTCTCAGCTGCATTGTAGTGCAAGGACTGCCATCTGCTTATAATAATGAATCTGACAATCCACGTAAATGTGATTTGCTGCTTCTTTTGCCAACATAATGGCCTGGATATTGATCCTAATGGTGGAGCAGTTGCTGCCATTTCATTCAACAGAAATGGGAGGAGAGGGTGAAAGAGAGAAATTTCCAGGATTTCTGCTGGAATGACAGTTAAGAACAGAGCTGTGGAGTTTTCACTATGAGAGGGGATGAGGATATCCCTTATTCTCTCTTTTCTTTTTCCCCTAGAACAAACCCTAGAACTTACAACTCCAAAAAGGAAACAAACAAAAGTAAAAGTGAACATCTGTAAGGAAAAAGAGCTCGGAAAAAGAAGAAGATAATAAAGTCTCCGTGTACAGATGTTCATTTTTCCTCCTGTTTCCAATGACAATCAAGATGGCATTTGAGGGAGGAGGAAAGAGTGCTATAATATTCTATATTGTAAGGCAGGTTTGGAGCCGGGCAGTGACTCTCTCTGAGAACAAGATATCTGAGGCACAGCTTTTTGTCTCCCTTTCTAATTTCTTTGTGAGCACTTGCACCCTTGAAGAAAGGCATCGGATGGCAAAAGCTAAGTGTCATTCATCAATCGCAGATCTCAGAGGAAACTTCTCTCCAGCTAAGAGTAGATGCAGAGATTTCATGCCTGCCATTTTCATCACCTCAGTGCAGAAATGCAGGTGTCCCTCAGGATGGCCTTCCTCCAGGAAATGGAACGTGGTTTCCCAGGAAGTGCTCAGACTTGGAGCTGCCTGGAAGAGAGGCGAGGGGCTATTTCCCTAAGCTACAACCATTATTATGTCTAAGTTGATTCCAACTCCACTGTTAATGTGTTTTGTGCTGGGCCCAACAGTATTACAGTACCTTTATAAGAGAGTGCATGGCGTTTCCATGACAGCCAGGAGAGGTAGGGATGGAAAATGCCATTTGAGATAGCCCAGAAGTGTTTGATTGATACAAGACATAAGGTCAGAAGCTATAAGTATCAAACTCCAGTAACATTCAGTCTGATTTTCTTTTAAAAGGGAAGTTTACAAGTAGTGGCATGTCAATTTTTAATAGATTTTAACCAAAGGAGATAAAATATAAAGATGTTGTTAATTTTACCTCAAACAGTTCCGGGACAAGTCAGTGTGACTTCAGTGACTGAAATACTAATCTCTGTGGCAATTTATAGTGGTTGCTCACACCTACACGCAAATTTTACACCATGACAAAGGGTGATATATGAAGCAGCTTATAGATAACTCCATTTCAGAACTGTTCCTTTACTTCCAACAGCTTTAACTGCTGATTTTTCAGCTTTCATTTCTAACCTTGAAGATTGGTACATTCATAAATGGAACAGGCACTGCTCATTTCAAGATATCCTCCACAATCCATCATCTTCATGTCATTTGATCTCCCAGGACTACAGTTTTCAAAAAGTGAAAGTGTTACTCAAAGTGTAAAACCACCTACAAGTAAGAGCTGCAGCGTGCATGTAAAATTTTTGTAATATTCTATCAAGACTAACCACAGAGCCTCCTGATTTAATATAGAACATCCTAGAATATCTTGCATTTTCTGCCTTACCTGAAAGAACTTTATTTCCCACAGAGCAGTGCAGCACTGAGGAAAAGACAGTAAGAGGAAGAGAACCTACACAAAAATGGCAAATGGGAAAGAAATGGAAGAAAAAGAAAGAATTAATTCCAAAGCTCTTTCCAACAAGCTTATATAAGCATAAAACTTTTCCAAAACAGCATGATATTTACTCTCCAATCTTTTTTCTGTTGATTGGTGATAATAAAAACCACCAGTGGTTCTCAGCTGAGAGTCAGAAAAACCCACCTGCCCTGAGGAAAGTAGGCAAACAGAATTTGGCATAACCGTAGAGAGGTGTTATTCTCAGATATGAGGACAAAATGAAGGTGACTTATTACTAATGACCTGTGTGACTGACATAATACATGTCCAACTGAAAAACATCTTTAATCTCGGAATGAGAAAACTGTTCTCTCATCTTCACTCCTATTATTCTCGTCCAGTTTCTGCTCAGGTAGTAACAGACAAGCAGCTTTAACACAAGCTCTTCATATAGTGAACCTTCATCTTTCTGCAGTAAAAGCCTGCTTTCCCACAGGTGTTCCCCAGTTTGCTCTTCCTAGAGCTGCATTTCCAGTAGTTTTCTTTTTCTGAGAAGAAAGGTCAAGTTAAAAAAAAAAAAAATTAAATTGCTATCACTCCAGATATTCCCTGTGTGGAAATCATTAGGTCAAACCTGTTTGCAATCAGAGTGGATGCCTTTAGAGGACAGGGATTGGATCCGGATGCCTTCTATCCTCTTTGGTTAGTACCCATTAGCCATATTTCACTACTGTTTAAGCTACTATCAGCTATCCAGATGTACATCTTTCATTTTGATTCAACCTTCTGAACTCCCCTGTTATAGGAAGAGGAACAACCATTTTAGTTTAGTTACACTAAATTTGGTGTTTCTGCCAGGTTAGAACTGAATGCTACAGTTAGGTACAAAAGAGTAGGAAGAGAACTCGTGTTCCAGTCCCAGTTTCTGAGGCTGTTGGAATGTATCCTGCAGAATCTCAGAACTAGCTTGTTTGTATCTCAATAAGATTTTCCAGTAGGCACATTTTCCTGATGAAGAACTTTAAAAGTCAAATAAATATCTTTAAATCCGATGAAATAAATATATTATTTTGGACATATCTATAATTTCTTTTACAGTACACCAATATTCATGTATTCATGCGCATGTATATGAAAAAAACCCCTCAATATACATAGACTAAGCATATAGCAGATGTTCATTTATATCTTGGGCATATGCCTCAAACTAGATAATCCAGCTCCAGGAAAGAGTACTGGGAAAGCTTATTGCATGGTGACAGACACAAAATACTTCTTCACATGTTGCCAAATCTTCATTTCCCTTCAAAAGGAAATTACTATTAGAGGGAAAAAAAATGTTCAGCTGGGATTGGAACAAATACATCTTCAAAAATACAAGTGATGTGCAACTCCTGATATGAAGGTACCCTACCAAATCTCTCCCAGATGTCAAGTGAAGGTAGAATCACAGCAGCACATTGTCCACCCTGAGGTGCTGCCCATGAACATCCATATTTTATAGAGTCATAGAACATTTTGGGTAGGAAGGGACATTAATTATCATCTAGTTCTAATTCCTCTGCCACAAGGAACCTTCCACTAGATGAGGTTATTCAAATCCCATCCAGCCTGGCCTTGAACATTTCCAGGGATGGGGCATCCAGAGCTTCTCTGGACCACCTGTTCAAGTGTCTCACTACCCTTGCACTAGATAATTTATTCCTTATCTCTAATATAAACCTTCTCTCAGTTTAAAGCCTTTGTCCCTTGTCTTATCCCCTACATGCTTTTGTAAGAAATCCCTCTCCAGCTTTCCTGCGGGCTCTCTTCAGGTACTGAAAGGCAGCTTTAAGGTCTCCCTGGAGCCTTCTCTTCTCCAGGCTGAACAATTCCATCTCTCTCAGCCTGTCTTCATTGGAGCAGTGCACCAGCCCCTGGATCATCTTCGTGGCCCTCCTCTAGACTCAAACTTACTGTTTTGGGCATCATTAGCATCATGTCCTTTTGAATATTTTTTTTCTGAGAAGTGGAATAACACCAAGACACCTAGAATACATACCTGTAAATTAAAACAGAAACACAGATTTTCAACCTTATGTGAAGCAGAAGGGAGTCTGGACCTGTGTCAGGTCTGAACTCTGCCAGCAAACCCCTAAGGGGCCAAAACTGAACAGACTTCATTTGTCTGACAAGAAAGGACTTCATTTTGGAGAGACTTTTCAAGGCTTCCATCCAGGAAAGTTATAGAAAAAAAATGATACAATGTTCAATTGTAATTGTCATTTTTTTGTGATACATCAGTAAATGTGTGGTATATCATTATACTTCCTAGCACATCTCATTCAAACCTTGCCTCTCTTCTTCAATCTAACAATACCTCCTCTTTAGTAATCACAGTTAAAAACACTGAGTAGGAAGAGTCCATTTTTGAGTTTACAAATATAAGCAACCAAGAAGGTCTTTGTGGAGGGAAAAAAAAAAGAAAAAAAGTGTTTGTTGGTGTTTCTTAATCAGCAGAAAAGGAGCAGCTGTCAGCCTGCCGGAATTCAGAATTTAGATGAGCTGTGAGGCCACACTTCTGCTACCCCGCATCTGGTTTGGAAACAAAGAACAACCTGTCTTTGGTTGCTCTCATCTTGTAAGTACAACTACCGCATAGGTAATTAACACTCCGTGATAAGGGCTTAGTTTTGCATATCTTCATTTCTACTGACTCTTCCACAATGTAAGTCTTCTTCCCACTTTCATTTAAAACAAAGGCTATGCAGAGGAAAGGAAACCTGAATCTTTTCTGATGCTGAGGGGAAGTGAGGTAAATTTACTTTTTCAGTTCACTTCCTGGAGAGCACACCATGGTAAATAATACTTTAAATGTATTTTTCAATCTTATCCTTAAAAGGGGAAGAGTATTTCTTCCTTTCCTCTCTAAAACATTTAGAGATTGACTGTCTTTGTGAAGCACATGATAACTAAGGGCAGTATTTTTATGGTATCATAGAAACATAGAATGGTCTGGGTTGGAAAAGAGCTTAAAATCATCTAGTTCCAACACGCCATGGACAGGGACACCTTTCACTTAGACTAAGTTGCTCAGAGCTCCATCCAACCTCTCCTTAAACACTTGCATGGATGAGGCAGCCACAGATCCTCTGGGCAACTGGTTCCAGTGCCTCATCATCACCACAGTAAAATTTTTCTCTTATTATCTAAAATCTAAATTTACTCTCTTTCAGTTTGAAGCCATTAACCCTTTTCCTGTCACATACTGGTGCTTTATGAGTGGTATTGTTTCAATATTAGTATTATTGGTATATTAGTATAAAGCAATATTATTTGATATTGTATATAATATGAGTTCATTTTTTGTGTCTATAAAGTGATGAGCAGAGACTCACCTCCACAGGGGAATGAGATTTCTCTTACTCTTAGGTCATTTACACCAAATTCTAGGCAGAAGTCATTCAGAACTGCTGGGTACAGGCCCTGTGGTGAATACTGGGCTTTGTGGGCAGCAGAGGGACAGAGGTGACAGACTTTTGCCCTCTGTATCTTGATTACACGTGGTCGAAACAACTTGAATTTCTACAATTTCAGCCCATGAACTCATCATGAACCACGGATTTTTGAAAGCTAGGGAAATCCAAAGTTGCAGCAAGAAGGACATATGAAGGCAACACTGTCAATAAGATGAAGAAAAAAGGTCATAAATCTGTGATTGTTCTGTATTTAACACTCATGACTGATTTTTTTTCCTCTGTAATTTTAGGAACTGAACCCAAGTACACAGATATCTTACAATCTTGTAAATTGCTTTTTAACTCCTAGTAAGCAGACTTTTTTAACATATTTTCTCATAAAAATGCTTAGAAGTAGGAAAAAAATCCTAGTGAGACAGTTTAGCCAAAGTTTGGATCTTTGTTTTACTTCAGTTTCAGTATTTCACAGTCCTTTTCTGCTTAACTGTCAAGTGAAAGATAAGGCTGTCATACTGTCTGAATAACAAAAGAAGTAGAATTTTCCTACACTAAAGTGTACTGGCATTGTGCCACTGTTAAAATTAAATTTGTCCAATACCAGTTAGCTGCAGCAAACATTTTTATGGCAATAGTTGGCAAAGAGAAGGCATCTTTCTGAGGTTTTGTGTTGCTCCATTTCTCTGAAACAATGGGAAGAATTGACATTGTCTATTCAGTGTAGAAGATAGGCTGTCAAGTAAAGCAAGACAAATGTGATGTCCTGACTGATTATTTCCTTAGATACTAAATCAATGAGCTTATTATCACAGCAATTACATTACTAATGTAAACAGATGCTATGTGTAGAAAACTGGTTAACAATAAGGTAGGCAGAGTGCAGGGTTTTTTTCTGCTACACAAAAAAAAATATTTGGAGTGTGTTATACTACAAATAACATTCGATCTTCAGTTCATATGTATCAGTCAGCTGAATATATGCTCTATCACATGGTTTTACATGTAAGAGAGATGTACTGTAAAAATGTACATAATTAAAGTTTTACTTGTGTAGTCTTTATTACCAACATTAATGTTCTTATCTATATCAACCATTAATAAAATTCAGGGATTCTGAAATAAAAAAGAAGCACTAAAATTCTGCTCACAAATTAACTCTGCCAATTTTCTTGATGCAAATTGTTATTTAGTTTATAATGAAATCAAAGGGGAGAAAAAAGCAATATCCTGTACAATGGCTAAAATTAGTTTCATATAATTCAACTTGAATTTCCTATCCATTCTTCTCTTTTGTAAATAGCTATCACTGAATTTCTCAAGCCTCCTCAGTTCTGGTAATTGTATATATGCTTTAGATATATCTAGTATGCATAAAATAAAACACTATAAATACAACAGTATTTATAAAAATGTGTCTCTTCAGCAGAAAGCAGTTCCTACCTATGAAACAATTCAGTCAGCTCTTAGGCTTTCTGAATACAGGTGGGTATTCAGGATCTGCATTGTATTTATCCAAAACAGTAACGGGGAATCAAAGTACATTGGTATGAGACTTCTATAAGAAAGGACCATTAACCAGTGTTTGACCTATTAGAAGGACACTTCTCTGTTATATTGCACTCTTTTGAGTCAAAGGAGTGGCAGGAGTCTAGCAAGTACTAACAAAGAACATACGGAGCTGGTCTAGATATAACAGAGATCATGTCAGAAAACAACTTGCCAGAAAACACTGCTTCACCAAGTGGAAAACTTTAAATGGGAATGCTGATCACAGAGCTCTCACTACAGAGAGTTTTGACTCCACTAAATGCAGACAGTGAAAGACTTCAGATTTTTTTCCCCCAAATTGGATTAAAAACAAATGGCAGATAACAAAGCCTGCAATTTCTCTTTTCATCACTTTTATTATGTGTATATATATATAAATAACAATGAAAGAAGCAGTCATATTTCTCCCTACTTTACTATTTCATGAAAAAATTGATACGTAAATGTTCCTGCTCATCATTATAGTTTAATAACTCCAGTTATTTTCTGAGGCCTTTTTGAAGCAGTAAGATCTTTTCTGAATCATTTAGGAAGGCTCTTTAGGCAAATCATGTTCACTATTTTCTACGAAAAGCTGAGTTATAAACAAAAATAACCAAAACCAGCAATATTTGCTCAAAGGATAAGTGAACTACTACTTGGAACACCAAGAATGAGCCAAAAGTTCCTGAGCTACAGCCACAGAACACATTTCACTGTAAGCATTGCAAGCGTTTATTTTCATGAGATCTTGCAATGTTCTAACACATTTTGAAGTATATTGCCTAAGATATTTTCATTCAACAAATCCATTATATATATGTTCATGTCTACCAACAACCTCAAAGTGCATTTTTTTCTGGTCTGGCACCTGATTCTGTATCGCTGGAGAGAGAAGTACTGTCACTACTGCACCACTGAGGAGGGTGGATGCAGGACAAACCTCAGGGACAACACACTTGAGCAGGATGCACTTACAGCATAAGATTTTTAGTCTTGTCAACTGCCAAGATAATTTTTCCCTGGAAGCCAGTCAAAATCATTTTTCATTTGTGGAGACTGATTTCCAGGACAGATATCAGTCACAGCTGTTTATAGTCATATGTATATTTTGTGCTAACTGTTATCATCTGGAGTTTTTAATTCAAAAATAAACTACTTCTGTTAAAGTTTAAAAAAACCTCTTGGTAAAAAAAATAAAAGGAGATCAAGTGGAAGAAGTTGATAAATTGCGGTCTTTTTATGGAATATCTAATACAGAATAAAATACCCTTAAATTGACAAATAAGGAAAATTACAAATGTACTTATTTTTAGTAACAAAAAACCCCAACAACTTGGTATATCTCTGAAAATGTCAGGGAAGTTTCGG
This sequence comes from Monarcha castaneiventris obscurior, assembly GCA_026261815.1. Taxonomy (NCBI): domain Eukaryota; kingdom Metazoa; phylum Chordata; class Aves; order Passeriformes; family Monarchidae; genus Monarcha; species Monarcha castaneiventris. The sequence goes on from JAMPIT010000388.1 coordinate 7,596,300, forward strand.
GTAAAAGACTGCATCAAAGGTTACTCAGAGACCACTCCCAGTTAAAGAGAAAATAATTTGCAGAAGTTCAAAAGTCATTAAGAATTCTTTATGCAATAAATAAATCTTCCACAATATAATTTTCATTTGTTACATGTAGCAGATATAGTGCAGTTATATCTCTTTTAATATCTGTTAGCTTTAGTACATAGCATTGGTCTCTGTCTTCAGAGAATTTCTCTCCCTCCTGCGAAATTTAATTCTTGGGCTTTTGAAATAGCAGAACAAAACAGCTCCTTTTTAAAGATAATTTTTAATGAAAAGTAATATGTCTTTGTTTAAAACAACAAACTAGGCATATCATTAGTGACAATGTCTGTTCTTTGTTACTGAATATCTCCTTGGCTTTCCATATACTGGTTTCTACTGCTGAGTTTCACTGCTCATCCAAAACACCTATGAAGATGAGTCTTCACTTCCATGTTTTCTCAGAAAATAATTATAAATTTGGCTCAGATAACTAGGGAAATATTGTTACAATATTTCAACAACTTGTTTAAAATTAAGTGTAACTCTAAGTGAAAATCTTGTGGGAGGGGTGTCAAACATTCTTTCTCTTTTCTAGAATTTTTGGAGTCTTGAGAGAAATGTTCTAGATATGAGTTTGTCATTAAAGGTAAAGAACCACTGTTTTCAAAAAGAAATGTTTATAGTCACTGGTAGTCGTTATTCCAGTTTTCCACATGCATATTTCAGAATCCATTAATTTCTGATACTATTATATAGGTTGCTATATTCTGCAACTTCAAAACTTGATTTTTATTGCAAGAGACATAAATTGTTCTGTGAGAACAAACTGAGACCAAATAGTTCTGCCATATTCAGCACTTGTGGAATCTCTGTTTCTGTGTTTTCTTAACAGATATTCACTTTACTAATTGTATGCATTAGAATCTTTAGGCTAAAAATATTAAAATTTTAAAAATGCTTTTGAAAATCCATAATTTTTATGCCTCTCAAGAAAATATATTTGACATTTTGCAGATGAAGCTGAATGATATCTTTAAAGAAATGGCAGTATTATTTATTACTTCTATCAGTGGTTAATAAATAAGATAAAGGTTTTTAGTTTTGTGGTTTTAATTTCTTTTAAAATCATGTTTTATTACATTGGACAGAATAAATCAAATTGTTTGCTATCTCGTCCACTGTCCCAGCAGTTCTATTGATCGGTGATGAATGAGTCCCCAAATTGCCTACTGTGTGCTCTATTCATGCTCACTGCATTGCTTGTTTTAGCTATGCTTATTGTGAGACACAAAAACAACCCAAAAGTGAAAACAGCAAAGCTGCAGGTGTGGGAAAATTAAGAAGCTTTGCCGAGGAAGGTCAAACTTTGGATAGGCTGAACAGCTCTGAAATACTCTAGAGACTGACTTAAGGTGTGAGACATCTGCTTTTCATTTTCTTACCATATCTTAACTCAGACAATTGCAAATCAAAAACTAGACGTCTTTTAGAAGTTGGATCACATACTGAGGAACAAAAGGAAATTTTAAGTTGACTCAGGCAACAACGATAAACATATAGAAAGGGGATATTCTCTCCTTTCTTTTTATTGTACATAAGCTCCTCAACAAAGTCTTTATAAAAATAAGTAGAAGTCCATTTCCTCATGACTGGTTTTCTACTTTGTTCTTTCACACTCTCCCAAAGGCTCATCACCACTCACAACATTGAAACCCCGGTGCAGCACTGGATACTCTTTGTGCTCGGGGAAGACACACCAGGTCCTATAAAAGAGGCAAAGCTGAGCAGTGTTTAAATCACTTTTGCTTATTGCTGTGCATAACATAAAAACTGATAATTGCCAAAGGTGCCAATTTTGAAGCTTCAAGAGAGCTAATATAAGTTTCACTTTGCCTGAAAGATAAATTCCATTCCAACTTTCTAAAAGGACAGCATCAAGAAAATAAAACTGATTAAATAATATCATCTCTTTATTTTAATGTGGTCAGCAAAAATGGGCTTCTCCAGTATACCCACAGTTGGGGAAAACAACAGTTGTTTCCATCAATACATACGCAGGCAGCAAAAAAAGGAAAAAAAAGTAGTGTAGTGCCTTTATTCTAGGATATTTTTCTTACAGTTGGAAAAGACACTTTTCCAGTATTCAAAGCCAAATGCTCTAACACGAGATTTAGAATGTAACTGCAGGAAGCTTTTTTTTAAATATGTGGAAAATAAAAATTAAAAATATAGAAAGCCCATCTTTTTTTTTTCTCCCTGTCAGGCTGAATTTTAAAAAAAAGCAGCAACAGCTCATCACTTCTGGAAATTTGGCTATTAATAGATTCTTAATACAGATTTTAGGAACTAGATTCTCTCTTTCACCGGTCTTTTGCCTTACCGCTGTTATTTGTCTCTTTAGAATCTCAAGCAACTGGATTTAAATTTGCAGTTGATTTAGGGTAGAACTTCTACACAGTATTCCTCTCACTCCAGTGTATTGTGGACATGTAAATGATCCATGCACTTTTGCACAGTACATGACTGTAGAGAAAAGTAGAAAATGTTGCAGACAACTTGAAGCACTTGAAAGGAAAAATACAAAAATATAACTATGAGAAAACTCATTAAAATCACTTAGAAGTTTGGAATATCCATGGCAATAATGAAGCATGGAGGGACTAAAATCATGTGATAGTGGCCAAAGTTTTGTATTACTTACAATTCATCACTGTCAGAATTTTCAGACTGTTGTACATTTGTTTAAATATTTTCTCAAGGATCTCACCATTCCAGGCACTCAGCCAGTATAAAACACATATAAGTTTGTTATAAAATAACTATAATTAACATCAAATTCTCTGGCATCATAGACTAGCATAATATCTGCTGGCAAAAAAAGAAGAAAAATTTAGAAAAATATATTCAGTTTTTCATTTAAATGCAATTTCATTTATAAAAGTTTTAAAAATGCTACAGTGTTTAGAAACTACATTCAATTATCCACGTTACACAATTCAGTTTTCCTGTCCAAGCCTAGATTACCAGCAGAGCCACTCTGCACTTCCTACAGCAACCAAAAGATGTTCACATTCAACCCAGTGACCCTCTGATGACAATTAGTCCTAAAGACAGGACTGACAGTGAGGAATTTTTTCCCAGGTTGGCCAATATTATAATCCTTGCTTTGCCCAACTTGCTTTGCATCACTGATTTGCCCAGGTGAAATAGTTTTTTCTTAAAAACATAGGTTTGATTTTCTACAGATCAGATATTTTGGACAACTGCTTTTTCAAGGAGACATTGAATCAGAACTAGCTAAAATTCTTATAGTTTTATGTTATTGAAAAAGTAATTCCACTATGTAACCTTTAACAGCTAAGTTTAACCATGCACAGATGCAGCTGCTACTAAAACAAGGAGCAGAATTCATTCCAGATAGTCATTATGCTAAATCTTTGAAGGCTATGGAGGAAATGAGTGTAGAGCTTCTAATAAAGCATTTACAAGCCAATTATGAATTTTTGTGCATTTCTAGACTAGAAAGACTGACTACTAAACTAAGACATTCAAAAGTCTTAGTCAAAAGAGCTAAACTGTATTATGCATACATAAAAATAACATGAAATTCCAGCTTTTACCACAGTATTATACATTAGTGTTTTATATTTGACATGGTAAAGTTGTACATGAAAAGGTATGTTCTGCTCTGTTTACCAGGAAGGATTGGTTTTACCACTCAGGGATGCATTATTTGTTTATTGATCTGGAGAAGAGCTACGTGAAGCTGTGACTTTCTCTAATTATCTATCTTTGCTACCATTGAGTAGGCCCTGGACAAATGATACTGCCCTCTTTGAAATCAGCACATAGGCTAATTTACTGATAATTCTAAGAGATCTGGGGAAATAATCTTAAATTAACTTCTCTGTTGAATACTTAGAGCACTCTGCAGAGGATTAACTGAATCCTGAAGCAGCAAGCACCAGTCACAGTGTCACGTGCCTTCTGCGTACTCATTTCCGTCCCAGATTGTTGAAATACAGAATATTAAGGCCAACAAAAAAAAAAAGTCATTACCAAAATGATTTTAGATTTCTATGGCCTTTGTCTACAGTCAGAAACAGCGAACTGCTGCACAAGTAACAGCAATATCAGAAAGCATCTGTGCCTTGTACTGGCTGCTTGTATCTGTGACCAGCCCAATTCCCATGAATTAGCTTTACTCTTCCAGATACGCACAGTGTGATTCACATTCGCACATTTTTTGAAAGAGATGGAACAAAACTCAGGTTCTAACCTGAGACACGGTTTTTCTAACTTTACCAACCTGGCAAAAAAACTTGTTCTGTGTTAATCTTGTAGCTAAAGACTCAAGGAACAAATTTACATAAGGATTTAATTTTTTCCACATTATGTTCTTCAAGTATGCTTAAACAAGGAAAAAAAGATCACACATTTCAATTACCAAAAAACACACAAGGATGGAGCAACCTTTTTTATAACCTTTTGTACATTTTATAAACAACACAAAAGTATTAAACAATTTCCTTGGCCTTAATACCCTTTATTGTCTTGATTCTTTCTCCTCTCTTTTTTAAAGCCAAAATCAAAATGTTTTGTTGTGTTGATCTTATTTTCATTGTAATTTACATTCAAGCTGATTTTGAAAGCTGTTTTAAAGTTCTAACTTAAGTGAAAATGCAGCCACTACACAATAAAATCCTTGGGAAGAAATGTGATTTATGCAGATGAGTTTGTTAACAAAATTTACACATAAATGAGAACATTTTTTTCCATTCCGGTTGCTATTACAAAGAAACACTGGGAAGTAAATTATCTGTAGAAGAGTACAAGATAAAAAATGTATTAAAAGCTGTAAGAACGAAATTGAAATGTCAAACATAGTTACTTATAAAAAACAGGTGATGGACTCCTTGTAAGCTACCTATTAAAAAGAGTAATCAAACTGAACTAAAATGACTTTAGTTCTCCCACTAAACTTGTGGCTCAAATTCTCCACAGCTTTATTGCCTGTTTGCAGAGTTTCATTCACTCCTAGGCAGTGCAGGCTTTCTGAAAGTTAAGGCTATATATGATAAGACTCTTTATTACTCACACACATAACATTTGAATTCTGCTACAGGATTCCACAAAATCCTGATAAATGCTTCTTAGCGCTAAGGTTTTATGCATGCCATAACCAAGATGCTCTGCAGCCTGCAGAAGAGGGAGATGTGGTACAAATGCAGGTTTTCAAGCTGTAAAAAGGCCGTGAAGCCAAAACTGAGACAAGGTCATTGTGACCAAGGCTGCTCCTGGCTGCAGGGCACGTTTTCCTCAGGACCGCCCCTTCAAACCCCATCCCATTTCCATCCCCCAGTTCCACCACCCCTGGTCACCTTCTGGTGGGGTGGTGACGCCTCCTGCTTGGGACCTGGGGTCCTGGGACAATGGGGCCAGGAGCATAAAGCATAACGCTGTGACCAAAGTCTCCTCGCTGGCAGGCCTTTTCAAGCCGATGGGAAGTAGGGCCACTTGAGCTGGACATGGCTGGCTTGTCAGTTCCTGACAACAAACTGTGTTTGGTACGCAGGGCATTCATGGGCAGTGTCATGCTTTTGTCCAGAGCCATGCTGACTTTCCCCAGGTCGGTTTCTGGCTTTTGCGGACGGGCAATGGTGTTGAGAAATCCACCCAAGCAGAAAGGGCCCCCCTGGCTGGTGATTTCTCACATTTAATTAGTTGATTTTCCTTTCCTGCAGTCAGGAAGAAAATGGAATTACATCACGCCCCATGTAGCCTTGGAAAAGGACCAATTGTTTCTAATAGAGCTGCTGGCGACAGGCACAATGCATGTGCTCCTTGTTTCACATCGGATATTAGATCGTCCAAATAAGTCTGAGTACTCCTGCTCAGAGGATCCTCAATAGGGAACAAAGGGGACCAGGCTTCTCCTGTGTCACTTCCAGCACCCCACAAAAAGAAAATCTTTATTTAGGCACGCTTCACTCTTTTTCACACTTTCCAAGCATCTTTTGAGACTCAGAGATTGGTTTGGAGAGCAATGGTTTACTACATGGAAGTAGTGACCTGATGTTTTATTCTACTCATCAGTAATTGGCTAAATGAATGCCTCTCCTACTTCACATAACTGCAGCCATGTCTGGTTGTAAATTTACAGTCACCAAGAAGTATGTGATGGGCTTATGACACTTGGCCCTGGGACTCTGCAGTAATGACAGTTTATTAAATTAGGTACATTTCCCACAGGCACACAGATTATGTTACAGATTTTACACAGACGCTTCACTACAGTTTATGTTTAAAAAACCCAACCAGCCAACCAACAGAAAAACCCCAAGAATTACCATATTTAATCACACCAGTGGTGCATCACAGTCAGTACTGGGTCTCTAAAGGCAGTGTATGGGTAGGGAGAAGCATGGATAATACCTCACATAGAAATACCTCTCCAGAATACAGCATACATATCAAAAAAGTAGTACTCCCCTGGAATATCCACTCCCTTTGCAGTGATTTGTTGCTTATATAACTCTGTGAATCAGAGTATTTAAGAGCATTGGATGAGCTTCTGTCCTACCTATTTCAGCATTACTGACATGCTCAAGCCTTGCACAAAATATCTAAAAACGCTTTCCCCAATCACTTCTCAATCAGGCAAGATGCATGCCTGAGAATTACCTGGGTATACTTTTCTTACCAGCACATGCTCACTTGCATGCCTGTCAAAATTGATGTGCATTGCCTGTGCTTCTAAACCAGTATCCAAGATCTGAGAAGAGGTTATTTCTTCCAGGTGCTAAAAAATATGCATAGTTCTAACACAATTTTTTACTTTGCAACTGTTTCAAACTAATCTACCTGTGGGAAAAATGCAGGCAAAACCTGTTTCTGTTAAATGCTAGAGATGGGGGTCACTACTATAAGTACCTGAGTTAAAATATTTTCCTATCAATATCCATCTCCGTGTGTGAATTGCAGAGATGAGAGTTGTTCTTTTATTATATATGTGGACAATATGTGACCGCAGAGTCATCCTACTTCAAAAAGCAGGATTAGAATGCAATCATGATCCACAAGAGGGTCATGCAATCATGATCAACAAATGGAGGGACATTTGTAGCAAGCAGACTTCAGCAGGGAGCATCATCAGGATAGGATGTAAGGAAGAGTAGGTGGTATCAGATGATGTTATACCTGAAATAAAAATTACTGGACCGGCATTACTTCCCAGATGATTCTGTAGATGAGCTTATCAGACAACTTCTTATTACTGCTAATGACCTTAAGGCATAAATGCTGTATTATTCCTGTTATTTATCCCAAACAACAGGCCTCTAGGACTGACAATGTCTACATAGATACACTTGTTCCTGCGCCAAGAGAGACAGAAATCTCCAAGCTTTCACTGAGAACTTTTGGATTCAATATTAATGAACAACACAATATGAGTCCATATGGCTGGTGAGGCCTGAGCTGGAATTCACAGGACATCAGTCAGTGTACTGCAGGAGTCAGGTCTTATATATTTTTTAAAATAGAGTTTGTTTTAATGGTATATTAAGCCACTGATGTCAATAATGAAAGAGAAGCGACAGATGTGCCTGTGCAGATCAACTAAGCTTTTTTAATGTTTTTAAATTATTTGTTCTGTTGTAGACCTACATTACCTAACAAAAGAAAAATAGATTTGACTGGTATACATTCTAATTAGTTATACTAAATTTAGTCAAAAATAGGAGTTTCTCTTTCATGCATGTCTTTTGATATGTTTTTTAATGTGTTCATTCTGAACTGGAATAAAACAATATATTTTGATGTTTCCAAACCAGTGGCTGCTTTTGTCAAAACAATAAAATATCAAATTTACAAAATAACAATTCTCTAGAAGAACAGAAAGCAGATAAAAAAAAGCACATTAAAAGAAATTTTACAGGAATTCATTACAAAGTAGGCTTAACACATACATAAAGTATATTTGCCAAAACCAGATGTTTTGTCTGTAAAAAAAATAATTAAAAAGGAAAAGAAGAAATTTATTTTCTGGTAGCTTGTCACTCAGGGAAAGAAATCCCAATATGTAAAATGTATAGGGTTGAACAAAGAAGAAAGAAATCACTACACTTTAATTAGGCCTCCACTCCTGGCTTCCCACAGTGCAGTGGTTTTGAGATTAATCCACCAAAAATATATACAAACCAAAGCAGAGTGGTAGATTAATGGAGCTGGATGACTACACAGCCACTCCTGGCAGCTGAGGCCAAGACTGTAGACGTGTTAGAAAACTGCACCATGGCCATGCTCTGTCTAAAACTAGGACACAGACAAGGAAGCTGGGTGAATACAATATACAAGTTGTAAGTCTAACTCAAGTGTTTAACAGTGTTAGTGGGCAACTGATTATCCCAGTGCAAGTTAATGTTCAGTGGTGTCTGTAGAGGCTTGGTAACCCATAAAGTTTCTGTTTAGGATATGGCACATCACCATGTCTTAAAGAAGAGGAAGTCTGTGTAATACAGTGGATAAATCCTGCAAAAAGGAATAATGACTGTCCTGCAAAAGTGATGAAACAACATTAAAAATCTATGGGAAAGGATGAAGATGGATAACTCCTGCCCAGTGTGGCAGAGCAAAGACCGACGACCTGTTCCCAGAAGTGAGATAATGGCTGCTGGGTGAGCCGGAGAGCTCCTTGATGTGAGAACTCATTAAAACTTGCCATAGCTGCCTTCTCTACAAGCCTGTCCAATAATATGCAACTAAGATACAATTATATATATCCTGTGGATGGGTTCTCTGCATCAACTCATAATCAGTTACTGATATCTCCTTGATTTTGACAACTCCTTCAGCTCAAACAGTCCCAAACAACCTCCTAGTCATCCTATCAGACACAAGGCTAAGTTCACTCTTTAATTACATTTCCTCTGATTAATTTAAATTTATTTTTGTGACAGAGATTTGTATTGTGTTGAAATACCATCAATACCCAAAAGTTGCACTTGAAAATCCACTGTTGAGTTTTTCACATACCTGGAAGCATTATTGGAGCCTCAGAAATATAAAAATAGTTGACTTTACATGTGAAAGTCTCCCACAATGACATTAAACACCCCTGAATTATTTTAACATCCATATTGCTAAATCATGGTTTAGACAACTTTCTGTAGCCCCTTAAGTGTTATTTTCACAGTAATGTATGACTTTGAAACAACAGCAAAGGGCACAGCGTTTTCCTGGCATTTACAGTAAAGGTGAAAATGATGTTTAAAATGCCACAAGTAAACACAGATACAGGGCTCAACATGTAACAAAGCCCACACTTCCCAAACTAACAAAGGTAGCATCAGCTTGGAGCTTGAGCTATATAGAAACTCAAACTATATTTGCTGGCTACTTGCTTTAGACAGCACTGCTTTCCTATGATCACAGAACTCTGCCTGTATTTTGATTCAGTATTCACATGTGAAGAACATTTGTTAATTGTCCATTTTAACACACAGTGAAATGCTGGAGCTCAACTGAAGGCTTAGAGCCGGTTTGACATGTATCAAGTGGGTGTATTGAAAAGGCAACTTCAAAATTGAGGGATTGTTTTAAGTGGTTTAAACCTATCCTCTAAGACAACTTTGTTGCTAAAAAGCTGCAGAGGTTTAAAATAAAAATAACACATTCTTAGCCTGTTTGCATTTCCTATTCAAAGAGGTTGTTCATCTTTAATCTTACCTCTTTATCTCCAGAACCCTGAATGGGGGAAAAAGACAGAGACTATACCAGAATCCTTTGCTCTATCAACAGATACATGGGAATTAGAAAATAACCCTCTGCTCATTTGCCAATAGCCTTTGCAAGTCACCTAATTAGATGATTAAGTCATTAAAGGGATATGCGCATCTGAAAAGCCTCTAGTCAGCCTCTGAAATCAGAGGAGATAAAGACAAGACTCATTTCTTTTTTTCTCTTACACTGAAAAGGTAATTAATCCATTTAACTCTGCCTAGCACTGCTTTTCTGCAGTAAAAAGGAGAGACTGAAGCAGGATTGCTTTTCAGAAACACTCTTTGAAACACCAGAATGACAAATGCCTCTTTCTTTTGCATGACACATGAAGAGGTTAGGTTTAGCCTCCAGTGGTCAAAATTATTTAGACAAGAGATCAGCAACAGTGTGTGTAATGGTGACTTTGGTATTTGGGATGTTACTACCTGCTAATTTGACTTTGTTGTAGCTCAGTGCAAAGTCTCTCTCCAGAGCAGCACGTAAGGCTGGTAAATAAAATTCTGAAGAGAAAGTTATTTAGCATCATTCACCTCCTCCTATAGAGGCTTCACAGAATCATTCCTGAGTGTGTGTCACCTTCAGGATAGGGGCTGACTTCCAAACAGTAACCACAATGTGTTGTGATTTCCAGGCTTTTACTGTAAAACCGGAAGTAGTGTGCTGGAAATGACATACAAACCTGTGCTGCCCTAGCAACTAAGGAAAGCTCCACATTTTAAACTGCTAACTACAGTGTGGATAAATCAATGCTCAAACCCTAATTGTTAAGATCTCCATCTGTGTAAGGTTTGAGGCTTAATTTCTGTGAATACATTACGATATTTTCAATATAACATAACTGTGAAGAAATAAAGGTCAACAGTAAAAAACAGAGCTCAGAAAAACCTTAATCCACAATGCTGTTGTCAGGTTTTCTCAGATCAGAGAGCACAGCCTGTGTTGCAATAGCTCAGCCTCATCACTTCAGCGATGTGAGAGTATCTGAACAGAGGTGGCAGCTGACAGAGGTCCTACACTATGCTTTGCAATTCCTCTCTCTAGAATTAAATTGGTGAATGAGGTAAAGAAAAAAAGATTAGTCCTATGAGCTTAAAACAAGAAACTTTTTCCTCTGCTTCACAGGTCTAGAATTTTTCCTGGGTCTGGCTACAGGAATCCTAGCAACACTATACAGCAAGAAGCAGTGTCAAACATGGAAAGCATATAACTATAACAAACTGCCACCATTATTCTAAAGTCTGACATCTCTATGTCAAAACAATTCCTAGTTTTGAGCCACATTTGGATTAAAATTCATGTATGCTCATACAGTTGTTGTGCTTGCAGTGCAGTAAGTTCAATTAGAACATTGTGTGATTTCCACAATAATTTTTTGAAAGAGTTCAGCATTGATCTATTCCCTGTTATTCTGTTGTGTGTGGCCCTCGCAGTGATTCAATACTGTATCCAAGAAAATCAGAGAAATCACTCTGAAAGGTTTAGTACACAGTTTCAATGCACACTTTTGTAGTATGTCTTGATTGAAACTTTCAGTGATGTAAGAGACAAAAAATCTGATGTACAGACAGACAACACTTTTCAAATTTTGTGACCAGATTATTGTGATGTGCCTGCATAGATGCATATTTTCTTGGGAGGGAGGGTGCAAAATATGAATCTAAATCTTCACAAAATACTATAGATCCTTAAAAATCCATGAATTGTCAAAGAAGTCCAAATATTTCATTGAAGAGTCAATTGGCACCTTGATATCAAATAGATATACTTCCAGGATGTGTTCCTTTAGGCAAAATGATTATCAGTCTTCCTTAGTTGACAGCAATTTAATAATAATATCAACATGAATTATTAATTTTTAACAATACTATAAATACATTGAAAATTTCTTGTCAACCCTTGCCTAGAAGGCAATAAATGAAACTTCCCCCAGATAAACTGAAATATAGCTCTTAATTCATTATTTTTCTCTCAAAAATGCAAATGGATGAGAGAGCATTCATTTAGCAAATGTTCTTTATTTTATTCATTATTCAATAGTTTGTGTTCAGTTAAATCCTTATAGTAACTTTGTTTTTTCCTTGTTATTTATAGAATCTATATTTGAAATGCACAAAAGCAAATACCTACTTCTCACCTTCTATCATGAGACACTTTCTTTCTGTCCCACACTAACTAATGGTACTCTGCACTACATGATACTTTTAATTTTAAATATAAAAAGGGAACAAAAAGGCAACAAAATATGTGTCTTGAGGATGTCCTGGCCTAGTAATTTTCTATTTTCTCAAACTAGTTTTTTTTTTCCCTAGTTTCTTAAAAAATTTAACCTCTACAGGAATGGCCAGACCAAAATACCAAGTACATCAAAAGGCTTTGTGCGTTATTTTAATGGTAAGGCCTTTAACAGGCAAACACTAATCGGTATGCAAGTTCATTACAGTATGAGAAAACAGAAGAAAACAGAAGTGGAAACAGTTTTTAACTATCTAAGCCATTCTTTTGAATTCTAATTTGATATATCAACATTATTTCCCTCATTATACAAAAAAAAACCCAACATATTATTTCATATCTCAGTACATTCTAGATTTGCAGGGAAGGTGAGCAAAGCTGAAAAACCTTAGGCTATAAACTCAGCCTTAAGCAAAAAAAAAACCCTGCCGCTGTCTTGCTTGAGTGGCCCTTGAGAAATCCGTGAATAAATGTTTTTTTGCTCTTATTATAGACAATATTTCCTGCCTTCCCTACCTCAATTTGCATTACATACTTTTGACTGAAGGCAATAACAACAATACCAGGAAAAGAAACACATGTCAAAGGACATCTAGATAGCAACCTCTCAATGGTCGAAACCCTTCAGACAAACTGTAACTTGCAAATGTAACTAGTACCATACCATAAGGCAAGCTAGCTCAAGCTATCAGCTGAAGTAAAGATATTTGGTATCTTGCTGAAAATTTCTCATGGCTAGCATTTCATCTGCAGTGAAGAATTATTTTTGACAGGACGCCATAGCATATTGAGTTATTCTAACCCACTGCTGAAACATTCTTAGTTGCAAACACTTAATGAAATAGCTTTAGGCCTAAATATGTACTTTTCCCATAAACTAATTATTAATCAAAATGGAAATATAGGTAATAAAATGAAAGAAATTAGTGTAAGGGAAACACAGGGAAAGTTGTAACCATAGTTGTCGCAAAATACAGACAACCAGAAGGGCAGGACAATTCTGGATGGCAGCTAATTCACCAGGGACAACGTCAGGAAGTAACTAATGTATCTAACTAATGTATAAAAGAGAGAATTAAAATACACTTTTAGGGCTCAGGTAAAGATAAATATAGTCTGTGTGTACATTGAGTGTAAGGAAGAAATAAGCATTGCAGAGTTAGCATTGAAAACCTGTCATCACAAATTTCCTTCTTCATTTTCTATCTCAGGTCAGCCTACCATTTCCAAAACCTTCTTAAAGCATTATCAGGTTTCTATTTCCCCCTTTTTTCCCCTGTTGGTTTTTTTTTAGTTTCTTTTTTTTTCTTTTCTTTTCTTTTTTTGCCAGCTGCTCCATTCATACCACCTATACACTAAGGTCTCCCCCTGTACACAAATTCCCACAATGCAGTTGGGTACGGAAAAGAATATATGCAGGAGCTGAAAGCTGATTTTTTCAGTCTGTCCAATGTTAAGGTTTTAATGTTTGTTGTCTAACGTTGTTTTGCCAGTCCAACACCAAGAAAACACCATCAAAACTGTAATCATCCTGGCTGGCATAGGTCATGAGAGCAAGTTTAATGCAAGTAAGCTGCAACTATCACAGTCAGGGCTAAACAGCAATGCTTAACAACATATTTCAATGCAAAAATGATTTACTGCATTTGTTCCCAAATGACCTTTTCCAGAGTCAGTACTAGACAAGCTCCAGGTCATGCTGTGCAGAAGCTTAAGATCTTAGTACCCCCCCAGCCTGTTCTTCCCCAACAATGTCAGCAAAAGGGCAAAGCTGACCGAGGAAGTTTGGCTGCTTAGCACCAACCCAGCACCACTGGTGATGAAAGCCCTGAGATTTCTTGCTGATGCAGCTGAGCTGCACTCACACATTCCTATTTTGTTTTTCCCATTTTTGTCCCCACAAAATTGATGCTTATAAATTCATAACGGGTCATCTTTCAATGTCATATCAGAAACCCTGAAGTTAAAAAAATGATCTTTGAGAAGAAATTTTCAGACTGCACAGCATCTTCCCATAAAAAGCAGACCCATTGACTTTCAGTATTATATCATCACTTTGAAGTCAGTTGGATGATTCTCACAAAAGGTCAAATGAACAAATGAGAGACTTGCCAGGATTTATTTTAGGTGTTTATACCCCATTAAACAGGGTTACCATCACCTGCTTTCCAAGACAGCATTTTTCTCTTTGGATTGCACAGGGTATATTAGAGATAATGAATGGAAAAACACAGGTTGTTTCTATCTCGGGATTTATCTCTGCTTAATTCAACTTTGTTCTGCTCTTCAGACAAAGTGATAACTTGAAGGAAAATGACCAGAGCTTTTTGGAGCACAGTAATGCCATCTCAAAAAATCCTCTATCAGACCTTGGCATGCCTCCTCTCCTGTATTCTCTCCTGAATTCAGCAGGAGGTTTCCAGTATGACAACTGATCTACTAGACTTCCTACTAAACAAGCCAGAGCTTTATACTGGATAAGCCACTTTAAAGGTAGCTGTGAGGAGCCTGCCAGCCATGAGCTGCATGCAGATGAAAGTGAATAATGCAACATGCAGCATGCAGCAATATTCTGCCAGTACTGATTCCATCTACACAACAAATACTCATCATGTGCACATAGACGGCAACTGAATCAATTATAATCTTTCAAGAAGGGTAAAAACAAAGACCTACGTTTTCAAAGCAAATGTCACCAAAACAGTTAAAAAAGACAAAAGCCAGATAAAAATATGAATAGAAAAGATCTCTTGATTGCTCTTCTCATTGTAAACTGCATGGTGAGGGGTTTTTCTCCCGTTTGAAGGGTCAGAATAAAAAGTCTGAAGTAAAAATCTCGTTTAAGTTTTCATCTTTGAAAGGATCTGCTCTTGGAAAGAAAAAAAAGCTGATAATATTTTAACATGTAGGGATCAAAATAACAGTGCCACTCACTATCAGAAAGTAAAATACGTTTGAAGCATGTTATTTTCAAACTTTCTTGCCCTGAAGAATAACAAGATTTGTAGTGTAGCTAGGGAAAGTAAATGCACAATAATAAAACCACAGAAATGTCAGATGACTCCTTTCTGGTGGGCAAACATAACACACTGGCCAACATTTTCTGCTCTACACTTATTTCTGAAAGGAAGTCCCATCAACATATAGCAGCAGTAGAGCTTCTACCACTTAAATACATTTGATAATTGAGACACAGAATATCATATATAAAGTATGCATTTAATCTATGCTCTCAGGGAAGAAAATATAGCTACAGAATGAACAAACCCCTAAGACCTACTGAGTTAAAACAAGGAGATACGCCTTGAGTCTCACAGTCTTTTTATTATGTAGTATATTACGTGGTGTTACAAACCGCTTACACAGAAGAAAAAAACAAACAATTTTTTTTCTTCAAGCTTTCATTCTCACTTACCTGCATAGATTAAAACAAGCAAGCAGACACATATGCCAAGATATAATTAAATAATTAACTTCATTGACACCTTCTACTTATTTCCTGCTCCCAAAGCAGCTTCTGCAGCAGCTGACAGCACCCCCTTTGGCTCGTGGAAGGAATTAAAAGGTGCTCCTTCTGAGGGAACCCAGGCCACATCCAGCTTGGTGGTTATTTGAAGATCTTGCGACCCACCATGGTCATGTCCATCTTTGACGGAAAGAATATGTATTGTAGTTGTGTTTGAATACTGCTAGTTGCTAATTTTGTTCAGTGTGGAACTGAAGTAGTCAAGTTGATGTTTGACTGTTCTATTTATAGGCTGTCAACCAAGTATGATGCAATTTTAATCTAAATAAAAGACACCAAAATATATATATGTTGTGTTCAGTTATTATTGCTATTATTATGCATAATGTTTATTAATGAGACAGGGAAGGTATGAATGTCCTTTTCACAGTTTAGTACAAGGCTGAACAAAGTCAGGTTTTAGTACTACACTTATTGATGAAATGTTGCATTGCAGTGAGAAAAAAAATAATTTGGACAAGCTTGAACTATTTTCCACTGAACACCACCTTCCTTTGCAGGCAACCTCAAAATGTCCAGATGTGTCTAAGAAAAAAATCACACAAAAAATTGAAATAGTTGTTTTCCTCAGTTTCAGTGAGATTTCTGGACTCCACCAGACAAGATAGGCTGTGAATCATAGTCTTACAATATGAAAAATAAAAAGGAAGTCATAAAGAAGATGAGAACACACATGTATTTTGAAAAATGCCTTTCATTAAGCTGTTTTCCCCTGACCATTATTATATTTTCCTACACTTTAACAAGAGTCACAGAAACACATGAAGTAATATGAATTCATGATGAGGAAGTGGAGGGAGATGAGTGAATTTTGCTGTTCACAACTGCAAAGAACTGCAGTCTTTCCTCCCTACTCAGCGCCTCTCTGGAATGGAAAAATCTGTCTCTAATTTTCCACTTACCTTCAGTGGCAGAGTAGAAAACATTCCCAAGTGGAATTGTAAATCTTTGACCACACTCCTTAAGAAAATGAAGACTTTTGGTTCCTTTAAAAAATTAGTTACCCGAGTTTATAGTGAAGAGAATTGATTTTGTCACGTTCTAGTATGTGCTTAATTTAAGGTATTTAAAGATTGTGTAAGAGGAATTAGCAAATTTCAAAATAATGGTGAGCATGAGTTCTTAAATGAGTCAAATGCTCATGATACTGTTTTCTAGGCTATAGTTTGTTGACACTGCCAAAAGGCTGCTTCTTTTCTCAAAGGCATCACACACCCTCACGTGTTCCCCTTTCAGCAGAAAATTATAAGATTTTCTTGCACATAAGGAAGGGTCACTGTGCAATTTTCTTTTATTATAATTTGAAATCCCACAAATATAGTTTCTAATCATACTCTAGGGAACATAACAGTTTTGGCAAAATGCAAAGAGAAGGTTGAATTGAAAAAGAGAGTAAAAAAAACCCACATTAATTTCTGCATAGCATTTGAGTGTTTTCTCCTAGAAAGACAGGAACTATCACGAGGCCAGCTTGAGATATTTGGGTTTTATTGAAAGAAACAAAGTTGTGCAAATATATGCCCAGAGAATATTTTGAGTCAAAAATATTTTGACATTCTTCCAAAATGTACATATTTAACTTTGGAATCATACCTTCCATACATTAAATTTTCTTTGCTTATTTGCTAAAGCATGAGAACTACAAAGCTATTTTAAATATAAAGTTGGAATGATGCATACAATTTAATAATACTGATTCATAAGAAGATTTAGCTTACATTCACAAACTTACAAGTAAGTCTGTTATCTATTTTTGAGTGTCTGCCCTGAAAGACCTAAATACTGTGTTTCAAAAACACTTTACAAACAATCAGAGGTTGTTCATTGTAAATTATTTCCAAATATTCACTCAAGAGACAGCTAGCTATCCTAGGACAGAATGCTGTAACCCTCTTATTTTTAGTGAGAATATCACTTCAGTGACTACAACAATCACAATTCTCCTGGCTATGTTGAATTGGTTATCAAGCAGAAATTGCATTTTCAGAAGCTTAAGACAGAGAGAAGGCACTATCCAGCAAACATGGCCAAGTATGAAACCAGAGGACAGGCTGTCCTGCCCATATTTCTTGTGCTTCTTAAAGGAACGAGGAAGGTCATGTTTAAAGTCAGATATTTGTGGATGTAAATATGTTGGGCATCTTGTGTCTTTTGAACACCTAGGAAAGCTTTAGAAAATACTGGTGTAGCTCATTCTGTTTCAGCCAGGTAAATGCTGTCTGCTAGCTGGGCATCCAAAGGCTCTGAATGCCTTTCCTTGGCAGTCATGTTTATTAGAATAACTTGTTCAACATTCTTATTGTGGGGCTGTGAAATAGGTTTTTTGGTTTTGTTAGGTTGCAGTACAGTTTCTGGAAAAAATCATGCATTTTTCCACTACAAACAAAGAACAAAAAGGTGATGTGTCTGGTTGGTAGGAAGGGAGAGCTCTGTGTTATTCCCTCCTGTCCTGGTCTCCTCAGAAGTTAAAACTGGGAACACACTGCAATTTCACTCATATCTATTTGTGAGTGTCCTGGTAAGAGAATCAGCAAAACCAAAAAGATTGTTGCATGGTTAGGTGTTAATATGAAGAAATGCACCAAGAAACTAAAACAAAGCATGTCACAGAATAAACTTCTCTGGTATCACCATCATCAGTACCAGGTGAACATATGGTCAGCTTGCTTTCTTTAGGATCCTCTAAATCCATGCCTATTCTTCATATATTCCCAGAGTAGGAATGATGCTCATTATACATATCTTTTTTGTTTTGTAATAGTGCTGGAAGCATCTGCAATAATTAAATTGTCTGTCATACTTGCCAACATTTGCTTAAAATAGAAGATGAAGTGGTCTTCTGGGATAGTTAAGCAATAATCTTGCCTGTTAACTTGTGAGATCTTTCAGGCACCACAAGTTTTTCTGCTTTGCATGGCTTTGCATCATTGATCCTTACAGCATGCAGGAAAACTGGCAAGATTTCTAACTATTCCATCCAGAACGGTTCTGTCCAGAAACCTCTGTCTGTGGAGGAAGACTGAAGTGCTAATGACACATATCACCTTTATTTGTACTTTAACTCGTGCTTCTGCTAACTCTTGCGATTTGTTTTGTTTGTTGTATCTCCTGCCAGGAGTACTGGTTCAGATTACCTCAGGGGTCTTCTTGCTCAATAATTTGTACAGTAGTTTGAGCAATTTTGGTAGACCTTTGGACCTTGTTTAAACCATTCAATCTTTCAAGCAGAACCCAAAACTTTGCAAAAATATGCCTCAGAGTTGTAGTTTAAAAGAACATAATGCTACCATACACCTGTATATGAGAACTGAGAGCAAAGCCAACAATAATGACAAAGAGCTCCATGGTAATATGATGCCAATATTTCTCTTGATGCAATCACATATAACCCCTGGATCCTAGAATTATGTTCCATTTCCGTTACTCCTGCTTTACATCTTTGTATGGGACAGTTAGTCAATGGTCTATAAACAATTAAAATGATAGATAGTCCAACATTCGGGAAATAGATCACATCTCACAGTGAAGATGACTGATTTTTCTGCAAGCTTTCAGGAGTTCCCAAGTCCTTTTGGACCTAAATTGGACTCTTTAACTGGTGGAGGCATTACAGTTCTAAACTTTTTTTTTTGCATCCCTTCTTGCTTCAGATTAATGTGGAATAGGAGGAGCACTGCCTTTGGTATCCAAGATGCATTTTCCCCCCAGCCCACCTCAGTCAATACAGCAACATCCTTTGCTGTGATCCCTTTCTTTCCTAAAAAATCCTGTCTGTATGCTTTTTTTTGTCTGTGGCTGAGCTTTGCAGAAAATATTTTATCTTGGTGTATTTCAGGATGACAGAGCCTGTTTCACCCTGCCCACAAATGCATTGTACAGAGCACTGCAAAAGAGGAGATTGGGGAAGGGCATTATATACCTCAGGATGGGCAGCTGTTTCATCTCCAAAAAGAAGAATCAGTGTTTTGAAATCCTTCTCGGAAGTGAGAAACCTGTCTTTGTTCTGGATACAGGAAAGAAAGCAGTGGTACTGTACAAGCCATGCCTCACTCACAGGCCACTCTCCCCTCCAAAGACTCCCTCTGCAATGCTCTCTGTATCTGACCATGGTCACAATCTCTCCTCAACCACACCAGTGAAGATGTGGACCCACTCCATTGTTTACTTATGGGATTTTATGGTCTTACGTGACACAGACAGTTTTAGAAATGCAGAATAAAATACTCAGAGCTTCCTTTTCATGTCTCGTTCCTTTGCAACATGTTTTCTTTAGTAACAGGCAGAGTACAGAAGGATGGCAGATCAGATACGAGAGCCAGGTGATCCCCTGGCTGATGAGGGGGTTTGGGTTGTCATTGCAGGCACCAGTGAGTGGCTGAATGCCTGGCATTTCAGAAAGAAGCCTGACTCTTATTTCCTTTCCTTGTATTTGAAGGAACTTCACAGTATTTGACAGGTCTTAAAACTGTGCATATCTGCTGCCATGTAAGAAGCTTGCCTCTAATTTAGAAAGGTACAGTAGATAAATATTACCACAGTAGGGCTTACTAAAAGTCTTTCTTAAATCAACAACTAAGCAGTGTAGTTAGAACTATATGCATGCAGAGCAATTTTAGTTTTTTTGACATCTTCACAAAGCCAGTGGTGGATACCCATTTTCAGACTCTGAGAATGATTACATGATATCTTGGCAGGCCAAGATGACAGTATGCAGCTGGTAAGCTGTTTCTAGCTGTCATAACAGGTAGTGTTTGAAAAGGAAAAAACAAAGGCTTACTTTAATGAGGCCTACAGCAGCAGCAAACTGAAGTTATAAACACATTTGCTGCTATTTTGAAATTTTCAGTGAACTTTTTTCTTACTTCACATTCCTTTTTTGAACGCATTTTGCTGTCTGCCTTTATAACTTCAACGACCGCTGTGTGCCGTCTTGTGTAAAACTTGCTCAGAGAGATTTAAGGGTTATTTTTTGTTTGTTTGTTTTTGGGGTGTCCTTTTTTATTTTTATCCCATGTCTCCTTTGAATTTTTCCTTGAAGAAAGAAACTGTTTCCTCTAAATACAACCATTTGGTTGAGTGTAAAAGTGTTAATTGGGGCATTTATTTACTCTGCCGAATTAAATTCCACAGTGATTCTACACAGAGCTTCAGCAAATCCAGTATTTTTTCTTCTGAAAGCCTATGCAGGTGGCGTCAGTACTGGATATTCTGTTTACAAATCATTAATGAAGTGATTGTGGCTTTTTTCATTTGCTCACACTTTTGAACTGCTCAGAGCGACACATTCCTAAATAGGGAACACAAGAGTAGAGAGAAGCACACAATAGCCTTATTATGGGGGCCACACAAACACTGGTAGTGCTGAGGGTTTATATTAACCCAATCAATTAAAGATGTACGGAAAGAGTTCAGCTAGTAGGGGACTGGGAAAAAACGGTACACAGCAATGAGTTGCTAGGCATGCTAATCTGGACTCTGAAATTTTCGCTTAGCGCTATATCTGAGCTTTCTTCCTGCACAATAAAAGGTCCCTTTCAAAGCTGAGAGTGCTTAGCAGTGCAACCATTGGAAGTCACTGCATTCTCTGAATGAAATAAATGCCTTGCTTTAATTTCTATAAGGCTTGTGTAAATTTCCTTCAGTACTAAACCATTAGAATTCTGAAGGAAAAATGCATATATTAGACTATACTGTATCCCTATTGTGCACTAAACATCAACTCATGCTACTGATATGGAGTTTAAAAGCTTAAATAAAGTGCAGAGCTCCTGCTGGGCAAACAAGCTGAACTGGCCCAATGAAGTAACCTTTTTGTTAAGAATTCTCATTTGAATAAACAGCATGGTAGAACTGCTGAATGCAGATGGCTTAAGTGTTCGTGTTCTTCTAGAAGAAATAAGTCTTAGTAGTTTTACACTTTCATGAACTAAATCATATTTTATGAAGGACAAGTGCTCCAATTTCTCACAATCTGTACGGTAGAAATGAAAGGAGTTCGTAGCTAACTGGCTCATTTTGAAGGCTGCATCAAGGCAAAACAAATATACAGATTTTATTCTGTAATTCTTCTGTTGCATGTTTGTCTATGCAAACACATATACAGAGACTTGTATACAGAAAGACATAGCTCTAAAAGCCATCTAAGTTCTCCAAGGAGTAAATTAAATCCCTGTGCTCAGGTTTGGCATTATTTTTGTGTTTTGCACTTATCTGTGATACTTTTTGAATTGGACATAGCATCAAGAGCTATGAAAGATGAAAGACTCACCACAGCACAAAGCCTGCTTTAACATAGATGCTTTGCATCAACTTTTATTGCATTCCCTCTCATTTGCTAGGTAGATATTTTCCCTCCTGACAGCAGAATGCTAGCCCTGCTTGCTTCCTTCTTCTCTGAAAGAAGGAAGGCACAGGTGATAGTGAATGCCACTGATCATACAAAGAGCTCATCGTGCCATCTTGAATGGAATATAACAACTGAGAGATACAAACATTAATTTGGGATCCTATTTAATAGGATGCCATTGTGCAAATGGAATCAAGAGTTGACTGTCCTCAGCTGCCCAATAGATACTCCATTTTCTGCATCTTTTATAGGAGGTGAATAAGCTATTAACTGCTGTGTGAAGCATCAACCAGCTATTTCTACAGGCTTCCCCCTTCCCCCGTACTGTAAGGACAGCTTTTGTTTTAACTATTACTGTTGCATACCTAATAGACAAATATGAAAGACTGAGGAGGGGGGAAACAATAAAAACATCTGTCAAAAACCTATCTTTGAAAGGGTCTGCTGACTAAAGAAAATGTCTTGTGCGGTAAAAAAAAAAGGAAATTGGCAAAAATTGGGGAAAAGAGAGTGGAAATTGTCAAGAGTGAATGAGTAAGAGTCAAGAGTAAACTGACCATATTTATACGAGAAAATACTTTCTAGTAATCAACGCCTGTAAAACTAGGCATTTTCATGTTGAAAAAGAAGAATGGGCATTGTACAACAAAACTCTTGAGACAGGCATTTCCTCTACCTGTTTTGTTGTCATTTGTTACCATAAAGGTGAGGTACATTTCTACCACGTTGTAATAGCATCAATTTTTATTTAATTGTTACTTTTCTGCTGTTCTCATAGCATTTTAGAGAGCTCTGTATGTCTACGTATTTGAACTTGTCATAGTTTAACCCCAGCCAGTAACCAAGTTACCACAGACCCACTTGCTCACTTCTCCACAAGTGGGATCAGGGAGAGAATCAGAAGAGTAAAAGTGAGAAAACTCATGGGTTGAGATAAAAACAATTAAATAGGGAAGGAAAAGCCATACATATGCAAAGCAAAACACAAAATGCTTCCTATGGACAGACAGATGTTCAGCTATCTCAAGGAAAGCAGAACTTCATCATGTATCACGGTGACTTGGAAAGACAAATGCAATCATTCCAAATGTCCCCCCTTTTCTTCTTTCTTCCCCTCACTTTGTATACTGAGCGTGATGACATATGCCATGGAATATCCCTTTGGTCAGTAGGGGTCAGCTGGACACTTTCCACTAGACCAGGCTGCTCAGAGCCCAGTCCAATCTAGCCTTGTTTACATCCAAAAGGACAGACTTCTGTTAGCACAACCAAAGCTCCTTATACTGCGTCAAAATGAGGTCTGCGTTGGGATTAAAGTCTTCCCTCAACTAAAACTGTATAAGAACATCTGAGAAAAAAAATGTGTGACTAATTAAAAGAGGTGTTTCTCTTTCAAATCTAGGCACATAAGTGGTAGGAAATAAACCACATTAAACCGTATTGTGCATTACTGCTGATTAAAAACACTTACAGACCTTATTACTCATGGTAGACCACTTTTCATAGCTGATAAATTTAATCTAATGACATTTAGCCCAAAAAGCCCTCTAAATACACCAAGTTCCATCAACTTTATTTAAAAGTTGACGTGAACCTAGAGAATTGCTTCTTGTAAAATTCTCTAAGTTTTTTCGTTTTGTCTCTGTCTCTCAAGTTCTTGTACTCAGAGTTCAGATTAAGACGCAGAAGACACCAGGATTATTCTTCTAATTTGTTGTTTATTATTTCTTATCTATAGCACAGCTGCACGGAATGTGCTCCTTTGATGCCAAGGTGGAAAATGGCCCGAATGCTACTTCCAAGGCCTTTTAAGGCCCATGTCACCCAATTACAGACTTCCATGTAGATTATTTTTATGTATAATCCAATAACTAACTATTCATGTCCCGCACTGCAGATTTTTTGAACCAGTACCAGAAAACGCAGATTTGTGAAGAAGAAGAAATAAGAAGTAAAAACCCACACCCAAAATCCTTCATCTTGTTACATGCATATACATTACATTACAATATACATTACTATATCCCCTAAACCTAAAACCCAGGATTCCAACAGCTCCTCTTTGCTCCTCCCACTGCTCTCACTGCTCTGCTGTTGCCTCCATGGTCTGCTAATTGCTTGCAGGCAACAGCCTGTCCAAACTTTACATCTCTCAACAGGGTGCACAGCGCTTGTGGAGTGAAGGAATGTTGCTAGACCAAGAATAGCAGGTTGGCCAGCTTGGTGAGGTGGGCTTTAAACTGAAAGACTTGGGAAATAAGGTTTAAAGTAACAATGCTCACACCAGGGGAACAGGCCAGGCCAATCAGAGCAGCAACAAATGTTCCTTAGCTGCCTCCCAAGATAAGAACCAGAAACCCAACCATCTTATATACCAATGCACACAGGGTGAGAAATAGGAGGAAGTGGAGCTCCTGGGCCTGTCAGAAAGTTTTGATATCACAGGAATAACTGTGGTTATAAATAAACACAGTGGCTCAACCCACATGGCTCAGAGGACCATAATGGATGGCTACAGGCTGTTTTGCAAAGACAGACAGGCAAAAAGAAGAGGAGAAGTTGCACTCTATATTAGGGATAACCTTGAATGTATAGAAGTCAACTACGGTTGACTTCAGTTGATCCCACTGGGGTCACAGTCAACACCACCTCAAGACTGAAACCATTCAAAATAAGAACCATAATGACTAAACTCTAATAAAATGCTGAGACATTTCAAGTAATTCAAAGAAATCTGAGAAACGGCTTAAATAAGGTCAAAGTTTCTGATGCTAAGCCTAATTGGAGGGAAAAGAGCAGCTATTCAGTGTGTCACTCATCAAAACACCTAGTGAGAAAGAAGCAGAGTTTGATTTTGAGGCTCAAGATGGGCTGCTGGCATATTCCTTGTTCTAAGAGATGCTTTGATTGGACTGAGCCATCCAGAAGGTCCTACGTGACATGCCCTGGAGCTTTGAAAAGCTAGACATCTCCTTTTATGTGAAAATTATGATTCTGCTGTCATCTTTTCCCGTTATATATCTTTTTCTTACTCTTCTACCTGACCTCTATTTTTTTTCTTTCTGCTCTCTAAATGTATCCCTGTCTTGTGATACTGCCATGACCAAAAGGACACTGAAGTGGTCTAGCCACACAAACAGAAGGAAGCTTTCAGATGTCAGTGTCTCAAGGAATGAAATACAAAATGCCACTTGGGAGACAAAGGTCATCTTTTGGAAGATTTCCCATACTGATATATACAGCCAGAGAACTGTGTGACAGCAGAATTCTTAGGCAGGGCAAATGTTTCTTCTCTCTGGTAAGAATTATTCACTGTTTGTTGTCTGTGTCTAGAGGGATATCAGTTCCTTGTTTTTGTGCACAGTTCTGTATTCCTCACCACTCAACAACACTTCACGTTTCTAAATCTTTCCCTGTTGCCCTTTCAAGCATGGCTACTACCCCTTCCCATCAGGCTCTTCACTGATATATAATGCTAGAACATTTATCCAACAAGAACTATACACAGAGGAGAATAAATTTGAACAATTCTTTCAATGGTAATAGATTTTACATAGCCCCTTAGTATAAAAGTGAATGGTATTAATGTGCTACAGAACTTGGAAAAAGTCAAACATTATTAAAATATTGTTGTTATTATTATTGAAGAAAACAAGAAAGGTTTAATCTTAGATATTATACAGAACACTGAAAATTTGCTGAAAATTGCATTATCAGTTTTAATTAATACATATAAATCTGTTCTGAAGTAAATGTTCGCTAACGGACTTCCATGCTGGCTTAACCTGGAGTAAATTTTGCAAAGTGACACCAAAAGAGATCATAATCAAAGTCATCTGACAAATGGCCAAGACTCTTGTGAGTAGGGTCAGATATCAAAGCAAAATATGAAACACTT
This sequence comes from Monarcha castaneiventris obscurior, assembly GCA_026261815.1. Lineage (NCBI taxonomy): Eukaryota > Metazoa > Chordata > Aves > Passeriformes > Monarchidae > Monarcha > Monarcha castaneiventris. The sequence continues at coordinate 7,622,094 of JAMPIT010000388.1, forward strand.
CACAAATCTGGCATTCTTGCTATTACATCTAAAAGAAACCTCTCCAGAATAACTCCCTGCTTCTTCCAATCCAGAAAGAGTTTAAAAATGAGAAGGAATGGAGTATCTGATCATCACACAATCATTACTGTGAAGACATTTTGTCATATGATTTGCACTGATCTGCAGCAAGGGCAAATTACAAATCTTTAAATAAGGCTAAACTTGGAGGCTACCACAGATTGAAAACTTTTACTTGCTCTTGAGACTGAATGACTTGAGGAGATCCATATGATAAAGAGAGAGGATATCATTCTTTCACTTGTGAATGAAATGAAACACCTCCTCCACCGGTGGTGTCAGTCTACAAGCAGAATAACAGAGAATCTGTTGGCAAATTAAAGGCAGTTTGGAGATAGGCAAGAAAATGTGAAGAGACAAAGAAGACCTATGCCTAATAAAAGTATTTTTTAGTTTTGGTGAAATTCAGGTTAAAATGGCGAGTTGAAACTTGTTTAGATTGCAAATTGACAAAGAACTATTCAAAAAAAGGATTTATTGAAAAATAATTAATCACTTTGATTTGGATTGAAATTATTCTTAAAATATGTTGCAGCACAAAAGCATGGATTTTTTTCCAGTGCAGCAGAGAAATTACATCTGGGCAAGATAAAGAGTAACTTTCCTACATGAGGAAGAAACTAAAAAAATGAATACATACAAATGGAAGTTCAGGAATGTGATAGTGACATGGAAAATGGCAATTTATCTGGACATGTGATTTTTTCTTGAATCTTAGTAAAAACTTGCATTAATAATGAAATTATATCAAAGGATTCTAAGGGAGGATTAAACCAATTATTAAATAAATAACAAGGAGCAAAACCCAAATTATTTTTAATAAGAAACTCTTTCCTTCTGACACCTACATTAATTCATGTGTTGTGGAGAAGAGGAAGTTCAAGAGACCTTTGGAATAATTCATCCAACGAGAAAACAGTAAAGAAAGACATGAAGTGGTATGACAAACAGTTCATTAAGTACTAAAACCTAAATCAGTCTCCCAGCCAACCTGGCAGAAACCCCATTACTTGATATAAATGCAGCTCAATTTCACCAAGATCTCAGACCTAAGAAATATTATCAGACATTCTGATGTACCACTTTGCCATCCCAATGACCTACATTTTAAAAGTTACTGCTTGTATTTGGTCTTGAAACTTCTCAGCCAAAAATGAAGTGGCCTTTACTACATAACTTGCTCTGGGTAACATGTGTTGGTCTGTATGAAATTAAGGAGTTCACTTTCCACCACCTCTTTTCTGTTTCTAAAAACTGTCACTTGTTACCAACCATCCCATAACTGTGTTTCCAACAAAGATTACACTGATATTTCTGTTCAGCTACATGTCCTGCAGGGCTGTTCTGCGGTCTTCCGATCAGTAAAAATGTAATAACATTTTCACATAGTCAATATTTAATTCTGTAAATGCAACTGGTAGTTGTAATCTAGGTTATTAACCATACAGTGATTTATGAGGGAGGGCAGACAGTGGAGGGGTGCAGAGCACTAGGAAGGTCCTCTGGTGACAATAAAAAAGTTATAAATTTCATAGCTCTGCCTGAGAAATGTATTTATATCCTATATTAAGAATAGCTTTTTATAAATTTTAATGATCCATGTTATTAATGGTGCTGTCATCATTACTGCCTGTGCAAGACTGCAGTCTTTTTTTTCCTCCTATACTTTCCATCAGCTGAAGGTCTTACAGTTTCTAAAAAGCTCTTATTAGCAGTTTGCCAAAATCTTTAGGAGTTATAAGTCTATCTTTGTTTCATTGGACTGCAAAGACTGCAAGGAGTATTTTGCATAAAGTTTTACAGCCAAGGCAAAGGTTGGGCTAATTGGACAGAAAACAATTGCTTCTCTATCATGTTTACAAAGCCTAGGTCAATACATAGGAATAAAAGTAGCACCATATCAAAAAGAGGAATTTATACATGAAAATTGTCCTTAAATAGTGTAGTATACACTGTTGGGTAACTATAAGATAGACAGTTATTTAACAAAGATCTGATATAATTATGTGTGGCACCACAGACTCTATTATAGTGAAAGTCAAGGGTAGTATTTACAAAAAAACTCTCCGCATTTTTACTCCCTTTACATTACTTTAGCATGCTCTGTCATACTTGGACAGGTTTGCCAAGGGAAGGTAAACTATGGCACTGCCTGATAGCTGAACAATTTTTCTGACCTTCACACTAGAATTTCAGAGACACAAAAGGAAGTTTGGGAACAGATCAAATGACACAATAAAAGAAAGCAGAAGTAGCACCATTTCAGTTCTGAGCATTTCCCATTATCCACCTCTAAAACCAGAAACAGACACCTACATCAGCCTCCTGATTTACTGTTCTCAGGGATGGAGGCAGCTTTTCTAAAACTGTCAGAAGTCTCTACAGTAGTCAGAATCCCTCCCACTGTCAAAAGCCAACAATAAAAATTGGTACACAAATCTCTGATCTGTTGGCAACACAGAGGTGTTCAGCAGGGAAGAAACACAACCTTACAGAATTGCACATGTAAGTCACATAGATCCTCTGACTCACAAGCATAGGTATTTTTAATCACAAAATCATAAAAATAAGCCAAGCCTTATGGGCTATCAGGCACTCTGATGCTTTGGTGACAGCAATTGTACAGTTCAGGCAGGCATATTAAAGAAGATACGTGAGTTGGAGCAAGGTCCTGTGGTATTGTATGCCCATTGTTTAATTTTAAAATATTCACCAAAAAAAATGACAACAAACACTGTCATTGTAATCTCCAGACAAATGAAAGTACCTGCTATTTTACAGGTATCAGTATCGATTATGAATTTTCAAGGATGAAAACAAATGCTCAACACTGACCCACTATTTCACACAATTTTTCTTCTTCAAAAAGAGCTTAATTATCATCTTTCGTCTTCTTTATTTTTGTACCTACTCTGTTTCAAGTTGATATGGTAAAAGTAATTTTTCCCCTTGTCTTTCAGCTACTTATTCCTGGGATAGGAAACATCAATATTGCTACTTAGTAAAGCCAACATTCCACTGAAAATACTGCACTTCACATTTTCACCTCAACTTGAAATGTTTTCTCACCTCACTACCTACAAGTTATAGCTTGAACCCCATTCTTTTACTTTTATCTCTCTTTTTATTTTACTTCTCTCTCACATTGGCTTCAAGTGTTACATCCTCAGCTTAATTCAAGGCAAGTCCTGAACGGAAAATGTAAGTTCCAATCAATAAGAATTACAAGAGGAGTAAGGACAAATTTGCTTCCATAAGAGAGGAATCCCCATGCCATTCCTAATCTAAAGAAAAAAAACCAACTTCCTTCGTGCTGAAAGAAAATTCAGTCTCCCTGCAGCCTAGTTTTCCTTCTTAAGCAAATTCTGCCGACTACATCATAATATATTCCTGTAAACTCATAAGGAAATTATTTGAAATACAACTGCATTTTCATTTGCTAGAAACTCCTCTTAATGAAATCAGCTATCAAACCAAAGTAAAAAAACCTGCAATTCATTTCTAATAATTATTTTTCTAATTTTTTTTTTAAATAGGACCTGCACAACACTTAATATATGTTTATACTTATCTGAATTTCTGATGATTCTTTACAGTAATGTAGTAGGGATGTTGAAAACTATTTTGGGGAGATTGAATAACAGTGATTGTTAATGACTACTTATGTCACATGCAGGATGCCTCAGCTCACAGCATCTGTCTCTGCAAGATTAAGTACAATACAGACTATGTATTACTAAGAAATAGGTCTATTAGAACACTCTGCTAAATTAAACCTTTCACAAAAAAGTTTGCCTAAACTTCCAGAAGTAGGAAATTCCATGCTTCTTAAGTAAAGCTATCAGAATCTGACATCAGCCTGGCTTGGAAAGAAACCAATTTTGTTTTTCATAAGTTGCTTTGAGAACATAACACTATGCAGTGTTAGAATGCTAAACAGTGCTTTTCTAGTTCATGAATGAGAAAAGCTTTTATTCAAAGTGATTACAGGGTACTCTACTGATTTAACTGATGGATATTTACTCTAACTTTCCCTTAAATTACTAAAAAACCCAGTTAACAGCATGATTTCAAAATGTAAATATATAGTTCCTACACATCTGCATTAGTGCATTGAGGCTATTATCTTATTTTATGGAGTAAACAGGCAAAAGAACAAATAACATAGATGTAAAGGTAATGGGCTACTGCTACTTATTCTGAAGAAAAACAAGGCAAATCAAGGCAGGAGTAACTCTTCAGCAATGAAAACAGGAATGCAACTTCATGGGAACAGTTTGCTTCACCTGAGGTTCGCATTTTAGCTAACTTAAAGTACAACAGAAAATGTGATACTGGTTGATACACATGTGAAAGCTGAGGATGGAAGAAGCAAAGGGAAAAGAAATTTCTCAGTTGTAGCATCATATGAAGATATTCTAGAAAGAAAGCATCAAACTGGAAAAAAATTGAAATGTCAGGGAACTTCATTGTAATTCTGGAAGCTCTCTTTGAAAGCTTCCAGTAGTGTTTTTAAAAGCCTAGACATACTCACTGTCTCAGGGAGTGGCAGGAGAGTTCCTATTCAGCAAAGTGAAGAAGCAAAAAATGTGATCAGAAAAAGCTGGCTTGTTTACTGGGAAGCTGCTGAAAGTGCACAGTGGGAAGCATCAAGGGGAGTGTGACTTGAGCTCATTTAAGAAAAAGTTTTCTGAGAAAAAGGTGAATCCCTGGTGCTCAAAGCCATAACCTTTTTTTCCAGCCAGTCTGGTTCTCACAAAGCATAGGTGTCAGGGGAGATTGGTGATGCTCTCTGTCATAACAGCCTCTTAGTTACAGCAGTGGTTCCTAAACATGCTGGTCTGCTGTAAACTCTGTTTCTCACTGATCATTGATCCCTACTCAAACTTGAGTTTCAAACACTTCTACAGCCTTGATGCAGAGCTATACCATACCTAGGGGCCACATCTGGGGTCTGTAAAAGATTTACCTGGGTGTTATTGTAACCATCAGGTTATACACGCTGTGTTCCTCGATGGGGATGCTCTTTTTCCTTCTCATACTGATTGCTGAAAGAAGAATTTATGTCTCTTCTACCAGTTCCTCAAAACTATTGTTCACTTGGTAATTCATTTATTTTTCCCTTCTACTAACAGAGTCTGAAACAGTGAGGAATATGACTTCTTGTTGTCAAGTTGCTCCTTTTTGTTCCTTGTAGAGGAATGCTGTCTAGAAGCTGCCTTAGGGGGATTAGAGCAAAACAATCTATTCAAATAGGGCTCTGAAAGTCTCGCTGAAATCTTGCTTTAGCCCCCAACCTTGCAGCCTTCCATGTCCTAATCTCTCCTGTCCTGCTGTATCTTCTAAGATCACTTCCCTTCAGTCTTTCCTTTCTTTTCCTTATTTTATTCTTCCTACGGCTTCCCTCTCCAGCATAACTCTCCTAACAGAAATGGAAATAAGAAGTCCCTTCACATTGTCAAATGACTTGTCTGCTGTAATTTTCTGGATAATTCTCCTCCATTTTATCTACTTTTTCATTCCAGATAACTACCATTTTTCTGCAAGGAATAGGTCTCTCTTTGTTAAGAAAACATTTACATTATTTTGGGTAGTGCCATCACCTAGATCACCTTTTTGAAAGAATCCTACAGTTACACACATATATAGACATATACATACATACATTTTCAAGCCCCAAAGGCCCTTCTTTTTTTTATGAGAATGAAAATCCGGGGTGACTTCCAGAAACAATACAAGAAATAGATGACGAGTGCCAGATCCCACATTGGCAAGTGAAAAAGGACAGCCACAAATCCTCATCCTCCAATTAGAATGATGGAGGAGTTTCAAGACAAAGAAAGAACTGGACTGAACAAACTCATACACACTGAGAGCTGGGGTGAATGAGTACTTTTTATTGTTATTTTAATGGTTTGGAGTTTTAATAAGTAACTCGAAAGAACAGTGAAAGTTACAAATATGAGAAAGACTGTATTAATAAATGACAAAAGATCTGGAAAAGAAAAAGGTGGCCTGACCACAAAAACCATGTGGTGGTTCAGAAGGACCCAGTAGAATCTGTGATGGATCTCCCTTTGACTTTTTTGGGACACTTGCAATATTCCAAGAAACATAAAATGGAAAAGATTTTAAAACAACCATCAACTGTGTGCTCCACCTACTATCATCAACATCCATATCTCTGCATTTCCTGCTGAAATCCATTAAAGTACCAATTCTGCAAATACATGCTTAACATTCTGCAGCTACTGAGATCTAGAAAAGTTTGAAATACTGTATTTTCATATAATTACTCCTAGTAAAAGAAAGATCAGGACTTGCAGATATAAGTTTTTTATAGCAGAAATCTTAAATAGCAACCCAGCCCTTGAAAATCCATATTGATTCAAAGAACAGGACTAGGACAACCCCTTCAAATTTCATTGCTACCATTTAGAAGTCCTCCTTCATCCCAAGACGCATTTTGTAAACAAAACAGCAATGATAAAAAATGGGTTTTGTGGGGAATTTTACATCTCTTCTGTAATACCACTCTGCCTAGCTCCCAAGCACATTTAATACTTACTGAGGCTTTATCTACTGCTTCTGCTTTGCCGGTCATATACACGTGGCAGCTCTCCTACTGCCTGAGCAGTAGAGTTTGGAGAAAGAATGACCACTGCAGAGCTGTGACAGGCAAACCTCCCTTCTACAGTCACAGACCCAGAAAAATAAGAAAGTAATAGAGCTCACTGACTGGTGCCATTCCATACATCTTCGGTGTTCTGCCAGTTCTAACCAGTAGTTGTATAGATCGGTGTAGGAATCAATCAGCACGCTGGCACTGCTGCAGTTTATCATCCAATTGAAAATGTTATAGTTCAAGTGAAAGGTGTCCCAGAAATTCCTCAGTTTAAATTTAATGTGAGAGCATGAAAATGTAAAATGTGCCGCTACAAGTGAAAACTTTTGCTAAATTTTACTTTCCTGGAAATAAAGTAATTTACAAAGGAAATCTATAAGCGAATGTTATTTTAATATAGTTCAACATCTTTTATTCCACCAAAAATCTTAATTTTTATTTTACTTACAGAATGTAGCAATTTACAATATACTTGTCTTAAATTATGTTTAAAAAAATTAAAACTAATCCATATGTCTATCCCAAACATGCCAATGACCTCATTCAAATCAAGTCATATACTGAGAATGTGCCTGAATTGCAAGACAAGACAAGATGTCTGAATTATCTACAGCTTCTTCATATCTTTTTCTATGGCGAAGACCTCATTTTGACTGATTTCAAATCAGAATGAACACTTAGCTTGGTTATAGCCATAAAACAAGAACCTTTCTTCTTTACATTACATGAATGCTCCAGGAAACAAAACAGATGTGCAAAAACACATCTTAAAAATTGAGTTGAATTTTTCTTGGCTAAATTTTCTCCCTTTTTGGTATAGAGTCTCATCATTGAATAATACACATGCTGACTTTTTAAAGTCTAATCAACATTGTTTTTTTATTATCACTTAGGCAACCCAAAGCTTCATAGAATATGCTTTATCTCTGGATATTTTGGATGGAAAAGAACTGGAGCTTGATTATGCAAATCTGTTTCCAATGCTGCAAGGGCAAGAGCATTCTACAATTCATAACACAGTTCTGCTACCCTATTTATCCAAAGTGAGGAAGCCTCATTTGTTCAGCAAGGTAATAGTGACTACCTGCTTCTCAGCTGACATGCATTCAGACACAGACATGTTGCATGCCATGGACAGTGACACTGAGAAAACACTGAACTTAGATATTATAAGCAACCAATTTAGATTCAAGTCAACCTTGCTCTGACCTTAAAGAAACATTCCAGTAAATAAATGTAAAGTCTGATTCAGTTCTTACTGCAGTCAGGTAAGATGCAATCTCTCAAGTCAAGGCATTTAAATGAGTGAAATAAAGAATAAAGGCAAAACCAATCAGTAATGCAGTGTATAAAATTTTTAAAAATATATAAATTTAGAGACATTTCTGAGAATGGGTTCAGAGGACATATATTTTTGGTTTTGCAGCCTACATTAAAAGAATAAACTCAGAGACATACTGTCACTTCATTCATTTAAACTTGACATCTTTAGAGCTTGTAGCAAAACCCAGAACGTGGTGGGAATATTGCAGGTTTATCTTCTGCCCGTCCTAGAAATGCTCACCCAAACATGATCTGTGGAAACTTCAGTTTGCATTGATGCAAACAAGCTCATGCCCTCAGTGGCCTATCTCCCCTGAGCATCCTTCAGCTCCTCACAACTCCTACATGGGAAGAAGCGTGAGCACACATCGTGCTTACGGAGCAATTATCTACCTTTCAGTTCACACTGTGGGAGCAGAGTTAGGAGGCAAGCCTATCTTGAGAAAGTGGGAAAGGCACTGTCAGAAGCCTGTGAAAGGAGCAAAAGAATGGGGAGAAGCCTTGGTTTAGGACTCAGACCAGAGTTTCTTCACTGGGTGAGGGCTCAGACCTCATGGCAAGGTCCATCTGTAAGCTAGTATTTGTCAGTAGCCAGTGTCAAATAAAACTACTTTTTTAAAGAGGTAACATTCTTTGCTTTTACATTTCTGTGGATGCTGTTGGAAACAGCCCTTTTTAAGCCCCATCTGTGGGCAAACCATCCTTAGTTACACAATCCATATTTCCTGCAAAATAAGACAAACATGGACATGTTGCTTTTGACCATATGAATTAGCTTTTTAATATTTTCAGATCTCAAAGGCAGTTATAGAATCTCCCTGCATTGCCAGAAGAGCATTTTTCAACTCTACTCATGAGTTGAGTTTACATGAATATGAAGCCACATTCTTTGTATAAAGAGCAGAGCTATGGAGGGTAATCAGCTCTGCCATATGAAGAGACTCTGAACTTATCTTGAAGGCAGAACCCATTTTGATAGCTTGGCATCTCATTTTTTCTCTGAAATGGGACTTCTCCTGTGGAGTAACAACTCATTACCATGGGAACATAACAGCTTTAGAAAGCTTTGTGCTGGATCAGCTACAACAGGGGAGTTACTGACTGCAAAAGCAGCTCTGCTTCAGAGTAGGAAAGAATCTGAATAAAATGTAGCTCAACTTTTTTTCTTTGCACTGACTCTTTTTAGCTTTGGTTGTTTCTGCATCTGTTCTATTATATCAGTTCAGAAATGCCTCAATGACACCTTGAATGTGAGCAGCAGGAAGATAACCCTTTAAAACTGGCAGAAGGACAGCCCATAAGTGACTACCTGAATGCTTTATAATATCTGCAAAAAGAATGAGATCTTTTTATTATGATTATTTGGACCTATAACCAAACCAAAAGTAAATATGACTGTATCAAATCTATATAATGGATCCTGCCTATTAATCAAGAGACAATTAGAATAGTCACTATACTTGTGAGAACATGCTGTCTTGATAATTATAATATTTTCTCCATGGTAGTAGATAATATTTTAAAAAATAAATAATTTGGAAACCATTGCCTTCCATGTGCTTCCAGGTGTGTGTATAACACTGAGGAAATATTACACAGATCTCCAGTCTTGCAAGTGTAATTCTTTATCTGTCTTCCCAGAACCATAAAAATGATGTAGTTCGTCAAAGTATATGAGTAAACAAAGGAGCTCTTCCACATCATTGGTAAACTACATGTCAGAAATAATCTTTATTGATTAGAAACCCTGGGATCACAGAGAAAGTCAGGGAAAGGTGTCATTTTAAAGGCATGTTTAACTGTTGTAAACATCTCTGGAAAACACCAGTGCTTGATTCTCATCCTCATACAACATTCTTATTTTCATGTGAAGTCCCAGACAATTACCATAAGAATTTAACAAAATATTTTAAAAACTGGTGTACTAGGTCAGATAAAAGGTGCCAATTATATCTGGTCTCTTATGGGAATGAAAAATGAAGGCCTAAGCACAACTGAATAGTGATGGCACAGTGGGTACTTCCCACAAATACCATTCCAGTTTTAAACAATTTGCAACATGGGCCTTCTGAGGCTGAGGTGGTATCTTTGTGCTTTACAATCTATTTCACTTTCGTTCACTCAGCTGTTCACCTCTTGAATTCTTGTAAATATTTTAGCACTAATAGCATTCTTATGTTGAAGTTCCCTAGACTAGATATAGGTTGTGACAATATCATGGACATTTGCACCATTTGTTTCAAAGAGGTCACAGGCTGTTTTGTGCTGACAGAACTTAGACCTTGTCTTGGAAGACTAAGCAAATAACCAAACATTATTGCCCTTCTCCATGGTTTCATAGATGCCCATTTTACATCCTTACAAAGTTCCTCCTTTTCTCTGAGCTGAAGAGTTCCCCTCAATCAAGCTATCCATTATGCAGAGATATTCTGTCCATTTGATCTTCTTCGAAATGAGGAGGGGTGACAGAAAGAATCTGACTGTTCACAGCATTCAAGACACAGGGCATCTACATGTGTATTTACAAAATGATGCAATGCTTTGGGGTTTATCTTGTGTTCTCTTTCTGGTAATCCCTAGCATTTGATTAGAACTCATTGCACTATTGAGCATTGAGCAGACTTTTCACAGAACTAGGTCTTAAATTCAAGATCTTCTAGAGTGGTAATGGTCTTCCCAGAGCTGAGACTCACATTGTATGTAACATTAGGACTTTTCACACTGTCAATTTTCTCTGAAGAGTGAGCAAGAGTGATAACATTATCACAAAACATTCTTTCACATCACTTAAATTATTCCAATGGCTTCTGGAGGATATCCAATCTTTAATTCATTTATATTCTAGGGCATAACTCATCTTCATAAATCTGCACCTGATATCCTTAATGCATTTTGGAACTGGCTTTGGTTTGTAGGGGTGGTGAAGTGGATAGCACTTTAATTTAGTATTCCAGTCAAGGGTAAAAAAAGCGAATACAGGAGGATGAGATTTGGGTCTTTCTCAGAGGAGAGGAGAGTGTGGTAGCATGTGTAATGAGAGGACAGAGTGTCTTCTGAGTATTGACTCAGCTGCTATCATTAGTTATGAAGCACTTATGAACAAGATCTGCTTTTCAAGTAAAAAAACCTAGAGAGGAACACACAGAAGAAAAGAACTATGGACAAATACAGTCTGTACATTGACTCTTAGCCTGAGGGGATTTTTGCTAAAAATTGCTAAGTCCAAATAAATTCCATGGCACTTGTAAATTATTTCCCCGCATTAGCCACTTTTAAGAAGAGTAATACCTGTAGGAGAGCACCCAGATGGTAAATAAATTATATTGGTTCCTTGCCAACACTATTGGTCAAAAATTCTAAATTTGGGGAAAATATGTTGCATATTTCATAGTCGTTATGTGCCTCACATACCTGGGAGTTGTGTATGTACTGTCATGTTAAGATACAGGGCAGAAAGCATTTGCCTGTGTTAAATGTATCATTTGAGTTTATTCACCTGCACTCTGCCCACACCACTCAGGACTTTCCTGCTATTCTAGCAACAGCTGAACAGTTTCAAACCCCTATTATTTTCAGAAAAGTGTCTCAGGTGAAAAATGCAAACATCCTCAACAGAACTCTGAAATAATAATCATAATGACAACAATCACAAGGTAAGGTAAAATTTAAAGATTTCTTCCTTGATTCCTACTTTTCATTGGATGAGAAGAATTTCTGAAGAGTTAACTGTAAGCATTCAAAAACCTTCACAAACCATTGCTGCAATACATAGTGCGGAGTACACAACTCTGTTCAGGTTCATTCACTGCTCAAGAAGTGGGGAGGAATGTGCTAAGGATATGATTGTATTTTTCCTCGTCCTAGAATAATTATTGTAGCTGATAATAACTCTTTATTATAATTGCACTTGAGTAATTATCGAGGTCACAGACACATTGAGTGAGGCACTGTATGAACACAGGGAAGCTGCCCCCGTTTTAAACAGCTTACAATTAAATTAAACAAGATGTATGAAAATGACAGGAAGAAATAAAATTCACAAACTGAATAGCGTGATTGCAGCAAATGTCAACCCATGACTGCTTTTCTTGGGGTGAATGGGAGGCTATTAAGCATGGGCATAGCACATGGAAAAATGGAGCCACCAGAAAAGACAGGACCACTAGTGACTGAATGACCGGAAGTAGTTAGAAATAAATTCAGGGAAGGGCAGAGACACACAAATGACAAGTGTAACAGGTTTGCTGTGGCTATGTCCACACACCTGAGACACTGTAAAGCTGCCCCCTATGAAAAGGGCCGAAGAGGAACTGCTCTCCCACTTTCACATGAGGGGCTGTTCGGGCATGCTCAGCCTGGCACGGGCTCATTGCCTCACACTCAAAGGGCTCTTGCAGCCTCCTTGGGCTACCCCCATATACAAGAGTCAGTCATGCCTTCCAGCAGATTAGAAAGGACAGGAAAATATGAGCAAGGGATCCATGGGAAGCATGCATTCATGCCATCTGAACCTGCCATATCCTGCCTTCACTAGAATGCCCACTGCCAGGACCCATTCCCATACCCATCTCCTTTCTCAGAGTCCAGGCATGCCTCAAAAAAAGGTGCAGTGTCCTTGAGCACAGAAGAGGCTTGGGTAAGTGCTCCATATTTTTTCAGTTGTGTCCATGGAAGGTCAGAAAGGTACTAAGCAACCAGAGGCACACTGTTCCAATAATGCTAATCTACCAAGGCTGTCCTTGAGAAAGTCAGCAAAAAGGGCCCAGCTGGCCCCATCTCCAGCATGCGGTGATGTTTATGGCATGGACAGAGACATTTTTAGTGCGAGCCAAGTGCCAAGTTTGCATCTTGGCTGGGTTCCTGAAAGAAAATTTCTCAGACCAAACTTCAGACCTTGGGAAGCCAAGCCTACAACAGATCCTTAAGATTGAATCTAATCCTTCCAGGGTCATGGGCTTTGCAGTGTCTGAGACACACCAGCTTCACATGGCAGGATTTTGAATCTTGCGTACTGCAAGGATAGTTGTGCAACCCAAAAAGCTCCAGTGTTGTTCAGTTTTTATCTGTTTTGTGAATGTTCTTAAGCAGATTGGCTCAGATGCACAGATGCAGTCAGGCCAGCATCTAAGCAGGCACTAACACCACCCTGTAGGGCAGCTGGCAGTAGGTATGGCAGGTTCAAGGAATCATGCACCAGAAACATTGATTGGGCCCCAACCAAGTGAACATTATCTACCTTCATAAAGTAAGCACATTTTAATCACCTGGCAACATCAGTCACGATGACCAGCTGTTGGTGTAAGAGCAGGAACTTCAGTGGTACAAACTGTGTACAAACTCTATACAAAATGGAGCAAGCTTAGTTTGGGACGAGGCGGGCAGTGATGTAGAAGGACTGGCCTTTCCAGCAGCTTTCCACTTCTCACAATATACAACTTCAGCCTGCTTCTGCTTCAATAGGGTGCATGCACCTTTACAAGAAACATTGTCCTGGGACCTGTTTGTGGAACATCGACTTTTATACATCTTGATTAGCACACAGTCACGTCTTAAGAAAAATAAAGCCATAGGTTGTGCTAAGATGTAGATATTTCAAATTATTTATTTTTCACTTTATTTGTAAATCAAAACACAAGACTTCTGGCTTTTTTGCCCCATTAAATAAATAAACCATGTTTATTTTTTTCACACCAGACAAAAAATACTGTTCTGAAGTGTAAAAATAGCTTTTGTTCAAAAAAAGTTAAACAAAAAATTTATATTATTTTGCCATATCCCTTAATAGAGGATTAATGCCGTATAATAATAGTAATAATAATAGTATCATCTCAGTCTTCAGATGTCTTTCTATAGTTTTTAAAAAAATCCATTATTTTTCTCACTCAAGATGACAAATATGGTTTCTTTGTGGATTTAGGACTTTGTTTAGTTGGGATTTTTTCATTGAGATTGCTAGTTTTAAGTGGCACTGAGTTTAGCATTACATATTCAATGAACATTTATTGGTTTTGTGAAAACTGCAATTCTCGGCATATTTTCTTCAGTTAGATCAACCATAAACACATGTTATGTGGGTGTGCAGTTATTTGGTTCATTTGTAAACATAGGTAATAAAATGTCTGTATTGCAATACCTCTGTGAGCAGAGTATTCATGTTATTTCTTCCACTGGAGTTTGCTCATTAATCATGGTGACAGCTGATACTTTTTTCACTGGCATGAGATATACAATTGTTAAAAAATTTGTTAGAAAGCTTAATATTGTCATTTATGATATCTGCCAAATAGAGAGAACCTTCATGGGAAAACTAATATGACAAATATTGATACTAGTGGTAGATGTCTTTTGTCTCACAAGTAGTGACCTCTTTGAAAGGCACTAAGGTGTTAAATGTGAAGATCACAAACTTTTAAATGCATAATGCATGTGTACTCAAGAAATTCTTCACACATAAACTCAAAATTATTTAACTGACACTAGATATCCTAAAGGGTGGGAAGGAGCAAAATTTCTATTCTAAATAGGATAACATATGCATACAAACAAAATAATTAATTTAACCAAACCTGTCTTAGAAAAAAATAAATAGAATTAAAATATCAGCTGACATCTGAAGAAAGGGGTAAGGCTGTAAACTGTGACCTGGTAAGGACATACTACCATTGTGAAACAGAGGTAAAAACCGTATCTGAAAAACAGATAAAGCTTCAGAGCTCCCCAGCTGGACAGCAGGAAACAACCATAAAGGATGAACTCTCAGATTAACCAAGTTTAGATTTCACTTTGACAGGACCCTCTATATTAAATGTGTTGTCTAATAGCGCTACAAGAAGATGAATGATAAAACATTTGGAGCTGGTGACATCCTCCAGTGACCTGAGGTGGATGAATATCAAGAAAATTTTATGAAAACAAGCTCAGTGACTCTAAGAGAACAAAAGTAAACTGTCAAAGGAAGCCTCAGGGTCAAATTTGGAAAAATCCTGATTTCTGTATGAGAAGTTGAAAAAGAAAAACAAAAGTAGCTTTTTCCCTGTTTCCATCAAACCCTTGTCACAGATAGACTTGGCCACTCTGGACAGACTTCAGCCTTCCCAGGCTGCTTCCGTGCTAGTGTGACTATGCATTTGGGATCAGAATCAATTTCCTTGGACACTCATAACTAAATTCAAACTGTTAACAACTCTCCAGCTTATATTTTCTTTGCTTTAAATGTATCTTGAGGTGTTGCTTTATGAAGGCTATCAGGAATACATAGGAAATTTAGTACCAGCTCATACTGTACTTTCCACCTTCAAAAGTGTCACCAGGAAGTTTCACCTGTTGGAGAAAAATCTGTTTTACTGCATCATGACCACAGGAGGAGAGAAAGTATATGCTAAAGGAGCCAAGAACCCCATAATATGCATACTCAGAAAACTCAGGAATTATGAGAGTGTGAGCTTTAGTGATCTGGCAAGTGAACTGTTTAATCGTTATCAATTTCCTTTAGTTTAAGACAATAGAAAGTCCCTCTGTGAATAGCCAGGGTGTTTTTTTGGTTTTTTTTTGCAAAGATGGTTCATGTGTGTAAAGAGAGCGTTGACAAGAGTAAGGAGACACACAATTCCTGTAAGTAAAACGTATTATCTTAGTGATGGTGCTAAAAGACTCAGAGTTTTGTCCTTGAAAATATATGCCACTGCTCTTTACTTTACTTTACCATGACAGGGAGGTATATACCTTATTCCAGTGATCAGCCTTGGCATTTGCAGAGAACTCCAGCTAGGAAACCAAATGCTTATTTCATAGATAGATATGCTGCCCTTGCTGTTGTTGGAGAGATGTAGACACCAGCAAACCATACATACTCTTTCCATTTTGCTTATTTTAGAAGTATAACTGGTTTATGACAAACTTGAAGAAACCTCACCTCCTGTATTAAACCCTCTGAGCACCAGCTCTTACACCAAAAACTCTGTGAATACTCCATCATCTTTTTTTTTTCAGAACACGCTCTTAAGATTCCTAGCACAAAATTCAGATGCACCATGTTCTTCAAACATGAAATTATGGGGGGAAGAAACAAACGGAAGGCTTATGAAAGTCTCTGAAATTAGTTCTGGATTAATCTTGGGCTTTTTTTTTGTGAAAGCCCAAGCTCTCACCCTAGGCTATTTATTTTGTCATTAAAATTCTGGCTGCATTCATCCCTCTTTATTTCATATTGGTTTAAAACACCTAACATCAAATATTTTTTTGGTTTTGTCAAATTCCACAGTCCATCAAGTTAATATATTAATTTGTCAGAGGACGTACAATATGTATATTCAGGTGGGAAGAGACTGGGGAGTAGGTACAACCAATTCATTTTTGAATGAGAAAGGCTTCATTCCCTGGAGATAGCATAGCAGGTATTTTGCAAGTGGAGGCATACTATTACTTAAATCCTCAAATACTTTTGTCTATTGTCTTCAAAAGTAGAACATGCATTAGCCCATATTAATTCAACCTCACTGTGACCCACAGCGACATATCACTGTCCTAAATCTTTATAAATGGCTTTTGCACTCTGCACCATCAAAAAACTTTCTTTTTGCTGGTCAATACAAAGTGTATTTGAAAAGAGCATTATCTGCCTTTGAAAAAGCCTTCTGCACAATCAATGGTCTTCAGAAGGAGATGCTGATCAAGCAAGCATAGGCAACATTGTAGAAAGCTAGTAAATATTGATCCCAATTCAGAAAAGGAAATTGCCTTGTAGTTGCAGTGTCTGACTTCATTTAGCTCATAAGTTTACTGAAGGTCTGATTGGCTGATCTGGTAAACACTACAGTGCATCATCACTGAACTCTGTGCTTGTGTGAACAACGCGCTGGTTTTCCAGGGTCACACTGTGAGATAAAACTACAGTTAAAAACAATTTCAAAAATGCTGATCTTTGTTGTAGAAAAACATGACTAATACTAATTGTTCACATGACTTCACAGTGGATTGAAGCAAGCAACACAAAAGCTCTGACACTGGCACATTTTATGAATTTGTAATCCTTAACTAAAAAACCCAAAACATAATATTCAAAATAATGTCAGATCATTTTTATATATCAGAGAATCACCTGAACTCAATTGGTTTGACAAAGTTAAAGACTCAATTAATTTCTTTGTTTCCTAGGATTTTATTGATAGAACCTGGCATTTATGAGAGCAGAAACAGCATTTCATGGTAGGCCTAGATCCAGCCAGTACTACTCCACCAGTGTGGACAGAAGGAACGATGCAAGGGAACCTCAGCGATGATCTAAAGGTCCATACAATGCATTAAAATAAAATTTGAATTATTCTAGATTTATGATGTTGTTTATAACAGAAATCTTGTTTAGTACTTCCAAATTGTGAGAGTCACATAATTAGCTGTCAGAAAAGTGCACTGATCGTCATTCTGCAAAAGATATTTTAGCTCACAGCCCGGTATAAATCACAGGAGGTGACGGTCATATCCTGTGTCACTGAAGTCAATAGGACTTAATTGATATTCAGCAGCCTATCTGAGCATTCCTTCAGATTATTGTAGGAAAGGTTGTCCCTCACAAACATAGGGCAAAAATACACTTATTAGAGGTCTAAGATTCAGGAGGAAATACACTGGTAGAGGTGCCACAAATATGTGATCAGCCTACTAGTCCAGTCAGCTTGCTTGCTCTGGAGTAAGAACCAACCCCAAATTCTCAGCAGTCAGAGGATGGACCACTTATTTTTGAGCCAGACACAATGCTGGGCAATAAGTGACAGGACAACACCATGACACCATAAGCATTTTGTGTCAAATAGCTATTCTGTATCATGGCTTCTTGCTGGAAGATTGGGATGGGTTTGATGAAGTCTATGAACAACACAGACACACTTACTCAAAAATTTACTCAGAAGAATAAGGATGAGAAAGGCAATGGCCATTCTTCCTGTCCAGACTGAGGCTGGGTGAATTCACTGGCCTTCAATGGAAAATCATCTTTATAAAAAGGCCCAAACGGACTTTTCACAGAACATGTGTCTTCTACTAAACAGGAAAAATACATTCAAAATTTAAAGACTACCTCCTGTATCACAGAAGTTTATGATAAAATATTTTACACTTTTTTATTTTTTAACAGATTTACAGACATTAGTTACTAAAAAACTGCAAAGTACTTTCATCTGTGATCTCAAAGATATGTCACTACATGGATAAAACAAACTTTTAGATTATAATTACTTTTAAGAACTTAAGAAAGTCTTAAGTAAAATTCAAGATATACTTTGACCCCAGAGGTTTGACCGATCTCAGTTGAAAGTAGTAATACATCATCATCATCATCATCATCATCATCATCATCATATCATATTAATATTAATAATAATAATAAAAATCCATACTCTTTAAACCTAGCTCTTGAACAACTTAGAGCCAAATTTCCTAGACTGAGAGCCTAATTTTCCACACAAATACAGTAATTAGATATGAAACTGCTCATGTACCATAATGTTGTAATAGTGTGATATTTGGTCTATATTAGGAGGTAAATCAGGGAGAAATTGTGTGGTTTTACAGCCACTATATATTTGGAGGGTGGGAAGAGTAGTTTGGGCTGTCCAGATCATCACTGAACAATGGATCTGAAATAGGGTTGTTTCTAGTATATATGTGGAGGACAGAGTATGACAGGACAATATTTTTCACTGTCAGTTTGTGGGTTGTTAAGAAAAGTGCTTGGTTTGGGTTGACAAGCCATGTGTGATAAATGGTGCATAGTTTTGTAGGACAGTATTTTCTCAGCAAGAGGTGAAGGCTTGTCTTATTTTAGAAATGAAGTGGAATTACTTTCTTTTTTTTTTTTTTTGCAGAATGGTGGTCTGATGCCAAGGACTACGGGAGGAGTTGTAAAAATCCACATACGTACATCCATAATAATGTCAACCACTTTTTAGCATTATTAGCATTATTTTGCAATCATGCTCAGAACCCTCATTGGAATGAAGACCACATTGTGATCTACATTTGTTCCTGTTCAGCACAAACACATAATGAAATTGGGTTCTTTGCTTACTGGAAAAGGCTATTGTTGCATCTTTGCTGCTGACTCAATATATTACAAATATATTACCAGAGAAAGTTCCATATAACTGCAGTTGCCAACTACACAGTAACATACATGGCTTAATTTATGTGTCCTCTGGCACTGGTACTCATGACTTACACAATACATGTGAAGGAGGCCCATCAGAGGGCTCTTAAACTATTTTAGAATACTAATCAGTCCCTACACACTACAGCTTTTATGCTGTTTACAGTAAGCCACAAAGGCAGGAGCAAGCTGCAAGTGCAAGCCTCAGCCAGGGCAGCAGTCCTTAGTCCTGTACCATTACCAGCATCCACCAAATGCAAATCTAAGGCAATTACATCCTTTCTAATCATCAAGTATATGACAACACAAATCCCTAAAATAATAGCTGTTAGTGAAAAATAATTCCTATTGCATGGAAGCTACTGCTTCCCTGCAAGACCCCCTCTTCCTAAGCAGCACCATTCAAACACCCCTCAGTGAGCTCAGCATACTCAGAAGAGCTTGAGCTGGGCAGGTCAGAGAGCACCTCCACCACATCCCAGCCCCTGACTGTGCCTGGGTGGAGGCACAGGGCCAGGATGTTAACTTGTCAGTCCTCAGATACTGAAAAGAACAAGTAACAGCAAAGGACACTGCACTATAAGAACAACTGAGAGGGAGACGGCATCAAATCCATGTATTGGGGTAGTGCTTAAAAGATCAGTCACCAACAACATAACTCGAATAAAGAGCAGCATGACAGGACAATGAAAAACTGCCAAAAAAAAAAAATAGGTAATTTTGTTATGCAATGCAATATGCCCATCTTAAGGATAACATCATGACTGCAAGCTCCTAATTAGGAGTTCTATTTCTTTGGCCCTGGACAAAGTAAAAAAAGTGAAGTTTAGCACAGTAACTTTTTGCTTTAAACTGAGCAATGGAAGTTTGATCCCTTGACATAAACAACAAAATCCTCTAGGCTTTCACAGCTTGGTGGAAGCGGCCAAATCTGCATTCAACTTGTTTTTCACATTTCCATCATTGTGCAGAATGAAGCCTTGCGGAGCCCAGGGGACATGTGTTTAGCTGCCATTCTGCAGCGCTTGTAGCATTTTAACTTCAAGCCTCTGGGAAAAAGCCACATACCTATTACTAAGGCTTTGGAGTTTAAATTGTTAGTTGATGTGTCCTGTTTATCAAATCCAAAAAGCAGTTTGTGCCTGAAAAATAGACCAGGGCCCTGCAAGAAGAGAAGTGTTTTGGCTGGTTGTTTTTTAAATAAAAGCCTAAAGAAGTGGCAGTAAAAAGTAAGTAATCAAGTATTTCTCCCTCTTGTCTGCCTCTGAGTTATTTTACACTTAAATTGACTCATTGCTGACATAATAAGTTTAGCAAGGTACAGTGCTCACCTATCTGACCTTCTGTATGAAATATGCTTATGAAAGTAAAAAGGAGACAGGCTGACCCATTCTTCTTTCAGTGGGGTTTTTATTTCCATGTTTGGTCAGTGCAAAATAAAAAACCAAACCAAGGCTAGAACCCCTTTCCACACTCTCACATAAAGCTCCTTATGCATAATCAAACAGGATCAGCATTTTGCAAGTAGAAAGTCCATTTTACTTTTCTCTACAGCTATTAACAAGGAGATGCATATCAAACATAAAACTGTATTTAGTTTTATATGTTTTTGCAGACAAGTGTGTTTCTATAGGCTTGGATGGGTGTGTTGTTGATTTTCATTATGTACATAATCTGCCATCCATTTACTGTATATTTTGTAGATGAAATAATAGCTGACTTACAATGCAAAGACAGTCAATATATTTTTTAAATCTAAAGAACAACCTTCATAACTGAAAGGATTAACGTTTTTCAGTTTGTTTTAAAACACTCCTTCTTAAAAAGAAGTCTGTTGCTATGAATGAGTTTATGTTGGCCAGCTAGACTATTATCTGGGGAACAAATGTTTCCTTGTGAACATGAGACAACTTGCAACTTTTGTTACAGTATTTCAAATAATGGAAAGTAATAGTAAAATTGCTGCAATAAACGAAAAGAAAATCTCGATAGGCAAGTCTGTTATGCAACATGTATTCCCTTCGCTGTTCCCTCACTGGTGCCAAAAGCATGTCACTCAGGTAATTTGTTTTAGACCCTTAACAAGACTTAGAAGCAATTATTATGAAACACTGACACAACAGATCTCACCAACAATTGAAGTTTGACAGCTTGTGAGAAAAGTCTCATGTTTATGTCATTGGAGAGGTGATCCTTGTATGACCTCCTTTTTCACTGCTGTGAATGATAAACTATCGCTTTCCAGTGGTTCACTATAGCTGAAGGCCCAGTGTACTGTACTTGTAAAGAAAATTTTCAGTTGGTTCTCCGAATCAAATAAAGCTGGAAACTCCTTTGGTCCCTTTGACTGATCTAGTTTAGGCTTTATGATATGCTCTAACTGTGTAAGGAGCTAAAAACCTAAATATATCCACACCGTGCATCCGTAAAGGACTGTAGAACAAACATCAATAGAGATATATGTGCAGGGGTAACACACATACACTTACTGATTTAAAATAGCTTCACATTTTCTCTTCTAAGGAAACTGAAACAACTTGCATGTGAGAGAGGGAGAGAAAGGGCATGTTAATGTCTATTGCTATGTATGTATTTGCCTTGTTTCAGAGTAGAGGTTGGAGGGATTATTTAATGGTTTACGTTCATTCCAGCATCTGCAAGCACCCAAATCAAGTACTATTAATCCACATTTCAGAGGCAAGTGGAAGATGATGTGGCAAGCAGGTCTACATATTCATGATGCAAGTATTCCTCAAAACTCACCTGAATCAGTTGGAATTGCTGAGGGGCAGTGGAATAGAAATAATCTTCAGGCAGTGAGTTTAGAGCTCCATACGCTCCTGCACTTAGTTTGAACAGCACTAGACAAAACCTGTATTCCTTTCTTGGATGTTAGGTAGCTTCCTTATTGAAGATAAATTAAAAGAAAAAAAAAATAGAACAACAAAAACCCACCAAACTCACAAATCAACACCACACCCCCTAAAACAACCAACCAACCCACCAACTTTCTGACAGTTTTATATATTTGTGTACTCACATCTTGGTTTCTTGGTGTGGGCCATAGAAAAGCTGTATGCACAGCCTCCACGGTGTATAGCTCGGCTCCATGTTATACATCATGGTGCACTCAACGCAAACCTCGTGAGACGTTCTCTTCCACCTAATATTGTCACACATTACCCAAACTGCAAGCCTTCCTAAAAGAATGCTTCATCTTAAAATTTTGATCACTTTGTATCTTAAGCATATGCAAGTAAGAAGAGTGCACATCTTTGTTTAATGATCCTAGAAAGATTAAGATTTGATACACATAAGTTCTAGGTCACAAAGTGATTTAAAGGGCTTCAGATTAAAATACCTTTCATTTGTGTATTTTGACTCTTTATTTGCATTGTTTGCACAATACCAGAAAAACTTGAGAATAAAAACTGTTCCATTTCAATTAGCATATTATGCAGCTGATAATTTGTCATGGGTGTTACTCAACTGGTACTTTCACAACATCAGTCTAACCCATGTTCAGCAGCTTTAATAATGGTTTTTAATCTCAAACAAAAGGATTTTTGTTTCCATTTAGATTTTTCATGGCAAGAATTCAACATGGTAAGAACTTCTTTTTTTCTGTTTTAAGAAAGGAGCAGAAGTGTGGTCATCATGACGAGTAGATGACACGTTTCTGAATCTTAGATGCTCAAAGAGGTATTTGGTCTCTCATGCCCACATGCCCTTTTAGTAAACAATGACAGTCATATTTAACTTTAACTACTACCACAGGAAATCAAAATATGACCAGGCCCAGTGGATACCAGGGCACCAGTTATAACATGATAAAAGTTTTTTATAACCAAATTTTTAAACCCTATTTAGTTTTCCTTTTGTTTAGGACTGCAGATCAGAACACAGTTTAATTGCAATCTACAGAGAAGCTGTGATCATATCTACTTTCAGTAGTACCATATAAGCATAAATAAAGAAATAATTATAATGAATTGCCATATTTTTGTTCTAAATATTAGCTGAAGCTAGTTCCAGAGGGCAGAATAATGAGACTAGATTAATATATTAATTGTGTAAAAGTCACAGCTGTTAAGTAACGTTAAGAATATTGTGATTCTAGAACACATTGACTGCATTTCACCACATCCTTAAAACGTGCTTAAACTAACATGAGTTAGATTACATCCCAGCTGAGAGGAAACCCACCAAATACATCACTTTCAGGTCTTCTCAGTCAGACCTTAGGAGAGCTTGGCCTACAGGACAGTCAGATAGAAGCTGGACCCTTGGAGGTGGGATGGAGCAGGGAAGTAAGTGAAGGACTTTATGTATGTTCCAGAAATCCTTTGGTATCCTCTGATCTTGCTGTGACACCTCGACATTCAGTCATGGTTTTAAATCAAAGTGTAATTCTGTGATACTTATCTCTTGGAGCAATATGGTTACAGTGTGCTTAATGCAATCACTCTTGTTCACCCTGGAAAACTAAACACACATGCTGACTATACACCCCACACTCCAACACAAGTCTCACTAAACTCTGGACCATCTGCTAACCAGAGAGGCCTGAACTTTCAGAATTACCTTCTGTTTCTCCTTTTGTTTGTATTTATATGTATGCAAAGCCCTGCTAATTGTGTCAGAGAAGAAAGGGTAAAAACACCAGCAAACTCAGCTTGAATAATGATTATCTAATAACCTGGGAAGTAATAGTGTGTGTCTACTGCATCAGGAAGTTTCCAAGTCTTTGACTTTCCAAGAGTTGACAGAATAGCAAATTGGTGCAAACTATTGTAATTTTCACAAAAACACATATAGTACTTTAGTGACAGCCTGGAACACTTCAGTGGCATGTTGAAATAATAAAACCAGTGTCAGGAACATGAACACCTTGCCTTAAGATTATTTTAGACTTTTAAGATGCTAATGCAGTTTTACCAGTGAATTCCTTGTTGGGAATGTATCTTTCTGCCAACCTGGGGTCTTGGCTCTCTTATTACTATAGTTTAACATCTCAAAGGTCTGTAACAGTGATTCTTCTTCAGTCTCTCAAAAAAAGCTTCGAACATAGCTGTTGGGATATTATCAACAATATTGGCATACGGGTCCGTAACTATTTTGCTAAATGGGACTGAACATTATTCTTTAGATGCATGTGACTAAAATATTAAAATCTACAAATCCACACAGGCATGATCCCTCCACATTTCTGCTTACTCTCCATGATGAACCTTTGATCAGTGCCCCTCCACACATCTGCTCCTCTCCTCCCATTATTATTTATCTTTATTTTATTTATTGCCATTGAAACTGGCAATCTCAAGGATATGAGGTGTTTAATGTCTTGCTCATTACTGCAAAACAAATGCAGGTTTGTGTGAATCACCGTCATTAGCAGAAACGAGAGCACTCCTAATTGCAAACAATTACTCAACAAGTGTTGCTCTTCCCCAAGAAACCTATTAAATGCTCACAGTGGAGCACCTGGCAGCCTTCTGAGACTTCAGTTTCCTATGCAAATGGAGGCTGCCATAGAATTTGGTGACTTTTATTCAGTTGTTTTAGATAGGTGGGTAGGACTCATTTAAATGTGTCTAGAAAGAATACTCACAAGTGGCACAACTTGTCAGACTTACCTGCATTTTTATCCCACTTATTCCAAGTGGTTTTATGTTTAGTTGGTTGGAGGCATGTGTGTATTGCTTTTTTTTTTTTTTTTTTTGGTTGGTCATTTGGTGGTTTTTGGGTCGGTTGGGTTTTTAACAACAAAACAAAGAATAAAATCCCAGCAATCTATCCTCTGGTTCTAAAGATCTCTCTCCAGAAGTGATAATATTGGCATGTTTTAGTCACGATGCCCTGCAGACAAACAAAGCATCTTGGTCTTCCAGGGGCATTAGCAATCACGTCTTTTATCAATAATTGAACCCGAAACAGCTTAGGTTTCTGTGCAATTTACGATTGCCTCCCTGATCCTAGGTATTTCACATCTGGAAAATTGCATCATAGTATCACACCTAAAAACTAAATAGTTGTGGTTTCTATTTTTGTAACCCCCTAAGGATACAAGTCATAAGAGCAGGCTTTCACCCTCAAGGTTACTGCAACAGTTGTATTCTTCTTGTGCAGCACCTAAACCAGGTGATGGACACAGCAAAGCTTCTGCCATTTAGGAGTTAATGTAGCTGGTGTGTGTGTATGTGTGTGTGCATGCACTAATTATAGATCACAGCATGCACTAGGATGCTAAGGAAGTTCAAAGAGAATATTAGATCCCTGACTCCAGCAGATGCACAGCTCTGGGGTATAAGAAAAAATGTGTGAGCAAATCACACAAGCTTCCTGAGCAGCTAGAAACAAACCTGGAACCCTGCAGGCTATTGTTGGATTTGTAAAATTGACAATAGCCTCTGCAACTTGTAATTTAGTCTTGTTTTTCATTATTATTAAGATTATTGTTTCAGTTTACTGAGCTCATGAAAATGTAAGTAGAGAAGAATGCAGGGATTCTCTGCCAGTATTTATGCTATAAAATATTAACCTGTTGATGCCTTGCATTAAAATGGATTCATTTTTAGAGCGAGCAGAATAGTTCTATCGTCTTTATGAAAGCATTATAGCCTATTCTGAAGTGCCTTGAAACTGCTCCTTGAGTTCTGCATTTCTAAACTCAGTTTATACAATATTTAGAATACATTTAACACACACAACCCTTGCTGTTTGAAGACAACCAGATCAGGCCGTAGAGCTGGTGGCTGCGATGTTGCCTTACAGCTGTTTGGGCAGGGCAGGACAGTTAAGTTTAGAAATACTCAGTGAAGAGTTCTTTCACTCCTCTAATGTAAACCATAGATTTTATGGCCAAAAGAATACATTTTGCTGTACCACCCAGTTAATCTTAAGGAATTTCACACAATCAGTAATGGGATAGAGAGATTCATTCCCCAGTAGGGTACCCATTATCAGGCAAAACTGACCTCCTGACTAATGACAAGCCTGTCTTTCATCTTGTTTTCACTGTAGGCAGCACAATAGCTTGGAGAAATACATCTTCCAGAAAGAGATCCAGTCCTGAACTGCAGATGCCATGAGAAGGAAAAGCCACCACTTTACTCCAATAATCTGTTTCAAGGGCTTCTCAGACCTACTGTGAAATTGTGCACTTGATTTCTCAGATGACTTTGCCTTGCCTCAGCCTCCAGCCATTGGTTCTAATTATGCCTTTCTCTACTAGATTAAAGAGCCTTTAGTATCCTACACTATCTCTCCTGACATTACTTTTACAGTGAGATCAAACCACCTCTGACATTCTTAATACAATAAGCAGAATGATCTTTAATGTTCTTGTAGTAAAATGTCTCCTCCTGGGCCTCAAATAATCGCCGTGGGTTTTCCCTCCAATTCTGGGCACCCTTTAAGATGTGGATATTAGAACTGATTGCACGGATATACCTATATGTTTGCTCACTACTTCCCTGTTAAGATATTCAAGGAGCATTTTCTTGGGTTTTTGCCTCAGTTTTGCCATTCAAACATTCCACTGTCTGGATCAGTTGCTTCTCAGGATGCGATTCCCCATACTGCAGCTATACACTGTGCTCCCTGACATGTGATTCTGTTTGTCACCACCTCCCAACACCCTGGACGCATCTTTTTCACTCATGCATCCAGACTTGATTACCTAGACCTAGCACTGGTAAACTCTCTGTTAACATCCACCAGATTTTTTCAGCTGCAGTTCTATATGTACTTCCAGATCAAAGTCTTGAGGATAGACCTGGAATCTTTTCTAGATACAGCTCATTCAACAACAATCTCCCACTGACATTTTTGGACTTTTGAGATCTGTGTAAGTTATATCCATGTTACACAGGCACTAGGAAGGAGCACTGCCAAAATATGACACGTCCATAATAGCATGGCACAGCACCAAGCAAAACTTCTGTTACTATTAGCAATAGATGTCCTGTTGAGGCCCCTAGTCATCACTACCATGTGCAATACTCTCCTGAGTAGCACACATAACACTCCTTGTCTTCCCATGTAGCACTTCACTGAAGCTACTTCTCAAGAGGGTGTAGCTGCCTATTCTCACAGAATCACAGAACCTTTAGGATTTGAAAGGACTTCTGGATATCATCTAGTTTAACACCACTTCTCAAAGCTAGGTCAGCTAAAACAGGATACTGACCAACTTCACTTTTTAGTATCTCCAAGGATGGGGACTGCCAGGATCTCTCTGGGCAGTCTGGTAGAGTGAATAAGCACCATTATAGTGCCTTTTTTTTCTTACTACATTTAAGTAGAATTTTCTGTTTTTCAGTTTGTGCCTATCACCTCTCAACTTTTAGTGGATACCACTGAGAAGAGTCTGACTCCATTTTCTTTGCTCCTTTCTATCACACATTAGTAAGATTTGCTCCCGAACCTTCCCTTCTCTAGCCTAAGTGATCCCATCTCTCTCAGCCTCTCATATGTCAGAGGTTACAATCTCTTCAACATCTTTGCAATCATTCATTGGCCTTGCTCCTGCGTGTCCAAGTCTCCCTTTCATTGGACATCCAAGACCTGGACACACAACTCCAGATGTACTCTCAGCATGGCTGAGGAGAAGAATCACCACCTTAACCTGCTGGTGAAGCTCTAATGCAGGACAGCTATTGCTGCCTTTGCCACAAGGGCAAATTTCTGGCTCACATTCTACTACTCGGTGTCCACCAGGAGCCCTGTGGCCTCTTCTGCAAAGCCGCTTTCCTGTCAGTCAGACCCCAGCCTGTTCATGGAGGTGCCTGGAGTTTCATTCCTCCCCAGGGGTAGGGCTTGGCATTTATTTTCTTTCATTCATGTCTGGAGATTCCCACTGGCCCACTTTAGCAACCTCTCAAGACCCCACTTAATGGCAGTGCAGCCGCCTGGTGTATCAATCACTTCTCATGTGCAAATCTGCTGAGGGTGCACTCCATCCCACCATCCTGGTTATTAGTGACTATGTTGAACAGTACTGGCCTTATTACCAACCTCTGGATTAAAGAGCTAGGGATGGCTGGCCTTCATGCATGTGACCCCATCCCATCCACCTTTTATCTACTGTCCTTTAATCTCATTATTATGTATCATGTTGTATATGAAGAAGTCAGAGATGGCAACACAGAAAGCCTCACAGCCACTGCTGTCTGCCAAGTCAGTCATCTAATTACAGGCTATCACATTCTTCAAGCATGCTTCCTAAAGCCAGGCTGATTACTCTCAATCACATCTTGTCCTCCTTATGTCCAGAAATACTTTCCAGAATTATTTCTGCATCATGCTGCACACAATCAGCAAGACTGACTGGTCTGTAGATCTCTAGAACCTCCTTCTTGCCATTCCTGAAGATAAGGATGACATTTGCTCTCTTTCAGTTGTCAGATAACTCCCCAAAGGCCTACAGCCTTTCAAAGATAATCAAGAGCAGCCCCATTATGACGTCAGACAGCTCCCTCAGCATTTGTGGATGCATCCTATTGGGTCCTGCAGGTTTGTTTATTTCCAGTTTATTTAGGGTACTTAAGTTGATCCTTCACGAAGGGTAACGTTTTCTTTGTCCAGACTCCCCGGTGTCCTCAGGGACCCGGGATTTGTGAAGCCTAATTTCATCAGTAAAGGAGTGAGGCAAGAATGGTATTCAGTACCTCAATCTTCTCCATGCCCTTGATTACAAAGATCATTGGAAGAAACAGCTACAACCTTCATAAGGGCAAGGAGCTTGCTGTGTCTTTTTCCTTCTTGATTGACGAACCAACCAAATATGGGGCTTGACTTTAGTAAACCAGACTGCCTAACAGGCTAGAAATATGGCAAAATAGAGAAAAGTATTTGTAATTTAAAATGACAAGTATTATTTTAGTTCTTCTTATAGTCTGGAATGTTCTTAAAATGTAAAGAAAATGAAAATGGGGACTAGCAGAAAAAAATAGATGAGAATTAGTTAAATAAATTACAGTATTTGGGATACAGTGTTCTGCATTAGAAACCATCCCTAAGCTGTGATATGATCAGCAGAGTAGCAGCATGGTTATGCTAACATAAACATTTTTTAAATTAAATGTACAATAGTATAAATATAAAATAGTGTTCTGTATTTTCTTTCTTGAACTATTAATACAAGTAGACCCTCACAGGAAAGCATGATGGATTTAAGTCTTAGAAATTAAAGCAATTTTGAGCAACCCATACTGAAAATGCTGAAATCACAAAAGGAGCATCAGAACCACCATATTGATCAGCCAGTTGGTAATAAATATTTTCTCCTACTAAGAGCAGTAGTGGGCACTTGGCCCAAGTTAAGAAAGGCTGGACAGCTAGTTTCTAACATGAATGGACTAATGTTTCTTGAGGGCATTCACCCTTTTTTATATTCTCTGGTTAGAGAGTCTATAACATGCTTTTTTGTGTATGTAGTTTAAATCTGCTTTCTGATAACTTCTTTGGGTGCCCTGAAAACATGGTACTGAAACACTAAAAGCTGCTTCCTATCCAACCCTCTCCCAATTACTCACAATTTTATCAATACTTGCCATAATCCATTTTAGCTACCTCTGCTTGAAAGGAATAGTGTCTACTAGAGGTAAGTTGCTCCATTCCTCTGAAAAAGGTTCCCTTTCTCTGCTAGAGAGACCAAAAATATAGCAAAACTCAAAACTTTCTCATGCACAAGATGCATACTCTGATTTCTGTTACTTAATCTAAACAGAAGGAAACAAAACATCACATTTTCAGCACGGGTTCAGGTGTATTCAACTTTTTCAATTTTGTCTTCTGTCTTTTTGTCTTGATTTATTAATTTCTCAAATAAGTGAGTCCATTTGACTGTGTTCCCCAATATCCTGGCATGCACATACAATTGCTGGGAGAAGGGCATTGTTTTTTTTAAGTCCACCTAAAAGTGTAACGTCTGGCTCTAATTCACTATTCTCCCATGAAGGCTATGGGGAGGATTACATTTCTTTCTTCCCTATTCCCTCTTTCCTAGCTAATGTCTGCTGCTGTCACACAGTGCTGATAGCAGCAGAGCGAGATGGGTAAACCAGATCAAAGAGAAATGTCAGCTCCAATTTTTGTCCATAGGATTGTAAAGTAACAAGGAGTTAAACAGAGTCATGCCATTTTTCAGCATTTACATTTCATAGATGGTACTTTTTTGCCATACATCTCACATTAAACAGCTTCCTAGTAAGTAAAAACCAAATTTCTTACCCTCCATAGTGTCATTGAGTTCAAAAAGGTCTGAAAAAAGGTAGCAAGAGGCTGAATTTGGCTCTGTGCTTCTGAACTGACAACCTGGCGTAGCAGCCTGCAGCAGCAGCATATATAGGAAGAATTTCTTTCCCTCTGTGGATTGCTCTTGCAATCCTTGACTCAGCCTTTGCACAGATATTCTCTGGAAATCAAACGGGAATTTACCGTATGGAACCAATGCAGAATATGCAGCTGCGATTTTCAGGTTAGATAACTGAATATAATCAAAGAAGGGAGTTTTGCCTTTCCCTACAGCCAAATCTGCATTCAGCGACAGAAAGGCTGTCCTAGTTGCAAAATACACTGTAAAAAACAGAACCTATCATCACAGCATTAAAAATGTTACTTGATATTCACACACTGAATAACTTCAAAAGGAACAGTGAGGAAATAAAAACAACCTCAGCACCTACAGTATTTAATGGCAATGGTACTCGACCTATGGAATTCGTTCTTCAGAGGCCTATATAGAGCTTTTATCATGGGTCTGAGTGAGAAATCGTATGACATGCTGGCTCAGTTCTGTTTCTTTTCAGCTATTCCGCAAACTTGTTGGATGATATCTTTCACCATTTCCTTCCATTTACGTATGTAAAGTTTCTTTTTTCCCCCTTGTAAAAACATACAACCTACACAATCAATTACTTTGCCCTAAGACACAAATTGCAGAGTGCCTTCAGGATTTCCTTAACTGTTTTTGATGAATGCATTCATTCATAATTTTTTAATAAAATGGTCACACGCGTTTTTGTATTTTTGACTTGTGTGCCTCTTGTGATTTTAAATGGCTCTTCGATTGTTAAAGGTCGAGCGCCATTGCTCTAAGGGGCATATTTTCATTGCGGCGCACGAAGAGTTATGCACGTCAATCTTTAATCAAGATGAAAAGTCCTCCTAATGCTTTTTGCTCACAAGCTCAATGCACAGCAAAAGAAAACTTACAACAGAATAGAAGTTGCAAGTTTCAAAAAAAAAATCTATGTGGGTATGTTTTCATCTAGTAAATCATTAATAACTTCAAGATTCATTCTGAATTATTTTATTCTCTGAAACCAATGTCATTAACATGAGTAGTTCCTAGAGAAAAGCCTGTGTCGCCATGTCAAAAAATAGTTTTATCATGAGGCAACTGCTTTTAATAAATAAGATTAGAATGTACTTTATGGCAGCTTCTGAGGAAAAATTAAAAATGAAATTATGCACATGGGGATCAATTCTAACTTCCACGAAAAAAACCCATAACTACAGATAAAATTCTGGGATGTAATAAAAACCATGCATTTGAAAGCAGCATTTCTCCCACGCAAAACCAATAAAGAAACAGACTCTTGATCCAACTGAGACTATGGCTATATATGCTAATGCAGAGAACATCCCATGGAACTGTCACAGGTAACATGTGCACGCAAAAGCCCTAATTCATACTGCAGCAGTCCCGTTGATTCAAACAGACAGACCCGAGAACTCCATTCTTCTTTTCATGCCTTGCCTTATCCTCATGCCTATAAATGGATCAAATTTCTTATTCACCTAGGAAAGGAAAAAAAAATTCTGTAATGGATTCGCAATCAAGAAGAAAAAAAAATAAATTCCAGTGGCTTTGCTTAGTTTTGAAAAGCCAAAGAAACAGAGTATATAGCAATTTTTTTTTATTTGACTGATTTGATATCTGTTTTTTATACAAATGACCACAGAAAACACATTTAAAATTTGTTTCCTAATGTATGAAAATGTGCTAGATTAAAATGGATGGGGCTTTTTGACAGTATTTATAAGAAGAGAATACAGGAAGTTTTTGTAAAAGAAAAATATTTAAAAATGTGTTGAAGTACAGGGGGAAATTTATTTGGACTATTCATCTAGGTTTTGGTCAGATCAGGTTTGTGAAATTCCATTTTCTGTGAGAAAGATAACAGAACATTTAATGCAAAACTTTCTGAGGCCTCTTTTAATGTTAAAGTAAGATCCCCCTTGTTCTGATAGCAAAAACTGTGGGGTTTTTTGACTTAATTTTTCAACAGGAATATTGGGAGAACTGAAGGCAGCACAGATATGCAGAGATGACTCTTTCAGCTTTGCTTACCTACCGAAAACTAATTTCTGGCAGCAGCTTTTCTGAATTCATAATTTTCTTCTGGAATAAAGTTACTAATAACAGTGAGGAGAAATTGACTGGGTTTTTTCTTATTTTTTTTTTGCGGGGGGTTTTTTGGGATTTTTTTTAAGTGGAGTGGATTGATACACATTATGAAATTCACTTACTTCAGAGAAAGAATTACACTTTAGACCATAGCAAATATTAAAGTTAACACAGTGCAAACAATCTTTTCTTAGACTGAAAATATTTAAGAAAACTACTATAATATGCCATCATTAGATTTTCAGTTTTGTTAAATATGTTTAATTGGGGACGTCTTCCTTATATAATATTTCTTAACCTTCTTCCTAAATATTTGATATTGTATCATGCAATACAAGTATTGAATTAATTTTCTCCCCTGATGCTTTTGCACTTCTGTGGGAACAAATGATTTTTTCAAGTGCCTCACAGAGCTTCCGTTGGCTTTAGTTCCCTTTAAACGTTGCCAACTCAGGCTGCGCACATTTGGATCTTCCCTTTTGTACCTGTTATTTTCAGGCTTAACCCTAATTTCAGTGTTACAAAATTCAGAGCTATAAATAATCAGTTCATACTTTTCACTGCAGAGGAGCTCTGTTAATCCTTTGAGAGCCACATCTTTACGTGCCCCAACACTTCTTCAATACTTTATTTCCTGTTGTCAAGCTGTGATACCCAACACACAAAACATGCATGCAAGAACAAGCAATAAATACCAGTTTGCTAAAACTCTCCCCCTCTCCCTCTGGTGAGAAATGCATGTGTCCCGACTGGATGTACATGTGTTTTCCCATGTGAGAATCCCCTCTCTAACAACAAACAATCCATGTTTGTCACTGCCATTGAACTGACTAATCCAGGCAGTATAGAAGGCGACTTATATATCACAAAACAATGGGACTAATTTGAGTGACAATCACTTAAGCGGAGCGGGCTCCTCACCGGCATAAGGCAGCACGGGGTTCCACACTGAAATGTACCACTGCTTAAAAACACGGGAATAGCAATGGCAATACACAAGGGAAAAAAAAAAAAAAGAAAAAGAAAAAAAAAAATTAAAAGAAAGGGAAAAAAAAATTATAGAGGGATAGAGATCGCCCAGATAAAAGAAAATACTAGCTGGAATGATAACTATAAAAAAAAATCCTCATCAACAGTGCTTTCTTATTCTAAATATATATATATACATATATACACACATATTCTTTTTTCCCTTTTTTCTTCTCTTTTTTTTTTTTCTTTTTCCCCTCTGTATGGTCAACACACTCTTGATTACTTTTTCTTGGGGAAGAAACTAGTTTACCACTCCTTTCCGGGGCAGATCCGCCTTTCCCGCACCCCACCGAAGCGACCCTCGCCGTGCTCCTGCGGCGGGCGGGGGCTCCGGCTCGGGTCGAGCCGCGGGGCTGAGCACGGGCTCGCTCCCCTTTGAGGTCTCACTCACACCTCCGGGTTTAGCACCTCCGGCCGGACCCGTGCCGGAGCAGTGCCCGCTGCCAGGGCCGGGCTCGGGGGGTCTCCGGGCTCGGCGGGGCGATGGAGGCCGGCTCCGGGCGGGGGCTGCCCTGAGGGGACGGCGCGGCTTCAGTGGAGCTCTTGCACCCCCTACAGGCCGCCCGCGGTGCAGCGGGCAGGGAACGGCCATGGCGGGGACGGCAGCGCCGCGCCGGCCCCACGGAGAGAGAAAACCCCCTTCAGTGGCGTTTCCTTCAGCCTTTCCTGCCGTCCGGAGCAAGCACTGCGAGCTTTCACCCTTGTTCTAAATAAATTGCAGGACAACGGAGGATTCTTGAGGAACAGGCGCACAGGGAGGAAAAAGACTTCTCCTGGGCGGCAGGGTGGCTCACCGCTAACTCCGTGCTGACCGGAGCTAGGAAATAAATAGGGGAAGGCCGTTCGTATATTAATAAATAAATAAATAAATGGAAACGGCCCGTTTTCCAAGCCAATGTCAGGGAAGGAAAAAAAAAAAAAAAAGAAAAGAAAAGAAAAGCCTGACACAGGTGACACAGGGCCTGTGTGGAAAAAACCACAGGCTCACAGGCTGGGAGATAACGTGTTTCCTAAACAGGCATCTTAGCAGAGCAGTGGTCCCACAAAGGATAAGGAGGCTGGTTGAAGACATTCCCACCCTCCCGGTGAATCCAAAATAAAGGTGTCTACAGATGGGGCACATTTGAAAAGAAGCTGAGTGTCCCATCTCAGGTTGAGCTGGCTGTAACCTGTCCGTCCGTGAGACATCTCCCACATACACACACCCAGAGTACTCAGCCAGTCATCCCTGCTGGGTACCACTGCGGCTTGCAATAGGCACCAGTGCCGGGAAGCAGGACCGGCTCACCGGCCTGAGCACAACTCCCGGCTGAGCAGCCTCTTTGCAGGCATCCCAAAGCCATTACATCCCTATAAAAGTTGGGTTTGAACCGTTTTGTAGCCTCAGTTGCACCGCATAAATCTTGTTTGACTCAATTAGCTGCAGTCAAGTTACTGGAGACTGACACGGATTAGAGTATTGTAAGGAAAAAAAAAAAAAAGAAACATAAAAAATGAAAGAGGCAAAGGGAAAGTCTCCAAAGGGAGAGTTCACTGTGTGTGCCAGTTTCCAGTTTTTAGGCAAGTGAAATTACAGTGTTTAGTGTGGCCTTCCTGTTTTTACTCATCATGTCCCATCCCTCGCCTGAAGAGTAGTTCTTCCTAGCATTTTTATTCTATGTATATCCATTACATATGGGGATACAATTCAGACCAGAATCCCAATTTCATACAGCTAATTAACAAAATTAGTATTACTTTTGAAAGCTCAGAACAAATCATTGCTCCCATGTCTTCAAATGCACAGGTTTCCTATCTATCAGGTTTAACAGAACGTGAAAGAAAACAGATAAAATGTCTCCCTCATACTCACTTGTCTCCTGAGGTAGGGGGGCTTTTTACTTCAAGAGGATGTAGGGAGACTGAGAACCACCAAAACACCTTTCCTTCTGAGACAGCTGTAGGGGAGATCCGCCACACTCCCAAAATTCATTTTAACTGATACAAACCAAGCAGGGAGAAAATATCATAAAAATACCCTGTCTTTTCCTTACAGTCACAAAGACTGGACTTCATGTAACAATAGGTGGAGGTGTTTTGGTTTGTTTTGTTTTTTAACTAAATGGCTCTATGTACTGGGGTTTTAGTTAAAGCAATAAACACCATCCATCTTCTCATTAAAAAATTCAGGACTGAAAATACTACCACCTCTTATCCTTAGCTTACTGGTACACAAAAATGTACGAAGACTTCCTTCCCTCATTTACACCTCCTCAAGATAACATTTCTTAATTAACACCTTAATTAGCACTGAGAGGGTATGGCCCGTAGTTTATTGGATCTATTTAGCTCTCCAAGCAGCTGCATTGCTTTTAATCAGCAGCGATATTTCCCAGAAAGTAGAAACAACACTCCTTTTCTAAATATGCTGCAATATGTTTCATCATTTATCTCCCTGTCCACCAAGGGGAATCCTATGTAAAGGCATGCTTTATACTGGGGCTTTTGCTCTTCTCTGAATACCTGGAGTTTATGTTTCTTCCTGACTGACAGTAAGAAATTAATTTCAACAGCAAAGGCTTGGGCAAGTGAAAAGACTTACCTCAGTTTAACATCCTATCCAAAGGTTGTAGGAACTTAGGGTATTTAGGTAGTGACTGATAGGGTGTTTACATGCTGAGGTGAAGACAAGATCTCTTCAGTAACCTGATTTAAAAATGACTGAAAAAGCATGTAAATTAATTGTGCAACACAGCTTGTCTTTTAACTTTTGGTTATCTCCAATTTAAAGTGAAGACACAACAATAATGTTTTAGTGTTGCCTGTATGAGCAAGTTGGTATTACAATTTGGCCTGACCACCACAGAAAACAGCAGGCTGCTACTCTCAGCTAAGTGACTTCTGCTCTACCCTTGCAAAAGCAGGATATGCCTCCATGCTGCTAGGTTTGACAGGCTGTGCTAGTTCTTAAATTACAAGTGAAGTAGGATGCTGTTGGCGGGGTGGCCATTTTCAGCAGAGCAAATTACAGTCTGCGTCTGAAACACAGCTCTTCTGAAATCAACCAGTTTCAACAGGAACAGAACTGAACTGTATTCCTGCTGGTATTTCAATGTAATGACAGTCCCTAATTTTCCCAACCACTAGAGCACTAAGCATGTGCCCTGGTAATTGTCTACTTTTGCAGCCAAAAAATCCCACAAAGTCAGCACGAGATGTGCATATACAGCATACAAGAGAGTAGCAGACAGAGGAGCCTAAGAAGAGCTGAAAACAGTAAGAGCCTAAAAACACTAAATTAATTTTAAAAATGCTCAACATACTATCTTTCTCTGGGGCTTTCCCAGACACAGTGCCTAGTAACTCACTGTCGATAAAGCACTGAGAAGTGTTAAAATCTATCCAGTCATTTATGACAAAAGTTTAATTTATATTTTTATATTATATTTCAGTATCATTCTTCTTTCACTTTGGCTTACGCCACTTTCATTCACTAAGCAACTGTCCTGACCAAATCAGCGTAAATGACAGAAACCAGGTAACAATTTATAAGGTTGGGTTACTAATCCCATAGGAG
This sequence comes from Monarcha castaneiventris obscurior, assembly GCA_026261815.1. Lineage (NCBI taxonomy): Eukaryota > Metazoa > Chordata > Aves > Passeriformes > Monarchidae > Monarcha > Monarcha castaneiventris. Next base: position 7,659,247 of record JAMPIT010000388.1, read on the forward strand.
TCTTACTTCAGCTGCCGTGCTGAGAAATTACCTCTCAATAGACCCACATCAGAAATACTGAAAATGTGACAGAAAACACCAAGCAAGAGGGCAGAAAAGAACATTTGAAAGGAACGTATACTGCTAGGATTTGTGGAACTTTAATAGCTTTCCACCTCAATTTTGGCCATCGTGAACTCAAGCTAAGAGAAAAAATATATCTTTTTAATGAGTTTTACAACATGCAAGTTGCTTTATAATATATTACATAATGATGTAAGTGCCATAAAGAAGGTTGTGTGCTGCTCTGTAAAATGTATTAGATCATCAATATTTCTAGTTTCGTACTGAGGAATTAGAAATAATGATGAAGATTAGAGTTACAAGAATTAAAAAAATCCTTTGAATTGAACCATTCAGCCATCCCCAGGGAAATACTAAGGAATTTGTAGGCTGAGAAAATAGGTAAGTTTATAGGTTCTCCTTAGGTGAAAGAAGTCATGTTAACATCATAAGTTTTATACAAACTTTCCATATGCTGTAGTACCCTCTCTGCTTACCCCCAGGTTTCATTCCCTTGCACCCTTATTGTATAGCCCAGTTGGAAACAGATTTATTAAAAATGATCCATCAACTTTTACACAGAAGGAGGTCAAACATCTTTCAGTAGCGTGATTCAAAACAAGAATATCCATTTAATCCTCCTGCAAATGACAGGCCAGGAGAGTTTAAATCGGTGAGAACAGAGGCAAAGAAAGTTTGAAGATGATTAATCCTTCCACTTACTGCCATGTTTTCTTGAAGTCACCCCCACTCTCTCTCACAGCCCACTTCTGCAGATGTTCAATATTCCTGGAGAGGAATGCAGACACCTGGAGATGTCTTCCTTCCAATTTTTTTTCTTGTTTTTCCCTTTGCTCTGACATGTGTTTTCATCTTTTGAAATACCTGTATGACTGCTATGCACATTAGGCAATCAACAAGCTAGAAAAGAATCTTTACTGAATGGGTCTAGAAAGGACTCTTGTATAGTTTTTTGATTAGAGAGGGTCAGTATTTAGCTACTTCTGAAAGGCCAGCTTGGCACATAAGTGCCCAAATGCAGCTTCAAATCTGACACTTAGCAAGCTAAGTCATGATGGCTGTCAATAAGACATAGATTTCTGTGTTCTTTTTTTTTTTATAAATGGGGTATGGGACTTAGGTTTTGATGATATTATGCAAAAGCCAGACTGAGTCTAAAGTAATTGAAAGTGAAAATAGTGCCCTAAATGTAGTGATTTTCATCATATACAACTCATCGTGCACTAACACCAATGACCACTGTACGTGCACAAAAAAGTGTTGTCAGGATCTAAGGTCCAGGTTCAGGTTCAGGAACCTTGGCAAAGCTATATTAAAAACAATGCCTACTTTTAAAGTTAGAAAGCAGCCTCTACCACAAAAAATTTGTTGTTTTTATGATTTAATGAACAGAAGTTGGTGAAAGCATATGAGCATGTGAGGTATAACACAGCCTGATGAAATTATGTTTCAGTCTGCATTGTTTTCATTTAAAATAACTGTGATTTCCAAATTCCTAAGCTTTGTTTAGAGTGAGAAAGTAAATCAACATAAAACTTTTGAAGTGCTGATTCATGTGGAAACATGGGAAGAGAGGTCTCAAGTTCTCAGTATCTATTAATGAACAAGTAACTTGGTCTGGCCTGGTAAGTTTTCCAATTTTTATAAGGGGCAAAAGTGGCTTTTGCCATATTTGAAGCACTTTTTGTTGCAAGTCTCTAATTTTTGTTGCAAAAGAGGCAAAGAAACTGCAGTAGGTAGAGAAGTCTGGCTGGTGCTGCAGAAGCCTAGGCATCTAAAATGATCAAGTTAAAGAAGACCTAAGAGGTACAGAGAAGGAAGAAATAAACATTAAGTTAGGAATCAGAGAAATAAATCTCTTTGCTTTCAGCAGGGAGTGCAGTCTCCAGGCTGGTATTAAGCTCAGAAAGATAAGGCTGTTATGGATATATTCCTCAGGCATAAAAATTAAAGGAAGTGGAAGAGCACTGAAATGGCTCTTTAATGTCTAGTGTGATTATAACTTTGCACCTGGCCTCACACATTTTCTGTCCATCGTTCTTTTGCCTAAATCAAATGCAACATAACAGCTACATACTGTACAAACTTTAACTGTCTCATTTTGGAAGAGTCAGAAATTATATTATTTACAGTTTATTGGAACAGTTATATCCTTAGATACCTTGAGTGATTCTCCAGACAGCAGCTGTTCCATACCTATCTTGCTGTTCCCTCCCAAACCGAAATAAGTTCTTAGAAAAGTGCGTAAGTTCTTAGATGTGAAACAATGCTGGCACTCGGGAAGCCTGGTGCTGACTCCATTAACATTATCTTAGTTCATTTTGCTTTCTAATGAAAATTAAAATCAAGATCCCCTAACACACTAATATTTTGTCTAGTCTATTTATGTCTTCATACCTAGTAACTGATAAGCAATGTAGGTCAAGAGCAATGCATTATTAAAGTTGTCTGATATGCCATTTCTCACTTCATGGTTTGCAGGAGAACAGGACTCTTGAACAACGAACCAACATGATTTCCCAAAAGCCATTTATTGTTTACATTACACTATACTTACACATTTTTGCAGCTGTTGTTCACGTGATCATGCGCTACTTGATTGGTCCCTCTATGTTTTCCATGCTCTCTGCATGCACCTTTCAGAAAACCTGATTGGTCCCAGCCCAGGATGGTCAGTCCTTCTTTGTCTGCCCTTTTTTCCTGTCTTGTTATTCCATTTTCCAACGTCTTCCTTCTTAAATTAACACTGCTTATATTCCAGTAGCTCTGATAAGGGTAACTGAAGATAACTTGGCTGGGGCACCCTGACAGGATTCGAGTGCCTTACAACAATGGTTGTAGCCACTTTGATGAGTGCACTTTCAGCCACTAAAATCTCAAGAACTTTTTTTGATGATGTTGTGTTAACCATAGACCTACACCGAAGTTTCATCAAATCAAGCATTATGTTGAGCAAGTTCGTGAGAGAACTGGGAAACTCTTTCTGCTGGGAGCTTAGCCACAAGATAATAGTAAAACAGTTCTTCCAAGTATTCCCTGGCATTTTTCAGTGAGTTTCAAAAATGCCTCGTTATCTTCAGATATCTTAGGGTTTAATTTTTTAATATATCATACTAACCATTCATTACTAGGAAAAGAGAGATACTTTAGAGTGAGCTGAATTGCCTCCTTGGTCTCCACTGGCTGCACTGGCTAACCAGTCGCTCACTAGGGTAGGAGCTTCAGACTCCTGCAGTACCCCTAGGCACCTTCTTGTGGATATAACTTCCAACACTGAAGAATTTTAACCCAGAGACATGTCTCACTAACTGAGTCCCAGAGTAAACTCAGCATGGCTAAAGTTATACAGTTATCAGTTTCAGTATGGAAATGACAGAAAAACCCCTGAGTGTTGCAGTTAGCCATGATCAGCAGGACCTAGGGGAACAGAGAGTCCTCTGGTTTGAGGTTCCTGCAGCTCAAAACCACTGAAATTACAGGGAGCACCCCAGAAGCTGTGATCCGTGCCTTACCATTGGCTGCAGCTCTCCTCTCCTCATATCTCTTCTATTTGGCAGCTTTCCAGAGAGATCTATGTTCTTTGACAGCTAATTAGTCTCTGTTACTCCTCCCCCTACCCCTTCCCCCATTTGTTGTAATTCCTTCTCCCCGCCTTTGTAACTCTCCCTGGTTAAGGTTCTGTTGGTTACTGTGTGTTTTCCATGCCCGTGTTATCAGGGTACAAAGCCGCCACTGCAGCTTCTGTGGATTTTGCCATGCTCCCATAAACCCCCTACCCCCATGGAGAGTCCCTCTGTCTTTTTTCCTACCACCTTTGTGCGCCCTAGCCATCGGTGGTCGAGGCGAACCCGATCAGTGATTTGCCTGTCCTCCTGCGCTGAGGTCAGTCCCCGTCCAGTCTCCACCTGGGGCAGGCAGAAGAATGCTAGGTGCCATGACACAAAGCTAGCCCGAACAGCACCTGAAGCAACTGAGAACCCATCTGACAAATTATATTCATATGGTTCAGACATGGTTTGTGGAATGGTCCTTGTTAGGAGTTCTTTTCTTAAGAGATTGCATTATGCATGGGACAAAGATTTTTTCTGTCTTGGGAGAATCAGGAGATGAAATGTGACTCTAAGATTAATAAGAGTAAGCCAGTCTTTCAAGCAATATGATCACTGTTCTAGACAGGACACCTTCCACCTTGACAGCTCCTAATGGGGCTAAAGCAAGTGCTGAAAGAGTAGAACATTTCTGTCAGAGGTTACATATCCTGTAACAACAGAGAAAGGAAATGCAAAGCAAAAAATCTAGACAGCAACGAATTTACAGTAATACCTTTAATAGCTAATCAATTAAGTTGTACACAGAAAATATTTTCTTTTTAAGAAACCCGCTTCACCATCTGTGATATGCTGCAGAGGTTGGATGGCTTCCATCTCAGTAGAAGGGGAAACCAATGTTCCCAGAGACAGGCTGGCTAGACTAGTCAGGAGGGCATCCAAAATGCAATATATGTACTTGGTGCTTTTAAAGGACCATTTCACAAACCTGAAAATAATTAAAAGACATATCAGGCCAGAGAAAGGAATCAAAGAGAAAAACGTAAATGCCAGTTTGGAACTGTTTAACAACATTTTACTGGGTATCCAAAAACCACTTCCATACCTGACAGAAAGGGCTATGTGGATTTAGAAAAGAGCCTGGTTTAGTGGGGAAGGGAAGGCAGCTATAAAGAAAGGGAACTAAAAAGTAATATAGAAACAAGGTGAAAGTAAAGGGGAGGAGAAGACGAGGGCAATGAATATAAGCTAGTAACTGCCAAAAACGGAGAAAGAAGCAAAGAAAAAAAAATTTTAAAAAAAAGATCATTGATCAAAAGACCTAAAGTATAGACAGAAGACCTTGTCTGATATTAGTTTAGGAATAAAGGGAGTCCTAGTAAAGGGACAGAACCATTATCAGATGGTAATGGGAGGTGTGTAAATAATAACACAGCAATGCACTGCATTGTGAGGAGAAACAGGGTGAAGTATTAATCATCGCATGATCATGATGTATATTCCATCCTTATATTAAAGCAAGGAAATGTTAAAAGGTCTCTAAAGTTGGGCATTTTGAGATCCATAGCCTTAAGTATTTGCTTCAAATAATTTGAAAGCAATAATTTTTCTGTATTGTTATCATTGCTTTTCAGTTATTCTTAAAATACTGAGGTTTTCCTGAAGACTAGAAGAAGGCCAGTAAGGTACTGATATTTAAAATGGGAAAATTGGATGATGTCAGTAGCTGCAGGCCTGCTGTCATAACACTGGAAAAAGATGATGGGATCGCTGATAGGGGACTTAATGTTCAAAGAATCAAAAGAGAGTAAAAACCCTAGTCTCAGTCAATATGGGTGTATCAGAAATAGATCTTATCAAGGTAACTTAATATATTTTTAATAAGATTAGAAATTTGGTTGCTAAAGATAATCAAGTTGATATAGAGTACTGAGGTTTCAGTGAGGCATTCCATTTATTACAACACAACACTTTGATTAAGAAATGAGAGCAGTGCAAAATCAACATGTAATATATTAAATGGATTAAAAACTGGCTAACCAGTAAGTCTCAAAAAGTGCTTCTAAGCAGAAATTATCATTAGCCTGTGCTTCTAAATGGGGTCTGATAAACTAGTTTTACACTTTATTCTGTTTTTATCAATGATATAGAAGACAGCTTTAAATAGCAACCCGTAAAAGTTTGCAGGTGGCAGAAAAGCAGCAGGTACAGGAGATAATCAAGAAGACAAGTCACTGCTGCAGAACTATCTGGCTTTCTTGGCAACATGAGGTCATTTTAATGTGGCAAGTTGTAAAAACCTACATGTACTCACAAAGAATGAAGGACATATTTATGGTTGGGGGACTGTACTGCATAAAGTAGTGATGATGAAACGGACTCTTGGGGTGAAGGCAAGGTCAATGGGAGATAATCAGCTGAACAAGAGTTCCCAGTATGATGCTGCAACAAGATGAATAGAAATTTGATAACACAGTGCTCTTTCATCTATCAGACAAAACTATAATAAGATTTAATGGCTAGAAGTTAAACCTTAGTAAATTCAGGGTGAAAAAGGAAACACATTTTCAATAGTGAAAGTATATATATCTCTTCTAATATATATGATCTTAAAATATTGCTTGGTGATTTTTTTATTGTTGTTGTTGTTTTTTTGGTTTTTTGGGGTTTTTTTTAAGAGGCAAAAAGGGTGATTCAGGCATGGCTTATGTTACACAGAAGACCATACAAATTCATCTCACTCTGTTAGTATTATTTCTGAATTTTACATGCACTTGGCTAATGCCTTCATTCGCACTTTTCGCAATGGTGAAACCACTGTTATTCTTGTCAGGTAACTCCAATTAATGCACCTCTGAATAACCACTGTAGTTAATCACAAATGCTACATTTTCAAACTTAGGTGGGGATTGGAAGTGTTACCAGTAGTGCTACAGGTGTCATTGTTCTAGCCATTCCTTGCTGTATAAATTGAAAATAGAAAAATAATCGAATTCATAAAAAACATTAAGGCCTCTATTTTTCCATTTAAAAGCTTAGCACAAGATCTGGGGGGCTTAGTTGTCTTCTTTGGTCTTATTCTTGCCTTCAAGACCATCCCCAAGTGCTTGAAAAACATGTTGGTCATGGGCAGAACCCTCACAGTAGACTTTGTTCTGTCAAAGTGCTTTGCTCAGCTTGGAATTCATAAGCCTGTGCCATTTGCAGCGACAGACAACTCACTGTCTTCCCATCCAGACAGGAAATTCTGGAGAAGTTTGACTGGGAGCAGTTTTCCCCAGAAATGGTAGGATCTTTCCACTCTCTTCAAGAGTGACCATGTCCATGCTCTTCCTTAGTTCCTGGGAAATCACAGTGCCAGCCCTTTGTAAAAGATAGCAGCTCAAAATCTTTTAGCAGGGTTTCATCTAAAAATTTGAATCGAGATCCAAATTAGGCTTTTCAAATAAGGAATAAAGTTTTAATCAGCCACAAGTACTCTAAGTGTTATTAAAAATCATGACCTATTTACCTTATTAAAAACAAGAGACTGAAAGCACTTCAAAGTCATATTTAAGCCTCCTGCTGACATTGCTGTTCTGAAATAGGGGGACTTTATTATGTTACTTGGACGAGTGTTAAGGGACATTACTGACATTCTCCATAGTATATAAAATTGGGGAAACAGCTAAAAATGTTTTGGTTACCTCTCAGACTTGCAAAGAGAAAGTATTAAAAGTTAACAATTAAATAAGTAGAGTATTTTCTTATTAGAAAGAAAATTAAAGCTGTTCTCGATCTGCTATTTCAGCCTTCTATCTCAATATAGGGTGAGGGGAAATTAATTATTTCTCTGATATCTGGAATCAATTTTAATAGAAAAAGAAATGGAATGAAAGAAAATAAACAATTCTGACATGGCAATTAGAAATCAGATGTGACATAGACACCAAACAAGATTCTGGGGTCTAGCCATGCCAGGCCTTCCTCTAGTACAAATGAAAGGTAATCCGCAATTATGGGCTCTAATTATTTAATAAAATGTTTATTTGTATTTCTAATTCTCTGGGTGAAATTCAATCTCCTGCACTCGTATGAGACCAAAGTAATTGGGGGTCTATGCATCGGTTGTGTAAAGGGACTGCTGAGGTGAAATTCATCCTTCCCAATCTGAGGCTCATGACTACTCCGTGCCACTCCAGTTCCCTGGCCAGCTGCTCTCATTTGTGCCTTTGCAATGCTTGGTTGGGAATGGCGGTTGCAATCTCTCCAGGTAGTTTATAAGGCTTGGAGCTGGTTTTGGTGTCCCATGAGTACAGTTTATCATTTCTCTAGCCCTTCCTTGACTGAGTATCTGTCTAGAGAAAAAAGTGTTTCGTACTGCATAAGAAACTTAAAAAATTCAGGAGGACATTTTTCTGATTGCATCACAGGTGATGCCACTGGTGCAGTAACACTTGGAATATCCCTGATCTTCAGGCATCAGACATAAGAGCAGAGATGTTCTACATTCACTCACAACTGAAAGGAAAAGAGACATCTGTACAGAAAGGGTCTCTGATATTTTTAATGTTAATGTTAATTCCTTCTCTGCATGTGTGAAAGAGACAAAGTTTTGTTTTAATATAAATAAACAGTCAGCCATTTGTTTAAGTCAGAATTTTGTTTTTGTAAATATTTGTGAGAAAGGAAAAAGAGATACCAAATCTGGTTTGGCCTGATTTTGGGTGCATGTGTATGTATTAAAATTGCCATAGTCAAGAAGAGCTATGGAGATGAATGATGAAACTGAAATTTTCCATTCATACTCTCATGTTAGAGGAGATTTGGACAGAAACCAAACTCTAATACAAGTAAAATTTTGGTCTATTTAACTGTAAAATGTGCAAGAGTTAAGGCAACATTTTGGATGCTTTGGTGAATGTAGTGGCCTAAGTCAATCCTGTGCTATCAATCCTGCAAATTATGGGACATTGCTATTATCTTGCACATGTGAGACTTTCAGGCCAGTTAGTGTTTCAGAGTCACTGAGCATTTCCTCTTAGACTTCAAATTCCCCAAACAGGATGTGAAGAATGCTGTGGGACTGAACAAAATCTTGTTTCAGTCCATGTGGAAGATCCCTAAATCCACACTATGAATGCTTTTGCAAATCTCTGACAACGATCTATACATTTATATTCTGCAACAAATAAAGTGCTTCTATCAGCCCATCAGAAGAAAATATTCAATTAGACCACCTATTTTAAAGGAGATTTAAATTTAAAGCTCTTAACACAGATTCCCAAATCTTCAAAAAATCCTTCTCCTTTCTCTATTGGAAAGAGTGGAGGGGAAAAAAAGTGACTGAGTACTTTGAATGAAGACTATGAGCAGGCCCTTCTTAGGGAAAGTTGTTTCTTACTGAAAGCCTTGGTGAGTGTCTAATTATTTCCTTTAGAGCCACTTTGAATTGAACCATAAGATTCCAATGTGTATTGAATTTAAATTCTACTTATGGACTCTGCTTCCTTTGATTCTGCATTTCTAGCAAGGGGAGCTCCTTACACCACATTAATCATAATATATGGAAGGGCTTCTGTGTTTGCTTCTGCAGTGCACTAAGTTGTCCCTGAAGATAAAAAAAAATCCCCTTGGAAGAAAAATCTCATTCTAAATGAAGATTTAAATTGAAATTATTGGAGAAGTTAAGAGGAAAAGATATGCCCAGTAAAATAAGAACAAGCATTTAAATGGAAGAGGGTATCTTTAATTATTTTCTTCCTTGGCATTGCGGAAAATCCCATGATATGATAACTAAGGATACTTTGGGGGGTTAAGAGCCCAACAGCAGAAAAGCTAATGGGATTTTTTTTTTTCAGATAGAGGTTAAAGTGATGGTGCTGTAAGTAGGCTGTCAAACTATCTCAGCTCACCATCTGCTACATATTAATTTACAATAGAGAGATAAGTGAAGTGGGTGTTGCTCTTCAGGAGCTATATAAATGTGTAACTTTCTCTCAATTAGTATTCATTTCAAATGAAGAATAAAATCCCAGGAATTTCAGACCAGAATACAAGCCAGGCAGAATTATATTTAAATGGTAATAGTATATCTGTAAAACACAGCTAGAGCTGCAGTGTATTGCCAAGAATAGAGTCCAAAAGCCTAGGCTAAGCCATTTACCATTAATGTCATGAGATGTCTTTGTTTTGGATAGGTGTGCAAAATGGGATAGAATAAACGTGTGTTTCCGGCAGGCTTTTAATTTTATTTTTTCCCCCTTTACTTTATTGGATATAAGTGTTGTTCTCATTTGTTCAGTTTTAGTTTAAAGGAAAATGTTTTTCCTTTAAAAGTAATAATTCCCTGTTGCACCAAATCAGATCAAGAAAAGGAAACAGCTACTTAAGAAAAACAAACTCTTTCTCCCATTCCTGTGTGAATCATATACTAGTTGAAGAGAAATAGAGGAGAATTCCTAGTTTTTGTGCATAGGAAGCCAGAAGCTACTTGTAAAAGTGGGAACAGATTTACCTTTCTCACTGTAATGGCAACACAGAGCCCTATCCCATCTCTTGGATACGTGGGACTTCCTTCAGGCTAATTCCCTTCCTCTCTGAATGAGTCTGAAAATCCTTTTCTTGATCTCAAAGGAAACAAGTCAAACACTGAGTGTGAAAAAGAGGGCTGTGTACAGTTTATAGCTCTATTAAAGATACCCATTAAAATAAAGTGAGATTCTTCTTTGGTAATTAAAAGGTTTGATTGTATTAATATTTATAGATTAATGTGTTCCTTTAAATTCATAGACACTATTTTTCCTGGTCTCTTCAGCATTTACTTTAGAATGAAATATTGGTTAACAATTAGCAGTGCTTAAGTGAAAATGCTGTTCAGGCTTAGGCTAATCATAGCAGACCTGGCCTTGTTTTATGTAGAAGAATCTCTTAAATCTTTATCCCAAGTTAGAAGCCCATTTATTTTCCTCATTCATCCAATGCCCAAATATGGGAATTTCCCACCATGACAGGGTATTTTTGTTCCACAACCTGAAGTTTCCCCAGACCTCCTCCTCTTCTTCCCTCATGAAAGAAAAATACCAAATTCAGGGAAAAGTAGAGCTATGCTCTAGCTTTCACTATTCTGTATCTCCTGTGCAAAGCCAGGGCGGTGACGGTGAGTGAGCAGGAGAAGGCAGGGGACATGGCTGTGACACTGGAGCATGGGGGTACAGTACTCCTGCAGACCAGAGCTGGAATGGTGCAGTCCACCTCGGAGGCAAGTTTCTTTATAACACACAGCCATCTCCTGCTAAACGTCCAGAGCAAAGGTGGTGTGCTCAGCCATAATTTAAAGGATCATGACATGAAGAAAGGGTTATGATGTTTAAGTTATAGGCCATCCAAATGTTATAGGCCCAAGCAAGTTCCTATTAGCAATAACTCAAGTCCACTGAGGAGATTTGACATTCAAAACTGATGAGCACTAATCCCTGGAGCCTGCTCCGACCCAGCCACACTCAGGCCACTTGGTAACCTGAGTGACCCAGGAGTCAAACCATGATAACCCTCTTCAATTTAAAGAGCGGCTTCTCCCCATCTGTCTGAGTTCTGACTCTGCACAATAAATTTCCCAAAGAGCATAAAGACCCATCTAGTGTATATCAAATCAATATCATTGTGGCTTGCAGCGATATCTGAGGCTACAGTTCACGAAATAAACTAGGCCAGGGGCTGGATTTCTGCCCTTGGCAATCAATCAGACTCACTGGGTCATAGATTTTAGTGTAAATTAACACAGCAGAAACAATCACGCTCCCCAGATGATGATATAATACAGTATTTGCTTTTCTTTTTCCCCCCATTTCATTGCTCATGCTTAGCGGCTAAGCTGTACTGAACAAGAATAATAAAAAGCAATGATTAGAAAGGTGGTGGTAATCATAAAGCAGAACATTAATATTCTCCTGACAAATGTATATAAAATGCACATAAAATATATACACAATATTAAAAGGGAAAAGGAGAGGGGAAGTGGTGTTAAGTCACTGATGTTTCAAAGGTGGTATTTTTGCTTAAGAATGGTGGAAGTGATCTTGCAAATCAGTGTGAGTGGTTATCATTTTCTTTCATTACTGTATTTGAATCCAAAGATGCTAAATGCTCTGCTATTGTCTGCATCTACCACTTCCCCTACATGGTGTGGAGCATACTGACAAGTCATTTCTCCGCTTACAATTCGGGCTTTCCCCAACGTTTGCCTGAGCATTGCCAACACTTTTCCCCAGAGGAGTTTTAATTTTTTCTCTTTAGTATGTCATTGTTATAGGAGAAGAGGCACCTGGTTTTTCCTGACACCCACCTTTATGCAAATCTCATCTTTTGAAATTTTCTCAGAATGTGCCACATATGAAAGCCTTGCAGGAATTACTATAATCTCTAATTATTCAATTGACATAAGACAGTGTATTGTATTTTCTGTCAGAACCTCAGGAGGAAATGTCAATATTTTCAGCATTAGCAGGACATTTTTTGAATTATAAACACCTATCTTCTAATGTTATTTTATCTCAAGTATCTTCACAAAATATTTTACAGAAAGAAAATGTGATGCACTTAAAGATGCCAGCTGGATGTTTAATTTAATGCAACAGAGAATTATGGTAAGCAACTGTTTCATTCTTTAAGTATTCAAACTTTTACATTACTGTTCAGATAGTGTAATTCTGGTCAGAATGTATTTATTTGCAAAATACCTAATTAGATTATACAAACATATTTAGTTTATATATAATAAAATACTAATCTGTGTACAAAAGCTACATGGTATGGATTAGAACTGTGTGAGAATAATAACTACCATGCAGGAGTGGTTTCTGTTGAATAGTCAGAATAATAAGATTTATCAAATAACAGTTATAAGCAGGAATTCATTTCTTAGATTAAATTTATCCACTATTTTCTGCCAGGGGCATAAAGAAACAGAAGCTTCAAAGGTAGCTCTCTTCTGAGATGATTGAAGGCAAACTGTACCTCCTTTAGTGACAAATCTACTCTTCTGTTCTCTGACTAAAGGAGCTGGATTAAGAGTCTGCGGAAGGGGGAGAATCCTTTGTGTGTGCGTTGGTGTGTCCAGCTCAGGAAAGCTCTTAAGTAGTTGCTACAGGGTGGAATTGAGGTGGAACTGAGGAACCTGACACCCCAACGATGCAATATGTATTCCCTTTCTTGTGCAATGGGGGTGCAAGCTGGACTAGCAAAATATAGTCATTAGAGGGCTGCACAGTGTCCCTTCATGGTAATTGTGAAGGAACCCCCTTTCTCACTATCTCAGTGCTTATCTTATTTGGTGGGTAATTCCTGTGTTGCTGGGGACTTTTCCATGAAGGGAATAAAATTTCTGAGAAAGACTAAGTGAAATTTACAGGATTAGTGACAAATAACTGAATAGTTTGTCTGAGGTGAAACAATATTTTCCCCCTCAAATAAAGCCTCAAAAGCAAAAAAAAAAAAAACCACGAGTGACTCAGTCTATAGGCTGAAGAAGTATATTTTCTCTTTTTACAATAGCCTACCTATGAACAGCTGAGTTACAACCTCTTGCAAGTTATTATTTTGGTTTTTAACTTTAAATTTCTCAGGAAAACTCTAATTGTGTGCTACTAGAACAACTGGTGTATTCTGAAAGCAGCTAGATTACCCATTTTTCTAAAAGCTTGTGTAGGCCAAGATTGCCGTGAGGTTGCAACCCTTATGTGTTTGTTCACAGTGATTCTGTGTTTAGCTTAAGTAGTTGAAATTAATTTCCCAATGTCCAAAATGTAGCGATTATCTCTGTGTTCCTTGGAAGTTACTGTTAAAATAAACTGCTGATTTTTTACTTCTTTTTTTTAAAAAAAACCCTGAACTTATATGTAGAAAAATTTAACTGAAAAGGTTCATAAGACCCTAGGCTCCATCTTAGAAGGAAGAACACAGAAAATGTCTCAACAAATTTTATTTGATCCTTTGTGAATCTGTATTATTTTAGGGACCTTAATTATGTTGTGGCAGGGTATTTTTCATGAGACTGCTTCTTTCAGAGCACAGGCTGGATGCACACAGGAACAGAATTAAGATCTCACAGGGTACCATAAATCTCACCTTGCCCAACTTGCTCTTTCTAGAGTTTGCCACATAAGCATCATTCCTCTGACCTATTTTCAAGAACTTAAAAATATTAACTTTGTTGCCTCCCTATCTTTCCCTGCATTTTTTCTTCGTTTAGTGTTGTATACGTGAAATGGCTCTGGATTTTTGGAGTGCTGCAATGATAGTACCCCCTAAATAAGGAGCAAGTGCTATCTGTCAGTATGCTGTGTTGTGCAACACAGTAGGCCACATGAGAGGTCTGCATTACATCATTTGTGGACTTTCCAGGCTTGTAATGTCCTTTCAGTGAACCTGAACTGAGTGTTGAGCTTATAACGAAAACTGAAACCCAGGGAGTTACTTGTGGTTTAGAATTTTTGCACAGCTTCAATATACACATACTGGGAGTCATTGCAATAGGATAAAGATGTGTTTCAGCCACTTGTGAGGTAGTAATGTTAATAGGTAAAAAATTTGCTTCCTAACATAAAAATTTTTCATTTCTCCATTTTGAAGGTTTTGTGTTGGTTTTGTTGGGTTTTTTTTGTTGTTGTTGCTTTTTTCTTTTTTTTAAACAAACACAGTGCACTTGACACAGGGCATCTGTAATATTTTTTGCAGCTCTCCAGTTGTAGAAAAAAGGCATGGGTTGCAAAGACTATACTTATAGATACTATTGTATAGATGTGTGAGTGTATGTTTCTCTGTGTTTATCTGCATGCCTGTGTATAAAAATTAAATATTCGCTGGGCTAGAAGAAAGAGGGGAAAATTACAAATAAATCCTACAGTCCAGTGGTCAGGGTACTCCCCTGGAATGTGGGAGAATGCAGTCACAGTCCCTGCAGTAATGAATGTTAATTATGTATGGAAGTAGAGCACTTCCAGAGGGAGAGATTAAGAGGTACCTATTCACTAGCCCATGGATTAAGGCACCTTTGTGGGAGATTTGTGTTCAGTGCCAACTGGGATTCACTCGAAAGGTGAGCACTTCTAGGCAGTAAAAAGCTCATCTCCATGGTTTGAGAGAGAAACTCTCCTCCTGACCACCAAGTTTTGACCTTGTAAGTTAGATGAGAACATCTTGCTTTTTAAGCCTGTGATGTCTTGAGTTGAAGACTAGCACTACAGCTCAGATCTAGCAAGACTGTGACAGCCCTTTCTATGAAATTCTGGGGTCTGGGGCATTTCTCCGGTAGAAGCAGACATATAAGAAATGCAGACACCTACAACATAAAGGAAGGTGGTGGTGAGATAGCATGGAAGGAGGACAACAGGAGAATGGGAATCTGAATCTTGTACTTGTGTCTACTGAAATATAGGTGGTTTTTCTGTATTCACCCAAGGGAACATAGTGTTGTTTTTCTCCCTTTCATTTCCGGTGTACACTCCTGGCCTTGTCTTCTGCTCTGTTTTCCTTGCCAATTATTCCATACCTGACCTTGAAATTTAATTGCTTTAAGGGGCATTTTCATGGAGCTCCCTTTGTGATGATGCTGCCTTGAAAGTCATCTTGGTATAAGGCCATTCTTAGGTTCCAGTAGGCCTAGGAGCCTACTTTGCTTTTGCTGGCTCCAGGAAAGTCAAATGCCTATTGAGAGGGGTCCCAACATCATGAGCCAAATGACAAGTTGGGGGAAAGGGTGCACCAGGAAGCAATTATTCTTTCTCCTACCTCTAGCTGCCATGTGTCAGGGTCCTTTCTTTTCACACTCAAGTCCAAAAATTTTCTCTTCTAAACTGTTACTGTTTCTGTGTTTTGTGCTCCGTTAGCAATTCTTGAGATCTCTCTCCAAGCCTTTTCTAACTGACTTCCAAATATAGCTATAGAGAAACTATATTTATATCTAGTAACACACTTTGATAAATATGTAGAAGTTGCAGTCTTTAAAAACAAAAAGGTCATTCATCTTTTGTCTTAGATTTGTCATGCAAAGGAAAATTTTATAAATCCAGACAGAAGAGCTGAACAGGAAACACAATGGAAGTCCTCATATTTCTACTGAATTACCCAGGTATCTTTCCTGTTTGGATTTATTTTTAAATTCACTTAAGTATTTAAAATATTTAAATGATTAATGGAAAATAGATTATCCAAATGATACTTTTTGTTTCCTTTTAATCAGGAAAAGTGCTTCTTATATTACAAAAGAAAACAGTTGTCAGACTGTTTAAAGGCCAGTAGATCTTTAAATCTTGAGAGAAAACCTGGTACTCTCAGCTCTTAATGCTATTTTCAAAAATTTAGTTATATTCAGATAACTCCGATGATCCTTAGGAAGAAAAACAAATGCTATGTTTCTTACAAGACCCAAACATCCAATAAATCATTTGGGACTGAGGTAGTGAAAGCAATGCCAAACTGGGTTAATTTGGAGATTGGCCCCCATAGCTAATTTGACAAATGGCACTGAAATTTAACTGGTATTTTTTTCTATGCATGCTATTTCTGTTTGGTGGCTGTAAGAGTTATTAGCATGACTTGTTTCCTTCATGTTACTGCTTTTCATAAAGTTAACTAGTAGAAATGGTGCCAAGAAAGAAAAAAAATATTCAGTTGGTTCATGGTTTAAAGTAATAAAATGATACAGTATTAAAATGGCAACAATCCTTCCCTTACAAAATTAGCTGGTACAAAACTAGATTCGGTTACAAACTGTATGCAAAATATACAGCAATAAAGAGAAATGCATATTTGCCCATTGTTTTACTGAATGTCATAAACAAAGCCAACTAAAATTCTGGGAAGTAATGCTCTGCTTGTTTTTCTAAGTAACACTAAGAAGCTGCTTAACTTAAATGGTAAACCATGAGAAAATAATTTCTAATTATTTTAAGTAATATTTAGATCAATTCATAATAATCTTATTATCTTTCATGTTTATGTCAGTATTAGATTACTTTCATGTTTGTTTAAGCTCTTTTGCTTTTTAGAATGTTGGTTTCAAAGGCAAATTGAGCATAGTTAAAATAATCAATGTCCTTTGTGGTTTCAGCATATGCATAGAACAACAAGAGTTGAAAGGAATCTAGTGCTTTCTTATACAAACTATTAAGCTTTTACTGAAGAAAAATAGAATTATCTAGCTAATTATATCATTCATTATTGCTACCTGCATATAGTCAGTAACTTACAGTATATTAAAGAAAACTATGGTGAAAGAGATGTGCTGTGAGAAAGAATAGCAGCTGGGCAGCCTCAATCCATGTACAGCATTGCTCAAAAAATGGTCTTTGTTGGCTCATGTGAATGACTGGAAGTAAACAACAGTGTGGCACTGAAATTACTGGATTTCACCTGGGAAACTTCATACACTTTTTTGCTCTGCCACAAACTTTCCTTATGACCTTCACCTGATTATTTCACTGTCTCTGAGCCCTAGTGGAGAGCTAAAAGGAGCCAAGGTGCTTCCTTTCTCCTGTCCTTCGCCTACAGCTGGACTGTTGGAAACCTGTGGTGGGGGTTATGCCTGTTTCTTTTGACGTGCTGGTGTAGTCCATAGCCTGGTAGGGCACCTGTCTTGGCTGCAGCCACTCTCCCAGGTTGTACAGTGAGTAATGATACTAATCCAACAGGCCGTCTGTACATGAAAGCACTCATTATCTTCACTAAGATTTCCACTGGAGCCATAATTGCAGCAGTGAAGTGCTGACAATTTCTCAGCATGGGTCACCTTCTGAAATATTTAATGGGAGTGAAAAATACCTGAACTAATTGCTAGTGTCTTATTCTTTGTTGTTTTTTCTTCGCTTCATCCTCCTGTGCTTTGTGCCTTACTGTCATGAAAGGAAAATTAACATTTTGCAAGGACTCTGGGGGCTCCATTGTAACAGAATAAGCAATAGGTGTAAAGGGTTGGCAACACTCTACAGGGTGCTCTCTGCTCCTACTCTCCTTCTGAGAGAGGTACCTGGGGTATGCTGTTGTTCCTGCTGGTTTATGCATCTAGGATTTTTACTGACAGAAGAAACCGAAGCATGGAAGGAGAACGATTAAATTCGTGTCCAGGGCACAGCTGAACTTTCCCCAGATACAGAAATACAAAAACACTATACTGGGACTAGTCTTGTTTTTTTAAAGGTCAGCCTACAGATTTTTGCTGCTCCTCCATCTCATATGTGAGCAATGTATGTCCATTACAAGATACCAAACTGTCATAACACCAAATCTCTGTGCACAGAGAGCATGCATGAGATAACACTTGGATAAAAATATATTAACTGATCCTACTCAATTTTGAGATTATTTTGTTGTTCGTCTTTTGCGGTAAGAGGACACTTCAAATTGCTCTTTCCAAAATGGTAGTAGAATGTTTTCTTTTCTCGGAAGCCATCTTTTTAAGCTTCCTTAACATTTCAGCTGTCTTTGTATAAATCACTCAGAAAATATTTCTACTCTGATGAAAGCATAGAGCCTGCTTTGCAAGACCCACAAGTTGGACTTGCTAAAATCTGACGTATCTCTTCTTAATACTGGAATGCAACATGCTATTGGTATGTGGCAAATTTTATTGGCTAATTGATCTATGTTCAGTGGTAATACCAGTTCCAGTCAGAATTCCAGACCATTTGGTAGCTGGAAAAATATGCAAGGAGAATACTCACCTCAAGGATTTCAGTATGTTTCAACAAAGATAACTTTTGCGTTTGTATCCCATTTGCATCTTTTTGATGAGCCCAGCTGTAAACTGATTTATGGAGTTCAATATTTCGAGAAGTACACTACATATTGACAGGTGCTGATACTGAGTGATTTAACAAACATTTGTCACCTTCTGTTTGTGATTCTTTCTCTGCTCAAGGGGACTTCTAATTCTCTGACTATTGACCAGCAACACTTCCTAACACTATGTAAGAATTGTACAAACCCTCCACTTTCTTTTTAACAAGAGTGTTCATGTGTGTAAGAAAACTACTTGGTAACTGTACCTCTCATTAGCCAAAATGTCCAGGTCTGCATCAAAATCACTCCTTCAATATTCACATGTATTCAGATCTAAGGTTTCAGGTCACACCACTGAAAAGAAAGGGAAGTTTCAAAAGTGTGGAAGATTCCCTCTTCTTTTGAGAAGGGCTCTGCAGAAAAGTACAGATATTAGATTCTGAGTATTCCTGTTGAATTCTACATGGATTTATTCCTCACAAAGCTGGAAGTAAGTGAAGTTGTTAATCTGTAATTAGTGAAGCCCAAAGGAAACCGTGATGATCCAGGCATATATAAAAACAAATGAAACACTTAGCAGAAATAAACTACATGTAGAAGTCAACAACTGTACTTAACTATGAAACTGCATCTGGAAAATCGTAAAGGAGAGGTTTTTGGAAATTGTAATTTCATCCTTTTTGCTGTAATGGATTGTAGGAAAGTTATAATTACCGTGAACTACTCGTGCAAGATTATGAGGTGAGACAGAGGTGAAAAAAATAAATGAAACAACCTGAGGAGCAGAATTTTCAATAACCAGTCAGGCTAGAAATGGGTGGTTATTAATATAGAAGTCAGAATAAGTAAGTAAAAACTTTTTATCGTAAAATATTTGTAATATGCTAACATAGCAATCTGAAATTCAGAAAATACTGATTACTTTGTGATATCCATCATGCAATTAGAACTTATTTAGGAAAAAAATGCAATCATACTTAATTTCATCTAGATGTTCTAAGGAAAATACTTAGAAGGGAAAATATATACATACAGGAATCAAAAGAGAAACTAGATTTTTTTCTGATAAAAAATGTTATTTAACTACAGACTTAGTAGCCAAAAGGCAATTGTGAATCAGGAAACAAAGAAAATAAATATTCTGTTAGCTGGTTATTCTATATGATAAAAAGAGGTGTAAAAGAGGTGAAATTTTGCCACTGACAGACTGCGACAGTGCATTTGATTGAGTGAGCTTCAGTGGGACCAAGAATTTATTTCATGTCTCTAGGAGCAGTAACCAGCAGTGAGATTCTTTAAGGAAAATTGTCTGTAGATTAACAAAATTTTTAGGTCATGCCAGTTCTAATGATTTTGTTGCAAATATAGAAGTATTTATTGTCCCTTTCAAAGTTTATGTTCCTGGAGTCAGACATTTTCCTGAGAACCTAATCCAACAATTAAAAGAAAAAAAACAACAAGCAAAAAAAGTTTACATATTGAATTTTTTTTTTTTACTTCAGTCTCTTGAATTCCGAATACTTTCATTTAGCAATGAGGGAAGAATAATAATTCAATAAAATATTGCTTTAAAAAAACAGAAGACAAGAATCTAATAAATGATTAGCATGTAATTTAATAATCAGCCTAATTCCAGACAAGACTAAATAAATGTTATATAATAAAGAAATAAGGGAACACTTGCTTTCTTTCAAACACAACTTTTAAGCAAGTACAAGGAAATAATTTACTACTTTTATAATAAATTTTTGGGATTCACTTTGGCAGGACATTTTATCCTAAATAAATACCATACTTATATGTATAATTATGATGCTTAAAAGTATAAACAGTCATAAAATCA
The DNA here is from genome assembly GCA_026261815.1 of Monarcha castaneiventris obscurior. Lineage (NCBI taxonomy): Eukaryota > Metazoa > Chordata > Aves > Passeriformes > Monarchidae > Monarcha > Monarcha castaneiventris. Next base: position 7,679,455 of record JAMPIT010000388.1, read on the forward strand.
TAATTTTATGATGAATACTCTGGTATTGCATTAACTAAGGTAAAACTAGGAGTGCTAGTCATACTTATACTTGAAAAATATAATGTCCCATTAGCCTCAGAAAGCGTAAATTATTCTGTTGTGATAGAATTTGATGAGTATAAGTTTGGGGGTTTTTTGCATTAAATGCTGAGCATTTATCCCAGTTAACTTCAGTGGCTGAACTGTGTTACTCCTGTCTTCCATCAGTTGTTAAGGAAAAAAAACACATTAGCAATGTTTGAAATCATAACGTGTTAACTTGCACTGTGAAGGTGGTTATTCCTCTCCACTGCCATGGGTCTGGGTTTCCAGCTTAGAAGGTTTAACTAGAGGCCCTCTTGATGTCTCTTCTAATCTAATTTAACCTATGAATTATTCTGTGTTCTTTAGTCACCTCAAATAAGAATCCAAAGGCTTTCTTCACTTTAATTATAGAAATTAATTAGTTCATCTCCTGAAATTTCTCGCTCCGAGTTCTCCCCATTCCTGTGCTTTAGTTCACGCTGGAACAGACAACCTGTGTGATACAAAACTCTTCAGAATCACCCGCGGGAGTGCACTTATACAGGATTACAGTTGCAACAGAGCATTCGGCCCACGGGGACCACACCAGACCTAGTCCAAATTAAAACACACTAGAAATACATACAATGAGGGTATCAGTCCTCAGTACCAACTACTGTGCTCTGCAGATCTCCCTCCATTGCTCTGTTACTTGTTAATGTGGAGACAGACAGGGCTGGCAGCAATGAATCCAAGCCTCCAGGCTCAGTGTGCGAATGAATCCACAAAGTGCAGACCAAATATTGTTATATCTGAAAGTGAAGAAGATTCACTTTGCTAGCTATTTAGAACTTCCAGTCTGTTTGCCCACAGAACAGGTCAAGCACCAAAATACTCAGTCATTTAACAGAGTTCATATGGACAACAGAAATAATTTGGAAAAATTTTGCTACAGAGTTGTGCAGTTTTCGAAAGATTAATTTTCCTTTTTTATTTCTTTTTCTTGGAAATGTTAACACAGATTCTGTACAACTATATAAATAAGTATAAATTTGCTTTACCTGCTAAAACAGACATTATTTATGCAGAGCATAGCCACAATCATTATGAAAAAATCAAATATTGACAGCATTTGAAATAAAAATGCTTCATATTACCAGCAAGACTAATTACTGTTTCTGATGAATCTCCTATTTTTAAAGTGGCCTAATCTACATAAATAGATTACTAGAAATCATGCGTGGTGCTAGTAAACATTTGAGATCGCAGTCATTCAAGCCTCATCTGAAAAACTCCATTCTTAGTGTTGCTTTTCAAAAAGAAGCAGCAGTGCTGAACATCTTACTATTTCACCTCTAAAGTTACTGGACTGTGTCATAGTAAGAGCAATCAATATTGGTTAATAGGCCAGGTCTGTGTTATTAGTATTCTTTACAACCTTGACATACTTCATTTTATGTACAGATTGCCTATGAAAACTTGGGCTTATATCTTGTCTAGACAATGCCTTACATGGCCATTCAAATTAATAATGTGCCAGAATTATCCTATGCTTAATGCAGCTGTGCTCTGTATTGACTCTGAAAATTAAATTTACTTCATGGTGCCTATTGACAGCTGGGTCTCAAGCATATTTAATGGATTTGAATGGAGTTTGGGCTATGGCTTATGCCTCCAAGCAAAATGTTAATAGCTAATAATTTTCATTAAAAGTGAGAGTGTTTATCCATAAATGTTGCATTTCTCAGTATATGAAGTCAGCATAAAAACAAGTTTAAGATCACCTTTCAGTTCACTCAAAGCACCCAGAAGGAATCAAGAGAAAATAAAAATAACCTGTTTGCTGTCTTTAAATGCAATTCGTTGGCTTATTAACAATGTATTTGCAAATATGTGTTACGGGAATTCTATTCTAGTTGAGAAAAATAGCTTTAGTTCCAAGAAGGCAGAGACAATACTTCAAGTTGCATCTGAACATAATGAAAAACCTCATACATAATATATTTATTGACAGCCCTGGAAATTGAACTTCTTTATTTATTGACAGCCTGCACACAGCATAGGCAGTGCAAGTTTCTCTCACTGCTAAGCAAACATACTTTTTACCTGGACAGAAGAAACTACTTTTTCTGAAGGAACTACAATTTATTCACCATATCCAGTTGTTCCCTGGACTCTCTGTGAAATGTCAGAAAGGGCTGTAAGCCAGTTTCAATTCTGCTGGTCACTTTTCTGCTCTGGAATATGTTCTCAAGAGAAACAGAAATACATTCTAGTCACTACTAATATAAGATGGACTTCTGCTACTAAATCAACAGTTAGGCAGTTACACATCTAATTAAAAAAAACCAACCAACTTCCTGTTTATAATTAATATCAAAATTGATTGTTTTGGTTTTAGTAGCCACCAGGTGGGCAGGTAAAATTGGTAGTTTTTGCTTTCCCCCCTCCCCGCCACGAGAATTTCTTCCCACAGATCCTTTGTAGTATTACAGTGCAAATGAAAGTATTTGTTTGAGGTAAAGGCTGCTTCCTGGCCTCCCGTCAGGATAGACCTCCATAACGTCAGGATGAAGGACTGCAGTACGTTTTGCACAAGACTGTTTGCTAAACTTAGAAAATGGGCAGCTTAGGAGAGGCTGCACTGGGCTTTAGCAGAAATCAAGGCAGGCCTGAAATCCAGATAAAAGTGCCACATGCTATAGCAGGCGCTGTGAAATCCATTAGCAGATACCCTGCCAGTTCACCTTACATGTAGCAAAACCGTTTCTACTTAGGACCTTCCAAAATGTGTTGTGTGCAGTAAAAACCACTGAAAAACGTGTATTTCTTTTTTTGCTTGTTTTCTCTCTTTCCCTACAGACTCTTAACACATTCAATATAAAAGGCTGTGGTAAGATTAAGTGGAAAGAAGAAAGCAGACATATTCTGGATGTAATACTTATATGTAACAGAGAAATGTTAGACATGCGCACACATATGTACACTCGTACACACATGCACATATATATACACATATGGATGCACATAAACTTACAGAAACATCCATAACCCAGAGAAATATAACAGAATATTCATTAAAAAACAGAAAACAAACATGACACCTGGCTCAGCTTCCTAGGAACTGTCAGAACAACTGCAGTCTCTGATACGCATTGCAGACAGCAATGAAACAGAAGGGAAGAAAAAAAACCAAAACCAAAAAGTGAGTAGTAGTTTGATGTGGAAGAATGTTAAAATGATTAATCAAAGTTCAGGGTATATTATAGATAAAGGTTGAGGGTGGGCAGTGACATACAGGCCAACACACCACTGAGTCGCAATTAAAAAGAAAGCAAGAAAGCATGATATTACCAGCTGGCACGTACTTCATAGAAGGAAAATCTTGTGTGATTTTCCATGGTCTCAGAAGAGACATGTAATGTGAAGCACAAGTACAAAGGCCTCACACAAAACCTTAATATAATTATTTTCTTCTTTAGATTGGTTCACCTTTGAGTTCAAGAATTTTAGGGATCAATAATATCTTTAACTGAAAATGGCTTTTTGAAGAAAAATTTCAAGAAAATTCTTCCTCTTAGACTTCCCACTGAATTCAGTCCCACTGAGAAAGAAATTTTGCCTCCTTACAGAAGGAATTTTGTATACCATGATTCTTTCAAATACCCCAAGATTTGAGAGATCCGATTGAATTTAAGAGCTTTTTAAGCCAGAATCTCATGAGTGCAGCCCCATTTCCTGATGACAAAGCTGACTACAATTATCTTTCCTTCTACAGCATTTTTTCTGCAAGAAACCATAACAATAGTGTGCCTCTCTCTCTGAACAGTACTTGGATTTGTCTTTTATTCTCTCTGACATGTTTTGACTGCTGACAGTCCTGCTACGTATTTTGCCTTTCCAACAATCTGCGCAGATCCCAGCTTCATGCAGAAGTCCGAAGGGCACAATCCCCCACCTCTTTTGTACTGAGGAGCATTATTTGTAACCGGAAATGTATGGCCCTTTCTTACATTAAACAAATTAAGTAACTATTGAGGTCTGTTCTCTTGGAAAAGGAGAAACTTTTACCTCATGAAGACAAAAGTTAATTTCTTTCAAAACTCCAAATAAAACACTGGTTGGACAATTTATTTTCATGCTGATAAAATGTTACTATTACTAATGATATTTCTTGATGTCACAAGTTTCTCTTCCTGTAACTCTAAGCAAAGAAAAGAACAAAGATTGTTTCAGAAATGCTGTCAGAACTGTCCAAATTGTTCAGTTACAGTTTTTCATTCTTCAGATAAAATCCAGGAAACTCAGCTAGAAACTCAGCTAGTCCTCCCTAACACAAAAGAAAGTCACTATTTTTTCCCTTGTTATGCACTTACCTTTAGAAATGCATCAAACTCTTCAAAATTGTTGCCTTTAAATTTTTGCTGGTGCTGATGATGGATGAAGTGCATCATATAAAAGTGATAATGTGTCCCAAAAGAGTACTTTGATAGCAGATTCCTCCCCCTCACACACACACAAAAAAATAATCAGCAGGTGTTTTCCTCCTTTGTTTTCTTGTTCGTTCCTGTCTCTCTTTTTTCTTTTCTTTTGATGAAAAAAAAAAATCCCAAAAAAAACCCCCAAAAAACTCACAAAAAAAAGTGCCCTGTACTCCTTTAGGGATTTACCTTGTGAGGGAGTGATAAAGCAGGACTAGACTCTATAGTTTTCACATATTTTAAATGACAGGATTTGGGAGTCATATTTTTGGCTCATGGAAGTAAGCCTGGTTCCTAGATTTTACACAGCAGCCATAGTGTGACAACCTGTGACTTGAAATTTCCATGACATGTATACTTTTTACAGTGGAGACAACTAAGACATTCCTTTTATGCTATTTTGTTCTTCCATAGATACAGAAAACAATAGCTACGAACTTTTAATTAATTTCTATAATACACATCCTGATAACATCCACTCATGGGCTATTTTTAATTTTGAAATAAAAGAAACTAAATAAAATAATTTCCTAATAGCTATAATAAACTCCTGCTAGAATACATAATCTAATGAACTACTGACAGCACTGAAAATTTTGCTAATTGTTAGCAGGTTTTTCTTCCCAATACAAACAAGTCACTAAACCATGAAAAATAGTAAATACATAAATCATGTGTATATTTCACCTGGCACAAATTTCAATAGTTTGGGGAGAATGGATGATGCTGTATGAAGCAACACTTCTGAAAAGCAGTGACTAGGACATGTGCTGGTAGTTTGGATTTCCTAATGAAGTGTGCTTTTATATCCCTTTAAATCCTCCTAAAAATTAAGTATATTGTTCATAATTTTACCTGCATTACTTTCAATCTCCAGATGGATTTTATTTGCATAAGAGTTCCCAGGAGGGCTTTGCTATAAAGAAGCCTTGCCGAACACATTATAGAACTAATCATTTCTTTAAACAGACATTTGTAAATAAAATAAAATATCTGTACAATATGTCATATGTGAAAGGTTACCCACTGTGCACAATAGCAAAATAATTTCATTTTAAAGGAATTACTTTGCCTTAATTAATTATGAGGTGAACTGAGCCTCAATTCTTAACATAGTTAGGAAGAATACTCCTGCCAAAAAGCAGATTGTAAAAAAATATGAGGCTGAAAAACACTTTCCCTTCAATAACTAGTGTAAGCCTGAAGTTTCTGCAAGCTAGGGAAGCTCTTCGAGTCAGCTCTCATGGCTTTGCAACACTACATGACGGGAAAGTGGCTATAAAAACTACAGAATTGACAATTATGTGATTTATTCGACCTTTTGAAATGGTTCCCCATCAGGAAGGAGAGCCTTCAAAGGTAATAATGCAACAAAATCAACAGGATTTAATCTCTAACTACTGGTAAGCTTCTAGAGTAAAGTACAACACCACATTTGAGATACCTTTTTTCCAGTAGTACCTGTAGTAGGCCTCACAATTATGAGATTTAAACCCTAACATCTAAATTGGTACATATAGGAACAAAAGAATTGACAAAAATCCACATGAGGTATCTCTCTTGGTTATTTTCCACCCTGAAACTTTCTTTAAGAATCACTATCGTGTCTGCCATTTAGAGCTACAGTCACATCCTGTAAGCAGGTTCACTTGTGACTGTTGATACCTCCAGGGACTTCCCAGTAAATCCTATAAACTCTTCAGAGAGGCAGAATTACTCATGTGCATAATTATCTGAGGGACAGATAATTATCTATTACTAGTTTCCTTTAAAGCATTAATTTATAATAGTAACAGTGTATCGCTTTTAGTGGAATATTATTGCAATTGGCCTAATATGTGTTTTTTATCTTTTATCTGCTGAGGCCTGAGGGATAGAGGGAGGGAGGAAGGAAAGGGCAGAAAAACAGTAAACCGGTGACTGCTCTTATCTTTGACATGCTGTGAATAGACAGGATATTAGACTAATACCCACAAAATCACAGATAAATTATTATCTTGTCTTGATTACTACTGCCCTTTAACAGGCTTCTCTTTCTAGCCATTGACATTAGTTCTAATTTATTTGACACAAATTTTAAGGCCTGCTGCCAAGAGGAGAGGAAAAGCTTCATGAAAATGTTCTTAGCATAAATTTGGGACATCACTTGTAAAATGAGTTGATAAAAAGAAAGAAAGGTCTTTCTACTGAAACCAGAGGATCTCCCACCTTAAAGCAGTTCTGGTTTATATATTTTACCATGTATTTATAATAAAGACTTAACTCACCTTTGATGTGAACTTCCTAGCAAAAGCTGAGGCTTAGAGACTGTCTATATTATAAGCACTTAATCATAAAGTACAGGAGAGCACACTGCATACCTTCATATGATTTATTTCCTTACAGAATAACCTTTAGGAAAAAGAAGCCTTTCATTTTTTCTCTTGTGTTTCTTTGCTAATTAATTTTCAAGAAAAGTCAACACTTTATTTCAGCTGCCAGGGAAATTATTTGCCTTGCCATAGGAAAATGTATCACGGTATTATGATACTCACTTGCTATTGGCGATGTTCCTAACAGCCTGGAATGTCTGTGAATAATGTTAGTGTTGCTTTGTTATGTGTATTTTATGAAGCTTTTTTTTCAATATTTTTGGATTCATTTCTGCTGAGTGATATGTGCTATTATTCCATGGTTACACAGGTTCAACTTTTAAGCAGTTAATTTGGCTCGAGTTTTGTTTGCTTGGTTTTATTGTTTTGATACTTCTAATGTCGAGTACATAAAAAGAAAATGCATTAAAATGTATATTTTTATTACCAAGGGTCAATGGGTTAGGAGGAAGGTGTGTGCCCTGGATTTTCCAGTCCATCAGTGGATTTGCAGTAACAGAAGTTACTGTTTTCTGCTTCATTTTGGCTGGTTTCCACTTTATGTCATTCCTAAACAGCTTTGTGTGTAATGAAGCTATTGTTCAGTAACAGGAAGCCACATTTTTCCTCCTGCCATAGCTTGTTTGGGCTCTGGTACCTGCAGTCTTTCTCATGTTCATGAAATTTCATCTTATAGTTATGGAATAATTTGTGTTGGGAGAGACCCCAACCACTCTTCTGCCCCAAACACGACTGACTATCTTCAAGATTAGATTGTGTTGGTCAGGGGCTTGTCCAGACAAACTTAACCATCTGAGGACTCTCATTTCAGAAGAACCAAAGTGGGATTGCTTGCCAAGGCACAGATTTAAGATACATAGTGTCTGCTTCAAGGCAACTAATTCATTACGCTGTGACTTCTTCATACCTATGGTTCTGAATTGGACCAAGTCAATAGCAACCAGCACTTTAATTAATATTATCTGAATATTTCACAAATGCTTGAAAGTAAAGGTCTAGAGGGAAAAGAGTGAACATTATTAGTTGACTAAGTTTTGAGTAGATTACTTGTCCTTTTTTAGGCATCCATTCAGAGGAAGCACTCATGAATACTCTCATCAAAGCAGTCTTCTCCAGAACTAATAAAATATATTTCTACTCTGGCCTTAATTCTGAAAAGACTCAGATGTCTGATTAAATTCAGGGACTGGGACTAGTTCCAATGAAATAATCCACCTAATAAAAATCCCTATGAAATGAAATGAAGAAAATAATTTTGAAACCCTCAAAAATAATTTCTACTTTTATTCACGGAACAATGATCTGATTGAAAAATAACATAAAAGCAGAGATATTAATTCCTGTTTTCTAAATTTTCTTTACATGTATACCACGACATTTTCATCTGGCTTCTGAAAAAAGATCAAATTTAGGTATCCCTAAAGCTGGTGAATTGAAATTTCCAGCCATCTGATTGGAAGTTATCTGTGCGTAAGGAGTAAAATTAACAGAAGGGTTATTTAAAACAAACAAAAAAAAATCTGTTTAAGATTTAGCTCAAGGATGTATGAGTAAGAAAGGCAATTTGCTACAACTGCTAACAATAACATATTAACATTTAGATATGTCACAGTTAACGACTGGAGTTTTCAAAGACAATTGTTTAACAACTTTGTGCAATAGGAAGCAAGACGGTTTGGAATAATATTATTTATTTGGATTAAATACTACATAAGAGGAATTTGCCTGAAGTAAAATTACACTAAATAGAAAATAGAAGCTGAACTGTTTGACTTCAATAAATCTAAAGGTTGAACAGTCAAACCCTAACTGAAAAACACAGAGGAAACATTCATCTGGTTCTTTGTTAGAGATTCCTTTTAGAAATTTGCCAGAATAGTCATAAGAGGTGTAATTAAGCAATCAGCCTTTTTAGAGATACATCTGTAATTGCAAACAATGAAGTGTCTTATTGTGGATTATACTTCATGCAATTTAAGAAAAACAACGGTAATTGTAAGTAAAGCCTATGGCATCATACCTCATGTTTGCACAGGTGTGATGTTTTATCAGACTGAAAGTTTTCTTTAACACAAGAACAGTATAAAAATACCTTACAGCATTGCCAGAAGTAATTGAATGATTAACAAACAAGTGTATTCACCTGTTTAGAAACAGCTCTCCATTCTTTGTTTCCAGTGTTTGCACTCCATCACTTAAGTCAAAGTGCTTTGCGTATGGAGGTTATTTTAAGCCTTTTTGTACTCATCTGGCTGGTAAGGTTTTTGTATTATGGACAAATCTACTGCCACTGGGACCCAAATATGTGCATGGACCATGAAGCCTATGGTGGGAGTAGACAGCCCACATTGCCTCCTTATGTATCAGTGTTTCTGGGTGGGGAGAGGTGTTCCTGTTGAAGGAGCTGATGCTGATCCCACTCAGGGGTCCAGGGAGAAGAAGGGAACAACTCAGGAGAGATTCCCAAAGAGCTCTCCTCCGTGCTTGTTGGTGTGGGCCAAAACTAGTAAGAAGCTCTTTTATGAGGAAAAGTGCTTGGCCATCATGCAACCACTCAGTCACATCCCGTTTCCAGTAGCACACAGCACGCACTTAATCCATAATATTCCACGCTTCCACATGCAACTTTCTGGTTCATGGTACACCTGGTAGAAGGAATACCTGGCTAACATCCTTACAACTTGCTTATAATTGTGTATACCACCTCCTCTCCATTTGTCATAACGGAAATTCGCTGGACATTAACAACTCTGGTGGGAAAGCAATTGTATATTTTTTGCTGCCTCTGGCTCATGCTATAGAGCAGTTCTGAGTTTCTTTTTTCATCTGCAGTGGAAGAGCCTGGAGACATAAAAAGGCATCTAGAAATATGATCTTTAGCTATCTGTAATAGCAGCAGGGGAGCAGAAGACCATACTTTTGGAATTGATACTTAAGGGAATCTCATTCAGTGGCCAGTGCTGAAGCAACATGGCTTGTTGTTTCAGTCTGTGGTCATCATCCTTTTTAAAGGTAAAGTACAGTAATATTGGCAATTATTGTAACTATTCTTACACTGTGAAATTTTAATTTTTGCAGGATCCTGGCCTTGAGTTTGTTGGCAGTAAGTCAACTGTTCCACAAAGGTAAAATAAGATATCCTAAAACGATATATGCAGTATTTCCAAAAATAAAATGTGAGCCTCAATAGTTATAGTATTTACAAAAAGAAAATATTATAAAATACTAAATAAGCACAACAGCATTATACATTCTTGATTTTCAGTGATTAAAAGTTGACTGTACCTGATCTATGGAAATAAACTGAAATGTTTAAAACCCTGAAGTAAACAATGGTATTTTTCTATTACCTTTATTTTATGTGCAAACTTTAGGCCAGATTCTCAGCTACTGTACTGTAGCTCCTTTTTCCTCAAAATAGATTTACTGTTGATAGCATTTTATGACTGCATCCTTAGCTAAAATTGTGTTTTCAGGGGAGTTTTTTGCTTTATATTTTTTTTTTTTACTTATGTGGAAAAATAGTTGAAGATCATTCTGATACTTTGTTCCTTGTGTCTGATGGTCTTTTCTTCCATTTTTAAAAACATATTGTTTTAAATTTTTGTGAATTTCATGCCTTAAATATGATATTATCATTAGACAAAGACTTAGCAAGGTAAATAACTCTCATGTACTAATATACACACACACACCCATGCACACACAGATATGAGTTCCCATCTATTACTGCTTTGCTCTCTGACTACCACTGTGCCAAGCTTTGATCAGTTCCAAGAAGAGGTGCAAGTATAATGGGAAACAATGATACACCTGGTAGGGTTGTGCATTTAAGGGACTCCTTTTATTGGCATTACTTCAGAGCTGAAATGGTCAGGGAAAATTGTGAAGGTCTGGCTAAACTATTTGGCACTTTTCATTTTAAAATTATTTTCTGGTGATATTTTTATCTCAGAGTCCATATCACAGATTAAGAACTAAATGAGCTACAAACACAAAACAAAACTGCTATTTTGCCACAAATGGTTTACAAGAAAAATATTGGACATTCCCCTTGCCAATGCTGAACTGATAGCTAAACCCTTACTGTTAAAGACCAGATCTTTTCAGAATCATTTCTGTGAACAACATGTGGTACATGGTTAAAGCTGACCACAAAAAAAGGAAATTAAATACATGACATTGCATTCCTTATAATATGTTGATTGCTAATTTGCACCTACTTGGGCAATTAAATCTGATAATAGTCTTTCATCCCCTCCTGAAAATTCCTGGAGCACCAGCCTGTTGACATGAATGATCTGAATCTATCATGTTGTAAGTGTGGCATCAACTCCTAATGTTAGAGTGAGACAAGAAAGGGATCTAAGATATCCTTAGTTCAGCCCTTTTTTCCATGTTCTCAACATAGCTTAAAGGAATGTAAGGAAACTTAGTGGAGCCCTGAATCTAACATGCACTCTGTATTCCTAAACTTGGAAAGTCTCTCTTGGTGGGAAAAGGAGGTGAGAAACTGGAAACTACCTACAAAAATGTTAATAAAATTGTGGAAAGAAATAATTTGTTGTGCATATGTTGTTGTATGTTCTTTTAAAATATTTTAATAACAACTAATTGGCCAGTTAAATTAATATGGGTGTACTGAGCCAAAAAATTTCAGGCATGTGAAAATAAGCAGTTTAACTACATCATGCTGAAATGAAGAAAGAGTTACTTGCTGCACACCACAAACTATGAAAATGCCAACAGTAACAGAGAGTGTTCTTAGAAGGAACGTGTATAAAGGATCATAAACAGTAATTTAAAAAAAAATAGTCTGCACTGTTCTACTTCAAGATTAGGTTAATTGAATGTGAAATGTTAGTTTAAGGGGAAGAAAAAGTGGTGGATTAAGATTCACAAATCCTTAAGATAAGTGAGTTAAGGAATATTGGTATAACTGTAAAATAAATTTGACCCAAGAGCATGCAGATAATCATAAGCTCCTTTATCTTCTGGACCTTTGGGTTTAGTGCTTTTTTTTATTTTACTGTCTGAAAAATAGATTTTCGAGATTTACATACTTGCCACAGAACAATATCTTAAAAATGTCTGGATAAAATTATGACTTGGAGGAATTCAGTCATGATAGGCCTTGTATTGAAAAATATGCCATAACAAATTTTAATTCATAATTGTTATTGAATAGCAAAGACAGATTTAATTATCTCCATTATTGACCTGTTACAGGCAAGTACTTTATGTTATAAATCCACACATTATTGCCAAAGAGCAGGCTGAATGCATAAATTCTCTGCCAGTTCTCTCAGCAGATCCTTTATGCCAGAAAACTTCTAAAGGAATAAAATATGTCTGTCTTCCTCCAGTACACCTAGCTATAATCCAGACACAGATTTGTCAGGGTTGCAGGCCACAACAAACTAAAATTATTGTTTGGGGATTCAAGTGGGTTAAGTAAGACAAAAACTGAAATACTGTATAAGCCCGATTAAAATTTCAATGGTGATAAAGGGGTTTAGATTGGTTGTGGCACTGGACATCAATTACACAGAAATCCTTCAGCAGATCTGCCATTCACACCCATCTGTTCCACAGTCATCTAAAGGAGTGATGACACTGTGTGAAAACAAGAAAAATGTGGGATTCTCTTTTTTTGCTGGAGGAAAAAAAAAGGGGGCTATAATAGCAACAATGACCTTGGTACAGGACATTTCCCAGGGAATTGATGACCGCCGTGGACCATCAACTCTCCTAGCTAGTCATTAATCCCCAGGAAATGCCCTGTGTCTGCCTTGTTATTGCTTAATTCAATTATTTGTGGTTGTGGCATATATTCTGTGAATATTTTATTGCTCAATCTGCTCTGCGTTTTACCTCTGCTCCTCTTAAAGTCCATCTCGGTTGTGCAGACTGGCTCAGCTCAAGAGCACCTCACATTTACCAGAAGAGACTATGGTTTGCACATTTCTTTGTGCCTGCTATTTCATTAAGGTATCATAGCTTGAATGGAGTAATAAAAATTGTACTCTTCTATTTATCAAAGGAGTTTCATAAATTGTAATGTAGGTGGAATCAGGTTTTATTGGGCATATACATTGCATATATACAATCACCATAACAAAACCAATTGATCCTACTACTTGAAATGGCATCATTATGCTAAGATTTTTAGGTTTGCTGGAATGGTAGGATGCTAAAATAAAGGTAAGAAATGGGATAGTGTGATTCCTTTCTGTTAGTTTGCGTTTTTCCTCCTGCCTTATATCCGTCAGTTCTTGTTTCTAGTTCTGAGGATGCAGCACAACAAAGCATTTAAACACCATCTTTTCTGTTTCCTCTTCAATGCTATAACTAAATGTTTATTCCTGTCTTTATTTCTGGCATGGGACTCTTCTGTGGGGAACCAGAAATATAAGGGAGCTGGATTTTAAACTGCAGGGAAAAAAAAGTCTAGCTTTAACCTCTGCAATCCATTTCACCAAACAGCCCGGCTAGCTTTAAGCTCTGAAATCCATTTCACCAAACAGCCTCACCAACAGTTGTACTAGCACAATGGAGGGTCTTGTCTGGAGGCAGGAAGGAATGGTGAGGAGTAAGGACGGCTTAGCCAGCCTGCCACGGAAAGAAACGCTCCTCTAATAACAGTCTGAGAGTTTTATTCTCTTCTACACTAAAGGCCTTCATAGTGCTTTGGCTGTGTGAAGGAGACATTAAAGAAGTCTAAATACAATCTATGTTTATGTAACTACTAAAAATGGAGCATTAGGACATTTCTGAAGGAGTTGAAAAGCATAGGTGTACAAACGGAAATTCTTAGACAACATCTGAGTGCAGATGTTGTCTAAGATGTGTGCACAGAGGTCCGTGGGATCAGATGGGATGTGTGCAAGTGTTGGAAGAGTTGGCCAGTGTTATTGTGAGAGCACTGTGCCATCTTTTAAAGCTCATGGCAATCAAGCAAATTTAATAAGAACTGGAATAAAGTTAATGGGCACTGTAAGAAAGCTGACAAGTACAATGAAAATACTGACTTTTTTGAGCCAGTCTAGTGGAGGAACCAAATTGGTTTACAGATGGAGCATTTGACATCTTAGGAGGGGCTGAGAGAACTGGATTTATCCAGTCTGCAGAAGAGAAAATTAAAGTGAGACTATTACATTTTGCAATGGAATTGATCAGAACATGCAGATAAAAGAGCCAGAAAGTTCTCAGATGGGCATCATGACAGTCCAGAGGCCACAGATACAAGTTAAAACATGGGAAATTCTGGTTAGATATACAGAAAATTCTTTATTGTCAGGGGATTCAAATACTGGTGCATTCTGATCAGAGAAGTTGTGGACTCTCTGTCCTTGTGGGTCTTCAAGACTTGATGGGATAAGACCCTAAGCAACCTTTATCAAATTACACCTAAGCAGGGCTTGAACTATAGGACCTCAAGTTGTTCCTCTTGACTTAAATTATTCAATGAGTCTATGATTCCAAAGCCATATTTGAAGTATTGTGAGGACAACATTTCAAGCACAGCTACCTAAATGGTATGGATATAACTATGTAACATCACTGGAACTAGTGTATCTCTTTCCCTTTGTTCACTAAGAGGCTGTCCCCAGGGAGAAAAATATCAATTTCTAACATTTCCATTAAGTGCCATGTTATCAACACTTTAACGTTCATGTTAATTTCAATATCTTTAAGAAAGCTACCCGTGTCTGTTTAGTACTTAATCATATTGCCTATAGTGGATTGGCATGTTGGTATGCCATACACTGTAACACTGAAAAAGTAGTATTGTTTTATATTTGCACTTCTGCTATACTCATAGCCTCCAAAATCATGAGATCCAAAACACGAATTTTGGAAATGTGATGGCAATTGTTTTTGCCTTTTTCTTGGTATCATTTTCACACAAAAGAAAAAACAGAAGTGATTTGCTAGGAAGTAACACTGTTTTACTTCAAGACTGAACGATGTTAGAGCACCTAGCTACCTTGAGGTCCTTTGAAATAGTGCCTAGCCTACATACTTTTTCCATATTTTATTGTTTTCTTGCTACAGGCAACCCTAGGGATGGTCTCTACTCCTGCCACGCGACCTTTCATTTTCAGAAGAGTCAGTGAACTACCTGCAAGTCCCATCAGAAATTTTGCAAACCCTGTGCAGGTTTATAGATTCAACCCTTATGTTTCTCATAACTTCATGAGTGATGGACTCAAGAATGATTGTCTGACCCATTCCATTTGAGGCAACTAAACAGACAAAAACCACAGGGATTTCAGTTTTTCATTATTATCACTAAAGAGGCCAGGTATTTGAAGTATAGGATTGGAACTCAAAAGATTTATACTCTGGACCCAATTCTGCAATTTATTTGTGTGTGTCTTCTTGCAACTCAGTATGCATTACTCGGTTCCCTAGCTTGAAAAAACAGGGGAAAAAAGCATTGCTGATCCACTTTTAAGCTATACACACTCTAGTAGTGATTTTTTCCAGTTTTTTAAGTGTTTTTATTGTTTATAGACCACGAAAAAGACAGATACGCACATGAAAATACTTCTGTCAGAACCAGTATGTGATTTGCCTTCTCAAAGTGTTTAAAAATAAATGTTAATGGCATGTGTAAGTCAATATGAAGTTTTAGACACAGACAGACACATGACTGCCTGTACACAAGCAAACGGAATAGTTCCTAAATTCTTAAATGCTGCACTCCTTTGATAGCATAACCATAGTTAATGTTGTGTCAGGGTTTCCACTATAAACCCTCTCTTTTATAACTAGGCAATAAAATTTTACCCCAGGCATGAAGTACCAGGTCTCAGCACAGCGGCTGACATTTTTATATGTACACGTTTTCACACACACATAAAAAAAAAATTAGTTTAGCTACTTTAATACATGCAAGTATAACTAATATAAAAAAGTTTAAGATACCTTTCAGTTGAAGATATATAATGTGCATACACACATATACACATGTCCATTGTGTAACTCCAAACAGCTTGTCCTTGTTACTGAAAGAGTGCTAGAGAAAGACAATACAGAATCTTCAACTAGAAAACATGCAATCGTTACCAATACCTAAAGAAAAAAATATGTATGACCAGATATTTGCTTGAAAGTTACTTTGTTCAAGTAAATATGAGCCCTCACACATGGTTCTACCCCCCATGCCACCAGCATTCCCCTCACCCCTGACATGATGCACTTCATTAAACACAGAAGTGCTTTGTTGCATTAGGGGGTTTAAAAGACGTGGAAAGGTAGGCTCCTTGCACTTCCTATGAGAAATGAACATTGACTTCCTCTGAAGAAAATGTAAATGGATTTGCTTAATTGGACTTAGGGCACTGGAGCAATTAATAATAGATTGTGTCATAGTAAGGGCTTTGTTTATATTTAAAGCAATAAATTACAAGTATTAAGTTTATATTTATTCCAAGTTAAACTCATTTGTAATTGACATGTTACTTAGCCCAAGGCTTTTAAGATCTTTTAGTATAATTAAATTAATAGAGAATTATAGATCACTGCATGATAAACAAACAGCATGGACTTTAATATGACAGATATGCAGAGAACAGGCCATGTAAGTAGATCATTATTATCGGTTTTACCTTCAGCAAAAATACAACTAAAATAGTAGCAAAGACTCAGTGCGAACAATGGTGAATGTTAGGGTGCTTTCTAAAAAATGTCTTTTCTTTTTCTAACTTGATAGCTAAAAAAACATATTTATCAGTGTGAGGACAGTGAAGCAAGCTTTCCTATCCCACTACTCCATCATTGTCTTTCTTCTGTTCTCATGCCAAATATTTTGCATTACATTTTTGAAGAGGTCACACCATGCAAGGAATCACTAAAACTTTGGACACTGGATTTTCAAGGGATCCTTCTAGTCCTTTGTCCTCCCTCCCCCCAGTAAGCTTAAGCATACCATTCCCAACAGACCTTTGTTGAAGCAATTAATGAAGGCTCTAACAGCTGTCAGGGAGAACAGTGATGAAGATCCCACACATGTCTTGGCAACTTATTTCAACATCTAAAAGTCCTGAGGATTTATATCTAACTAAAAATGCTTGGTAAATAAACTCTTTTTATTCCTGTTTACTGTGGCCATAGAGAAAAGATAATTCTGCTTCTCTTCCAGCTGTCTTTTAAGGCCAGCATGAGTCAAACACTGTCCCTGTTCTTTTCTGTGCATGACATACATTAAAGAGCAGAATTCTCAGCCTGTCTGCACAGGATCTGCTTTTCAGATCTCTGACTGTTCTCTTTTTTCTCCTGCAGAGTCTCCTACACTTCTGTCAAAATGCCCCACACAGGACTCCTCCTGAACGCTTACAAATACTGAGCAGAGCAGAAAGCTATACCGTATGTTTGTTCGCTGTTCTCCTTTTAATCTTCCCAGGATAGTGCTTATCTTTTTCTCAACAGCATGACATTATTGACTTGTGTTCCACTTGTGATCCACTAATACCTTTAAATCCCTGTCTATTGGCCTGTTGCTCAACCAGTTTTTCTAGATCCTGAATTTGTTTGGCTGATTAGGCCTGTCTATCTGCACTGTTTTCCTTGTGCCTCTTGAACTGCATTTTGTTTTTCTTCAGACCATGCTTTCAATCTGTCAAGATCCTTTTGAAATTAAATCCCATCCATCAGTATAATGTGGTGCTTTCCATCTCAGCATCACCTACAGTTTTAATTACTACTCCCTTTCCATTATTCAGATCATTAACAAAAAAAAATAGTGCCAAATCCTGACAGTTATATGCAGAATCATAGTCAGTGCTTCCCAGTAAAAAATACTACTTATCAAAGATTTTCCTATTGGTTTTACACTATCCTAAAGTACACTTTATAAGATACTGTTTACTTATAAACATATCATGAGATACAGTATCACAGTTAAGATTTTACTAAGTCTAAAGTTAAGATATATATTTTCTCCTTCTACTCTGTCCATATTATGCTTCTTTATCATAGAATAAAATTACATGTGCTTGACCCGATTTGTAGTTAAGTAACCCATGTTGACTGCTACTCATTTCCTTGGTTTCTTGCAGGCAGTTTCATTTGTTATTCCAGGATGGGATTTTTTTTTAATTGAACAGTCCATAACTCTTTACGTTTCTCCTCCCCTATTTTTAAGTTATGTACCATGTCTCTTTTTCCAGTTTTCCATACCACATATGGCCTTGCAGTTTCTCAAAACTGGATGCAACAACCCTAAAAGGGATATTTTGGATTCCTTAAATAAATCCTGACACATTTCAGGACCAAATTTTAATTTTACTTAAAACCAGTGTAATTCTCTGACCTATTCCTTCTGTATGCCTTCAGCTTCTGGGTTAATCTAATGACTCTTTTCAGTCCCAGGGCTGACCTCCTTCCCCTCTACTACCATGGACATTGCAGTATTCTCTTAACTTCTCTCTGAAACCTATTAGAAGACCAGAAATCAATGGTGTTCAAAACCCTTCTGCTGTAAGTGGAGTTTATGCTGTCAGTTTATAGTGTTAGAATAGATCTGATTTGGGATACTTTACCTTTGAAACTATTTGTCACCACATTCTGTAGATCAAAAGATATGATCTCCTAACTTGTAAATTCAGTGTTTGCCTTACACATTTCCTCTGCTCCATGATAAAGCAAGGAATTCACAAATCTTTCTGATGATGTCTTTCTGCCCAAGAGTTAAAAAAGTATGCTATTTTATCCTCTAGCTCCTAATGGGTATTTGTCCTTTCCAGCTTGTCTTACTTTTTGTAAATGAAAACTATCATATTTCACATTAAGCTAAAATCCATTTCCTGTTTACCAATTCTATTCTTGCATACCAATGTGTCTATGTGTAATTATATGGATATGTAAATATATGTATATTTTTAAATATATACCTAGTTTTACATATATATATTTACTAGCATATGTGTTTATATAAAATTGTTCTGTAGTTCTCTTTTTCTCTTCTAAACTCTCCTTTGTACAGCTTGTCCCATCTTAATAATTCTTTCCTGTGTCTTTCTACTCTGGATATCAGTTTAGCTGTGCTGAGGTCTGTATTATTTGCTGCATGATGTAAGTACATTATTTTCTGAACTAATACCAAACTTGAGAAAGTCTTCCTCTTTTCTGGTACTTTCTGTCCCAAGTAATGACCATTGAAGGAACAGGAAATGACTTTCTGTGTTGTTGCTCTTTCTGTTTAGCTAATTGATTCAAAATAACAGAAATCATATCAATTTACTGTTTTTTATCAGCCTCATTTTTCTGTATCTGTGCACTATGTCTTTTGTAGGGTTGGGTTTTTTTTACTCAGAAGGTGGCTAATTGTACACTTGTACTCAAATCTTTGGGGTGGGAGTCTGGACTGGTCATATTTTTTAAGTCAGACCTACTTAGATTTTATCAGTATTATTTATTGTGTATATATATATAATATATTACAATATAGACATCTATGACTTAAAGTGCTATTCCTATTTGATTTGGAACTAGATATTTTAGTACCTTACTGATTTTTGTCACTGTATTTTTCATTGACTATAGTATATTAAGGTCTTCCTTTCTCAAGTGTTATGGCACCCTGAGTTTGAAATTTTTTGTATTAGAAAACTGACCTTTTTATTTGAGGGTGTTCGATCAAGTTTTTATATTGGAAGACTTTGAATGAGGAGATTACTTTAAATGCATGATCACTTTTTGTTTGAACTTTACTGGGGGGGAAGGAAGTGAAATGTCAGAGTTACATTCTTCTTAATTTACTGTGAGAAGATTCTAATCACAAAGGTAAAGTTTCTAGACTCTACCACTACAAAATAATAGAACATATTTTTATGTTTCTAATTGAATGTGTAGTTGCAATCACAAAATTCTCTTATGAGATTAACAATACTAAAAGGAATGTGTGAATATTCGCTTTCTTTAGTTATGAAGCTTTACTAGCAAAAGTGAAGGAAAAAAGACTTGGAAGTAAAGAGAGTTATCCTTGTAGATTTATCAGCTCCACTCATCATGTTGCACATCCATGTACACTTTTAATTTTCTTATGCATTGTAGTTTCCTGCACATGAGGGTCTCTAAATAAGAGAATAAGCACCCCGCTCTGGGATATACTTCTGTCATTCCAACATAGATTGTTGTCACACAAAATAATTTCATATAGTGAAATTCACAATGAAATTACAGATGAAATTAATTACTTCGTGTGTGCTGTAGACATCAGTGTTAATTAAATAACTTCGGCATAAAAAGAAATCTAACTTTTTTAAAAGACAGATTCAATGATAGCAATCGTTTTGTCATGTGCTCAGAAACAGAGTGGGTATTTTCACTTGCTCACTCCCAAAATTTTATAATTTCTTTACCTGCCATGCTTAAGTAATGTTATTGAAATATACTCCAGACAATCCTTAGCTTTTAGATCAAGAGAGTTGATAACTGATATGAGCATCAGTCTAGAGAGCTTTTTTCTCATCATCACCTCTTTAAAGACAAGCACTAATTGCCTAGTATATAATTTTGCAAACAGCCATACAATACATTGTTTGGCTAGCTAGCAATTCCCATCTCTTTTCGGCAGCTAAATCATTAGCTTTGACTGGTATCTCTCACTGATATAGGCTAAAAAGCACCCTGTGGCTAATTTGGTTGCTAAATATGCATTTAGTGCTTGATTTTGGTCTCTCAAGTTTGAAAACTATAATCTAAATGACTTTGCTAACCTCATCTTGTGATAACTGTTATCTTTTTGGCTTATTAGAATTAGACTAGTAAGGAAAAAACCTCACAGATATTGCTGTGTGATAAAGACTGACCTGTCTTGACTCTAATTGTTACTGGCAACTATGTGTAAACCAGTGTCATAACTGAAACTAGATTCTGGGGAAAATTCTGGTCCCTGGAAAGATAATGAAAGTTTTGCCCTTTTTTATTTCTTGTGGATAACATCTCATACTAACTCTGAAATGGAGTTGTAGACATAGCTCTCTCCTTCAAAAAATGGCCAAGAGCATACGCTGTGTCTTCATGCTCATGGTGATCTTGTGTGAAGCCAGGTTCTGACCCGCTGACATGCAGAGCATGGACTAAGTTTTTTTAAATGTCATTAACAGTATCGGGAATGTTGTCTTTTTACTATGTTGGCATAACCTGGGAAATGCTGCGTAACTTGCTTTAGGACCTGTGACTTAAAGAGCTGGTCATTATCCCCACTCAGTTTGATTCTCACTAAATTGTCTATAAAATTTTGATACAAGCAAGATGGGAAAAATGCATCAGCTGTGAAGTTACACATCACTGTCTCCAAAGGAAAGACTTGCATTCATGCAGAATTCCATGTAAAACACTGCAGGATTACAGTAGACCACAGAAGTTAAGTAATAAATTCTCATTCTTCCACTGAAATGTTGCTATATGCAATTTTTTACTGATATTTTCTCATTAATATTTTTAATGGAAAGATATTTTTAAAGGCTAACAAAGAACAAACAAGATGATTTTTCAAAGTATTGCCAGTATGCTTTTGACTCCATCTTGCAGTAATTCAGTTTTCTAAATAGTTCCAGTTGTACTTTTTGGAGCAAATCCCTGCAGAGAACAATGGGGTTGGTTGTTTTGTTGACTGCAATTGTTTTGTATGTGAGTTGTTTCTCAAACCTCACTTTTGGGCAGGATAAGGAATGGTTCAGGGAAGCCCCTCTAATGAATGGGTAACAGATGACTGTAAACCACAGGTATTAGATCTTTTCAACATGGAGCTTTAGTGACTCAAAATGGTAAAACAGAGACAGAAGAAAAACTGTGAACATAACCTAAAAGCTCAATGAATTAATTGTCTCAAATTAGGTAATTTGTGGCCAACCTCAGTTTGGATTTTTAACATATTTGGGAATGTGGGTGTGTTTGTAATGCAGAAATAACTGAACAATCTAATATCAAATGTACTTTTTCAAAAGATATAATTGGCTGTGGGGGTTTTCAATAGCATAGAGTCTTAGGATATACAATGATGATTGCAACATTTTCAAGTTTTTAACAATCACTCCATGTAGCAAAAGGTATTTGGTAAAACAATAAAAAATAATTAAAATAAGGAGGAACACATTGCAAAAAAAGAGTTGCCTTAAATACATTTGCTTCCATTCACATCTGTGTTCAACTGATCCCTTTTGCTTGATTTTCATGAAGCATCTCCTGACTGCTGTAACAGTTCCTCACATGCTAAAGTATTTAATGAATTTCATGCAGTTCAGCATGATCACAGAAGAACTAATCCAAATATAGTTCTAAGAAATAAGGTATCTTCTCAAGCGAAGTTTTCATGAAAAATAAAATATAAATCTTTATAGTCACTGCTACTGATTGACATTTTTAGTGGAAATTGAATCATGCAGCAAAACATCCCTGGGATGCTACTCACACTTCGGTACTTTTTTGACAACTTAAAATTACCTAATTAGCTAGTTTCTACTGTGAAATCTTACTTTCCTGGCAAACATGTATATTTCTTTCTTTTAGAGTCAAAGGCAAATCTTAGATTAAAATATCTGAAATATTTGTCCCATTCTGTGCTTGTGGGTAGAGGCAAGACAACAGCTAGAAGATCCACACAGTACATTAGGCTTTACCTGTCTTTCAGAAAACCTCATGAGACGATCAATCAATAAAAATGTCATATCTTTTTAGCACATCTGTATGTGCAAAATTACTTATTTTCTTTTTAATGCATTAAATTCAGGAAATGTTGAAATGAAGAATCACCTCAAAAATCAAGGAAATTTATTTTACAAATGTCAAAACACAATGTGAGAATTTACATTCTTTTCTTTCCTCCAAAGCTCCAATTTTCATCAAATAAACAATGAACCAAAGAAACCTTTCTCAGTATCTAACATCTAAGATTTGTGTCAATCACAGAAAACTCTCCTATGGTTCTTTGCATGGAAGAAAGTACATCCTATCCTCTCCTAGCCTGATTAATGGAGTAACTAAAACGTTCAAACATCTTAAGGAATTTGGACACCTAATCTCCAGTTATTTTAAGTCAACTGATATGTCCACAAGGGAACTTCCAATTCCCTACATGGCCATGACTTACACACAATCCTTTCCATGTTTTTCTTTTCCCTGTGAAAACAGAAAGACTAATACCTGGAGAAAACAGCAGGATTTGTGGTGCACTGTTTGAAAGGCTGCAGCACACTGCAAGTGCATCTTTTTTGCTTTTCTCCGTTAGTGGCTAATAATTGGTCACTGACAGTTTCTGTCCCAGTCTCCATTCCTCCAGCTGCTATTCTCATGCTCACTTCCCCTGGACTCTGAAGTGCACTGTAGTGTCTGCAAATGAGCTATACTGTTTGTTCATCTAAAGAACTCCCCTAATATTCTTTACTGCAGATGGCAGTCACTTATTTTTGCAGACCTGGACTTTGTTTTTCATCTTCTGCATTCTTTTGTTGTTTCAGTGTATCAGTGGTGACTTCTGGGACTCATGGTGTTATGGCTGCAATTCTCTCAAGTGGACCCGTTTCTCCCTTTCCAGAACATATCACTGGTTAGCTCCATTGATTAGAAGCCCATATGGAGTCATGAATTCACTTGAGTAACACAGTCACATCTCCTAAGTTTCAAAGTTTGTGTATGCAAAAGATATGAAGGCATCTCTTCGCTTTCGTTGATGAATGCCTGGCAGGATGACCAAGCAGCACTGAGGGCTGTGTGTACCATTTTGACTCACACATCAACATTTTTCATCCTGTTCTTGAGTGCCTTTTGAACATTAAAATTAGAGCAGTAACCAATGTTAGAACTTGAATTTCAAAGCAAATTAAAATGACCATCATAGTATCCTAGGATATTGGATATTGATGTATCGATTTTTCCCCAGGAATCAGAAAAGCTCAGAATTTCCATCATAAGCTTGACTTGTGAATCACAAGACACTGTACTATCATAGAAAATTCACATTTTGCTGTGCATAGCCACAATTTCTTCACTGCAGTTGAAGCCATTCTCTTCACGACATAACAGCAGGAAGTACAATGCCCATGCCGTGAGGAGTGAGTCCACAAAAGCAGTTTGGGGAACAGAGCACCACGAGGAGCACTTCTGTCGGTCTCTGACCAGCAGCAGAACACAGTATTTCCCTCCTATTTCAGCCACTGCTCAGCTAGCCACTGCAGGGGCAAGGCATTTGGATGTCTGTCTGTTGCTCCCTCTGTGGTGCCTTGTCTGCTTATATATAGGGATAGCATCCTAATTGTTGGCCTCTTGTTTTTTGTTCCATTCCTCCCTCCCTTCTCTTCCCCTGTACCTTACATCTCCACGCAGCCATACGGACTCTTACCTTACATGAATATTAATTCATTACGTTAAAATTATTTCCCTTTGGAATTAATGTCGTTAATTCTTACATCCTGTAATTTATGATGAAATAATGCTCTAACTTGTGAGTCTTTAAACAAAAGAGATATCACTGCTCTGCAGAGAAGGACTACAGAAGCAGAAATAGAAACTCCCCATCCTAAATCTTAATTAAAAATTTTATTTGTACAACGCAAAGTAATATTTCAGTAGTCCTCTGTTTGTTCAGAATCTCTTTATAAAGGTTTTCACAGCAAATTAATTTGTATAACACAGGAGGATTTTGCTACAATTGTGACTAGACTAATGTCATTTTGGATAATCTTCATAATGTCTAAAACTTCAATCTCTCCCTGAAGGACAGAAGCAGCAGGAAAAAAGAGAAACTTCCCTCCCCTGTGGCTTATGGAGCTATTTACACCGGTCATATTAAGCACCACAAATGATTTATTTGGTGAAATTAGCCCTTTCTGTTTAAGAGATCAGAAACCAAAACTTTCATGTCTATGGCCTTGTGTTTAGGACACTCTCCCAGAAGGAAAGGACAGGATAAAAAGGTGCAAAGAGAGGTAAAAATGAGCACTGCACCATTTGGCAAAGCATTTGACAGAGAATGTACTGTAAACAGATGTTACAGTCTGGATCTGTTACATATCAAGTAGTTCATAGAGTCTGCAGTCATACTAAGAACTCGTTTGATGGCTTAAGGAACACATTGCGTTCACTAATTAGGTAATGCAACCTTTACCAATTAATTCCACTTTCAGCTGAATTAAGTAATTGCCATCAAAAGGAGCTTGACCAACATTTTAAAAGCACTAAGCTATACTGTGTCCAAGGACTGTAGGAAGGTTTCAGCTGTTTTCTTATTCCCAGATATCTAACTGGAGGAACTATCAATTTCATGGTCTGTCCTGCTTTTAGCACAAGGCTGGATTAGGATCCTTGGAAGGTTCCTTCCAATCTGAATTATCCTGTGATAATATGAGCTGGTAGTAGAATATTGTTCTATTAAAGTTACCATAGGGTATGCTAATGATCTATTTTTATATAAAAATAAATATATATATATATATGTTAACAGTTGCTATCATATGTTAATGCTCTTCTGACTGTTGACATATTTTGCAGCATCCATTAAAAATAGTTGAGAAAATTGAACCCTTGATCAGAAGAATTATTTGCCTTTACAAGGATTCTTATCCATACTGAGAATTTGTTAGAGGCCCACAACAAGGTCTAAAAATAATTATATCAATCCTGTAGTTTTTGAAAGCAATCTCGGTTAATTGTTTGAGGATTTAAATAGCTTGTTAGGATAACGAGATTTTTGGAGGCTAGAAATAACCCACTGCACCCAAACACTGCAGTATTATTTCTTCTTAAATACACGTAATTGAGGTCCTCATGAGAAGAGCTCTGCCTACTGGGAACTTCTCAGTCTCTCTGAGATGGGAGACTAAACAAGACATTTACCCAAAATTAAATCTGTGTCTTAAAGCATCTTTTAGAAATATCGGCTTCTCCTGCCTATTACTGATTACTTGGTTTAAGCAATTTTTGTCTTTGAGAGGGAACACAGATACTGTAATTTTAGTAAGAGCTCCAAAGCACTGCCGTTCTTTTCAAGCCCTCAAAGCTAGGTTTTTCTTTTTCTTTTTACTTTCCAATCTAAAACAGCTATTTATCTTTTCTCATTTGGTTCATCTCTTATGCAGTAGCTGCAGTGACTGGGCTGAAGTCAGAAGAATTTAGCTAACAGAGTTCAACAATTTTATGGTGTTAACAACAGGAAACCACCACACTAATCTGCAGATTGCCTGCCTTCACATACAGGGCTATTCATGAATTCATACTGCTGTTTTCCTGCATTTCAGAACTTCCATTGTTTTATATGGGAGCTTGGAGGCTGGTTTAATTAAAGTGATCTGAATAGAAGTACAGTATGCCAGATGTACATTATAAACATAAAGCAGGTTATGTAATGGTAAACCATCAGGAAATATATGGGAATGGTTTGTGATAACTCATTGTTAACTAAATATAAATCCTAATTTATTTCACTGTTTTAAGCTTACTACTTTTTTTTTTTTTAACTAGCACAAATGAATTTTCTTTGTATTTTTACTTTTTCCTTTTTTTACTACAGCTATCCCATGGGGAAAGTCTGCTTCAAATTAATTCATTCTGGTGAACAGGTACTATTCAGTGTGAATAAGAACTGTAGCATTTGGGCTGGATCCACAGAGAGACTAAAACAGGGTATGCTGTTGTTACTTCTGCCCACAACACAGGTATTTTAAAGCCGTGATTCAACTGCCACCTAATTGGCATAAAGACAGAGAGAAATTTATTTCAATATTTATTTCTCAGCATCTTCAAAGAATATAACCTTTCTTCAAAATATCTACTTTTCATTATGTTGAACTGTTCAACTCTGTTGTTCCATGATTCCCCAATTAAATATTGCCTCTCATAATTTACCTCTGTGGCCAGATCTACGAAGCATTTTCCACATTCTTTGGACAGAAGAGGCAAAGATAGTGAAGTTCTCGTTCTTACCTCTTTTTATCATATTCATTCATTGCTGAAGCCCCATACACACACCACTGCAGTTCCTCTCACTTTCTCTTACTGAAATTCGCTGAAACAGGGTGTGTGGAAGCTGCCATGCCTTGCATTTGGAGGAAGACTGCCTCTTCATCTCACATGCAAAAAGGTTTTTTTGCAGCCCTGGTTCGGGACGTACAGCATCAGCTTTCATTGGGTTCAAAGGCAGAATGCATTGTATATTCTTCAGGTACTTGCATACTACCATATAAACAAAACTCAACCCAGAGAGCCAGTTACCACAGAAATCATGGTCACAAATATATGTTTCACATATGACTTACTTTTTTTATTTTTGGAAGCCTAAGAGCAACTCATTAAATAGTCAATTGTTTTCAGGTTTTGAACTATGCTAATTCCCAAATTATTATACTTTTTGCATTTCCTTTTAGACTGTGCCACTTGACTAGCACAGAGGCTTTAAATTCGAAATAACTTTTTATAAGCCACATTTTGTATTCAGAAGGAAATATTTCTGAAAAGAAACATGGTCCTATATATTCATTCAGTGCTTTTCCTGTCTTTTGACTAATTAACAGTTTCACCTGATAGGCATTTTCAAAGCTGAGTGGGCAGGAGGTGTAGAGCAGACAAATCCCACTGTTTGCTAATTAATTTCTCTCTTCTTAAGATCACTAACAGAAAAATCAATGGTCGTCTAGCCCATGTTCTTTATAACCTGCAGTGATTTAGCATAATATGTTGAAAGATTACCCAAACGCTATTCACAAAGAGGAAAAAATATCAAAAGGTCACTACAAGTAGAAAAGTAAAGAATAAAACAAATATTTCTCCAAGTGTGGAATTTTCTTTCTGAAGAATTTACACTTCACAGCAAATATGCATCCTAGACTCCAGCAGAAAAGTCCCTAATTAAATCCTCCCTTTCAAGGAGTTCCTGCACTAGACAGAACATCTCAGAGAGTGGAAATGAGACACAGCTCCTTTAACAATCACCACAATTTAGCCTATGATTCCACAGGTTGTAGTGGGTGAAACTGGAATAAACTAGAGTAATATATCAGACTTGTCTTGTCTGAATTGTCTTTCTAAATCCACAACAAGACTGGAAAGAACTCAAAGGATGAGCCAATGGGTGTGTTTGGGAAGTGATTTTCAACTTTCAGGTGTCCCTCTTCAGCATCACACATGCAGTGCTGTTCATTGCAAGACATTTTTATGAATGATTTTAAATAATTTTCACGAGTTTTGGAAAATCATCTCGGGCTTCTGAAATTAGCCATAAAGCCTTGCATTTATTTGCACATGGCCTTCTAATACTCCATATATTCAAATTGCTTAGAAACCTCAAAATATCCTTATGTCCTTTTTCACTTCTCTGAATCATTTCAATTGCAAGGAAAGAAATGTCCCCATCCCATTGTCTTCTAATAGATACAATTCAATTTTAATTTGAATTTAATCTACAATTGAAGACTTCTATAGGGCATCGCTGGTCTTTTTGATTCCTCACATGGTAAAAAGGGAAAAAAAGTGGAATTTGATGTTCAAAAAGCTAGAAATGTGTTGTTTTGGATAAACACAGTTTCTGTCATTACTCCAGACAGCTGCGAGGTGGGCTTGAGCAGCTCTGTCGAAACAGCTATGGCAGCCAAATTCTACAGCTCTTGACAAATGGGGAATGATGGTGAAGCCAGTCAGAGGACAGGCTATTTCAGCACATTGCTGCTGCACACTGGAACCTCTGCCCATGCTGATACAAACCATTCACCACCAGTCTTTCCCAGCTTGATCTAACTTTATAAATCTGCAGGTAGCACCACCTTCTGCCCACACTCCTGATTTTATTTAGACAACTTGAACAGGTTTAAGTACAAACCACTTCCAGAGGCTGCTGGGATGTGCACATTACAGTCACCAGCTCTGGGCTCACAGTGATGTTTCAGAGCTCTGTGGGAAGTCACTGATGCATTGCAAACCCTCTGGCAGCCCTCAATGGTTTAGCCTTGCTTGCTCACATAGCTTTGGTGCCTGGCACTCAGTGAATATGCAGGGTGTGGCAGGGTAGGAACCTGATCATGCTTATGCGACAGGAGAAGAACATCATTTTGTGGTGATACATTTACTAATATTTTGAATTTGGTATGAATGTGTAGCAAGACATTGAAAACAAATCAGAGACTATCACTGATCCCTGCAACAAGACACATGGGTGGCTCTCAGTAGGAGGCCTCCAGGTGCTTTATGGACATGCACCTGCCCAGGCAGTCTGTGAAGGCAGCATCTGTCTCAAACCTGTCAGATTCATTCATGTCTTAGCTTAAATTTTCTGCTGTAGCACATTAGTCCCTGATTTTCTTCAGGCTGGCAAGAAAGGGGAAGAGGGGGCAGGGGAGGGAAGGCAAGGAGGTGTTATCTAGAAACCAGGAATTAATTGCCTCCTAGGTCCTAGAAGTAGCATGCAAGGGTGTTATGGTCATGCATGATCATGTAAGATTCTTGTCTTGAAAACCAAAAAAAAAAAAAAAAAGGCAACTACTGCCACAATTATTTCTCTTTTTTTTTTTTAATTAGTGGGAATTGTACTAAACCCTTCAGACAGCAAGAGAAAGCACAGTCCTAGAGCTGCTGTATACTCATGCTGCAAACAGTCACCAGAAATGGTGGAGTCCCTGACTTGAAATGCATTCTCTGCATTTTAGAGGACAGACTTGAATTTCCATCCCCGGGGACTACTGTAGATAGTATTCCCTGCCTCACTAGGACTCTGCCATGTTACCTCAGTATTTCTACATTCACTGAGACTAAAGGAAAGATTTTGACTACACAGCCTTGTAAATTCAATTACTCATCTGGAATGAGAGACACTTAGGCATTGAACCCTTTCTTTCCAGATGTTTATGGGAACTGAGTCTGCAATTCCTGCAGAAGACCCCAGATCTTGGCTACAGCATTCACATGATGATTCATAGGCAAGTTTTTGCTTCTATCATTCCAGTCTACAGTGGTGCACAGGCCTCATTTTTTGCTAACATACAGCTTACTTAGGAAATTAAAAAAGGGAGATTCATATCTTTATCTTTCAAGTACTTGTACTGGTCCTTTCTAGTACTAGAGACAGTATAGGAGGAAATGGCTTCAAATTGCCCCAGAGGATGTTTAGATTGAATACTAGGAAAAATTTCATCACTGGAAGTGTTATCAAGCGTAAGAAGTAGATGCCCAGTGAAGCGTTTGAGTCGCCATCTCAGAATGTTTGAATACATGTAGATGCAGCACTTAGAAACTTGGCAGTGTTAGGCTAACATTTGGATTCTACAGCCTTAAGGGCCCTTTCTAAACTCAAGCAATCTATGACTCTATTTTGTACTTAGAGAGCTTGGTGTTCAAGGTACTACAAGTTTTTGGAGAAATTTACGTTGGCAGCATTCTTATTTAAGAGAAAAAAAACACCCCAAAATGAAGGAAGTGGTAGTACCACCCAGCACTGCCTACTAATCATATTTGCATAGTCTCATGCCTTACCTACAGACCAAATACACAGTCCACACAGATGGAAGGGAACCTATGAGTGTTTCCCTGAGAGGATGATTAGTTTAAGTGTATATATCTAAAATACACTTGCTTTGGTTTCCTAAGAAAACTCAGTAAGATCACAGTCTTATCACACATGTCATCATTTGAAATTGACTTCTCTTAGAACCAAAAGCTTTGAATGCTAATTTCCCAAATTCCCACATCATCAGGAGGATGAAATTTAATCTCCACATATGTCAGAGTGGACTGAGCTGGGGATTTGATTTGTTAGGAGAATCCTGGACCTGTATTTTTTGGTGGAAGGAAATGACAACGTTTCAGTGTAACACTGTACTGTGCTCGTCCCTCAGGGGAGGGTTTGTGTAGAGTGTTTCAGTAGCATAGGGTCATTTTTTAAACTCAGGGGGCATTGCTTTCTTTAGGGTCACAGCATCTAGCAACGAGCCAGCCTCTCACACTCAGGAAAAAAAGTTGGTAAAAGTCAGATAAACAGTGGCTGGTGGATGCTGCAAAATTTGGGACAAGAAAACAACAAGTTAGTGGGATACCAACATGGGTAAAAATCACCTGCCTGAGAAACTAGTTAGTTGTCTGTGTGAAGCTGAAGGCTGCAGATTTACGTACAAGAAAAATGAGGGAGTGACTGCAAATGAAAAGAAGAAAATTTTGGGGTCCATCATAGTAAACTGATGTCATGTTGAAGGGAAAAAATCCTGCAAAATTCGAGTTACTATTAACGGCTTTTAACAACCTCTAATAAGGTAAAATTTTAATAATTTTTCAAGGGGAAAAAAAAGAAGTCATTTTCATAAACATTCTGGGGGAAAGCCAATGTCGGTATTTAACCTGTGTGCCGGTTTTGGCCAAGATCTAGCAATATATCCTCTGGGAGAAAGTCAGGTTACAACCACACTTCCCCCCACCAGGTTGGGGAAAGAAATTCCTCGAAGGAAAGTAAAGGAGATAAAACCTATTTATTAACAAACACACAGGAAAAAGATAATAATACTAAATAGTAAAACCCCCCACTATAATGAGAAAACCTGGGAAGAAATTAGAGTCCTCTTGTAGGTGTGGTCCCTCCTTCTCAGAGCTGCCGTGGGGGGTGGCCTTAGGCCTCCTCCGGGCCTGAAGAGAAGTTCTCCTGATGTGTTCTGATGTTGTGGAAACAGTCCAGAAGGGGGGAAAAAAAAATAAAACCCACCAAAGTCCTAGGAAACAAGCTGGGAAAAAAAGGAAGGAAAAAAAAACCCCAAAAAAACTGGCTGAAGAGACAGGCAGGGAGCTCCCTCTGTGCTACCACCGGAGAATGCCAAACCATCTCTATCTCTGTGTCCTTGGGAACTTGCTTTGAAAAGTTCATTTGTTTCTCCCTCCCCTCTCAAGCTCAGTTTAAAGGCACAAAACTAATTTTTTGGCATAGAGCCATGATAGGGGATACACATCATAGAGTAACCCCAAGACAACCTGTGCCTAGTCAACTCTCCCTGCAGAAATTATCTTACCTCTTTGGGAAGTGAGCACTCCACAGTGGTAAATGACCATGCTATCTTTTTCCATAGTCCCATATGTGAAATAGCTACATTTTTCCCCATGATTAATGCGATAAGTTCAAATAAAGGTTATGTGTTTAACTAAACCTCAGCAGCAGAGTTATGAGACGCATATTTAATATTTTTTCATCAGAAGCAACATGCTGTTCTAATTTGCTGATTGCCAAATTATGTCATCCTGCTAAAGAGGGTTATTTTTGTAGTTGAGGTCTACAGAGATGTCTTTTTTAAATAGAAAAACAGGGTAAAAACTATCAATACTAAGGAAAAAAAAATGATCTAAACTACAAAATATGGTTATCAGACATTTCCAATAAATCACTCTATTAGATTAATAAATATGTTCTGAGACTACCCGTATCATTCTTATATGCAAGACCACATTTAAATTAATAAATCTCCTACTGGTATAGATTTACTGCATAAACAGGCAGCAGGCTAGAGAGGTAATACAATCCTCACCTTTTTGCTTTGTTGGGGACAAAAGCGCATGGGAAGAAACTTTTCACTTTTTCTTCTCATTTCTCTCCTTTTTTTCTCTCTCACATCAATAGATACAACCCAGTCACTGCAATCTTTTGAAAGGCTTGTCAAGTCATGTCATTGGTTTGGACATCTTGCTACCAGCTGTAGAATGGATACAATTAAAATGTGAGGGAAGTGATAAAACTTTCCCTATAGAGAGTAGAGTGCAGCACAAAGGAATCAGCTGAGGGTTTTATGATAATAGTTTTGTCTAATGCCTGCACTGCAGCCTGAAAGGCTGTGCAGAGCTACTAGGACAAGATATATATGAAGCTATTGAGCTGTGACACCACCAGGCCTGGTAAGGGCAAGGTGACCACAGCTCACCCAGCTGGGACACTTCTCACTCCATGTGTTGTCTCTAACTACTGGGTTATTTCCAGAAGGATTTCAGTGGGATTTTCAAGGTTTATCTTTGCACCAAAACACACGACAAATGTATTTGGGGTGCTGATTTTCTCATGCAATCCATAATCAGTGCTTGAGGATAGGGAAGAAGGGTCGCTGAAGAGCATCCTAGTGCCACTATGACGAAATATAAAGAGAGCTAAACTGCCTAGGGAGAACAGAAAAACTTCAAGCTAATAAGAAATTTTCAACCACGAGTTCCTTGGTTTTAAGTGAAGAATACTTCCTTCCTCTTGCAGGAGTGATAAAAAGTGCTGTAAGAATACAAATGCTGCAATGACAGCTTCAATTTTTCACATTTTAGAAAATCTTTGAACTTCTGTGTTGTGTCTGCAACACAGATAAGGCCACAATTTCTTTGCTCTAACTCAAAAAGTATAAAACAACCATGTATGTACAGAGCACAGCAACAAAAATGGTCAGAGGGCTGTAACACCTCCTCCTATGAACAAAGGCTGAGTGACTTGGGGCTGTTCAGCCTGGATAAGAGAAGGCTCCTAGTGTCCCTTGTCAATGCCTACTCTCTACCCATTGAATATGAAATCAGAAGATAAACAGTTAAAATATGCTATACACAAGAGCTTAACTGGACAACAAGGCTATTCTTATAAAGCTCTTATAACCTCTATAAAGAACAAGAATTATTAGACAAACACAGGATTATGGATCAACTCAGGATGTGTGAAAATAATCATGCACTGATCTGTAATTTTCAAAATAAGAGAAAGCTACATTAGACTAATTTCTAGATAAAATACTTTAAAAAAATAGCAAGACTTAAAAATATCTTATGAGCTGCTGGAGTAATGAAATTCATCAAGTTTCAAAAAACTTCCTCAAATTTGAAGAATCATTGTTCATACTGCACTCTACTTCAAGTGCATTTGCATAGGAAGCATCACAGATAAATGATCCTGTGTGGTTACTGCAGTGAACATGACTGAAGCTCACCATGAGTGTAGATTTTTAATTTTATACAGAAAGATGAAGTACTAAGTTCTTCATGTGCTTAATGAAAGAAGAAAACAGTAAAAATCCAAGATTAATCTCAATAACCAACTCATTTTAGCATAAATAAAAACACAAGTGTTCCAAAGGGATTCTGTGCACAGTGTTAGAAAGCAGAAAGAACTTGCTATGACCCATGCAGTAATTTGCCCTTTTAAACATATCTATATTATTAATAATAATATTACAGATTTCTCTTGTAATACACAGGCACATTTTAAGAGATAAATGTTCAAGAAATTTCACTTGAAACTTGATTGAGACATTTTAAAGGAAAGGAAAGAGGTTTAAACCACGAAGTTGGATTAATGTAAATTGATTTGTCCAAGGTTATTTGTTTAGATAATAGAGGTAATAG
The DNA here is from genome assembly GCA_026261815.1 of Monarcha castaneiventris obscurior. Classification (NCBI taxonomy): domain Eukaryota; kingdom Metazoa; phylum Chordata; class Aves; order Passeriformes; family Monarchidae; genus Monarcha; species Monarcha castaneiventris. The sequence continues at coordinate 7,713,659 of JAMPIT010000388.1, forward strand.
AAGGAAGGCCCTGGGTCTCACAGAAGTGGTGCTCTGAGACGTCCCATCCTGTCATCATGCTCAAAGCAGGTTCACAACAGGGCATACTCCATTTAGGCAGGGAAAATTCAATTAGGGTCATTCTGTGGACTCAGGCATCCCAGTGGGGATCAGGATAGGAAATATTCAGATTTCATTGTCTCACAACAATATATGCCAGTGGAAAACATTTTTCTGCCCTGCCTTGTGCTCCCCCTTGTGTTTTCCCAAGGTCTGGTCATCAGGTTTTCATACTAGGAAAAAAAAAGTTAATTCTTCTTTATGGTATATTTTATTAATTATATTTAAAATAATAAAATCTGGCCATACTTAACTACTATAAACTGTGAAAAAAATAATTTTCAAACCTACATAAAATTATGAATTTGACATTGCACAATGACTAGAATTAAAAATGTACTGCATATACAGAAATACAAAATAATTAAGGAAGAAAACAAACAAACAGCAAACAAGAAACAACCAAACTATATTCAAATAGTTTCTGGGATCAGATCGTTGTTCTGTCAACTAAGTATGTATGTCAGCAACAAGTACTTGCAAAAATCAAGCAGGAGATAGTTCCTGCTGTAGCCCTTGGACCAGTCCAACGCTACAATTTCTCAATAATCAATGAGACATTTAAAGTCAAAAGGTTGACTAAAGCATTGATGGAATGTGAGACTGTGTTGGATCCGTCACCCTCCACACCACGAATGTGTCACAGCTACAGAGGTGTCAAGTGTTCAGAGTGTCAGTAAGCTGGTTCTGGTTCACACACCAAGAGTTCTTTTACCCCAGTGACCAACTCCATCCAGCCTTTCCCCAACATAAGGATTGCTGATTAATCAGTCATTGCTCCTCAGCCATGCAAATACCAGTTTCTTATCCATAATTCTTTCTTACCACTGAAGTGTTAGTGGAGGAAAGTCTGTACTTTTCCTGCAGCAGTTTTTGCCAGCTTCCTTTCCACAGTAGCAGCAAAGGTATTTATTCAGAGCATCTGTCCCTGTAGAACTGAAATTCATGTGAATCCTTTTAGTGGTATGGCAGACTTCTGTGTAGACTTAAGATGCTATACTGAACAAAATAGATTAAAATTAAAAGCACAAAGGAAGAGAAGAAAGAGCTTAAGGGAAAATGTCCAAAAGACATAAAATTAATAAAGCCTATTTTAAAAACATCAGGAACAGGAAAGCTGCCAAAGCACCTGTAGGGCCAGTAAGTAACCAAATATAGAAGGAATGTTCAAAGAGATAAAGTTATAGTAGGAAAGCTCAGCACATGTTTTCCATCTGTTTTCCCTGTGGAGAAGAATAGAAAAGATTCTCCGAAATAGCCCCTTTTCTATGCAGGACTGATCAGAAGATCTTGTTGATGCTGAACTTCTGGAAGAATGTGGAACAAAAAAAAAAAAAGATTAAAAATTTCTTATCAGTGTGACCTGATACATGCTGCAAAGTTAAACAAACTCAGGTCTGACGTCTTGCTTCCCAGAGCTATTGCAGTCCTTTACAAGAACAAGGATGATCATGGTGTCTTAGGTTTTACCTTTCATATTTTTCAAATCCTGCACTGCCTAGTGTGTAACTCTAAAATTTCTTGTAGCCTGTTAACTGCTGCTCTCTCATGCTAGGTAGACATAACAAAGCCTCTCCAGGCCTGCTCTACAAGAGACACTCAGACCTTCCTAACCACAAAAGTATAAACCAAAAGCCTCTAAAGTGGGGGTGAGCTTGGGGAAATGACATCATTAACTGAAGATTTATTTGGAGAATTAACCATGATATGCAAATGAACCAAACCTATAAAAGTGTGAAGAACTTGTGACCTGTCATCTGTCTTGAGGTCCATCTTGGCAGTAGCCTCTGGCTCCCCAGGGGGCACCTTTGAAGGCCCTTCAAATAAATACCTACTTTTATTCTCTATCCTTGCCTAGTCTCTGTTTTTAGGTGGCCTCTCAAGGCATCAATCCCATGTCACTACTCAGCCCTAGTGAGGCCACATCTGGAGTGCTGTGTCCAGTTCTGGGCTCCTCAGCACGAAAAAGACAAGAAGCTACTGGAAAGGATCCAGGAGAGGGCACAAAAATGATGAGGGGTGTGGAGCATCTCTTATGAGGAGAGACTGAAGGAGCTGGGGTGGTTCAGTCTGGAGAAGACTGAGAGGGGATCTCATTAATGCATATAAATATCTCAAAGGTGGGTGTCAAGGGGATGACGCCAGACTCTTTCTGATGGTCTCCAGCAACAGGATGAGGAACAATGGCCATAAACTAAAACACACGAAGTTCTACCTCAACATGAGGAAGAACTTTTATATGTTGAGGATGGCAGAGCACTGGAACAGGCTGCCCAGGGAGGTTGTGGAGTCTCCCTCTCTGGAGAAATTCCAAACCCATTTAAAAGCATTCCTATGTCACCTGCTCTAGATGACCCTGCCTTGGCAGGGGGAGTGGACTAGATGATCTCCTGGTGTCCCTTCCAAGCCTAACAATTCAGTGATTCTATGATAATCATAAGGAAATCTGGGGAATATTGTCTCTCGAGATTCCAAATGATCTAAAAGATATCAATGAAATGAAACTGCTGCAATGTGAACATCCTAATCCCCATAAGTAATAGGTTAAATAATAGGAATCAGATAGTAGTAAGAATTAGATCACTTAATAAAAATAACTCTGCTTTCCTCATATGTTGTAGTACACTATGTGGTGGTAAAGAGATAGGCCCTGAGGGCTGAAGAGAGAGCCTCTTTCCTGGGCCCAGAGGTGACCCTGGGAGTGCATCCAGGTCACCGGGGATGGGCTCAGAGAGGATTGTGGGTTTGTGGACAGTGTTGGACCTATGGGAAGTGATAATTGTAGTTTGTGGTCTTACAGGGTATTGTTTGCCTGTTACCATAATAGGGAGTACCTGTGCAATACCCCAGGTGATTGGGGTACACTGTGGTGAACATCTTTCCTGTTTTTATGATGTTATATCCTGTTGTGTGCTGGTATTTAGGGAATTCTGACTGTGCAATAAACAGCTTTGCACTTCTCCACCTTGTGTGTGAAATCCATACCCTTGCGTGATTACTGCACTCATATGCATACTAGCAAGTTTATCATTCAGTTATAAATAAAACAATTATTAAGATCAATCTCTAATACCCCCTGTCTGCCTCACCTTTAACAGATCTCACTGTTTTTCAAAAATCATTGGTCTTACCTTAGACTTGTTTAGGTCCATTGATTTACCCTTGGGGAAGACTTCCAAAACACACCCATGTACATTCTGCTCAGTAATGTAGGAAGCCACCTTAGTTATTTTGGAAGGAGCCTGTGCTTTCAATAAAAGTAGAAGCCTTCACTGTATAGGTTTCGTTCCTGCAAGATGGGTCAATATCTAAAAAGAACAGGGGTGTAGAAGACAGATAACATTTTGTTTCTGTCAGTCTATTGGACCAGCCACCTGCATAGCAGACTTTAGCAGATAAAGAAAACACTTCTTGTCTATTGCATTTTTATTATCTGGGAACTGAGAACTGGTCAATATGTTCAGGCTGCAGCTTTCAATCCTTCCACACACTTGGTTAATTTGCAAGTTTCTACTTACCTCTCCTCTTGTCCTCTGCTTTCATTTTGAAACTGCAATCTAATTTTTTTTTTATACACTTCTCTTGGTCTAGGAGTGCCAACATTTGCAATCACAGAATCATAAAATCGTTTAGGATGGAAAAGACCTTATTTTGTCCAGCTGTTAATCCAGCATTGCTATATCCACCACTAAATCATGTCCCTCAGTGCCACGTCTACACATCAGGAAAGAATTAAAACAACAGGTGGGACACTATTGTCATCGGCTTGAAAGGAGGAAACAGACTGCCTATTATGTGTATAGGATCACCTTGATCAATGAATACAGAGGAAAATGAGGATATGTCTGTTGGTTTACCTTGCTGTGGGAGGCTTTTTTCTGCTAATCTTAATGGTTTTAATAAAGGACAAGGAAAAGAAAGTGTAGTATCCATCCATTTCTTAAGAATTAGAAATTAGCTGGGTCTGAGAAGAAGGTAAAGCAGAGTGGACAGCTCTACTTACATGTGTCATATATAGAAAAGAAACTGGAAACTCTTCAGAAGGAGATACTTAATTGCCTGACTGCTTTTTACTGTACTGGACAAATCTGGTGACCTAAGTGTGTTTGATGTCATAACTGGTCCCTCCCAAGCCTACGTATCTTGAGTCTGTGTATTTCTAATCATATTTGGTCCAAATCCAATGGCCATTTCAGATTCACTGGGAAAAGGTATTCTTCAAGATTCATATTCCTTTCAGATGAATATGAGAAATTCCATGTTTCATTGAAGGAAGCTTAGTTTGAGAGTAACCATTACAACAGTATTACTACTGGTGTGGTGTATGCAAGTAATGGCTGAGGAAAAATAATCAACCAGGTAATGCATTGTCCTGAATATTTTCTGTGTTTTGAAGTTGGTTCACAGCTACATGTATGGTAGCATAGCAAATGGGAAAAGCTCATATGTTAATAAAAAGTAAAAATAAAAATAAAAATAAAAATAAAAATAAAAATAAAAATAAAAATAAAAATAAAAATAAAAATAAAAATATTTTTTTATTTTATGTCAAACCAACCAAACATGTATGTCTCTTATCTGAAGCAAACAAAAAAAAGGAACCAGAAAGTCTAGGTATGACACAAACCACAAACTTAGCTCAATAACCAGTCATTATTTCTCATTGTACTTCTTAGAAAATGAGCCTGTACGACTGCCTTCTTGTTTTGTGCATCTGGCAAACAATTGTCGCTCCCCTTACAATAACTTTTGTACCCACTGAACAATTTCAGTCAAATGCAGCTCATATATTAAGGCCTCAAAGGTTAAATTCCTCCAAAATTTATGAAAAGAGACAGCCAGATAAGGAAAATATAAACAATCTACAAAATTAATGTCACCACTAAAGGCAAAATTCCATTCAGAGATGAAATGGTTTTTTAACACCACAAAATTCATTTCAGGTAGAAATGGAGCATGAATGCATGATTGTTGACAAAAACTAAAGTTTATCTTGAAAGTCATTTTATATGTTATTTTGCATATTCTCATCAATATGAGATCCACTGTGGTTTGCACTTAATTCAAGGTTTCATCCTGCATCATTTCTACAGTGAATATTATAATTATGCTGCATTTTTGCAATGAGCCACATTTTCATCTCCTAGACAGACCAGTAATATTAATTTTCCTAATTACAAATACCAGGATATAAAACAGAGAATTAAGACATGATGTAGGTAACAGGAGCTCTGTGTTCATCTCCTTTGATGAATAAATAATTGGTTATTTGATTAATAAATAATAATATTTTGTTACCATTTTTCTCAAACACTTCATTAAAAAAAAAAAAATAAAAAGACGTCCTGACATTATTTTATTGGATATTACCTAACAACACTCTTTTGCGTTCAGAAATATTTTTTCCTAAATTTCTTGGCTGAAGAAAGTGGGGCATATGCAGTTTTAGAAATATATGTTATCTCCCTGGAAAGTCATTGATTCTGTACTGCAAGTTCCTATGTTTTTTCAGACACTGTGAACAAAAGAGGGAATGAAAGAAGGGATGCTCAAAATGTGAAGGTGTGGGGTTTTCTTTGTAATGTATTTTCCCAGCCAGAGATTAAGCAAATGCTCTACTTTGTGATTGCCATTGAATCATGGCAGCGATTCTACTGATAGAAATTTTTCTTGCAAAGAATATTTAAGTTCTTTATGCTTTTTTGGCCTTTTCACAGTAACTGAGGCTTAGAGGGGAAGGTGCAGAGGAACAGTGCAGCCCAGATTATTTCCTCTGGGGTCCTACATGCCACAGTGAGTAAGCAATAGTAGTAAAATTCCATCAGTGGAGATGTCTGCTCATGTATCCACGGCTGGGACAGAGGACCCATACATGTTTCTCTAACGGGGCAAACAACAAAGAGGTTTCAGAATTTCTGCATTAAGCTGAATGTCAAATCTCAGATACCTTGTGCCACACGTTGAAATCAATCATTATCTGAAATGTCTTTGTCAAAAACCTCTGTCTTCTCTAAAAGGAGATATTCTGCATCTCACTGTGCAACTAATTGAAATAGGGAAAAATAAACAAGAATCTCATGTTCTGAAAGGTTTAGTCAGGTCTGATAATGAACAGCACAAAAAGCTTAGCTTTCAAATAACCCAGCATCTATATTAATGTTGTTATTCGTCTTCCAAATGTACTGGATTATCGTAAGTAAAATAAACCAAAAAACCCTCCACAAGCATTTTTATTAGACACGAGTTCTCCTTGGGTTGATACTTGCAAATTGGTTTATTAGTGAAATTACACATCTTTTTGAAAGAAATGTTATTTTGGAGATTTTAGGAAAGGGCCTCAAATTAAAGACAAACACAGTATCTCATATTTTTGGAAGGAATCATTCTGAGTGTCTTCTATTAAACTAGTACCATAAAAAAACCAAACTTTTCATGTTCTACTACTACTAAACATTTATAGTACTTCTCACATTATGATAACTCAAGCTCAAGCGATCTTTCATAAACAGGAATCTGATAATGTCTTTCTCAAAAAGATAATTTTTGCATGCTACAAATGGTTTTATTAACTTATTAAAAAGATTTTGTGAGTGTATTGTTTGCATTCTTCAACCTTGCTGTGACCCCCAGCACCCACCCTGCAATCCAGTTGTTGAATAAACTAGAAATTTTACTACAGACTTAAACACAATGAAACCAACTTATGTAGCAAAAGCAACTTAAATTTTTAATTAAATTTGCAGTAAAAATTGACACAAAACCCAATAGTGCACCTTGCTATTAGGGAAAGGAAAATAATAAACTGTAAAAGTATTAGTAGGTTTCTAATATATGTGCACTTCAAGCTGCTGCAATACCCATCCTAATTTTCAGCAAACTGTTTCAACTGTTGACTGAAATCAACCTCACAGCAACATCATTGGGGTTTGTGAAGGCTAATTTACTGTGCTTTACTTTTGCTATGTATAGTGTAGACATACTTTTACTTTTCTGAAGTTTTGGATACAAGATTAAAAAGAATATTGTATGCATGTGTATTTATATGTGCTACTGTGTATGAATGCCAGAAAACAATGCCCAGAATCAGAATTCTGCATGAGAAAGCTTGCACAAAAGGTGTGTTTCCATGAAGATAAATGTTCTGCCTAGGGATTTTTTTGGTTTATTTTGAAACTTTACAAGCTGTAAAGTGAAAATTTAGTATATGAGGAAAAGCAAAAAATCTACAAAAGTAGAAATGTATGTACATGGGGTATATTGTTGCTGCTCTTATTTGCATTCTGTGCAATGTAAAGGTCACTTTAGATTGTTGATGCCACACAATAATAGCCTTTAAAGACTAAATATATTCACCAGGTGTATGTCGTAACTTGATATATTTGAAGATATCTGAACACTGGATTGTTTGAATAGTACATATTAAACTTGGATTTTAGAATCACTATGGGCAATAACTATCTGGGAGCAATGTAACTTTGTGTGTAATGTACAGAAAAACTTTCTAAATTTAGTTATTGGCTGAGCTAAGAAAAACAGTCTTGAGTTTTTAGTATTTTCATAGTAGCTTTTCCAAAAGGGCTGCCCATACAAGACTCAGTGGCAATATTATTTAATTTCTTATACCATTGAATTTAATTAATTAATATTAAAAAGGAGTTATAGTTGGTAAATTTAGAGAGTACATTTCTGATTTTTGAGGTTTGGGGTTTTTTAAAGAATTTTACTAATGTGCAGCAAAAATTATGTTGCAAATAGACCAGAATTTAAGGAGTTGAAGGGACAGGAAGAAAACATATGATGCTGCTGTGTTATTTGAATACCTTGGTAATCAGAGAAAAAAAAGAGGAGAATACTTTGCATCATTCCCGGTGATGCCAACTGTTCACTTGGAAGACTGAGGAATATTGCAACTGGGATTAAAAAATCTGGACCTACCAAAATCAATAAACAATTTACCAGAAAAACTGTCTCAAGCAAATAAAATTATGCTAAGTTATTTTGACAGAAACATATGCTTTCCTAGTAGTTGGTGGCATTTTGTAATACTATTTAAATAGGACAAATACATTTTGTAACTGCTGAGAGGCCTAACGCATCCTCTCCCTTCTTCAGCCCCTTTCTTTTGCTTTCAGATGTGCTGACCAAGATTTTAAAGTTCTGAGACACACCCAGACATGGTTTTTGGAGCCAGAAACCATGGCATGAAACCTAGACGCTAGAGGCTAAAGCTAAGAAAAGAAATCCTTATCACGTGATTATAGAGGAAGACCTCACATTGCCACCAGACAAATTATGACCACGTATTTGTCTTGCTTTCCTCCTGAGTTTACCAGAGTAGCCAAAATACAAGGGGGGAAGTAAATCTGATTAGTATAAGCAGGTCTTGTTCTTGATACTTTGTTTATCCCCCCCCTTCTGTCTCCATTTTTTCTTCTTTATTATTATTCATTTTTCTATTTAGATTAGACATTCTGACAGAAGCAGTTTTTCCTCTAGGTTTGCACAATGTCTGTTAAAGGTTGGGGAAGAGGACAGGAAAACTTTGATGGGATTTTTTAGAGCAAAAATGTTAACAAAGTTGATATGTCTGCTCACAAGAAGAGGAATAAATCTTCCAAATGAGCAATTCCTTTCTTCCGTCTATTATTCCTAACCACACTTGCTTCCAAGTACAAAGCAAAGCTCACTTATGTTTTGCTGTTAACTTTCTACTTTCTACTACTTGAAATAATATGTATATGTAAATAATATGTATATGTATATAACATGATATAATACTATAATATAGGTTACTCTGCAGCTGTGATATTGTGAAAGAAAACAGAAGAAAAGAAGTAAACATGGGGATGCTGCCTAAAAGAAAAAAAAAAAAAAAAAAAGGAAGATTGAACACTTTGGTTTCTTTTACTACAGCTAAACAGAGTTCTTCTGGCTCCAAACTTGTCAGTCTCCAGGTCAACTGCAGCATCCTCTTGGACTGCAGAATAATTTTTTTTTAACACTTTGGAAGTCTTTAGACCCCTTTTCTGAGGCCTTTTAAATGCTGGTAATTTCCCTGAACAATTGATATCCTCCTTCATTGCCCTGACACAGGAAAGAATACCTTTCCTTTTAGAACAGCAATCTTCCTAGGGAAAATATGTTCCTTCAAAACTGAGTTGAAGCCACAGCTTTGCAAAATTCAGCTCAAAAGAATGCTTTGTATCCCAACACAGGCACGACCAACGTCCATGACAATGGATCCTCTCAAGGTCATTTATGGTCAGAAATGTTATTATGTAATCATAGAGATGTTATTATGTAATCATAGCACATTCTCCTCTATTTTTAACAGCTATTAATTTTAGTTGAAGAAATTATCACTATTTCATATTCATTCATATCCTACTGATTTTTTCTTTCTTATTTAATGTTATTTATCAGCTGGCCTTAGAAAAGATTACTTAAATTGCGGTATTGCACTGAAGAATTTGCTAAGTCAGAAGGGACACAGCCCAAAACTTGCACTTTTACATGTTTGTTTCAGCTTGTAAGCCTTAGTTTGAAACACTCCCCTTTAATTCCTGACAGACAAACTTGATATGACATCCAGTGTAACATGATTAACTCTGGTGACATTTTCACAAAATCACTTTTGGACTATATCTGTACTTTGTTTAAAAAAAAAAAAAAAAAAGAAGTGCAAGCAGGGGGATGGTTATCATATAGTATCTTGAACAAATTTATAGCACAGAAAACATAGTTAGAAAAATTTTGGGAAAAATTCCACAACCAAGAGAGAAAACTTGCTCTGACCTATGTCTGTGTGTAAAGACAGAAGTTATGGAGATGAAAAAAAAATGCTACACATTTTCTTGCTTTGTTTTTTACAGTTTTGAATTCTCTAGTTAATAATAATATTGGATTTTCTTTCTCTCTCCTCCCTCCCTGCACTCCCTCCTCCCTTTCATCCCCTTCAACTATATTCAGGCTGCCTGATCAAAACAAATTACAGGACAGCCTTATAAATTAGTTACAGTAGACTAATGTCTAATGGTGACATGTCTGTTTTGCCATGGTGATGCTCATCCTCCAGAGGTAATGTCACCTAGGTTGTCAGACAAGCAACAGCATTTTCATAAATAATCCATGTGATGCTAATACAGGATGATTTGTGATGCCTTATGAAAAGTTTGGTTGGGTTTGATTGAGTTTCCCTCAAGATGCTGTATACTTAACATTATGACCTGCTCTGACTTGGTTGATTCTAATTTCTGAAAAGGCTACTCTGAAATCCTGGTGTGTAACATGAAGACACTTTGTTACCAAGCACAGCTACTCTGGTAATACACACAAGACTGTAATATTTTGCATGTATCTCTGACTATATCAAAAATTCACGAGGGCACTAAAATACCTATAGAGCTAAAAATTCTGGCTGGCATTTTTCAAGCGTGAATTTATTGGGTAAGGAGAGAAAACAAAGGGAGCTCAGTCTCTTCCCCATGATAACTATGGCCTCATACAGTTTGCATGCTTCAGTTCACATCACACTGACCTGTCATTCAACTGCATAACCCTCTCACATCCCTCCTGCCCTACCTGAGCCTGGCTGATCTGGACCAAATTTCACCTTTCAAAAATGCAAAGGTCCAGGCTGGCATTAAACAGCAGCTAAAACTACAGACAGAAAATACTTTGTGATTAATATAATGAGGCTATACACCTTGTTTGTAGAATATCACCTCTTTTACAACTGATTAGGGCAAAAGGGCAAACACACAGTTGTAATACAAATGAGTCTCTAACTGGTTTACAAATATGAGCCAGATGCTCATTATCATACTGGAAAAATCACAGCATGTTCCCCTATTGATATATTGAGATAGAGACTACCTTCACATGTCTCAACACAACTAATTTTAATTTCACTGGTTGATTGGCTGCTACTGGTTAAGGACATCCTGGGCTCTCCATAAATGCTGTGGTTACTTCTCCACTTTTGTTAATAGGACATGTTTGGCAATGTCTTGACATATTTCCCAGGAAATAACAATGGCTTCACTGTTGTCACACAAAGTTGGCCAGTCCTGTGAAACAATGTGGTTCTTAAATTGAAATGAGTTTTAACCAGAAGTGTGGTACTTAGAATTTCTTCAGCACTTTTCAGGATATGATGGATGTATGATATGGTTGAACATTTAGCACTGATACAAAGAAATTAACTGGATCCTTAAAAGCCACATCAAACTTTCTTGAGAGACAGATTGTATGTGTGCATGGACATGAGAAGGTTCAGACAGCAACTGAGAGGAAAGAAAAAATGTGAAGCAAGAGAGAGGACAGAGAACAAAGTGCTCAGCTTAGGAGGAGGAATTTAGTACAGACCATCTTTACAAAAAGATGAATGTAAGAAATGCCTTCTCGAATTTTTTAAATTCTCTGTTTTCTGCAATGTGGCTTATGATAGAAACACTCTAATACTCATCTGTAGAAATCAAAGAGCTTATTGAAAAAACGTGAGAGCTCCAGCAAATATTGTATCCCCCTCACGCTCTGATCAAAGCAGCAATATAATCCCAGAAAAAGACAACAATTCAATAATGAGACTAAGTCATAGAATAGCATTCAAGGATGCAAGATTCAGCTCAACTCTAATAAGAACAGAAAGGGAGTCTTAATATTGCTGCAATCTGATCTCTTGGACATGCAGTTTTCTGAGATGGTGGCATACACGTCACTGTGGTGTTTCAGTTGTGCAATTGCAATCTTTCTCCTTAAACCCTTACGCTCCACAGCAACTTCAGAGTTGCAGCATCCAACTGCATACCTGGAGAAATGGAATCTCTTCGGTAAAGTGTTGGTGAAATTTGTTCTCTGGAAAAGTCAACACTTTAGAGTTCACAGTTTTTCTCACAGATATTCCCCTCAAAAGCTTTGTGGAAACAAATGAAGCCATCTTGGTAAATAAAGAGGTCCACAGTTTTCAAAATCTTACTCTATCATGCTTTCCCTCTGACATTATTAAGGTGCTACAAGAACATTTAAATGTCATTAAGTAATTCTCAAGCTGATTCCTGCAAATCTCTGCTCTTCCTCAAACCTGAAGTGTCACTTCATTAGACAATATCTACTTCAAAGTCAAGACTATTAGACTACTTTGCCTCTGGTGAGTTATCCTGAAGGATGGCTGTGGATCTATGAAGCAGCCTGTGCCTCCAGTCATCAGTGCATATCTTGGAATTTTAGTCAGGACTTTTGTTTACAGCCATAGTGAGAGAGGTATACAAGTTGCTCAAGCCAGGTTCCCACATGACAAGCATCTTCTCTTTCACAGCAATGCAGAGGGGTTTCTCTAAAGCAACTTCCCTTGACTTAAGCATCTTATACTACCTCAGCTTATTCCTATAAAGCCATTTACTCTTCTCTAAGGACACACTGGCACATCAGAAAAACAGCTGCTAAAGATTTTTCTTGTTCCTCTCTGGGCAAACAGTCACACAGGGTCTGGGTCTTTTACTTACTGGGCTGTTTTACAGCTGTAGACCCCTACTCCTTCGAGGGGTTTTGAGAGACCTTTAGAAGGGTCTGTGATTGATTTTTCATTAACTGAGCTTTCGCAATAATGACTTTTCTCTTGACCTCCTAATTTGGTACAGCCTGTAAACAGCTTTTCCAGACATCATTTCCAGCTGGATATTTGTGGTTTACGACATTCCAGCAAGCACACTGCCATAGTCCTTTTTTTATAAGAGTTTTATTAATATGAAGACCTTTTGAAACCAAAATTCTAGCTTTAATTACTTGAAGAGAAACATTATGCACTAATTAAAGGCATCTTTAACAGCAGATGTGCCTTCCCTGTTCCAATAGGGATATTTAACTATAACAAAGGAAAGCAATAACTCCATAAATGTCCCATCCTATGATGTTTTCAGGTAACCACCTTTAGGACAGCAAGCATGACAATGTCAAGCAAGCTGAAAAGATCACTTCCCACATATGGTGTTAGTGTCCTGAGGTCTCCCCGCACCCTGACTTATGCTCAGGTTTTTCCTGGCAGTTATATACTGCTTTGAACAAGGGGCTGGAAGATGAAAGCAAGCAGTCACTATTTCTAAAGAAAAAAAAGTGTATATCAATATCTGTATCTGAGCAACATAAGCAACAGAGCTCCACAAAGCAGCCATTAAGCCAAAGGACACTCTTAGCTGCTGTTTCCTAGTCAATGATCATTGACAATGGATTTTCTTTGTTTTCCCAATTTTAATTTTTTTCAAGAAAAGTCAGGTGTTAATCATGTTCTCGAAGAAAGTGTTCTCCCGCCCCTCATTAACAACTGTTAATGAGATGTATGTTTCAATATTAGATTTACCCTGCTAATTTCATCCCCCAAAATCAGGGATCTGTTTTTCCATGACACAATTTGAATATGCACCAGATGAACACTAAAACACTACTAATTTTTTCTTTTTTTTTATTGCTCCAAAACAATCTGTTGCACCAATTAATAAAGTACACTAGAAAGAATCAAAATGGCATCTTTCTGCACACCCGTTGCATGGCATATATGCAGAGTGTTGCAGACCTTTTATTCCCTACTTGGATATACTTTGGATGGGATGCTATTTTCTAAGAGGTTTGTTTTTTTTTTTCAGACCTTCTCAGACTGAGGTGAATATAAAGGCCCAAGGCACTCAAATTATCCAAGCAGTTCATGTCCTTGGAAGAAACACAGTATGGAATTAAGGTACAGTTTACTCAGGAAGAGAATACTGGCTGTGTTTCACAGGAAAGCCTGCTCCAGTAAATTTTATTTCAGATGCCAAGGTTCGTTCTATGTGCAATATGGCAGCTGATCTGCAGGAAGGGATGGAAAGTAGAGATGATCCAGCAAAGCGAATTTTTTGTTTCAAAACTGTTTGATTTTGGGAAGGATATAAAAAGTGTCAGATCAGTTTTTTACAGATCAGTGCTTCAGAAAAAAATTTAGCTAACATTTCTGAGCATCCCCATTCAGATTCCACTATCAGAGACATTAGTTCTTGAATTTTATTGATGTTTTAGCTGTGCAGACAATTGACTAGATGTTTTTTGACTTTGGAAGTGCAACCCCTGTAAACCAGAAAGCCCAGATTTTCATTACACTTTTCAGAGTGGCCCTAGAAATTGTTACATTGTTTCCTTAATCCTCTCCTTACATTTCTGTTTCAAAGTCTGCAAGATGGTTTCAGTGAGACAATTTCAGTGATCAAATACCTCTCAGTATGAATGTGGAATTGCTGGAATTATGTTAAGTGTGAAGGTAAATAAGATCCTATATTACACTACAAAACAAAATGTTTACAATAAAAGTCGACATAAAAAAATCCCAATATTTGTTAAACCATATATTTTCCTAAATATAAACATGCTTTCACGTTAATATCGAGAAAAAAAGATCTTTATGGTATTTTTTAAAGCTATCAAGCTATACTGCATCTTTTTGTAAGAAATCAAAACTGAAGATACATACTATACTTATTATTTACTTCCTGAGAGGAATAAAGCTCACACAGATTTGAAAATAGTTTGATAAAGATAAGGGAAATAAATACTGGCTTTTTTTAACTGACTTCTTAGCAAATCAAATTGCATGCCTTGTGTATGGGATATGACTGGATAAAATTGCTCCAGGCTTAAGTATTATTGTCATTTGAGAAAGCAAACAATAGAAACCTATTTTCAGCCAGTTGTGAGCCTGCAGTTGTTTCAATGATGTAACCATACCTTCGATATTCATGAGTGAAGATAAGTACAGAACATTCCTAATCCTTCAGTGAAAAATACAATATCACAGTCTCCCTCCCTGTTTCTGTTCATCCCTGCACAAACACAGACAGCTACTCCACAACTAAAAGAAGTAGACTCAATTGTCTTGTTATGCTCCTTTTGCATTACAGATGCATTAGAGCTCTGCTTAGGTTTCATAATTGAGTTATAGCAATCATCCACATATTAGATTCTAGGCTGAGCTTTGGCAAGACTAAATAATAGATTGAAAAATACAATTATTGCTTACCTACAGAATTCCTTTGCTTGGGAGGTAAAGCATATCTATCAGAAAAGTTGCTGGTTTTTTTCCTCAGGCCTATTCAATAAATAAACGTTACACCAGGATTCTTACACAGAGTATCTTTGAAATGGGTTTTGTATTGATTTTTATAACTACCCTGTTAGATGACGTTATCCCTTAGTGTGTCATGTTTAGATGGGTCCGCCCGGAGCAGGTCACTGAGGTGATAACTGTCATTTGGAGGGACAGAAAAGCAATCATAGCTTTTTCATTACTTACTGTTTTCCCCTGCAAGTGTAGGATCATTTGACATATTATGGTTTCTGTGATTTAAGCTGCATTTTGAAATTAAGTGCTAGAATATCAAGCTGTGGGTTTAGAAAAATAAACTTCATGTCAAAGGAACCACATGCCCTGTAGGTCATAACTGAGATCCAGGAGAAGTGACAGTCCTCAACATTTAAGAAAAACCAAAACAGACCCCAAAAACACACCCTCCAAAAAAATCAACCAGAAAATAAATACGTTTTTGTAAGACGCAAAAGGATCCAAAATTGTTAAAGTAATTGCAGACTGCACTTCCCATGTAAATGAACAATTGAAAAGAAATTTACAACCTGAATCTCCTCATTTTCCATGCTGAAACAGAAAAGTAAAATTATCACCAATTTCTTAAAGCATTTAGTATGCCAACAGCAGAAAAAAAATCACCAAAATATGTTTTTCACCAGCCTTCGAAACACTGGTGCACTTTCCTCAAAAGTGACCAAGTTTCTAAGGCAAGTTTTATATCAATCCAAACTCATTCTAAACCAATCTGTGCATAGTTGCCAACAGAAAATATAGAATGTCAGAGTTACTAAATTGTTTTGATATAGAACAAGGACAGTTGTTATACTTTAGCTGAGCTTTCACAATTTTTAAAAATTAATCAAATACCAAGTTAAAAAAAGAGGTTATTTAACTGATAGACTACTCTTCCCTCTCAGATGTGCAAACTGGTTTTTGGTGTATTTTAAAAACAAGGCATAATGCCAAAGTGGCCCTTCGCCTGTTAATCTTAAACACTTACTGTGTAAGAACTGTTCATGGACTTATGGGTTAAGACCTTAAACTGTCACTTTTGGGGGTTTTTTTTCATTTATTCAGGATTTTAATTTTTGAACAAAATCATACTTCATTCACAAGTCTTTTCATGCTTCCCCTACATGAAACTTATTTTTACATCTCCCTGTCCGTAATTCTCTGGAAGGTCCTATAGTATTATAAAATTTCAGTATTTCAATGCTCATCTATTAGATGGTCATTGGATAGACTGCAAACACTAACCTGGAAGCAAGGACTGGCAAAATGGTATTTTGAAATGCTGGAGAGCCACAAAGATTATCACAGGGCTGGAGCACTTCTCCTATGAAGACACGCTGAGAGAGTTGGGGTTGCTCAGCCTGGAGAAGAGAAGGCTTTGGGAGACCTCACTCTGGCCTGCCAGGACTAGAACTAAAAGTACAGATCTAGTGGGTTCCACCTCTGGGTGATGTGGAACCAGAATATCTTGAAGGTCCCTTCCAATCCAAGCCATTCTATGTTACCATGAAAATATCCTACATAAGTGCCAGGTTACATGACTTGCTTTCTCTTGTCTTCTTTCTCACTCTTTAAACCCTTTGTACATGCAAGGTTTTGCCATGAGTAGGAACAGTTTAAGGCTATTATCATAGTCAGGTGGTTCGGGTACACTCTAAAGGGCAGAATGTCTTGGTCCAAATAGCTTGAGGCTGAGGAACCCATGCCACCACACACTGTGCAGAGGTTTTAACCATGAGGTTTTGTGCTTTACTATATTTTCAAGGAGTAAGTCTAATCTATTCCTCCAGAAGAAAGCTTAAAATTCTTTTCTATGATTCCAGACTGGATAGGTTTCCCAGAGTCTGGGAAAAGACAGGCACATGCTCAAGCATGTCTGTCCATCCTAGTTCTCAGCAGCTCCTTCCTTAGCAGTCAATTTGGATTTCATACTGAAAAGCTTAAAAAAAGGTTAGGAAAATAAGCCAACATTCCCTTACCCCTCCACTTTCAACAAAGTAAGCTAAGTAACTAACAAAATAACTTTCTTGGGCTTTTTGTTTGGTTGTGTTTTCTTAAAAGTAGGCAATCATTACTTTTATATGTACTGAGTGATTATGGACATTGTCTTCATGAATAATAAATATATATATTTATATATAAAGTATTGTTAACCTTAATTGGCCTTAGAATGCTCCACAATAGATTTACAGTCTTGCAACTAAAATTAAAGCCTCTGACAGATTCTGATTAACATTTTACAAATGATTCTTTTGAGTAATTCTTCTTTTGGGTTGCTATCTCAGATCCTTAAGAAAAAAACTGAACATAAATTAAATCAATTATTTTTAGAATGTGCTCAGAAATTCCCTACTTATTTGCCCATACAAAGAAAAGGTGATCAAGTTACATACTTCTTTTTTTGCAATATATTTGAACAATGGTTGGATATTAGCAGTATTTAAAAAAACTACAATATACAATATCTAAAGAATAGGTGATGTGTGAAGTGAAAAATAACCATTTGGCATATCTCAAAGCCAAACACATTAAAACAGAAGCTGGTGGGATTATTTCTAGTGAATAAATCTGGTCAGTGCATTCAGTAATTCTATCACTCATAAGAAAAAGCTGATCAGATTTATTGATGACAGAGGTATTGGTTGATTAAAAATAACCGTGAGAATAGGCTGTTTATTCAGAGACATCCAGATCACATGGCACCATGGGTGTATTCAAATAACATGCATTTTAATATACATTTAATACATTCAGTATTCAGCCAGAGGCATGTTTTGAGAGAACTCAAAACCAGGTTTCTGATGGAGTGCTAGTCATAATTTTATTAATTATGAAATATTTTTTTCCTATTTGGAGGACAGTCTTAAATTTTGCTATTTAAGACTTAAAAGAACCTTTGCATTTTTCTTTTTTTCATATTTGCAGGAAATTATATCACTGGAAGATATTCAAAACCAGTTGTTTTCATTTGGTGTTTTTTCATTGGTTTTCATATGCAAAGTCTTCTGGTTTCTCGGTGTCATAAAATTCAAATTGCAGGCACACATTTTTCCCTTGGAAACAAATTAAATCATCATAACACTGATCACTGCCATCATTCCCTAAGATTCTAGAGTTGTTTAAGAATCTAAGGTTTTTCAAATTATTCAAATAAGTCTCGCTAGTAATATCCACTGTTAATTATAAGGAATTAATAAAAGTTGTACGCTATTCTTTCAACCATTAATATGCTTCCTCCAGAGGGGAACTGAGAGAGTCTTGTGAAGCAAACTTTATTGTCCTTACAGAAAGATATAACTGTGGGTTAACTGTCAAGGAAATATGACAATACTATCCTTTTTTCACTGACATTATATTTTGAAAACACAGAATATTAAATCAGGATACTATCAGTTATTCTTCCTTCCTTAAATTCAAGCCACAAAAGGTAGTGAAAATTGAGTGAAATTGACATTTTTTAACTTCTCAAGTCTCTTTCATAATAAAAAATTAGTTGGGATTTTTTTTATTATTTTATTAAGAATACTTTCTTTTCTCCCTTACTGGGTCACAGACTTGCCAAATGACTTTACATTGTATCATCTTAAATATGCATTATTGCCTATCATGTCAACTTTCAGAGATATAATCCCAAAAATATATTCAGGTTGTTTAAAATCCATACATATAATTCTGATAGAGAAACACTACATGAATCTATTGTAAAAAAAATCCATTCAACCACAATATATTTATAACTTGTCACAGACTATTAATATGCATCATCCCAACAAAGACTCTCTTTGTTCCAAACTGATGTGGAAGAACTGAGTGAAGCTGGGAGGATTCTTGATCCACAGGCTTCTGTTGTTCATTCTTAAGCCAGCATGGCTTCTTTTTCATGGATATACTTATTTACTTTGTCTTCTTTCAGGAATGTAAAAGGAGTTTAAAGTAGCTTTAGCTGGGCTGCAAGATTGGGTTAATAAGATTAAAGCAAATCTTTTCAATTCTTCAGTCATTTTGCCTTGGGTTGACTATGTGGTCTGAGGAAGCCTTTGAGCTTCAGCTGAAACAACTTTCACATTTCTCAAGATGCGAACTTCTTAATTAACCCCACTCTTCATTGATAGCAGGCAACTTCTAGAAAGCCATTTTATATTTGCTATAAAATTGTTGCAGCTACTTGGCAAGTCTGTTCTGTCCCTGTGACGTAACTGACCAGATGACCCCGGTAAGTCCAGCTGTTTTCAAGGAAGAGGCCAGAGAGTGAGGGAGCATCAGCACAATGTACTGATGTGATTTCTAGGTGTTCCACATGCTGAGGTGGCACTACAGTTCTGGGAACTTGGATCAAAGGTTAGGTCACTAATTTCTTCTTTCTCACATCCACACAGTGTCTGGTTTACTAACTAATTTACCCTAGTGTTAAGCACGTCACATTCTTTTCTCATTCTCTGTCAGAAAACACTCTAATTTTTTCACAAAAATAATATGAACCAACATTTTTGAAGAAAAGTCAAATATTTCATGGAAATTAAGTAGCTTTATATCCTGTTTGCCCAGTATTGTCCAGCAGAAAAACATACCAAAAATCTGAGGAAAAAAAAAAGAATATTATAGAGTCATCATTATCTTTCTAAAAATTTTATCTCACTACAATAGAGTGACATAACATTTCTGTGAGATCTTCTATTAAAGCAGCATTATTTTACTCTTTCTAACCTAGACAAGAATTTCCACGGGGGAATTTGGTTGAATACATGTATTTTTGTAATAAGAATGTTACATTTTAGGAAAAGAAAAAAAAAAAGTATTTTCTAGAAGTAAAGAAGATTCAGTGCACTTGATAGAATAGGATGAAATAAAACTGTTGGAAATTTAAGAGCAGTTATTCCAAACATCAGTTTACACATCTATATTTATCTTATGTTAGTTTTGTCAGGATTTGTGATCTATAATACCAATTTCTAAAAAGTGTAACTGTCTGCAAATACAGGACACCAAATTTTTTAAATGGCTCCAGTGGAGAGATGTATCTGGGGAACTCCAGATCATTATATTTGGCACTAAACCTGAGTAAACTTGTAGAAACCTGTTATGAAAGTATAGAAATGATGGGTTCAAGGAACCATGTGATTCAGTGGGGAAGAAATAACCCAATATTCATAGAGAAGCACCGTGCTTACAGTTGATTAATAATCTCTGTAGGACTGAAGGTGAGGGTGATCTGGTTGAAATAATATATTTGGATTTTTACAAAGTTGTCTGCCACATCTCTTGTGGTAGGCTCTAAAACTAGTTAAAATTCTAAGGTGTGGCACAAATACCTATTTGTATATTGTAGAATAAAACCAAAGATAAATTGTGATTCTTGGGAGGTGGGTCAATAATGCAGACTAGTAGGAACCTGCCGTGTTCAAAACAAGCTGCCATTACTAAGTTGTTCAAGGTTCTCAATTTGGAATGTCTAGGTACATGGAAAGGCCTAGGACAAATGTTAACCATTATTAAGGGGAAGATAAAGAGTTCAGGCGACGTTCTGGTCCCACAGAAGGTAAAACAGCATTGGGAGGGGGAGTGAGCAGGATCTGTGGCATGGTTTCTCTGCAAAGAACCATCAAAAAGATAATAACTGTCATATGAAAGAAAGACAACATAAATAGATTTATGAGAAAGTGATATAAAATCAATAGCAGCCTGGGTAAATCAAAATACTGAATTTAAAGGCATGATAATGTACCACTTAATGAACGCAAAAAGCAAAAGCAGAAATTCCTGGATATGTTCACAGAAAAAAAATCCAAAAAAATGCTGTCTTTGACTCACCGAGTCCACATGCTGCTCACTACCAGGAGGGTGCACAGAGGGAATTATCACTACTTCCCTAGGCATCTGCTGCTAGTCACCAGTGAAGAAAGGAAACCAGGATAAGATGGACTCTTTCATCTGATCCACCATGGCAGCACTAATGTTTTTATTCAAGAGCCCCTGGCATTAGAGAGGCAAAACAATGTCAATTACCTGATTAGCAGTATCTTGCAACAGGGAAAAGCAGATGCTCTTAAACTAAATTGCTTTATTTGGAATGCATACAGGACTGCAGCAGAAGTTCCCACAGAGATCCTGCAGACTGGCCAACTGCAGTCCTGCTCAGCACAGCTCCATGTCCATCTTGTGGGGAGTAAGGCAGGAGGGAAGGTTATTGCACATATTTTTGATATACCCATCCAAGCTCACTGTAGGAGCACCTATTTTAGAAGCAAACCAATCGTACAATCCTGGTATTACTTGTTTTCTCTTTTAAGTAGCTGACACCAAACCCACAAGCTTCTTGGTATCAAGGCTGTCCGAAAATTTATACATGTGAAACAGACAAACGTCAGTGTCCACCCCTATTACTCTACTGGGTTTGGCTGTGTCCTTCATTAATGGTCCTTATAATAGTAAAAATGCTTTGGCCCTACAGAAAGAGCCTCTACTAGAAATAGAATTGATACACATTTCTTTATCAGTTGACAGGAGCTAAAAGGAGACAGAAGGAATCTAATGACTTTAAAAAACATTTAAATGTAATTTGAATCTCCAGGGTTAGTACCCTGAAATCACAAGGTTTCAGCCACTGTGAGGCATCATCAGAGATCAAAAGCAAAGTGTTTGGAGTGGTTTGTACTCTAATACTTTTGGATTTCTCTTGAGTGCAACATAGGCCTGAATTTCTTTGATTTAAGGATAGCTGCGTTATCACTATGGTGTTTTATTACCATTAAATGGCAGGTCCACTTTCAGCTGTAATTGAAGTTCTTCTTGTGTGGTAATATAGGGTCTGGTTATAGGACTTTAGCTAAGAGCCACTGTTTGTAATTCATAGAGCACTTTGAGATTTGTAAATAGGGTCTCATAATTCAGTTTAAAGAATAATAATAGAAGGCAATGGAATTAAATTATTAACATTATATATACACTCCATTTCATTTCAACTGACTTCATCATGAGGACTTTTCTTGACATATAAATATGAAGCTCTACAAAAGAGAGAGCTTTTTTTGGTTGTTGTGAGAGAATGAGAGTATTAAACAGAAATTAGTCACCTGCATAAAAAACTTCAGCCAGTAACTGAGTAGTACTACAGGCAAAAGCAGATAGTTCTCACAAAGACTGTGCAAACACACAACTCTAATCATCTGCATCTTGCTGCATTTAGACCTAATCAACTGAAAAGGGAAGTGAGGCATATTTTGTGGGGCCTATTAAAACCACACTATTTTGTGAAGATTACATTTCAGAGCTGAACACAATGGCTACTGAAGTTTTTAATGTATGCCCATTTTGTGATAGTCTCCACAAATCCCCACTACAAATCATGAATCACAAAATCATCACACAGAAAAATACCTGTGTCCCAGAGATATTGCCACTTCATGGCCAGGTCCAAAGAGAAATAGAAGTGACAAAGTGGAATATAGGCGAATTTAGTAGCCTACGTCCAAAACTGCAATCCTGAAATATATGACTGTTCAGGAACATCTTCTTCACAGAAAAGAAAAATTTCCTGTTTATTACTCTGTTAGCTCTGTTCTTCTCTATAAGTGAAAACAATACTATGCTTTGGAATTCAGAACACGGTGCTATACATAAAATACACAATTTGGAATGTTTTGTTCAGAAATAACTCTGAAATTTGTTAAGGTAAAATAGTTCTCGTAAATGAATATATTTTAGATGTCAGATACAATTTGTGAATTCTTTACAAGCCAAAATGGGGAAAAATAACAGTTATTATTCATTGTGAATAATCCAACTCTTTCAACAACCGATATTAGGCTACAATAGTTTAGGATAAGCTGTTGCCCTCTCAATAATAAATTTCTACTGATGACATATTCTATTTTATTAATTAAAATCTCTGGTGTTCACTGCATTGAGACTGACTTTCCCTAAATTCACCATAATATGGGCTACTCTGTTGCTGTACAACTTGTAGCTATATACCTGCCTGTGTTTATTCCTAACTTTAGCAAATATTTTAATTTATTATCCACTTTTATGCATGACACATTAATTCTATATTCATTTTATTCTAATCAGCCCATTCACCTTATTTCAGTGTCTCCATTAATTATACATTCATTTTATTCTAATCAGCCCATTCACCTTATTTCAGTGTCCCTAGATTTCAGTTTCTTTTCACCATATATTTAGCTTGAAAAAACACTGGGTTTTTTATTCTTTGCCTTAAAGAGTTTCACAGAAATGACACAAATTGACCAAAAGAATTTCTTCATTACATCTAGGTAATGGGTTGCAGAGTCTTTCTACTGTCTCCCAAAGGAGAGTCACCATTCCAGAAGAACAGGAATGCTGGAGATGACATTCCGTAGTCTCTTTAGGAGGCAGTTACCAGGTACCAGTCTCTGTGTTCAGAATCACTGACCATATTCTCCAGCTGACTGCTCACTTGTTTTCAGATTATATTTAACTCACTTAGAAGACTTGCTCTTTTCCCAAACAAATTATTCTCCAAAGACATTCAGAGTAAGAGAAATGCCAAAACATTTATGCAAATGTGAATGGGGTGAAGTATCACCCAGTTCAGTAAAACAGAGCACAAAGGAGAGGCCAGCAAAATTTCTCATAGCACACACATCCTTAGCTGCTGTGGTGATGTAACACAGAGCATGTGGCACAATGAAGGATCCAGTATTCCCCTCAGTCCTGCCAGTGGTGGAGAAGGACCTGAGGACTTTATCAACTCTGTGGGTCAACAATTGATCCTATAAGTCAACCATGGGTCCATGGTTGTAGAAGAGAAGAAAACGTTATGGGGGAGAGCTCATCAAATTGTGCAAATGCCTGAGGGAATGATGCAAATAAGACAGAGCCAGGCTCTTTTCCATGGTGCCTGGTACAAGACCAGGAGCCAAGGATTCACACCAAAACACAGAAAGGGCCATCTGATAATGAGGAATAACATTTTTACTGTGA
The DNA here is from genome assembly GCA_026261815.1 of Monarcha castaneiventris obscurior. Lineage (NCBI taxonomy): Eukaryota > Metazoa > Chordata > Aves > Passeriformes > Monarchidae > Monarcha > Monarcha castaneiventris. Next base: position 7,737,840 of record JAMPIT010000388.1, read on the forward strand.
AGTTAACCAAGCACTGACACTGTATTTTGTCATTACATTTTCTGATATGAGTGCTTTGTAATTTGAGGATATGGATGTATTTACAAAGCAGCTTTTGGATAAAATACTTTCCTTGTGGTTTTATTCACAGTAATGAAGTACTGGTTAAGAATGCTCAGAAGAGTTCACTGAGAACTCACCCACTTAAAAATATGTAGAAATGTTTCTAGGACATTATCTAAAAATGGGGCAGGCACAATAAGCTTCCCAAAGCTGTTTTTCAGTTCTGCTAGGAAGACAAAAAAGCTGCTGTCAAGCTCCATTTTATTTGATGTAGGATGCCAGTTTCAAGAAATATGCTGGTTTTTACAACTAAATTAGATTACAACCATATTTAATGAAAAAACAGGTCTCTACTGATGTTCCTAAAGCTTTTCTATTGCATAAAGAATCAGCATGGGCTCACACTGTTATCTGTAACAGAGTTTATGAACTGTAAGACACAAATAAGTTAATCATATCTCTGTTGCCTCAATAATATGAATTAATCAGGTGTTGAATGGATTGTAGAAATGAATTTATTCTACTGAAATCACATTATACATTTGTATGAAAAAGAGTGAAAATCTACTTTTGAAGCCAAAAAGAAATTGAAATTTTAATAAAACTTGCACTGTGGCTTCATAGAATTGCTCGGCTTGGAAGGGACTTAAAGACCACCTGATTCCAATCCTCCTTGCCATGGACAGGTACACCTTCCACTACAGCATGCTGCTCAAAGCACCATCCAACTTGGCCTTGAATGTTTCTGGGGATGAGGCATCCACAGCTTCTCTGGGCAACCTGTTCCAGCACCTCTTTACCATCTGAATAAAGAATTTCTTCCTAATATCTAATGTAAACCTGCTGTTACCCCTTTGTGGTGGTGCACCAGCCTGAACCTGCTGATGACCTCTGGCCTGCCCCTGTCCATCAAGCACTGGCCATCAGATGGCTGGACGAATCAGAGTCCGAAGGGGCGTCGATAGGGGAGGAGACTGGCTGAGCGCACCACCCCCGGTTCTGGAAGGTTCTTGGAGGTTCAGTTACAGATTGGTTGCTGTTTGTGCCTGTCACCCCGAAGTTGTACCCCATTTGCCTTTTGACCTTGTTCATGCCCTTATGACCTGTCCCCATTGGTTGTCTTCCCTTTCTCCGCCCAAATTTTGTCCCCCTTAAAACCTGGTGTCTGTCAGCTTGGAGCTCAGAGGGCTCCCTAGCTTCCTTCGTCCTCCTTTAATAAGTCCCGGTTACCCTCCAGCTGGCTCTCTCCTTCCTTCGGCTCCCTTCGCCTTGGGTCTCCGATACCCACACCGTGGGTGCTCTCGGACTAAGCCTCCCACGCTTTGGGAGCAGCCAGCCCGCAGTTACACACGGGCAGCTACCAGGTCTGCAGTCCAGTGTGTGGACCTCGGCCGCTCTCCTGAGCCCCCATCGGGCTATTGAGGTCCGGCAGAGCGAGCGCGACTGGTCACCCCTTGTCTTATAACTCCATGCCCTTGTAAAATGTCCCTCTCTATCTTTCCTGTGGGCGCCCTTTAGGTACTGCAAGGCTTTTGTAAGGTCTTTCCAGAGCCTTCTCTTCTCCAGGCTAAACCCCAAGTCTTTCAGCCTGTCTTCACAGGAGAGGTGCTCCGTCTTCCCGGCCCTTTTCTGGTCTTGCTCCAACAGGTTCATGTCCTGGGGCACCAGAATTTAATGCAGTGCTCCAGATGGAGTCCCATGAGAGCAGAGCAGAGGGGGAGAATTGCCTCCCTCACTCTGCTGGCCATGCTGTTTTTAGTGCAGCTCAGGTTATGGTCAGCTTTCTGGGCTACAAGCCCGCACTGCCAAGTCCTGCTGAGCACCAACACCTCCAAGTCCTTCTCGCCAGGGCTGTTCTCAATCCATTCTCCACCCAGCCTCTATCTGTGCTTGGGATTGCTCCAGCCCAGGTGCAGGACCTTGCGCTTGGCCTTCTTGAACTTCATGAGGTTTGGACCCACCTCTCTGGATGGCATCCCTTCCCTCCAGTGTGTCAACTGTGCCACACAGCTTGGTGACATTGACAAAATTGCTGAGGGTGCACTCAAGACCACTGTCCATGTCACTGACAGAGATGTTAAACCATACTGCTCCTAATACTGACCCCTGAGGAAAGCCACTTGTCGTTGGTCTTCACTCGGACATCGAGCCATTGCCTTGCAAATCTGCGAGTGTGACCATGCAGCCAATCCTTTATTCTCCAAGCGGTTCATCCATCAAATCCATGTCTTTAGTTTAGACACAAGGTTGTGTGGGACTCTGTCAAATGCTTTGCTCAAGTCCAGGTAGATGACATCAGCCAGTCTTCCCTTAACCCTCGACATCATAAGCACATCACAGACAGAAGGCCACCAGGTTTGCCCGAGTGTGTTTTCCCAGGCAAACACCTCTGTTGCTCCCTGTGGAACGCTACCATGATTCTCCTTTGGAAAGGAGACACGGAGATGTCAATGAGAAAAGACCCCCTCCAGCAATGTCTCCAGTCTGGTCAGTCCAAAGGTCACAAGGTGTGCAGTTCATGGAGTGGTTATCAGCCTCACAGTACCAATGCAGGCACAAGAGATACAACCTTTAACAGCTAAATCTGGTGACAAATAGGAAAAAAGGGAGAATTCATCTACAAAGGCAGTAACCATCCCACGCTGGACACCTTATATGTGGTTTGACATAAAATGAAACCCCCAAGGATGCATCCCTGTATCTTTGTGCCAGGGGTATGCTTTCAGCAGGCTGTCTTTGCACAGAAATCGTGTTGCAGGAACACAGGAGATTGAATCTGGATGTTGTTAACTAGTATCACTTTTTTATACTTGTTTTGTGTCAGACACTATGGTTTCCACTACAGTTTAGCTCAAGATTACTTCTAAAATATTTACTTTCTCTAAAAAGGAAAGTTTCACATATGAACCAGCAAGTTGGTGTGAGACGTACAGCTTTAAACCAGCTGAGAATCTGGCCCAGAAAGAATGTCCAAAACTAAAAGTGCCTCTTCTGATGCACCATTTTCTCTAGCTGTCCATAATACTTTATTTTCTACATGGTTTTGTCATTATATATAGGCATAGGCACAGATGCACACAAACAACTGTGTGGATGAATTTCTGGTGTGATATCACATGCCTTTATCTTTGGTCCAAAGCTCTGCTAGACCCAGTTGATTCTGAAATAAGTGCTTTCAGGAAGCGTATTGGAATAACTTGAAGAACATTTCTTCTGTTTCTACTAATAAAGGAAAGGATTCAAGCCACATCTGTAATGTTGAATTTCGGGACAAGGTGTGCTTGTTCTACCAAGGATATGCCAATAATTCAAGGCAATCAGCAGGGTACATTACAGAGAAAAGTCTGAACCAACAAGCTGTACAAACAAAATAGCAATCAGAAGATTTAATGCATTTCTGATGTACATTTAAGGCATTGACACTGGGCCACAGATGTACATGTGTTGTGTTTTATCTTGTTGAGATATGGCTTGTGAGAACCTATTATAGCACATCATCACCCACAAGTACTGGGCACAGCAAAGGAAAAATTCCATCACACATTACTCCTGCAGATATATTAGAGAAACAAATTGTACTTGGAATTGAAAAGTCACAGGCTTATTCTCTCTTAATAAATTCCTGCCAAAAGGCTAAGTGTAAAACTAGAAATACTTCCCAAATGTTGTTACTGTATTATCATCTCTGACATCTCAAGGGCTGCTCGGGGATCATCTAGATATCATTTCAGAGTTCCCACAATAAATCTGTTTTTTTTTAACCTTTTTTTAAATCTGCTTGGTTTTATGTAGCTATTTTGAGTTTGCTGTACTTGAAATTTAGTGTCCCCTTTACCAAAAGGCAAAGGCTGTTTTATAACAGAAGTTCTGACACACTGGTGATGTGATGATACCATGCACTTTTCAAAATCATAGATACACCTTCAAATCTTACTTTAACTTTTCCAAAGACATAGCCTGAAATTCTGTGATGCATCTAAAGCATTTTAATAGATCTCATCCTGTTCCTGCACTGTCATCTTTATTCTAGATTGTGCATTATATTTTGAACATTTTTTATTCTGTTCTCAATACTTGCAAAGACTCTTGATTGTTTTCTATCACACACACCTTGTAACTCATCTAAATGTCACTGTAGTATCTAACAATATTGTAAAGTTTTCCATTACATTTCTGTTTTCTTCTCTTACATTTTCAATTCCTTACCTCTCTTACTAAGTACATCAGGACGACAACATGCACTAGGAAGGAGCACTTTTAAAAAAATATACCAAAAAAAGCAGTCTTTCCTGTCAGACAGGAAAAACATTTTGTCACATTTTATTTCTGCTACAACTAAACATAAAAAACATCCAACAAAACCCAAACAAGCCAAAAACCAACCAACCAACAAAAGCCCAGAAAAATGCAAAAATCTGCCTATGCCATCAATTTAATGACTCGCACTCTGAGTTCCTGCTTCTTTGACAGGCAGCACTTCAGGAGTGCTAATATTTTCTGGGATTGAGCAATATGGTCCTTACCCAGTCAGCACCCAGGCCTGGCTGAAAACTGAGGTAGGCAGGTACAGGGATGAGACATCTTGCTCTGTTGTCTATCCCAGTCTTCCAATACCTTGCATTCAAAACCACATTCATGCCACCCTCCTCTGCACATGGTGCACACTCTCGGCATCACTTTATGGAACAGAAATGGGGAGTGACGGAAAACAGGCCTGTAACTGTCTCTGTTCCAATATAGAGTTATATGAGTTCAGAAAGAAACTTAAGATTTTGTAACTGAGTCCCAACAGGAAAAAAGCCCTCTAGATCAAGAACCAACCTTGACAGGTGCTTCTATCTACCCCATGCAAGGCACAGGGTGGCCTTCTAGTGAGGAGACTGGGACATGTTCTCTCTGCTTGTCTAGAGGAACCCACCAGGGCATTCCATGAACAGGGCTATGAACAGCAACTGGCCAGAACTGGGCCTTGGTGTCTTCAATCTATAAACTTAAGCCAAGTTATTCCAGGTCAGGTCAGTATCACGCTGAGTCATGAATCCCAGAAATTATCAGTACAGCATGGTGTGATGGAAAAATAAACTGAAATTGTAAGAAAAAAGCTTTATTAAACTTAATGCTTAATAGGAAACAGGAAATTATGTATCCCTTGTGAGTAAAATTTTCCCTTATGTAACATAGTTGTGGACTCTATCAGTGTGCTTACTTTTTATGTTTAATACTTTTTTGCTCAAATAATTCTAGGTTCTCAGTGTTAAAATAATAAATCATTTGTGGAAAAAAAATGCTGCCAAGAAGCCCTACCATGTTATTCATACAGCAGGAGAAAAATTTAAATAGCAATGGTCACCTTGCTTTTCCTCAGCCATGTATCTTTTATGATTCCATGCTTCCTTCCTAAAATGTTCTAGCACTTTTTAATGCGAAAACCTGGACAGCTCTAGATTTGCAATGTCATTCCTTCACAAGTGAGGCATCATGACATAACTATCTCACCGGTTCTTCACCTTCATCCTTGCCCATGTCCCCGTGCATTCTTTTGGAGGTGAGGAATTAGCAGGCTACTGGAGTGCTTTGGGTAATGAAGATGCTTTATCAAATATCTTGCTTTTTTGGGAGGGTATCTTTCTTTTCTTTCCCGTAAGTGTAATTTTTCTTACAGTTAAAGCTGATATAGCTACTGCTGAGCTTTATGTGAGTCCACATTTAGTGTTTCGTGGGAGCTCCAAACCTCCTCCAGCTCATGTGCTCAGCATGCCAGTATGTAGTGACCAGGCATTTCTGTTTCAGCATTTTGCAAAGCCAGAACAGCAGTTTGCAGTTGTCTGTGTTCAGGCTCCTCCACCCAGCATCTTTACATCAGCAATCAACAGGTAGGCCAGCAAAACACAGGTCTTGAAATAATGAAGTAGCAACTTGTCATTTCAGCTGTGATGGAAGTCAACAGCTGTGGTGTGAGATACGAAAATGTGCAGCAAAGAGTGGTGATCTTGTTTCTCTGGCATCTGAATAAGACAAAGAAGACAGCTGGGTTTCACAGTTGCACATCAGTGCCTCGTAGTTTAAAACTTGTTAATGTTAACTGGCGTTGGTAAATGAATGAAAAGAAAATTGATCATTAAATGGTGCGATTAAATGTATGAACAAGACATGCAGATACCAGGAGCTTTCTATGTACTGAATGTAGCAGCCTTATAGGCAACAAGCTTACGATGTACACCTGCAGATCCCACTAAATTGTTTAGATTGCACACTTTACTGTAGGTCAGGGCTGTTAATCACCAGAACGCCCCAGGGCAGCCACATACAGCCTTATTTATGGGCAAATCAAGAAACTGAAATACTGAACCGTGCCTGATTAGCTGCACTAATATGCTACTTGTGGCTAATTTCTGAGCTGCTTAATTCGCAGGTGTTTGCCCCAGCCAATAAATCATGCTTTCCTACCTCCTCTTTGCACTCATGACCTGCCATGCATATGTGGAGCCTGTTTAAGTGACAAGCAGGAAATAATTGATGGTGCATTAAATCACTCTGGTGTTTAGTGAACTGGCTCTCCTTTGAAACAGGCCTTGCTATGTTCCCACTCCCAGGCTCATTTCAGATGTTATTGTAACCCAAGTCTTCTGCGCCACTGCTCCCAACCTTTCAAAGGTACAATGTGTACATTTCCTCATTTTTATTTGTTTTACTTGTAGAGCACACGATTTGCATAAGCCATTGCTATTAAATTTTCCACAACAGTTAGTCGCCAATGCGTTGAAACAGAACAAAATTCCCTGGACTGAGAAGTGGGAAAGGAACATACCAGGAGCCTTAGCAGCTCCAGCCCTGCACTGCACAAGAAGCCATCAGCTATCAAGGATTCTCAGTCATGTTTTACTAGGTTGGTCACTGTGATTTCCTTCCTTCAGATGAGAAAAAGGGATCTGAAAGTTGAACTCTCAGAAACAATTAACTCCTACCTCATTCTAAGTCACAATGTAGCAGAATCATGTACTTTCCTGTATCTTGACACAAAACCACTAAGAAGATGCAAAATTTCCAAGCTTTAATTGAAAATGCTATTGAGGGTATATTGAGAGGGCCAAAATAGGAAAGACCCTATTTTTTTCATCTGTCTTATGAATCATCCCATGTTAATATGGGGTTGAGTGAAACAGTTTTTATTTTGGGGGAATTTCTGGTATTCAGATTGCATTGTAGCTGAGGTCATAGTTCCTCAGGGAATTCTGGATGCATCACAAAAAATATTTTCTGTAGGGCTTATGGAGAATGTCCTTTGGAGCAAAGGATAAGATGCGAGACCTAACCACTTCTTTCTACTTTAATTGTCCATGATAAAGCTCCTTAGCCTTTATTCTGACATCTAAATAGAATAATCTCAAAGTAAAGGATTTCGGCAAATAGGTAAAGATTCTGGGGTTTGAACATTTTTACTGGCTGGTTATGACTTATGCTGAGTCCAAACAAGAATCGAAGCTAATGGGTAATGAGGTCTGCTAATTAATGTATCACACAAAGATTAGTGGTAACCTGCAAACCACAATGCTGCTAGAAACTTTGTGGTGATAGATAAATTGGAGATTTCTTGAGCTATTTTTTCTAGGGGTACTTAAAAATGACAATATTAGCTTAGCAGAGTGTTACATTTTTTGATGTACGTTTACCTGGGAGGACATCTGCTGTAGCGACAACCAGCAGAAAAAAATTCCCCTTTCCATAACAAAGGCAGCTAATTAAAAATAAATTAAAAGAAACAGGAAAAAAAGGATAAAATGCCTACAGATGATACACAAATTTTTAAAGAGCATGTATAAGTCATTCATATTAACAGCGAATCACTCCTACCACCAAAAAAATATTTCTCACATGGTTCTATAGGAAACCATACAGCTGAACAGAAAAGGTAAAGAAAGCAATAGTAGTTCCAAAAAAAGAGGAATTATCCTCCTTGTTCACAGCCAACTGAAAAAGTTTTTAAAAAGTAAAAATTGAGACTAATTACAGAAAAAAACCCCCACATATTAAGGCATAAAAGCATGGGGAAAAAAAGAAAAAAAAATTAATAACAAAGCAAGAAACTGTTTGTTTGGGGTTTTTTCCAGGCTTGATATGTAATCTATGAAGTGAACAGAAGGTCAAAGTTTATAAAGAGAACTTAAATGCCCTATAGTAGCCACCCGTGAAGTTGCAATACTGAGTTACATGACCATTTAGCCTGACCTAGTACGGTAATTCCATGTTCTTATCTTCTGAGATTATAAAACTAAATTTCTGCTGTCAGAGTGTACTTTCCTGCTCTTATACACTTTCCTTGAATGCCAAGAGCATATTTGTTAACTTCTGCGGAAGCTGTAAAGGCATGTGCTATAGACTTGCAAAAGAGTTGGGTTATGATTGGGATTAGGAGTGGTTTTTAATAGATTTTTAAACTTCAAGGCCAGAAAGAGCCATTATGTTTGCCTAAAGTAATTTTCTTTGCTATCCAGTTATAGCATTTTTTCCTGTGTAGTTTCTGAATTGGAAGGAATTATTCTTTTCCATTAAAAAGGAATTTGTTTAGATTTAGAGACTAGTAACTTAACCTGGATTATATTTTTATAATTTGGCATCATTTTTGCAATTTTTAATGGTAATTAGATTATAAAAATAAAAACTATATTTGAGATATTTATCTCAAGTACCTTGATTTAAAGGAGGTTATTAATACAAATATCTAATGCATAAGGGTGAGTCATAATGTCTGACTTGAACACTTTAGGGGATCTTCCATATTAAGTTATCATATACCACCTAGGCAACCCCATTATGAAGAAACATACATTTCAATATAAGGGAATGACATTTTTACACTATTTATTACTGAAGATTTTGGTTTGTTTTGATGTCTAGTTTGCTAAGTATCCTACTAGAGAAAAAACATAGTGCATGTAATTAATATAATTGCAGTATAACAGACTGCAGTGTTTTGACTAAAAATATGTTTTTTCATTTAAAATGTCTTTTCTTGGAAGTGAATATTTGAGGTCAGGGTTTTTGTTTTGGGGTTTTTTTTTAGTTAAAATAGACTTTTCATTTTTTTTCTGCATTACCTAAAAATTTCATAAACTTCTTATTAAATATTTTTATGTGTTTTCTCAGGGATTAGAAAACTGTTATTGAAACTAATTATTAAATCAATTCAATTCAATCATGGATTTATTAAAAAAAAGGTAACTTTCTATGACATGTTCAGTAGATAATTCTAATTATAGGTAAATAACACTTGAATAAACAAAGGTTATAAATTTTAGCTTGATGATAGGTCACAAATAAATAATAATATGACTGAAATGGGGAGTCAAGGAGTGAAAAAATTTGTACAGAGCTTCATTTCTCCATTTATAACCTGTTGGAAGTGTATCCAGGAATAAATTACTTTGTGGTCAGCTGATGTCCATGGGAAAACACCAGGTGAATTTGATGTGGACAGGGAGAGAAGATACACACACACACCCACACCCACGCAGTATCAGTATTTTTATTCTGACTTGATATTCTGGGTATTTTAGGATTTTTCGTGCCAACCTAGACAATCGAGATGCTTAATGTTCATTGGCTCAGTTATGTGTCCTTTTTTAAGTCTAGGACATTGCAAACATGATGCATTGGACACAAAAACTCATTTCTGAAAACTAATCTTAACATTATTTTGTTGTCCTTCTTGTAATTTTCGTGGTGTTTCAAAGAAAATTACGGAAATTTTCATTAGGATTTACACAAGGCTCTGATCAGGATAATGAAATAATATCAGTTATTTTTGTTTGCATTTTCGTTTTCTTTCCCCACTCACTTTATAATATAGATAAACCTGTGCCTCAGTCATACTCACTTCCTGTTTAGGAGACACACAACAAACTCTGATGCAAGGATCATAATTGTAGCTTTTCAGACCAATTTTTCACACCTCTGAAATAGTCTGAAAAACCAGTCTGAAGGTTCTGCTCTTTCAGAAAAAAAATCATTAAATAAAGTGAAAAGTACTTAGAAGTTTCTTTAAACCGTCTTGATTTTTATGTTATTTCCTTTTACCAACATATTTTCCTAGTTTGAACTTCAGTGAAGTCAGTAAAGAAACCTCTCTGAACTTTCAAGGCTGCAAACCAGTCACAGGGTGTTACAATAAATCCTACAAGTATGAGCTGAAAATAAAACAAGCTCCTAAGTCCTGGAGGGGTGTATTAAGATAAGGACTAACACCAGGCTGTAATCACTATTTGGGTGTACACTAGTACTGCATTCTGATAGAGTTTGCTGAAGTTCCTTTACTTTTCTCAAAGTGATGAGGTAAGCAAGGAGTTAAGATTTTTTGGCTTACCTCAATTGCTCCTGTCCATATTCATGATGCTCTGAGTGTTTTAGAAATTAAAACTACTGCATGTCACTTTTGTGCTTTAAATAATTTCTGATTTTTGGGACTAACCCTGATAATACACTCTAAAGACTTCTGTGCTAGAAATAACCAAAAGATATTTGCAGTTTAACCCCATATTAACAAAGGTACTTATTATTATTGAATTTGGTTTTTGTTTGCGTCATTGTCCTTGAATTACTTTCTCAGTTGAAAACCCACTATTTCTTCACATTCTGGATCAACACCAAAGAAATGACAGTTCATAGAAGGAAAATGGACAGGTAAAATGCAACTTAGTAACCTAATCCAATTGTCATATTGCTGAAATGTAAGCATGGGAGGGGGATATGGGAATGTCAAGAAGTGCAGATTCTGTATTTAAGAATTAAAGGTGTGCCAGACTTTACTGTCAGAATACACCTTCAGGAGGCAGCAATGGAAGTTTATATCACAAAGGTCACTCAGAGAAGAAGAATGTCACAAAGTTAAGTACATCCAGGGCAGATCAGATAATAAGGAATATCTTTTTCAACACTAAAACGATAGATTGCAAGAATGGCAAAATAGAGCGCATGGCAGATAGAAAGGGAAATAGAGACAAGAAAAAATAAAATAGAAGGGTGATACAAGTGAAGCTGTAGAAATCATAAAAGAAACACTTGGAAACAAGAGTGAAACTTATTGAATAAACTAAAATTTATTCAGAACATTCAGATGGCAAGATTCAGAAAAATAACCAGCAGAGTGACATCTCAGCTGATTGAAAGATGCTTGACGAATACATTTTTAAAAATTGTCATGGGTTTTCATGTAGTACCATATGAATAATTTAACAGCAATGCCAAGATTTATGAAAAGAGTATTATCAGTGAAATTTTAATGCCTGAGACAAGAAATTGTGGGGGTTTAGGGTGACTGTGCAGTTCTAATTTATAAAAACTTACAGCATTTAACATGGACTTGAAAAGATGGGACAAGATCTTTTTGGATTTCTATCATATTAAGAAAGATGAAAATTTGATGAAGTTTGGAAATTCTTTGCTAGTTACCATTTAATACAATTGTTGGCAAACAGAATATATATAATACTGTCAGTGCCATATTTACACAGAATAGCAGTCATAATTATTTTTCATTTAATATTTTTGCCTCCTTTGCTAAGCTCATCATAAAGTTACCCTTTATACTGAAAAAGAAATTCTTTGATGTCATTAAAATGTTTCCAACACAATCATTATGTAATGTTCATCATTTTGGCCTTGGAAAACCTATAAGGAAGAGCAAGTGCAGGCAGAATTGTTTTGGTTGCTTGCATGTTTGGTCTCTACATGAGACACAGTGTTCTGGTTTCTGTTGCACCTTGACTAAGAAACCCCGCTGTGTTCACCACCTTATGCTATCATACAGCACATCAAAAGGTTGTTGAACTAGCACAAAGCAGACAGGATTCCACCACTTTACCCATGCAACCCTCAACTGCAGGATTGCTACCATTCCATGCAGTAGTGGGAAGCTGTTGTGGAAATCTCCTGAGGGGACACAAGTGGATGGGGTACAAAAATACACAGTGTCTGTTTTAAATTTATGATGCCACAATCATTTTACAGCTTCTGCTGCCTTAGTGTCTACTCTAGGGAGAAGATAGTAGGCTGAATTTCTATGGTCTCAATAAGTGTACAGACATGAAAATCTGATGCTCAGACACTAACCCAGTGATGCTGAAATCACAGATGGTGAGCATAATCATTCTCAAAAAAACCCACTGACATAAGGAACAAAATAATTTTAAGCAAAATGATTTAGACAATGTAAGTCTATATTGTGACCAGAAGAGCACAGATTATGGATTCAACCCTTTAGGGCAGATGAGGCTAAGGGCAACCTTTCTGGTAAAATCTTTTTTTGCTATCTGTTCCTTGCAAATATATCAGAAGACAGATAGCATACTACTCTAGTAATGTGGCACTTTCCCCTTTTTCTCTACCAATACTCAAACTTTGCTCAAAGCTAAAAAAAAAAAAATCCTGCTAAAGTGCAAATAATCTTTGAGTCAACAGTTATTAATAAAAATCCCTATTTCCTCTTCCTCCACTGGCAAGCTAAAGAAATACTCTCTTCCCTGCATGTCATTTCATACCCACAATCATTTCTGAGTCTTCCAGTATTTTATTTTAATTATATGCTACAACATCTTTTACCTTGACTAATAGTAATTTCTTATCTATAGAAAGCACATATTTGATGAACATGGCCCTCTCTTAGAAAATATTCTAATCATTAAATTTGTGTCAGCAATATAAAACTTACATATACATTGAGACTGGTTATAAAATCTGGCCGTGTTCTGGACCATGGAATTCCTTCGGGTACAGAAATACGAGCCTTGTACCAACCAAAAAACCCCATCCTGCTGTGGACATGGTGACTCCAAAATATTTGAAGATGCTGGGGTCAACTCATTATGCCTTAGAACTATAAGAATTGACAAAAAACCACCCAGAACAGTCTTTTCAGTTGGACCTCTCCTCACATCAGATTGACATTAGAGCACGAAAAACTACAGAGAGGAGAAATATCCATGAATCCATGGCATTACCTCCAGGAATCTTCAGCTAGGAACAGCTGTATTTAAAACTCAGTTCCTTCTGGACTGGAACCCAAGCTGTGCTGTTTACTCTGCAAAAACAATTGTGTAGCAGCAGCGATTGTACATGAGAGAGAAATTTATTAAGGCCTCTCAGCTCTGAATAGCATGAAATCTCAGGCTGTTAATCTTGTTTGACCACCTAAGAGACTTTTATGGGTCAAAGTTCTACCTGAAGATATGTCTTAAGCAAGTTCACTTAACCGAGAGATGAGTCGGGTCTTACTGCAAAGTTTTGACTTTTGCAATATAATTTTGTAATGCGTTTTTAAAGAAAGTTTTTCATATGCATGCAGACCATTACACAGGTACATTAAGACTATAAAACAAAACAAGCAGATTCCTTACATATTTTAATCTCTGCAGTGAGGAACAGTGGAATATTTGTTTTCTGCTCTTCAGACTGCTGTGCACCACACATGATTACCAATAACCGTTGTGGCTATTTTTCTCCTTTTTTTCATACTTTTGCCATACATTGTGGCTGATTTTGAAAAAGCTCCTATTTCAAAACTGTAAACAGATGAAGACTCTTAATCAGAAAATAGATGTTTTGTCAAAATGCTATACTTACATACTGCATTGCAGTGGTGTATGATCTAAAGTGCAGGACTGAGACTGATTATATAGCTTCTTTACATTCCCATGGATTCTTTTCATCAGTGTGGTATGAAAGGTCTCACAAAAACTGTAATTAGGCCTCACGGCTTTTTTCATTGTCTATTAGTAGTTCTCTGCTTTCAGAAATCATGATTGCCATGATAATATCTACAAGCCACCAATTTCCTTGGTCATCCATTCCCACACAAGTCACAGGCCATAGGAAAGGAGGAACTTACAGGATCATCCCATCCATCTATCAGCCAAGGACCACCTCTACTTTCTTCATTTATAACAGAGACATATTCCAGCTATTTTTGGAAACTCCTGTGATGGAGATCCCACAAAACTCCCTGTCAGAACCATGTACTTGTTACTTTCAGAGAAGGACTTATTTGTCTGTTTGTTTGTTTTAATGCAGAACAAGTACATTTTTTGCTGAAAAGGAGAAAAGTTTATTCCTGTCATGGATATAAAAAAATGTAGTTATGTCTCTCTTTCTCAAAGCTAAATAGCAGTAAGCTAAATAGCATGATTTCAATCAACCTGTTCTAACAGGTCACATTTTCAAAGTTTCTGATCTTTTTCATCCTTCTAGTAATTTGATTTTCGTCTTGTGAAAAGCATGGTATTAACAAACTGAACATGGTGTGTCAACTTGGGCCATTTCAACACTGAGCAGGGTATAATCACAGAATCACAGAGTTGGAAGGGAGCCACAAGGATCATCAAATCCAATTCCTGCCCCTGCACAAGACCACCCCAAGAGTCACACCATGTGCCTGAGGGTATTGTGCAAATGCTTCTTGAACTCTGTCATGCTTGGTGCTGTAGGTCACATGTTTTTCAGGGCATATTCTTAAAAGCCCATGGTGGTGGTTGCCTTTTTGTGACACCATTGGCAAGATTGACTCATTCTGGGGCCTATTGCAACCCCACAAGATTCTCTGCTTCAGCCCTCCTGCCTAGTCAACTTGCATTTGCTCTTGCAACTATTTATTCTTATCTAAATATAGTGCTCTGCTGATTCAGTATCTTTATCTTTTCAATTTGTCAGAAACTCTTTTTCTCTTCTAATCATGTCCACCTATGCATTTCATGCCTCAGCCCATCCAACAGGTTCCTTAAGCATCTTTTCAAGTCCTTTACCCAATTCTCTAGTGAAAAACTCAAATGAGGACAGATCTCTGTCAAGTCTCATCCACTGCATTCTTCCATTTCGAAAATGTACTGTTAACAAACTAGTAACGATTTGACCTAAACCACTTTTGTCAAGCTTAATTTTAAGACCACAGTGCAAAATGCATTAGCAAGAGATGTATATATCCTCAGCTTCGTCCTTTGCCTGTCATGTAATTGTTTTGATATAATTTGCCCCTCACAACTCCCTGTTGTGCATTTGTTCCTTTCTGTTATCACTTATATTTTAGCAATTTCTTTCATTATTAGGTGCATGTATTTTTTCTAAGAATGGACGTTTCTGAAACTGCCTTATATTTCCTACTTCTTGCTCCTTTTCTTGTTCATATCAGGCGATACTCTTTGCCATTTTCTCCTTTGTGGAACTTCCACAAGGTCTCAGAGAAAATGGCTTCTGGTCTGAAGCTGCTTCATCCAGATCTGTGATCATGACAGGGTGAATTTTACCCAGCTCACATGATTTACAGCACCTATAGAGCGGCTCTTTCCCCATTGTAGACTGATTTTTCTTGTTTTTTACCATAAAACTGGTCAGTGTTGACTGTGTGATCACAGTCCATCCTTTTGGCAAAGATTGTAGCCTGCTGCTTTGTGGTAGTCTGCCATACTTCCCAGTAGCCTTCATGCTACAGCACATCTGCAAGTAGTAAAAGCACAGAAAAGCAGCAGAGAGAGCTGTTACCAAACTAGTAGAATATATTTAACTTACTCTAATTGACAAGCACTTTGTTTTACCTTATTGTTTCCTAGTTTTGGCCTCATACATTTCTTACAGATAAAGGAAAGCTCTCTCCTTATCCATCTCTTTCCATATGTCTGCCTTTCCCTTTAATTCTTGTTCTCTGTCTGTTATTGTGAGTTACAGATCTTGCAGGATCTAATGAGATGGATGTTATAAAGTGAGAATGGGAAGCTCTGTGCTTTCACTGAACTAATCTCTACCCTGGTCTAAGGGGCTTATTTGCAGCTGAAAGTCCTGGCAGTCTAGAAATAAATGCCTCATAAAGAATTACTTAATTTAGTTAATAATGTTTGAATCAAGTCATTCTTCATTTTCCATAAAACTAGAATAGGCTAGAAGTAATTCAATTATTTTTTACAAGTACTAATGAATAAAGTAAATGTGTAATTTCCAATAAATTACATAGTTACTTGTGGTGTGAAAAATTGTGCACTCAAAACAAGTAAAAAATGTGTCACTTTTATTTTTATAGTATGTCCTTTAGAAGAGATATTAAAGCACTGTTTATTTTATCCCATGGTACTCTATAGAAAACTGTAGATTAATTTTTCCTCAGAGAAGCCATATAGTATTTCAACCCTGAAAGAAAAAAAAATACCTTGGAGAGAATCATTCAGGTACCTTGTATGAATTCTTCAGTAATAAGAAATAGGTATTTATGCATTTCACATATAGCCTGTATTTGCTGAGGAAACGTTCTTGCCCTGTTAAAGGAAAGATTTCGGGTTTTTTCCTAAGTCTTTTTGCCCCTTTTTAATTAAAATGCAAACTTATGTATAATCCTGCCCTGTCAGACAGTGTTCCTCTGTTTTGAAGCATGTGGTTAGACGTGAGTTTCTCTGGGCAATAGGGAGGATAGAAGAGTCATGAATGGAAAATTAGTTTAAATACCCCTCATGCCATGCCATCCCTTCTCTTTTTCTCTCAAAGCTCAAGAAAATCTGTATGTGGGAATGACAAAGGAACTTCATATTTTCAACTATAAAAAGAGGCAACTTAGAACAGTACAGTATTTATAAAAATGTAATTACTGTAAGCTGGAATCTCCCTTGGCATAACATGCAGGCACTGCTTACAAGAAATGCATCCACTGATTGTGCTGCTACACTGGGGCAGAAGGGGAAAATAAAGAGATTCACAAAATACATATCTCAGTAACCATAAACGAAGCAAATCCGCTTTAGCTTTGCTGTGACCTCCAGGAAGCAGAGCATGAAGTGCTTTGATTTATCACAAAATTGGAGCTTGCATCTAGAAATGTAAGTGTGGGATCATTTACTTAAAAGCTGTAGTCATCACCATAATCTTTAAGGAGCCAGATCCTGAGGCAAATTGCTGATGTGCTGATGTACTGAGGCCTAGAAAGCCAGTCAGACTTCCAGGCTACTTTACAAATATGGCAATATTGACAGGCTGTAAATTGGTTTCTTTGTGCATGCTGTCTAGCCAAATAACTCTTAAGGAAAGCGTGATAATAGCATAAGTCACCAAATGCATTTCACCAGGCCTCTGTGCAGATGTAACTCCTCAGGATAAAATAAACCAGCCATGCTAGTTTTGAAGACAAGGTGCTCTTACGTAGTTGTGAAATAAACCACCACCCGGCACAATACAATCTCCTCCTCTGGGGTTGGCTTCATCTACAGGACATGAAACCAGTATCTTCACACGTGGCCCTGGCTCCAGAGCAGGAGCAAACACCATGGACTTAGTGAAGAAATGTACTGACAACTAAGATAATCCAGGTAAATCAGTGCCACACATTCAGATATGCATGGAGGAACAAAGATCTCTGTGACCTGCAAGGTCCGTATGCATATGGGCTGTGGAGGGAAATACAATATTTGCCAGAATTTCTTGAGATGGAGGGTCCTTTTGGTCAGAGTGTTTTCATTTCTGGTAGGAAGAAGTTAGAAAGTGACCCTTGTTTCAGCTCCACAGACCAATGACCCATCACCTTTTTCCAAGTACTCTGCTGCATTCTGTGTTTGTAGCAAAATTACATAAACAGAGAACTATTAGTAAAACATTAAGTAAATGCTGAAGGGTGTTAACTTTTTACAATGACTATCTAGTGTCATCCTTTGAGTAATCTAAAGAGCAACAAACAAAGCACACAGTCAACCAACATTTAAAAAGGAAGCAGGATAACAGAATAAAATAATTTTTAAAATAAAATTGTTTAGGTGTTTTCTTCTTCCCATTAAGGTGATCCAGAACAGAATCTTCAAAAATAAACAACGTATGATCAATATGTGCAGAGATATGTACTAAGAGTTCATATAAAAAGTGCTTCTTACTGTTAGAAATGCCTGGAGTACCTTATCTTCTCTGGTATGCTAATGACACGGGCTGATTTCCAAAACAGTATCCAGTGTGGGCTAACTATTGGCAGATATGAAAATATTTACATAGATGAACATAACTGTGCGTGGTAATATACTTGCAAATTTATCTTACAGATGTCATTTTCAGACATGAAGACACAATCATTTTCTACCTAGCTCTAATTAATTGCTACCCTAAAATGCTGTAACAGGTTCCCATATACATATCTGAAAGCATTTTAGAAAGATACGCCTGAATTTTTCAGTCAATGTAGAAATGTGATATTTCTGCTATTCATACTCCTCCTGAGATTTGTTTCCACAGCACAGACTATACCTAGAATGAAGTAAATTAGATTTTCTTTTTTAAATATCAGTGCTTTCCCAGTTTCCAGTAAATATTTTCTTTTAAATTTGTTTTCCTGTGGGGAGAGAAAAGGACCTGCACAGCCATTTAAAATGTATTTTTGCAAAACGTACGACAAAGTATATCAAAATTGGACCATTACACTACTCAAAATTAGAAGAGTGGCTTATATATCCTGTATATATGGAAAAATATTATATGAACTGCTTAAAAATTAATTCAAAAATTCCAGTAACTGAGCAAGGAAGAATCTGAACTAGCCAATAAGAAATGGTGAGAACCATGATGCACCCAGTTCTGGGCAGAAAAAAGATGAGCCCTGGGTACTCAACACAATGATCCCAGCAACACCCCTCTGCCAATACAGTTCTCAGGCCCCATGATACAAAACCATGCACTCTCTTGCATTCACTTTCTGTCAATGAAAGAATTTTTCATTCATGACTACTCTTGTTTCCCAGTTTCAACAAGAAAATGGAGAATCAGTCCTTTCCAGCCAGCCTCATGAAGTCCATTGGTTATGCTGCATTCCTACATGATGAAAGCTTTGAGGTTGAACCCATTCAGACCAAGTCACCTTTTGGCTCACCTCAGTCAATTTTTTCTAAAGCTCAATCAAGGCAATTAAAACAGCTCTGAGTGATGTAGAAGAAACTCAGATATCTAAAACAACACACTGTAATCTGTTCCTGAAGTAATTGATGTCATATAATTATTTAATATATGTAGTGTTAAGAAATCCTTTTGCTATTTTTTCATATTACTGTATTGATCCAAAATGTCCACTTTCAGAAACCATATTTTCAGAAGATAATCCATAAATGTTGTTTTCTCTGTTTGTCACATTATGTTCATGGAGCATAATATTCTAAGCATGTTATTATTTTTGTTGACTTAAAGATACAAAAACACATAATTAGCATTTATATCAAGATTTGTGCAGATACAAATCATGGTAGGAGAAAGCATGTCCAATATCAATGGAACTGTTTTAAACATTAGTAGGACTTCTTGACAAACAGTTAAGCTTAGCTTATGAGAGCTTATGAAATCTGACAGATCTGAATTGGGAAATTGAACAAAATTTCTACTAGAATAAGGCCATTTTCTTGTGGAAATTGCCTTCATATATTTCTCACTTATTCCTTTTTAACTTGGTTTATTATTTTTTTATGTGAAACATTTGGGGAAAAAAGGCTTTTTTTTAACCTTATTATGGAGTTGAAAGACTTTGCAAATATTCCAATTAAAAATCTGTAATGAATAATGCCAGAAAAAAATTACTTGACCATAATTCCAACATACTTTTTCACCATTAGAAGCACACATGACTTTGGCACCTGTACTTGGGAACTTGGCTGGGGATATTTTGTGCAATTTGTGCAATTTTCTCAGAATATTTAGAACATTATGTAAAAATTCAGAAAACTATGATGTTCTATTAAAAAATAAATAAGTGTTCCAGCCCACACCTGTGTAGTATGGAATTATGCGTGGAAGAAGTTTTCACATTGAAAATGTGTGTGAATTCTCTCTCTGACCATCCATATGGAATCTGAGAACCTCTGAATATGAGCAAATTGCATTTGTAGCCCTTGCACTGCTCAGGGCCATTAGCTACATGAGGGTAGGAAAAAGAACCCTCCTAATTCTTCCTGTGAACCAGGAGCAGTATCTTGCTTGTGCTGCTCTGTGCCCACCTCTGTCGTTTTGGTGATGCAAATTGTCTGCTGATGGTGATTGAGTGGTACCAGCAGGCTGAGGAAGCTGCTTTTATTTCTGGGGAAATAACATCCAAAGTGCTGTGTTCAGGTCTGTCCCCAGTGCAAGAGAGATGGAGCTACTGGGAAGGGTCCAGAAAAGGGTCATGAAGATGATGCAGGGACTCATCCTGTGAGGAGAGGCTGAAAGAGCTGGGACTGTTCAGCTTGGAGAAGGGAAGCTCAGAGGAATCTCACCACTGTACATAAATACCTGAAGCACAGGTGCAAGGAGGAGGCATCCAGGCTCATCAGTGGAGCCCAATGACAGGACCAGAGGCACCAGGTAGAAACACAAACACA
Organism: Monarcha castaneiventris obscurior; assembly: GCA_026261815.1. Taxonomy (NCBI): domain Eukaryota; kingdom Metazoa; phylum Chordata; class Aves; order Passeriformes; family Monarchidae; genus Monarcha; species Monarcha castaneiventris. The sequence goes on from JAMPIT010000388.1 coordinate 7,758,221, forward strand.
GGAGGCTCTGCCTCTGAGGGTGACCGACCACTGGCACAGGCTGCCCAGAGAGGTTACAGAGTCTCCATTCTTAGAGATATTCAAAAGCAGTCTGGACATGACCCTAACTGAGCTGATGGGTTGGACTGGATGGCATCCAACCTCAGCTATGCTGCGGTACTGTGAAATCAAGCACTTCAAGTCAGAAGTATGGATATGTAGCAAAAATGAAACATTGTATGAACCTCTTCTGGACGCACCCAGGAGGCCATCAGGATATAACATGGGAGAGTTCATGGCCTTACTTCCCCATCCCCTGAGGACTTTTCCTTACAAGGTTATGTGCTCATTCAGTGTTCCACTGAGTTCATATTTTTTAATGTTCTTAACAAATGGTCTTTGCATCCTGAAGACTTCTCTCCATTTTAGAAGGATGTCCCTTCCAAGTTTTCCAGCTCATTAATGTCCAACATTCATAATTTCTCTTTCTGAAGTCAGCATTCTCCCTGAAGGCTGATTTATGGTGAGAGTGTTCTTCAAGTTCTGCTCTTCAGTGATTGAGGTTCCACCTTTATGGAAAGAAAAAAATCTTTTGAGAGTCTCAGGGCACTGATATCTTGCATCTCAGCAAATTGCCATGGGGTAGAGCATTCTGGTGTTATCTGTTAATACCAGAAGGTGCAGTCTTATAGATTTTTATGTTAAGATGCAAAACAGTGGCACCCGGTGACTCCAGCTCCTTAAGGAGAAAGAATATTTTTGTATTGAGTCTGTTCCATTCCAGTATTCATCAAGTCACATTGCTGAGCAAGAACAGATCAGTTAATTTTTTGGCCCAGCTTGCTGCATAGCCATATTAATTGGAATTTTCCATGAAGGATTTATAGGGCACTGTTAAAATGAAATATACTTGCTAACACCTCTGCAGAGGAGATTATTATAGAAAATAGATGAGAAGTAACTGGGCTCCCTTTAGAAAACAAATGTAAATGTATACTCTGCACATTGCAAACCAGATAACATACATTGTTCAGAGTATAAATTACACAGGAAAAAAAAAATAAGGAGAAGACAAGATCAAGATCTTAAATCTGAAAACTTCCAGTTGTCTTTTCCAGAAAAATAATAATGCAAAATGTTTTTCTGCTTGTTTTTTTTCCCCCACAAACCAGCTACCTCTCAGCCACCAGGTGGTAAAGTTTCACTCTAAATAAAGCACTGATGGTATGGAAAAACAGCTGAAAAAAACCCCAAATGACAGCCAGTTCTGAGTGTCAATCTACACATTTAATGAGAAACTCTGCTCGATTTAATGAATCCTGGTGCTTCAGTCTACCATCATTCTAAGTAGAACCTGCATACACAACTATGTAGTGTCAATTTGGGGTGTATATTGTGGCAGTACAATATACCTCTGAAGGCAGAACTTCATTTTCTGAACTATTAACCATATAAGCAATTGTTACTAATTTACTGTGAGAAACGTGTGTGAAAATGTATGTGCACATGATTGGCTTGTTGAGACAGCTTGAAAATGTTTAATCAAGGCTGAATAATTCTGTGTCTACAGTAGCAGTTAGATTAAAAACAATCAAAAGAAAAAAAATAATACTATCACTTCACCAGCGTGTCAGGGGTGAAAGTCTAATTGGATTGTAGTTGAACATAAACTAACTTCACTGTGAAATGAGCAGCTGAAATTTGGGAGGGTGGGTCATTATTTGGAGCTTGACCGTTGATTCCTAAGTCTGATAAAACCTGAAAAGGACCCTTCTTTGGAAAGTGTATTTCATATACATGAGGTGGGGGGAAATGGGGGTAGAGAAAGACAAAAAAAAAAAAAAAAAGAAAAGAAAAGAAAAACCTCCTTGAAAGCTGCTATTTGACATCAGAACTAGGTGGCTGATTACAATGTCTTGGTCAGGACGGTTCACTCATTGTAAGTATGCGGATATAATACATCCACTAACAAACACTGACATTTATGCATGCATTTGTCAGCCAGAAGTGCCAGCGCAAACAAAATGCTCAGATTATTTTAGGAATGCCTCTAAAAGCCTGCTCTTGAAATTCTGCACAGAGATGCCGATTTTAACAATGGTACTTGAATGCTGGCTCTGAACACCAAACACACTCATTACAGACAGCCACGAACAAGCCCAAACCCACTGCCTCTCCCCACGCTCCCTCGCACAATCCCATCCTCTCCCAGCTCTAGTGGACTGTAGCCCGGTTCCTCTCTGCGTGAGGCTGAGAACCGGCTCATGTAAATACAAGCTGGAGAATTTAGGTTGTGTCACGTAGCAAAAACAATGAGTGGAACAAATGAGCCGAGCAGCTCGGAGAGTTGGAAATCTCTAATTACCAGAGCCAGTCACAGGCAAACACTGAAGGAGGGGCGGACTATTTGCACCTAGTGCCACTCAACCAGGGTGACAATAAATTCATGAAAGGTCAAAGAACTTTCCATATGTAAAACTTGCAGCGGGAGTGATGGGGGCTGTCACCAGCCGGGGCTGCCAGGGCTGTGGCGATGCTGCCACCTGCCGATGCCTCACCCTCCTCCGAGATCCTTCTGCTCTGCTTTTCCAGCCTCCTTCCTTCTGCAGACAACTTACACTGGATTCGCTCTCACCGCCTGACAGACTTTCCAGCGGCTCATTTTGATTATAGCACTTACTTAGGATCTACCTGGAGCAATCTGGCACTTTCTCTGCTGAGATCCCACTGTCCCGAATGCAACTTCAACATCACTTGCTGGAAAGGCAAACAAAAATACTGGACAGCTAGTACTTGCCTTTCTTAAATACAGCCTTCTTTTCTAAACAGAGCTTTCACTCATAGCATTTATATTGCTGTGGACTATGGTATGCTTCTTGCCAATGTGTAGTTTATTGCTTAGTTTTCAGATTGTGAAAAATGTTTTTCTTACAAAAATGCCTCTCCCATAAATATACAAAAACTTCCACATCCAGCAGTCTTAATAAAAGGCTCCATAACAGTAATAAGTCTTAGTTACAAAATTTACACAAAGATGTATATAAATGCATTCAAATGCATCCATAAACATCCAGAGGGAAATGAGATAAAATAATTTTTTAAAAACATAAATATAATCTAATCGTATTCAATACATATGGTCCCACTCTGAATTCCTCCAACTACTTTTTTTTGACAATTCATCTAGATTAAGTTTAAAAGTGTGGGGGGAGGAGGAGCTTTGCAACAGCTCTCTCACTACAGGCTGTAATGGACATTTCATTCTGCAGCACCTCACTCAGGTCATTTCTGTGCTTTCACAGTTCCCTTGTGTGAGTTGGTCCACATTGCCTGGTGGTCTCTTTGTGAAGAAGACTCAGAAAAAAAGCTCTTTTCAAAGAATTGTTTGAACAGGGAAACTTCCAGTAGAACTTTCAAAATCAGCTCGCCAGCTAAGTGTATCCTGTGTATGCTGCCCCTTCCCAGCACACACACACGCACAGGCACACAGACACACACATTTCCAAGTAGCTGTTGAAAAGTGTCAAAAGGTGTTTTGGACGAACTACCTTGGTCTTTCGCCCTCAAAATCTTGGTTTTTTGTAATTACGTGTTTGAGACTGCTAAGGACAATGGTATCCCAAGTTTCCATTTGGTTCTGTATTGCAAATGTGTCTGAATTTTCATGTTCTGATGTTGCACATGCCATCGTGACGCCTGCTTGTGCTGCGGTTACAGCTAGGCCAGCACTCTCACACTGTACTTTCAATTTGCAGCATCTGCAGGAGACAACTTATTTCCACATGCCCCAAGCCTTCAAAAAGCATTTGGACAACACGCTCAGGCACATGGTGTGATCCTTGGGGTGGTCCTGTGCAGGGCCAGGAGCTGGATGATCCCTGTGGGTCCCTTCCAACTCAGGACATTCTGTGATTCTCCAAGTGAAGGAAAGGCTCCTTCTAGCTGAGCAAAGGCACGCACAGACTTGTGGTGACCACCGTGATCAAACTCCAGGCGAAGCATGTGGTAGTGGCATGTCCTCAGAGCAAAGCCACCAGCTCTCCCACGCTGTCAGCCCAGCACAAGCATAATTCTTGTTTATTTGTGCCTGATTAAGAACTCTGCACCTGAATTTTAATCATGAGAAAATCGTGTCCAGTACGCAGAAAGAGACAGAGGGAGGGTGCCCTTGGGAGGACCTTCTGTAGCAATTATTTGGCCTGAACCACTAAATTTCTTACATTGTGTTTAATCATTATAGGACAGATAGACTAAGGGTAACAGTTCCAGCAGCAGACAAGCCCTGATGGTTAGCTAAGGTACCTAAGGCTGTGCATTTTACCAAACATTTGCATAATGATGCAGCTGTTTAAAAATTACATAACAGTACAATTAAAATGCCAGAATGCCACAGTGGAGCTGCTGCTTAAGTTAGCTGATCATGGATCTCTCCACTAGCTGCTTTCTTCTCTGAAACTGCTTGTCCACTTAAAATGTAAAGGCACGCTCTTCCAGTGGCTCCCACAGTTTTCACTCACATATAAAGTTTCTGGTGGGCTGCATGCTGTTTTCTTAAGGAAATATTTCATACCTATAACATACATTAGCATCCTAGGATTTGCCATCAACGCAATACCAGCATTTAAAGGTCTCCTTTATTTGCTGTTATGAAGTTGTGGCCTAAATGTTGTTTACAATTATACATGATAATAATAAATATATGCACACAGCAGTTTTCTTTCTTAAAAATAATCAAACATAAATCCCAAAAAATACCAATTATCCCAACCCCCTGCTAAGCTTCCAATGTATATCCTAATTGCTTAATTGAACTCTTCTGCTTCAGCACCACTACATATGATTTAAAATCTGCATTTAAATACCATTAAACTTTGGCATCCACAAGTGCTGAAGAGAATATTCATCTTTTTTTCTTCCTGAGAAAATTCTTTCTAGCCAAATGTTGTAATTGAGCCATGAACAGCTGGCATGAGTCTTATCTACTTTGTCAATCACGATACCAAATGGAAAGACATGACTTTCCTTGCCTCTGGTTTTAAAGATTACAAAGGACTCAGACCAGAAGTCCAGAACTTAATATTTCCTTGTTCAGATAAGAATGATTTGTGAGATCAACCCTGAGTTTAATTTTGTGTTTGGGCCTTATCCCAGTTCAAGACATGAAATGTCGCTGGGAAGAATGTGACAGGCAATGGAAGCCCACTCTAAGCTGAATTATAATGGCATTTCCCACTTCTAAAAATGAAAATGTAAGAATGAAATTTTCAATTCTTGACTGCAGATGACTGCAAGCCACTTATTTTTGATCACTGATATTTTCTAGGAAATAAATTAAAAATTAGAGGAAGGTAAAATATCTCCTGTCAGTGTTTCAGAGAATTAAAGATACTGACCACTGAGAAGCTTGCCTCTCTTTAAATACTAGGCTCCCTGTTGTCTATTTAAAGTTATGCAAGACCAATTAAGAATGATAATGAACAATAATCTTTCAAGAAATTGCCAGCCAGTGGAATTCATTAAAAAAACCTGAAAAAAATAACAATTTTTTGTAAATAAACAATAGTTTTCAAAATGAAAAGCTCTTGATCTCCTCCCAATTTAATTTTGCCAAAAAGAACTTTGCTACTATGAATTCTGAGCTTCTGCCAAGATTATTGTAATGTAGAACTCCTCATTTAGTATTGAAATTCATGTTTTTTCTAGAGAAGTTGCAAATTGAATCAGAAACATTGTTTTACTTTGACTACCAAATGAATGCAGCTTCTATGATGTGCAAGAAACATCTTACAACAAGCATATGTCAAGCTGTCTCCAAGCGGATTTTTTTCAGGATAAAAAGATGAACTGGTTTTCACTTGCCAAAAAATGCATTGTTGTTTGAAAGAAGTAGATAAATTAAAATATATATATATTGCATTTTCAAAACTTTCAGGAAAGGAGAATTCTTCCTCAGCAATAAGAAAATAAATTGGAAGTTCAAAAGCAACTTTCCCACTCAAAAAACACCCCCACCCCTTTATGTGTTGACTGACATGCCTTTAGCTTATTACTGGTGCTACACTATTTATTGGCTACTTGCAAAAATGACAAGGGGAATCAGTTATGTATAAGGAACCCTTTTTCCCACTGTTGCAGACTTGTAACTGTCCAAAGAGCTTCAGTTTCAGTAGAAAAAAAATTGAAATAAATAGGCCTGAGGATTCCATTAGCAGGTAAACAGACATTTCACTAGGAATACATGGCTGCAGGTAGAGAGAAATACAGGGGGAAAAAAAAGCATTTGCATTTCTTTAAATCCTGGAAAATTGAAACATTTTAACAGCTATGTCATAACCACTGGAAAGTCACTTTCACACAATAATTTATAAGAGCAGGCTGTTATGCAGGGAGCTGTGAGTGGGTCAGTGTATTTCTTTCCCAATGCCAATAGAACTTTTTCCTGAAGAAATATACACTGGTACATCCCTCAGGAACAGATAAGAACTTTGAAATTGGGCACAGATTCTTTCTTTCTTTCTACTTGCTACTTCTTTCTTGAAAGCAAGTTGTGACAACTTATTTCCATAGCCACACCTGCATCAGAAGACAGTGAAAGATGTATCTTGATTGCTTAGTAACACCTACTGTACATAAATGGTAGGCATTTGTCAGCTGTTTGAGGTTTGGGACTGCTCATCTGCTGCATTAGATAGGGGAGAAGGAATACCAGATCAGCCATGTGTTTTACATATCAGAATTCTCCGTATATTTTATATTTGCTTGGGCTGAAAGCCAAGAGCATGCCCCTTTTATCTTAAAAAAAAATCAAAATTCCATTAATTTTTTTTCAAACATTATTACTTGAAACTGAAAGCCAAAGAAGCAGGACAGTTACAGGGAACAGCAGCGTGGCATTGTGCTATAGCTCCAATAAGGATAAGCACAATAAACAAACTATTTTATTTTTCTGGACATTAGACTTAGATGCCATGAACATAAAATGAACAAGGTACGGTCCTCTAACACAAACTCATACTACACATAGATAAAAAAAGGTTTGCATGCACATTTATTGCTCTGAACAGAGGAAAACTTTTATTAAGGGAGCTTGAATGCCATTTATTCAAACTGAACCATACCATTCCTGTGTGGACAGATTGATGATATGTCTGTTAAAAAAACCAAATGCTACATCCAGTTGTAATTGCACCACCTAGTTTCTCACCTCTGATACACATAAGATAATACCTTATGGGTGATCTATGCACTGTTTAAAACAGATTTAACATAGTCAGATACAAATAAGTCAAGAAACTGGATTAATTAGTTGGTTTTGCAGGAATCAAATGAGGGGAGGATCAGCTGTGATCAAAAATGTTCTTGTTCTGCCAAAGACACTGTGATTCTATGCAGCGTTTAAAGTTTGTTCAATACTATGTCATGTAATAAAATGTTATGTAGCAATCCAGATCTTGCTTCTGCTTGAGGTGTTGTAAATCACTGTTGATTTCAGTGGAGGCAGGATAAGGTTCTTAGAAATGATAACAGGCCAATTTTCAATTCTCTTACATATACCAAAGATACCTGTCATCTTTGACAAAGGTGCAGAAATGGCAAGGAAATCTACTCCTGTGCTTTGGACACTGGCTTTTCAGAGCAGAACAGGTATCAAACAGCAAACATATGCAAGAGTGGCATTATAGATGACTTTCCTGAACAAGGGCCAGCTTACTTGCAAGGCTTTTACTAAGCTTTTGAACTGTACAGAAAGAGTGTTAAAAATATTTTTAAACCTGTTGTATTATACTGACTGGATTTGAATGAAATTGCAGATGTTCAATATCCCTGAAACAGTACTTTTTATTAAGAGACAGAGTAGTCCATTAAACTTCTGTTTCAAATCACACTACTTGTCATTAAACAATCAGAGCATGTTTTCTCTTTCTTTTGACCTTGGCAATTAACATATAAACTTTCAAAGCACTGAGCTCAGACCTCTGAAAAGAAATACGATATTGAACACAATTAGAGACATAAAGATGAAGGAGACAAATAAAGGGTATCTAAATATAAAGAAATTTCCTAAAAACTCTTCCTGGAAATAAGACACTGTTATTAGAGAGTAGACAGTTTAAAGTGAAAAGACATCTGACATTTGCATTGATGCTGTAGTAGTGTAGCTCTGACTTGCAGTAGGTGTAATTAGAGCATTCAGTCTACGGAGGAAGAAAGACCTGTCACTCTGCAGCAAAGCCCCAAGCAAGGCAGGATAGCTAACAATGTCTTATCCTTAAATTACGCTTCTGATTTGAAAAAATATTTTAAAAAAACAAGGTTTGAGGTGGATTGTATAGTGTTAGTAACTAAACCTTTCCCCACTTCTCTGTTAATATTATTACAGCAAGTTATTACATATTTTTTGAAGCCCAGAGGACAGCTCAAGATTCATCTGCTTGAGTAAATGCTCTGATAGGATTATTTTGGAAAAGCATGATGTAAGCAGACTCTTTCTAATAGAATGAAACCCCTCAAGGTACTTGTAATTAAATTGATTAATTTGGCTTTTGAAGGTGCACTATGTCATCTGATTTTGGAGGTAGACAAATATCCAAGAGATAGAATATCAGTGTCTTCTCATCCCTTCTTTATTTAGGGTTCATGTACTACCAGCTAACATGGGAAACATCCCAGACAAAAGCTACTTTTCAGCCCTGCTGATTGAAAGGATTTGGAAATTTCAATTTTCTCCAGTCCTGGACAAGAAAGAAATTCCATGCATTGTAAATAGCTTCAAATGTTCTAAAATACATGAAATGAAAACAGTCCAACCCCTGTTCAACCTTGAACAGATTCCCTGCAAATCCCACTGTTCTTAAAAAATCCCCCCCCAACTACTAACAGGAGTTTAGAAAAAACAGATGAGTTTCTCACATCTACATGGCCAGAGATAGAATGGATGATACCTACAACGATGCCTTCCTCTTTTCTTGCAACAATACTGATCTTTTTGTCAACTTCCCACAGAGATCCGCTGGCACTATTTTATCATTGCAGCATTTGTCATGAGACAGAGAAGGGACTTAATGCTGCTTTCTGAAACACTGATCACGGAGACTTGACTGAGACCAAATCCTGGAGAGTTTTGTGAAGGGTAGCTGACTTCCAGACAATGGCCTCATACCCACACCTAAAGTAAGCCATGAAGGTCTTGTCTTGCTGGGATCCCTAAATCTCCTCCATTTGGAAGGAGCAATAGCTTTCCAGGGAAGTGAAAATCAATACTAAAAATTATTGACAGATTCCGTTTCTAGGGATCCCCTTGGCTACAGTCACAATGAAAGAGAATTATTTTGGCTTCCCTTGCCAAGATCAGGAAAATCTATAACTGAAGTCTGTGCCAGCAAATGAAATATAAGGCACATAAGCTAACCCAATGAAATATAAGAGAAAATCAGAGCTATTTGGCCAGTAAACAATTTAAGATTACCATGGAACAAGGCAAACTGGCTCTTCAAAGCCTTTCTCAATAGCTCTCCTGCTTCTGTTGAGCAGGCACTGCATTAAACTTGATCATCATTTGAACTACTTATGAATAATTGATTTAGGAATAACTTCACTGACAAAAATCTCACAGTTCAATTTGCTACGGTTTGTGGAACATATTTATATTCATTTATAACAATGCTAATCGACAGCAATCCAGACTTTGGAACCCTTAAAAAAATTAACTGAACGTTACAAACTCAAATACTGTCGATCAACGTAATTTAATAGAGTATCTTCCATGGATTACCTAACAAAGATCAATCATAATAACGGGACCCTCAACCATTTCTATTCTCTTGTGGTTATTAAAACAGATGGGATTTTCCAGTATGTCTAAAAGATTAATGAATCAGATTTCTGGTAGATCAGAGTGAGATACTAAATTAGGAACAAGTAGTTCTCCAGAAGAACCCTCACCAGTTGCCTGTCTCCACATGTCATTTTCGTCAATGGACTTCCATTGGAATATCTTTGTTAATCACAGTAACAGAAGCATGTACCCAGGTTGCAGAATATTTAGAACTTTTAAGACTCACAGTGGGGAACTGGAATACACTGCAAGATGGAAAAAATAACCAATGACAATCCTGAGATGATACATGTTGTCTTAATGAAATATACTTTTTTATTTTGTTGTTGAAATTGATGACTGAATGTAACATAGTCAGACTTTTGCTGTAGCATTGGTTATGGACATGCAGATGGCTGAACAGAAAATGCATGTGCCCTGCAGAGCTAGACAGTGTCTGCAAGCATACACCAGGAGAGATGAACTATATTTAATGCTCTGTAACAGCAAGAGAGCATGGAGCTACTGCAATATCTCTGGGTTTCATGCATCTCTACATGACAGCACACCAAATATAGGGTGTCCTTCCCAGTAATATTGTTTAATTTTTTGTTGCCTTGATGTGTGTGCATGTGTGTCCCAAATGAAATAATAAAAAATCTTTTTTTTTATGTAAGAGTGCATATGCATTGTTCTGTTGGACACGAGGACACTGAAAATAACAACTCACATGAAAATCCAGAATTGAAAGCTAAGTAGGAGAAGGGTGACCAATACAAGAACTGGTAACAGCACATAATATTCTACACAGTCAAGGGCATGGCCTAGGGTACCTGAGCTGACAAAATACAGGGTACTGTGTCTTCTTTTACCACCTGAGTAAGAGATGTAATGTTAAGTGATAGCAATATTCTTCCTCCTCACAGACCCTTCACATGATGATGAAAGTTGATCAGGCAGCTGATACAGAAGGGCTCTGGCCCTGAGCATATATTCTGGCTACAAAAATATGACTGAAAATTTTCTTTCAATCAAAGAAGTAAATCCCCAAAGCAAACTTAATAGAAAAAATCAACTTTGTTTCTACATCTCTATTTCTGTCCAGTCTGCTTTCCCAGACAATTTTTCAGGTTTCCTACAGGGCTTTATCACAAAAGCCAAAGTTTCAGAACAGAGTGAGCATTAATTTGCCATATAAAGGTACCAAGGAGATATTGGAATGTTGTTCTTCATGTCCCTTTTAAGATATTACAAATCCTCTTGAGCTGAGGAAACTAGTGCTGAAACAGTCATAACTGTGATTTAAGAGGATCATCTTGAAAATGCCAGATTTACACTGGTGGTGTGTTCTCTTCCCGCGAGGAGTCTCACCATTTCCTTTGGTGAAAAACCCTTTGGTTTGAAAAATTATCTAGCTTCTAGAAGCACAACCTCCAGTAAGGACATGGCATGAAGTCGTGTAAGTATTTATAGGATGCTTCTATCACATTTTCTACACACACAAAGGATGCCCACCATGGCACCTACATATTCCCTTCCTTACTGCATCCTGTCAGCATTTTCATGATCTGGCAGTTGGGTCCAATTTGGTAGGACACCAAGGGATGCTGTCCCAGGAGACCTTTCAACTGTCTGTGAGTGGTTATAAGAACAGTGCAGCACCAGTGTTGCCCCTGCTTGACACCCTCCAGAGAAGAATCTTGGGGTGAGAGTGAAAACAGGAGGTGCTCAAATGTGGCCCAAGCAGAAGGGAGGACAAATTCACTGGCAGGCAAGCAGGTCCTAAAGCTGGCCTGAAGATAACACACAGAGAACACAAGCTCAGATTTTGTAGCCTCTCTCAACAGGCCCATTCTTTACACATGAGACTGAGGAAGCAAACCAGAATTGATACACACTGCAGATAAGAGGGAAGTAAATTTTGTTCATCCATTTGCAGTTGTTCTTCATGCAAGTATACTTTGCTTCATGGTCACTCAGAGGTTTAATGTTATGTCATGATTTGCAAACCGGTAGTTTCATACTCTGTTTTGAGAAGGGGGAAAAGTAGAACTGAACAATTCAAGAAGTTATGAGACTTTTGTTCAGGGAGTAATATGCATTGGCATGGAACACCAGGAGAAGACTTGGATTGTAGGTTTATCTGTCCCCTTTTATGGGTGACCTTGAAAATGCTTAGAGAAAGCTAGAGAGAAAAGCAATTACATATTTGAAATTACACACCACTGTTCTCATTCATCTTGATAAGCACTTTTAAGGAATCCAAAAAAAGGCTAGAATATTGCTTTTATAAAAGTTGTAGAGGCCTTGGTTCTGCAGAGCCAGTTTTAAAATAAATTTAGATGTACAAAGATGAATTTTTATTTCCTTTGTGTCGCTAAATTGCTACTTTTGTAATTAAAAGAAAAAAAAACCCTGCAGTCCTATACTGAGGCCTTTGGCAAAAAAAAAATAGTGTGCAAGATCTTTTTCTCCTTGCTCTGGAAAGATATGCAGCAGCTCAACCTGTGTTGTGCAGTCATCCCTACTGTGTCACAAGCATCTGCATTCATCCTTTTCTGTGCATTTATAAGTGTGATTGAAGTGTTGATAAGAAGCTGCATTTATAAAAACAGGACGTTATGCAAACAATAGGCACAAGATCTTAGTTATTCTCATTCCTGCTGGTTAAGCTCCCCTGTGTTCATTTAGGCATGATCTGTCTTCGTGTCTCTTTTACTCTCATTATTATCTTGCCTTACCAATTAGGTAAGGCACTGAACGGCCTGTTATTCCAGCCTGGGAGGGCTGGGGGTCAGGAGTCATGCTTAATGTTAAGTGGCTGTGAAACGTTAAAGCCTGTAAATTCATCAGGACAGTTGGCCTGGCCCACTGCAGGGCAAGGGGTGTAAGTACTTTTCTGCTTGAATTACGCATGGAGCAGCACTGGCTTTGAAATGCCAGGATCCATGCTGAGCTCAGCGAACGCTCCCCAAGTGCGTAGCTCCAGCCTCAGCTCTAATAGCAGGAGCAATAGGAGTTATTTTTGGAAGCTCTTGGCAGACAGATAGAAAAAGAAACTTCAAAAATCATTCTGCCTTTTTACTGAGGACCCCCTTAGGAGTACTACTGGGAAGAAGTCTGTCGACCTGCCACAGCTAATAGTCACTCAGCAACCCAGCGTAACCAGCACTCCAGAATCAATGCACTGCAGCTATTCAGTAGTACCACATCTGATGCTTGAAAGGATGGAAAATACGATATGTGACAGCTGCTTATGAGTGATAGTGATAGTGAACAAAAAGCCTAACGGGTACTGGAATGTCCCCGCCCCACACACAGAAAGGACACGGAAGCGAATGATGACTCTTCCTAGCACTGCTGCACTCTTCAGCAGGCACCATCCTGAGTGCCAGATTGGCAACTCCAGCAGCTCAACAGCAATTATTCACATGCCACCTCTGAGGTAGTGGTTTGCTACTCACAGTATCCCTGCTATATCATCTACCAGACTGCCAACTGCACATCAAGAGGGTTTTCATTTCTTGGACGAGAGAATAAGAGACCAACAGACAGAAAACAGAAAAGGGTCAAATCTCTTAGTCTAGAATTTGTACAAGGAAAACAAGCAACTATTTGTAACCAATACAGACAAAGTTAAAATCTAAACGAGGCTAGTTAACTTTCAAAAGAAGGATTTTCTGATGCACCAAAAAAATTGGCCAGGGTTTGTTACTGTGGTGTTTACTACTGGCTTCATTGGGATCTCAGTTGCATATTCTCTTGGTCTGCTTGAAACTTAGCACCCAGAAATATTTAAATAATTTCTGGAATTATGGATTATTTCTTGAAATACGATATTGTCTCATTTCGATTTAAATAAGAGATTTCTTTGGAAAAGGCGACTTTGCTTCTGTCTACTCTATGGCTTGGCACCTCAAACCTTTATCTCCAAATCTGAATAAATTCTTATATTTATACCTCATCTCCATGACCTTCACTCTTCATTGTATGAGCATAACTAAGATTGGTATTTACAGAAAAAAATATTCACTTGTTCTAAGAGGAAAGCTTTTTTTTTTACATACAGGAAACTTTTTGAAATATGTTTCAAAACAATCCTCATAAACTAATCATTTTGGGAAGCTTCTATAGAAAAAAGGTCTTCAGTACAAAGCAGTAATGTTATTACTAGCATGCAGAATGATAAAACACCCCCCTAAAAAAAAAAAGGACAAGAAGAAATTTCATCAGGAGAGACCCTTATTATTAAAGACATTGTAAAAGTAAAGATGACTCTGAATTTGGTGTACAAAGATGAGTTTGATCAAAGGTTAGTTTAATCATTTGTCTATACAAGGAACTGCTGCCCTGAGTTGTCAGTAGCTCTTCTTGACCTATTAAAAGTCCTCAGTGAATATTATTTTGTAAATCTCAATTGGAAAGACTCCCCTAATAAGTCAGGTATGAGAACAACTCGTTAATATATAGTTTTACTAGTTATTTTTTCCTTCAAATAAATATTTGCTGTCATCATGTTCAATTTTTAATACTATAAGATTTTTTATCATGCTTTAAGATAGATAAACTCCCTTTCAAACATTTATATACCACCAAGAAATGTTTTCAAGACTGCCTCTGCTTGTGATTTTATCTTCATGCTAAGGGACTCAAAAGGTTAAGATTTTAATCCACTGCAAGGGATTTGCTGAATAAATATCTTGTTTGTAAGAGCTGGATTAGGACAACACTCAAAACCTACTCCGTCTAACTACAACACATTGAATCTTGTCAAGAAAATAAACTCTTCTGTTTATCCTTACTTATGCACAGAGCTATGAATAACTCTTATAACCAGCTAGTGATCCTGCCTATATTATCTTGTCTGTAAACATGCCCTGCATGCTGAAGCAGCTGAAAAGAACATACAGGATTAGGAAAAATCACAGAAGCTGAAAACATGTTTTGACGCAACTATGGGAGAAAAAAATCCTCTGCTCCAGGTGAAAAGCTTTATACTCTGTCTCATCTCCCCTTATCCTCACATTGCCCAGAATTGCCTTACTTTGTCAAAGAGAAGCTATGATGGAAAACTCCTTAGAGTGACCCAACTTGAAGGAATGCCTCTTTCTTTAATTTCCCCAAAAGATAAAACAGTATATAGGTGTCTGCTTTCAAATTATTGTTTTTCAAAAGGTATACTAGGAAAAGTTAGAAAAAAAACTTTATACTGAGCAAAAACACACACCTCAAAAGATTTGTTAATTTGTAAACCACTGCTTAAACTTTGAGCTTCAACATTTGATTTTTAACCTAGGAGATGCCAAGCATGTCACAAACCATATCAGAGATCCTGTTTATCATTAATATATAAATTAGTGGGCGGATTGTTTAAGGACAGCATCTAGCATTAGCCTGCAGAGGAGCAGGTCTTTAATAACTTAAAGGAATTTTTCACTACAATTGACCCAGGTGGCCAAGAAGGCCAATGGCATCCTGGCCTGTATCAGGAATAGTCTGGCCAGCAGGTCTAGGAAAGTGATTCTCCCTCTGTACGTGGCACTTGTGAGGCTGCACCTTGAGTGCTGTGTCCAGTTTTGGGCCCCTCAATTCAGGAAGGACATGAAGGTGCTGAGAAAGGTCCATAGGAGGGTAACGAAGCTGGTGAAGGGTCTGGAGCACAAGTCCTGTGATGAGCAGCTGAGGGAGCTGGTGGTGTTTAACTTGGAGCAAAGGAGGCTTGGGGGGAACCTCATCATCCCCCACTCCGCAAACAGGCTGTAGCCAGGTGAAGGTCAGCCTCTTCTCCCAGGCAACTAGTGACAGGATAGAAGGACATAGTCTTAAACTGCACCAGAGGAGGAAAACATGTAAGTAGCTACCTGGAGAGCATGGACTTCAAAAATCAAAAATATCAGTTTAGGGTTTTTTTCATGTTTTCTCCTCAGACTGAAATGAATCCATTTGAGAAGTCCATAGAAAGTTGGAATTACAGCAATGAGAAAATATATCAGATGTGAGTCTGCACACCTTAATAACATACCTGTCCAGAAAGTTTCTACCTAAGTGTGTAGAGAATTACTTCCTCTAATAACTTTAAAAATTTAAAAAGTAAATTCTAAATTTTTCTAATTCTACCTTTGCACCTAAATTTTAAGCTGTTTTTTTCCTATGAAGACAAAGAACAAATACTGCAACTCTCACTTGTTCTCCCTAACAAAATACATTTTGCCATTAGGTTTCCTTAGAATCAAATTCGGAGAAAAAATGTTTTTACAATTTTTTTGCAATTTATAAGTAAAACAAAACAAACCCAACAGTTCTTGTTGCTAATAAAGGCAGCAGCCTAACTCTGCCTTAGGAATTTCATAAGGCACTTCATGATACTAAATAAGTTTTTTAAGTATTCCTTTTGCATTATACAGTTAGAGGTATGCAGATTTGTCTGGTAAACAAGTATATTTTAGTATTTACACTTTATTTACACTTTATAGAATGAAAAAGAATGTGTGACCAGCAGAACTAGGGAAAAGGACAATAAAATGATAATTTGATATAAAATTTGGGGCATTCCAGTCAGTTAATTTGCTTTTCTTCAGGAGGCGTAGCTATCTGAATTTCCATAATATAAACCGTTTACTCTTCCACAGAGTAGGAATTTATGGAAAAAACATCCCTGTGGCATGGTTTAAGGTCAACCATTACAGTAAAACATTCATTTCCATGATATATATGAAATAAACATTTAAATAAAATACACCACCATTTCTTTCATCAGCAGTGGTAAAAACAGCAAATAGTTGGTTCCAGCAAGGAAGTTTTACATTTATTTGTCAGGATTTTTCATTTTCTGGTCAGAAACATCAACCACTTCTCTATGAGTAAATATATAAAGAAGTGAACTCTGCTTAGTATTCACAGATGCTTCTATAAATAAAATTATATCACGGACTCATTCATAAAATAAAGAACACATTCACTCAAGATATGTCTTTGTTTTATTCTCTCAAATAGTTTCACAGGATCAGCAGCCTCTTCTGATTAAAAAAAAAGACCACTCTTAATAAAATGGGGAAAAAATTATACTGGTGATGAAAGACACACAGAGCTCATAAAAATGAATCACTACATATGCTGGCTAACAATGTCTCAATTTAAAACAACATAATTCCTGAAAGTTGTGTGGCATAAATAATTTCTTTCATGTGAGCAGTATTTATATGGATTTGTCAGTATTACCAGGAGAAAACAAACAAATTTTAACATGCGGTCCTAAAACCCGCGTGTTAGCATGCACTATCCAAAAACTGGAATCATAGCTAACAGCGATAAAAATGTTAATTTATTTCTAATCCTGTAGAAGTCTATTTTCTCTAATAGTTACGGAAATGGAAATGAAGTGGTGTCTAAAATGAACACACTGTATTTTGCTTCTTCAAAGACCAAGAATTTCAACTGGGTACTTTTGGATAAGTTGTCTGATGTATTTTGTGCAAGACGTATTTGGGACATTAAAAAATTAGCATCCTAAAGGGTATACAATAATACACTGGATAAGGCCTTATAAATCAAAGTATTCAAGACTTTTTAAGGATTGCAGAGGTAGGGTTCCCTCCCTTGGACCACATGACCTTTCACATATTTATGTATGTATTGTGCTTATTCTTCAATATTCAGTGTATCTGCTCTGGCAAGTAATCCATCTGGTGTTGACAAAAGAGGTATGGAGAAGTCTTTTAGAGTGATGTCCTGCAACCTCTGTCTTCAGGAGAGGTAGGATTTCCCCTCATCTTTCCCATCTATTATGAATCTGTGGACAGAGATGCTACAAATATATTTCATGTTACTATCTGTCTAATAATGCCCATACCTTAAAATGGGGATTTTTTCCTTAAATGTATAACTCTTTCCTCCCTCTAGAAATTCTACTGCTCTTGTCTGAGGCAGTGGGCCCAATATTCATATTCAGTATCAAAACTGAGGAAGGTCATTTTGAATCTAAATAATAGAGGAACACTAATGAAATCACAGAATTGAAAAAAAAATTAAATGCATTACAGAGAAAAACAAATATCCACAAAATCCCCAAAAAGTTTGCTGCCTAAAAGGTTATTGAACAGATGAACAGATTGCTGAATTACTTATGCTCTTCTATATGTACATATACATGCTTTAAACAGCATACATAATGACTATATTAATTTATAATACGTCCATTGTGTCAAAATTTCCAGCTCCCTTAAATAAACCCACATTTTACTCTTGGAATGTTTCTTCTGGTGTCCTTCCTTAAAAATATTACACAAAAGACATGTGGCAATGCTCTGATCTAAGGCAGGCCAAGGCAGAAAGTTTCACATTATCACTCTGAGAAAATGGGGTAAGAAACTTAGACCGTTTGCATGCACAGAATAATTCTTTTGGATCCCTTCACCTCATCTGTCTTTGGTGTCAGCCCAAGAGACAAAATGCATGTAACTGAGCAGCCTTGAAATTCTGGCACCATTAAGGAGACTGCCCTCCCTTCTCTCTTCCAGACCTCCTGACACACAATGTTTCTAGTCTGCATTGTCTGATAAAGCCCAGATCTTCCTTGAAGATCATACTCACCACGAGGAAAGACAGACTTTTCCCAAGGGCTGGAAAAAGAAGCCATGTAAGAAATAAGGACTGAAAAGCCACATTTGTGAAGGGTTCTATTACCTGAACAGGACTGCATTTTACTTGTGACCTTCACTTGGAACATGTCCGTGCTGCACCTTCCAACCGTGACAGCACTTCAGCAGACTTTTGCATTGTTCTGACCCAGCTGCCTACGCCCTCACAGGACTGTAGTGGTGAATTAAGTGTAGTATCTGTGTTCCATTTGTGTGCAAAAACTTCAAAGGCACAAATAAATTCCACTGCTTATTTATGAAACACTTTGGAGCTGTGGCAATGGACAGGTATTGATGCACAACCAGAGGATTACTAGTTTGAACTGAAGTGCCAGTGCCAACTTTGGAGAAAAACTGAGATGAAGGCAACGACTTGAGAGACTTCAAAACATGGCACAATGCTGTTGTTTCTGGCAATCTGAAACAAGTCTCTTGAAGTTGTTTTCCTAGGATCCACATCTGTTCTCTAGTGTTGGAAAGTCGCAGTGGGGAGGAGGGTGGAGAAACAAACATCAGGCAAGGGGACTTTTTATAAAAGTACCAATTCCCTACCTATTTCCATGCCCTTCTATTTCAGACTTTGAAGGTATACCATGCTCCAGTAATTTGGGAGTGTTATCGCCTGCCTTAAGCCCAAATTGCTGCTTCAAAATGTGGAAACCATTTCTGAATTTCCCCACAGCTTTCACCCTTGCCTAAAACTACTCTGTAACACTCACTAATGTTCCGGTTTCTTTGTCAAGGCAGATGCTTCTAAAGACAACCTGAACTACCTTACGCCAGAGGATGGAGATATATTAGCATTTCCAGGCCAAGACAATCAATTAATTGGTAATAACTACTAGAATAAATCAGCCTTGTCTATCTGGCTTCATTACTCAGAAACAAAGCACCAGCATCTCTTTTCTGCTGTCACTTCTCTTCATTTTTTCTATATATTCTTCTTAATCTTAGACAGCATCATATTTGAATTTATTTAAAAGTCATGCCTCATATTACTTTTCAGTATCTCTGCTTTGCCCTGTATCAGCACAGCATATGGAAATTGGGTGCTCTGCTTGCTGGGCTGCATTTTCAGGAGGGGAAAGAGGAGGTGGGACTGCTTATTAAGAACACTGGGATGATCCAGTGAGGGTGTGGATTCTACCTTTGCATCTGCAGGGATGCTGAAAGTGTGACCATAGACTCTTAACTATTCCTTGTCAGCCCAAGAGCAAATATGTTTTTGCATAAGCATCAGCAGGCACAGTCAGAGGCTTGGTAATATTATCATAAATGCTCAGGTGAAATCTGTGAGGGTTTAGGAGAAAATAAGATATCTCTGCCTCAAGAACAGAAACATCCTTCAGTTAGAGGAGATTCTCGGCCTGTTTCAGCTTTGCTGTTGTTATCTACTGCTGATTGTTTATCCACTTCCAGGATGGAAATCCAAGTACCATATCCACCAAGATGGACCAATTGGTGACATTTCACAAATATTCTCAGCCAAAAAGGTTTTCTTATATGAATAAACTCAAAATATCCATGTTGAATATAAACCTAGTTGACCAAATTCAAGTGTCCAGTCCTGACCTTCTCCTTCATGAGTTTTATTCTTCTAGATATTACTGTTTGAAGCCTTTCCATAATTTATAGCACGTTACTCCACACTTTCTTTAGTTTTCAAAGCCAGGTCCTAAATAAAGACCAAAAAACACTTCAAACAACTTAATCCTTCCTAGAAAAGGCTGTTAGCATTCAAAGATGACATTACATCAAAAGCAAAGGTTAAACTCCAGAATGCATTCTTTGAATGAAGTAACAAAAGCTCTATTATAGCCTTTGATCACTTGAGCTCACCTGTAGGAAATGTTACACCTTTTTATTAAACTGTTGA
Organism: Monarcha castaneiventris obscurior; assembly: GCA_026261815.1. NCBI lineage: Eukaryota > Metazoa > Chordata > Aves > Passeriformes > Monarchidae > Monarcha > Monarcha castaneiventris. The sequence continues at coordinate 7,778,526 of JAMPIT010000388.1, forward strand.
ATTGTCTTTGCTGTACAAGCTGGAGACATTCTTGACAGGCTTAAAGTCGTTAACACCTCTGAGGAATGCTCAGCAGAGCCTATAATACTCTCTCGTGTCTATGCATGTTAGTACAGCAACTCTATAGTTTCCTAACAGCCCAGGCACTCTTTCCTTTTCTTATTTCTGCAACAAATTTATTGAAATTAGTGAAAAAGTAGTATATTGGCAAAATTATCCATGATGCAGATGTGCACAGCAAAATATTTGATGCTATCAGGAAATAAAGACCCTATCACTAAATTAGCAAATGTATTGAAATACCATGAGAGGATTTTAAATAAATCACCACTTAATTACCTAAAAGAAAACCAAACAAAACTGCATTTTTAATTGGTGGCTGGGCAGTACATTCACCACTGTCTATTACCAACTGCTGTACACAGAGTCAATTTATTTTTCATTCAGATAACCTGCATTCACATTCTCACACAAACTGACACACACATACCTGCCATGCTTTTCCTCCCTCTCTCGAGCATTAACTACTTGTATATAAATGTATATTCATGCAACTGTGGACTGTGAAAATAAAGATTAACATTATATCTTTAATTTCTCTTCTCTTAAAGATTGCTGCACATTTATTTAGTTTTAGAAGAACTGCAAAATATAAATGTCTTCTCTTGAAAGTAAATAAATAAACTTATAAGGATGTTGTGACAATCCAGACTACTATTTAGTTCTAATATCTTTAACAACGAACAGCTGAAAGCTATTTTCCCCCAGCCTCTATGGATCCTTTTTTTTCCCCTTTTATTTCTTCTGTTCTTTTGCACAGCTCATCTCTTCATGCTTAAAGATTATTTTTAATAAAGACTAGCATTCCTGCATGGATGCACCCTCTCAGACACACAGAGAACTAGGAGTTGATTCTGCTTTTGTTCCCAAGGTGTGCTCTATATACATTACTTCTTACATGTCATAAAGCTTTTGAATATTTCTAATACACTTTACACTTCAGGTTCTGAGACGTCTTCTGCTGAATAAGCACTCACTTACATGAAAGCTGACTTCCAGACCATCCCTGCATGCACATACAGAAAGAATTCTTACATAGAAATGAATGCTGTGAAACAGCTGAGAAACACAGGGCAAACAACTACTAAATATAAATGATGATAGATTTTTTTAAAAGAGCATGTATCCCCCAAAAAAGGAAATGCACCTGCTGTCTGCACTGTAGCTGAAGCCTCCAACACAGCCTCATGCAATCAGCAAAAACTAAGTTTACATCTTTCTTTCCCACTAGATCTATGATTTTCTTACAGAACTTCTGACTTACTCATGCTTCTATTTAGAGATAACTATTCAGTGGAGGCTTACAGTGAGTTTCTGGATCTTAATCCTGTTGTCTCGATTAGTCTCTCTAATGATTACACAGTTTGATTGCCTCAGAGGGAGGTGGAGAAGAATGGGGTAGAGTGAAGGGAGCAGTTTGTGTAGTCCCCATTAGCTCCTGATTACATGAAAAACAAGATAGTGTCATGTTGTCTGAGTTCAGTGGGGAGGAAGGTAATGTGCCTCAGAATAATTCTGTACAATCAAGAGATTAGAAGGATTAAATGTAACCAAACCTTTCCTAAAACAGAAGTGATGAGCAATATGTTTTTAAGTGGTAAACACTGACTAATTTGTTGACTCATTTGTGAGGGTCTACCAACACAGTGAGAGCACCAGTGAAAATAAAGCAGCTGCCCATACCTGTTTCCATGCTGAATCACATGGAATAGATTTAAAATTGCTGTGCCTATATGACTTCATTCACTGAAGATTTCTGTCCTTCTCCCTTTTCTAACTCAGCTGGGCAATAAAAACTCAGTATTTTCTAAAACTATGAATTTTTCTGTACCTTTGGGTGACCAGAACAAAAGAGTAAAAGCTTCCTCACTTGGAAGAAATTTTCATCAGCAGTTTCTTCTTAGATATGAGTGATTTAGAGTTTGTGTTTTTCATAAAATTTGAAAATAACTTACATAACAATTCAACCAGAAAAACAACAATATCAATTCATTTGCTAATTCCTTCTGAAAAATTATACAATACAAAAAGAAGCCTAATAGACTTTTCATTTTTCTACTTTTGATCATTTCTTAAATTAACAATTGATGAGTTTCTTACTTCATTTTATGAAAATATCTCATTATTTGCAGTAACATACAGAAATTCTTCATCAAACGTCTTCAGTTTCTGGAGAACAATTTAATCTTTTCTGCAATCACAGTGCTGTCAGATGCAGAAAGCAATATTCACTCTGCACAGAAAAGTCCTTTTTAGTCCTCACAAGAACTCTACTGTGTGATAATACTCACAGCAGTAAAGACACAGGAGCATATCCACGTCTATTCGCTCTTCAAAGCTTGTAGAGGGTGACAGATTAAACTGAGAACAGCAGCTCCTCCAAATGGAAAAAAAACATCCCATCCTTATCAAGCAAACATCAAGTCTGCGCTGCTTATTCATTTTTAAAAGTCATTTATCCGCCAATGTTAGCCTGCTCCTCCCTTCAAGGCACAACATTCAGAAGAGAGGAGTAACTGCAGTGAAGTATGAAAGCAGCATGTCCCAAAATGATCTGGAAAGCAAGTGCAGCTCCTTCCTATATGTGCAGTAACACCAGAAGAGTGGATGAGCTGTGGCCTGTCAGTTGCTTTCCTCACAACAGCAAAATAAAGGTGATAAATAAAACTTTATAAGGAGTTCATGTAATTGGTTTAAGATTATATATCATGTCAAAAGGAATTAGTAAGGCAATCTCTGTAAGGAGAGAGACTATATTTTATGAGGTTAGGCAGTGTAACTGGAAAATACAAATTTCTGAAGTCCTTTATCAGATGAAATGCAGGAGCTCTTGGTTTCCAAAAATGTTTTAGTGCATTTAACTCCACTTCCAGCTAACTCAAGGATCTAAAAATGAAAGTAACAGCATAGGAAAACAACTGAAAGTTTACAGTTCATATAAACACATGGGCTAAAGCTCACAACAAACTCAGACACAACCTGGAAAAAACTTTGAATTGCTCTTGGCTTCAGATACCTGGCCTTCAGTCACCAGTATGAGTCTCAGATTAGCTTTCCCAAATCTGTTTAATTCATAAGCCCTGTGCTTATCACAGAATTATAGAATAGCCTGGGTTGGTAGTGACCTCTAAAGGTCATCTGGTTCCAACCCCCCTGCTGATGGCAGGGACACCTTTCACTGGACCAGGTTGCTCAAAGCCCCATCCAATCTGGCCTTGAAGCTTTCCAGGGACAAGGCATCCACGTCTCCAAGCAACCTGTTCCAGTGTTTCACCACCCTCACAGTAAAGATTTTCTTCATTATGTCAAATCTAAATCCATCTTTTTTCCCTTTAAAACCATTACCCCTTCTCCTTTTGGAACAGGCCCTACTACAAAGTTTGCCTGCTTTTCTCTTCTAAGCCCCTTTAAGTACCGAAAGGCCACAACCAGGTATTCCCTGAGCCTTCTTTCTGCCAGGCCAAACAATCCCAACTCTTTCAGCCTTTCTTTATGAAGTAAGAACATCTATCTACACAGACTTTCCACCAATGCCTAAACTGGACAGCTCTTAGCACCATTCTTTCCCCATCTGGAGTCAGAATCTGAGGTTTACTCAACTTGTAATAGAATATAAAATGAGTAATGTTGGGGAAAGAGGTTTATTGACAATCACAGAAAAACTCACAGCACTGAGTTTTCCAAATACAGGCACCCTTCTTGCTGGAAGCCCAGACTCATTGGGAAAAGTATAGGTAATAGCTGAATTACAGATCTGAAAGAACAGGTTAATGTGGATGTTTTAACAAAAGAAAAATAGCGATTTTCAAATAGTCACCCCAAAACTGGACTTTTTTCAGATCACTTGTTCAGTAACCTTGGTAATCATTAAAGGAGTTTAGGGATTCTTTTGACACATTATTCATCACAAGCAGAAGCTAGAAAGTCACAACACTAAAAAAAGAAGCTGGTTGCCCTAGGCATGTTTCAGCTTACTGTCAGCTCAGTCTGTTCTAGTGTTTCACTTGTAATAGCTCCCTTGCTGTACTTAGGACTAATAACAATAAAATATTAACAAAATAGTTTTGCTTGGTGGCGACTCTAGGGACAGGAATGAAAGATGTTGTTGTGTCCTCTCTTTTGTTTCCAGCCTGACAAGTAGTTTTGTTCCCATTGCTGCTGTAACATTTTGATGCCAAAGGGATCAGTGACAGCAGTACTGCTGTGTTCATCGCTGGTCTAAGAATAAACAACCTGGTATGCTCTCCTCACCTTAGAGCAAATTTTTTTCATTTAGTGTCTCTTAGTTCTCAACTGGAACTTTCCAATACCCTCCAACTTCCTCTAGCTTTTCCTACTTCCTCCCAGATGTTGCTAAAAGTCATGGTGATGCTTTTCATACTTGATCTGCCTTGCTGCCCATGTTGAGCTGCTTTTCATCTCTTCCAGCTCCTTCTGCATTCATTCAGCCTCCAGCTGCAGACTTTAGAGCTGCTCCAATTCCCAGAGCCTCCAGAGTGATTCTTTCTTCAAAAAACAACCCTCTCCCACTCTGCACTGAAGCAATGGATGGGAAAGGTTTGCCAGTTCTCACAAGGCTCTCCCATAAAATCACCCCAAAATACCCAGCAGAATAAATCTGAAATTTTTAACAATATATTTTTATTTCACTGTAATTACTGTTTGTTTTTAAACATGCCTACAGGCCCCAGGCGAGGTTGGGCACTACCCAAAGGAATAAACAGCCCTCGATGCACTTTGCCATATAAACTTAATCAGACCAAAGATAAGGGAAGCAAGTACTATAATTCTTATTATTTCTTTTCACTCCGAAGTACAGCTGAATTTGTGCAAAACCTGTGGCAACTGCAGCAAAAGTGTCCAGGCTTTGTATACTGATATACTTTGTATACCGAATTCAGTTTTTATAGTTTTCAGGGGTTTTTGCAAAAGCTTTGTGTGGTTCTAGGACTTACAGAATTATGGTCTATTTGTTCCAGCACAAGTGCCTTATGAACAAGGCGTCTGTTAAGGGTTTCTAAAATATCTCATTCAAACTAAACTCTGAAGAAAATTTAGTTTGTTTAAACCAATTAAGGTCTATGTTTTTAATCCCTTGGGTGATGTCACATGAATGTACAATTTTATGTGAAAGCTAGGATGTATTCTTAGAATAAGAACAAATAAAATTTAAGAGAAAAAACAAGATAAGATAAGATTAGATAAGATAAGCTTAGCTTAGCTTGAAAAAGTCAGGCACTAACCAATAATATCAACGTTGACTTATGCATTGTCTGTGTAGTTTCTAGCCCATAATTCAAACCAAATTATGCCTTCAAAATATGTTTTGCAAACAGTGTGACAAGATTGACAAATATCTGTGGTCTCAAAGAGATTCCCCTTTGTCCTCATGTTGGGATTCTCACCTCTTTATGGTATACCCACAGTTTAATCCCTCAGACTCTTTTATTCTGATGCCTTTTTAATGCTAACACCAGTCAACTCCAGATTGCAATATCCCTTGGCATTGTAGTGGTGATATGATTCACATTACCACCGGCACTTTATCTCCTGACAATTGCATAATTAACTTACTGTGTAATCACCATTGTTTCCAGCAACTTGTTACATGATTGCCGCCTCATTTCCACAAAGCATCACATCTTGGTTTTGACATGGTCAAACCAAGTGATGTTTGGAGATTTGTGAACTTCATGATTTCTGGAAGCTTGAAAGCTGGTTTGTCATAGTTCATACGTGGAAGCTGAGTCAGCTTGAGGGGGGCCATCATACTTCCATACTTACATGGGCAATGGCAATCTCTCTGGAACTTCCATACCAGAAGATTTCTGTGAATAACTTATACATTTGCAAAAGTAAATACATTCTAGATGCATGGAAAGCTCTATCAGTTAGCAAAATTTCAACACAAATAGATATGCTAAACACTACATATGTCACAGTATGCTGGGGGTTTAATTTTTCTGGGTGTCTCTTTTATGTACTACAGTCTCTACACTTTTGCACATTGTTTGTTCTTTGCTTCTGTTTTCAACCCAATTATTTTTTCTTAAGGTTGCTACTCCATTTCTCTAAGCCCTTGTGTTTAATTCACTTATTGAGAAGAATTTTTAAACAAGATTTTCAAGGCATTTCAAGAAGAGGCAGATGTGGTCTTCTCATTCCACAGTCTTGCACAAAAAACAGGAAAAAAAAGTGTCCCCAGTGATTCACTACAAACATGGCACCTTTTAAACGCTAATTGTTTTCTTCATTTTTCTTATGCACAGATGGATTGCTCCACCTGTGTTCCACCTCTGTTCAGTTTTGGTAAACACTAAAAAGAATCAGGAACTCCTTGCAGTTCAAACTGACAAATTTTCCCCAAATCTTTGGATTGTACAAGCATTTAATAGCCTACAACCAGACCAAACATTGACATAAATGAGGATTATGTCTGCAGATCAGTAGCAGAAGCAGAGTGGGACAGACCTATTGGTCAATCTGGGAGCTAATCAGTGGGGTCTAATCCAGCATGTGACACACTCTTTGCTTCAATTTCTTCGGCTGGAGGCCAGGAACACCTATTCTAAAACAGCCTTTTGAACTTCCCTGAGAATGCCGAACATATTACACTGTATACGACCACATTATTGTTATATATAAATAGTTAGAATTGAGTCTGGATTCAGATGAGACCAAAACCACTTTTTCTATTGAAGACTTCTCCAGTGAGACAGGCCAGAAGGGTGATGTTCACTATTGTTTAAATATCTGCCAAACTGCAGCTTTAATATTAATGGCTTATTCAGGTCATGCCATTTCTTAACGGGTTTTTTTGTATCATCCTCTATGATATTTATGCTAATGGCCAAATGCTTTCAATGAACTTAATTTCCAGCTTCAGTGAAATAACTTCTACACATCTAATTTAAAAAGTAGAACACTTAATTTAAACAGAATATACATAAAAGGTTTTTTTCTCTTTTGCCTTATACTGCTATTGTTAAGCCCGAATCAGATATGAAATCTAAGCTTGTTACTGGGAAAAAATACATTCACATTCAAAGTTTAATGTTACTCAGCTCTCCATACAATCACTGCAACAGCACTTTATCTGCCTATTATGAGTGTCCTTGACAGAATGTTCGCAGAGCTAATCATTTATAAGAAAAAATTAGAAATGAGGGCAAGAGGATATGTACATATTTTTATATATGTGTGTATACAAGTATATATGCTCTTGGAGCTGATTTTTTCTGCTCTGGACACTTGCAACTTCTTACTGAAGTCATAAGACTTCATATAAGTCACTGTAATCTAAGCAGGGAAATAAGAGCTTCATGATTCAGTCATGTTTATAAATTCTTTCAATTACATAAATAGTTTTGAAATTCTTAAAAATAACCATCGTTGTATATTGATTCATTACCTTATTGAAGAAAATGTTATTGTCAAATATAATCCTACTCAGTGGTTATTATGGTGAAATAATATACCAACCAACAAAAACCTTCAGAAAGGTATGGTATGATTCCATTCAACTATTTACAGTTGCTGGCCAAATACAAATTCTGGTGCAACTTCTTTTTTAACCTCCTAATGAAACCCTATACTGCGGATTGGAGTCTATCTCCTCAAAACTGCAGCTTACAGGATACCTTTGTGGTGCATTAATCTTTTAACCCCTTGAGGCATACTGAACATCAATTACACAGTGCTGTTGCCCAGAGGTGAGATATGTGAGCTGGAGCTAAAGACAGACTACAGCAGCGGCATCTTACACACAGATCATGAGCAATCCATCTTCTTCAGGGTGTGGGGGCAGAACAACTTTGGAAAGCCATCAAGGCATAATACTGTATTTGAGTGTATTTGCGGCTAAAACTAACTTGTCACACAAGGAAGAGCTCGCAAATCATCCTGACCCTCCTGACCCCGTGCAATCTGCTGCTGAGGAGCACAGGCTGTTAAACAGCCTCACAAGGTCCACACAAAAGAAGCAAAAAGGGGCTCTTATAACTACCCTGGATTTCTCAGAGCATCCAGTTTAGGAGGAGGATGGAAAGTAAATACCACCACCAAAATTGAGAGTGATCATTGGTATTGCTTAAAGACAAGATGGGTGCACTTTGATAAAAAAAGGGGAAAATCAGTTCAAAAAACATGATATGAACCCCCTGCTACTGAGATTTCCCAGCAGCTGCAAATACTAAAAAGTGAGCTTTTCCTACATAATAAAGCTCCCATAGAAATTACAGTAACTATATTCCTGCTCTCAATTTTCTTTCAGGCACTAAGTTTGTTCTTAATGTGTTTGTCACATTAAGATAGCAAGTTTTTATTGCTCTAGGAAGTCTAAATCTAAAATATATAGAATGGTTATGAACTTCAGCTTGCTTAAGGGTAGATGGGACTGGTACCACCACTTGTAAGGTCATCCATTACTTGATGTTATAGGCCTAGATGCCTGTGTCACGAATATGTATACCTTTTATGAGCAGCTACCTACAGCTTCAATCAAGGCTTGCCTGGATGCTATGACAGGTTGCTATCTATTGAAAAACTCAACAAAGCAGCTGGTTCAAGAAACTTCTAAAACATTGATTAAAGGATGCATCGACTGACTAAGGATAACTGTATATTGAATAATTGATGTGTTAGAGGATGATAAATGCATGTTCCAAAGATTTTCAATGAGTCATCCTGGGGCTGAAGAAAGGGAATGAGTAGCCAGGAACCAATAGTGGGGTCATGCTCCAAAACTAAGAGTTTCTTACCTGCTTTTTTATTGTGCCTTTATTTCTATTTGAAAGAATAACATAGAAGTAAAGGAAGTCTGCATTTGTCTGTGCTCAAAACTGTACATACCTTGATACTTATTGCAGAGCCAATGAACTATTAAAATCAGTCCACATTACTGGATAATTTCTTTCTTTGGAAATACTGGGTGTAGCTCCTCCTGTGGCAATTTTTTCTTGAGGTTGGTATTTACTGCCTGCTCAATAACTTCTGTGAATTCCTTCTCTAAACTTCTTATTATTAATTCATGTTTCATCTGGCATTGCTATTTACTGTGTTTCAAGAATATTTCCCATTTTAGAGATATCCTTTAATATAAGAAGTGATGTATTGTGGCTAAATGTGTAAAGGCATAAATATTTCTCTAGAAATCAGATGGAGAAGCTGCTACTGTAAAAGTCTATTAACTCCTGCTGTTTGTCCGACTGTTGCCTGTGACATCCTTAAGTCAGTCAAGGCTGTCTGCTACTGCTCACAGCCACCAACACCCTTCACAGATGCAGGTTTTTAGAAAGAAAAGCAGTTTCCATTGGTCTGTGGACCTGCCCAAAGTTCCTCAATAGCACAGGCACAACTGAATTTGTCAGCTTTAAGATAAGGAACAAATGACTTACTTTTTTTCATACATAGGGTGGTAACATTCATTTTTTTTTCTGCAGCAGAGCAGGTGCCATTTTCTATTCATGCCCAGCCTCTGCTTAAAGATAGTTACAGTTATCTCTATTTGCCTACCATCTCTACTCTTGCCTTCACTTGCAATACTATCAGTATTTTAAATACCTGAACAAAAGCATGAAATATTTAGGAATTTGCTTGAACTGTATAACCAAAAAATTAAATGCAGTAAATAAAATGCTCACTTTAGTAAAGTCAAACATTACACAGATTATACCACTTCCTAAAATTCGTATGTTGCAGCTGCAGAAGCTTGCTGTGATGGTAAAACAACTTTACGCAATCACAGCCTTTATTCAAGGGGGAGAAAGACTGGATTGAAGCTGGGTATTTTGCACACACATAAACAGACTTGAACCTGGCAGCAGAAGTGCTGGGCTTGCTGAATTTTTAGAAGTCACTGATTTTAGTAGGGCTACAGTCGCATTCCCTCTTTTTTTTTTTTTTTTTTTTTTTTAGAGTATTGGAGGGGATGGCAGCATCTTTCATTAATGAAGCAGTAAGGGAGAATCTTAGCTCAGTTAGATCTTTAACTCCTAGATAGATAAAGCTAATCTAAAATAGGCTCCCTCTAGGGTTAATGGATGCAGATAGACATCTCCAGAGGGTGTTTTATCCCACCTAGTTTTGATGTATACCAAGGAAGAACTGCCCTCAGGAGATGCATGTTTCTCTCTGCTGATTATAGAGAAAATATAAATGAATAGTGCATTTAGGTGTCGAGCTTTCAGATAGATAACTTTACATTAAACAAATACCACTCTGAATAGAGTTTTAGGTAGGTATTCTATAAAATCTTGTGATCTGACTTCCAAAATGAAAATAAAAATGCAGAATAAAGAAATTATGCACTAAAACTGCTGTATAGATGCATGTAAAGAAGTTAATGGGTCTCTCCCAACACCATTAAATTTTCCATAACATTCTAGATAACCCTTATTTCTTTGAGTCGCCTTAATAAAGTAGTTCTATGTTATATTATCTATAAAGCCACATAACTAGAGTAATATTCACTGCCTTCATACACAGACACATACCACCTTCTGTGTGTGGCTCTCAGAATGTCTTACAAACATTAATGAATATAATTTCCCTGTGAGCAAAATAGTTTTATTGTTTCCTATACAGCTGTTGAAACCACAGCAGCACACGAGATAGATGCTAGTGCTTGAGAATTACAAAGTTTCGTTTAATGCTCAACTTATGAAACAAAGACACCTGAAAGTTGCTTTCTGGAGGAAATTATTCTTGGCAGCAGTGCCAAAATTACAACTGTCCCTCATTTTTGCGCAACCTGTGATTGGCAATTTTCGTATAACAGAAGATTAAAATCAGACATGCTGAGATATTTAAAATCTTGTCAAATGAATAAATATTCCTAAGGCAGTTTGGAGGAAAGTTTGCAGCTCATAAAACTAGTTGGGAAAAAGGTATCACCACTATTTTTGAAATGCTTACCCCTTAAACACAGTGTTTATTGTGTCTATTGTGAATTAGAATAAAAATAAAAAATATTATTGGAATATTTTTAAAAATATTGTACCTGTACTTATGGAAAAACGGTATTTAATGTCATATGTCAAAACCCCCCTTATAGCTGTATGCTATTAGGTAACCATGTATTCTATATAGTATATAATGTGCATGTTGAAAAATATATATGCAGATGCAGAGAGGTTCAGAGGAAAAAGCCAGTAACATTGGAGACAATGTTAAAATTTTTGGAGATTGTGGTTTATTATTTTGATCATTGAGAAATGTTTTTAATAAACTTTTATAAGCATATAACTCACTGTGGGAAGAACAATTCCAAGACTATTTCATAACCTTGTTCCTTGACATATCACTAGTGCTTTGTATTTGAAAAAGAAAATTAATCACAATAATATTGACTCGGCTGGAATGCTTTATTTATTGAATGAAAACATCAGATCATTCTGTCACTTACTAGTGCAATACTTTAGCACTTTTGATCATTAAAGGGATCATTCTGTAATTTATGAAAACAAGTGACTAGGCTTTTTCTTATGTATTCCTTATATATATCTATATATATAAATGCACATCTATATGTACATCCATACACCTGCGTGAACACAGAAATCACAAGGACTTTGCAGTATGTTTTATACTCCTAAGTATTGGCAAAGAGTACACAGCATCACTTCCATTATCTACTCTGACTGTCAGAACATTCCCATCGTTAGGAACAAATTAGCTGTTCTCTCTCCTTAAAAAAACATTACAGGACTTCCTTCTAAAGGTTCCCTGTGGTCCAGAGAAATCTGTGCTGTTCTCTCTCCTTAAAAAAACATTACAGGACTTCCTTCTAAAGGTTCCCTGTGGTCCAGAGAAATCTGTGGGCCTCCAGAGATCACTGCAAATTTTTGGAGCCATCCATATCAGTAGTAAATTAGCTGATACACCAGCTTCTGCCCAAATAAAAGTGTTGAGCCTGTTTGTAGATAGTGTACCCAGTTCCCATTTCCAAGAAGAAATTGGACCTAGAAATTATTTCTGAATAATTTTGCTCAGCATCTCTGCTGCCTCACTTCACTCTGCCCAAACTACCTCACTCAGGTTTTTTAAGGTGGGGTTTCTCTCCTGTGAGAGGCAGACAGTTCACAGGGGGCTGCTCTTTCTCTGGATGTGAGAGTTCTTGCCTTCCAGTTTATGGGACAAGAATAGGTCACACTCCCTGAAACTCACAGCAAAGAACACTGGGTGTCTGAAGCATGCAAGGAGTTACAATGCAGGACATTCTCCCTCTCAAGTTAGCAGTCAGTTGCAGCCACAGGGCTTTTCTCAGCAGATGAGCTTACCTGCCTTAGCACTGCTTTTGGATCTTGGTGCCAGAAATACACAGAAGAGTATCTACTAATTATCTGATAAATGTGTTTGTTCATGTCTGAAGTGCAGCTTATCTAATTGCCAGTGCCCTTCCTATTTTCCTCTAAGGGGTGGGTTTAGCTGAGAATTCTCCCAAAGAGCTTGCTTTTCATGTGAGTAATTATGTGCTTTGCTTGCTTCGAAGGGATATTAGCTCATCTGCCAATGGCAGCAAAGGAAAAAAAATAATCTCAAGGAGATTCAGATCTAAAATAATACAGAAGCAAAGAATTTTGGATTTGTGGCTTTAGACCTCATTAAAATTAACATAAAGCTATCAGTGAGGCTTGCTAGAAAGTACTAGAAGATCAGTATTACTGGAAATGCTGTCTTAAGGGCATAAACTTGTAAGACCAGGTCACTAATCAGTTTCATACTTGGGAACCAGGAGATTGGAATGTTAATAAAAACAATCAAATGAACAAGAAAAAAAACAGGGGTTATTAAGAGTGTAAACTCTTGCAAGCTCTTGCAAACTTTGCAAATCTCTTGGCAACCACTTATACTTCTGAAACTCCCACTACTTTCTGGGTACTAGCAACTTCAAGCCCCATATGTCCCTTTCTTTATGTTTTGCAAATCTTCAGGAGCTACTATCAACCTGCAAAAGCCAGAAAATGGTTTAGCTTCTTGCTACATCTACTGGACTTAGAACAACAGGAGAAGGACTCAATCCATTTCATAGGATATATAAGCATTAACTTGCCTGGAATATGGTGCAGCTTATTTAATAGAGTAGAAAGCATTAATCTAGATAACAATGATAACTTGTAATATATATTACATACAATTTAAAATAATGCTTGCATTTCTCATTCGAACAATCATGTGGCTGAAGGAGAATGTTAATACAGTTAGACAGTTATATAGGTTCATTTGAACATAACCTTCCATCTTGAATATTATTCTGATCCAGGTAGATTCTACCCTTTCTGTCAGTACATGTAATACAGCCTCATCTCAGCAAAACACAGCATCATTTCCCTGAATAAAAAAATAGCAAGACTCGTAACATTCACAGAAGACAAGCAATTATAGGAGATCAGTGCATTGTTATTTTATTTATTGGGTCACTGTAAGTCTTCTCACACATCCAGAGAGAAAAATGGATGAAATATAAGTGAAAAAAAAAGTATGGCAGTGTCCAACACATCTTAATAGAAAAGAAGTAAATCTCTGTTTCTCAGCAGACTGGACTCATGAAAACTCTCAGGTACCCTAATCTGACTATAAGTTTACCCTTCTTACACCTTAGCATCTTCCTCATGATTTTTTTCTTCTGAATACATTGAGACTGACATTGTTGTCTGTAATCCCCACCAAAGTGGGAAAATCAATTAAATAACTATCCATTGTTACAAGCATTGCAAAGAGCTGCTACTCCTATACAAATATGTTTTTCAGCAAGACAGTGCAATTTGATGTGGCACTCTTGTTTGGAAGATGTGCAAATTAACCACGCAAGTACAGTATTCCTGGCTGAGTGAAAATATCTACATCTATATTATTTTTATACCTTATCTGTATCACAGCAGATGTCTCAGAGCAGCTTTCCGTGCAAGCACTGTCTTGTAAGAGGGGAGTCCAACACTGAAACATAGAGAGGTTCCATCTCACAGGGCTCAGACCATCAGTGATAACTGTTGTAACTTCTCAGGGTCTTCAAGCTTTTGAAGAAGAAAAAAAAGGTGGAGACAAAGAAACCCTGAGTAAAATAGACTACTGGATTGTTACTGCTAATAACTTTTGTCCCAGTTGCACACTCCTTTCCAAAACGAGATAGGAAGAAAGCCAGATGATTTCTGGCTGAAGCAGAATGGAGAAAAGTAAAAGCAATGCTGCAACCATTCCTTTCATGCTTCCACAAACAACTACAGGGAAGTGTGACGATTCAATGGCAAGATGGCAGAGAGAGGTGTTCAAAGTTCTCTGATACTGTTATGAAGCAAACAAATTCCTGAAAAGTACTTTTTGCTTTAGCGTGAATCTGGAAAAAAAAAAAACCTCTAAACCAATGACTGCCAAGTAGCCTCAAAGAAAATGATATAAAAGATCCCTTCCCTCTTCTCTTCTAACTTACTCCACTTCCTGCCTCCTTTCTCACTCTACTGCTTTCCCTTCAGCTAATCATCCCTGAAAAACAAAACAAAAGAAAATAAGGCTTTTTCATACTGAGGAGCTGGAATGACCCTCAAATACTGCCACCAAGAGGATGCCCTATCCTTCTTGCCATTATTTCTCTTCTCTACTAAGGTCATGCCTTCTTTAAGTAGGGAATTACATTTGTTCCACAGTGTCTAAAACAGCCTCAGGTTTGCCTGGTTCCTCTTACTATATCAAACAACAAATAACAACTAGAAATGACACCAAACTGTATGATAAATAAAATTGTGAAGCAACACACTTAACTTCTTTCAGCTGAAATGTTTGTCTTCACCCAGTATAATTTGGGAGGGACAATGAAGAAAAGGTGAAATATCTGGTATGATTCCCCCTCACTTCTAAGTGCACTTATTTACTGTGTACTTACACTATTTAAGTGAACTGAAGCAAGACCAACAGCATCTGGTCAAGAACTTTTACCCTCTTCCAAGATCATCTAAATAAGAACAATTTTTATTAAGAAAAAAATGGGATTCAGGAAGCAGATAAACCCACAAATTAATTTTACCCCAAATCCTGTAATAATTGACATCCTGATTTCCTCTCAAAATTTCAGCACTTTAAGTGAAAGAATTACTCAAAAAGCAAGTTTTCTTATACATATAAGTATCTGCAGATTCATGTTGATGTTATTTTGTGAGTTGTGAAGCAATACAGAATTTGAGTCAGTGATGCCTGAGACTTGGTTCAAAAGGGCTGATATTTTATACTTATTTACCGAGACCTGTTTTTATTTACATTAGAAGATTTTTTAGTGTATAAATTCAATATGCCGCTTGTTTTGTAAGTCAGTGACTTTGTTGATTCTCTGTCTCAGACATTCATTAACCATTTAACAGCTGAAGTAAACACTCATTGCCATGACATTTTGGGTGGGATTCTTTTGTTGGTTTCAATTTAGGAGACTATATTTAGTGAATGAGCATCTAAGCTTCTGTCAGTGAAGACAGATGTGTCAAATCAGTTGTCTAAACACAGGCATCTAGAGCTGTTTGGGCTATCTGGGATGTTTGCAAAGCAGATATGACACAGGTCCTATGGGAAAGTTAAGTCTCTCTGGGATGGCAGCAGAAAGCAGGCTGGGATACATTAGCTTGTCTGCAATGACAAGACAGGCCTTTTTTAGGCAAATGAAGTAAACCTCAAATAAGCGCACTGAAGAAGAGCCCTTCAGTAGATATCTACTTTTGGTCAACTGACTTGACTCCATTGACGAGATCAAGGACATTCATGTCCTCAGTCCACCCTTGGTGGTGGTGAACCTTCCAAATTAAAGAGAATTCACAGCAAGTTTACATCACTGGTCCACTACAAAACAAATTTTGTGACAGAGACCCAATGGGAAAAAATGCAAGATTCCAGTAGGGATTGTTCATAACAATTCCCTCACTTTCAGAAATTGCTGACATTTTGAGAGCAAAGCAAGATGTCACATGATATTCAATTATTAGATTATTAGAAGACATGGAGCAATTCTTACAGCAATGCCATGTAGCTAGAAAAAGGGTGAAATTTTCCCTGCTTCTTTCTGAGAAGCTGGAACACATATTGATTTGTGTATTGAGACTGATGTCCAGTCACTTCACATGAAGTTTATGTGACATTCTGACTGACTCTTATCCAGATTATCAAATTGCCACAACCCACCATCATGAATGAAAAAAGAATGATACTTTGGCTGATCAACAACGTCCACCTAAGTTGCAAGTATTTAAAAAACAGTAATTTAAAAACCCTTGTGCAGATAAGTATCCAAACTTTACTGAATTCAAATAACATTTGGGCCTCTAAATACCTGAAACTACTTTAAAAATCCATGTATAAGAGTGTATAACTCCCCTGCACTTGCACTGACTGCTGAAGAGAGATATAAGTGTATATTGCACTATCCAGCCACCAGCACCAGAACCAGCCTAGACACAGCATCCTAAAGGTTGTTTGCAATTGATTTCCTGAGTTTCTCAGGCAGGCTTTGAGCCTGCAATGCTCAAGGCAACTGAAGCTATGTTACCTAGACTGACTGAGTTGATGGCACAGTTAGTCTAACATATGTATAGTACACTCCTAAATTTCAGTAACAAGTTTCAACTCAGGAACCCTTACGTAAGTACCAGAGATGCAAGTACAGTCAGTTAAATTATTTCACCAGAGCAATACAAAAAACCATAACTTAGAGTGTCCATGCTTTAAAAAGTAGTTTGAAGCCAGGGGCTTTTCCTGTGATGGCAATTTACAATGTCTTATGAATCTGTCAGCTTCTCTAGGTTTAAATTTACATTTGTGAGTTTTAACTCCAGAATTCTCTGATTTAGACTTGACAACACCTAGCATGCTTTTTATATAGCCTCAAAAATATGCCATAAGCTGTTTTGAACATTAAAGGTACATAAGTTTCTCATCACTGAATTCAATAAAAACTTAGTTATCAAAATAAAAGAAATCAGAATTACATTCTCAGTGAATACTTAATGGATGACACTAATAGGGGTAGTTGTGAACAAACGCTACTTGGGAAAACAGTTTTCAAGTCAGTTAAAAGAGTATTCAGTTAAAAGTTTCAAATTTCTGAGTTACATTCATTGCTTTCATTCAGCCCAGAGAAGATACAGTTCCCATTAGACCTTCCAGTTTGACTGCCAAAATATTAAAGAGCTCAGAAAAGCAGCCAGAGTTCATTCTGATATGGGATTTGGATATGTTTGCCTTTTTAAAGTAATTTTGACTCTATTACTTCATTATTTCTTGTTACGTCCTGTCTCAAAATCATTGCTTTAGCCACTGTAAACATGAGCATGTAACAACTTTATTATGAATTCTGTTCTGATTAACAGTCATCAAGCCCATATTTCATTGAAACAATCTGCATTTGTGAGAAACACGCTAGAGGCCAAGCAATCCTGAGCTGCAGTTATTTTAACAGCACGTCTTAACGCAGTTACTTTGTTGTTTTCAATGCAAGGAAGAAAATTAGGTTATCACTTCATAAATATCATATCTATTTTTACAGCAGAATTTGTAGTTGGATCCCCATCTATTGCAATATACATGGACTGATTTTCAAATACATTGATAAACTTACCAAGAATATGCATGTGCTGCAATACAAGTTTAGCTCCTTTGACTGGACCTAAAAGCTTAATCCTGTACACAATGCTAGACTGTACATGCAATACTTCCATGATCTTTTTCTTTTCTGCTGCCTTCAAAGTAGATCTTCCTTACCACTGCAAAAAGACACTTCCATATTCACACACAGACAAGCAAGACAAGCCCTTCTCTTTCCTCTATACTTTCTCTTTCCTTGAACCCCTCTTCCCATCTCTATAACTAGTGCTCCCTTCTAAGGAGAAGTTCAAAGACTGAGAAGTTTAGTACCATTTAGATAAGCATGAAATCTTGTTGCTTATCCCAATTACACAAAACCTCTAAGTCTTTTGAACTTTTTCTTTAGAAGGGAGCACACAAAATTTTATGCTTATTCAGGACACCTGGATTTTCAAACCTGAGCTGGAATTTTATGAGGATAGTCTCTCTCTTGTGGTTTTGTAGAGGTACTAGAGTGAATACAGAAATAAGAGAAAAAAAAATTTTCCAACCATCCTCCTGTCTCATCTTCTCTTTCTGTAAGATGAAACAGATTAAATTACTTATCCATCACAAGAAAGCTGTCAGGGTTTTTAATTCACAACCTATTGCATATGCATTACTTCTCAGAATGAACATGATATGTTGCTACCTCTTAATGTATTTCAGCACCAAAAGTTCCAGACTGAACAGTGCAGAAAAAAAGGAAAACAGTGTAAGGAGACTTTTTTTTTTGTTTATGTTAACAATAGGAAAACTGTATCTAAATTTGTCAGCATTTAGGCTTGCATATATTTCATATATTCCATTTTTCTTATTTAAGTTTTGGCATCACAAAATGACATTCAGATTTCCCTTTATCACTTTCCAGATTGAATAAAATCCTTGAGATTATGATTTTGCCTTTTAGTCTTGAACCTGATCTCCTGCTCCTTAGCAATAACATCTATAGACTAGCTGAGCACTTCAGCTTATGCTTTCTTTTCTATAGTTACCACTGTTGGCAAGAGCATGATTTTGAGGATTACATTAGAGAATATTATTGAAAGGCAAGTTTAAATGGTCAGAGTATTGCCCCACAAGAAGGGACTGACAGAGACAGCAAGGTGTCTGCCCTTCTGGTGGTTCCAGGCTACTTAGCTGGGTTTCTTCCCAGGTCCCTGGTTAAGACAGCACCCTCAGACACATTTACGTTTCATACCAGTGGTTCTTAGAGAGTGCAGCAGACCCACAGTAAAATAATGAAAGTGCCATTATTTAACATTAAATGTCATAACACTTGACAGGTTCATGTAAATGAGGAACTTAATAGGCAAAAAAAAAAAAAAAAAGAATGTTTCTTTTTCTTTAAAGAGAATTCAGGACTAAAACAACAACTGATCCAGGCTGGAATCCACAAACACAGTGCCTGTGGTGACACACATACACACAAATTAGCTTCTCTTAGTCTCTCTGCTTTTTCGGTCAAGAAAGAGTAGTTCTCCTATTTTGATATGAATTGCATAATTCTCAGAAAAACCTTCTCTATTTTACCCTTTCTTCAGCTGTTAGGAAGACAGAAGGAAGAGACAGAGGGAAAGGAAGGGGAGGGAGGGAGGGAGAGTGATGAGGGCTGGGCTGAGTGGCAGCACAGAAGACGACCAGCAGTTTGGGTCCCCACCTTCCCTCCCTCTCTGTCAGAAACACAGCAGAGGTGCTTTCAGACCTAAATGGAGAAAGTCAGTGTGTTCCTCCCCTGTTGTCACAGCAAACATAGCAGGTCCTCCTGATGTGGCTTTCAGCTTTCTCATCTTCTTGCCTTGTCAGAAGGTTGCCATCGTTTAGAAAGGTGCACAGCATTTTGAAAGGATGAGGGTATAAAACGCAATTCAATCCTTTACAAAAGAGAGAGGGAGAAGGGGAAGGGGAAAAAGAAAGTGTCAGGTGCTACAGAGTGACTGGATGAGGACAATGTGCACAAATAAAAATAGCAAATTGATCGAACTCTTGCTCCTCTGAAGCAGGGGCAGAAAGAAATGATACATGACAAATACTGCCAGAGCAAAGCAGGAAGAGGAAAATGTAGTTTATGACAATGTGTGAAGGCAAAGGATTACGTGACACCAGCAAGGGGAAGGTCACCCTCCCCCCCCCCCCCCCCAAAAAAGCACTAGTTCTACAATATAATACTGACATGGAAAGCTTTGTCTTTACTACTAACTGCATTTTAGCTATGTACTTTTACAGTAACAGCAACAAAGGCTGCTTATATATTGTACTACCAAAGCCTGATGAGGTGGGGTTTTTCTCTTTTTAGCTTTTCTTTAAAACTTCATGCCAGCAAATCCCCTCAAATAATCAGGTTGCCCACATCTTTTCCCTGCACAAAAAAAATGTCCTTGTATGCAGGATTTGTAGCTTTTCTTCTATTCTATTCCAAGAAAGGTTTCACCTTTAACATTTATTATTTTTGTTTTGTTGTTTTTACAGTTTTAAGCCTTTTTGTTGTTGTTGCATAATGCATCTAATTCACAAAACAAAGGAAAACCAATTTTTCTTAGCATTTTCTCTTTTTTGCTCTTCCTGGATGACAACAAACACCATTATAATTCCTAAAAACAGGACTATAAAGCCCTGGCACTACTGGAACCAGTCAATTTGTTAACTGCTGAGAGGAACTTTACTTAATGTGACAATGGCTGCCCTCAATCAAGAGTTTCAAAAGATTTCTGTTCCTAAATGACTGTTATGGAAAGGATATTACCTGACTCAGAAATTACAGCAGGATGTTGGCAAGCTCTAAGTTCTCTGGGCAGGACTTCAACAGTCCAGCTAGATTCTTTTCTACACTGTCAGCATCCACTTGGCCACAACCCAATCCCATTTATCCTGGAACAGCCATGACCAGTCTGGACAAAAGGGAAGAAAGTAGTGAGCTAACAACTCTAAACTCATGTTTCTCTGTAAATTGTTCTAGTCTGTCCTGAACATGATTTGAATCAATTATGTGAAGCATGTGGACAGAAAGCCCACAGTACTGAGCAAGTGTACAACATCCCAGAGATCTAAGAATTAAAGGAGAAAGTCCTAGTATAGGCATTCAAAATATATTCAGAGTTATTTAGCTGCTGGGGTTGAAATAACTAGTAAGTTTAAAAGATGCTATGAGATGGGTGTATTAATTAAGAAAACTGTAACTGTTATCATATAAATGGTTTACAATAAAAAATATGTGATATTATGACCTAAAGAAGTTAGTGGGAGAATATGAATGCAACACATCATACATAGGTATCTAAATCTGAAAGCAGATCTCGTAATACTCATTAGAAAGTTACAGGTATTCCATCACTATTACCGATTTTATGTAACTAATGAGAGAAGACAGAAAAAGTTACTACTGATTATAATGGAAGTACAGAATCTTAATCCACATAATCAAGCTTAATTAAAGACTAAGAAGTAATGCATACGAGCAGATCTGTAATTTTTGCCTTCCCTGATCTTTAAGTTAGTCATCACACTTCTTTATCATCTCCAGAATGTGTATTTTCATCAAGTTTCACTAAGGCTAGCTGGCTTTCAAAAGAGAAGTTTTAATAAAAAAGATTATTC
Organism: Monarcha castaneiventris obscurior; assembly: GCA_026261815.1. Lineage (NCBI taxonomy): Eukaryota > Metazoa > Chordata > Aves > Passeriformes > Monarchidae > Monarcha > Monarcha castaneiventris. Next base: position 7,799,772 of record JAMPIT010000388.1, read on the forward strand.
AAATAATAACAATTGTGAATAACCTGGATAAGTAATTTTTTATCCAGGTTAAATAAGCCCCACACTTGGTTTTGGCACTTTTGGAATAAGAGGTTTACACACCTAGTTTGCTTGGTTCAGTTGCTCTTATTTTCTGACATGTTTTCACCCTTGTCCATGATTCAAAGGCCAATAATATCCCAACAGGCACTACAGTGATAGACCATTCTCTATTCAGTAGCTGTAGAAATCTTTAGACAAAAACTTTTCCATAAGCTTCTTACATTGAAACTCTGAGCTACTGGAGAAATTAAATCTTACACTTTGGATCATTTTATATCACATTTTTCATCATTACTCATGTGTCATCTGTTACCTCTCCCTACCAAAACCGTTACATTGTGCTTTAAACAAAATCAGCTCCTTCAAGCTGAGAATGACAGCCAGTCAGTGCATAGCACATTTCATGATAAGTCAAGAAAACTTTGTCAAAGACACCCAGACTTCACTTTTTTACAAAATGAGGTTTATAATGAGGTTGTAATCTTCAAGCAGAGCTGTGCAGGATCTCAGTCTATGAGGCTTTATCCTAAAACTCATACTGAGAATTTCAAAACAAATTTGAAAAGTCTGCAGAATTAAAGGTCTGTAAACTGACATGCAATGGATATGCTTAGCCTACATCAAATATATGTCAGCAATAAGGACTGCCACTCAAGAAAGAAATTTTGCTGGACGTTGCAGGTTGTCATCTTTAAGGCTGCAGTTCTGATGCAGACAGCTCATCTATTATGCTCCACAAGTCCCCAGTTTGTGGATATCTTAGTACAGAACTATCCAATTAATTGCTTGAAGCTGTAGTAATGTTATGCATGACAAGCAGGAAAATTGCTCTGATTAGGCAAAAGTGCAGAGTCAGACCTCAGAACAATGCGGTTGTATTTCCTTGTGAACACACAGGACAGAAAAACTACGACAGCTCTTCTTTTTGAGGGGATGTGAAATAAGTACTTGATGCTTTCATTAAAAATCAAGTAAATAGCATTTTTATATCATTGCAGTCACAGAGGGCCACCAGACCCCTTTTACTGAAGGAGAAACATCTGTCTTTGAATGGCATGCTTGGAACAACATTTCCTCTTCTCATTGGAACATCAACAGAAATTCTCTCTACTGGAATTACAAGAAGAGAAGCAAGCATACCTCAGCTAGAATCACTGCAAATATATTGCCATTTCTTTCTCTCCTACTCCTGAGAATATTTAATCTTTTCCTAAGGAATCCTTCCAAATATGTTTGTAGGAGAGACACAGCAGTCTGACCACTTCAGGAGAGCACAAATTTCAGTCCATCTGCAAAAAAGGCATTAAAACTGAAACAAGTGAATAATTAAATATGATAGAAAGAGAAATAAAGCTAAATCAGAAAAGTGTTCTACCTTAAGACAAAAAAAACAGAGGAATATCAGACATTTCATAAGCCAAAAATAACAGAGACAAATAAGGTATCTTGTGTTCTAGTTTCACAAGTAACAGGTTCTAGCAGCAAGGCAGAGGTCAACCTGGAACCAAAAAAAAAGTTAAAATAAGAAATTAGTAAACAGAATAGAAGAGAAATATCATTACTGATTAATCTCAGAAATCATTAGGAAAAAATAACATGCAAGTAATTAAATGCAGCTCCCTATATTTTGGAAATCCTTTTAGGCAAAGGATGTTGACCTCAGGCCATGAGATTAGCAGGGAAATTGCCTAAATCAGCTGAAAAGTCTTAGTTAAAGCAGTAACATTCAGGATTATTGTAATCATTTTTCATAGTCTGAGTAAAACAATAATTTCTTTATATTATATTAAATTGTATTTCATAGTTTCATAGGAATACACCACAGTTTGAATAGGAATACACCACGTGTGTCAATGTATGCATGTATGCTAAAAACGTACAGTTGCACTCTTACATCTTTCTGGAACACAGACCTGTATGATAAACAACACATATATTTAAAACACTATTCACATAAACAGCATAAAAACAAGAAATAGGAAGAACATGAGAAGTAACGTGACCTAACCTTGAACTTATATATGCCCTTAGCAGGAGGTTACACCAGACAGTTTCCAAAGTTCCCTTCCAGCCTTAACTGTTCCTTGGTTTTCAGGTGGGGTTTTTTTATATAAACTACAAGCAAATACCTTGCCTTGTGAAGCACCTTGTGGTTCCCCACTAGGGATCAGTTTTGGGAAGCAGTAGCTGAGACAAGTTGGTGCCACAGGGTCCCACATGATCTTACAGTTGTGGAGCTGATGGAAGCAATGACTTTCCCAACACCCAGAGGCCAAAGCTTGAATCCAAACAGCCTTCTGTCTTCTGACCTACTACAGATTTCTTAGATACAATGTTTTACATAACTATTAACTTTTGTAATCGCTGTAGAACAAAACAGTCTGAAAGGATAAAAAAAAAAAGTTAAATTGCAGACATGAGGTGAAGTTCTTGAGAAATATAATACAAATGAGACATACCTAAAAGTTCATATGCAGAATATTGGGGTTACAAAACAGTTTACAGACATGAGCAAGAAGAAGGAGTTTTTTTCTGGAAAATTTTGAAAAAAGGAGGAGAAATCAGAGTATAGATAGAAATTATAACAGCCATAGCACTTAGAGAGAATTACAAAAAGATAATAAATTGAAAGAACTGGAAACAGATCTCAAAAAAAAAAAAAAAAAAAGCCCTTCAGTGATTTGAGTTTCAAATAATTGTTCGGTTATCAGTTTATTATAAAGTGCTGAAAATTATACACCAGGTTTTTCAGAGAAGTGGTAACAAGAACTAAATAGCACATTGCTTCTCATCTGTGCCATAAACAGCCACACAACTCCGTTCATGCTGAGAGAAACCAGTGAAGTGCTGAGTTTGCATTAAATATTTGGTCTGTAACTATATGTGAACCCTGTATTGATTACTTTCCCCTTTCCCTGTGATAAGCATCACTCCAGGTGGACACAGAAGAGCTGTCAGAAGTGGCATGCAGAGAGCAGGCACGTCTCTTGCTAGAGGCCCCTGTTAGGACCAAAAGCAGCTCAGGAACACTGAAGAGAGCCGACAGCGGGTAATCCTGACCCTCTGCTGAAGCCACATTAACTACTTTTGGGTTTGCAAGACAGAGGATGAGATAGCACCAAGACAGCTAGCCTGGGGACAGGCTTCAGGTTATTAAGACAGCTACGGGGTTAGCCAGGAGGGATACAAACTTCGGAGAATTTTCCTGAGGGGAAGGGGGAAAATGGGAGTTAAGACCAACCAAGCAGCGTGCCTGGTAGCAACAGTTATACGATGGCAGCCTTCAGCTAGCCAGAGGCGTCCATGAAAACTGCACAGAATCAGTTCTGAAATCCAACAGTAATGTCCATTTGTTGTAGAAATTAATTCCCCAAAGAAGAGAGCAAAGGAAAAAAAATCAAACATAGCAAATTTTTCTGACATTACAAAATGAAGTGCAAGTCTATAACCTTCTCAATATACTATCTCTGTTAAAGTAAGGACTTCATTTCTGATGACAGCCAAATCCCCAAATATTAGTAACGTGAAGTATTATTAGATATTGAACCACTGAAGAAATACTGTAGCAGAATAAATAGCAATGCTGTTCTATTTCTTTGAACTAGATTTCTGAAACAAAGCATGAGTCTTTCTGTAAACTACACAGGTGTAGCAGAGAAGCAGTATGACTGAATTATGGAATAAAATGTTTCTCTATCAAATACATTAAACCAATTAATGCAGATGAATAGGTACTGCTCGCTTGCTTCCCAGTAGCATTGGCTTGCAAATTATTTGCAAGAGGATGTTAAATTCTCTCTTTGGTATAGATCCAGCAAAACCACTGCCAGATCACACCTCCTGGGAAATGTGGGACTTGGCATGGGATTTGGCACAAGACTTTACAAATGTCAGCTTTCCTGTAAAAACATCAGGTCTGTTGTCATGAAAACATCAGTTATAAGTAATTTCTTTTCTTAATATTACTAGCCAATACAAATAGAGAGGGGATGAGATGTCAGTCATGTGCAGCCATGCACTCAGAATTGGATTTTTGTAACAGAATTTCCCAGAATAGAAATATGAATTTTGGATTTTGAAATGGATGCCCATATCTTGGATCAGTACGTTGTATTTAAAAGTATCTCTGCCCTGTACTTCAGAATGCCTGTCATGAAGTAACTGACAATTACCAAACAGCATGAGCTAGGTATTCGTGTGTAATCCAGAATTGCTGGGGTACCACCCCATTTCTTTTTCTTTAAAGAAACTGGTATCAAATTATGGGGTTTTTTTAATTAATGTTTCTCAATAATATAAATCATTAGAGAAAAGTTACGATTTTATCAAGATATTCATGGCAATAAATTCAGCCGTCTGTGATGTTATTTTACCAGTCTGGCATGCAATGAGTTGCACTATAGTTCTGAATCACTACAGCTAAGCTCCTGGTATTACCAAAATTTTAAATGGTTAATTAGTAACTCATTTTAATATAGTACCTAATCTTTGGGAAAGCAGTGAATACCTGCTCCAGGAAAATGCAAGTCACCTTTTAGAAGATGACTATTAAGTCTGAGGAGCCAGAACAAACTTCTGGGCTGAATGGACTTCTTACTCCATGCAGCACTCCAATAGATCTTGATCACTTCTGTATCTATCAACATGCCAGGACATAAGCAATCAGCCCTCTGAGTCACACATTATATTTGCACTGGGCTCTCCTCTTGATAGTGACAGCAATCACACCTGCACCTTAAGAAAAAACACTGCTGAAGATCACAAAATTAGAATTTTCCAAATCATCATCTTTTCTAAAATTCCCTTTTTTGAAACAAACTTTATTTGACTGTATATTTTTATGTCTAGCCTTTGAGTAGAGCAGTTATCCAGGAAGAAAGACACAGAACAAATCTCAGAAGTAAAAGCTTCAGTATGGGACCAGTGTCAAAGTAGGTCAATTTTTAGGACTAACAGCCTTGACAGTATCCCTTTAATATGTTGATCTGTTTCTGTAAAGCACATTAAGAAAAGTTTAGCGTGAAAGAGGCTACAAATGTGTTTGATATGATATGGCAATAAGTGTACATTTTGAGCATACTAAAGCTGCCAAAGTACAATTTAAACTGCTTTTCTTTACTAGCTAAGGGTCCAGTTCATTGAAAAATAAAATCCAGACTTCTGTACACTAGAAGCTGCAGAAAATCTGGTTTTCTGTAACATCTGTAACCCTCTGTATATATTTTCAAGGTGGAATCTACATCTTTCTTTGAGAGATTATGGATATTATTTGTCCCTTTGAACCCCTGAGAAACCTCAAGTTGAGATTGGGAAGTTGTCCATACAGAACTAGGCAAAATCAATTGCCTTGAGAATTTAAAAGTTATGAGTACTTTGTTTTCAAGAACATTTCTGAATCACCTCATTTGTTGGTTTATGTTACTTCTGATTAGTTTCTTAAGTCCCTTATACAGACGAAAATCTATTTGATGAAAATTTGATTCTGTAAGACATATACATCATATTTACAGGCATTGATAAGGAAAACACACAATATAGAAGAGTGAGAACTTCTATTCAAAGAGAATTCACTAGTTATTCTTGTTTTCTGTTTTGATTAACACAGACATTAAATCAGTGGTTAATGCATGCAGAAAATATCTTGTACAGATAGTTCAGGAAGTTGTTCTCTGTGAAAAAGGGTAAAGTTTAAAAGTCTCAGATTTCATAATGAACCCTTCCTAAACAAACTCAGTGAGGAAAATCCCTTAATGTTTGGCTTCATAAGAGAAGCAAATACTGATGGAGAAGCAATTACTGATGTTTTACATTTACATCATTCTGACTTCATTGTTCCCACTGCTGCCCACTATGAAAATAAGCTGGGAGCATATTCAGTAGTTTTGCTTTATTGCTTTACTTGTAAATGTTATCCTGTAGTTTTCACCACTTTTGTATCACTTGCAGTAAAGGATACAGTCATCACAAGCTCTCTTTCAACATCTTTTATCATCATCTATTCAGAGATGCATCTGAAAAAGCAGACAGGTTTTCAAGCACACCAGACCTTCTTCAGGCCTGCAAAGGGAAACAGCCAAACTTTAACAAGCACAGTTATACACACATACAAGCCTGTAACCTGAACAAATAAACAAATGAATCTGAATAGCAGTGTTCTAACCATCTTCTAGGAAGACATCTGGAGTTGCTTCCAAAATATTTTTAGAAGCGTAAACACTTAAGGAAAGGCATTAAAACATGTGGCAAAGTAATCTACTCTTAGAAGAGGCTTAAAAAACTAAAATTCCATCACTAAGCAACTACTAAGGCTAAATAAAATGAAGACTGACATTCTACAAAATATCAAAGAATGAAAAGACATAAAATATACATTAATACAAAAATATATTTTCAAGGAATATACGCACAACTGTTAATTAATGGCAAATGAGGATCAAATAATTTTCTTGTGCAGAGCCACATCTACCAAAGTGTAAAACATGACTCATTGTGCAACATCAATATAAAAACAGTCAGATCAACAGCAGGCACTTGTTATCTTCAAGCAAATGAACTCCCAAGACTTCAACCATAATTTCCTTACACCAGCTTTGATTTATGGCAACAGAGTGTTCCCTTTGAAATGGGGGGGGGAAGATATCCTACAGTTTCATAGTTTTATGATAGAGTTTAATCTCTTTGTACTCATTCTCAGCACAACTGGGTAGAAAGCAGACAACAACATTTTAGCTGTCAACAAGTAATGTTTAAGTTAATTTTTTCCTCCTAAAATTATAACAATTAGAAACATATCCCTGAACTGTTTATCTTTCCCTGAAACATGCTTCCTACATTTGGCACAACTCTTACATTGCTGTCCTGATGGAATCTAAAAAAAAATCATACTTTGGAGAAAATAAATTTTTTTAGAAAGATGGGTCTTATGCTAGCTTCCAAACCAATCTACCCACTGAGCAACCCTCTGAAATTCTTATCTGCAGAAACAATAGTGGCTGGGCTAGTTGTCACAAATTCTCATTTTACAATGCCTCTTTTCCCTTGGAGAAGTTTTACCTAGCGTTTTTTCCTTTATATACTTTTCTTCGCTTTCCAAATTCATTTGTTTTAGATGGCACACCCTCTATTTCATTGCTCCTTTCTCCAGATACAATGTATAAAGAAACTTTTGGTTTAGAATGATCAACTGGGAATATAAATTACTAAAGAAAGTTATTTCTCTAGAATTTCTTCAGCAACATCTTAATTAGCAACAAAGGGAAAGAATGGGTAAGTCAAGATTTTGTGCTGCAGGACATCTGAAAACAGCTGCCTGATCACCTGATATTTTTTTCATATCAGACACCACAGCACAAAAATATTATCAGAACAAAATTCTTCACTAATCTGATTCAATACAGATAAGCAGAAAAACATGTGCTTCATCCTTGAAACAAAAATCCTTCTGCACTGAATAGATAAGATATGATATGATAAGATGCATTTATAAGCAACAAGTGTTTAGGTTTTGGGGTCTTTTTGTTAAATATTGCCTTGATGCATCTCACAAAACAAAACAAAACAAAATAAAAAGCTCTGAATCAAAATTATGAAGTAGTGCTCTCAGCCACTGCTGGCACATAAGAGTCCATCCTGAAGCTGAGAGTGCAGAAAAAGAAATTCCAAAGCTACAGCAACAGTCTGCTGCATACACCTCTTCCCTACAGCTTTGCTAAAGTGCAGCCAAGCCAAGATCATCCATCAGCCCTGCCCACCCAGAGAGCCTAGCTGTGCACATGGCTGTGTCCAAAGGCTGGCAAACTGCAGTCACAACAGACTCAGAGGAGTGGGAGAGACTGAATGGATGCTACATCCTAACAAAGCCTGCCAAAGCTGAAGCACAGCGACTGCTCCTGCAATGCTGACAGGCAGCCTTCGAGTCAGCTGGGAGGAGGGAGCCACAGCCAAGTGTTGTTTAACCCGCAATGCCAAGCAGGTATCTGAACTACCTCTGCTTTCCTTTTCTTTGGTAGCAGCCACATACTGGTGGAAGTGGAGTTTTGTGCAGACATGAGTAAAAGAGCTACAGAGATGCAAATTGCTGAGGTACTCAGGGAGGCCTCTCAGTTCAGTATCACGGCAGCCTTGCTCTGGGGACCACACATCTCATCCCCTTACACAGGAAATTCCATGTTCACAGTTTGAAGATTTAGTGCAAAATCTTGTTGGATAAACCCTCTGTGCTGAAATCATGTGAATTGGTGCAAAACCAGCTTTGTACATTTGGCAGCCAGGAGCCACAAGTGAAAATCTCTAAGTGCATCTAGCCAAATATTTCCAATTAAGTGACAATCACCAAAACTTTAAAAGAACCTTTTTCTTCTGTTTCTGTGAACCATCTTTTAAGTATTAACTTCACCATTCCTTTAGTATGAAGGTAACCCATTCAGATAACTTACAGTAAACAGGGAATAGCAGATTGGAGCAGACTGGGGAGACTACGTACACTATGTACACATTTGCTATCTGCTACCCCAATTCCATACAGGAGATGGGAAATAAATGTGTTTCTTGTATAACAGTGAACATTTCTCCCCTAAAAGTATATCACTGAGGTGGACAAACAGGAAAAACAATCTGTTCTTAAGGGCACTGCATTGCAGGGTTTCAAGTGCAGAAAAAACAGCATCATGTGAAAAGCAAGTTCCTAAAAGGTAGTGCTATCTCAGAACACAATACTTAATATTTGAGCACACACAAGTACAAATAGGAGAAAAGAGCTGGGTGGTCATGTTACAGCCTTCAATGAAATAAAAACAATAAATCACAGTGAATGACAGCAGCAGCAAAGGAGTGGAATATTCAAGACTAAGAATGAAAGAAATCCTCCACTGAAAGAAATCCTTCCCAAATTCCCAAATTTATATGAAGACAAAGTATTTAGGGTTAGACAAGATAAGAGATCAAAAGGCTGAAATTATGTTTGTTTAACTGGGTTTATGAAAGGGTATATTAAGAGGTGAGCTGCACAAACAAATTAAGTTTATGTAGTTTTGACACATCCAACAAAAGTAGTGAAAACCACAACTATCACAGGGAAACAGCAGCGGGTAACCAGCTCCAGCAAGGGAATGCTTTGGGAGATGAGAAAGATGATACAGATCACTTGACAAAAAGGGATTGGGAAGAGCAAAGCCTTGAAGTGTTGTACCTTCTGATAATTCAGATTTCAACTTTGTCATGGTATACTATAATCAAAATGCAGGTAACAACATGACAGAAACAGAAAGAAAGCCTGAGGTTATTTTCACTTAAGACAGGGGAGTTGCCATGTAAATTGCTGAGAACTATTTGGCCTCCAGAACTTGCCTGGCCTCCTTTCACTCCAGGAGTGAACATGACAAATCAGGCTCCCACCAGGTGTCTGGAAGTACCTGCTGGAGTCAAGGCTACAAATATTTGGTAATTTCTTGTTTTCACAACACTGTTACTGCTTGAACCCCTCTCCACCCCACCCTGGCATTTCGCACTGACCCACTCTGCAGGTGATGCTCTACTTATCCGAAAAAATATTTTTTTCCTAGGATAAAACCCCTTCAGCCTATCTCCCCAGCTACTGGTCAAGAGTGTTGCTGAAGAGACCCCAGTGTGAGCTAAATTCTACACTTACTCCAACTATTTCATGCACTATGGGTTTGAGAATACCACTGTATTAGTAACAATTAAGAATTTAAGAATACCACTGCCCAGTTATAGTACAAAACATTAGAGTTAAAAGTTTACATACATTTCCAAGTGCAGATTGATTCAGCTGGCAATTCCTAATATTTTTAGTGAACTCAGATGAAATTATTCTAGCTATTAAGTGATCTTTTTGCATGGTTTTATAGCAAACTCTTTTGATTTATTTTTACATGCATATTTAGGTGCACATAATCACATGTTCATTTAGCTGCTCTGAGGTCCAAAATGCTAATTTTGAGCTTCATTCTTTAATTGTGCTTTTTAAAAACTTATAACTGCTTAGCTTCCAGACAAAACCAAACTAAGAGTTATTTTAATGCATAGTATAATATATACTGTTCAGTTTAAACATTACAATTTGATTAACAGGAGAGCTAAATTTATTGAAAAATATGTAAAAAAAAAGTTGCCATTTATATAGCTGATTTAGTACAAAATATTCTGAAATAATTTCATCGCTTTAAGTGCATGCACTTCGATTTTCTTCCATTTTGTATATTCTGTAGCTATAATCAAGGCTTATCAAAGCTAGCACTGAACAAAAAATAAGCCTGTACTTACAACATTTTTATAGACTAACAGTAATTTAAGGATAGCAAGTAGCTAAGTTTATGGTCTTGCTTTAATTTATTCTTTTAATTGCAATCAGCACAATCTCAGTCTGAAGTATAAGACCTAAACTAAGACTTTGTAAAAGCTGCAGGTGGTAAGGACAGAAAAGAAAAGGATAAAACAAAGATTCTCATTATTCTTTTCACCAAAATCTAATTTTTGAAATAGTTTGGGGTTTTATCTGGTCCATATCTATTCTCCAGATGTAAATTCTTCTATTTCAAAGATACTTTTCCAATTTGTGTTGTAGCAAAACAAAAGCAGTTGAATTTTCTCTTTTCTGGTGTTTTTGGTATTTTCATTTCAAGGAAGTGATTCAAGTGGTCTAACTTTTAACCTCTGTCTAAATCAAGATTCTCCATCCCCAAAAATTCAATATAATCTCAGTCTGAATTTCGCTTATAAGAGGCACAAAAGGCCCAGTTTGGTCTGACAAAGATTAGAAGCACAAAGCACAAATTAAAATAAACAAACAAACAAAAACATGGCTACAAAGTTATCCTATAATATGTATGAGGCATAGCATCTGTAACCTACTAATATTTATGATATTTTGAGTAGTTTAACAGCTTACCAACTGTTTTGCTTTTTTTGGCTGTTGAACCCAACAACATATAATTGGCCAGAATTATGTCTGGACCAATTTTATGATGCCTTTAAATTTTTCATTCATCTTTCTTTTTCTACATTTGGTATGTAATAAAAATGTCGGCAGCCTTTCCCACAGTTCAACATAACAATGCTTCCTGATTGCTACAGAAAACACTTTTATAAGCCGAGATCATGGAGATGTCTGCAACACTACTGTCTGTGTTATCACACAGCCATTAATTATTTAAAATGCCCTGAAAACTGTAACCCTACTTTGAGCTTCTGGATATTTTATTAATACTTTCAGTGGAAATTAGACAATTATCTTTATTACTTTAATATCAGAATTTGCAACTGATATTTTCCAATAAAAGTACATCCTTTAGCTTTGGAGAAAGGAGGCTAGAGGCAGGGTGAAGGGAGATATAATGATATGTATTTACTGCTTTCATTCCATGAGACAAGACAGCAAATTTCTGATAGGAAAAGCAGCATTTCATATGAAAATCAAAAAGACAGAAAGTAAAACCTGAGAATGAGAAAAACTGTTTCTTTCTGCTTCAAACATGATACAGGAGTTGTCTATCAGCAGTATGAAATATCTGATGTCTTAAGATCTCCATTTTATATTTATATTTATATTATGAGATTTCAACTTTCCCCTTGGAAATTATTTACACTTTTTAAAATGAAATACAACTAAAAATCATTTTGTTTCACAATAGCCTCTGGGGGTTATAATTAATCCTGGAATTGCAGTAGCAGATGGAAACAGGTATGGAAGAACTATTAATTGTCAGTGATACAGTTTCACTGCTCAGGAGAACTGCAAGAAATCATACTAAAAGTTCTAGAGGAGAGTTGTAGGATTTTTTTCTCCTCTGGTATTTGTTGGACTCTTAAACGATTATTTTGATTATTTTTTCCTTCTCAGATTTCCTATAATTATTTGTTATATAAGTAAGATCACTAAATAGTGAATGATTTTTTCATCAGCCATATGGTCACCTCAGAGATGTAGGAATCTAGTTTAGGCCCCATGTGTGCCAGTAAGAGTTTACTGGCAATGTCAAGAACTCCACTCTATACAGAAGTGGACACGTAGCAGAGGAAACCTAAATCTGAGGTGACGCGGTGCCACAGAGAGTTTGTGTATGGATCCGACCTGAGATGCTCAAATTCTGCCCTGAGTCATATATATAAGGTCTGACATATTATGGAAAAACAGAAATTCACAACTTGGTTGATGTAAGGAAAGGAGGGAACTTCTAATTCATATTAAAATTTACACCAATGTGAAACAGTCAGCAGAAAAAAAAATGCCTTTCACATAGCAATGCTTCCATGTCTTGGTATTAAGAAGTTAATTATGTAACACCACTTGTGGAAAGAAGAATTGACTTTAATAGTCTCCAAGGTGGCAAATTTGAAAGCTAGAGGATAAACAGTTTTTAGACTGCTTATGATTGCTCTCACTGATTCTGGGCTAGACTGAAAATGTGAAGTAAAACATAAGAAATAAGGTTTTGCTCTACTAGAGTCAATAACAAAATAGGCTTTAGTTTATTCCAAGTATTTAATAAATGTGCAAAAAGATGTCTCTAAAAAAAACCCCAACAAACAAAGATAAACAAACATAGAAAGAAAAAACTTAAAATGTCACCATTTCTCCATTTCATTTCACTGAAACACTGGGAAATGTGTACCTTTTTTTTTTCTTTTTTTGTTCTTTCCATTTTTAGATATTCAGGAAAGAATTGGTATAAAATCCACTTTCTCCTTTTAGATAGCATTCATAAGTTTAAATGAAAGACCCATTACACTCACTGAATAACAACCCACAATGAAATTTATCAGGCAAGAAAGTAATGGCAAAATTAAAACTGGCTGGAATTTACAGCAGTACATTTTAGAGCACTAAAGATAAGAAAGAGACCTTTCCTAAATTTTTTGCACATGCTCTCAATTTTCATGAATTTTTTATCAAACAGGAGACCAAATTTGGGGAGTGGAGTCACTATAATCATGTCATTAGTACAGTCACTAGTAGTGCAGCAATAGTATAGTCACTACTAGCACTACAGAACAATTAAAGTTTATTTCAGTAGGATTATCATGGTCACCTGCAAAGTGAAGCCATAAGGTTTTCAATTTTAGATGTGGCTGACCACAGATTGACTTTTACATGAACTACTTGTCATCACATATCACACTTAAAGAAGAAAAAATAAAAGAAATGAAACCAGAAGTAGGTTTCTATCTCCTTTTCAAAACTTTAAAAACAAAAATATATTCATGATATGTGCATGCTGACAGCTGAAACATCAACAGTCAAGAAACAGTAAACAAAGGAAAAGCAGAATATCTTCACTTAAGTTTGGACCAGCTCTGTAGCTGTGGTAATTTAAATGCACCTCAAAATTGGTGGGAGACCCTACTTCAAAAAGCAGGCAAACAAAGAGAAATACCAAAATGACAAGGCCATAGGTGAAACTCAAGGTGCTTTTTACATGAACGTTTAGAAATGCTGCACTGAAGTGCGTTGATCTGGGAACCGACTTTATTGCTCATGTATATGAGCCATCACCCTGGTGAAAGGTTCTTATAATTGCATGTGCTAATTCTGTTAGTTGAGCACCGAGTTTCAGACAAAACAGTGTCAAGCTGGGAAGAGCAACCTGCAACACTTTTTCCATTCATGAAGGAGCCTACCTGAAAAGGGTGAAGTCCTTTGTCTCTATGTCGTTTGGAAATTATAATACAGACATCATCAGACTTTCTGACCTCATAACAACCCAAGACGATGTATTTTAACAATGCAACTTGCAACCATCTGTTGCTCGCTCTTTCGTAACCTAAATATGATTGCATCTCCCATGCCCTGCATGTGAATCTCCAACCTAAGCCAACAAATTACGGTGATTCCATGATCACATGTGATTCCATCTCCCACATACTCTGTTCAGGACTTCCTTGTCACAGAGGAGTATTATCTGTGTATGCTGAAAATAGGTATGAGCAAAAGAACTTATCTGACTTAAATTCCATCTGAATGTTTGGCATCTAGTCAGAGACATTGTTCTACACTCTCTCACATGACAGAGGTAGATTTACCCCAGGTATCTTTGATCCTCACCTGAAACAAATCATGCTCTATCTCCTGATTACAGAGAGAGCTTAATAAACTTAAAGTTGACACAGGAATCTAAAGTGAGTTAGATAACTCCCACCTATACATGGTTCAGTTTTCTTACTCAAATTCTGGATCTTGTTCAAGGCTGTTGCACAGGAGATTTGGTATCCTGAGCATGATGCTCCAGGGCTTCTATGTCAAACTCTTTGAGAAGAGAAGAAAGAGGAACAGAAGTACTTCCTTCATTCACACCATAGATACTAATAAAGACAAGGGCAGATGATCTTATCATTTTAACAAGTGAGAACAAACCTCAGCTATGCTAGAGCAACTAAAAAAACCCCAGTCTTTCCTTTTGATACAGAAATAAGCTTTAGGCAAATTGAAATTCTTGAGATTGTTCTCACTGACAAAAAGTTTTTCAAGATCTCTAAAATGCTCCAGTGAGGCAGATGCTGGACAGACAATGCCAACTCCAGATCTCTGAAAGGGGAACATAAAATCTAACCTCAAACAAGATGCATCTGTGTTGCACTTGTGTTTTACCAGCTCTCACAAAATAGAATGAAAAAATTGCTTTCTTTTTGGATGCTACGGTTGTTGGACCTCTTTCATGTTGAAGAATCTGTGCACTGTATTTAGTATGTAAGTAGACTGTAAAAATCCTATTTGTTAATTTAAACTTACTATTTAATTACAATGAAAAAGAAATCAAAAAGAAATATGTCAAACTTAGGCCAAAAGACATTTTAATGAGCTTTTAGCAATGAACCATTAATTGATATTCATCCTTGAACTGAAAGAATGAAGACAGGTAGATGGAACTATGTCACCCACGGATCCAAGAACAACTGTCACATTGTTTTCTTTTTCTTTTTATTTAGCCAGAGAAGTTACATTAGAAAAGAGAAAAAAAAAAAGATTTGTAGTAAGCAGACCATAAAATTTACCCTCTTTTAATGAACATGAAAACTGCACAATGAAAAGCAGTTACATAGAAATTTATCCAGGAGCAATGGAATGCTACTAAATGTAGTATTTCAGTGCACTAGGTGGTAACAAATGCAACGCTGCTATAAAGGTCCTTTCGTAACAGAAAGATTACCAATAACTTTCAAGCCTTATATCTGCCCTCCTGAGATCTGAGAAAATAAACTACATTACTCTTGATTCCTATTGCCTTACTCTATCACTTTCCACTAATTGAGTTAACAACAGTAAGTTTATCTTCTGAGTTTTAGTTCCATTTAAAGTGATAAGGTCTAATTTTTTGAAAAATTCATTACCTTACAGCCTCAGACATCCAGAAACACTTGCACAACTCATCAGAGCTCCAATGCTAAAATCCTAAAAAACCTGTGCCTTCTTCAGTGAGTGAGATATTCTCAAGCAAGGATGAGAAATGACAGGCCAGGAAATTATATGTAAAGGCAGATCTTCAAGCAACAGTCACCCAAGTAAGGGTTGGACAGATAAGTGTTGTGCCTATTTTTTCACAAAAATCAAGGAAGAAATACAATTTCATAAACAAATAAGCTGGTCATCAAATCAGGTTGGAAGCAATTTCTGGAAAAGCAATTCCTCTCTTCTTTGGGACTTCACTTAGGCTCCAATTTTTTGTTACAAATTCTTACAAATAGACATGTGAATTTCTAATGGGAAAGCTGTGTACCCATCCAGAGCATGCCAGGATTCGTGCCAAAAGCAAATGCATTAGAAAACACAACTGACAGAATACGAGCTCTTGCACATCCCTCTCGGTTTTATTTCATCACTAATGTTGCACATAGTTCAACTTTGGCTGGGTTACTATAGGATGGGAGGAGAGGGGGGAGAAAAATAAACTATCTTTCATGGTTTAAGAGCTGGCTGCATCCCTCTTCCCTTCCTTATTTCTCTCAATGTACCTTGCCCTCTCCAAAGATAGAATTCTCTAATCTATCCACTTTAAATAGACCACTGCACAGCATGTGCTTGTCTGCCTCCTTTGCCTGTGCTCTGAGCTGGCTGGATGCAAAAAGTCAGATGCAGAAGCTGGGTATCCATTAGCAGAGCCCTGAGGCTCACTTGGTATGTCCCATGAGAAACTAATGGCTCCTGGCTTATGTCCACCTGGGCAGATACTTCAGCTCCACCTCAGTCTACAGTATCCTGTGCATCAGCTACTCTTGGACAGCCTGTTAAGCTGATATTGGCACCGATGATATGTCTCTTGAGAAATCCATGATCAGCAGTAAATACATCAGAACAACCACCTTATTGTTCAGCAATGCTTTGACATATGAAGAATAAAATTTAGATAAAGGATTTGAAAGTGAGAGCTTACACTCTACTGTAATTCAAGCCTTTATATTTTACAAGCTACTCCAGGTGACTCAGACATATTCCCTCCACAAAACTTCCCCCATCATAAACTGCTACAGCCTCACTGATCATCAGACCTTAAAGTCTAAGATCCAACCTCAGAAATAAGTCTCTTCCTGGACTAGAGCAGAGCTGGCAGTTCAGTCAACTTGTTAATGTAATCGAAGAGCAGCCCAGCTTGAACAACTGTTTCCCTCTAAGCAAAACAGTTGTTTCCTCGGTTGGTGTCTCTGCTGATGCCAGTGGATAAAGACTAAAGGTAAAGACTAAAATGCCTTCCTGAGCTATCAGCAGACAATCTGACTGACAGGAAATATGGCCATCCTACCTTCCCTTTCATTTTTATCTTCCTGACAAACCTTCCTGTTGAAAGGAATCCAGTGCTTGCACACACCAACTGAACCACACAGAGCAGGTGCTCTGATGCAGCTCTGTCCCAGCACTACCTGGAGCTAAAAGCTGGGGCTGCCTCATGTCTCAGCACTGGTTCTCTCATTTCCCAACTAGGGTTCAGGTGGGTCAATACCTACAACAGGATTCTAATCCTACATGTCAATGTCATGATTAACACTAGCAGTAGAAATGGACTTTGGCGAGAAAATTGCCCTGCTCTATGCTATAACTAACTTCACATGTAATTTGTATTTATGGCCTAAGCTCTTAATTATGTTCAAGTATTTCAATGCTCCTGAGGAGCATGAGCTGGTCTGGTGGGTTCAGCTACCAACTAAACTGACAGCAAGTTGTTATGGAGCATCAAGAAAGTCAGAAAAAACTCACTAAGGTAACGCTGTAAGCACTTCAGCTACACATCAAAGCGAGCATCTCATATCTCAAATTAACACTGAATTTCCATATACATCAAATTTTACCAGGTGCTGCTTCCTGAAAGAGATTTTACTCTGGTGGGGAAAGGTGGGGGGGGAATGCCTACAACTTGCCAAGTCTTATCATGGTCTAAAAACTGTAAAGAAAAAGGTGAGACATTACAAAAGAACAGAAAAAGCACACTAGTCCATTATCGCCTATGATCAGCCCACTGTGCTCTGCTGATCCAGCTTGATGCTTGAAGCCAACAGCAACGTGCTTTGCCCATTACAGAGGCCCGGACAGGATGACTCGTTAGGGGTGGGGTTATCACAGAATAATCACACCCTTGGGTATTGGATACACAACCACATCTCAAGTCTTGTAACACCCCAGAGGTGTGATTATCTGCTGTCATGCTTTAATTCTTAATTAAAACAAGAGCTGCAGCTCAGATAAGATCTGTGAGAGGATTATGGTCATTCTTGGTTAGACAAGGAGGAACGTGTATCTTTGGAATTAAAATTCAGGTGCTTGGGTGAACTCTGCAATGCTGAGCTGTGCTTGAATCTGCCTCGTCTTAGTTTTCCCTTTGATACGATTTAACCAGGAGGTAGCACACACAAAAAGCTGCAATTTCCAGGAACCAAACACTGAATAACACAATAAAGGGCACAGAACTGCCAGCATTCAAACATTTTTGCACTTTAATCACTTCTTAGCATTTTAACTTAAATAAAACTCTAACCTCTAAGTGTGCTTCTAATGATGCTAGAAGACTAATTCTTGTTACTTAACATTAATACAAGTCACAGCAGCCATAAAAACACTGGAGGAATGTCTTGATGAAATGCGTACTAAACTACTCAACTTGCACATATAAAGATGGATATACAGCCTGGGGAAAAAATGAATATAAAGCACTTTTGTGATTTTTTTAAAAAATCTTATTTTTAACAAATATTAACCCAACTTAAGGTCTCTTTTAAAGGTTACATTTGCATTTACAAAGGAGTTTCAAGCAATTTAACTACAATGAATTTTAACAAGGCGCTTCCTGTTCTCACTGCTTGCGTATTTTTAAATTTTATGAGACTCTTCTGGCAGAGTTTTGTAGCCGTTAAGATGAAAGCCTGGATGCATGCATACTTGAAAAGTGGAGGAGGAGGAAAAAGAAGAATAAAAAGAAGAAAGGAAAATAATCAATTTGGTATCAAATTTATTCCAAAGCCGAAAAGCGCATTTTTTTCTGATTGTGAAAGAAGACATGCAGGGAGGTCAAAGGTCAAGCAAAGAGGAGACAGTATTGTGTAGGAACTGTCACGCATCACCACCTATTTTGACATGCACAGGGCCGTTTGTTGTCTGTCGAACATGCAAATTAAGTGCCTGCTGTCATAGCTAGCCGATATCTGAAAGTGGAAAATGAGACCACCTGTAACCAGTGAATGGAGTGATGGACAAGCATTCAGAGCTCGTCATTTCCAACGCCATTCACACCACCTCCGAATTGCATATGACATGTAAAAATCTTTTCTTAATATTCACAACCGGGAAGTTTGGGGAATTATGGAGGCTTCAACTGCTGCATCTAATGGGTTCTCCAAGCAGACAGCTGTGACTGTGAGCTGGCTTGATAATTAGGTGTCCAGGAAGATTTTATGCTATGAATCAGTTAAAAGGGAGAAAAGAAAAAGAAAATAATGGCAAGCAAAACTCGCTGGAATGGAAATTATATTAACCCTTGCATGCCTTCCTCGGCACTTGGTTTTTCCAATTCCTGTGAAGCAAGATTTGCAGAAACCATACACATAATAATTTGTCTCTGAGCAGCACTGTCTTCCTACCCAGAAAAACTGCACTCCAACTCCGTTTGATGCTTTGTTTTCCTGGAGAGAATTTAGAAGCATTAAATCAAAATATGCCAATCCCTCTTCTATTTGAAAGCAAAGGCAAGGCTTTATTTGAATTTCTAGTTAAGATGGTGCATAGGATTTTAAGAAACAGATTCATTGTGCTAAATTCATGTCCTGTCATGTGCCTGTACATAAGAAAAACAAATAGTTTAGCTAGCTCTTCTGTAAACCTTTGCACGTTATCCCTACTTTTGTATGCATATCTTTGTGCATGGGATGCATAAACACTGCAGGCAGTGTAACGCCAAGAAAAAATGTGATCTTCCTGATTCTCACTTCTGCTTGATAAATAAATAAAGCTGCTCCAAAACACTTAGGACAGGAGAGTTTAGATGTGCCCAGCTGCACAATAAGCTCACAAAACCTGTTATTTTATTCAAGGCCTAACTAATTAATGCTAGTGTTCATTCCTAAATGAAAAATTAAGCTCTTCAGTTTTCAACTTCTGTGCCGCATGCTGAAAGCCATTCTGGCTGTGTTTCCAGACATTAAGAACACATGAATATGGTACAGTCAGAATTCAGGAGGATTATTCAACACAAAAACTAGAATTCAGCTATGGAATATTATCCACTAGTACTTCCCAACATAACTAGAGTATTTGGGAAGGCTGTCTGAAGTCCTGCAATACAAAGATTGCAGTCCTGCTCCATACTCCTCACAAGTGAAGCCAGGCACTCTGAAGAGAAGCAGGCAAGTTACTAGTATATTAAAAAAGCTTTTATGAGTCAGGGCACAGAAGACCTGTATTTAAATTGGGTTAATTTTTTTTAAAGCTTTTTTATTTCTATTGTGCCAAACTGTAAAATACAGTAGCTGTTCCAACATTGCCCACAACCTGCATTCACTGCTGCTCTGGTATAGGTCTCCAGTGATTCTATTTTCCGTCCTGTGGAAGTGAGAGTTTAGAAAAGCTGAAAAAATACCTGCTGACTCCTCTGGAACAGAGAGGGAATATTAGAAAATGAAGGAATGAAAAAAACTAGTGAATAGGTACCCAGGAGAAAGAGAGCAGAAAAGACACTTTTTTTTAGACTTGCAAGTTTTCTTGGAAACATTACTTCTCTTAAGGTTCTGTATCCTCTATGAAGAAACAAAAAAGTATAAGCGTCTCAAGGACTCTTGTTTTCCAGACACAAGCCAGCAGGCTCCATTTGATGATTTACATCTCTAAGACTGCTGGAAAACAACATTCAGGAGAGCCTGAATCAGACACCATTCAGCCAGTACTACGCTGCTGGGCACAGCTGAGAAGTGTGCAAGGGCATACCTAAACACAAGACTGAAATATTATCACTCTGTTCCTTTGTTCCTCCCACATAGCTCTCTGCTGGGCAGACAGAAGTGAAAAAGGCAAAAAAACTGGCACGCTGTCTGTTTTGTACCTCCACACTTGCTTCAGACAGTCAGCTTTTTTCTCTGTGCTTGAAATCAAGATCCACACAGGACTTGAAGACAGGAAGCACAAGAATGGCATCTTAGTAATCATGTTCTAATCTACAGACAATAGAAAATCTAAATCGCTGACAGGTAAAACCATCCAGTGTGTGGATTTCCACAGAATAAAGGGTTTGGCCACAAAGTCAGATTACAGATTTCTTCTTCAAAACACCTTCTCATTACTATCCATGTGCAACACACCCACATGCCCCAGCAATGCCTTTGCAACTGCTAGACTGTCAGTGTGAACAGGATTGAAAATATCCCTCGTCTTTGAGCATATTCCAGCCTTTTATCTTTTTTAACTCTATATAAAATGGGAGAATAGCTCACTGAGCTTCTAATATGTCCCTGAGCCAGCTCACTTCCTGCAACCTCTGTGCTGATACAAGCAGGAAGGCAGCACGCTGACATGCCAGACCAACACCCTGAAGCTTCAAGCAGGACTAAAACTGGCAGTGCTGCTGAAGGACTTTGTAGCAGGGACCTACAACCAGGGCCACAGGGTTTATCTGCCTACTGGGTAGCTAGGCTGGAATCTAAGAACGGGCTCCACATCTCAGAATGGCCCTAGGCTGTCAGTTCACCTCCAGCAGCTTGGGTACACCAGAGCCCTGGTGTATGACCGCTTCTGGAGGATAACATAGATAGTCACCAAAAACAAGAATTCTTTTAATACGTATTTTATTTTGTTGATATTATAGGACTTAAAACAAGCTTAGTTTTCTACATATGGACTACTAAAATGTGACTCTACCACCTTCAATATCTGGCAAGGTATTTCTCAAGATGGCTTGCTCCAGATTTCAAGACCTAATAATTTTCAGAGGTCAAAAACAGGCTGTCAGGTAATATGAGGTTGTTACATCCATTACACAGAAAGTTAGAGAGGGATCAAGGTCATCAGAAAGCTCTTATAAAGGATGAGGAGAAAAATGGCCACCATGCCTTTAGGTCAAACCAAGGAAGGATTTGGTCATCATAGCTGTACCGCATTGCCGTGAGACTACTGAGTTTAATTCAGGCTGGACTTTTTAATCAACCAGCATATTTCCTAAATTTCATTTTCATTGAAAATGGTTCAAGCAGGTCACAAGTTGGTACTAAAGGCTGTCCCAGCACAAGTCTGAGTAGCAGGGACATGAGGGAGTTTAAAGGGAAACCTGTTTTCTAGCACATTAGCAGGAGCCTGAAACAATGATGTTTGAAATGTCTGCCTGCAGTACTTTAGGCCATGTGTTGCCACTCTTTCCTTGCAGTAAGCAACATACGAAGCAGAACACTTGACTTGCCTGTCAGCACAAGTAACAGTGGCAGAGTATTTGTGGAAGAAAGATCTCATGACCAAAATTTTGCCAGTGTTCCCATTCTCTGTGGTAAATCACACTCTTTGGAGCAGATCCAGGAAAACAGTCCATGGGGTAAGGTGTTACGTTGCCAGCCTTTTTTTGACTTAGACATGCCCAGGGTGATGCAAGCCACCAAATACTCATCAGTTCTGAAAATTCATCTACTACTTGCATTCCTTCAATAAACATTTTGCCACCCAATCTAAAATATGTGTTTCCAGAGATCTTCTAGTGGAGGTTTTATTTGTTTTTCCTAATCTTTTTCACGTGCCTACCTTGAACAGTAATCCTGTTGGCAGCAGCACAATCCAAGGACCCAGAAGTTCTCTTTATTCTGGAGAGATTTACACGTTGGGCAGACATTTAAGGCCCCTTACTTCTGTATGATTTCTTATAGAAATCTGCTTATTCTACAAAAAGAATCTGTCACTGAGAAGCAGTGTGACTGAAAAGGCACAAGCTGACAAACTAAACTTTATTGAACTAGGTTCAGCTTTAAATAAATCAAGCCAATAGTTCTTTCTATATGAATTAAATTTGCCCAAATGCAAGAGCCATTTACCATGTAAACACAAGTCCATTTACCCCTAATGCTAAAAGCTGTGTGACTTTAAAATGGTGTAGATACACTGAATTTTCCCTCTTCACCAGGCAAATTTTTACCCTAATTAAGAAAATAAAACAATAAAAATTCTCAGAAGATTTCTAGTAAAATTTTAAAGTTACATTAACTGCATATTATATTGTTATTAACATATGTTTAACCATTTTCTGTATTATGGAAAATTAGTTGTACAGGAAAAACACTTTACATGCTTTGGTACACACAGTAATTAAAATATTCAGTTAGGCTTAATATTTAAAAGCAGCACCATAAAACTTTATCCCTGTATTACTATGCACATGGTACTTCTTTTTCTGATTATATTCTTCACTTTCCAAGTTAATATACCAAAGCTTTCTATCAAAAGAATTTGCAACAATAGATTGTGATGGTAATAAGGAAAAAGAAAAGTACAAACATGCCTTTTCACTCACTTTCTAGATAAGCTTCATTTTCCATATCATTTTTTAATTGATGGTTTTATGAGTATTTTTCCATGTGACTTTATCCAGCTATTTTAGAAATACCCTCTTACCCTAATCTCTTACTACAGATTTCTGAAATACATACAAGGGCAAGTTAGAAGGAAACACAGCATGACTCTAAGACATGCTATGAGAGGAAGAAAACAGCAACAAACTAAACAGCACACAACAAAACAAGTGAGCACCATGCATTGTGATGAAGTCCTCAAACTGGAGTTTTATGATGGCAGCTTAAAGTTTCTTACATGCCCTTGTGAGGCAGCGCAGAATAAGCCAGGGACAGCTGCACCAATTCTCCACAATTAGTCAAGGTCAGACAGTGGAAAGGGAGGACACTCACTATTTGTCAGGAGAACAATGGCAGGAGGCTCAGCCTTTCTTCGCCAGGAATGACTGTTCCATACACACATTCAATCCGTGGCAAAATTATGCCTGGCCCTTTTTCTGTAGAGTAAAGAGGGGCAACCTTTCCAGACAATCGAAGTGTAAGAGCTAACAAGGCAGAGCAACAGCACAAAAACGAGCTTGTTTTAAGTACTGAAAGCATATGTTCCTGACACAAATTAATGTTTTGACACTTGCAGAGACAAAGGTATTAATTTCTACAAGCTCTGAGTAAAAAATACTAAACCCACTAAAACCTGTTCCTTCATACTATTATTGGGCTTGCAGGTTTAAAAAAAAAAAAAAAAAAAAAAAACAAAAACATTCTGACACATTACCAGCAATTATTTTGCTTACTCTGACAGGTTTTGTGTGTTTTGTTTCTTTTAAACATGTATTTTTCATAAACCTAGAAACATATTCAGAAAATGAGTTAAATTTTGGGCAAAGGCACTTCCATCAATATTGGTAGGCAACCAGAGATGGAAAACAAGAAAAACAATTCAAAGTATCTGCCATTAGCAGGAGGAACAAAAAAAGAAAAACAAAACATTTTTAACAATGAGATTTTGTTTCCCTGTTTAATTAGGTGCACTCAGAGCTGTATTTTGAGTTTTTTACGACACAGCACGAATACAGAAAAGACAAAAAGTAGTCATAAATAATGGTTATGAAGGAGTAGTTTTGATACAGAATTCTCACAGTACTGAACTGGAATAAATGGATTTAATTGTGTAGATTCTGTCTCTCGTGTGAACAAGTGTGGAGATGCAGAATGGGCTGAAATTATTATATGAAACCATATGAAGACCTCTTTTTTAAACAGCACACTATACGTTTAGATATATTAAAATTATTCATACTCACTGCAAACAGTATTTAAGCAAGGTTATGGCAGTTCTGAATGCTAACATACTTTTAAGGTTTTATCATATTTGCATTCATCAAAGGCAAACAATTTTTAGATACTTAAGGCAAGAATTCTTACAACTAAGGAGTTTGAAAGCATTACTTAAAGTACATGTAATTAAAAAACATCAAAGAGCAAATATTCTGTTTCTAGACACCACCTGAAAACTAGATCGCATTAGCTTTGGAAGAAAGGAATTTCTCCTTCGGGTAGTTTTTGCAGCTACTAAGGTGCAGAAGCCACACCTGTAGCTGCACACTGCCATAAAAGAGGGAAACATGGAAATCTATGAACCATTCTATCACATCCTTCCTCCCCAATCAGAGGAATAAGGTCAGCCCCAACCAGACTGACCTCTTCCTCTGTCACTGTCCTGCAACACATCAGGATGTTTGAAAACATCTCTTTTTATAATGGTTACCATCTGTTTGGTGGTTTTTTTACTCCAAAATACTCTTCCCCTGTGACCTGAAGCAGCATCAGCCCTGCAGTCAAGGAGCTATCTGTCCCAGCAGAAAAACTGATTCTGGAAAGATTCAATAAGAGGAGGAAACAGGAAAGATTTTACCTTGAGTTAACTTCACATTCCAAATATCCTACTTCATAATAAATATCTACTGAATCATATCTGAAAAACAGGTTTTTAATATATTAACTTTAGAACATCCCTTTTCACCTGGAGCAATTTAGAGAAAATCTGTAAATTAGCACAAATTTAGTTCTTCATATATGGAATAAAGACTGAGATTTCACTGTAGGAACCGTGACTGTTAATTGAGACAAGAAATTGGTGCACTACCTTCTAATTCTAAATCCTTAATGGAACTTGGCTATTGCATTGTTTACAAAGCAAAGCATCCTTGACTGGTTTCTTTATCACATTTCTGATGTCAACTGAATAAATTAGAACAGGAAAATGTCAGAGTACAATGTACCTTTTCAAGCCATTTGGTTTAGTGAAGCAGGATAGATTCAGGCAAAATTACCTCTTTTCCAGTCTAGTGGCTTTGCAGGAAGTTTTCTTCATGTTTAGCAGTCCCTTCCCATCCTCTCTTTCTTTAGAAAGCAGCTCTGGGAGGCAAATGACATTTGTAAATAGCAGTAACCATTTAGGTCACTTTCAAGCTGCTTGCCACTCACCTTCTCTACTGATAGGTACAGGTACTACTTCCTGGGATGAGAATTTAAACCTGAAATTTGCTCATTCTAATCTTCCTTTTCCCTGATCCAAAGCAGAAGCTCTGCACCACCCTCCCCTCAGTGGCTCTCATCTATTCACTAGAAGGTGAAGACAGGCCCCATGTGTGAAAATAGAGCTGATCAATGGAAAACAGTCAATGTCATCTAGCACTGAACAAGGAAATGATTAGAAAAAGGAAGACATAATTTCTTAAGTTATTCCAGTCTTTTCACTAAATCTATCAAAAATCAAACAGACCAAAAACCCCGCTTGGGAATTACTGGATCTGAGAAAGAACTTATTCAAATGAATTCATCTAGCTAAGGGCAACTGTTATTTAACTGCATATTTTGAATTTTTCAGTATGAAAAACTAGATATTTCTATTCCACACTGAGTTTTCACATATTTGGATGGCTGAATTTTGAAACCTCAGAGCACATTAGGAAATAATTTTTTGTGTCATTATTGAGAGGGTTTTTTCCCAAATATGACTACTGCCGTATCTGGTATCAGTACCTGACTAGTTTGAAAATTTTTGCACATAGCCCAGAAATGGATAAGTATTGCTTGAAACTTTTATCAGATATAAACTAGGAAAGTGAGAGCATTTTACATGAAAGTTTCACCCTCAGGGAATGAAAGAATAATAAAACCTATATTAATGCTGAATATCTAGTAGCTTACAAGATATTTTTACATTATTTTAAAGTCACTATGTCACCTTTTCTCCAAACATTATTAAAATCCAACTAGAAATGTTTCAAATTAAAGCAAAATCTTTTAGTCTTGTTCTTTCTGAACACTGTGGCTTTAGAATGTTCCAAAAATATCTATTCAAATATACATATTCCTCACAAAGAGTTAATAAATGCTTCTTACATGATAGAAAACTGTCTAAAATTCCTCTTTTCATTAGCATAATTTAATGATAGACATGTATTCTGCTTAAAACTAGGTCTCAGTTTGATGCATATACAGTTTATCCACTTAGTAAATAAGAGTACAGCAGCACCAGGTAGTTTATCAAACAGAAGTCACCAGTGGTAAATAAAATGCTATAAACAACATTCAGAACAGTATCCAACCTGTCATTTTGATAGTACATTTATGCATTTGACAGGGACTGTCTTTTCCTAAAGAGGTTAATAGAGTCACACTTATGTATCACCAAAGCTGAACTGATCTATACAGACTGTCAGAAGAAGGGCAGGTGGATAGGTAAATTAGAAAATACTAAAATAACTTCCTCACTGCTATTATAATGAGGGAAAAGAGGAAGAACTAGGACTCTGAGAATCATTAACTCCCTTCTGATATCATTCATCGTGTACTAACTTAGATCCCTATCAATCCAGAGAGCCTGAAATACAGGAAAGTCACCTAAAAAGACCCAGGCAAACTATAAATGGATGCACAGTTATACTCCAAACACACTCTTAATGCACATTTCTATGAACTGTAAATATCACTGATTGCCAGATTCATTCATTTTAAATTCTATGCTGTAATGAAAAACCTCTGACATAAACTGGCTTGGAAAAGGGCAAATTAATCTAATATCAAGGCATTATGGACAGATCAAATAAAACATCTTTGTTTCAAACTAATAAATCTATGTTTAGCTTAACAATATTCATTACTAAGAGAAAATACTTGTACAGGCAAAAGGCAGTTCACACAAAATTTACATCATAAAACAAATTATCATTGGAAGAATTTGTGTTTTTAATGACGCCAAGAGTATTCATATAAAATCCAGAAAGTAAAATCTAGATATTCTCTGAAATTTGATATGAATGAAGGTCAGAAATTCCACTGTGAACCAATCCAATTATAGACAACACTGCCACAGTTACAGGATAGTTACATAGTTACACTGTACAGTTACATAGGGTAAAGCTGAAAATAAACTTTTATTTTCATAATTCAATTCCTGAGCATGTATTACTGGACATTAGCAGAAATTTCTGCTACTATAAATCCTATGTTTTGCAGAAACACACTTTTAATAATTTCAGTCTTATCTGTTAGTTGCCTCGAATATTTGCAAGAAAAGAACATAAGAGAGGTGCATCCATAAAAGTATCTAATTTAAAATTCAATAGCTTAAAAAAAAAGAATTTTGAATCTGCATTTACAGACTATTGCCTACAACATCTGCTAAAACCAATGACTAAGATAAGACCTCAAGTTTTGGTATTTGATAAAGGGCCTTGACTTTCAGAGGACAAGTGCTCGCCACTTTCTGAATCATTAAGTAGAAAATTAAGGGCTGTGTTCCTCCATCCTGGCAGAACCATACCATATGATTTAGGTGATGAGTCACTGAGCTGGAATTTCAATGATCAAATATTCACAATGAGATCCTTGAGAATGAGCTACAGACCAAGACCAAGAATTAACCACAGAAGTTATCGGGTGAATAGTTTTGAATAACGAGCACATATGAGAGTCTTTGCTTATACAGTCTGTGAAGAAGAAAAAAACAATTGTGGAATAAATTATAAAATTAAAACTATATATCTGTCTTCAAAACATATTTGCTACATTATAGTGAACTGTAACCCGGATTCTAAAGGGACTGCCCTTTGCATTTTTAAGTGCAAAGTTTTCACAATAGCCATGCACAGCAAGAATAAATGTCTGAATGGAAGAGCTGGTGCAAGTTTGTTGTGGAACAAAAAAATATATTGCTTCTTTGATCAAAGGTCAGACCTAGAGTAGCAATGCAAACACACACAGTCTGGGCATAGATGAGAAGTATTTCATAAATCTAGCAGAAGTGAAAGCTGTCACTAGTTTCTTTTTATGAGCTTGTTTGATGAGAGTAGCCTGAGGTACCAATTAAAGGGAGTTACTTTATGACATTATTAGTGCAAAGTGTGTTCAAAGGTGAGCCTATTTGTCATGCCTGATTAGCACCAAGTATGGGAAAAATTTTAAATGGTAACAAACAATGTAAAATCTGTTTTTAAAAAGATCCAGTCAAATTTATTTGACTTTCACTTGTTCAAATGCAAATTCTAGTTGTTCAGAGCTTTGTTTTCTTTTGTGGACTTTTTGTCATTAGTGATTCAGAATATAATTCCCTATCAACCCACTGGTACCATGACAGATATTAATACTATAGTGCAGCTAATTTTACTGAGTATTTGGGTAGGAGGTTTTGATTTACTGGACTTTCTAAGCACACTGTTATTTCTCATTCTAAGCCACTTGTCTGATGCTCTTACCAGCCCTCGACTGAAAAAAGAAAGACCATATAAACCAAAATTTTCAGCAATTATCCTAAGTGACAACTAGGTGTGCTGATCACACTTTGCGCAAATCTCAAAATTTCCTAGAAAAATTCCAAGGCTCTCGCAATCTCTTCTAGGGAGTCTAAAACAACATTTTTCATGTCAAAGTCAGGAAACCATATGAAACTTTGACACTAGAGCTCCTATAAAGATAACCTTTTCCTGGATTATAATAGTCAGTGGGGCTTTCGCATTTCCCTACTTCCTTATCTAAAGAAGTTTTATTAACAATACCCCAAAATTCCTGATTTGAAATCTGAAATTGATCAAAAGGCATTGATTTCAATAATCTTCCCCTTTATTAACAATCCATAAATCTTTCTTCTCATTCTAGTATGGAATCAAAGAAAAAGTCACAATCAAACTCAATCACATTTTAGAAAGCTCATGGGGATGAGACGTACCTGTTGATTTACATACTAACCCTCCATTTTTTTATTACTAAGTGCAATCTGGAAAAAAAAAAAGTGTTAAAACATCAACCTTTACTCATCAAATTTCTTAGTGATATCTAGACTTTAAACTGTGAAATCAACTTCTCTTGCCTTCTGTCCTAAATAGGACTCAACAGAAGCCAAAAAAACACAGCATCAAACCTTTGTAGTTATCTCCCTTCCTCCACAATATTAAAAACAACTTTTCATTTTATTGTGAACCCTAAATACGTGCCTACATTATAGAATTCAGTAAGGTGAATGGCATTTCTGAGACAGTGACATTCTACATGTGCTTCAACCTAGTCCAATATTAAAACAGTGGTTGTATCTAATTCATCTTAATTAATCAGGAGGATGCAGATAGGGCATATGCATGTCATGTACCAAGAATCTACTCTCCATTGGTGTGCAATGCACAGTCCCCTGCAGATGTGCAAACCAAGCACACAACACATGCAACTGGCTGGCACCCCCTTTATTGAGGGATCTCAACAAATTGAGATTTGCTGAATTACATTTTGTGCTTACTCGATAATTAGCATTGAAAAGTTTGTTTTCGATTTCTGCACCCTTCTAAAAATGCAAAAGGTGTTACTGTTTTCATTAAAACTACTACAAAAACAGATTCCTGCCATTGAACTGCATATGCAGCTCACGTTCTTTCACAGTTTCCAAGGGAAGAAATTATGTCACGATGGAAATCAGGTTCTCAGCCAAGTTTTCTTCCCTAAAAAACTTCTGGACATTAAATGTGCTCTTAAATATTCACTTTGGCTGCCCAAAACTAAAATAAGTTGGGATTCCAGTTTAAGACAAGAGAAGTTCATTCAACTACATTAAAAAAAAAATTCAGAAGCCAAATAAACAAAACCCCAGTCATCAAAAAGAAACATTTCTCTCTTGACAGAGAATAAATAAGCAATGTTTATTTTAGATTTAGCAAGTCCAACCACATTTCTTAAATGTATACCTATGCATTTTCATGGGAGCTTTTCCTAAGTGTCTGACAGTCATTAGACAAGTAAACCTGCAGCAACTTCCTTCTCTCTTTCCTTGCCCTTTCTTTGTCATGAATAAGCTGATCTGATACTTTTTAAAGTAGAATGATTTCTGATCTTTGTCCCATCTTTATGTCTCTTCTTTACCTTATTTATAATATGTTCGGTACTATCCATTTGTCTTCCAACTTTCCAATACAGAAGTTAACAACTTCTGCCTTTGTACTAAAAATATAGAAGTCAGAAGAAGTGCTGAGAAAAAAACCCCACTTTTCAGCTTCAGCACATTAATCACAAATGACTTTTGGTTCCAATGTGGGTGTGAGTCTTGAAGTACTTCTTATTCTAATAATAAGCACTTCTCATTCTAATAAGAAAGAGAAAATGAAATACGGAGAAAAACTTGGGCGCCAGGTGAAGACAATGTACAGACAAGAAAAAAATTAGTAAGGAATTGTGGGAGGCCTATAAACTACCAAGTAAATGTTATGGAATTTCACCACTTAATTAGGTCAGGTCATGAATGCAAGATTATGAAAAACAGGTAATTAAAGTATATTGTAGAACGTTATCTCTTCTAATAGAAAGGTCAACTAAAAAGGCAGTACAGTAGTAGGAGGGAATCCCACCTAAATAATCTTATTAATTGATCCCAGTAGTAAAAAATTCTTTCTTTCCTAAAAAGATTGAATTACAACAGCCAAAAAAGTTTACAGACTGAGAGAAGCAGCAAAGTGAGAGGAGCAGCAAAGTAATTCCCCATTTTCCTTCAAAGATTTCCTCTTATTACTGTTTGTGGAAGATTGACTATTGACCAGGTACTTCACAGAAAATCAAACTAAGGAAATTAATATCTCGTTCTGGCCTGAAACTGTGGAATTTGTTGCCATTCTTGCAGGAAGAAGCCAAGCGATGGTCTGTCTCTGGCTATTACCAGCTCTGCCTTCAATGCCTGGCACTTCTGCTATACTTTTACAGCATTTCACCCGCTCACCAAGTCTCCAATACTCTGACATTACCATTTTCCTCCAGTGACTCAAAATTTGTCCTTTTAGTAAAATATGTGAGTATGTTGCACCAGCACCAGAATATTATCCTTTACAAATCTTGGTGTATATCATGTATAGCAAAAATATTCTCCATTGGAAACATTTATTAAGAGAGAAAATAAGATCCAAAGAATGAAAAGCAGTTTGAGATAGAAGTTCTTACAGAAATACTGAAGTACCTTTCTGAAAAAAAAAAGAATTCAGAGTTTCAAGGAGACCAATAGCCACCAAAAGGGTTGGGATGCATTAAGTGTGAAAATGTTGGAATGAGGTTAGTCTTTTAGGGACCCGGCAATATTTCGACTTTTCTGCCTAACCTAAATAAATACTCCTGTATTATTTCCCTGTCCAGAAGATGCTCTGAACATTTGTTGTCCTGTGCTACACAAGAGCATGAATTCTTTTCCAGGGTCAATTACCTGTAGAGCTGGAAGGGACCCTTCTCCCCCTTCACTGTCTGTGTTGAGGTCAGGACAGGTTAGAAGCATCAGGCACCATCTACTGCTCAAGTCAAGGTAAACAAAAGTGTGAAAAAGTATGAGCTGTGGTGAACGCTAAGCATCATTGCCTACATCAGTGTAACATTTCTTGACCAATAACAAGCATCACAACTAGCATTAAGGGTTTGTAGAGAAGGAATTATCACAATTATCATCTGATTTACAGGACTACACAGTACAGAATAATACTGTGATCATCTGGAGGTATCTTGACTCATCAGTTCCCTAATATTGCTGATACATTTGGAATTGATGATATCTCAGTCACTCATGTTACTTGCTCAACATAGGCAGGAATGCACCAGAGAAACAAATATTTTAATAATAGTCCCACTGTGTTGTAGACTGGATACCCAGGGAAAAATTATTACAGAATTCGGAGTGCATCAGATTTGCAGATTTCCCAGCACACAAAGAAACTTGATTTCAAACTCAGTAACATTTTCTGTGTCTCAAAACCTGTGTACAATGCCTCCCACATGCCAACACAGAGGAAGGACTGATGCAGACTGCATACTTTAAAAGAAATGTTCTTCTTAAGTGTTATGTATAAGACAAACTGAAGCAATATGAATTACTATTACCCTTCTTACACACTCTGCTTAACCACATAAAGGGACAATCAACTAAACAATGTCACTTAACTATGAAACATTTCAGTGCCCTAGGGAGTCAGTCTACTCAAAAATAATTCCCAGACACCTCGCTCTCCATCCATGATCCCTTCATCTGTGTTTCTGCACTTCAAAAAGCCAAAACTGCTCTGATGATTTATCTTAAAATGCTAAATTGAAGCATTTGGGAATTAGCATAAGATAAAACTCCACACCCTTATCTTGAAATTTAAAAAAAAAAGTTACCACCCAAAACTTACCCAAGCAATGACTGCTGGCATTACAACACAGAAAAGAATGGACAGCTAATTTTGGACTTGCTGTTGTTACACTCATTTCTTTCAAATATTTTAAGTTCTAGAAGACCTACCTCTTTCTTATCAGCTGCAAATTATCACAAAATTCCTTCTTAATGCCTGTTAACATTCACTTTGAACTCTTTTATCATTTTTTTCCCCACCAGACTTTGTTTTCCATGTTTAGATTTACCAGTCTCAAAGACTGAGAGAGCATCTTCATGGAGAAATCAAGAAATATAAAACATAAAGGAAGCTCAAAATAATCTGTGAACTTTCATTAAGGTTTTTTTTGCTTGTTATTTTGAATCTAAAAGGAAGGCTTCTGAATATATTCTAATCTTACAGGATGATCCAACAGAATTTCACCAGGAAGCACTTAATATCCTTTCTGCAATGTTGATAGTCAAGGTGACAGAAGTCATGCTTAATTTATTGAGCAGTAGTTGACCCTAGTCAATGCATTTATGACTTCTTTTGAACTGCAATTCAAATTTAATTGTTCCCATTACATTGCAAACTCTGTTTGTATACTAAATGGTAGCGGACTATAACTCTCAGATAAAGGGATGTATTTAGAAAAAGCAGCAGTCTTATTGCTAAGAACATGTAATATCTTCTGAAACCTACTTAATTAAGTTGGAAAATGTTTTCAGACCTTGAAGAATATAATTGGCAAGCTCATCTCACCTGGTGAAAGTCCAGAATCTTTAGGAGAAACAAAGAACTGTTTTACAACAAAACATTAGACCATCTTCTGTCCTTTACAGCACAGGTTTATAGAGGAAAACACAGAAGTATCCCGACTTTCCATTGCTGCATAAGCCACTTTGCTGTTTAAAAGCTGGGATATTGAGTAATATTTTAACGAAAAAAATATTCAATCATTTTCAAGCGTATTCAGAAAATGACTCATTTTTTAGTAAAGGACAATTTTTACACTGCCATAAAATGAAAGTTATCTATATGTATTTAAATAAAAACAATAGTGAATGTAGCACAATGGAAGAGCCATTTAACCTGTGAATTGCAAGGTTATTTTTGTGGCTGTGTCCTGTCTAACCACTACAGCACATGATTTATGGTCTCCAGCAGAGCTTCATCATCATTGTTCTCACCTTTATTTCCATCATAGTTAATTAAAGGGAAGGTCATTGTCACCTTATGTTTTAAACCTTCTTAACATAATATATCACCCTGGGTATGCTTTAATAAGGGGAACTGTGAAGGAATGCTGTTATAGGAAAAAAAACTTTAGAGCATAATCTATCCTGTTAACAATTACAACTTAGATTTACACATAATGAAAGTTAATAAGCAGACAGAATGAAGGCTACATCTTGATACTCATTCAAATCTTGATTAATTGGCTGTGTGATCTCATGGAATAAACAGTAGTATGCTTTCCTTGACTTCAGGCATATGTATGAAGAGTGAGTTTCTAAAGCAAAGATCTTCCCTTGAAATAATTTTAGCATACAAAACACTGTGCCAGTGGGAAAGAAAAAAAAAGAAGAGAAAAAAAAGCAAAGCACATATTTTAAATATTACCAAAGAAACCTCTTTTGATGTTAGATGTACAAAATAAACCACCTTTAAATTGAAGATTGGCTCAGACAGATTACAAAATATTCAGACAATGAAAACAATGGGTCTTAATACAGTTTCAGTAGGTGCTAACATTTTTAAAACCCCTAAGGGAAAAATTCAAACTGACTTATAATTATATCTCCTAAAGAAAACCAACTCTCTAAAACACACATAGATCTAGGGGGGGAAATAATTTAAATATTAACTCCAGAAGTGCTCAAAAAATCTTCTGTGCTTAATCTATACTAAACATTTTTTTAACTAGTATGCTGTTCGTATAATTGGCCCAAATGTGGGCCAAACATAGATGGAAAATGGAGTTCCACAGCACTACTGCACTAGCTAGCTACAGACAGTCACAGAAAAACTGAATGCTGACCAATTCATGGCTTCCCAAATTTATGTTCACTCTAGCAGACAAAACTGATTTTTATTACAGCATTAGTGGATTGTATTACAAGCCCTACAAGAGGCAATGCACAAAAGTATGGTCCTTCTCATTTGTGCATATAGTGCCTCCTGTCCTCATGTTGTAAACACAGCAGACTTCAACTTGCCTTTACGGACACAACTTGCCTAGCAGGAGGCAAGTTTGCACCTCAGCCAGCTGGGCTGTTCAGGTAAATCATGGACCACAGAACCAACCTGTCTACTGATAGCTAAAAATTTGGATCCAGGCATGAAAGTCTTATCAGCTTACCTGGAATTGCTAATTATGTCTTCCTTACTATAGAAGCCAGAACTTCTCCATCAGTGGAGAAAGCAAATTGTCTATATGGGATCAAAACTATACTGATCCAGGACCTCCTCATTATGGCTGCTGTGCTTTCAGTGCTGCCTCCAGTATGCATCTCTGACATGCTAATATGCTTTTAGGTGGTGGTTCTAAGATTTGAACAGTGCCTCAGTGGTTTGAGGAGTCAGAAAAAAAAATCATGGTTGATCTGAAAGAGACATTTTATCAATCCCTTCCAATGACTTAGCTGGAAACATTAGAAGAAGAAAGCTAACAAACGGCCACTTGGACAACTCACCTTTGACACCAGCAATACTTTTGAAAGTACATTTCTCCAGACCCCAGAAACAGGATATTAACATTCTCTGGACACAATATAAGTACATGATCTCCCTGTTTGTCCTGACTTGTCTTCTGGCAGCATCATTGAAAGCCCTAGATGTCTGAGATACAGACCTGTGAGAAGTTCCATGGAAAAATCACAGAGCAGGTATAGACAGTATGAAAGAAAGGGGCCATACACTCAGCACCATGCTGAGAAAATTGTGGCACTTCAAGACAAACATATTAGCATATTCATGCAGACAACAATCTCCTGCATGCTCATGTAGTATGTTACGGTATAGTTGTGTGGGAGGGTGAGTTAAATAATGTACACTGTATTCAGTCACTGCAGAAGTGGCATTCACTCTTAATACTCCAATGCAAAATTTCTCTTAAACACCAACAAATAATTTTGGCTAATAGCATAAATAATTTACTGCAAAAAAGCTGATCTTTACATCACATCCTGTGCTTACACACAGCCATCATTTCAGAAACTCCAGACTCAGCATTCTTCTTTCTACAGAACAGCCAAAAAGCAAAGCAGGGAAGTGAGCAGGGACGAATTCAGCTCTTATGATTCCTCATATCCAGCTGTTTGACTCAGTCTGCTGTGAAGCTCTCAGTCATATTTATTAGAGTAGTTCATTTTGCTTCAGTAGAGAAGTACACCACAAAGCCTAAAACCAGTGTTAGTACTTTAAATATCCAACTAGAAAAATGCAACAAAGGAGACCTCTTGCCATATACATTCATAAAAGGAAGAACCCTGCCACAAAACATAATCTACACTACATGTGAACTGTTGGAAACCTGAAAAAAACAACCAGATGTTTTAGTTCATGTTTCAGGCCTTCCAATTGTATTTAATTCTTGTCTGTTATTGTATAAAATAAGATGTTTAGCTAAAGAATATCTTTTGCATAAACGGTGTATTGCTTTAGCTCCTCTTGAGACATGAGGAGACATCTTAAATTTTGAGGCCTTAACATCTTAACATTTCTCTCTTGATACTACTCTTAGCTGTCTTAAACACTTAGGTGAGTCAAAAAAAAGAAAAAAGAAATCAAGGCCTTGATGCCAAAATACCACTGAAAAAACTGTATTTCTATTACACATTTGGCAGGTCTTCTGACCTCCCATTAAGGAAGGTGTGTGCAATTCACTGTGCCAACTCTGACTGACATATAAAGATAAACCTGGCCCCCGCATCAGAAGCTCCTGCTGACTAACATGTTGTATTGAACTTACAACTTCTTATCAAATATGAACTAATTAACTAATTACTAGCTGCATGAAGCTTCTTGGCTCTTCATCCGCACATCAAAGATCTGTAATTAATACAGCCTTCAGAGTTCCTAATGGCTTTGCACCCTCTTTGAGCAAAATATTCACTGCTCCTGCATTTTCAGGGGTTCTCCATTATCCTCTTTTCCTCCCCAGACTTGGCTTGGCACTAATGGGAAAAAAAGAAAAGATGACCTATATTTGCCTTGTGCAATGACCTGCACTACCTGTCCCTTCCACAAAAGCTGAGAAACTGGAGGTGTCAGGCAGTCAGATGAAGGGTATTTCTAGGCATGGAGGCTGCCACTTCTCTCTTCTGATGGTACCTGCAGGAGAGTCCAAAATCAAAGTTATGCAACATGTCAACTCTGACAGAGATCCTAGCAGCTGAGAGAGACATCACGTTAGCAAACACAGAGTCTGCCTCTGAAGAAGGGACAGTCTTATGAGGAGCAGCTGTGGGATCTGAGGTTCTTTAGCCTGGAGAAAAGGAGGCTCAGGGGAGACCTTATTGTTTTCTACAACTACCTAAAAGGAGGGTGTAGTGAGGCTCAGGGGAGACCTTAATGTTCTCTACAACTGCCTAAAAGGAGGGTGTAGTCAGGTGGGTGTCAGTCTCTTCTCACAGTTAACGAATGACAGGATGAGATGAAATAGCCTCAGTTGTGCTAGGAGAGGTTTAGATTGGATACTAGGAAATATTTCTTCATGGAAAGTGTTCAGTCATTTAAAGAGGCTGCCCAGAGAAGTGGTGGAGTCACAGTCCCTGGGTGTGTTCAGAATACATGTGATATAGCACCTGAGAACACAGTTTAGTGGTGAACATGATGATGATGGTGGTTGGAGTTGATAATCATCTTAGAGGTGTTTTCGTCTTAATGATCCTAGGATTCTACACAGCCATGTAAATTCTTGTCTTCAGCTCATCTGAATTTTGTCAACATGGATTTGTTCTCATGTGGTAAAAAAAGGTCTCCTTTAAAAGCATCTTTGAACAAGTTTACAAGATTCACTGCATACATACTTGACAAAATTTTAGTACCTCCACTAATCTGCAATATCCAATCAACCCTGACATTGATTATTCAGTAACAGCTCCAGCTTGTCTTCACAATAACTCTTGCATGGTTTCTCAACACAAAATATGTAAATGAGAGAGATGTCTGAAAAAGGAACCCTTGGGATCCCCCTCATACTGCAACTGTTCTCTACTCAGGTGAGCAACCCCCTTAGTATCACCTCTCTCCTGACACCTGGCAATAATTCTAGCTGCATTAGGAGACTCCTTAGAAAGGAACAAGCAATGAATAATGTAGTAATGCAGCAGTTGAGCCTTTAGAACCTGCAGAGAGGAGGCTCCCTTAACAGCTCTTCCAAATTCCATGGCACCATCCAAGTCTCCTTTTCCTCCTCCAGAAATTAGACAACTAAATACTAGTTCTCTCAAGGAAGACCTTCTGTTCAGGTGGTCATCAGCAGCAAGAATGAGATAAAATACAAATGGTGAGAAAGGTGAGTCCTAACGTGCCCTAATTTATAGTGGAGAAAAGCATGAGCTTTTTGGCCTCAGGGACTTGGAGTCTTCACTTGACACTGGTATTTAAAGTGACAGATGATTACCCAGAGATGGAAATAATGTGACATTAAAATATTCCCCAAGATATACAACATTTGATACCCTAGGTCAAGAAACCAACTCCAAAATAATAATAATAATAATAATAATAATAATAATAATAATAATAGAAAAACAATAATAATTCAGGCTGGCTTGGGGGGCAGCATGAAAAGTCTGGCTAAGTAAAGCTTGTGAAATGACCCTATGTCTAAAAGCAAGATCTGTTCTTAATGCCTAACAAAGCCATTTAAGGGTTGGGTAGAAATCAGTAATGAGACCCACATGGGAACCACAGCAAATGAACTTTACTTACTGACATGCCTATATACCCCTGCTACAAAAGATCTCATGATCAATACTGTATCAGTAGCTGTATCTCAGTCCACAGAGACCCAATCTAATATTATAAATACCAATACATTCTCAATTAATAACCCAAAAAAAGCACACTAACAACTCCCTGATGATCTTCATAAGGTTTGCACCACTAAAAATTATGGTAGTTTTCTTCCCCCAGCCGCTCACCCTGAAAGCACACATTTTTATATTTCCTCTCAAGACTTAGGAAATTCACACTGTTCAAAAGTACAGCCAGAGAGTTCTTCAACACAGACAAAATATCACCTGTCAAAAAGTTCCCACATTTTCTATATTTTTATGGTTTAAAATATGACAACAATGCCACCTATTAATAGTCAGAGGCTGTATTTACATGACTCTTTAATTTATCCTGATTGTTAGGTTACAGAAATCTAGCTGGTCTCACAGTTGCCTGCCAGTTCAGTGTGCCCTTCTCCAATGTGACTGCTTTGCTGAAGACAAAAAGTTAAAAATTGTGAAACAAGTTCAATTCTCAGCATTACACAATGGGGTTAGAGAATAGCTAGCAATAAAAAATATATACATTTCAAGCACTGTTTACTATTTATATCTTTATAAATCATGTATAGCATCCTGCTCTATTCATATTTTTACAGCATAAATTACGTAGGTGACAAGTTGTGACAGTCATAGAAAATCTGATTTTATGACATTTTTCCACTTGCTGTCTTTGGTATTAAAAAAATCAGGTTAATGTCATTCTGGTTCATATTTATAGTTCCTATAGAATGACAAGGAAAAATTTCAGAGTAGGTTAGTCACATTGATATGCATTTGTTTTCCTACATAAGTGAGATTGCTTACATATAAAATCAGTAAATTTACTGTAATCCATGTCTCAGCAAGCCAGCACTATTTATACTAATTCATATAAAAATCTTGTATACTAAGAAATGTCTATAAATATTCCCTTTGGGATTTCTAAATTCACCTGCCTCTTTCAAAATTATTCCTGTTTCTCTAGCGACTCTGAAAACACTGAAAATATAATGGCCTGTTTCTCCTCCCCTCAAAGCAATCATCATTGTGACTTACTTTAGTGAGAGCATGACTACATAAAACCTTTCTAAGTGGATGTAATTTACAAATCAAGACTAATCAGTTAACATTTTTTTCTGACTTCCCCAACAAAATCCACCCTCCTGTAAAAAAAAAAAAAAAAAGGGAACAGCAACAAACAACATTAGCTGTCTCACATACTAGAAAACATACAATTGCTCCATAATAGCAAATACAGGCACATACTAAAGAAACACTGAGTTTTATTACTTATATTATGGCAAGAAACACACCCAGTAGATTCTTCAAATTATGGCATGAAGTTATAGAAAAAGTGATGATGTAGTTGTCTGGTAAACCAGCTTTCTTGTTCTCAGCACAAAATTGGAAAGAAAACTATTTCAGGGTCTATCAGAGTTAGTAAACAAAAGACAAGAACTCCTTAGAAAAAATAAATACCATTAGATTTGCTTTTCACGCTGCACTGGTTTAGCACAGATGGTGATTGACCAAAATTTCAGTTATTACACAATAGGATGTCCCTGGGCAAACTAAAAAGGAAACATGCAATTACCTTTTGTTGTAACTTTTTTGCCTTTTTTTTTTAGTAGTATTATTATTATTGTTATTTTATTTGGCTGATTTGAGGCTTGTTTTCTTCTGGCTTAGTTTTAGGAGGATTTATGAATATTACAGTGGGTTGCTTGTTTGTTTGCTTTTCCAGTTTTTAATATTGCCAGTCCACAATGCACATTACCCCGCATAATGCATGATACCCCCTGTCTGGAAAGCAATTCCTGTTCCTTTTGCCCTGTGAAAAGAAACAAAAGTTCAGGATTCTGTGCTAACAGGGTTTTAAGACTGATTGTCCAAAATAGGGTAGGTGAGAGGAACCCAGGACATACACCTTCAAAGGATCTGTAGCAGAGGCAAAAAAGAAACAAATAAACCCTTCTCACTAGCAGAAGGTTATAGAATCATTTCAGAATTAAAATATTGGTCAGATTTAATTTTTTTTTATTTTGCTCACTAAATATAGTACACTTTTTTTGAGGTTCTTGGACTTTTTTTTAAAACTGTTAATTCCTAAAAAATAACTTAATATTTTTATAGACCTGAAATACTGCCCAGCACTGCAGTAACATTTTTATCTTTATACCAATACATTGTTTAAACTCATCTG
Organism: Monarcha castaneiventris obscurior; assembly: GCA_026261815.1. Lineage (NCBI taxonomy): Eukaryota > Metazoa > Chordata > Aves > Passeriformes > Monarchidae > Monarcha > Monarcha castaneiventris. The sequence continues at coordinate 7,840,622 of JAMPIT010000388.1, forward strand.
CACACATCTTTTCCATTTCAATTTTTGTCATTAAGCCATCAGACTGTTTTTGAGGCCAATGTGATATTTCTTAAATACCTGCATAAAGGCAAAGCTCATTGCTTAACAAATGCTACTAACCTTTTACTAAACAAATAATTTACTTTTTTGTAAAAATTGCAACGCATTTCTTGCGTCTCTCATTTTCTTCTGCCGAAGAACACTCTAATGGCATGCTCTAAGGGAGCTTGCAAAGGCACAGGCAAACAGGCAAAAACTACTCCAATGATGGGAGGCCAAAAGATAAGATCTCTTAACAAATCTTTGCTGCTTTACTATAAGCTTTTCAATATGCCTTAGCAAAGAACTCTTTTTTAATCTTTCAACAGGTTATTTCTGCCCTTTCATTCCAGCCAATGGTATTCCAGCCCTCCCAGCACATTTTCCAGAGAATATGCCGGATCATATCTTACAGCACACATCACTGTGTTTATTAGAAGACAGTCCCTATTGAGTAAGTAAGTACCTGGGAAGAAATGCATTAAGTAAATGCAAACGAAACTAGTAATGACTATGCAACACGTTAATCTGAAAGAACTACTATCAATATCTCATGTTAATTCTGTCTCAGAGGAGCACCTTCTTGTATGACTACCATATGCTTTTATCCTTTAAAAATGTCTACTCTCTCTAGTGCCTATTAGAAGGATTTCTCCCAGGCGTTGTGATCATGTTTCAAACCACTTATACTCTTGGACAGCCAAGGGACTGCATTTGCTCTATCAGAAACCTAATGCTGAATACTCAGTACTTCAATGTGTCAAATTTATGTGTGAGCATGAATTAAAAAGCACGAGGCAGTGAACTAGCAAAACTTCAAGGAAAACACTCAGCACTGCTCCGATCTAATACATGTATCTCTGTCAAGTTGCCATCTTTCATTGGTTCAATGCAACATTACGTGTCACAAAATCCAAAACATACTGCATTGGCTCTATAAATATTTCATCTTCATGATCTTTAAATAAGACTTAAGTAAAAATTAGAAATTTATATTTCAATTATGTCATCTTAGAAAATGGAATTTGAACAACACTGGATTTTTTTTTTAACTTGAAATCTGTTAGGAATATATTTTCTATTTCCAGGAAGAACATAAGAAAAAGAATACAACAGAACCTCCATAATTAAAACTGTCATATTTTGAGATACATAACCAAGCTTAAGCATTATGTAAGTATGTGGACACTCCCCCCAAATTCTTGCTGTGTTACACACAGCTCATGCATGGTGTTTCCTAGACATTTCCTTTCTCTTTCATTGAGCACTACATAGTTTCCTATCCCAGACCCAGTCCAAGCAAAAAGGGAAAGATTCAAACAAAACTTCCTTCTTCTCTTTACTGTGCAACTGCTTCACTTGTGTCCCTTTTCATGTTGGTCGTGGACATCAACCTTTCAGGCCTGGGGTGAGACTTCTGGCAGAAAGGAATACACATGGCAGAAAGAGCCTTTTCCCCATTCCACATGGAGGGCATGAAATCCAGGTAGTCATCAAGAGTTTTGTCTGCCAGGCCAGGATTTCACAGCATGTCCATAGCTGAATGACAGACACAAAAGAACTTGAAAAGTGCTACGCTCTTAAGATAGATGTCACGGCTGACAGTGATGGTATGGAGCTGTCAGCTGGGAGCAGAAATACATTCACTGCCTCAATATTATTCTCTCTCTCCACCTCAGGGCTGGTACCGCCCAACTTTCAAATAACTGCAGGCCAAGATTTGGTGCTTAAGCAACAGTTCATGAAAACCCCTATCTTCAGATAATTCATTCCTTTCTATGGATCACGTCTTCAAGTTTTGTGAGCTCTAGGCTAAAATTACAAGTTTGGAGCATGCTTTGTCAAGCTTGTGCTGATCAAGGGAACTGACAACATAATTGTTTTATCAAGATGAGTATCTATTTGATGTTCTTTTAAGATTCTGCCCAGCTGGACTGCTAAGCAGAAATTTATGAGGTTTTAGAACAGATGTAACCAGGTTTACAGCTATGGGGATCCTTTTCTTCCTCCAGATGCACATGTACTCATGTACAAGAGTTTCATATTTAGTTTCATCTTTCTCTCTCCTTCTTCCCCCCCTGCCTACCCATTTCTTGAGCTGATAATGCCATGGACATTTTAATTAATCCACAAAATGCCTAAAATAATTTAATATGTCTGCAGCAGCGAGGGAATTAAAAAAAATAATAGCACTTTAAAATACTTTCAGGCCTACTATATATTGTTTCAGACCATTGTTATCCCCTAAAGGTGCTAGCAAGTTGCACAATCTTAACATCTACCAGTACGCAGAATGCATGAAAGGAAAGCAGTAATTTATGTTCCTAAAACTAAATACAGATTATTTAAACAAGTATTAGGTAAAGTGTGTTTCACTGTACGGTAATATTATGAAGTCCAGAAGAGCAATTTATGATGCACAAAGAAGTGTGCATCTCAATGCTATACTTTTAATAAAGATATCTGAATAATTTCCTCTATGTAATGACTGCAGTCAGCCCAGATGCAGAGGAAGTTAAAATCACGTTGCCATTAATTTTTTATATATGAATTTAAAATACTTTACCAAGAGAATCCCTTGGAGGAACATCTAAAATAATTGCATGCCTTCATTAGTTAGTAGCAATTCAGAACGATCGTTCTCTAGTACAGGCTCTGAAAGAACTTTTATGAAGTTAGGATGAAAGCTTTAAATTCATCACATGTACAACATTCACTGAAGTTTAATGCGATTAAAGGAAATTATTTAAAGTTATATAAATAATCCAGTATTATATATATTTATCTTCTGCATGATTCTCTTCCAGAGAAACAGAAGAAAGATGATCATGGTTGGAAGACCTGTAGGATGGATTTGATGACTGAGCTTTGATTGCACCATCTTTGTCTGAAAGATAAAGGATTAGTCTTTAACCAACTAGTTTACCATCCAGCAATCAACAGGTGATACCTACATAAAGAAATCACGCACTGTAAGATTCAGACACTCCTTACAAAACTCTAGTTTACCGAGGTAGACTTCCAGTTAACTAAATACAAATGTATTCTGTGATAATAATAAATCCTAATAATACTGGTAGTACTAAATAATAATAATTTTAAAATATTAAAGTAATTATTTCTTTACTTAAACAAGTTCACTTAAAGTATCTGCACTCAAATATTGACACTTTAATTCTTAAACTCTTGCATTCCTTCCCCATAGCTTTTTCCAGAAATAAGAGATAATTGACTCTGGACATTATTGAAGTATTGGACTGACTGAAGTATTGTCTGACTCTGGGCACTGCTGAAGTATGTTGAAATATTCTATATCTGACAGGATAAATTTTATGTTACTAAGGTCTAGAGTTCTTTCTAAAGCTTTTAACACTAGAAGAAACATATCAAGGAGTTCAACTGTAGCTGTTCTGAACAGCTACAATCTGAGAAACAGTAATTTTGAAAGAAAAGTAGGATTATTCTAGGTCTGAGACCAAATCCTGAACAGAGGTTTTAATCCTAATTTAACATCTTGAAAGATACCTTCAAGAAATTTTGATGGCATCCAGACTGAAACCAGGAAAGGTGTTCTTCTTCCAATGCAGGAAGCAATGACTAGGGATATAGTCAGATGAAGCATTTCAAATCACAAGGTAGTCACCAAATTCTGCCTCCACAAAAAACAAAGGAGATTTGTTCAATCTTTTTTTGTATCTGATTTTTGCTTGTTGGGTTGTTTTTTCTTCTTTTTTAAAGAGCAATAACAAATAATTTACCTCATTATCTCTGCTGCAGTCTTTCTTTATCTCAATTAAACTCCTGCTTTCCTTCTGTCTTATGTTTTTCTCACTCAAGACTCTGCCATTTCAGGTGCTTCAGACTTCCAGAAATGCCTCTTCTCATTACTGGAGAATCTCTTTAAGTGACAAAAGAGGATTTTACAGCCCAAACTCCCCACACATGAGAACCAGAATTCTATATTCCCTGAGCTCCCACAAATAAGAGATCTTCATCTGTGTGCTGAAGGGTAAAAACAACTGTAATGCAAAAATTTACAATGTGAGTAATTACTCCCTCATCTCTTAACAGAAATAGATTTTGCTCTGGTTTTGAAAAGAAGGAAAATAATAATTTAATGAAATTTTATACTTAAATGTGGAGGCTTCCATTTCAAACTTCTTTCTTTTTCAATATTCTTTTAAATAAAATGTCAAGTCATTACATTATCTGGAAAAAAAATTTTAAAAACAATTAGTTGAACTCTGACTAATTTTCAAACACACTTTTACGGTGAATTTAGTAGAAATGCATGATGCTTAAGCCTGAGCAGAATACGGTCCATTTCAAATGTCTCCTGTTCCATCATGATAATTTAATCCTAATAAATGACAAAACCATTGTATGCATCTATATTCAAACACAAGATAAAGTGAATATTTGGATATTCAGATTTGTTCTTTGACTCCTGTGCAAACCTTTTTTTTTTTTTTGTGTGGAAACCTTTATGCATAAAAGGAATATATTTATTATTTTTTACTGAGAGTTTAAATCTGATTTCAGAATTAGCCCGAATCAAATATTCTCTTTTGACATTTTATTTAAATTTCCATCAATAGACATTTTAGAAAAAAACCTAAGTATAGAGATCTTACTCACACACTCTGTTTTCTCTCCAGCACTAGCATAAATCAAAACAAAAAAAAAAGGCTAGATGGCGAAACAAAAAAGGTAGGATTTCTATAAGACCCCATCTTGCAGCTATAAATGGAAAAACATACGAACATCTTCAATAGAGCTGAAGTTTAATATTACTATCCAAATTCCATTTTATCCCACTGTCACTGCCACCAAAGGAGGGGTTTTATGTTGGAGATAATATGATACTGCAGTATAAGCCCTCCTCAGATTTCAAACAGGTCAACTTGTCAAAGCTTTTTAAGGGAGCCAATTACATTAATTTTCCACAGCAGAGAAATACATATTTCATTTCCATCTCCCACTAGAGATGGGGCCCAGGGATTCTGTTTCGAAAGGCTCTTATCACTAAGTAACATTCGTACCCCCAAAGGAACCTTTGGCAGTCACTGGTCCATTGATATAATTGAGCAAGGTATGAGCTGTCTGACACTGCCATGGCATTGCTCAATAGCACTGTGCACTAAGCACTCGGAACAATGAAGCTTCAGCAGACGGCCGCATTGTCAATAAATTTCAATTACACTAATTGCCAAGAGTTCAATGAGTGCACTTTCAAAGGGGAGGGGGAAGGACGGATGGAAGATTAAAAAAGAGCCTGTGTCTACTAGAGCTAAAGAATAGGATGCAATAAATAAACTGCAGCTTCTAATGGGGGCATTAATGTATTTTTTTTAACATGGCTTAACAAGATTTTACAAGCTGTACCAGTTTCAGGGATCCTGTTTTACATTTCTTTCTTACTGTCTCCAAACAACCTATACAGAGACTCAATTATGTGGCATTTATCTTTCAGGGAAGAATCATTTTCTTAGGTTTTTATGTTGCTTGTGTTCTGCTCAGGATGGATAATGCATTTGAAAGCAGAATGCTACAATGTCAATTCCATGAGCAAATGAGGCTGCTCACTGAACAATCATATAGCAACCAAATGCACCACCTTACTGGGGTGATACAGTCACATATTCTAAATTAATTAGGGATACTTACATGAACACATGTGTATTCACTCCGATCACTATTAATATTAGGCACACAGCAATGCACACAGTATAGATACAAACAATTAATACACTTAACTCTTCAACACAGATAATTTACTGCAGTGTCTGAGCTTGCATAAAAATATTCTTGTCCATTCTGAGTTAAATCTGTGAACACTTTGTTTGGCTTATAGAGGCCAGGGCCCCAAACAAAGTATTTCCTAATAGGTGTAGTTCTGGTTTGGTTTTTAATACAGCTTTCTGTGTTAAGGGGGGTTCAAAGTAAAAGACATTTTGCTTAGTATTTTTTCAAAACTCTATAGAAATTCTAAGAGAGTGAAGTTAAATGTTTAAATTAGTGACTAGATGATGAAACCTTAGAGTGAAAACTTAAGAGAACCATTAACAGTTTCTGCTTCTGTAAGAAATGTATGTATAAATGGACTGAAAAACTGCTTACCCAGTATCCAAAAGTAACCTAAGGAGGTCTATAGCACAGTCTTCTGCCCAAAGTAGGGTCAGCTCTGAGGTCAGAACAGGTTACTCAGGACATTATGCAGTTGAATTTTGGAAATGCCAAGGACAGTTTGTCCACCCTCCCTAAGCAACTTGTTCCAATGCTTGACTGAACTCATGGGGAAAAAGATTTGTCCTTACACATGCTTGGACTCTCTCATGTTTCAGCTTGGGTTTGTTGCCTCTTGTCTTCCCACCATCTTCCCATTGATCTTCCAGTGAAAGTCCTTGTTTTAAACACTGTTTAATGGCATAGACAGAGTGCAAGTGTTCTAATAAACACATGACCCAAATAGGTGATTTATATTACCACAGCTAAGTATGGCAATATCAAGAAAAGGATTTGAAAGTGGGCCTCCTCCGGGCCAGTATACTGGCTCTACTGGCATTGAAAAAATTCTCTCAGCTTCAAAAAGCCATGCATAAAACTACAGAAGGTTTTACTGTAGCCCAAATTTGAAATCTCAAAGAACCCTGCAGAAGAGAATGACAGCTTCGAAATCAGTCCAGGAAACTGTAAAACAGAGTTGTAGTATAATATTTTTTCAAGATTTGTTTGTTTAATAAGAAACTGGAGGACTTAATAAAGTCTGATAAAATTAGTTTGACAAAATTACGTCTTCAGCATCTCAGCACACCACTGAGAGGGTTGACAATAATGACTAAAGCTGTAATGGGCTCAATAAGACACCAGAAGAATTTACAGCACACTAGCTCAAGGCACAAAATTTAGAAACAGTCACCTACACAGGAGATTTTTAACAATTTAGTTGAGAAACATGGGCAGATAACCTCAGTTTTCTGGGTAAAAGGAATGAATACTTTCTAGCAAGAGAGAAGGAAATGGTGGAACAAGTGTAAGACTCAATTGCCCCCTCTGCTTCATTATGTTTATGAGTTGATAGACATCTAAAGTTTAACCCCTTTTTTACACCTCAGAGGGACCAGATCAAGATTTGCCTGTGGCAAATGAAGGAAAACTAAGGAAGGACTGAGAGCAGGACTTAAACCTCCCGGAGGCAATATTACCAGTCACAGCATGCAGAGATTTCTGCGGCAGGGATGATAAGTAACACAAGCCCGAGAAACGCCACAGTGTCACGGCGTAGGAAAGGGGCTCCTCACTGATATCACAGCTAATAACACTACATGTGCAGACTAGAGGTGAATGAGGTATGGCTAAGGAATAATGCCAGAGGTGATTGGGGGAAATCTCCTGGACAACTATGGAATGGAATCAATAATTGATACGTCCACCTTGCAAAGCAAGCCTTACACAGCAGAAGCAATAAATGACATTCAAGACCTATCTCCAGCAATTTATGAAGATTCTGAGACACCCAAAAAATGATCACAGATATCACAGTATGTCTAATTAAAAGCTGTGCTACTACAAAGGTGCAGGCTGTTTTTCAAAATTTACTTCAAAAATTAAAACCCATTTTGATGCATTAGGCTTTTCCCTAATCTAAAGAAATCAGATTTATGAGTAGTCACTATTGGATTCCTCTTTCTCATATATTTAACCCATTATATTTCCAACAGCTAATGTGGAAGTGGAATTCATTGTGAAAATTCTAAAGAGTCTTCTTAAAAATCAGTGCATGTCAAAAAGAATAATGACCAAGTGGTTTTCCACCCATAAAGGTGAGTAGTTGTGGCCAGTTAGCCGTGGTCCGAAAGACAGAGAAAGTTCTAGGTAAGACAGTCCCGAGTACCAGACAGTTCTGTCAGATCACGGTGAGAAAAGAAGCCTCTCCCAGCATGCTCTGTTCTGTTATGGTAATCTACCCCAGTTCTGCTTCCCTGGCTGGCTGCTGGCTGCTCAGCCTCCTTGCTACCTTATATGTTCCATGCCATAGAAAGCTCTCCACTCCAGGTTCCCCCATTGGCCTCTGCCCCTTGCCACTCCCCCAGAGCTCCCCTATGGGTCCCCATTCCCTAGTCCCGCCTTTGTACCGCCCCCGTGCCCTCACACCATTGGCTCCTGGTGCTCCCAGGAGTGCTCCCCACTCCCCTACTTAAACCTGGGTTGTGCGTTGTTCTGGGTCTTTGCCTTTAGAACCCTTCACAGTATGGAAGCAATAAACAGCTCCTATGGAAATCTATGCAAAGACCCTTCCACTCTTTTTGCTGCTGGCCCATGTTGCTGAAGCTGTCCGTGTGTTTGTGTGTGCACACGTGTGTGTGTATGTAGCTGATCCTGCTGAGCGGCTTGGCTCTGGACACGCCTTTTGGCGATCCCTACACCTCGCACTCCAGCACAGAAGCTGCAGAGCCAGAGGGATAGTGATAAATAGTGCTGTGTGCTTCCCACAGTGCACACCGCTGTTCAGTCTTACTTCATTTTGCTGCTTATTTAAGGCGAGGTGCTGTGGCCAAAGGACGCAAAGTTTATTTCTCATACAGCTCAAAAAATACCTTGTTCGGGTTGAGAATTCTTTGTCAGGCATTTTTGTTACCTGTAGCGTTTCCTTAGCAATTTCAGAACTCTAGAGCAAAGCAGCGATTTCAAGAGTTTTGAAGTCAAACACAGCAGACTGTTTAGTTTCAGCTACTCTAGATGTCCTGATCACAGAACATTTTTGTTTGCTTATGACAATATTAATTATAACAAAAACAAAACCCAACACATTTACACTTAAAAAAAAAAAATCCTGCCCATAAAGAGGTACAAAAATTTTAGAGCCAAAATTAAAAAATCAGCCCAAGTATGTCACTATCTTGCAGCTATCCCGAGACTACAATAAAAAAGTAGAGAGGCTAGTTAAAACTATTAGTTCATCTGTACATTTATATTCTGCTAATCAGACTAAAGGACTTAGTCAGAGATTTAAAATCAGGAGCAGCACTGGTCCTGTATTTCAACTTCCCGTGTAAGAGAAGCTCTACAATGTCACAGAAGCATTTCTGAGGCGAGACTGGTAACTTGTGGTTAGATGGAAGCTGTTTTTGATAAAATATCTAAAAACCTAGCAATGAATATTCCACCACAGTTATTGGTATTTGCTGGTGTTTCATTTTACTTAAAACTATATATGTAGTTTCCATTGCTGCCCTCACCCATATGAACTGTTCTACCTTTTGGAATTTGTTAAGATTTTGTCTAAGAATTTTAAAAGACCAGTAGGAATATATTTATACAAATCAAATGAAGACAAAGGTGCTCTGTGCACCTTTGATATGAAAATGCACCCTGAAACAAAAACCTTAACATTAATGTGAAAACCAATTTTTATATCAAGTAGCATATGCATTTCCTGTTTTCCCTAAGTTATTTTGTTTATGAGTTACAGGAAGCTAATGGAACATTCTGTATGAAATAGATAAATCACACATTAATTAAATTAACCCATATATAACACAATCAATTTTATATTTATTATAATAATTATGGAAAGCTATCCATCCACTGGAGAATGTTTTTCTAAGATCAAATTACACTGTGAGGTACTCCACTGGTAAAACAATTTATGAATGTGGCCTGTGATACATAAAAAGTCAGGAAAAAATCTCATTTTACCTCAGAAATGAAGATGTTTCCTAGTATAAAAGAAGAAAGAAAGCTTGCTTGCGGAGTATAATATATACTGAATAATGGACTGGATATATAATGTATATAAAATTATTTCATCTTTCTGATTTTGGAATATGTGTCATGTCAAAAAATAAGGAATAGTTAATGGCATCTAGACTACAATTCAAAGTTCTTTTTTCAAGAAAGAGAAAATTATTCTTTTTTTGATGTTATTTCACCATAACAGCATAGTATGGTTTATATAAAAAATAAGTGGTTGTGTGTTTTCTGAGCTTAATGAAGTAAATTCATTGAAACAAAATAAATTTAAGCCTAAATCATTATAACTTTGGATTACTAACTTTTCAACTTGATTTGTTTATTAATGTCATCTTTACTATCAATTTTTGTGGTCTACTGTACTGTATTCTTCAAATTACAAAAAATGAAGAACATGTTTTCCTGATTCAGTCCCACTTTTGTAAGAGACCCATGAGACTAAGTGAGGTTGTTAAATGATTCCTGATGTCTAGGAGTAATTTTTTTGCTTCCTTACATTTACAGGATATAGTACTACTTCCAGGATATTGGAACATAGCTATATGCAACTTTCGGCATGATCCCACAACATTTTAAGTTGCCTTTGTTTTCCACAGACATAAATTAATTTTATAGTATTTACTACATATCCGGATTGGAATGAAAGCTCTCTTTTAAAACCGTAAATATTTAGTTCCTTTCAGAACTTATGCCTTATAAAAAAATCTCCTAAGTGTTGTTGCAAACTCTGGGAATCTATGAGAACAGTCTCCTGTCCAAGCGTACTAGAGAAGTATGATATATTAAACCTGACAGGATGATGTTCATTAATCTTTGAAATGTAGTCTGGACACTGGTAATTCCAAGAGGCATTACATTAAAATGAAAAGCCCCCTTATGGCAAATGAAGGTGGTTTTTTGTTTCCTGTCATCATCCATTTGTAACTGCCAATAGCCGCTAGTTAAATCAATGCACCTGATAAATATTGCTTGACTGCAGAAATCTAGAGAATCATCATTTCTTAGCACTGGGTATTTATCTTGTTTTCTTATTGCATTTATTTTTCAGCAGTTCTGTACTCTGAAAACCTGTTCATACCATTTGGCTTTTCAGCAATTAACATTGGCCTAAGGGCAAACTGAGAGAGGGAGATGGGTTTAGACCAAAGCATATACAACAACTGTTGCTTTACCACACTTCCTTACAGAGGTTTTTTGGACAGAATTTCACGAGTCCTGATGTTTTTATTCAACATCTACCTCTCTCAGCTCTATGGTAATGTTTGGAAGACTTTGAAAGAGAAAAGCTTTATTTCCTATCCAACTCAGGAAAAACAAAACTAATACCATCTCTAAAACATGACTCTAGAAATTGATCTATACCCCAGAATCCAGGCAATGATTTACCCCTCCCTCATCTTTAAAGCATTACAAAATTCAAGAGAAACAGAGAAGAAATCTTTCACTCTTTCCTGTTTAATCTTTTAGCTACAAGTCACACAGTCAATATTATAAAGGAAATACATAAAAGTGGGTGGAGGCAAAATACTTATATACTTGATACAATCTTTAAAAATGTCATTTGTTTGTTGGGTTTGCCAATAGTATACAAAATATGAAGCACAAATTTAAGGCTTATTTGTATTTATTTACCCTAAATATTTCTGTCTCTTGCTTTTAAAAGGGCAGTATTTTTCAAAAGTGCTCATTTACTTCGACTGTTCCATTATTTTACATGTCTAGCCTGTGATCCATACATTTGGGCAATCCAAGATTTATGGTCACCAAATCCTGATATGTATTCGTGTATTTTTCTCTAGAGGTAAGATTCGCAAGCTATTAAAATGCTTCCTTCAGTGACTTGCAAAAACACTTATAAGATGCTAAATTTGCTTAAGGAGCAATGAGAAGCTATTTAGTTTAACAACAGAAAGAAGCTCTTTCCAGTGATTTATTGATGTTTATTGGCCTGATAGGCAATGAAGTAGAGACAGCAGGGCTTTGAGTGGTATTCTGAAGCATAGAGTCAGGAGTCTTCTCTTCAGAAATTCCGTATTTGATCTTGAACAAACTAAGCTGAAGAGCAGCTCCCTATTTTTACAATGGGCCAGCAATTTCATCCTACAAAGCAGTAATAGCATGTAGATATGATATTATATAAAATGAGACATACAGCTAGCAGCCTTGAGAGCCATAAAAATACCAACAATATAACACCTAAACCAGATAATATATCAAGGGGAAGTTATTTCACAAGTATGTTATTTGGAAAAAAAGAAGTAAAGTCCATTTTACAAATTTGCTAACAGTTTTGGTCTATAGTTGATTATATCCAGTTGCTAAATCAGTCTTTTTCTCCCAAGACAGAAAATTCATTAAAAATCCATTTTGTCTGATTAGGTGGACATATTTCTACTTTGAGTTATACTCTTACCTGAGTTTTTTATTGACAGATTTCACTCAGAATTTTTGCAAACATCTGTAATAAAAGCTTGATCCAGCAAAGCACTTAATTCATGCTTAACTTGAAACATGAAAAGAATGTTACTGAATTCAGTCCATCTGCCTACATATTTAACATTACACCCATGTAGGCACCTACGGCCTGTCAACTGAAGTCACAAATTTGCAAGGTTGTCCTGTGCTTCCATGCATTTACACCACATCATGGAGAAGTTTACTCTAATGACTGAAAAGCCAAGAACAAGTCTTTCAGCACACACAGTATGGTTTTCCTGAAGACAAACAGCAGGGAAAGGAGGGCATGGATACAACACTGCTGCCTGGCAGCACACAAATATGAAAAGAGAAGCAGTCAGAGGCTTGTCGATGCTCTGTGTCGCACTCTCCATGTGACTAACACAATATTAATGCAGACATCATGCACAAAAGCCACAAAAAGAGCTACTGAAAAAAATCCTACCACACTTAGAAAGACGAGACAGGAAGCACTGATGTATTTTGTCAAAAATAACTAACATAAATAGCTAATACATATATAAATTCTTCCACTCCAATTTCACATCATCTTTTCGTATCATTTGGAAAAGTCTTACACTTTCGTCATCACTGCCATTCAGTGGGCTTATTATAACAGTGGTCATCATCAGGATGATTTCTGCAGTATGTGTTAAGGTCTGGCTTCAATACAAACAAGACAAGCTTACTCCATCCCTACCTCAGCCTGCAGGAACTGAAGGACAATTCAGTTCCTCAACAGCCAGCTTTAGTGGAGGTGGCTTTAGAAACCAAGTCCCAGCTGCTTGGCATCCACTATCTTTCTCACATACTCATTTCCAGTTAGAAATAGCTTGCTCTCATGTTTGACAATATATATTTCACATTTGGTAATTATTCTTCATCACATTATCATAATGTACCATGTCCTAAGGGCAACAGCCCTTTGAGATTCAGCTCTCTTGGCCTCTCCCATTAATACAGGCCTACTGGCTGTTTTACATGATTGAGGTTTGACTCACAGAAATACAAATAACATAAATTTAGGCCACTGGCTTTTTAATCTCCCCTTGGCTCCCCAGCAAGGCAGATGACAATATTCTAATCTGTTTTCCATTATAATTAAGGCTCTCATTTAGTTTATGGTTTTATAATTGAAGCACCACCCCTCAAGAAAAATCACAGGTTCTTTTCCAGTTCACAGGAAAATCAGGGAAATCCTGCATATAGCAGAAGGGGCAATAGGCAGTAACAGAAAAGATATTTATATAGAAAAAAGGGCATGTTCTAAAAGGTTCACATTTTTAAGGTGATAAAAAGCATGTCCACACAGCACAACTGGGAACGTGTTAGAGAGCACTGAGCAAGCTCCAAATTTCTTTGCATCTGGTGCAATAAAAGGAAGCACTGCTCCATAAGCATATGAGAAGCATTAGCATGCCTAATGCTAATTGTGCAAGCTGTTTTGTCCTACTCACAGGGTCGTCCACAGCCAACTCATCTGACACCAGCAATGGGTAACCCATGCCATGCCCCATGACATGATTTACGCGTGCTCATCACAGTAAAAATAGCTCCAGATTTGAAATAGAGTTTCCCTTAGCTTGAACCTTTCCAAGAAGCTTAAATCCTCATGTTGACTTTGGAGAGCTCTTTATATTTGTTGGCTTTCACTAGTGGGATGTTGCCAGTTGGATCTCCTTACAGCAAGGAAATATGAACAGGGGCTCTCAGCTGAGAAAGGTGAGAAGTAGAGATAGGCCAAATGCTGGACTACTCATCCCATACAGAAATAGCTTGGGTTTGTTCTCAATAAGATGCTTTAGTTTTTAGCAATACCAGAAGCCTGAAGCGTGTGTTTGTTCTTTCTGCTGTGAGTCATTAATGCTATTTCAAAACGGGAAAATTTCAACTAGACTATTATCCACCTAAACATGCAATTGACTAAAAAGGACACACATAGACAATGCTTACTTTTCATTAGTCACAAACAGGATAACATAGGCTCTCAAGGAAGAAGAAAGTGGAAAATCAGGATTTTTTTCCACCAAATCCAGAAAAATCAGGGGAGGGAGACTTGAGGCAGAAACAGCAAAGTGGCACACAGACAACCTGGCACTTACATCAGGAGCAGTGAGGACAGGACTGAACTGTAGAACAGTAGTTAGGATTCCTGTATGTGCCAAAAAACATTATCTGTCAGCATGGGAAAACCAGGCATGATAACAGCAGTGTGAACAATGAAATGAGGTTAAAGGACTTCCAGTTCTTTCAGGATGCTCAGAGCTCCTGGACTCCACGAGGGCCAGGATCACAGAGCTGTTGGAAGGTTATATTCAAAACAAGTGTTTGCCAAAAGAAGTACTATTATATTGGCATCTCGGGGGGCATTTCTGACCTGCATTTTCCCAAGTAGCTGTGCGTTTTCCAAGCTGCTGGAGTATGCTCAAAGCTGGTGTGTAGTGAAGCTGATGTTATTGAAGCCGACGGGTGAGCTGGCCTCTCTGAGGGAACCCAGAGATGCACATCTTTATTAAAATAAGCCAGCCTCTGTTATCACAAGGTTGCTCCACGAGTCAGAGCACGGTCCCAGCAAAGACAATGATAACAGGGTACTCTAGGCCCCTTCAAACACTATCTTTGCAAACCAGGATATGAGTAGCATTAAACAGTAGCTAACTGCTGTTTACTGTCAGACACACATTTTAACATCTAACATCTACACACCATATATCACTTTCTACATCCCCACCCTCCCACATATTTTAAGTTCAAAAGAGCTGTCATTCCTTATCTAACCTTTGATTTTGGGGAAGTGGTTCCATATTACTTTCCCTTTGGTTCTCAGAGATGTCAGTTTAGGTATTATTCCAATGATATATAAAAATAATTAAGAAAAGATGTTGCAAGAAAGTTATTTTAATTTGCTTCCAGAGAAGGGGTTAAAACCAACTTCACTTCAGCTATAGCAGTGTTGATGAGCAGTCAAAGAACTACACTGTGAGATGATTATGACTTCACATCCAGGGGAGAAATTTTTACAGGAATTACATGAGAGATTTACTTTCTGACATATGGATGATACAAGAGAGAATGCACATAGCACTAAGAGTGTTCAAGGGAAATATGGGATACCTGTACCTACTGCATAATATCTGTTATCCAATGAAGCCCACTGGTGGGATGGTTCCAAAACTTCTCTGCAGAAGTAGTGTTTAATGTTTTTATTATTATTATTCTGACAAGAGCAATAAATGTCTCAACTTTCCAAACAGTAAATTAAACTAGCTGTTAACAAAGGTTCAAATTGAAATTATGTCACACACAGGAGAAAAAAAAGTTTGGCATTCTTCTTCCACCTTCTTTTTTTCCTATTCAAAATAAAATAAATAAAAATAAAATTGGGTAGTTTTACTCATTTTCTTAATTGTTATTCAACTTCCTAAAACTGCAAGAGGTTCTGAAATTGCAGATGAGTAAAAGGAAGAGACTAAACCACAGATATTATCAATTTCAATGCAAGGAGAAAGATAGGGATGAGACAAAAAATATGTTAGGCCTGCATCATTTTGATGTGGATATTTTATCAGTATACAGCGCTTTCCACAAATGGAAAAAAATCAGGTAAAATTTGTTATATCTCATATCATGTTAAAGGTAAAAACTGTGAAGTTGCTTCTATTTTGGTAAAAATTGTTCTGCCAGTTTTCAACACAATCTACTGAGAGGTTATCTGGCTTCATCAAACAGCTGAAAGACTTAGGAAGAGAAGACACGTTGAACAGGCTTTCTCAAAAGCAGTGAAATATTTCCAAAGACTATTTATATCAATGATATAATACTTACTGTTTAAGCCATAGCAGAAGAGGCTGCAAGTCTGTCTGCATAACCCTAAAATCTTACCAACAAATACTGAGTATTCGACTCACTTTTAATAGTGCTTAAAGGTCATACATCCCAGTGAAACAGTGAACAGATTGAAATTTTTTCCCAGGCAGACTGCAATGCCTGAATTTACCACTGAGCAAAATGGATTTAAAAGTGAAGCTAATTCAAATTTTACTAATTCTGTCCCTGTAAAACTGATGAGGCTTGTTAATATACAAATTCATTCCCAAAAAGGCATCTATAAAAATACTTCGGCAGATTGATAAAAATACGTTATACGCATTAATCAGTTTGATTAAAATTAAAAGAAGGCATCATATTTATGTTTAAACTAGAACCATTGTGTCTTTGGGAAGAAGAAAACTAAAAATAATATAGGACTAAGCTAACAACGGTTAATGCTGAGCTTCTGAGCTATAAAATCTTAAAGCAGATGAGACAAAAAAAGCAGACTGAAGACCTGGACAGTTTAGACATGTACACATGCTTCAGAGTACACAGAATGCTACAGTATCTGAGGATCTTATGTCATAGGAATGCGTTGTTATCTGCCATTCATGAAAAGCCTAATTAGCACAATTATCTTCTGCATTAGGTGTGATACCTTTAGAATTAATTCCCATCACACAGTGGATGTCAACACTTCAAAGTCTCATGAATTCCAGGAAACAGCAAACTTACCTGGTCAATACTAACTTACTTTGCTATATGATTGAATAAAAATGTGATGCAAATCAATGGTTCCACCATTGTTTAACTCTTGAGTGGAATTTCAGAAATTCCTTATGATTCTGCAGCCAAAATCGTGCTCAGGTCTCACTGACACATGGGCCAAATGAGGCCCTTGAAATACAGGAGTCCTATTATTTAAGAAATAAACACTAAACTTAAAGGTCAATTTAAAAAAACTAGTCAGGAATTATTGCAAAACACTCTTAAAGAGAGAAGACACAAAAGTAAAGGATCGCTGGCAAATGAGGTAGCAATAAAAATTAAACTCATTTTATGATAGAATTAGGCCCATAGACACAGAATTCTGACAGATATATTCTGTAGTCAGAACAACCGAATTAATCCAATATATAGATAGATGTGAAATTTTTTAGAACATTCTCTTGATACAGGGTTTTGAAGTTGTACTTGTCTGCCTTAAGACACTGAGAAGAAATTGAAAAACTGGAAACTACTCAAAGCTAAATTCTTCTAAGTGCCTGGGCTGGACACAGACACCATTTAGATAACTAAGTTTTCCATTTTACAGCTGGAAGAATAGAGGAAAAGACTGAGGAGCTCCCCTCTGTTTGGATTCCATGTTAGTGGTTTTTCAGAAGCTGCGTGGTGCCCATTAACTCACACAACTTCTTCATTGTGATGATTTCAAACATACCTAGCACGATCAGAAACATGAGCCTGACCTAGTACAAAATCATGAGGCAAATAAAAAGAAGACAGAGCCCACTGTGGTGGAAATAAGACCCAAACAGAGGCAATGAATGCTAAATCCAGATCTGACCACAGGACTTGCCATTCTGACTCAAACTTGACACCCACTGGGTCTAATACAGTGTCTCCAGCAGCAGCCAGCACCAGATGCTTTGGTTAAAGATACAAGATCCCCACAGATGCAGGATAATCTGTCTCCCTCGAAGGTCTCATCCTAATCCCTTTAGTTATAGATTCCCTTAAATCCTGACGCATGAGGGTTTTCATCCCTTCAAATACTCTTTTTTAGCATTACTATCATAACTCTGGATATTCTTGTTATCCATACAAATGCCCCTTCCTTCTTTGATGCTTGCAAAATTCTTGATTTCATCTTCATCCAGAGTAAATGAGTTCTACAGTTTATATAGGAACCTTTTGGGAAGTGTTTCTTTATTCTTAAGAGATGGGAGAAACTGTAGTCTCATGATCTTTTTTCTTTGCTGCATGCTTCTTGTTTTCATGGGGTTTTTTTCTCTTTCAGCCATGTACTTTATCACTCATCTGAGTCCTCAGGTAAACAATCACTTCAGATACATTTATGTCACTAGCCTTTCTCTCTGCTTTTATCTGAGCCTGTCCAATTTTGCAGTATTTTTTTCCAGGATGGACCTTCTATTAATACCTAATAAATTTTGTAGAACACCACACTGCTGGCTGATACAATGACTTTGTATGTGATTACTTTCATTTTTTTTTCCTGTATTTCTTCAAAAGGAATGTACTTCACAGTTACCAAGTCTGACTGAGTCCATGAAATTCCTTAAGGCTCCTCTGGACTTGATTAACAAGTAACCTACAAAGAGGTTATCTACCAATAACGTGGTGTTGCTGCCTCATTTCTCCTTCCTCTTTCTAGATAACTAATAAATACATTACACAACAGCAGACCTAGTACAGAAACTTGTGGCTATTAACCTTTTGCCATGATGAAAATGGACCATTTGTTTCCGCTTTGTCTCCTGCCTCTCAGCTACTTCTTGATCCATGATATTACACTGCCTCATGGCTACTTGGTTTCTTTTAGAGATAGTATCAATCCACAACCTTCAAAAAACCATGCATGACTAGCCTCAAAATCGCACAATAGCTTACAAATCATGACATATTAAGACATAATAACAATTCTGTTTCTATCGGTGTCCGATTTCTGAGCTAGCCTGATTCATGATCATGAACTTTAACTCCTGTACTTCTAGGCTGTGATTTTTTAGAAAATTTCTTTTTTACAGAAATTTCTTATCCCATTTCTTGACTACTGTAATGAAGAATTTTAAAGGAAGAAAATCAGGCAATGTGGGCCTTAGGAAAAACCCTCAAGAGCTAGAAATGCTGAATAGTCTTTCTTCTGAGACCCTGTGAGAAGTCTTGTGAGAGATACACTTAACATCCCCTCTATTCATTTGCTAACATTCTCCAAGAATTTTAAGACAGTAGCCAGACAATGTTTGCTTTGCATAACTATATGATTAGCCATAGATTATTATCTTCCAACCCTTCTTTCTAGTTCAGAGTTACTCCAGCTAAGGTTTATCAGCAAGCAGTCCCACAGAGCTCCTCTGGAACCTTTTTAAAAGATATGGTCAGAATTTCTACCCTGTAATCATCTGACCCATTTTAAGCAACTTGTTGGTTTTGTTAGAAATTCAGCTGAGTCATACTTAAAACACCTTCAAAACTCTTGAATATATACCATTTGGACATGGTCACTTACTTCTTTGGAAAATTTTACTGGTTTACTACACCTTTTTAAATTGTAGGTTCAAAAAACAGCCTCCCCTTTAACAGATCAGAGAAACACTGAGAGAAAATATGTGTAAATGATCAAATGTTCTGTTTTAAAGGATACATGAATTGTATGGAAAACTTTTTTTGAATGAGTTCAACAGTGAACTCTAAACACAAAGGGAAAAAGCTCAGACAAAATAGAGGCAGAGCAAAAAGGACAAGATATTCAGGGCAAATATCACACCAAGGATTACCTTGGCAATTGCAAAAGTCATCCCTATGGCTACTTTTTTTTTTTAAAGTGGCTCACACATTTCATTTAATTTCCTACAGCTGTTTTATCTATCCTTTTGAAGAAAAAGACAGGTTTCATACCAGCCTAATATCTTGTTACCAGACCTAGATGAAACAGGTAGTTTTACAGCATAGCTTGCAAAAAGTATACACTCTTTGGAAAGACCCATGTACATTTGTGTTTTAAAATGTAAATTGTGAGGGCTTCACTTCTGCTCAGTTGTCACTGTTCTATTCCTTTGAATCCTGTGTAGCTGAGGGAATGAGAGAGAAGCTTGGAGAACCTGCAAGCCCCTCTAAGTGGAAGGGTCACACTTAAGGTTTGAAAAATCTTAGAGAATCAGTGGGAGGACAGGATATAATTTAAGATGGTCTGTTTAATTTTGTTACCTGCAGCACCTAAAAGACGTAGCAAAAAAAAAGTTCTGCATGGACCATTTCTGGTTGCTAGCAACTAGGAAGACAAAGAGATGAGGAAAGTAGAGCAAGATTTCAAGGAGTTAAAAACAAAAGAAAGGTAAAGAAACAGACCCTTTTAGAAAGAGTATATGATGTGGAGAAGGAAATATGGTTCCTCTGTCAAATCACTAATAAAAATTCTAGCAAGAAATTGGGAAACATATCTCACTCGTTTCAGTAAATAGATAAAAATGTTTTGTGTGGCTAAGTGCAAACTTAAAGGTTTATCTGGTATTACTGTACGTGTTCCACCATATATTTTATATGTGGGTTCCAGAAACTTGAAGTTTCATAGTATTGGAAAAGTGGATTTTTAAAAAAAAAAAATGGCAATTCTATTCCCTGTGCACTTTGAAATGGCATACTGTATAAGTTGTACTTACCTAAGCTCACAAATCAAAAGGAAATTCTGCTGCTTCCAACTTCACGCCGATCAAAAACCTCCCCTAAACTGGTAATTCCAACGGCAAATATCGTGGAGTATAAGAGAGTACACAGGCCAAATCCTTGCATCTTTGTAAATCTCCTGAATTTGTATTGTATGTTTTTATATTGTTAGCATGATCCGACAAGGTCACCATTCAATGCCATACATGATGCTGCTGCACCATTTTGGGAATGAATTGCTTACTTCTCCTGCATCTGGAAAGCACACCTCATGGGAAATATTGGTTTCCATATAATTTCAAAGCAAAAGCTGATTTCCAATAAAGACTGTAATTGCAAAGATATAAATTTATTCACAAATACCAGACAGCACTTAAAATTTTCGGATATTTCTGGCACAATAGTTATATTACAGTGCCATCCACTGACTCTCTCCTGCAAGTACGTGCACTGACACACACAGCTGCTGTTTTACATTGAGTTGGCTTAATTCCCACTGAAGGGCCAAATATCCCCAGACAGATATATTCCCAATTCATTTCCTTCTGCAATGATAACTGTGAAATTTACCCAGCTCACAAAGGAAGAGAAATAATTTCTGTAATAGCCTTAATGGGTTTTTAGAGTCTTTGGCTAGCAGCCAAGAGAGACTTAGACATGGCTTTGCAGGCAGCATGAATACAGAGGTTATTTTCCTATGTGTGTGTGTGCATGTGTGTTGTGTGCATGGTTTTATTATGAGATACATTTCAGGCAAAAAAAAAGTATTAATTGAACCCCATCAGCACTGATGCGCCCACCAATAGTTTTTCCTCACTGACATCAAGGGATATGAATGAAAACTAATTGCGCTTCAAAGAAAAGGCAAATCACAAGTCTGTTGTAGGATTAGGTTTTTCTTTAATTAAGACTGTTGAAATAAACAGCAAGAGAGCTGTTATGGACTTTTTCATGTATACTTTAGTTCCAGTTTTTCTATTGAAATGTGAGACTATCATGTTATTACAAAAGAAGATCAAAGAAAAGAATACACTAGAAAAGCCTGAAAAGCTTTCAGAAAAAAAAAAAAAGACAAAACATTAGGCTTTACTTAAATAAAATTCACTGAAATAGTCCACTCAAATATCTTAATATTTCAGTCAGAAAGAGTTCAATAATAACCTCTTACAGTTAGAATTTCCTAGTATGCGCCTTACTCATACCCTCCTTCAAATAGAAGAGAAACTAGAATCAGAAAGACTGATTTTAGAAGAAATAATTTTGACAGTTCAGAGGTTGCTACACTTAACACAGTAAACCACATTTTCTCACTTTTTGTTGAAAAACACATGATCACTGACTAGCACATTGCATGCCAGCAAGGGCGGATGTGCCCACACACCAGCACAAACACACTGCAGAGCCTCTGCAGAGCTTTAAAAATCCTACAGAGGAGGATCTGGTTTTGTGACAACTCCCATGCTTGGTCACTGAGGATCACTGAGAGTGAGTGAGCCACCAAGAGCTTCAAATTAAAAGCAGGTTAGGAAGAAAGGAGCCTGAGGAGTACAAGGACAGTCCAGCTGGTTCAGCTGCGTAGTGGCAGTGCTGCAGCACACACACATCCATGTTCTCACTGAGACTAAGGGGGTCACAAAGCACAATGTTCTGTATTCCAGCACGCCTGCAATATGCACAGTGTGAACAGAGCTTTAAAAAGCCTCCTCTGTGGCAGACTGACTGTCACTGCCACCAGATGGATTTAAAGTTGTTTAGCCACAACCGCGTTTTTAGGAGTTGATGCACAAAAAATAGGCAGAAGAAACAAGCCAAACTTAAAGCACGTCCTCAAATTATCTGCCATAAATACTTGACCTGGCCATACAGATGGTCAGGGAGGAAATCATGATTTGGAGCATTTCAGCAAATGTATGTCCTGCATGACTTGCCAGTCTCTCAGCCCCCTCTATCTTTTAATCTTTGGCTCCTTTCGTATTCAGCTGTTGACAATCATCTTTGACACACACTCTCGTGTTTCCTAGTCCTACCTACACTGACAGTGGAGCCACAGCTATGTTGCCTTCACACTGTGAGCTGGCTGCCTTCCCACGTATGAACTTCTACCAGCCAGGTACACGGGGAGTCAGGAGCTATCCATCAGACAAAGCCTGTAGAGCTTCACAAGCACCAGCCACTATTGTGCTACTATTGCCATTCAGCACCTAGCAACTGCTGCGCTGTGTGACATTAGCTGCTACTGCTCCTCTCTGTGAGTAATTAAAGAACACACCCAAGCAGCTCGTCAGCCACAAAGTGCTAGAGATTTGCACAGTCTGTGATCGTTGGGTACAGATCAGGAAATCTACATATCTATTACAATTATATGAAAGGGGTTTAGCACACTGATACTGATGCAGTGCCTATATGAAGGAGTTTTAATAATGGCTAAACTCCTTTACTTTATGAAAGCTGGAAAAATTCCTCAAGGGAAAAAAAAAAAAAAAGGAGTTGCAACAGAGAAGCTGTCCCTAGGAAGCTGGGTTCTGGTTAGCATTGCAGATAATACCCTCCTTCTTGGGATGCAGGTTAGTTCAATGATACCTGACTGCAGGGTCCAACTATGCTGAAAGTCACTTACATGAAAACGAGAAAGTGGCAAGACACAAAGTTATAATATTTGAAGGAGAAGGGAAGAGGAAATCCTTGTTAACAAAGACAAGGGTCATGAAGACTGCATTTGTGCCTAAACCCTGAGATGCTGCCTTTTAAATTATTCCTTTTATTGTTACAGGAGTAGACTGGTTTTATTTCAACTAAACTTCTTCTTTTCAACCATCCTGAATTATTTTGCTCTCAAAATAGGTGAGCTATTTTTCACAATATCATTGGAACCATAGACTAATTTTGTCCTCACAGAATACAGAAGTCCAAATTCACTGATTTTGCTTTAAACAAAAATTCTCTCAGACCTCTAGTCTCAGCATAGAAGAGATTAAATGATGATTTAAGCTCAACCCTCTTGAGACAAGTACTTAAAGGTGTTTGAACATTTCTTCTTTATCCCTTTTCTAAGAGCTAAAGTGCTAAAAAGAATTTTCTTCCTCAAAGACCACTGAGGTCTGACAGAGATAATATCAAAAATTTGCTGGATTTTAGGACTCACGAAAGTTGAAGACTGAGTATATGCCCTAGAAGCATACTATAGAGATGCATCTCTGGAGGCAAAATTGACACAAGTCCACAGTAATAATATTTTTATATTTAATATTTTTTCCAGCACCTGGAATCTCATTTTTTGTTTTCCCAGCTTTTTCCAATATCCATTAATGTCTTTTGCTACAGCTCCTGCAGCACAGGTATATCAATTGACCAACACATTACTGTTATCTTTTGGGGGATGAAACTTGAAATACCTTTAGAATAGCCACTAAGCACAACATACACCTTACACAGTCTAACGTGTCAAAACTGTAAAACAAATGGCTGTGATTGGACCATAATATGCTCTATTTTAGGTCCATAACCTTTAATGTCTCATGCCCAGCACTGCGTATTGTTCAAAACTACTGCAAACTTCCCAGGTCTAGCCCGGCCAGGTGAAAATCTGGTGCCCACAAGTACATGCAGACTGTCATTTGAGAGAAGCTCTCTGCTCGATTCCACAGTCACCATCTATCTAGGTAGCAACCCCAGACATGAAGCCCTAGGCAAAGCAGAAGGCCATGCTCTAAAACATGCAGAAGCCTATTTCCCTAAGGACTCTGGAAAGCTTTGTATGGTTAATATGCTGCCAGGCATACCCAGGCAAGGATTTCCTCAGCTGCTTGCAATGCCCAGGAGGTGGACAGAGTGCAGAACACATCATGTCACAAACACTTCTGTGGCCACTTATCAGGAAAGCCATATAGATTTACCCAACAAATCTTAACTTTAAATTTAACCAACTAAAACCCCATTCAAACTTTTCTTAATGTTTTGAGCTGGTTTTCTGTTGACTGTAAGATCACTGCTTTACCAATTAAGCTGTGTTCTGATTAGGTTTCCTTCCCTAAATTGCCCATGTTGCATTAGTGTTTTGGTTCTACTTGCATAAAACACAATAGCAATGTGTATTTATACCACTTCCAAAGAGACAGTGGAGAGACCAAACCCATACACGCTCAAATTTATGTCATTGTCTCCACATCATGCAGGTAGGACAGTTTCTCATTTTTCATTCCAATTCCTCAAATAAATTCATCCACCTTGTTTACAGATTGTAGTTACATGTACACTACCTACATGGAAATAGACATGCACTGACCTGCAGTACCACATTCTCCAGCCACTTTTATTACAGCCACAGAAGCATCGTATAGGAAAACTTTAGACCTTTCCTGTTTGAGCTTGCTTCAGAATTATGCAAGTTTAGGATCTCTACCAACATTATTTCTCCTTGAACCTAAAATTCCGACATCATATTTTATCCTATTTAATTCAGTAGGTGATAGTGTTTTAAATCTGACCAAATGAAACATTATATGCACATTGTTTTTGCAGCAAACCCCATAAAAGGCTATGACACAGAAGTATACTCTAGATTCATGTGGCATACTCAGACCTTCACTTCTGTGTGTCAGTGTGTGGGTTCAATGCGCCCAATAGCCAAATACGCATCCAGCTTCTCACTCACACCTGCTCCCCAGTTGGGCAGGGTGAGAAAATAGGATCAGAGCTTTCCCTGTCAGGATAAAGAGAAATAAAAAGAGATTCAGGTAGCAAGAAACAAAGACTTCACCTGCCCTCCCCCCTTTCTCCTGCACAGCATGAAGTCCTGCACTCCAGACTCCTCTACGGCCTCCCCTGGAGCAGCACGGGAGGGAATGGGAGAAGCGTGTGTTCAGTACACAGCAGTTCCTCTCTGCCCCCCTTCCCTCTCACACTGTTCCACTGCTCCATCATGGACTGCAGTACTTCAGGAACCTGCCTGAATGGCATTTTTTCACCCTTTCTTATCCAGGTTTTCCCCGAGGTGCCACCACCTTGGCTGCAGGGCCCAGTCATGCCCTGTGGTGGAGCCATCGGGGCTGGCTGGAATGGTCTATGTCCAGCCACTCATCACAGAGGCCCCTGCAGCGTCTGGGCGCTTGCACCTGGTACAGTCAAAAAGATCAGAATTTACATATATTAAGGCCAGAAAGGATGAAAAAAGGGTCAGTCTAACACAAAGTGTTACATTTTACTCTGATATGCCCTGGTCTGACTGGAAGCTTACATTTATCAGGAGAAGAGAAAATGCCCTAAAGTTGCACCTGTAGAGGTTTAGGTTGAATATTAGGAAAAATTTCTTTATAAAAAGGGTGACTAGAAAGCTCTGGAATAGGCTGCCCAGGGAAGTGGTGGAATCATCATCCCTGGAATGCGGCACCTCAGCCTCGCCAGCACTGCTGATACACTGCTTTGGGCATCCTGAAGTTCTTATAACATTCAGTCCCCTGTTTCTTAGTATTACTTATATTTCACCAATCTCTGACAGCACAACAGTGGTCACTATTTTCTCAGCTGTCATCAAGTTTATTGTTTTTTCACTAGATTTGAACAACTGAAATAAAGCTTTCTAGGTGAAGGTCTGTCACCTACGTGTTTCTAATCTCCTACTTTCCAGGTGGTGTTTGCCTCAGTTCAGCAGTCACCTCCTTTGGGGCTTTTGCCTCTAATAGTCCATTCTTTTTTCTCCTGTAGAGATTATAGGACCATGAATAGTAAAAAGTACCATTTTCTATATGCTCATTTGTTTAGCTTTTAATTCTTTACCAATGACTATTCTGATGGGCACTAAGAAGTTGAAAAGAAAAAGAAACATTAAAATTCCTCTCTATAATATTGGTATCTACAGAGCTAGGGAGAAGAAATTCATCAGAGCATTTACCCAATAACATTCATGCACTATTTTTTTTTCTTTCAGCAAGTATACAGTAAACAGAAATAGCTACGGTAAAGGAATCAATAACAGCTTTATTTAAGAGAAGCAAAAAGCCTAGCCAGCATTAAAATAAGCAAGTTGTCCCTTACTAAACAAAGTCCCACAATGTCATGTAGTCTGGCCATAAAGCACCACAAGAACTGGACACAGAATTAGACCCACCTGCACCAGCACCCAAGGCAGCATTCAGAAGAGAATCCTCCTGCCCACAGCAAGGATGGAGAATTAAGGAACCCACACTCTAAATGCAGGATTAATACAGAAAAAGCTCTAACACAACACTCAGAACTGCTGAATAAAGCAGCTTGAAGTGTGGAGCCCTTTATCTACTCTTCCTTGCAGGGATGCCCTTCCCTTTAGCCCTGAACTCCTAACATGCACCAACCTCATAGTTACCCTCTGGAGCTCTACAGCAATCTCTTATCATCCCCATTACCTGAAGCTCAGCTGCATTTCTGCCCTCCTTTCACACAAATCCCACGTTACTAAAATGCACCTCACCTCCAGCCATCCTGACCTGCATCACCCCATAGCCTGGATACCTCTCCCAGCTTCACAAGAAGATTATTCTCAAGGAAATACACAACCTGCCCTCTGCCTAGAGAGTTTTCCTGATCCCAAACAGAATGGGCGGTTCAGCCACAGGCTTGTTAACAGAATAGAGCACAGGGTGTGTATTCAGTGAGCAAAAGAAATATTTCAACCATTCATCACACTGTTCTTCACTGAATTCTGAAATAACAGTTAGCAAGTGTGATTCCAGGTCAGAGTGTGCATACAGACAGACAGCCTGTGGGGGCTGAATGTTGAGAAACTCTGTTATACTTTGGAGAGCATTAGGTCACCATGGTGGGCAAGGCAGACAGCAGCTAATATAAAGTACACTTGAATAAACTTTACATGGGGCTTTGGGAAGTATCCATTGATGGAATAGCATCAGTCCAATATGCCGTGCTTTGGAAATCCCACTTTGTATCTTTTATTTGTGTGCCATCATATGTTTTCAGCTGTTTCCTTTTATGTGGCTGCCCTGGTTCATGCCTTAATTTATTGTTGCCCTTTTCTTTCTTTTTTTTTTTTTTTTTTTTTGTTGTTTTATTGTGGTTTTGAGTTTGGGGTTTTTTTGGTGAGGTGGGGATTTTTTTTGGTTTTGGGGTTTTTTGGAGTACCTCCTCCACTTTTTGGGTACCACATTTTTCTGGCTCTCAGTTCTTACATGCCCCGACACAGAAGTGGTGTTGGCCCTCCTGTGAGCAGCACCCTCTTCAACTCACTCCATAGACAAAGGAAAGGAAACAGTTTTATATTGGAGTAAGATGCACTTACTTAGAAGGATTCATATTTTTTAATACAGAGAGCAAAACCTATGATGATTTACTAGTAAGTTTTAGCTCTTGACATTGAAATAATCCTTAATGTTAATACAAAGTAGTCCTAAGTCAGAACTGAATGTCATCACCAGGAAATAAAGGCACAGAATGTTTAAATTACTCCGATTTACAAATCAGAATAACGAAAAAAGCAGTCAATGGTTTTCTAAGGCATTTAGATTAGATTGAGTCATTGGCTATCATGTTAGTATGTTGCAGTATGGCCATTGTCATGGTACATAGGACACAGCCAAAATGGAGAAAAACAGATTTGATGTGAAGAGGCTTGGCCTTTATTATTCCTCACCCCAAATTCTGTCTAAAATGTTAGGCATACAGTTGTATGTTTCTGGGGTAGTTCATACAGTAGTTAGCTCTGATGATGAGCTCTTTATTCTATTACTAAATCACAATATCTCAATTGTGTTCCATTATTATATTGAAATATTATAGTATTCTTAAGGCTCAAGTGACTACAAGAGACACAAAAATATGCTCTGCTGTACATAGCATGAAAACTAATTGGCCTCCAGATATAGAAAAGTGGAGATGTACTGTAGATAATTAGGTCAGTCTTGAGGGTCTCCTAGGCCTGCCTTTGACCCATAATATTTCTAACTCATGGATGCAGTTAGAGTAAAACTGTTATAGTCCAGAGGGAGTGCAGATTTAAAGGTCTTTGCTTGTCGTATCATTTGGTATTTTCTCAGTTAATTAAAAAAAAAACAGAGATCAAAACTTGTAGGAATGAGGATTTAAATTATATATTCATTTTGGTATTGTAACTGAGCCTAACAATATGGTTTTGCAGCTCAGAAGAGATATATTTGTAATATATTTTCATGGTTAACAGTATATGCAATGCTATGGGGCTTCAACAAACACTAACACATTTGTAATTCCATATTTAATTAATTTGTGGAATAAATATATTTCTCAAATCCTCTACAACTCACTTCACCTCTCTGCTCAATCCACTCACCAGTGCAAGCTCATTTAAAGAAATCTGAAGGGTATAATTCAGTAAAATGTGACTGCTTTTCTCCCTGCCTTTTTAAATGAGAAAGTGTAATAAAACCCTTAATTTGGTTCCATGATTATCTAAAATCTAACACACTGCAAACCTACTACCATGAGCAATAAGGAGCATGTCTCTTAGTGTTTTGTGCAACTGAGGGATGCACCCAAGTAACTGTATTTTTATTTGTGTTGTGGAGCAGTCTCAGAGAGTCTATTTGGATGAAATTAAACTAGAAAGTGCTCACTCCCCAGCAGCACACCTAATGCATACCAGATGAAACTGGGCATTCGGACCGTGGAATCATACCAGAACCAGCCAAAAGTAAACGCCATGGAAACATGTACAGCAGGGATGTCAGGTGTGCCTGTAGGTCCAGTTTCTGAGAACAGATCATCTTGACATGCTTCAGCTTTAACTATATAATTTCACAAGGCTAAAGCAGTAGAGTGTTGTACATAACAGGACAGCCTGGGAAAATGGAGCCCAGCAAGGCACAGATCCATTCCCAAGTAGCCTAGTTCCCAGATGTGTTTTATTATGTCTATTTTATATTATATTTAAAATTTTGTTTCCTCAGTCATGTTCACAACCTCTGACTGTAGTTCAAATGGACTGTGCAGGGTTACTTGAACACACCAAGTGCAGTCAGTCCCTTGCCAAATATTGGGCAGGAAGAATCTGCAGAGTAGGAAGTGAAACATAAATCCTGGACTTCTGAATTGAATAAAAGCACAGGACTGATTAGTCAAGTAATCACAATCTGAACTGGCTTGGATTAATTAAACCTTCTGCTGCTCTGAAAGCAGCAGTTTACCTAATGCCCTGATGTTTTGAAGTGAATGAAGCTCAAAGCTTTGTGTTTCAGGGCTAAATCACGTAAATCCTATTTTATACCCACCCATCCAAACAGACCTCTACATAATGCCTGTTTCATTTTCTCAGATCATATGCATTTGCCTTTCAACAAGACCAGTATTAAACCTGCTCATTCACACAATTACAGTCCCTCTAAATCTCATGGTCTATGATGCTTGTTTTCTCACTGATTGCAGCATGACTTAACTCTTTCACAACCATAACACTGTTTTTAAAGAGCTTGAAGTCAGCCCCATGAGAAGTCTGGATCTAAACAACTAGAGCTGCCCTTGGTTTTCAAAAGTCATTAAGAAGACAACAACTTCCACTGTCTTCTTGGAGTTGCTGGATAAATGACAGAAGTCCTGAGTCTCCTGAAGTACATAGCCAGGTTACCAAGGAAAAAAGATCAGAGAACAAAATGTCTACTAAGCATTACACTAAATAGCCAAAATAACCAGTTATCTGTGGATTCAGCTGTCCTGCAAACTCAACTTTCAGAAAATATTAATGGTATTGGAACCACTGCAAGATATTCACTATTCCCAAGTTCACTGTATTAGCAAGACATACTAAATAACTGGGTTTCACATTGGTCTTGTGTCCTAGAGCTTCCATGGCTGGTCAGCTGAAAGTCTTAAAAATAGAACTGGTCAGGTAGTCTTTGCCAAATGTATTATTCAAAGAGTACTGCTCTTACCCATCAAAATTGTTCTTCAGCAAACAGCTTTTAGCAGCATTTGACCAATTGTGTAGCTGGGTGAATATTATTCACTGAATAAATTAATTCATGTATAATAGCAATATTTGCTGAATAATTTATTTGAGGAATATTCTTTTCAAGTCTTTGACAGGCTCCATTAAATTCCAATAAAATCTAAGACATCACCTAATCAAAAATAATTAAAAGTCTGTTTACAAAAATTTGCCTTATTCTTTGGTACATGCTTTATGGCATTTGACTAACTCTCCAGTTCCCAGATAAAGTTATAACTGGATAACCTGAGCAGGAAAGAAGATTCAGACTGCTCAAAGCTTTAAACTTGTTTTTTCACTGCTATTTACACATCAAGACATGTAAAATATATGCTTCTCACAGAGGCCGCCCCTATAGCCCACTTCCACTACCAAAACCTGGCCACAAAAATAAATACATCCTACTCTTTCCTACATGTGGCATGCAGAATAGCTCAAGACATTTCAACAGAGGAGATGTGCATTGACATGTCTCACTAAGGTGAGAGAGGGAAAATGGACACCAGGCATGGTGATGGGTCTAGGTAAGACACGCCTTCTTAGCCAGTTGCTATATATAATAATTTCTACCTAAAACAAAAGTCACATATCTTAAAACTTATGGAACTGTAAAAATATGTCTGTGAAGAAAATATTCCTTTACAGGAAAATGTTCCTTTACAGACAGAATGCTTTTTCTGAGCAATGTCTTCTGTGTTGGTTTTTTTAGCCATCAGATGTCTCTACTAGATATGCTAATGTCACTGCAGAGCAGATATGCCTCAAGTGAGATTCTGCCCCAAGAGGAGGACAAAGTATGCAGAATGCCCAAAGTTCGAGAGGCAAATCTACAGCTGCATTTCTGATGGAAGTGCAATCTCTACATCTTTTTTGAGCTATGTCTCAAAAATATAACCTTTCCCAGTAGCAGCGTCTGATGTTAATTGGAAGTACCAAAATACTGAGTTGGACTCAACCTTCTGGGAAGTATCTTGATTTCTGACTTAAGTTTATTTATTGACTTTCCTTTCCACATATGTTTATGCTGATACCTACCTCCCCAAAACCAGGTTCTGTTTTGTCTAAATGTTGCCCCTTTGAAAATAAGTTCCAAAATATGTTTACTGATTATTTGCTCAAAATACTAATCACCTATTAAATGTGATTTCAAATTTCCTGCCTGGCTTGAAGCATAAATGTTACCTATTTTTTGCACATCTTGTAGCTTTGTACTCCATTCTAGGCTCTTACTTAAAATCCGGTCTAAGCCAATCTCTGTAACTGTACACAAAACGTAACACGCATCATGTTTGCAGCATCATCTTGCTGCTCACAGGATTCTCAGCTGCCCATTGATGCAGAAGAATCAGTGGCAACCTTTTATTATATATCTGCATTGCTCCATTCATTAGAAACCCTTTTCCTAATACTGTCTTTTTACTGATGAGCACTTGACGTGTCTTCTGGTTGTCTGCCAACCAGTCTTCTTCCCATTATTGCTGCCAGAACAACAGGACTTTCAGGAACAGACTTTATTTAAATCTGGTAGCCTTTACCTCCCACTTCTCTTTTGTTTTAGTGGGCATTTTGTCTCCCTGAAGCATCCATTCAGAATTTGGTCTCCCAGTGGTTAATCTCATTACAGATAATCCCATGTACTGAAAATCCTTCCAATAGGATAATCTTGTGAACAGCTTCCCTCTGCTGCCTTCCCACCATTCTTTCAGGGCTGAATTATTTTGATCTATTAAATAAATGGATCTCACCTACATATAATAGTTTTCCCCTTAGACTAATTGGTTGGTACCGAAGTACTAACCTCACACTTTGCATTCAGTCCTATTTCTTTACTGGGCAAAAAAGATCCAGGCTGATGTTTTGGTCACTCACCATTGACATATATGAAAGAACTGCAAGATGGCCAACTAGATTCACACTCAAAGACTGGTGACAAAAGGAGGCACAGGCTTCTGAACAATATTATTACTCAGTTTATTAATACCTGTCCATTATCTGTGGAATATGGAGATGGTAATTACTATTATAATTTCATTGGAAATTAACTACATAGAAATCTAAATATCATCTTTCAACTAATATGAACAAGAGTATATTAATTTATATTTGCATCTGTGAGTACATACTGCACAAATAATGTTTAAATCATAACTTCAAGACATACAATTCAGTATTGTAGCTGTGAAGTTTAAGCAATACCTGCTTAATGCAGTTCCATGCAAATAGGCGCTGTAAATCAATTCGTAAAACTTTTGTCATGTATAAGTGAAATAAAATTTAAATTTAAACAGTCTCTACAGAATCCATGTTTATCAAATTTCTGTATTCGTAGCAATCCTGTTTACTCAAGGAAATATTATTCTTACTGTTGTATTAGAGTGAACAAAAATTCCACAGTTTTAAGTAATTAACATACTCAAGATTTAAAGATTGAAATGTTGTTTCCTAATACAACACTTCTGCAGCTGTATGCATGCTCTACTAAGCATCTCATTACAATATTCCTGACAAGCACTCTATACCCAGTTCTTTCCATATCAAGCCCTTGAGAACACTTGACTTTTTTTCCAAAAGAGGACTGGATGAGGTAAGGATAGCTTTGTTTGCCAACTCAAAAAGTGCAGTCAGATATTTGAGATCAATTGTATATCATTAAATGGAGACACTTTACATTTTTCCTAATTTATCTTTTAATATAAGCTGAAAAATAATTAGTATTCAGGCACCAGATATGAATCTGCATTCCCATTTTTCCATCTTCAGAGAACTGAAAAATCTACTTTCTTCGACATTTGATAGCTAACTTTTAATAGCTGGAAAATAATCAAGAATCTGTCAACCTCATAAAGCTAATCTT
Organism: Monarcha castaneiventris obscurior; assembly: GCA_026261815.1. Classification (NCBI taxonomy): domain Eukaryota; kingdom Metazoa; phylum Chordata; class Aves; order Passeriformes; family Monarchidae; genus Monarcha; species Monarcha castaneiventris. The sequence goes on from JAMPIT010000388.1 coordinate 7,873,885, forward strand.
CGGGTGTTATAGCTCAACACTTCCATATATTTTAAGTTAGGAAAACTAAATACTTCCAGCAACTAGAAAACTTGTTGCCATATAGTGTAATTGAAAACTTCTGTTTCCTACATGATCAAATGATGACTAATCTATCATATACTTTGTTGCATTATGCAGCATATGAGCTAAGTAATTAGCTAGAAGCAAATCTTTTTCATTATTTATCATGAACTGTTTTCCTCCCCAAATTAGCAGTAGCACAGTAGGCACTAAATAATGAAAAGCTGCCAAGAAACTCCTCTAATTCACTTAAACTTATTACATTACCAAATATTTCTAATGAAATTTGATTGCTGTCAAAAAAATAAAAAAGGAAAGAAGTGGATTATTCTTATGTGTTTTCGGAAGTAATACATATTTCACTTGTTTTGAAGCATTAGCAGCAATACAGAAACATTCACATTTCAACCAAGTTAAATATTGTTTTCTCATCTGAAAAAGGAACTGCCATTTTGCTGACAATATACAGATTTTTTTCTGTCTTAAACATACCTTTAGAGCACTGAATCAACAGTAGTAATACTTAAATTCAGTGTAGGAGTGACTGGTAGCATACATTTCATGGTTTTCTTAGTAGCAAAATTGTTTCAACAATTGTGTCCTTTAATTATATAAAAATTACTTTTATTACTTATGTTTGCATTCTTTTTCTGCATCTGGCAGTCTTTCATGAAGAATTAAACAACTATTACTCAATCATTGTAAACTTCGACATGAAAAATACTTTGTTCATCTTTGTGAATAATGCAGCATTTCTTCTCAAAAATAATCAAGCAAAAAGTAGTTTATACTTTCTGACTGTTTCATGCAGAACAATTATGAGAAACATTTGATCTTTCTGTATTTTGGATTATCTGTAGCCCTTGAGTTATTTTTGTTCAAAGAAGTCTTCTTTTGTTTTTGAAGGGAGACTGATGCAATATTATTTTAAATTTACTGTCAAAGTTATGATAGGTTCACATCTCATTTACCAATCAAAGCACCCAAATAACACTTAGGCTCAGCTTCATATCAATTATCACACATTATTATATATGGTGTACTGAACTAATCATTCAAAGTACCATGTCCCATAAAACCAATATGACAAATATAAATAAATATAATACAATCATCTTTAGATACCCAACACAATGACTACACAGCAACTGCTCTACAAATACATTTTAAATGTAACTTTCTGAATGTCAAAGCTAGTAGCGTTTATAGCTTCACAATTGTTTTAAACTTAGGATTCTGTTTTTTATGAAGTCAGTGCAAGTATAAAGTATGTTAAGCCTATGAGTGTATAGTACTCCTATTTGAGAAGCCTTGATCTTAGACCAGTTGGGCTGAGAATATTAAACAGCCTTCAGAGCAGCAGCTCAGTGTGAGTCATTCTGATATCCCTCTGGTGGGGTGAATACTAATAATACATCTCTCTGTTTGTTGTGCTGAGATTCTTTTCCCCTCACTCAGACAAGGGAGGGAAAGCTTTATGCTTCTCTCCTCATATAAATGAGTCCATATCTGGCTTGAAGGAAGTTTTCCACCACAGTTTTCTGAAAATTTCAGCTGGGCCTTACTGTAAGCTCAGAAAAAGATGACTTACTTTCCCAGTTCAACATCCCAGCTCAGAATCCCCTCTCTACAGGAGAGAGGTACAAAAGAGTGAAGCTGGAGATGTTCTCCAACATACAGGCTGGCAAAGTCAAATAAGAAAACTCTGGTAAGTCCCTTTGACCCTTAAAGTTGCAGTCAGATACTTTTTCCCTTCTGATAGTACTCATGTAATCTTTGCCATAAAATACTTATACAAACAGTAAACATCCACATTTCACATGGCCATTAGTCACAAAGGCTTCTTCCTTGCACAGCTCTACCCTGCTGTGGTGCAAGAGAAGGGGAGAAAAGAGCTAACAATTACAGTCTCTGGTCTGTAGGTCTGTGATTTCTGTTTCAGGTGTGCTGTTAGATGATTGCAAAGAAACTTAATTCTTTTGGTGTTTTTTAACTGCTGGAAACATATTTCTGGTGTTTCTATCAAGTGTTGCTTTTGGAATCTTTCAGGTCTACCTGAGAAACAGCGCCAGTACTAGCCAGCTGCTCAGAGGGAAGCACTTTTCAGACCACACTTTTGCACTGAGGTACCCAAGCCTTATTTTCTGGTATCTGAATAAGTACAGGAATTTCAGCTACTTCAAGGCAAGCGTTTCACAAAAATAGTCATAGTTTGTGCATCTCGACTATTACACTTTAGTAGAGAATTGCATCCATTTGTGGTTAATGGATGAGTGACTGAATAAAGAGCCACTAACAACAGTTTATTTTACCACTAACTAATATTCTTAACTCTGTCTCCTTTCCAAAAGACCATGTTAGCTTGCTGCCATCCCTCTCTAAGAAGTCATTCACAATTAAGCTCCTGGTGACCCTGTGTGTCATGTCAGCTGCTCCAAACACTATATGGAAGGTAGATTGAATAACTGAAAATCTAGCTGGCTCTAACTTTTCACAGTATTGTTCATTAAATTAGCACTAATAAACATTTGTAATCTACTTCATTACCTCCTTTTCAAAAGGACATGTGACCAGAATCCATCTCTTATCCAAGCTGAATATAACTTTGCTTTCATTAACAAGATGTCAGGCAGTCTTAATTTTGTATGATTCCTGTGTAAGAAAATATATGCTGTCACAGCATTTGCCAAAAAGGAACAGAGATATCTGCAGGGACCTATAATTAATGTAGTAACTAATAGCCACCACAAAGAATCATATTACCAAATAAAATAATCTATTAGCTCATAAAGAATATTTTTAATGAACTGCATTGAAAGAATTACAATGAAAGGTTATGCAGGAACAGAAGTAGCTATACATCTTCTAATATTTGTACTTCTTTCTAAACATCTATTTTTCATTTTGGAGTTTCTCATTCCCTTAGGTACAGCATGAACTTAAAAGCAACCTAGATTCTTCACAGGATTTTTAGAGTATATGATGGATCAATAATTTGTTGGTTTGTTTATGAAATATGCCAACTTACTGGGACAGAGTCATTTTTAAGAGGAAAGAAAGATCAATATATATGTGCATAGATTTATGGGTGTTTTTGTTGCAATCAAAATAAGTCTTTTTGTTTAAAGAACTCTAAAAGGCAAGCTTGGCTTTTCTTTTTCATCAGTGCATTGGCTTGAGCAGGCCACTTTAATACTAAATGCTGATAAATACTACTTGTGAACCTTCCAGTCTGTTAAAATCCCTTTGGAGTTTAATTTGAGTAAGTTCTAAAAACACAAGCAACAAGCCTACTAAGACTTTTTAAACATGATGATGACTACAATGTGTTCATTTCTTTAAGTATGTTAAATGTTTGCCTTTATTATGGATCCTATCCACTGCTGTACTTTTTCTTCCCTCGGGTTACCTGGATAGAAGTTTCTCAGGAGAAAAAAACTACTCTAGATGAGTGGAACAAGGGTTTGGACCCCCCATTTCTTATCTGTATCCCCCACACAGGGCCACAGCTTTTTCTTTACTCTTGCAGCAGCAATGCAAGTGTGACATCTGACTTGTGTTAGTTTTCAATGTCCTCAGTGCCCTGTACACTCTAAAATTATAATATTAAATTTACCTATTACCTGCTAGTTTTGATGTCAAAGCTGAAGACACAGAAGCATCATGAGCACCACTGAGAGGGTCCAAAGCCAGGCTGGAAGGGGGTTTAAGAAACCTGATCTAGTGGGGGGCATCCCTTACCATGGCAGGGGGGTTGGAACTGGATGATATTTAAGGTCCTGTCGAAATCAAACCATTCTATGACTCTCTAAGTCCCTTGGGATTTCAGAGATCCCAATACTGTTCTCTAATTGCTTTCCTACTAGCCATGAACATAGGTACCCATCCTCTGATGGCACACAGGACTTTTGCAGCCACTCTTCATACATCAGCCAGAATTTCATGTGAGGTGCATCTCAGCCTACCAAACCCCTAAGGTTCACTTTGATTATTTTTGTGTTCTCAGAGGCCATACAAAACAAAAATGGTAAGATGGTGATAGTGCTGTATATACAATATCTAACTTTTACCTAGCAGATACAGCATTCAACTTTCAGAGAGGCAAGAATAGCCAGTCTTCCTCTCCTTGGGCAGGCCAGGTCATAATTCTGTAAAATAATCCTAAGAAGAGGGATATCATCTCCTTTCTAAAATGCTGAGCAAACCTTTTCTATATACAACCTAAGGACTAGACCCTGTATCTCCTAGGTAGGCTACTGTAAGATGAACTTAAAAGCAATGTGAGTTTTGACATCTGTTTGCCATGAAAATATCCAGAATCCTTCAAACCCCCACTGGCCACTTAGCAGCTGTTATCTCACATTCACAAACAGGCATGATGCATACCCAAACTGAATGAGGCATGTTTAACCTTTCTATATGTTCTTCAAGAGGGAATCGAGTTGAAATATGAAAATGGAGCTCACTGTGCTCAGTTATTCCCTGAATCCTAATCACTGCATAGCCTCTCACTGAACACAACAGATCTGAGATCCAGACTTTTCATGTGACAGTGCATTCGCTTTTGTTGCTGCTGGTGTGGATGCAGTCTTGATTTACTGAAAAAAAATTCAGAATAAATTGGCCCTTAGCAGATCTGTTCAACTCATGACAGGAAAGGTCTATCTTTCAAAGCAGAGTAAATAGTGTAATCAAAGGCACTTTTGTTTCTTCCTTATTTTACACCTAAAGGATGAAGAAGAAGAAATATTATTATATACAGATTCTATAATAATGGAAATAAAATACATACTAAGAAGAAAATTAACTATTTTATTTACTGGATTGCTAACTGCACTTAAGTGATAACCTTTTTTGTTTGAAAATGTCATTAAGGAATAGAATGTAGTGCTCTTTGATTAAAAAAAACCACAGTTGCATTTTTTCCAATCTTCATGCAGGTTAATTTTTTGCATACTATGTCCAAAATTACAGTGTAATTCCACAAACTTTGCTTAGAAAACAAGGGACCACAAAATTGATTTTTACTGATTGAGCAACTAAGCTAGTCTATTGATCTCTCAATTCTTTGTGTGATTTCAGATAGCTTCCTTAAAATATACTAGAACAGTCCAGGGTTTTCTGTGGGAAGAGGGTAACATGATGCAAGTCACCTACTAAACACAGTTTATTCAAATGTTAACCAAATTCTGTTTTCTTCCTCAGTGAAGACTTTCTCTTTCCTATTTTCCCTCTTTGCCTCTCCCTGCTTTCCAGAGATATCAAAGGTGTCATTAAAGAAGCAAAAAAGAGAAATCAAGGAAAAAAAACAAGACTACCTTGTTAAGAAAAATTCAAATAAGCTACTAAAAGAAGACAAAATAGCAAATAAAATATTTTAAATATTTTTTTAAAAATGCTATTATTAAAATTTTGATTGTGATGTGTATCAGTCAGAACTGAGAAGTGGAAATGCCCCCCCTTCTTTAGTATGCCAAAGGTTTCCCAAAATAGCCATTTAAACAAAGTAGTTTATTAGCTTCCATATGTTTTTATTCTCAGAATTAAAAGAAATGTGCAAAGTACCCAGGAAATTTATTTTTCATTGCTTTAATCTACAATTTTGTTACATTATCAACAAAATGATTGGAAAATCATAAAATTTAAAAAAAAAAAGCTTTCAAGGCTTTGCAGAGTTGCCCATAACTTTGCAAAAGTTACCAGAGGAAATTTACCTTTCTTGTCTTGTTCTGACTCTTTGGCTGTCATGGGTAAAATTCTTAGTTGCTGTCCTACCGATTAAAAAAAAAGGCATCAAACCACAACATTCAATTCTGTCAGGGCTGTCAGAAAGGTGGAGAAAATTACCCAAGAGTTCTGTCTGTTCTTTGAATAAAATCAACAAAAAAAGAACACGTTTATTTCCTTCATTTATATTTTTATTTATTTCAATGTGCCTGTCCAGTTCTAAACATAATTCATTCTTTGGTTTTTTCTACCAGTGTTGTTTTTATTGCCTAATTTTTAAATGAATTCAATACAACTTAGGGAGGTTACATGCCACTAATAAGTACATAAATACTCTTGACTACACAAGTGGTGGTCAACTTGAATGGATAATTTACACATATTTATTGTTCTCTACATCAACATGCCAGGCTAATTGTTAAATATTTATAATTACTTGTTTTATTATGAATTATGTTTCTCTTAAGTGTCTTAACTTACAGTGAGCTAAGCAAAGTGTGAAACTGTAAAATAGACTTTTTAAAATAATATTGAATTAATAAATAATAATTATTATCCCTCTCTTTTGTACTTTACCATTTAATTCACAAACTTCCTTAGAGGTAATAAAAAAGGTCGATATCACCCCAGAAAGTCTATGATGTTGTGCTAAATTTTGTGTTTATTTATCCCATAAGTCCTTAGATAAATTCTGTTTGTTCAATTTGAGCTAATTAAGAACATACACAGTCAAAGAACACATTAGACCTCAAAAATGTCCAGTTGATTAATGAATCAACTTAAAATTACTACACTGTTTGCAGTAGTCTGTATTAGAAAGAATATGTTCGCATTTATTTTATGCAGGACTCTCCAATATGTAATCAGATCTAATCTATCAGTCTTTGAGCTCTTCATTATTTTTTATTTGTCTCTGTTACTTGTAGACAAAAATACTTCAAGATCATGCAGTCTTTAGTATAGCAATGTCTGCTTTTCCAAGTTTCTACAACATGAAAAAATAATTCCTAGTAATCATCATCATCATCATCATCATCACCATCTCATCTCATCATGCAGGTGCTGTTTAAGGAATTTTGCTATAACATAAAATGCCCAAAGTAATGATGAGGTGTTACCTGTCTTTGAACTTTCAATATGAAAACTAGAAACTACTTCTTGAAGATGCTAATTTATGGATTTCATTAGGTTTTGTTGTGCTGAGTAGGAAACTCTTAGTTTTGTTTTCCAATTTGCTGGGAAAGATATTCCATTGACTGAGTAGCTGTTGACTGTGCTTAATGTTAGAATTTCTGAAACAATGACTATTTTTGTTAAAACCCTTGGAGATCAGATTACATCTCACCTTGTAAGTCCCAAAGGAATGAAATTCATTACCATTGTGATCCCATTCTTTGTGCATGTTGACAATGTCTTGAGAAAAAAAACCCAGAGTGATTGAAAAGACCACACAAAACAATTTCAAAATGCTTTAGGCACAAACTATGTGAGTGACAACTACAAATTTAAGTGCTGTAATTCTTTGATTAATAGAAAGAAAGTGATTTAGATTATTTTGATAACAGCCTTTAGGAAAAAAAATGACACTTAAAGGACTATAGAAATTTGAGGTTTGAATTACTTGCCTAAGATGTGTTTTTAAAAATAACCTGTCACCTATATTTTGGAGGGAGAAGAAAAAAGCCGAGTTATTGGCTTTTTACAAAGTAAACTACCTACTGTATACTCCAGAAGTGACACTTACATTTTTTCTTACCATATCCAAAACTTCAAGAACTTGAAACATATAATAGCCTATTACAGGGCCAGAGTATGGACATGATAAGAAAGCAAATTCAGAATTTATTTCTAGTTCACTAAAAAGAGCAAAGCTATAGCCTCTTCAAAAAATACTTCCATACAAAGACTTCTCATTATTAATAGCAGTTTTGAAGACTGGCTACACAGATCAATAATGCATAATCATCAAGGGCCAAGTACACTAAGATGAAATAAAATTACCTGTTTTAACAAGTGCATTTGAAGCCCAAATCTGCTCTAAAGTTCTACTTGTGTGACATAAAGGAAACCAGTTGCACTCATTTAGGTGGTTAAATAATGAATTAAGTACCTAACTGAAACTTCCTGTTTTACTGTTATTAATTTTTCACAACTAAAAATCTGGAACTTCTCAGTGCTTTTAAGCAACACCTTTTGCATAACTCAGTATCCCTTCAGGAAGGAGAAGCCCAGGAACTCTGAAGATCTGTAAAGAAACCCAACATGCCATTTCCCGCTATTCATAAACCTCTGAAACAAATTTGCATCCTCCATGCTCCCCTTCTTCATTGAAGGTTAACCCTCAGAATTATTCTGTCCCTCACTTTGCTGTATCTGTGGTCTGATTTTGTGTAAAAAGCTAAAGGAAAGTGAAAGATCCTAAAAAAGAGTATGTTAGTCCTGTGTCACTTGCTTCTCTCTCTGATAATCCAAAAGATCCTTGCTTAGACTAAGTTTCAGCTGTTAGACCAATCACTCAGGGCTGAAACTAAGTGATGTTCCTCAACAGGAAGCAAAAGCCAGCATTTGCTTAGGTTGGCATTGTCTCGTTTTTCTAAACACCTTCACATTTGTTTGAGCCTTCAGTTCATTATTCAAGAAATTAATTTGATCTTACCCAAACAAGATTTCTTTTTTAGTACATCTTCATAAAACTCTTTAATGAGATCAATCAAATAGATTTTTGCATATTACACAGCTTGTAAAGAAACACAGAATTTACACCTTTTTTTAGCTTTCTTAGTGCAAATAAGTACCCATAAATTAGGGGATTTGCAGATAGGCCTAACAATGAGTTCAGCCTAAAGTATTATCTATTTTGTATCTCATAATTATTTTGTTTATAGTAACTGCAAAAGCAGATGAAAATTTACAGCATGAGTCATTACAGAAGGACTTAAGAAACAAAGTTCACCCAGGCAGTAAAACTGCAGATTTCACAGGTCCCCACTGAGTCAAACAGGAAGAATGGTAAATTTACCTTTGTGAAGGCATTTAAAAAAAACATTTTTTCTCTCTTCAAGCCCATCAGAGGAAAAGACGCACATAGCAGCAGCATTCACAAAGCACATGTATTGTGAGTATTTGGGATTGTCCACTGGGAAAAAGATCCTTAGTTCTTAGCATAGGAGCAATGGTTCTTTGGAGAACTCAGGTTAGAAGAGACTCCAAGAGGTCTCAAGTCAAACCTTCTGCACCCTATGTTGAATTTCTAAACAGAACAGAATAGTTCATTTGGAAGGGAAGTACAACTATCCCTTAGTCCATCTGCACCTTACTCCAGTTTATCACTGCCTTTCTCTAGATGGGTTCTACAAGTGCTGAACAGCTGGGAATAATAAACAATCAAATTTTGCTCCGGTGTGCGTGAACCTGAAGCTATTTCAGTTAAATCCACAGAATTTCTTCTGATTTATTTCAGGAGAGGAAAAAATTAAGACAATTTTTTTTAGACATTTATATCCATTGTCAGATGATGTCAGTTTTGTGCCGAAAGACTACTTGTTAGTACTTAAAAGTTTAGGACTCTAAAACCCAAAAAGTCTTTACTGAAACTCTGAAAGAGGCATAGAGAAGTGGCAGTAAAGGTCCCATGAAACAGACCACATAAACTTAAGGTCTTTCGAGAATTCTTTCAATCCACCAAAGTCCTTAAGAAGCAGAGGCCTGCGGCGGCCATCCTGCCCTTAACGAGAGCCCTGTGTAGAGAGCAACTTGTTACTTGTTTATGTTAACTTTGATAAAAGCCTTTTGTTCTCTCGGGAAGATGCATACCAGGGAACTGACCACAGCTATAAGCACCAGGTGTGAATGTTTTTCCTTTACCTCCCACAACTCTGGGATGTGGCCTGTTTGCATGAGTGGCTGATAAAGGGCAGAGGACTCTGCCCTACCAAGTGTTTGGGGGTGTAGCTGTTCTGTCTTTCCCTCTGCACGTTCCCAAAACTTTCTTAAAACTTTCCCCTGGTAGAAACATATAAATACTGAAGTGTGTGTAATAAAGTCGGATTGGGCTAGAAGAAGCAGTGGTCTCTGGTTTTTTTCCAAGCTGCTGCATAAAACATCGTCTTTAATGAAGAATTTTGCAGAAGCTATTTTAAACTTTATGAACAAGAAATGGTAAATCCACAAAAGAAAACGGAATCAATAAAAGCCTCTGACATTAATGACAAGTTTTTCGGAGCAGTTGCAGTTGCTTCAAATGCAGCTTTGGAAGATCTGTGGATTCCTTTGGAGGCAACTCAGGCCTCATCTTTTCCATCCCTCCCTAAACACTTAAAAGATGATCAAATTAGAATTTTTGCCCAGAGATTTTACAGATGTATTGGCAGTGTAACTTGGGTCATCTCAGAGTAATTTAGGTATGAAGGGGTCATGGGAGGCCATTCAGTCGAACATATGACTCAAAGCATGCTTAACATGAAAGCTAGATCAGATTGCCTAGGGCCTTGTCCAATCACATTTTGAAGCTGAGGATGGGCATTTCACAGCCTGTCCAGACAAACTGTTCCAGTGCACTAATGCAGTAACGGTACTAGAAAAACTAGAAGCCATGGGAAGTGTCTGATAGACACTGGGACACTAAGGATTTCCTTTCCTTCCAGCAGTAAGTGAGGCAGGGCTCCATGTCATGTAGGACTGCTCAGACAGAGGGGTCCCAAGAAGTGGGCTACACTTCCACAAAGACTGTAGAGTACAAGGTTCTGCAACCACATGCAATTCCTGGCCACATGAGAACCTAAGACTTTTACTGGTGGCTGAGCCTGCCGTTGTCTGAAGGGGTAGAATATGTGCCAGTGATACCAAAAAATTGATCTGGAATATTAGAAACTGGCTTATGCTGTTATTGCAGGAAACAACAGGGTGGAGAGGAGCTGAAAAGCTGGAAACGGCTTCAGGTTCCCTTAAATTTTCTGTATGCTACCAAATGATGATGTGAAAATGGGTGAAAACTACTTACTTGCACTGCTAACACAAAAGAAAGTATGTTGCTTTCAGTAATTTGTTGCACAACTGAGGTTCGGAACATGGACTTGATGTCAGTCATAAGACTTTTTGTTTTGGAGGAGAGAGATGGCTTCATAACGGTTTCTTAATAACAATGCAGTTCTTCATTTACAAGCAGCTCCGTGACTCTGGCACATACTTAGCTTTTTCCACGTTCTTCCTTTTACTGTCCTTCAGTCATTCCCTAACCAAGTTCCTTTGCATCTCTTTTTGAATGATTCATCTCCTACTAAAATTAACTGTGGAACTGACAAGGTAGGATCTGCTATGACCAGCTTAGTCCATTTATGCTCTACATTATTTTCAACTAGTCTATTTAGATTGTCAACTCTGTGTTTGTACATGGCTTAGCGAAATGGGGATCAATACTTGGCTGACCCTTAACCACTGTAATAATAAATATGATTAATAACAATGTCAGGATTCTTTTTTCAGTCTAAGAAAACTACCAGAAAAACATTCATTGTGGAAAGATGAAAACCACAGTGGTAACCACTGCTCTATTCTCTCCTTTCCACCTGTTGTTTAGATACAGATTCACAAAGCTAAATAGGCAGTCATTCTGCCTCAAACTTTGCTCACTTTTTTCTCTGTATGAAAGATAAGCCCCTGCTACTATACAGAGAGCAATAGTTCATTCAGTCTTCAATATCTGATATCCTTTACTTTCCAAAGTTACCTTTGGATCATTAAAGAATTTTATCAGCTAGGCCTTTTGCACTCTGATAGTCATCAAGAGGAGAAGGGATGCTCCAATGTCTGCACACTGATAAGAAAGTCCTGCTCAGAAAAAATAAATTACCATATTTTGCCTTATTTAACACATTCATTTTTGTTGAACTATAGACTGTCAGAGCATGGTCGATTAAAATTATTGCTTTTCATGCAAAACAAGACCATTATGATGTTCTACCACCTTCCCATTCTGTATTTAGCTGGCTATAGTCTATTGTGCTTGTCATAAAATTACGTTATAAGCATTTGTAGGCAAGAGTATTTATAACACCTTATACAGAGCCTAGCACTTCTTAATCAGAACACTTTTATTGTAAGTGCTATCAATAACTTATAAGGGGGGAATAACATTAATATTTTTATATTTAACTAATTGTAATTTTTCTGTTTGAAAATATGATGTTCAGGGATAGTAAATGCTCCTTTGAGGTAAAAATGAGTCAAAATCACATAATCCCTTCTACCTTTATGAGCAGATGTGACACAAATTAGCAATTTTTGATCTATGGATATCTTTTGTCTGCAATTAGGTATAATCACTGCCATGGCAGGCAGCTACTATCACCAGATGCAATTTCTTGTACAGGTGTTCATAATAAAACCAGAAATGTAGGCAATAGCCCCTATTTCCAAGACTGAATACATGTGGCAAAAGCAGCTCCTTAAGAATAACTGTGTTAGCTCCTTATGATAATTTTGCTAGGAAGGCTTTTGCATAGGGAAGGGAAAAATGTATCAGAGACACCTGCTTTTTACCATCCATAGCTAAGTGCATTTTCACCTCTCTTCTCTATACCCTGATATGCTTATGATGTATTCCAAAATAGTCCAACAGCTCACAAATTGATGGATAGCAATTCTTCCCACGAAAATTACTGTGACAAAGGAGTGATGCAGGCAGGGACTTAAGAAATACATGCATTCTAAATACAGCAAGTGTGCATGGGGTGGGGGATGCATATGCAAGAGACAGATCATCCTTATCTACTGGATATATTGGGTTTTTTTACTGGCTGTTTTTACAGCAGCTGAGATCTTTTGAAATCATCCTTCACCAATCAATTCACACCGAGCTCTATCTCTTGTCACTATGCTGTTTTTCTGTCCTTCCCTCTGGATGGTCTTGCTGACCTTGATTCAGTGGACGAAGATGATGAGGATGAAAACATAACTATCCAGACAGAGAGCAAAAGCACTCAGACAAAAAGATTTACACTGGGATTCAGGCCCACAGGTGAGGCGGCTGAGTCTAACAGTGTATCATGTTCAGAAAGGACTCAGGCACTGAAAAGGCAGCACCTTCTCCAGCAGGTGATCCTAATGATTAGAAAAGAAAAGAAAAGAAAAGAAAAGAAAAGAAAAGAAAAGAAAAGAAAAGAAAAGAAAAGAAAAGAAAAGAAAAGAAAAGAAGAGAAGAGAAGAGAAAAGAAAAGAAAAGAAAAGAAAAGAAAAGAAAAGAAAAGAAAAGAAAAGAAAAGAAAAGAAAAGAAAAGAAAAGAAAAGAAAAGAAAAGAAAAGAAAAGAAAAGAAAAGAAAAGAAAAGAAAAGAAAAGAAAAGAAAAGAAAAGAAAAGAAAAGAAAAGAAAAGAAAAGATCAGGGCCTATGGTGACTGGGAGAACTAACAATTAATACAATGCTAAAGCTAATAAACCAGAAGTTGAGTGTCTGAGAGAGGAAAGACCTTTTAGCCAAACTGTTTAAGTTTTGATTTTGTTTCTGCAAGAATTATTACCTGTAGTAATATTGACTTAACTCAAAAAAAGAGTGCTGAACTTTCTATTTTCACACATTTTAGTACAAGAATACTTACATTACATATGGGTAATGTCTTCCATTTTTGATCACTCTGTATTAAAAAGTGAAAACAAAAAATCTTTAAATACAACAGTCTTTCAGAACACTTACATCAACAAGAACTGGAAAGAGAAAATAGCCCATTTTTAAATGCTGTGTAAGATTGCAGAAAATCTAAATGTATCCTCTGTCATGGTCAGACAGGCAATCAAAAAAGATATCCCCCCAAAAAGGCCAAAACTTGATAATGCAGAATATTTATACTAATGTCTCTGTGCAACATATTTAAGCAGATTCATAAAACATGAAGTAGTCCCTCCAGTTTCATTTGATCTATTAATGTAATCAATATTACAATCAATCACACTAAGTATTTATTGTTTGAAGTGAACTGTACTTACAAAGAAGTAACACAGTGCTATGGTGACAGAGAGAAGCAGCAAGACCTGCTCTGGATGTTCTGACCAGGACTGATAACGTGCTTGGTGCACGATGTCTTCTCACAGAGCTTTACAGTTCCTCATTTCTACTGAGTGCCACAAAGAAAGGAATGCTGAATCCTCGCTCTCCACACAATTTTCTCTGCTTTACTGTATAAGTGACTAATATGGGGTTAGAGAGAGGAAGACAGCCAACAGAATGCAATGATTTTATTCTACATTGCCTTTGCAATTGTGGCTTAGTGGCAGATGCTTACCTTAGCTTCCAGACATGCCTATCTTAAGATTCTGGGAATACTCTGGCCTCCAGAAAGTTTACAAGCTAGAAAGCAGGACCCAATTCTGATGCATACAGCACTTATGCTAACAATATTCTTATTTCAAGTGTAAGGTGGAAGATGCCTTGACAACAGTTTCAGTAGAGTCAATCAGTCCACAGATGGCAAAATACTACCACAGTATTCCTAGCATGAATTCCCCAGGAATACACAGGAATCTGAGTCAAACTGTGCTGCCATTTGGTAAGGGCCAACTCTGCCCAGCTCTGCCAAGCAGAAAAGGCAAAGTGTAAAATGACATTGGCTAGACAGAGCAGGTATCATTGCCTAGGAGGGCTTCTATTTCTCATGTTGTCAACATAAGCTCTAAATTCAGTGATAAATAGAGAGCTGGATATCAAGCCTGAGGAAAGGCAACTAATAATGATTCCATATTAGCTGTTAGAAAAATTCATTCAAGACACAAGATCCTGGATCCTGTAGCACTGCAGAGTCTTTCAGGCTTCATAAAAACACAGATTCAAGGTTTTAATTAGCACTGTGACAGTTTGGAAACTTCTGTCAATCAATCTTTGAGAAAAAAAAAAATACTTGTCAAGTTTGCATGCCCAGAGAGAGTTAAATTGAAATTAAAGTGAATTTTAAAAGACGGGAAATAATTAGGGCATCAGGAAAAAGAATTCAGAGACAAAGAAAGCTGTAAGAGGAGAAGTATGTTACTAATTATGCTTTTTACTTTTTATAATTAATCCTCATTTCAGTCCCAGCTCACTTTTAATAAAAATAAGGAATGATTATACAAGCAGTGCTATACTGCCCAATATTTGGTTATGCAGATTTCCCACTTCATGTGCACACATACAAGCATGCCCAAATGGCCAAGTATGTGCCCATCAGAAATGCTGTAGAACGGTCTACACTGCATGAATGAGACTCCCAAACTCATATGCACAGTTTATTAGCATATTCTCTAAGCCCAGTTTCAAGTGTAAAAGCGAAGTTGTGCATTCCCTAAAGTCAGCTCGAGAAGATTACAGAGGATGTTCACACAGAACAAAAGGGTATCAGCATCAAACACTCCCATTCTTCAGTCAGTGCAGCCCCAATGCAAAGGCTGAAATGTGGGAGGATTGCAAACCTTAGCTTGTGAAAGACAACTGTGGGAAAAACATAAGACTAATGTGAGACAGGCACCCAAAACAGTGAGCTAAGAGAGTCTACACAGAACAAAAGCAATGAGGGAGTGAAACGTGGAGGAAAACCTGACATTTTGTTCTGAACAGACAGCTAGGTGAAGGGAATGCATGAGAAACCCTCACTGGAGAAGACAAGCAAGACTTTATTTCACTAAAGGAGAAATGTTAATGATTTTCATAGATCCTGAAGCTACTACATTCATATAAACACCTATATGGGAGTGAGGAGATGTGCACACATGGTTTATAGATAGAAACATATACAAAACATACCAAATGTGATATATAACTATGTACTAAAACCCCTCTATCTACAAGGTTAGTAAAGAGATGCAGTGTCACTTACACTTTTTAAAACAAGTAGCTGTTCCTGGTGCATGCCTGAAATACCTGAATTGCTGTAAGGCAAAGATCCCAATGCTGTTGTCTTTGCAGAGAGGTCTAAGAAACAGAACTAAATTACATACCATTGAATAGGAATGATATCTGTAACTGCTGTGGTTGTCCTGAAACATGGTTACTACCCTTTGTCTGACTCACTAAGCAAAAGGAGCAGCCTTCTGCAATGCTTTGTGAACCTGACAATTAAGCAGCAAGACAGGAGTAGGAAATCTCAGCTCCCAGCTAGCATAGCTATTCCATTCCCAGGCATTGCCTTACTTTATAAGGCCTACCTTCATCATTAAAGAAGTACGTGAGATCACTTCAAAGTTTCACAAACCGCTAATGCTTCAGATTTCCAAGATAAATAGATTTATTTCCATGACCCCTACTTACCTGCCTTTATGCATGTACTCTTATTCAGCTGGCAAATATACAGTATCTGAAAATATATTACAAACCAAAATGATATTCACTGTTTATCTTAGCCCTGTGAATTGAGGCTTTATTTGCTGATACTTCTAATGCATGCCCTGTGAGAAGTGTGTTTCTAAAATACATCCCTTACATCCCTTAGTGTCTAACAGTGTTTTAACATGCTAACATCCTTTAGTGTTTTAACAGACATGTCACTGCAAACAAGCACAGACAAATACTGTGACACTTGAGTTCTTCATTAGAACAAATACTGATCTATACAGTTTTTCTTTTGTGTATAGAGAGTAAAGCATCAGATAGCTTCAGAAAGTCAATTAAAAAGAGAGATGGTGCATCTTAATCACAGGGCTTTTCCTATCTGTTTTTTCCAGTAGTTACTTAAAACCACTAACTTGAAATCAGTCACACGCTGTCTTCAGAAGTTCACTCAATCAAAGGGCCAAGCTCTGAGCAATCAAAGATCTTAAATCACTGGAGCGCCCAACATCAGCCACAGGAGGATTAAAAATCCAGTAGCCAGAACTCAATTCTTCGATCTAGCGAGCACCAGCGCATTATGAGAAGTCCCTAAAGCCCTAGATCACAGCCCAGCCTTTGCCTACTGTGGAGCTAAGTGGAAACCGTCTTTAATTCCTTAGGAGATCCTATCTTGCCAGATGAAAATAGATATTGGCCTCTGTGTGTAGGATGATTAGAAGAATGGAAGAGGATTAAACAAGATGCAAGGGGAAAGGCTCAGAGTGGCTCATTTACATGGTATTAATGCTGACAGATAGGTGTTAACAGAACAGAGCAACCTAAAGGCAAAACTGTATCGGAATTAAAGCTGTATTTATTTACTCAAGTTATAAAGGGATTAAGTCCTGTTTATTTTACCACATCCAGCACTGTTTTATCTATTAAGCACTTTGATGCTTACTCAATTGTTCTGTGTCATGCACTGCACAGCTGTTTAGGGATGTGTTTATCTTTATTTAAAACAGAAGCTTTTAAATGTTTCAAACATAAAATATAGATGCTAATGGCAAGTTAAACATTCACGGATGTCTTCTTGTCTCCCAAAATGGAGACATTTTTAAAACAGACAATGGGAAAAGTAAAAACCACATTTATAAATACTTTGTAGATTGCTGACAGGAAGAACTGGGTGCAGGAGAGTATGTGTCACACATAAAGGCAGTGTCACTGACAAAAAAATCATTGTATTTTGATTAATTTCTAATGATTCAAAAAGCTTTAATTAGGCAGGAAAATGATTTAGCAAAAATTCCATCCTACCCAATATATCAGTCAATCTGGTACTCAGTGAGTTTTCTCAAAAGAGAGTTTAACACCTCATAAGGTAGCTACCATTTCACTCTGAGTGAAGCCCTCCCTGTTGCAGCTGCTCTCAGGTGACCCAGTTCTCAGGGGACACAGAAACTTTCCCTCCTCTGACAGTAACACCACAAAATCAGTTATTTGTAAAACCCAGCCTCAGTGCTGCTTGACTGCTTTTAAGCCCTTAGCTGCCTCATTTACCATTCAAAGTTTGCTCATGATACTTAGTATCTTCTGGGAACTAAAAAGCTAATTGTACCTCTTAGCTTTGCCCATCCCTGCTTGTGCTCCAGTAGACCTGCTTCCCTCCTCCTCTCTTTCTTCTCTTCCTGCTCATTGTAATAATGACACTTTGCAACTATTTGTGTTCTACCCCAGACCTTGCCAACCCATTTTGCACAAAGTATGGTGAGAGAAGTGAGAAGAGAGGAGAGGATGAAGATGGGCAGAGGAACAGAGAATCAGAGCTTGATTTATCAGACCTACTGGTGCTCAGTGCTGTTATGTGTTTACCTAGGTTCATGTTCTCCAAAAGAGAGTATTTACAAAGCCATGGGACTAGCTCAAACGCAATCACACTCTTGATAATCCCATCAATAACATCAAAAGGTTTGTTTTCTGATGATACATTTTCTGGTTCCTGCTGGGACGGAACTGATGTGCTGAGGCTGTGAGAATGGGCTTCTGCATGTTTCTTTCCAGCAGAGGGAAAAAGAGCAAGTAAAAGACAATGAAAAATAAATTCTGTCCCAAATTGTACAAGAAATAGTAACATGCTTCTACAAGCTGAATACTCAGCTTCTTGAAAAACCACAGCTAATAATGAGCCCTTTCCAGATGAAATAGAGGCAAAGCTAAGTACTTAGCAGAAAAAGCTTTCAAGTACTGCAGGGAAATGTTAGTATTAAGGCATCTTAGTGTTCTTTGTGGAAGGCTTATTATTCATAGGATGCTATCGGTGCCATGATAGACAGCATAATCTGTACAAACACTTATGAAGCCAAGTCAAATTCCCCAGAAAGGTTATGATCAAATGGGGAAGAAAAACAATAAGCAAGCAGGCAAGCAAACACCACCCCACCCTCACCCCACCCTGAAAAACAACAAACAGAAAAATTGATTTCAGACATCAGTAATAGATTCTGTCCTGCCTTGAGAAAGAACCTGGGAACCTTCTTGCCCGGTAGGCCAAGCAACCCCTTGTAAAAGGGATGAGCAGCATATCTGTACATAGATTCATATCTCCATGTTCATTGCAATCAGCTCCTCCTCCTAGTCACCTGCGCTGTCCCCAGTTCTCTCAACAAGCTCTTCAACCGTCCCGAGCACTTTGTGCAGTAATGTTCTCGACCCTGCCTGCAGTTGAAGCATGACCTACTTACAGTTCATTTTGAAAGACAGTGCGACCCTGGCATTGCTGAAGACTTTTTTCTCGGTAGTGCAGTTCCTTGTAGTCTCCTACACGATCAGACTCTGCCATTAATACTTTAGATGTGAATACTGGCCCTGTTACATCAGGTACACTATCATGCACAAAGGAAACAAGATTGAAGTAAACAAGATTTCCAGGCATTAAATAATAATAAAAGAACCCAGAGACTTTAACTAGTCTGTTTATAGAGCTTCAACGCCTCTTAAAATAAATAGGTCATTGTTGATAAAAGACTGGGCTCCAATCTTCTCCTTCTGTATTTTCAGAATGCTTTCCAGCATTCAAGTACAATATAAAGAAAACCCACAGGCCTATCTGTTCATGCTTCTCTAGCCCTAGTATTGATATTAATGCCAACAAAATTAGTAATTTGACAATTAGTTTTCCACTTACCTGAAAAGACATGAAAGGCAGAAAGAAAGTAGTTTAACTAGATTATAATGTGGCTGTGACAAGTCAGGTTCCTGTCATGTTACAGCCTTCCAACTTTAACATTTTCATGTCTGCTTGGCAGGTTATTAAAATAAATGAGGGTGTGTTGGACTGCTGTTGCACTTTTCTCTAATGGGAGTTCAGGAATTTGCAAGCCGCTACTGTAAATTGACCGATCGTGAAGTCTGAAAGAAGTTGGCTAAAGTGGACAATTAGGAGCATTTCTCCACAGCTGAGTGAAATACTCCTTGTTATTTTAATAATTCAGGCACAGGCTAATTTTCGGAGCCTGAGTTTGTCAAGATAATGTGCCTTGTGCTTGTCTGCTTGTCATTTTTAACTCAATCCCACATGTTACAGGTGCAGTCTAGCTTACAAAACAGGCAAATCACTCACAGTAGAATTTGCATATGGAATATAGATATATTGTACTTAGTAAAAAACAGTCCAAGAAGTCAACAGATAGCTGTGATAAGAATGAAAACGATGGTGAAACTTTTGATGTTTGATAGCTGCTGTATCCCTCTTTATGCTGATATAATTAAAGGTTTTATTTGGCACTATGCATACACAAATATGTATAATGTAAAGCATCATGTAGATTTCTTCGTAAAGAGAGATGGTAAGGCCACAGGAATCCCATGTGGCATGCAGATGTTCTGGGTAGACTCAGTTACCTTTCTCAGCTTAAAACGTCGCGATGTTAATAAATGTGGAACATGCAGGGAATAGTTACTTCCTTCAGCTGAGAGGGTGAAATCTTTATAAAAGATGAAGCAGTTTCAATATTCATTATTATACCCAGCTTCTGGAGGCAATGGCCACACTACTGAATCAGAATTTTGAAACCTCTGATTATCTTTTCTCTTCTATGTCACTTAGAAGTTGCTTCTTCTCTGCAAATGGCATTCTCACCATGCATTTTCCTCTCATTTTCTCAAGCTTAATTTCTGACTACAGAAGTAAGTGCTCAGGTTCAAACTGGTGGAGAAATTCTCTAACTTGCTGCAGGCTTCTCCTGCTGATCTAAGCCCTAGCATTGAGCCAGGAGAACTCATTCCAAGACAAACCAATTACAAACTTAGACTGGATGAAGCATTTCAAGGACAGCTTCTTGAAGGTCAGCTCAGACCAACTGAATACCAGCTTATACTTAAAGTTTATACCACCCTCACCAGGAACTATACCATCCTAAGGAACATCTTCACACTGCAGCAGCTTTGGGGAAGGCACTTCGTACCTTCCTTTATGTTCCTTGCCAGCTTCATAATGCCAGAAACCATTAGGAGGACTGCCATGAATGGACACCCAGGGAGAAAACACTGTACTTAGGAGAGTTATGATGTTTATACAGAAGATTTTCAAATTATCTGTGAAGGCTGGGCAATAGGTGCCTCTCAGTCTTCTCCACCATGAGATACACCTACACACAGGCAAATGCATGTACGTACCTATGTACCTCTTTACATATTTATGAATATATGATTCTGTGTTTGTATATACAAACATTTATCTATTTCAAGATGTAGAAATATTCAATTCATTACTGCTTTTTTATCGTCCATATTTCTCCCTCAAGGTTATGCAAAAGAAGACAACACAACATACCACCTTGAACTCACCAGTCAAAAGAGTTACGATTCTACCTGATCTCTGGTGCTGCCATCAACTCCCTATATTCCAGCAGCAATGGGGCAATACTACCACCTCCTTCGATGAAACAAAACTGAACGCAGTTTTATTAACTGGATTGAGAGATGGAGGATATGGGCCCCCAGGACTCAACAAAGAAGAGTCCATTAAAACTTCTAAGACTTTGAAAGGTGTGGTGGAGAGTGTGCTTACACTCAACAGTGATGTGGCATGAGTTCTTAGAATACGGCACCATGGGAGTTACTGGTTTTGGCCATTCTTAGATATACCCTAAAACACCAAGAGAAATCTGAATTCCAATATTGGCATGCAAACCAGGGTATCCATGTGCAAATGTGAGTATTCATCATATATTATTCATTTCTGATTGCATTTTGAAAGTTTCAGTCTCTTGGTCAGGGAGAAAACTCAGTCCTCGGCAGCTGAGGTGGCCACTCACTCAGCATGAGGAATGAACAGCATGGAGTGAACAGCTGAAGCAAATGGTTCAACAGTTCACTCTCCACAGCTATTCATACAAAATTGTTCATGTAACAAAGTGTACCATAAACAAGCTATTTGCACTCTGCAAGTAGCTCTGATCTTCACACGAGGAGCAACAGTCTTTATGTCAGACCTAAGACATTGCTAAATTATGAAACAGTGGAGATGAGGATTTTAAGTCTATGCACACTATCACTTTCCAAGAATTTAACTTCAGAAGCTTCAGAAAGGGAACCATTGCTGCTGCATCTGGACTTGAGAGAGGAAAATGTCAACATATGAGCCTAAGTTTATTCTCAAGGAACTTGATATCTCTGAAAGAAACAACAAGCAGTAAGGATAGCCAGAAAAACTCATCTCTGGTCAAGTAGAGCATGAAACCCAAAGAACAAGAATCAGAATCAACACAAATGTCAGACCTCAGCTCAGAAGGTGTCAGCAGGGAATAAACCAAAGCTAACATCACAATATTACTGAGATGGCAAAAGAAATGTCTACAGTCTCATCCTCACAGTTATCATCCTATGGTACTTCAAGATGAAAAACTTAAAATCTTTCCAGGAAAGGTAACAAAATGAGCAGAAGAAATATGTAATTTGTCATTACTTCTGAAAAAGATTGGAGCATCTCATTTACATGTGTTTCAAAACATTAAAAAAAAAAGAAGTAAAAGAAGTCATTTTTGTTAAAGACAGGCAATTTAATCGAATGTGTGTCAACAATACAAATTAAGTACTTGATTTAAATGTCAAGAACATTACACTTGACATTTTGAAGTTGTAACAACAGAAAATATGGTGCATGTTTGATATAAAAAACATTTTAGTGGCCAAGGGGAAGAAGGGAACGGCCATTATCAACAAATTAAACCAAAAATTAACCATGAACAGTTCCACAATTATTAGAGGTTAAGGAACATAATCACAAGTTATAGTGTTTGCATAATTACTTGTGTGCCTACCGTTGAGCAAACCTGAGTTTACACACACTTTGTGTCTTTAACACTAGAGGGAAAATCCTAAAATGTATCAATTTGCAGATATTACTTTACAGACGTAGGGAACACTGTTATCTATGAATGCAGATATTCCCCATACTTACATACAGAGGTAATATCTTAATGCAGATGCAGTGAAAGCCTTTTATAAACTTAATTTGAAAATTAACTTAAACTCAATTTTAAAAATACATATATTAAAATATTTTCATGTAGAACTGATTTTGAAACCATGTATGTAAATTCTTATGTGTTGCATGTCCGGTTAATACCTGCTTTTGAGAAGCAAATAATTGTTAATGTCTGTGTTTTATTACAAAGATGTGGATTCAGAACCCTGAATTTTAAGAACTATGGAGCAACTACATTTCCTCTCTTTATTCAGTATAATTACTAAACAAGCCCATTTTCTGGTTAATTTTTAAAGCTTTATCTGATATTCAATAAAAAGAGACTGAAACTCTCCTAACCAAAAGAAGATCTGACACCTCCTTTTAACAGGAAAACTCGAATTCTTTCCAGTATTCATTTATGAGTCTATATAGAGAAAAACGTAAGTCCAAGCTCACTTTATTCTGAGTTGTTACACATAATGAAGCCTGAAATATTTCAGCGAGAATAAGCATTTGACATTTATAGACGTATTTTAATATAAAACACATAGCATGACTCACCTTGTACATTTGTAACAAAAATATTAAAGATAATTATCAGACGGGTTAAAGAAGCCTTGATATTTCTAAATCTCTTATAGAACTCCAACCTGTCAAGATATCTATGCGGACGAGAAGCATGACAAAAGCTTAATGACTTTTGGAAGTCATTATTTATTATTAAAAATAATAGTATCTGACATAACCAGTGTACGTTCATCAAATATATATGGCACTTGAAGCAACTTTGTGATATAAAGGTTACGCTTCTCGGTGTTTGAGATTTCATTTACCTCAGTCCATTGCAAAGATGTTTGTGTAACACGTAAAAAGTGAGCCAGTGGAAAATGCAGAAATATGCTAAAATGTATTTTCATATATTCCCCCCCCCAGACTTCAAGGTGACTGCAACTTGGTTTGGAACTGACAATTTACTCTTTGCACATAGCAAATAAGATTGGTTATATCATATTATATTATACCATGATATACAAGGATGATAATATTATTATTATTATACATTTATATAACTACACAAAATATACATAATATTGCATAATAAAATTAAAAAGAAGCTTTCTATCAATAACTCTTACTGTCTTTTCCCCTTCAGGAAGCTCTTACAGAGAAACCTGTCCTTTACAGAAAAATTGTAGTGGCTAGTTCCAATAACTTGTACAGCTAAATAAATATTTACAATATCAGAACCTACAGCAGAAACTCATTTGCATGGACCTAGGTGACCTCATATGGATTACCAATTTTTGCAATCAGTGTGTAAATAAACAAACAGGATTAAAAAAGTCAAGGATACGGCATCACAGAGGGTACTTTGTTCCTTTGACAAGTGCAGTTTTGTTTAAATTGTGAAGAATAATGTTACCAATCAATTTATAATCTATTTTTATAAATCTATTTATAATAAATTTAATAAATTAAGTCTCGTAGGATGTTTGATGAAAAAAACATACTTTAAAAATATATCTGCCCGGATACAACAGGGAGATAAGTTCAAAAAGAAATTTGATATCTGTCTTTTCAAGTGAGTTTGAACCTTTTTCCTTCCATTTCACTGCAAAATTTCAATATATGTTTTAGTTTCAATAAACCACAAAGTTTTTTTTCCCAGTTATCAGTTTCTGAGGCAAAATAATTTTTTTTTTAATTTCACACTTTCACATGTTTTTTCCTTACTTTACTCTTCTGCTGGTGTTAAGGGTATCGACTTAGTTGTGTAATGTCTGGCAAAGCAGATTTTCCATGCTTTGGCTTACTCACCTACAAAAACTGTGTAACATGCTGATTGTGCAGAATTAGTATGATGTTTAATCAATCTTCATAGAAGCACTCAGCTTCAGAATCCTAGTAGCACATATGTAGGAAGCACCAACACATCTGATTCCTATGTTTGCAGCATCAACAGAGTTGTAAAAAAAGGGGTAAGTTCCACTTTTTAAATGCTGAAATTATTAATGAGTCATGCTTTTCGCATTTCAGAGACAGAGCATTTCTTCAGGTCAGAGCTGCCATTTTGCTAATGCAGCACTGAGTATATTGGAAGTGTATTAAGGTATAAATGTGGCTCTGTAGTAGTTCTCCTGAGACTGAAAGATTGTCAGAATTTTTACAGTGTGTTCCATTATATTTTTCTCCAGTATGTAAAAAATGCTAATGCTTAGGAACAGGACTTGCTATATGTCATCAAATGGTCTTTTTAATTGTCTTTAAACCCTGTTTTGAACTATGTTTCCTATGACCAATATTGCTAACAGATAGCAAATACAGCAGCTGTTTAAATAACTGTTAAAGATTATTTATTACCATTATTTCACAGAAGTTCCCAAAACATATCAAATGCTAGCTAAACTTTATAGCAAGATGTCCCCATCCTCAACTCCCCCCATACACACCCCCATCGACGTGATGGGAAAAAGTGTTCAGAGATGTTCCTGGTTCATCACCTCTGAAAGTCATGGGACAATCACTCAGGCTACACTCTTGCAGCTGGAGGTCACAACTGGAAAGTTTGTAACACTGTCCTGCTTCATAGATGGGGTAGCAGTTGTAGTAGAGATGCTTAATAAGTAAAATAACATTTTTCTCCCTATTAATGTTGTTTCTACCTGCTAAAATGCATCTCTTTAAATAGATGTTGGTTCATGTGTTCTGTTGATCATTAAGGAACAGATTGAAAACCAAAGTAGCTGTGCCTAATTGAGTAACTATTACTGCCCCAGTAATGGGATGTGTGAAGCATTTTATTGGCTTTCTTTGCAGATTGTTAATTTAAATGGATGGCATAGCAATAAACCAGTTCGAGTTAATCAGCTGAACAAAACTGTAGAAAGACAATGTAAGGATCATTTTAATGCTAACCCGGAAAACTACAGCATTTGTAAAATATAATAATTAATAATTAATAGAGTTGATGAGAAACTAATTTCTGAAAAATGGAACATTGCCCTAAAGCTACTCATGGGTAAAAGACCCTGAATTTCTTCAGCATAACGGCCCAAAAAGGTCTCATACTCTAATGAGAAAGACTGAACTACAGCAAAGGAAGCTGGTATTTTTCAGCCTCCATAACTGCAGTGAAAGCAACTGAAAAGGCTACATAGAAGGCAGCAGCCCCAAAGGGTTAAACTCTGAATTGTAAAAACACAGGAAGGTGCTTTATGTGCTTTCAGAATTAATTGGAAATTTTATTTCCACGTTCCCAAAGTTTCGGTTTCTCATGGTCCCTTAACAAAAACATGTGCTTCCAAATTACCAGTACTAAATAGTATTTTTTGTACATGCTTTCTCAAATGTGAACAGAATTTTGGGGGTTTTATATTATTTCCTTTTTTCCAGCAGTTAGAAATAAATAGTACATATCTTAAAGGACCAGTACTGGCCCTACTATAATTATTAAAACTCACCTGCAGTGTGACCAGTTCTATCAAGGTTTTAAAAATTCTGGATGTCCTACTTCTGTTTGGAACTGAAGGGCAGTGGAGGGAAGACTCTTGTCTCAGTATTAACATCTAAGTAAGTAGATCATCACCTAAACATTCACAGTGTTGGACGCTCACTGTGATCCATTTTTCGGGAACATTTACCTATGTGTCCATCAGAAACTATAATTCCAAGGACTACTGGAGATGTTCCCAAACAGCACTTCTACATAAGAGTGTATGAGAAACAAGTGGAAAAATACATATTTTTAACAGGCAACCTTTTCAGGCTGCAAATTATTCTTGAAGTTTATTCACCTTGTGACCACCATAGCCATGTCTTGTCTATAACAACTGTTCAACAAGTCAGTGGAAAAATGCTGATAGTAATTTGGTCCCAAATTCTTGCCTCACATTTGTTCCGTTTTAAACTGGAAATCTCTTTGAAGTTGGTAGTATTGTAAGCCAATTACTCAAACCTGTAGAGTACAAAGGATTACAATCTGTAAACACGATTTCTAGTGTAACATATGGGGATCTCAAGGTGAACACATCATTACACAAATACACTGAAATCAGCAGGATCAAACAGAAGTAGCTGTTTCTCAGTCAAGTTTAACAGTGGTCTGGTGTCTTGGTTTGAAAGACAGGTGTCTGCCAAGGAAGGCAGGAGCCTCCCTCGAAATGGAAAATGCAACCCCCTTCCCTCCGAATTATTATAAATTTGAAATTAAGGGACTTTCAGGCAAAGATATGAGGGATAGGAATAACAGTTCTTTACTAATAAACATATATGTATAACAACACAAACAAACAGCAATAGCTGTGGCAGTCACAGCAAACAGCAGCACAAACTCAGTGCAGCCTCACTAGGCCTCGGGCACTTTCCCCTGGGTGCAGTTCCTGCGGGGCGGCTCCCGCTGAGCAGGGCGGGTGCGATGGTTCCCCCGCGGCTGCAGGGGGCGCTCCGCAGCGAGCTCGGGCAGCACCGGGAATGGCGGAGCGGGGTCCCGGGAAGGGATGGATGAAAAGCCTCACAAACCCCTGGAGCCGATCCCGGTGTCCGGCCGGATCCTCAGGAACAGCAGGCTGGAACAGCAGGGGCGAGCACAGATCCCGGGTGGTAGGCGAGATGTATCAAACTCCGGAGCTGCAACAGGAACCTCGGCAGGTCTCAGCCGGCAGAGCGTACAGGGCTACGATGTAGCGAAGGATCAAAGCAGAGGCAGGGGTAGGGTGGCCACAGCCCGGCTCCCAGCGGGGCAGGGAAAGGCGGGCTTGGGAATCCTGGGTTTTCTCCCTGAGGCACCTGAGCAGATGGTGAAAAGGTCCCTCTTTCAGTAAGGTGGGGTGTGAGAGTCCCAGTGCAACAGCCGCTCCAGGGAGCAAGCTCCACTGCTGATAGAAGGAAGGCAGCCAAAAAAGCAGAAGCCTGCAGTGCTGACGAATTCCCTCCACCACGATGGCAGCTTCTCTCCATCCAAACACTGAGAACACCAGCCCACAAGCCCAGGTGAAAAAGAGTAGCCCATTGGACCCCTCCCCCTGTGGCCAGGTCTTTTGTTTCTCCCAAGCAGCCAACAATTTGTCAACCCAGCAACATATATGGGAAAAATTCCTCAAGAGAAAAAAGAAAACAGAAGGAGAACTCCCAAAACCCCAACATCTGGATTTTAGGCTAAATAAAATCACTATATTCTGAACAGCTTTTACCCTGATTCCATGGACATGTGTTGGTGTTCCTCTGCAGAGCCACTCTCTTCAAATCATGTACAAACCTTGGACTGATAGCTAACACTGCCACAGGATGAAATTTGCAATACCCAGGATAATTTAAACAAAACAGGCCACGACTCACACATCAGCAGTTTTGATGTTTCACAGATCTATACCAGAGAAGAAGAAAAATCTTTAATGAAATTATGGACACAACAAATATCACATCTCTTCAGAATCTATAGGTAATATCTTAATAGCAGGGACTGTAGTATTACATGGTTTATAAAATTCTGCTTAAAGGAATAGAGAAAGCAAAAAAGCTGGCTTATATTTTTGCTTAAATTTGCAAAGTGGAAGAAGCAGCGCCTCTGTTAAGGATGAAAGATACTTATATACAGGTTTTTAAAGGATGACATATCACAGACATTTGCAGCAATATCCACTGAGCCACTTAACCCAACAGAATGAGGACTGCAAGACTTAAAATCCCTTGTCCTGAGCCTTCTCAAGGTCAGTGAAATGTTTAAGAAAACCTATGACATGAGAAGAAAGAGAAGAACAAGTAAGCCAAATGTTGCACTTATCTGTCTTGTCAGCCTCCTCTGAACCAGCAGGCAGAACAGCCATGAACCAGCACAAGCTCAGAATGCCACAGAGATGCAGATGTCTGTGAAATGTGTTCTTCTTAAACATCTGTCTGGACAAACACATCAGGAAGGCTTCTCATCTCACCTGCCTTTTGCCAGTCTGACACTGAAAAGTTGTCATTTCCATGAAAATGCCAGCCCTCCCTCAGAAATGTATCCAAAGACTCTGTGAGACCAGAGAGGTCCATACTCTTTACAAGCACATTGTTTATAACACAGAACTGGATGATGTTTTTGCTGTAATTTGATGTGCTTCTTTCCTGACATACTGGAAATTATGAAAGTATTATTCCTCTTTCCCAGCTGGAAACTACTTCTTATTGGGAGCATTTTTTATTAGTATCAGCAAGAAAGGCAAAAACTGGGTGAATAATTACTATACACAGCAGGCAGTCTTTTTCTATGAGTCCAGTGGCAGCTATTTTTTTTTTTCAGGGATCACCTAAATTTCTTCATTAAAGATTTCTTAAGTTTTTAGAATTATTGTCCTCAACCTCTTAATGAAAAAAAAAAAAAAAAAAGGTGGTTTTACTCCCATCATGGAGAAAGAAGAAAAAAGAGTCTGTTGTTCCTTCCTTTTCTGGCAGAGAGAACTCTGGAACACTTGGCTCTTCCAGCTTTAACAGCACTCTAAGATAACATGCCTTTCAATTTATAATGTTGACATTCTTGCAGAATACTCCACAACTGCATCAAAAATCATCCTGTCTTGAGATATGAAATAAAAATCTCTCATTTCCCTGCTTACATTGTGGCATGAGATCAACCTCGGTATTTGCATTCATGAGGGTACAGGTACCTTAGCAATAAACAAAGTTTGCAGAGCAAAAGTTGCTGCTCTTTAAGAAGCAATCTATAACAGCCAACAGCTAAATAGCCAGGGAAGATTCATAATGAATCTTGCCTAACACTACATCATATAGGTGACTCCAAAAGAAAGGAAACCTTAATTTATAAATTTAAAACTACTCTTATCCTGTGTTCATGTCCCTTTTCTGCTATTCCACAAGTTGCAGAGTGAAAACAAGAATCTGCTGTTTTGAACCCTTGGATCTCATTCGAGCCTGTACAGAAAGGTAGCTATTTTTGATGTTGAAATACTTCCTGGCATCAGTGCTTGCTCACAGCTAACTACCAAATGCTGCCAGAATTTCTCCCTCTCTCCCCCATGCAGTATTTGACAACACAAAATGCTACTCATCCAGACATGAAGACCATATATGGATGCAGCCTTCAAACAAGTGCTGAGCACTCCAAATCTTCTTTCAGATCCAGCTGCTATATACATCTGTCTGTAAGTACCAGCTAAAGCTTATTTATGCTTTGTCAGCAAGCAGACTTTCTGTTCCAGGCTTCCTCAATACCCATATTATTAGTCCACTGAATGCTGAATTATCAGAGGATAAGCAGGATGCAAAGCTGCTCTGGTTGCCTACTGAAGGGAAGAGGTGGAGAAATAGCAGAAAATCAGAAAATTCAACAACTGCACAGGTAGGTGGCTTCTCCTCTGAAAAACATCAAAACCAAAGGAGGGAGGAAAGATTAATTCCTTCACCAGGAATCTTCTTTTCAGTTCCCCTAAAAGGAGCATGGTTTACCTCTTCATAACATCAGTCATTTCCAAAAGTCAAATACAATTCTTACCAAGAACCAAACACCATAACCACACACACACAAAAAACCCCAAACAAAC
Organism: Monarcha castaneiventris obscurior; assembly: GCA_026261815.1. Lineage (NCBI taxonomy): Eukaryota > Metazoa > Chordata > Aves > Passeriformes > Monarchidae > Monarcha > Monarcha castaneiventris. The sequence continues at coordinate 7,903,928 of JAMPIT010000388.1, forward strand.
AAAAAAAAAAAACCCCAAACAAACAAAAACCAAAAACCCTGGCAGAAATAATTTAGACGAGACATATTTCAGAAATTTAGCTCCATTCTTGGACTTATGCAGATAGAGCTCCTTGCCTCTTCTTCCTTGCTATCTCAGGCTCAATATGGATGCTGTGCTTCCGCTACCTCAAGAATGTGCTGGAAATGGTTTCTTGGAATTAGTACCTTATCCTTGCTGCCTCAGATATATCTCTCCTTATCTCTCACTGTCTGGTGAGAAACTGGCTTCACTGTTGAGTAATCAATGCCCTGCAACATTCAGGAGTCACTGTGATCTCTAAATCACTCATTTATGAGAACTTGGAGAGATTGGTAGAGTAGCAGAAGAGAAACAGTACCTAAAAGGAAGGAAAATGAAGATAGGGGGAGCTACAAAATGGCCTTATTTCAAGACCCTAGGACTATCTATTCAGCAATCAGCATTTAAACATATAGAAGACAGAATTTGTCAACACATTAAGAACCTATAGCATAGTTCAAACTACTTATCTTCCTTGACAGCACAATTGGCATAATGGAAAGAGAGAAGCAGCAGATGTGATACACTCATTTTTTTTTAAATTTGATATTTTCCTTTGTCACAGTCTTGTAAGAGGACTAGCAAAGGCAGTGAAGATCAATTCACAATAGAGTGAGCACTTACTTGATAGAAAATGTGCATATTAGGAATATAAAAGTTAGATTGGGAATACATTTAAATCTGAATAGAATATGAATTTGTCTTTGGTCAAACTCTTCAACACAGTAATTTAAAATTTGAATGTCAGAGGAAACCAAATTACCAGTTTATAGATGTCACTGATCTGAAGGCCTCACACCAGAGATAGAAGTGATATCAAAATGATCCTAATATGCTGGGAAGACATTCCACAGGCAAATGCAAAGAACTGTGGCCTGAAGAAGTGAAGTGCATAATAGGATATAAATAACTGAATAGCTAGAGCATAGAGGACCATAAATTGACAGACTTGGTGATGTTGCTGTTGTGAAAGGAACATCTTTTTTAGCATATACTGTTACAACTGTCATATATATGACCAAAGTGATAAAGAGCATTCTACTCTGTGTTCAGTCACCTTGGCTGGAACAGAGCAGCCACTTCCCAGAACTATACTTCAAGAAAGCAGAGAAATAAGAGAAATTCTCAGGAGAAGAATGGTGGGATGTTTAGGAAACATGGCCTGTGGAGACAGGTGGAAGGAATTATTGTTCAGCCTTAGAAAAAAAGTACTGAGAAGAATCTCTAACACCATTTTAAGATGCGTAGTAAAACATAACCTTATCAATACTCTCATATTCAGTGAGAGGGAAACAAAAAGTAATCAGCTTCAATGGTATCATGAAATCAGGGAATGGCTCAAATTGGAAGTGACCTCAAAGAGATTTTGTACAAATCCCCCTGTCACAGGCAGCTATGTCACCCACCAGACCACCTCCTAAGCCCCATTCAGCCTGATTTTTAACACTTCCAGGGATGGGGGCATCCACCCTGTCTCTGGGCAACCTGTTCTAGTGCATCACCACTCTGAGTAAAGAATTTCTTCCTAATACCTAATTTAAATCTCTCCTATTTTAGTTTAATACAGTGGCCCCTTCACCCATGTAAAAGTTACTATGCTGGTAGCAGAAAAGACTCAGATTTCAAGCAAAATTTTACGAACTGTTCCACACTGGAGAGGCTGCAGAATCAGTCACGAAAGCTTTTGCAAAGAATGTTCCATGGGTATCTGTAAGGAATGAGTTTGGTATATTCATCTATGAACAGAAAGGCACTACCTGGCCTTTCTGAAATCCAAAGGCCAGGCTCCATGGTGTTTGACTTAGGGCTCAAGAAGGTCCAAAATGATCAACAGGGAGCAGTAAGGGCTGGTTTCTCCATAAAGGAAGGGGAGCCAGAGAGCAAGGCAGACAGAAAGGGCACAGCCCTGCAGTACCTAAGAAAGAACAGCAAAGCAGGTCTAGTGGCAACAAGATTTCAAACTAATGGACAGGTCTCCAATACTGAGGCAGGTCCACAGCCAAACCAGGGAGTTAAATGCACAAATTAATGTCTGGCTCAATGGGATATGGGGCCATAGCTGCAATAAAGGTCAGGTAGCAGCAAAGAGGAAGGGTCTGAGTTTAAAAACAGCATTCAAGCAAAATGGAAATGAACCCCAGCAAGACTTCTGATAGCTCATTCTCAGTCTTCCTCAGCAGCAGTTAGACCTAAGGCCACACTGCTGAACTGACCTTAAACCCAGGCTGCCAAACCCACAGAGCAGAACAGATGCACTCGGAGACCTGACAAATACAGAGAAACTGACATGGAAACCAGTGCAGCACTCCTTTACCTTTCTTCAGTAAGTACCTCCTACGGTTTTTGTGGTTTTAAGAAATATTATCCACAAATTAGTAGTCTGGCATAAATTAACATTCTTAGTTGCTGTTTGAGGAGTGCTAGTAGAATTCCAGGGTGAAACTACTGAATCAGCGTAGTAATATAAAATGCTGACATATGCATGGATAGTATTAATATACTAAAAGTACTGTCTTCTTGGAATGAATACATATAGGTAGAAAATATATACGCAGGTAGAAAATTATAGCGGATGAATATAAATGTTCCGACTGATTATATTAATTGCAATGGTTTTAAATGTTAATATTGTTTTAGTAAGATACATTTTGATAAACAAGCCAATTGCAAATGCATTCTATAACTGTAGCACCATTATTAAAATCAGGAGAGGTTTGCAAGTATTTTTATTGATAGAATAAATGAAATGACTTGAAAGTATGCCATCTGTTGAGTAAAAATCACAATGTAAATGTAATAAAAATTGTGTTACTAATTAGTAGCAATGCACCAAGTATTTCCTTTTAGAAAAACTTCAGTATTTCAAAGCTATACTATTGCAGGAGTGGCATACCTGGATTCCATCTGGGGATCAACTATATCCCTTTATAGTAGATATTTCACCTGACCTTCTAATCTAAAGCTTGTGCTTGCTACTTTACAGTCAGCTTTATTTCAAGACAACTTGTCAAACACATGGGTCATGTTTTCCAAATGCCAGCAAAAATCTGAAGTACGATCACCCAGAATGCCTTATCTTCTGGAAAGCAATAGGTGGGGTCATTCTCTTCTGTTAAGAAAACAGAAATAAATGTTCAACATGACAAGCCTCAGATCTCTGAGACTCAGCTACCCATGCAAAGCTTCACTTATCAGAACCCACAATTTCCCGTCAGCTTGGATTCCTCTCTCCTTCTGAACAAAAAACCCATCTGCTAGCCTGAAGTGCCACACAGGGCCTGGGCTTCCACAAAAAACTACTCTAAAAACAGAAGCTGTTCCCTAGGCCTGTCATGCTCCTAGAGCACAATACTTCAGTTAAGTCTCAGTGAAAAAGTCAGAGGTGGCTGATGATAGACTGGTGAGAAACACAAATGGCAACTCCAGTACCAATTATTGGTTTAACTATATGGAAGTTCCAATGCTGCTGAAATCAATGGCCAAAGATCCAGAAGAAGATTTTAAAGATGGTGTCATGTTTTAATCTTTATAATAAAGGGGAGAAATTCTCCACTGTGTTTAATTCAAGTGTTGCAAATTTAATGTGTTATCTGTGGATAAGACTCTGATTTTCAGAGCTAATCTAGGTAGGTGATGGAGATGCTGCTGCTTTTGCATTTGCATTCTGTCTGTCCATCATTAATCTTTATACAAACTGGCACATATTTAAGGAGTTGTGCTGCTTGTGGTAACGGCTATCAAATCATTCAATGCATATAATATATGCAACTGAATCCTTTTAATATTCCATCACAGAGTGTATAATTTGATGGGTTAAGTCAGTTTAATGGACGCTTAAAATTATGGAATTTTCCAAATTGTACTGACTTGGGATGCTGTAAGAATGTCTCAAAAATTAAACCTAGAGTTTGCTGAAAAAACAAACAGATTATAAAGTGTTGTGTTAATCAATCACATTAAGATTCCTCCAACTCACCAGAGCCCAGAGCAGTTTTTGATACTTTGGCATATTTCCATAAAAAGGCCTTTTCATTATTAACCAAGAACAGCGAGTGACTGAAAAAAGAAGGCTCAGAGTTGTTAGATCACCATTTGTCAGGCAACAATATCTGGCGACAAAACTGTGAGCTGACCAAATCACAGAATAAGCTGAGCTGGAAGGGATCCAGAAGGATCATCAAGTTCAAATCCTGGCCTTGCACAGGACCATCCCCAAGAAAGGACAAATGAGGAATTTCTCCTTTGGATATGAAATAGGGTAGCATTTGACATATTAAATAATTCTCATATTTTTCTCAATTTAAGGCTTTCTAAATCATGCCCCCTCAAAAAAGGTGTTGAAGTTTTTCATGTTGAAGTTATTCCTTCTAGATCCTGGACTCCAGTTCTTCCCCTCTTATTTTCATAAAAACTTACTGAAGTGTTTCCTCTGGTTCTTTTTGTTTAAAAAAGACATGCAAGGTACTTTTATTTCATGAAAGTTACAAGCAGGTAAGAAGTTAACAATTAATAGTATGTTTTTCATACTAGTAGTGCCAATTATATGCTGTTTAAGCTTATCATCTAATTGCATGGTAGTGCTGGCTTCAGAGATGGCATGACATTAAGTCAGACTTGTGCTGCATTTCCCAGCAGTGGAATATTCAATTATTTGTTCTGACTCATGTAATTCCCTGTATTCCAAGCTTGTTAATGTCATTACAGGTCTGAAATAAAGTGATTACTCTAAATGAGTATTTATCCGATAGGCAATGCAATTCCTGCCTCCTCCGGCTGACAACAGATGATTGCAAGTGTTCTCTTCTACTCCCTCACCTGCACTTCCCCCTCCTTCCCCTGTCAAGGATGAAACCATAACATTGTGGTGCTCTGTGAAATACTGTCAGATGGCGTAAAATATATATAATAAAATAAAAAGAAGCGCAACCTTCCCCAGCAGAGTTAAAGCTAATGACCACTGCTTCCACTCCCAGTCAGTGATGACAGGTTGAACTAACTGATAATGGCATGCCTGCTGTTGAGCTGGCCACTTATGTTATTTCTCTTGACATGGTTCTGGGGAAGGCCTAATTTTTTTGACATTTGACCATGCAAATTTGAGTCCTGATACATTATTCTGCATTTACATCCTCCCAGTGTTGCTGTTTAAAATGTGCTACAAGCTCCTTGAGCTCAGCTAATAAAGGCCACAGAATGAAAGAAAGTTAAATATGAATGTAAGAGGAGACCTAAATGAAGGGCTAGCTTGTACATCTCAGAGATGACCTTCTGGAAATGAGCAAGTGGAAAATCCTTTTTAAAGCAAATCGTAAGAAGTGTAACACCAATTTTTTTTTCTTCAAAATTTTTTTTAAAGATTCTAAAATATTCACAAAAAGGAAAACATTAAGTTTTACATAGACATTTCTTCAGTCAGCAATTCAGCTGAGTGTATTTTAAGCCTAGGTTCCATTAATGACTCTTAGTAATACACCTTTCCCAAAGAGCCAGAAATTCATAGTGCTTCATTAAATATAAGGAAAAAATACGGCCTGCTCTCTCTCTCTTTCTTTCCACTTGCTCTTAAATTTTTCACATTGTTGAAGTCCAAATGTATTACCTGTGAGCAAACCCAACTTTTTCCATCTCTTATAATTAATTTGTATAAATTTACTGCTTATGAACAGCAGTAGCCTGACAGCTCTGAAAAAACATCTCCTTTAGCTACAGAGAGAGTGCAGATTGGGCCTGTGGATCCCCTGCTAAGGCTTTCACATCAAACCTGAATGCACCATATGAAGGGAGAGATCAGCATTGAATGGACCACCTATACTTCTGTAAGTCAGGGAAGCGGTGGTAAAACTTCCAATCCCCAGTCCTTCTCTGTTATTTTCTCTCTTTCTTATTGATGGTTTACTACAACAAACCTCTCAGAAATATTTCTGGCTTGCATGTTCTGCCTCACTCTCACATAAAAACTCCAGTAATGAGATGGCTGCAAGATTATTCTGTATCCAGACTCCAGTGTCTGCCATGCAGTGAGCGCAAGATATATATCAGACTTCCCCTAGTCAATCACTCGAGAAAATAATGCATTTTATAAAGAGCACAAATCAGAATCACTAATAAACAAACAAAACAGAAATCTACTATAAACAAGAGAACTTTAACCACTGTGCAATCTGGACCTCCAAGTCAGACATCAACTCTAAAGCTACTTACTGTAGCTTGTTTTTAACTATACTCATTTATACTCTCCTTACTTTCCATGCAAGTTCATCTGATTTCATGTTTGCCAATGACTTATAACGCGGCAACATGAAATGTAAGACACAGACTGTGTGATCTCAGTATGTTTCAGCTAGAAAACTTGAAGATGTTAATATTGCACTCTATCTTGTTGCAACTACATTATACTACATCATATTGTTACCAGTTTGGAATATTATGTTATAAGGAAAGCAAAGTAATACCGAAAGCCTGGGTTTATTTTCTTTTTATTTCTTATATCTGCTGGTATCAAGACTTGGTTTTCAAATTCTTATTTGATACGTATTAAATGGGTACCTTAAATCTAGGCCAGACTGTCCAACAGTTGAAAAAGGTCTTAACAGTCACAAACCATGCAAACATGAAGGCACTTTCTCCAGTTTTCAAATAAGTGTTTCTTTTGCAAGACCAACACCAGCAAAAACTTGATCAGTCATCTTGTATTCACACTGAGGTCAAGGAACATGATTTTTTTCCTTACCTACTCTAAATGGATGGTTCCTCCAGAAGTCTAAGTCAATTTGCAGATGTACCTGATTGCTAATCCTTAGTATCTTTCCTGCTCACCTGGTCCACAAGGAATAGCTCCATGTTAAGGAAGCCATTTAACTTATCTTTCCCCGAGATGAATTTAGAGCCACTTACCATCCTCTTCTCTTGTCTCTGGCTTACATGGACAACAGGGAAATGCCCTCCCTTGCCATGTGGAAAAGGAGAGGGCTAACAGGCAAGTGCCCAAACCTACATCAAAAAAAGGAATACAGCAGTCCAAATATCTGTCTGCATATGCCCATTTTTACCAGAGAATCCCTGCTTCTCCTGTGATACCTGCTGTGCTTAAAGTGTGTTTTCAAGATATCTGGAATGAACCAGTTTCTTCTTTCCTTCATCTTTAAGGAAACCTAACTAAAAATAAGTGGTGGATTTGTAGCACTGCACTGACCAGAATTTGCACATCATTTAACAGAATCAAACCAAACCAAAAACCAAACTGGACTGTGCATTCATTGTGCTAGACAGTGTTGTAAGTGAAAATCAAGGGAGGATGCTAATGAACGGCCAATAAACTAACTCAGAAATCAATTCGATTTCTACCTCAAAGACACCACCTGAGCAAATATCAGTATCTGTAGTCGGTCAGAAAGTAGCAGTAACAGCACCCAATACCTTAAAAATTTTTGTTTGTACATCTCTATAAAATATCTACATACACATATATGTTCTCTTCCTGCTGAAGCATGAATCATCTTGAAAATCCCCCTCTCCAAGCGCTTTTTCATCCCAGAGCAGCTGAGGCTGCAGGGAAAGCCATGAGAAACAGCTGGCTAAGCAACACCTTCTCAGGAGGTTACGTCACTTAAACTATGGAGGTTACAATGTAAGGCACTCCAAATTAAATAGCATCTCCCTCTGCAATTCTTTAATTCCATGAGGACTGATACCTGAGATACAATTTGAACATCCATGTCATATACTTATGTGACAGCTTTAAAAATCACAGTGTGGGCATCTGAAGTCCTAAATTTGCTTTGTAATTTCCCTTTGAAAACTCAACAGACACCGGTGATATTTGCTGTGCTAAAGGGAAATCACATTTTAGCACTGTATTTCCCTGGAGGGAAAAATCACGGACATCCCAGAATTCATCACCAGTCAGGTTTTGTAACCCAGTAACACAATAGCCATGAATCCAGTAATACAGAAAATAAAAGATCTAAAGCAAACAGACACCAGTTTTTCGAAGAGAAAACAGTTTCCAAAGGCACAGTGGCATGAGTAGAAACTAGAAGAGAGAGAAAGGACACAGGCCAAAACTATAACGACCTTCAAGATCATGTTTCCTCTCCTTTTACTTTTGTTAAAAATTACACTGAGTGCAGATGCTGCCCAGTAGTTATTTACTTAGAAAGGTTGATGTCCAGCAATGTAAGCTCAAGGGTTTCTAGGCCTACCCGAGCTGTCTCCATCTCACTTCTAACGTTTCTCACCTAAGCACTTTCCAGGGAAATGAACAACTAAAATAAATGATAAAATATGACAATGGGATAGGATTGTATTAACTCCTTAGAAGAGAGTAAAAACATGGGAGTTCCTATTTTGTTTCAAATACATAAAGTCTCGTCTCAGGGTCAGATTATTACACCTCTCCTACACCAAAAAAAAGAAGAGTTAGAACCTGAAAATACCTTACAGTCCCAATCTAATTTTTATAGCTTGAAACAGCACTGCATAAATTGCATGCGCTGTCAAAGATTAAAATTAGCCTATTCCTACAGAAAATTACTTTAAATATTAGCATTTTCCTGTTTATATCTCAGCAAATAACCCAATTTTTGTAGCCATATTGAATAACAGCTACTTACTACACAATTTATCAGCTTTTTTCAAGTGAAAGTGATTTTAAAGAGAGCAATGCAAATATTTAAGTATTAGATACACGTACATATATACTGCCCTCTGCAGAATGAAATTCAACCATCTGGGATGCTGTATTTCAAGAGTACATTAATAAGATATATACAATAGATTTAGAAACATTCAACTGTTATCTAAGTACTCACATAACTTGAAGCATACATTTAATTTTTTCCTAAGTTAGGACCATGTTTTATGGCATATCCATTCAGATGTTCCCATTGTAATTAAACAGTATTTAGCCAGTGGCTGCATCTTTAAAAACACATCCTGAATTACTGACTAGTTATGAAACCATCAATAAATCTCTCAAACTGGAACTTCTAATGATCAGTAGAATTTAAGGGCTGTTACAAGGATTTAAAATAAACTCACAAAATTCAGAGATAAGTGAGCAGTACAGCTTGGTCGGGTTATCAATAAAAAAATCAGAATAACGAGTTCAGTTAATGCCTAAAAAGAGATAACTGGTCTATACAGAGCAAGCAGGTAGATCCCTTCCAAAGACCATTACTTCTTGAAATCCCATCTCTTTACAAGATTAACACAGGATTAATATCAGTGCAGCTGTATTTTTGTCACTTTAGCTAACCACAAATATTCTGCTTCTACATGACATTACCTTAATGCTAGCTAAGTATAACTTGCCATGCTCTGGGGTTATTTGCTGCTGCAATTTTAGCTTGCGCTCATACTTTGTCCCGAGCAATAAATAAAAAAAATCCTACGTGACTAAAATAACTTTTTCCAGAGCCATTTTGATCTTGCCTGTCCCTACTTGCAATTTCTGCTACCTTTGCAGTTTCTGTTATTAATATATAAATATATATATATATATATATATAACCTCGATTAAGCAATGGAGTTAGGCCACAGGCTTTCTGCTTTATTAGGCCCTCTGCTTTCTCAGACTACAGTCTTTATGCTCAGGTACAGAGTGATGTGGATTTTCCATTTTTCAGAGGATATATAAAGTAGCAGTTAATTAATTTGGAGAGAAGAAGGAACAGCAATATACAATGCCAAACTAACTCTAAAGCATAAAAAAATGTTTAGAACCCAGCCTGAACCAGCAGAGAGCAAATTAACAGCCAGAAGCCAGGCAGCAAAGACCAGGTAACTCATCTGAAAGAGCAAGAATACATTCCCAACAGAGAGGTTACAGTGACACAAAGTGGAAAGGATATGGCAACACAGAAAAGTTAATAAACTCACAGAGATTCCTGTTCAAAATACACTCACTGGTTGTTGCTTTTAAAAACAAAAATCTACACCACAGTAAGAGAAAGACCAAGGGCTACAAGTGCCCTGAAACACAGCTCAGCACTGCAAAAGGAAATACTTTCCTGGATTATCCATCAAACATTCTGCCCAGTTCTCCCTGACCTTGTCCTGGGAAGCCTGGGAAAGGTTGGCCCTGGCAAGTCACACACTGCTTGCTACTTGAATCAATTCATTTACTGCTGCTCATTTACTCTCACTACCAGCCATAAACACAAACAGGAAGCAGTATGCATTGAAAGCAACATGAAAGGAGATGGGAAGGCAAACTGGAGTGGGAAGTGGGAAAGAGGAAAGCTTAAACAGTGAAGCACGTGCTCCAGGTAACTTCAGGCAACTCAACAGTAGCTGCAATAAAGCATTACCAACACTCCAGACAATCCTGAAGTAGCTTTGCTGTAAAAGGACATCCTGATACAGAAGTCCTAACTAACTCTTAGCAAACCTAAAAAGCACCGGTGCTGTTTCTATGTAGGACTTGAATGACTGGACTCCCTGGGAGATGAAGCATGCGAGACAGCAATGCAATGCAGAATGTGCCACAGGCAGAGAATATTTCAGAGTGACATCAAGAAGCAACTGGACCAAGCACAGCCTGATCTCAATACAATGTGTTATCAACAGCTATGACTGCCTTTTTTGAAGAGAGGCTCTCAGTCACTCTTCCTGTGTGATGATCTCCTAACCTCCTGTGTAGATGCCATGTGCCTGATCTAGCCCAGATACAATGCCTTGTCTGACTTGGAGCAGTTCCCACAGGAAACAAGGGATTTGGACATTTCTCCTAGACTACAGAGCAGAGGCAGTAGCTTGAACTACTTGCCAAATGCCCAGAACTCAGTCATAAATGGCTACTGCGTGCATGCACGGCAACCTGGATTCACTGCTCAAGTGCAGAGGAGACACTGTGGGCATACAGTGTAAGCTCAGTGAATCCAAAGTGTGTCAGATTTGCTGCACACACAGAGCCTGCAGGCTTGGCAAGACTGGCATGTCCTGCTTGTCAGAGTCACTGCATGTGGCCAGCATTGTTTATGGGTGCTAAGCTGCTGGGCAACTGAAGTCCATTTGCAGGGTCACCATCTGTACATAAAACTGACTTGAGGGTAGCAGTAGGACAGCCCTTTGGACATAGCACAAACTTACCTGTGAATCCCACCACATTCCTGATCCAACAGCCCTGCAGCCAAAATGATCATGGAGCTGTACAGAGTAGCAGGTGTCATTGCAGGAAACAAAGTGGCTTCCCTATAAAGAAAAATAGGGATGGGGTATTTGTGAAAGGAAATGTCAGATTTCTCCTTCTTTCTTTCAGTTTCATGAAACTGCTTGAGTACACGATGGGTAGATCTCCTTCGTTTTGCCAAGGACATCAAATCTGCGGAAATGTTATGTCACTCTTGACCTACCAGCTGAAAATGACACGGCAACAGGCACAACAGAGACAGTTTAGTCATAAATAAGATGGCCCAAATGAGTTGGTCCATCTCTAGGAATCAGTGCCATGCAGAGAGACTGTCCTGAAAAAGGTGCACTTTCATTAATCCAGCATAGCCTTCTGCATAGACTAACTGCCTCTTTATGGAGCTAATTAGAGCAGAGCACATCCAGACACTCTCCTTATCTTGCCAGCTGCTCCACTGAGATGCAGAACACACTTGTGTCCTCTCAGTCAGCCACAAGACAATCGCATGAGTGTCTGCTATGAAAAATTCATTGTTAATACCCACTCCGTGGCTGGCAAGCTATCATTTGTTACCAGCCTCATGGAGTGACTTCAAAAGATGATGAAAACGTCCTTGCAAAACGGAGAATCTGGCTGCACATTTAAATATGACAAACACAAAGGTGGATGTATTAACCAGACCTTTTCATGGAGACAAAAGCGGAACAAGCATCAGGGAAATGAAGCTGGCATCCAGTCTACCCAGCTGATAGCAGTGATGCTAGATGAGTCAGTTCAGACACTTTACCAGGGCATTCACATGAATCAGGAAAAAAAATCGTTAAGGAATACAAAGTTCTTTCTTATGTGTAACAACTTCTTAACAAGTGCTTCTGGAGTGTGAAAGTGCACCTATCCTGTTGAAGGGAAAAATCATGAATTCCTCCTTCATGAAACAGCTGCTGGAATTTTCTCAGAACTGGCTTTCATATTTGGTTACACTTCTGGAAAATTATTCTATCTATATACAGTGGAAGAGGTATAACTCATTTTGGTTTCCATTTAACTCCCAACTTCCATTTGAAAGTTGTCCTGTTAACATCAGTATTGGTTTGTGTTGTTTCAGAAGTCAGATTCTGACCATTTCATGGCTTTGCTATAGTGGTCTGTTGTGGTTTAGGAATGGTATTCTCCAATTTAGTACTCCCACCAAAATCAGTGCTGCTGCCCCTCCCCTGTTGTGCACCTGGGAGGGGAGCTGGAGCCACAAAAGGCAGAGAATAATGTACTAAGAACAATTTACTGGAAACAACCATGAGAAAAGAAAACTAACAGTAATAGCAACAATATTAGTAACAAAAGTGTGCAGAGGAGTGATTCACATGCCAAAATGCTCACTGTGGAGCCCGCAACTCCAGCCACGCCACCCTGACAGCAAGAGAGTCTTCCAGAAGGAGAGTCTCTGCCTCTTGTGCCCCAAAACGAGATACAGAGTAACTTCTGGGTCCTAGCCATGCCCCCTCCTGGCTAGTGCAAAATTAACCCTGTCCTGGCTGGAACCAGGACATGGTCATACAGGAGAAAACTGGTTTTTCTAAGTAATAAAAATGTGAAGCACCGCAGCATTTTAAGATATTAAACCTTACACTCAAATATTGGGTTTGAACCTTGTACAGTCTTTGGATAGCACATAAATTTTGAAAGTTTTTTTTTGTTTTTTAAATTCTCTCCTTGCAATGCTATCTTTTGATAGTTTTGTCAAGATTAGGCTGAACCAAAGTTAAGCCTTTTTTTCCCCCTTTTTACCCAAAAGGAGCTGGAATCTGTTCTGTAGCCTCATTTGCTACATCTGGAGCTACTATCGGGCTTTTGATCAGACCAAGCCTTACAGATGGAAAAGTTCTACTTTAAAATTCCTCACGTGTTTGGAGATGTCAATAAAGTTCTTTTAAAGTGTCAGAAACGATTGCTCTGTTTGTAGCTTTGCTAATACCAGTTACAATGGTATTGTCTCCAGTCAGAAGGAGGTATAAAGAAACAACCAAATGAGCCCTTCTCATTCCCCTACCCACTCAGACACTAAACTGCACACAAACACCTAGGCACAGAAAGAGATGCACACATGCACACACATGCCACTCTGCTTCTTTGGAAGGAATATATTAAAGTATTGGCCCTGTGGAATAATGAAGGAAGTATGTAAATACAGCATTCTATTCTTTCAAGAAAAGCTTTAAAAATGCACGTACTCCACTCCCCCTAAATTATGGTAGAAGATGGGTCATAATAGCTAATGTAGTAGGCAAGAAGGGAGAATGGAGCACAATTCCCTAAACTCGATAAAATAAGCAATTACTCTTGTTATCTGAATGGCTCTGTCAGTGGAGAAGTTGTCTGTGTCATAACAGAATCTAACAAAGGCTGTTGCCTTTAAGCATCAAAGGCTTTGGCCTTATTATCTTTCTAAGATTGCATGTATAATAAGTTTTCCCAACAAATGGCAAGGAAGCATCTCTGGCAAAATATAAAATGGTGATAAACTATGTCCAAATGATTAATTCACAGAAATTCTCCATCACACTGCAGCTACATGTGCCCGTCTCTTCTGTTATGCCCTTGGAGATTTTCATACTAAACGTATGTGCATATTTTTCATGGCCACTGATATTTGAATTGCAGCCTGCTCCCATGCAGAACATAAAACACTTCAAACTGCATAATGCTGACTAAATTATAAGTTCTCCAGTGGCCTGAGGTAGCAAGGGCCATAATAATGAGTGTGCTTAAGTGGTTTGTGTAGATTTTTTTCCCTTTAATTTTAATGCCCTGACTTGCTGCTGCCTTTTCTAAAGCTAAGGATTGTCTCATACAATCATAACAACAGGGAAATAGAAACTGCATTATGCTTTGAAAAAATGTGGGATGCAAAGCAGAAGCTCCACTCATCAAGCGCAGTGATAGCCAATTCAGCTCTGTCGGTCACATGGAATAGAAAACGCTTTGGTGACTTTGCCAATACTTGTAATTATATTTGGGCTGTTCCATGTATAAAGTCACATTTACTGGACAGAAGGCCGCAAACCCTTCCAACTACATTCATATTGCACATGTTAAAAAAAAAAATACACATGTGAAATCTCATTTGATTAAAAAGATAATGAAACTGGGTAAATGAAGCCTGTAAAAATAGTGAGAATTTTACTTATGGCATTACAATAGGTCAAAGTGGACATCTGTATGAGCTGCAACACTTAGTGATTTTGCAATGTTTTCAATGTTCTGGTATTGGTTATTTTTCTTGGGTTTACTCAAAAGACAAATGGATGAAAATGCTTACACTGCAGCAATGCGCACTTCCATGGTAATTGGAAAAATATACACAAACTGTGCTAATATCCATGGATGTTTACAGTCAGGCAGATAAAAAGAGCCTGGGCACATGTTAACTGTTTCTATCAACTTCCCCCACCTCTAAATAGAGACCATTTTTGGCCAGCACATCGAGGAGCAAGGAGCTATTGACTTCACAAATCAATGCAAAGGAAGACAGGCTCCTCAGAAAATCCTTTTCATGTACCCTCTTTTGTTCCACAATGTTTTGGGAAGTTCATTTTTACTGCTCTACAGGATTGAGGCAGCTGTTTAAACTCACTTCTCACAGGATTCAGACTGATCCCCATCTGCACCTAACCACTTCATCTAGCCTAAGGTCTGAGGACTTCTTTGTAGATGACTGCAAACTTATGCAGCTCAAGTTCTCCTATATCAATATGGCCACACACACAAATCTTCCTCTGGCAACAGTCCCTGGACCTCTTCCTCACTGTGAAAACCCAGAGTAAAATACTTTGACAAGCAGTATCTAGACTTAAATGGAAGAACTGAACATGATGGACTTCTGCCCTATCTCCAGATTGCTCCAGAATCCTCGTGTGGAGCTCCTGGGTCAGTAAGCAGTAAGGGTGGCTCTGTCGGTGTAGCAGAAAAAGATCAGCAGTGCCTCTGCCAACTCTCTACAACAGGTAAGAACTCCTGAAGCAACACCAAGACCTCCCAGGAAGTATTGTCTCTTCTCTTCAGCCTCTTACACATCTTGCCTATCCTCTTTCCATAACAGAGAAATGAATACATCTTTCATGTGGCTGTTCAATTCCCCATCATTTTGGATACTGTTCAGCCATTTTACTTACCCAAAGTGAGTCCAAAGCGAGAAATGAAACTACTTGTTGTCAGAGAGTACAACCCTACTTGTTGGAGTGTCTTGACCTTGTGCAGTTCTTTTCCTCACTTTCATTTTATACTTTGTGATTCAGGCAGTGGGTTGCAAATATAGATTAGATTTATTTATTTATTTATTTGTTTGCTTGGTCTGCCTTTATCCCCAAAATAAAAGCATGGTTAATTCACTGAGTCACAGCTTGGCTGAGGCCGGAAAGGACCTCTGGAGGTCATATGGTCCAAACCCCGTGTTCAAGCAGGGCCACCTAAAACTAGCTGCCCACTACCATGTTAAGATAACTGTTGAGTATCTGCAAGGATGGAGATTCCACAACCACTTGGTTCTGTCTTCTTTGCACCTTCCTTTCAAATATTTTTACGTGCTGACAAAATCCCCTTAGTGGTCCTTTGCTAGACTCTCTCCAGTTTTCATCCCAGCTCACTTTCTGTTCAACCTATACTCCATCACCTTCTCCATGACAGTCTTGTGGGAGAGAGCATCAAAGGCCTTACAGAAGCTGAGGCAGACAATATCCACTACCTCATCCACCACAGCAGTCATTTCATTATAGAAGGTTATCAAATGGTCAAGCATAACTCCCTGGGGTGTATATGCCTGGAAATTGTTTCCAGGATTAGCTGCTCCATCATATTCAAAGGGATTGAGGTGAGGCTGTAATTGGCCAGTAGTTCCTGGGGTCCTCCTTCCTGCCCTTTCTGGAGGTAAAATGACACTTGCTTTCCTGCAGTCCTCAGACACTTCTAGTAACTCTGTCATTCAGAGATTATCAAGAGTGGCTTCTCGATGATGCCAGTTCCCTCAGTTCTGATTGGTGCATCCCACCAGAGCCCATGGACTTACATATGTCCAGTTTGATTAATTATTTTCTAACTTGATCCTCTTCCATCAAGGGTAAGACTTCCTTGCTCCAGCCTTCCCCCTTGGTCACTCAGCCCTCAGATTTCTGAAGGTATATCTGATAAATACTGAGGTGAAGATGGCATTCAGTAGCTCAGCCTCTCCCACGTCATGTGCCACCAGGGCTCTTGCCCCACTCAGCAGCAGGCACATATTTTCCCTAGTCCTCCTTTGCTAAATATGTACTGCGAGAAGTCTTCTTGCTACCTTTAACATCCTCCCCTAGATTCAATTCTAGATGGATTTTGGCTTTCCGAACATCATTTCTGCATGTTCAGACAGTGTCTCTCCTTTTTATGTTTGAGTTTTTCCTGGAACTCCTTGTTAATTCATGTAATTGTCCTGATATTTTTGCCTGGCTTCCTGCTTGTTGCAATGTACTGTTCTTGACCTTGGAGGAGGTAATCCTTGCATATCAAAGAGCTTTCTTGGGCCGTTTTTCCATTCAGGGCCTTATTCCATGGAAGTCTGTTGGAACAGATCCCTGCAAGGCCAAAGTCTGCTCTCCTGATGTCCAGGGTCATGATCTTGCTTTTTCGCCTTACTTCCTCTTCTCAGGATTCTGACCTCCACCATCTTGTGGCCACTGCAGCCACGGCTGATTTCAACCTTCACATCCTCAACCTTTCTCATTTGTAATTATGAGGTCCAGCAGAACACCTGTCTCTACTCAATCCGATATAGTAAATACTGTCCAGGATCCTCCAAGATAGCACATGTGTTGTTCCTTTGGAAGATATCGGGTGGGTGAAGTTTCCCCAGGAGGACCACAGCCTGCAACGGGAGGTTTCTTCTGTCTACAGAAGACCTTTTCCATTTGTTCTTCCTGCTTATGCCACCTATAGTTTACACCTACTACAACATCACCCAGTACCCAGTAACTGATATGCAAAAGCTCTCAGCTGGCTCACAGTCCATTCCCTAGGCAGAGCTCTATACACTCCAGCTGTAAATATTAAACAAGGTCCCAAAAGCCCAGTAAACAGAAAAATGTTTGGTGTCTGAGTACTTATTTTGACTATGAGAATATACTGCTACCCATCAGTAATGACATACATAATTATTCACGATTGTTGTACAGGGTATACCACCACCATGGTTTACTCAGAATACCTGGTTTGACTTCAAGGGGCATCAAGTAAATTTCGTATCTCCTGAAATATCTGTCTGCATATTTGGTTACCTTAAGGTGTCCGAATGACAGAATTTCCAATCATCCATTTAGTTTGGGTAACTTCTGCATTGTATAGTCTGCTCAATGCATTGCTTTTACAGGCAAAATTAAGTCAGGCATGTATTTTAGCACATGAAAAGTGAACAGGTATGATGATTCATCATCCTGAATTCATGTGACAGAGATTTTTAAGATGCAAAAGCCCTAATATTACTGTATTCAGGCACATGAAGACCCTTGCTTGCCAAAGAAATAAATGGGCAGTGAACTGGCTTCAGTCTCTTTCTTTGTCTCTTTCTCTGGCATACCTTGTCCAACATTTTAAAGTGCAAGCACCTGCAGCACTTTAGTCCTCAAGTCAAACGCGCTTCACTCAGGCCAAGTGGACAGATAACCTTTAAAGAGACTTTTTAAGGAAAGTTTCAGTTTAAATTTGCATCCTTAGTCAGAGAGCAGTGTGCTGAGGACTCACCTGTGGCTTCAGGCAGATTTTAAGTTAAAACTAAAAATACCACTACAAGAATAGCCAGCTCTACTGATGGTGTGATGTGTAGGCATCCTATAGAACACTCTCCTGAGGCAGACATTCCAGCTCTTAAAGCTGAATAAAATGTTTTCTTTGTCATACCAAACCTTGCCCATCCCCAGAGGTTTTTCAGAGAAAGTTTGAAAACAAAGGTGTGTTTTAGGAACTCTCATTTACAAAACAGTATGTAAAATAGTCAGGTTTCAGCACCTCTTAATGAGCAGGTGAGCTTTGTTTAGTCCTGTCTTCAGAAGTGGAACATTTATACCACCTTCTTCAGTAAAACAATGCATCACTTACCTCTTGGGCATTCAAATGTGAATCTTGTCAAGATCTACTGCTGAGTTCTCAAGAGTCATTTTTAGGATGAAAGATTCCTAGAGAAGTATCTCACAAAGAAACTTTCAAGAGTTGATTGATGTTTGAGGCACCTTGCTCTGAGGAAGACACTGTAGTTTGTTCAAATTAATTTACAAGATTTCTCATTTTAGCTCATTAAAAGCACAAATGCTGGATGCTAATAACTTACAGAAGTAAGGTGCTTTTTATGTATCCCTTTGGAACACACCCTGTGTTCCCTAGCACTCTTAGGACTGAATATGTGATAAAGGTTGAATTTAAAAAAGAGAAGGCTTCCACACAGTACCTGAAAAGAGAATTTAAGTCACATCTTTAACATTCTACCTGAACTTTGTTTTAAACATGCACATTTTCAATGCCACAGAACTACGTAAGTTTTGAGCATTTATCTCCTCCAGGTAATCAACATATATCCTTTTCTAAATCCAAACCTAATGATCATATTTATTCTTCAGATAAAAGCTCATAAAAGAAGAGAGACATATTTTTCAAGCAAAGTGCTGCACAAAGTGGTAAAACTGAAAGGCTTATTTAACAACGCCCCGTTTGTGTAGCTCAGCCTCCTTGTTAAAGGATTCCCTTTCCCCATAAGAAACAAATTCACCTCCCAAAACCATCCCTAATGAAACACTTACCAAGAGCAGGAAACAAGCTGATAACTTGGTAATGTGGTCACCTGTCAGTTGGGCACTGGTCCAGTGTTACTGATTTCACAGAGGCTGAAGAAAAAGCTGTAGTAGAAGCTGTAGGCCACAGAAATCAGCTTGCAGTAACTTTCAGGTGTAACTGACATAGGATTAATAGATCCAATGTCCCAAATTGAGTAGTTTGCTTATGGTGCAAAATTCTAACCCTCCCCATCTCGGAACATCATCTCTTTGCAAGCTGAAACAAAGTGCAGACACATGATCCCCTTTCTTAAATGACCCTTGCTTTGATGTCATTCATGGCATGATTTTAAGACGGCATAAATAAAATACATGCCTGAATGTTAACCAAGCACTGAGCAGAAATATGAGTATGAACTGGTTCCACTCACAACTCTTAAGTAAACGTAAGCATTGTAAGACTTACTTTCTAGCTTCTGTGTAACACCCAGCAAAACCCCTGGCCTGGGACTGTGAGGAATTATGTCGAGCCAAAAGGAAGACACAAAAGATGGGTACTTAAATCAACTTGCAGATGGCCAAGTAGTTAGGCACCTCATTCTGCCTGGGTTTACAGTAATGCCTCCCATATGTTACAATTACCTAACAGCTCTCCAGTTTTTATCTTAAAGCCAGTTAGACCATTTCTCTATCCCACATCCAACTGAACAAGTGTATTAGCTATGGCTCCTGCGGTTCAAGACATGCCATTGTCACTATAAAATTTTCATATGAGCATAATTGAGCACTTTCCAGAGCAGTTTGGCCCACCTTAAGGAGCCATTGCTAAAAGGAAGAGGAATAACTGCCGATTCCCCAAATATTCTATTGTCAGAATTATATAGAGCATTTGCTCTTTATGTTGTTTAATTCAGTTTGGAGACTGCACCCTTCTGATGATGAAGACAGGTCACAGAGCTTTAGTGATGAAAATGAGCACCTTCAATCCCCTTAATTTATAAAGTATTTAAATCTTTGTACTTCTGCAAGAGCTGTCACTTGCATTATTTGTCCTTCTCTCTTTAATGGATAGTTGTAGTTCCCCTACGTTGATCTGAAATCTGACACATTCTTTTCTAATTAAGGACATCTAATGGGAAAGTTACACTTTCCCATGATGCCTACTACAATAAATCCTTCTAATTATTAATGTATCTAGGCAAGTGACATCTCATTATTTTGGGTGACTTCACAAAACCATTTGACAGGGAATAATGATGACTCAACGCCAAACCTATATTTGGAAGAATTTAAGTAGATCAGAGATTTTTCACGACCATAAATATTTTTGATTCAGATGGTTTAAACTAATAGATACTCAGACTGGAGGGTTCAGAACAGTTATACTTCTTCCCACTGTAATGGGAATGCCGACTGCAATAGAGAACAACAGTGGTGTGTTTTGAAGTGTGCCTGTGAATATGCTCTTCCTGTCATAGTTCCATTTTTTAATCTTTCCATACCTTATTTCTACAGCAAATACACAGCATAATGACTGGAGCGGAGAATGCACAAGGGCAATTTTAGATGATACTTAAAACTTGATTTGGCATTCACTCACCAGTATTATTTTGTGGGTTCTCCTTTCCTGTATGTAAACAGGGGAAGGCTTGGATCCCTGTGACTGTTCAGAGTTCACCCAACTATCCCGTGGAGCTGTCAGAGCATCAGCCTACACTGAGCAATTGTGTTACCTGGGGCAGAGACTGCCAGGAAATGCTCCCAGGGCAGCATTAGATGTGCCAGTGCAGGTGGGTTCCTCAGCCGCCCTCTCCCAGTACACTCTGCTCAGGGCACAGAAAAACAAGGCCCTGCAGATGCTTTAGGAGCCTCTCTCACCACCAGGGCAGCCACAGTGACATGTTCCCAGCCTCTTCCCGGCCCTTGGGGCACAGCTCAGGGCCGGAGGCCGCACCACTGCCCCCTCACTTTCGGAGACCCAGAGCGTCCAAACCTCCCCGTGGCGCTGGGGACGGGCCCTTCGGCCCTGCTGGGAAACGCGGGGGCGAGGCGAGGCAGAGCGACAGGGAGAGCCCATTAGCTCCGCAGCAGCTCGCCCAGGAAAGGGCCACGCCGCCGGCCGGCCACCCTGCAGCCATCCCAGTGCCGCTCCCGCCCAGCCCGGGCCCGCGGTCCCTCATTCCCGCCGTCCCGCATTCCCGAGGCTCCCGCTGGCGCCGGCCAACGCCGAGCCGGCAGCGCCCCCTGGCGGGCGGCCGCCGCCATGGCGCCCTGCCTGCTCGGCCCGGCCGGGCCCCGGCGCTGAGGGGCGGCCCCGGCAATCTCTCCGCATCTGTGATCATTATT
This sequence comes from Monarcha castaneiventris obscurior, assembly GCA_026261815.1. Classification (NCBI taxonomy): domain Eukaryota; kingdom Metazoa; phylum Chordata; class Aves; order Passeriformes; family Monarchidae; genus Monarcha; species Monarcha castaneiventris. The sequence goes on from JAMPIT010000388.1 coordinate 7,925,249, forward strand.
ATTATCAGCGTGCTGCAGAGCGCCTCGGCTGAGGGGACGGCAATTTCTGGGGTTGTCGATAGCCATGAATAATTCAAGGCGCTGCCGCAGAGGCTGAGGAGTCCGCGATAAGGGTATCGAGAGATCAGCGGAGGCTCCAACTTTTTGAAAGTGAAGGGGAGAGTGTTAAACTCGATTCCTGGCAGCCGGTCCGCCCGTATCAGCCGCTCCTCGCGTAGCAGTTCGCATCCTGGAATGCTCTGTGCACCTCTCCGGTCCCGGAGGGATGCTGGGGGATGCAGAGTCCAGCCCCTGACATCAGGTGGTCCTGGGCTCTGCTCCGGCTCCCTGCTCGAGCAAGGCAGGGTCAGCTGGGAGGTACGAGCTGTCTATCCTGGGCTTCATCCCCTCAGGTCTCCAAATCCTGCAAGACTGGGAGATGCACAGCCCGACGGACAACCTGTTGCACCGCTTGGCTGTCTTTGTGGGGAAAAGCATCACTGATGGACAGCCTTGTTTCAAGACTGTGACAATTAACTCCTGTCCTCCTACCCTGCAGCGCTGAGAAGAGCTGACTCCATCTTCTCGACAACCTCCTTACAGGAATCACACGGCTGCTGTCGTCACTAGCTGCACAGCTATCAGAGGGTCCCATGTAGGCCCCTTTTCCCCATGCTGAACAAACCCCATTCCCTCAGCCTGTCCTAACAGGGCAAGAGCTCCAGTGTTCCATTATTTTAATGCCCTTGCTGGACTCTAATTCTAGTTTATCCATGGCTTTTCTGCACTGTGGATCCCCAGACTGGATGCAGTGGGGCCTAACAAATGGTGACCAGAGGTGATTGTCTCCTCTCATTCTGTGGCTGGTACAGGACAGGATACTGCTGGCCTTCTTTGCAGACAGTCTGTGCTCCTATCTTATGTCCACCAAGGCCCCCAAATCCTTTTCCACAGAGCTGCTCCCCACCACTCTGCCTGTATTTCTCCTCAGGGTTCTTCCTTCCCAGGTGAGGAACTTGACGTTTGTCCCTGCTGAATTTTGTGGTTTCTGCTGGATAACCCACTGAGGTACTATTACTACTATTATCTAAGCTTGACCATCCAAACAATTTTTTATCTGTCTATTTATCCACTCATCTAAACTGTGGTATCTCACCTTGGATATAAGAATACTGTGAGACAGGGTGTTAAAAGCTTTTTAAAAGTCAAGGTGCTGCCCTTGCATCCACAAATTCAGACATTTGTCATAGAAGGCAAATTCAGACTGTCATATCAGACTAGTCAAGCAGTTGGCAAACTCATGCTGACTCTTGCAACTTTCACTATGAATCCTGGGAAGGAGCACAATCCAAAGCCTGGGGATGGTGGTGTTCCTGTCTGGGCACCAACACATTTGTGAATGTTTTTGTAGTAGTTTTTACCTTCTCATTTCAACACCTACAGAATATCAAGAATGTCAAAGAGCAGCTTGCCACTGATGCCAATGTTAATTGTTCTTGGAGCTTTCTGTTGACTGCACAACCAAGGATGAAACATTACCAGCTCTCTATCAGTGAAGGGAAACTGGCAGAAAAGTGATTTATTCAACATCATACAATGTGTCTGTTGTCAAGCAGGAGCAGAACTCAGGACCAGAACTCCCTTCTGGTCACATACTCATCCCCAAATGCATCACATGATAACTAATGCCAAGAACATAGTCTTCCACTCAAACTTTTGAGACAAATAAATACTTCTTCCATCCAGTGACCTCAGCTTAAGGTTTCATTGCATTATAAATATACATGTCTAACATGTATAACAAAAAAGCAACACAATGGTGAAGTGAATTACCTGGATTGCAACATGCACTTGGCTCTGATAATAAGCACTTACAGGGAACATGAGCTCATTGGGGACTGTTAAAAACCTAGGATGACAGACTGAAAAAAGCAGGTACATGAACTGAGACAGCAACGCTGGCAAAAATATTGTTGTTGGAAATGGAAAGTAAAGATTTATTTTATGTTTTTATGGGAAATTTCTAGGTGTGTGTGGTTTTGATTTAAAAAATACATTTTAACATAGCTATACAGCTCTCATTCACGTTTTAAAACTTTCTGTGCAATTTTTAACTTTAAAATGCAGAAAGCATAGGACAGTGTCTTTCTCCTCTTACTCCCTTCCTGAATCATCCTTGTTTCACTCATGTGTCTTTGTCAGATGACTTCTTAAAGGTACAAAGAATCTAGGTTTTCTGTATGTGTGTAAGTAAACTAAAAGGAATTCAGTGTAACATGGGGAGCCAGACAAAGAAGGTGAGAACAGTATAGCATGGATTTCCATCCTACCATCAGCTCTGCCTTCTGTATTTGCTAGTTTTTTGGCATGTTCTGCTTGTGAAATGACTGTGCAACGCTTCTAATGTTGCACGCTGTCTCCAGGAGAGAAATACGGAGTTTCTCATGCTGTGTTTGTGCACAGTTCTCCCAAATTAATTTAGAATATTCACATGTACATAATAGCTAACATATGAGAAGGCTATTTCTAATTTCCACATAATAAACAGGCTAAATAATTTGCTTATTTGCTTGCTTAGTTTTGTTGATATACCCAACCAAGTCAGGGTTTTCTGGTGGGGTTTTTTTGGCAGTCTTCTTTTGTCCTCTTTGTCCCCTCATCTCTATAAATGAACTGCTCTTTGTGTTGCTTTGATCCAACAGAAAAGAAAGGCATGAGTCCATTAATAACATTTGTAATATTTATCAAATAACTATTCATCAGATTATAGAGTGGCAGGGATTTCCAAGGTGTTAAATAATGCCAACAGGGACGTGAGCCACCACCAATATTAAAAAGGTATCTAAAGCAACACGACAAACACATTCTGCAGCTCCTTGTCTAAGAACATACCTATGGTCTCCTTGCACACACGCTGTGTTTGCAAAGAAATTATGCAACCAGACATGGTGGGTGGGATACTCCATTTCTAATTTATTTTAGTCCAGATTGTTTTGCAGTTCCCTGCACTTAAATCCTGAGTGGCTTCAATGTGGTAGAGTTACACCAGTACAAATCAGGCCAGTATTTGGCTCTTTAGTTCAATACTTGTTTACTGAAAGGTAAAAAGGGACATTTATTTTTTTTTATTACAACTTCTCAGCAAGCATTTTGCCACAAGTAGAAAACCATTATTTTGTTTAAGCAGTGCTATCACAAACCCCAGCACATTTAGGAGCTGTCATGAGACACTGCCTAATCTGAGAACACCACTGTCCTCTAAACTGAGCAACAAATTGACACTATTAATGTTAAAAGTCAATATCTTTGTCTGATCATCAAAGCTTGTATTTCAGGATACTTCAGAAGGTGTATCTCTCCTCACACAGAGGAAATAAGGAAGAGCTTGGCTGCAAGAAATTATTGCTGTGCAGTAAACAGTACCTGGAGCGATTGGCGTCCCTGGGAGTTGGACCCAGGTCTGCTGTCTGGCTGGCTGAATCACAGGCCTAGTCAGCATGACTTCAGTCTGTAATCTGGGTAAAACACAGGAAACCACCTGTGGCTACACTATGGAGAGGCATTCTATTATTGCAGGATTTGCTATCTGTTTCTGAATCTAATAGCTTATTTCCTAACTGTGCACTGATTTGAATGTATTTGTTTTATTGCACTTGTCAGCGTGATGAGTGCCAAGAGTGAAGTTAGGTTGGGCTAGGAAATACAGGGTATTGCAGTCTTCAGTATGGACTAGGTCCTTTTCCTCAGAATATTCAAAGCCTACCACAGTCTCAGCATTTTAAAAGACTCTTTAAAAGACTTCATGATGATGCTGGATTTGCTTGAATGCTGATAACACAAAAAACTGTTGGCAAATTTTAGCTGCAACCTGTTCACTCTCTTTGTCCAAGGAACAGGAAGGAAAACCCCAAAGTTTATGTATCACTGTGCTGGCTAAGAAGCAACACAGCATGCCCAGAGAATGGTAACCATGAATGCTGTTGCTGTGCAATGAAAATGATGGGATGCTTGGAAAAGAGATTACAAAGCACTATGAAATTCACTGTAAGAGGATGTCTATAAACCACCAGAGGACTAGCAGAGGTGTAGTATGCGTAACACCTGTGGAATTGTCTGAGGGGAACATGTAGATGACAAAATATCCTTCCATAGCATTCCAAGAGATGTTGTATGATACAGACAAGTCCTTGGGACATGATGGGAGTACTGAGGGAGCTGCCTGGTGTCATTGTAAACCTGCTTCAATTATCATTAAAAGGTTGTGGTGACTGGCCAAGGTTTCTGCCAAATGTGAGAAATCATGTCATCCCTATCTTCAAGAATGGCAAGTAGGAGGATTCAGGGAACTGGACCTTATCAGTCTCACCCTGACTTTGGGGAATGTGATGAAGAAAATAATTCTGAAAATAATTTCCAGTTATTTTAAGATGGTGTTTGGGAGTAGTCAGCACAGATTTACAACAGAGTAAATAATGTCTAACCAACCTGATGGCTTTCTATGAAGAGCATCTCACTGGATGAGGGAAGACCAATGGACAGGGTCCCAGACAACCAAGTCTAGGTGGTCTGCTTCAGCAGGAGGGCATTGGACAAGATGTACTCCAAAGGCTCCTTCCAGCCTCAGCCATTCTGTAAATCTGTAAAATGCATCTGTGGCATTGCTAAGGACTACAGTTTGTGTGTGTGCTTGACACATACACCAAATAAGCAATAAAAATGCATGATAGGAGATAAACACTACAATGTCTTAGGAGCATCTATAAATTGGAGCTCTGTTTTGTATTCCATGGCCCAAGCAGCTGGAAAAGTGGATCTCTGCATACACCACTTAATTACCAGCACAGAGAATGATACTTTCTGTTTGCTCCAAGTAAAGGTATATGAGCAACAGATTTTGAACTAAGTCTGTGATAAACAGTAAGTGCTTTGGAGTCCTGAGCTGCTGAACTAAGTGAATCCCAGGGCATTCAATATTAATTCTGACTATTCAAAAAAAAACCTAAAAGACAGGCTGATCCTGGAAAGAAAACAGAAATCCCAATCTAGTAGCTGTGCTTGTATCTCTAAGCTTTTACTCAATTTGTTTTCCTTTTATTCATTTTTCGGAAAAAATGGTGGCAGAGAATGACTTGGAAAAAACATATATGGAGAAATCTGTAGAGAACAGTTGAAATCAGGCCCCTTGTGATAAAAAATCTATTGCACTTTGTTGGCTGCTGTCTGTACAATGGTTTTGTTCCACAACTCAACAGGAAATCTCTGCACCAGCTAACTGGAGGCCACTGATTCTGTGGGGTAACAAATCACTTAGGCTTATTAAAGACAAGAACTCACAGCCACATATCAAGTGCATACACGAGCACATAATATTTTTAGGTTATTTATAAGGAAGTGTCTTGAATGGGCCTGTTTTCCAACGTTCACATTAACTTGTTTATCACCTTCAAGAACCCGGCTCCAGTACAGCACTACCCCTCTGCTAACAGCCCAGATGTCACACTCCTCTTAAGACCAGACAGACCTATTTTGAGAGTGTTGTACATACTTAAAAATAAAAACTCAGAAAACTAAGAGACCATTTAAAATGCTATAGATGCAATGCTGGGAATATGGCAATCATACTTCAAAAATCTGTTTGCTATTGTTTTTATGACTGCGTGTTAACTCCATTAAGTTTTAATGCACACTGGAATGCTGTGAATGACAAGTGGCAAAAATTGCTTTGAAAAAATTCCTTGCTGTGACACTTTAAGGAGGACACTGCATTAACAGTTTATTTCAATAATACAAACTTCTGAGAGACTGGAAATTAAGTGTTCCAAATGAGCTTTAAATATAGCACAAGAAGTTTCGGTTTTAATGGACAAAGCCTGTTCCCACTAAATGTACCCTTGTACTGCCAAGAGGGCTTTGAAATAAAATAATGTGGCAAGTTCAAGGCTATTAGTGTCAGAGTCAGACAAGCCACGCAATTGTAAATTAAGCTGATCTCGGTATTAAAGGAATCTCTTTGCATGAACTCTTATGTTCCACTTCACTCTGGAAACCAAAGTTGTTCCCTTGAGAAGGTACCTGGCTTCTGAGGCATTTGCTGAAGCATGAGAAATACTATAGATGACTGCTTGAATAATTTCCAGCTAACAAAGTATCTTTATTTAAAATCTGATCTTCATTAATGCTCGAAGTGCAGAAAAAGAAAATTAAATTCAAAGAAACTTATAAAAGCTTCTTGTAAAATAACAGTACTCCTCAGCAAAGTCTTAGAGTTAATAACTACAGATTAGTCAAGTCTGTAACGCCAGACTGAATCCTAACAAGAGCTGGTTTTTGTAGCATTTCCTTCTTTGGTAAAACCCAGAAGATACCATTTTTCATTATGAGGTAAGCAAAGTCTGCCAACAAAGATTTTCATTTAAACTGAAAAGGAGGACAGAAAATGAACAGCAAATGGGAACAAAAAAAAAAAGTTTTCACCTTTGAAAGTCTGTGACAAATCAGGACAAGTCAATGCAATGACAGTCTCCATCTCTGAATGGTCTCTTTGTCCAAGTGGCTGCAACGAACAACCTAATCATAACCCTCATATAGTGTCATGTCTGGCACCCCTTCTGGGTGCTTTGGATGCCTTAGGGCCAGACAAATGCCAGTAGAGGTCTGGACAATTGAATCAAACTCGTGGTCTAGGCCAGTGAGATACTGGGTTTTGAGGCCCTGGTGATGGTACCAGCCGGACCTCCACTGCCAACAGCAGAGTTTAAAGAGCAGCCCGTGCCAGCTCTGACACAGACACACAATACAGGACTCTGACTCAAACTTACCTCCTCTCAAAGGCACAAAAAGCAGCCATGGTAAACAACCTGTTTCATTTCTCCACTTAGGATGGCAGCTGGATCAGGCCAAAGAAACAGACCTTTCAAACTAAGTGCAGCTGAAGATATGAAGGGTTCCCAAACTCTAAAACCACGTCTTTTTGTTACTGCGTTAATAAAGCCAACTCTTCACATTGTGGGACTTGTTGATGGGACAGTCTGAGGAACCCTTTCTTTTGCGTCAACACAAAGAGCCTATATGTATATGCAAGCAGGTCTCCTTTGACAGTGTTGCATTCAATTTAAATCTCTTTTCTCCTTGTTCTTTGATGCACTTGGGCTAAGATTCCCAAACTTTCTGCACGATTTATCCTCAGTCACTACGTAGCTTAGGAATTGGTTAATAAATCTATCAGCTAGAGAAATTAAAGCCTAACTCTTCCCTATCCTAGACGGATGTCTTATGGGGCCACAGTCCATGAATCTTGAATTATTTTCTTCACAGTGAGACAGATTCATCCAGAAGAATGAAGCATGCCCCTACCTTGTAGGTTACTACAGTCTTCTGGGCAGTAGCATACATGAATTTGAACCCTCTTATATTGTAGAGAAAATGCCTCTCTCAACCTTGAGAAGTGTTTTCTGCACTGAACTGGTCAAAACCCCTTGTCTTGGTTTGAAAGACAGGTGTCAGACAAGAAAGGCAGGGGCCTCCCCTGAAATGGAAAATGCAACCCCTTTCCCTACGAATTATTATAGATTTGAAATTAAGGGACTTTCAGGCAAAGATATGAGGGATAGGAATAACAGTTCTTTACTAATAAATATGTATGTATAACAACACAAACAAACAACAATAGCTGTAGCAGTGACAGCAAGCCGCAGCACAAACCCAGTGCGGCCTCTCTCGGCCTCAGGCACTTTTCCCTGATGCAGTTCCTCAGGGGCAGCTCCCGCTGAGCAGGGCGGGTGCGATGGTTCCCCCGCGGCTGCAGGGGGCGCTCCGCAGCGAGCTCGGGCAGCACCGGGAATGGCAGCGCGGGGTCCCGGGAAGGGATGTATGAGAAAAACCTCACAAACCCCTGGGCGTCTGGCTGGATCCTCAGGAACAGCAGGCTGGAACGGCAGGGGCGAGCGCAGATCTTGGGTGGCAGTGAGAGGTATCAAACTGCGGAGCTGTGGCAGGGAAACCCGGCAGGTCTCTCAGTCGGCAGAGCGTAGGAGCTACAGAGTAGCGAAAGCTCCAAGCGGCGGCGCAGCCGCACGGCAACAGCTCCGTTCCCACACGGGACAGGGAGAAGAGCAGGCTTAGAAATCCCGGGGTTTGTCCGTAGAAAGCAAACAGCCGAAGAAGCAGAAGCTTGCTCTCGTGCTGACCGAGACGTCCACACCGAAGGCAGGCTGCTCCCAGACTAAACGCTGAGCACACCAGGCAGCCCCCCCGGGTGTCCCAGCCCCCAGGTGACAAAAGGGTGGCCAGTCCGACCCCGCCCCTGTGGCCAGCTCTTTTGTTTCTTTTAAGTACCCAGCGGTTTGTCCCCTGGCAACTAGTATGGGTAAAATTCTTTAAGAGAAAAAACAGGCTAAAATCCTAAACCCCAACACCCCTGAACACCCACACCTCAATCTATTGCAGGTGAGTACTTCTCCTTTTGAACAATAAGGGTCAAAAGCAACATTACTGCTTTCTCCGACTAATAAGAACCTCCAATTGTTTCTCTGCTGCATTTTGAGGTCCTTTAACCAAAACTGCCCACGTTTCTTCAGGAAAAGACAAGGCCATTAGCTTAATGCTATATGGTTTGCACCCAACACTTCAGTAGATCTCTCCTGCCATATTATCTTTAATAGCAGCCCATGAAAACTGTGAAAGCAGAAACTATGTATTTTTATGCTAAAGCTGAAATTAAGTCTGAAGCAGAATTCTGCATAAGGAGTGGTTTTCTTCAGCCTAAGACACATCAGAAACATAAAATGCCACTCTAAATGTTTATAGTCTTATAAATTTGGTGACATATGTGTACTAAAAAATGGAACAAAAGTATTTTACACATGGCTCTACACTTGCAATATTATTAGCATGACCAGCAATGACCCCAGGGTGCTAACAGGCTCTGATTGCCCTTATCAGCTCATAACCACCTTTTTTTCTGCAGTAACCATCTGCAACCTCTTCTCCTCTTCCTCCTGAGGATTTAAGCTGCCAGTGTTTGAAGTCAGCTCTGACACAGCACAGCTGCATAACCTGTAGCAGCTTGGCCACTGCTGTTTGCTGCCTGCATCCTGCAGCAGTACCTCAGATGGCCAAACCAATGAGGCCATCCCAGAACCAGCTGGCACACCCAGCTGACAATTCCAGACACCTGCAGAACAGCAGGACCCCATCACTTTCATCGGTGCTATTATTTTTATCACTGCACTGAACTTCTATCCCTAATTCTGCAAAACTCCAAAACCAGTATAGTGAGGAGCATGCTGAAATGTAGAATCTTTAGTTATGTACTGAGAGCATTCAGGTAATTGGAGCTCCAAAATCTTCTTGCTTTTACCTGCAGTACTTGTCTTCAGAAAGATAAATATAGTGTCAGAGACTTCTGATGACTTGTATTTTAATTCCTGATGATTTGCATTTTAACTGCTTAACAAAAAAATGATATTTGCTAAGCAGAAAATTATTCCTACTTGTAATTACTGTAACTTTCATTTCAAAATTGCTACAAAATCAAGCTATAAAAATGTATTTTTAAGGATATGCTAGTGTTACGGTTCAAAAAAACCCAGCCAATACCAGGTAAAAGGTTTTATTCTCAAAAAAAAGTCAGCAATATAAAATATTTTAACATTCTGTTTAAATACTGGTGACAGATTATGCATTTCCTCAAATAAAGTGCTGTTTTTCAAATAGGTATTTCATTTTTACTTTTACTGCTGTTCTAACCTCAAAATATTGAATAGATAAAGTGTATTTTGGTTAACAAAGAATGCAGCATTACTTCTTTATATTTCTTCCCATGAAACCATTACATTTTCAATCTGGACTCCTTTATCTGTATCCAGTCAATAGAGGCATATTCAGTTTATGTATTTCCCCATGTAGAAGGTGTCAAAATTTGTGGTGGTCTTCTTGCTTTCTTCTGTGCTTTTGTTGCTCTTGACTATGCCCATGCAGGTCTCCCATGGTTCTTCATCTACAGGCAAGAGTGGAATAAAACATCCACCTTCTTGCATGTTCATCCATTCTTCCTGCTCTTCTTTTTCTTCTTAAATCCAGACCACTGATGCCTTGAACAATTCAACACTTAGGTCGAACTACAGAAGTAATCTCTTTATTATTTTCTTTGACTTTCTGTGGATTTTGTATTTTATGCATGTTACTGCAGAAAATCCTATGTCAGTGTAGTCACGACTAACCTTTCTAATTTTCATTTGTACACTTGGATTTACTTAATCAGATGTCAAACTTCACGATAAGAAAAAAAAATTTTGTTCCAGTAGCTACCTTTTAGAAGAAATGGCTTCTTGTGGTTTTGAAGAGCAGCCAGGTGCTGTAAGAGGGGAAAAGAAGTCTGAAAAACTGCAACCAGCAAGATTCACAGCTGTAAACAAGAGAGTAATTCCACAACTACTGGAAACAGACCCACATTTCCCAATGTAATTGTTATACCAGTATCTAGCAATTTGATCCTGTAATTAATTTTACTCATCTTAAGCCATCTCCAGTATGGAGAAGGTATAAAAAGTCAAACCCATGTGTGAAAAGGTCACCCACCTACTGCCACAAAGTGTCGAGTATACCTCTTTCCTCAATGTGCACTTTTCCAGCAAGTGATTACCTGTATAATTTTTATATGCAAGTCTATATTGATTTTGCTCCTATTTTTACTTCTTGCTCTTCAATCTCTAACTCCCTCCTTGGATAATTTCCACTCAGTATTTTTGACTCTGAATCCAAAAGTGAAAAGTAAATATACAAACAACTCTGTATCTGCAGATATATATGCATCTATCAATATATACAACACACTATAATATGTGAAGAAAAACCAGAAGACCAGAATTTCCACTAACTATAGACTGAATGGCATCATATTCTTTTTCCATCATAGGCATAGCTACTCTTCATTTAAACTTTTGTCTTGAAAACATGCAGTTTATTCTTTTGATATCTATGTCCTGCCTTTATTCATTACCCCTACCAGATGTTTGAATTTTCTCTGTTCTTCCCACCTATCAGAAGTGCTGTTTAGATGGTGGAGATTGCACTCATTTGATCAGGTGCATTAATCTTGACACAGCCCCCCCAAAATAAACTAAACAATTAGTCCTGGCAATTGGGCATTCAGAAAGTCCAATTTTCTTTTTTACCAGAATCATGTAAGCAAAAGGGTCACCTCAAACCACAAAGAGAAACTTTCCTGGGGTAACATAATTTGTTAAATCCCATTCTCTCAGAAAGCTGGACTTTATGCCGCCACTTGCTGTTTCACTGAAGTTGGAGGTCAGACAAAGGGGGAGCATTTTGTTCCTCAGAGCAGTCATTTTGCCTCAGGCCTCCATGGGCTGATCATCTGCTCTAAATGTCGAAGCAGCAGAGTAATTCTGTGTTTGCTGGACTATAAAGAAGCAGTATCTTCCTAGTAGTTTCTCTTATCAAGGACAGGGTGCATTGTCAATTTTCCATGCTGTAATGGTAGCCAAACTACCAAAGTGTCAAAACTCGCCAAAACGTTCACTCTTGGAATGAATAATTTCATCACAATTTTCTAAAGGTGACCAATTAATTTCCATTAAAAAGAGAGAAAAAGGCAACACTCTCCATGTGTACTGTTTGCCTATTCAGAGTTCATGGTGCCACCAAACCTAATAACTCACAGGTCCAGTAACCTCTGAATTATTTACACTGTTCTGCCTTATGCAGGTCAGGCAAGGACTGGAGCATGGAATTCCCACAGCCTAACCTAGTGCACCTGGCATGGGGTGGGGAGGAAGCAGTCTCAGTACTTCTGACAGAAAGCAAATGTTTGTCAAAGCCTGTTATTTTCTGCAATGCAGAATCATCTCACTTCCAGCCCCAGGGATGATACAGCAACTGATGTACAAAAGAAATTTTCTCCCAACTGTGTGCTTTACTATAATTGGAATAGCTCATCTGCCAAAAACCAACAAACATTCAACTTTTCTACGAGTTCTTGTACTGTAACAGGGAGCTCAGGAGTAATGATCTCAGCAGGAGGTGCTCAACCAGAAGCTATGAGAAGTCAGCAAATGATTTTGAACTGCCAAAAAAAAAAAAATCCAGAAGAAACTGTAGCATGTTCCCTAAAGAAGCCTGTTAGGTGAAATTAGTTGTACCATCAATCCTCTACTTCTGATGGTCTTGCTTTTATTTATTCTGCCTCTTCTTGTTTTCCTTTTGTGTATTCCCTAGAAGGGTGAATGTAGATAATCACTGCAGCTATCCTTTCCTATCAACACTCATCTGGATGCACTTCTGCCACCTGCTATCTCATACCAGCAACAACTCCTGACTCAGTGGTAGCAGGGGAGGGACTGAGTTTGGGCAGTGGGGACGGGAGTATTTTGGGCAGAACTAAATCTATGGGGACACTGGAGCTATAGATGGGAAGTGTGTAGAAGCTGTAGACATTTGCAGACTAGGTGATAATAATCAGTCGACAGACCTCCCAAAATTATAAACTGCATTTCCAGAAAGTAAAGATTAAATTTCTTTCCCCCTGCTTTTCCATTTCTGATTCTTATGGATATACCTGGATTGTATTTCACTTCCTTCTTTACACCCCTACAGGCTGCAAACTTCATAAAAGCAGAGATACACTGACAGCCACTCTGGTATAGGTACTGAGCTTTTAAAATGACTCAAAGTATCCACAAAATCACAGGTAGTATGGAAAACAGTGAAACCAACACAGCTGGAAGAGCAGAGTGTTTTCATTATCCTGTGAGCCACATCCAGCTTTCTAAAAGGGCAAATCATGATGTGGCTTTCTTGCTTATGGTGTCCAGACAGGCTCCTATGAAGAGCTGTGGAGATGTTATAGACCACACGAGAAGCATAAAAATTTCACATAAAAATTCACATTTTCAAATGCACCACAGGAGACAGCCAGTTACACATGCCGTGATGTAAACCAATGATTAGACCGTAATGAGCTAGAGAAGTAAGTTCACATCAGAAAAAACTAATTGTATTTACCATAGAAAAACTTGGGAGGGATTCAATTTTAGAAGCCTTTTTTAGGTGGGAGTCCAGGATATCTTAACCTGAAGCACTAGCAGAAAAGAATACGAAACAAATACACAAAGCAAGTAATAGCAAGTTTCTAAGCCAGATGTCCTAGAGAAGCACAACAATTAAGCACCAGAACTGCTGTGTACAGAGCACAGGGTGTTGTTTAAATTGTCACACAACTGAGATGTGGTAACAGTGATGCAGATCTTTTTAACGGTTCAAGATGAAATGTAGGGAAACAGAGACCAGTGAGATGGACAGTAATACCAACCAGATTAGCAAAAAATGTAACAAAGAATCTGAAGTTTTGTGGAAAACAATCAAAAAGAGATTTGAGAAGTCTTGCCTCACCAACCTACTAGAATTCCTTGAAGGTGCCAACAGTCCTGTAGATAAAAGAGGTCCATTTGATGCCTGGATTTTGGAAAGGCATTTCACAAGGTCCAAGGTTAGCTCTTAAGATAATAAGGAACCCACAGGGTAAAAAGAAAATTTCTTGTGTGGATAAATAATCTGTTAGGGAGGCAGAGGACAGAAGGTTGCAGTAAACAGTGATTTTTTCCATAGCAGAGAGATTCACCACTAGTATTTCATAGGGATCTGCATGAGAATATTCAGGATATGAACAGTATATTCAATATATGATTTTGAGAGGGCATATAGAGTGAAGGGACAAACCTTCCTAAGGTACCCACGTAAATAAAAAGAAAGGTAAACAGAAGACTGGCAAAAGGACTTCATGTGACACCTATGCCCAAACAATAGGACAGCAGACAAAATTTGGTGAAGATAAATACAAAATAATATTAAGTAATGCAAATGGAAAAGAAGATGTACGTGTGTTTATATAAAATTATAGGCTGTGAGCTCAAACTCAGTAGATTAGCTGGGTTGTAAGAGGTAATTCCAATCAATGCCAATTCAGTGTTCAATTACAGTCAACACAGCAAAGTACTAGAAACAACTAGGAAAGGGCAAGAGAATGGAAAGCAGAGAAAACAACTGAGAAACAAACATCACTCTGTCATATAAATCCGTAATATGCCTACATTTTGAACACTGTATGCTAGGCTGGTATGTTCCACGTCTGTAAAGGTAATATCAGAAAAGGCAAAGAGAAAAACTCTGGTATAGGAAATGACAAAGCAGTCTATAAGCCTTCCACTTGGAAAAAAGCATGAATGGAGAAGAGTATCTCAGTGATCTGTAAAATCATCAGTGGCACGGAGGCAGTGAAGACGAGACAACTGCTCACTGTATCTTCTGATCCAGTACGATGAAGCAAAAGAAGTCAGGATGTGGCAAGTTCACGGCAAATGAAAGCAAGCAGCTCTTCACATCACTGTCAGATGAGACTGGATGAAAAAGTTGAACACAACTGTATGGACCTTGGATCTGACTTGGTACAGCTGCTCTTATGCTCTCAATGTTAGACATTCCTGGAAATTACTTCAAGTTCCAGAGACTGCATAAGGGTTCCACTGCTACTTTTTACAATAAAAAGCAGCTTACCTGGTGCAGAAACTTCTTTTATCTACACATTCTCTTCCTCTTTTCTGTTAGTGCTTCTGTTTCACAGCAAAATCTGTATCATGGAGCTCTCACCCACAAAAACCCGAAAGCTAAATCTCTGATGCAGCCTTCTTGAAGCACCTTGTCAAACGCTCAAGAGGAGCAACTGTTGCTTCCACTCATACAAAAGGATGCTGTCCCCAACTCTGTGCCACCATTCTTGTCCTTTGATGTCTTCAAGACACTTAAGGTCAACAAGTTGCTTGCAGGTACATTATCTCTCTATGCTCCTTTGGTTCTTGAGTAATTCCAGTTCTTTGCACCATGCAATCAAATCCCAAATAGTTTCTGTTCACCTAGCAGTACCTACAGAAGAGGCTCTTCAGCACTGGGATGTTATCAAGAGACATCCAGAAGTTCCCACATATGCTGACTACGCTGAGAATGGAAAGTTGCACAATGCATACAGGGACACCTGATAGTGGCTTTCAGCCAAGCAGACTACACAGAACACTGAAGTAGCCCACATTCACTAACTAGCCCAGCAATTACCAGTTTTCCCCAAGACATCAGCTTTCACATAGCTAGTGAAATGCAGCTGACTGAGACTGGAACAACTTGGACTAGCTCATTATTAAGGTTTCCTAAAGCATACAATACCTGAATTATTTAACATTGCCCCTAAACAAATGAAATTATTTTGTGAGTGGATGAAAGCAGCTAAATAAACAATTGAAGAAGAAGCACTTTTAACATGGTGAACTTCCCAAAGCTAATCAATGGCTTTTGTTTTTTCTACTTAGACATGGATACAGAAGTACACATGTGAATAGGTTATGCCCTACTCCTTAATGTGGAGTAACAGATGAGTATCCGCCTTTGTTTCAGAAGGCTGGCAGGACAGAGATTTGCAATTTTTATATCAGAGAGTGTAGGAAATGTATTCATTAATTACAGGTCAGCAACACCTTCCTGTATGTTTTGGTTACAGACAGTGCATTTTCAAAGGCAGTTTCTCCAGCTTGGCTGGCAGGTAACACTCGTGCTTGGAATACAAGTATTGCAAAGAATCCAACTACAGATAATATAAAAATACCACCTATACAAAATAACTAAATACATACATACATAAATGCATAATTAACATAGCTGCCTCAACTGTTATGCTAAATTGTAAATTTTGAATATATTTATTCTACCTGATCATACTAGTCTCCTATAAAGAGTATGCAAAAGAGTATAAAGAGTATGCATCATACAGAAACACCTCCCACGGATGCTACATATATGCAGTGTCAGTGCACTATAGACAATATACTGTATATTCTGGTTTGGTAAACTTACATCCATTTTCTGTTTTTAGTAATGTAAAACAAAAATCTTATGCTTATTTCAGATAGTACTGAAGGGTGTTTAAACATCTTACAGATACCTCTACTTTTCATGTTGAAATCTTCTCTACAGTCTCAGCAAGCCATATATCATTAACGAGGAAAGCAGCTAACTGGCTTGTTTGTCACATTTTGTCTTCCAGTCAAGTAGTAAATAAAATATCCACACATTTAGACATTAGGAAGACCTTTTTCACCATAAGAGTGATTAGACACTGGAATGGGTTGCCCAGGGAGGTGGTGGAGTCACCATCCCTGGAGGTGTTTAAGGAAAGACTGGACGTGGCACTCAGTGCCACGGTCTAGTTATCATGCTGGTGTTTGGTTACAGGTTGGACTTTGATCTCAGAAGTCTTTTCCAACCTAACTGATTTTGTGATTCTGTGAATGAATCTGTAATTCATTTTTCAATTAATTTCAGGTGCTACTTACATTGGGAATGACCTGGTGGTCGTGTGTTACTAACACTACTCTCAAAGGAAGAGTGGAAGTTGTGTATAGTTTCCTGTAAAATCTGTCTCTCTCGACCCTGCAAAAGAACAGTAAAATAAAATAAGATATTCTTAAATGTCTGTTTAAAAAATGAATTTATTAAGAATTCATAAAAAATGTGTAAATAATGTGTGTCTATGTTCAGTATACTATAGAAATAGTAACAAATCCTTACCTCACAGATACATATGTAAAACCTTGTAGCAACCTTCTCCTGATACTACCAGGCAACAATAGAAACATTTTGGTTACTTTCTTCCTATCTTTATTGCATATCTTAGCATGGAATATCATCCACCTCCCCTAATTTTTAGCCTCATCACTGCTGCTAATCTTAATTTAGGGAAATTGTCTGTGTTTCGTCCGAGCTTCCACTACCAGAGAGCGAATGGACTTCAAATCTAAAAAAGCTGCTGAGAACCTTCAGCAGGCCTAATTGAAGATATGTTCCAGTACAAACTCCCTCTGACAAGAGCACTGTTAAAAGTACACATCTTAGCAAATCTGTTTATATTGATATAAAATTCAAAGGCAATAAATGTGTGAGAAATGAGAGAAGCACTATTTACCTAATTACAGAGGAATCAAGACCTGTTACGTTAACCAAAGGACACCTTTCCTCTTATATTGCATTCTCTAGCTGGACTACTGCAGCCAGATGATTCTTTTTAGCACTGCTGAAATCAATATTCAGAAACTGCAATATTGCTCCTGTTTACAAATAGCTTCTTCATGGACTAGGAAAGAGTTATTGAAAGAGAAAATAAAGTCCCACAAAGGAAGATTTTTCACTGATCAAATACATGAAACGCTTTGTTTGGAAAAAATTAATTTTGCTTTTCTAACTAACATCTGCAACTGAATTTCAAAATGTGTGTTGAATTAATTATATGAACAAGCCTTGAAATAATTTACTAAATACAGTAATTCAAAATGTACCTTTCCAGCATTCAGTTCAGAAATAGCTGCCAAAATTTGCTGTCTTGATCCATCGGTTTTAATACCCAGCTCTTTCAGATCACCATCAGTAAGAGTAAGAAAAGCTTCCATGTCCACCTGCATATTAAAAAAAAAAGAAATAAAAGAAAAAAGATAAGACAAATTTACCTTTCATTACTACAGGTTTAAAGTGGTTTGTTGGGTTTTTTTAATTGTATAGACTTACTGAAAATATTGTGCAAAAAGTATTTTTAATGAATTACCAGCACCAAACAGTACACATTTTACCACTCTGTTGTAAGGCTTCTAATCCACTGTTAATCATTCAACGAGTTGTGGTAGTACATCTAAAATATTAATGGAATTTTAGTTTATTTTTTCCCCATCAATTTCTATTAATACAGAATACATATATCTCCACAGAAATTCCTCTGGCTACAGTAGCAGCTACTTGAATATGCCTAAGGTTTCTCTCTTTTCTTTTCTTCACCCTTTCCCCCTAAGTACTATTGGAATTTCAGAATATTGTGTTTACTCTTCCAGTGTTTCCTGAGAAAAACCCAGGTTTTGTTCATATATCAGTTTTTATTAACAACATATCCATAAGGCTGTGATAAGAATAAATATCTAAAACTTTTCATATTGATATAACCTTCACACACAAAGCATATTAATTCCTACACAATGCTCCCTTGCCTATCATGCAGGGGAACAATAATAACCCAATATATTGTGATGCAGCTAAACTGTCTAGATTTGTGCTGAATTCTAACTCTAGAGAAATGTCAACTTAGTGCATGTCCATTCACTACCCTTTGCTTTGGCCATGTAAATACACAATTATTTGCTCACATCTGATCCTGCCTTTGACACTGTAATGAATTAATCTTACTTATTTTCAGCAACATTTCCTTTCATTGCATCTTTCAGTAAGTCAATGTCACTGGTCTCACCTACCAGGATGCCTACATTCCCCAATTTAGTTCTCCTGTTGCTTGTGCAGAGTGGATAAAGAAGATAAAGCAGCCGTCTCAGTGACTCCCACCCTGCTGTTCTCCGTCTGCAAATGAGGCTCCAGCTGTGATTCCAGGGATGATACAGTATGTCCTATAAACTGTTTAGCCACATTGGATACTGACATATATAGAAAAAGTAGAGTGTAAAAACAGAGAGGAAAAAAAGCCCTATCTTTATAAAAGTTGCAGGTTAAGTGTAAAAAGCTCTGCTATTTGCAGTATCCTGGAGAATGCCACAAATATCACTTGGTCCATGTTTCAAGGTCCTCTCTGCAACCAGGAATGGTTGTAGAACTTGAAATCTGAGATTCTGGATCAAAAATCTGATACAATATGTGTTATACTCTGCTACCACTAAAACAGTAAAAAAAAAAGATCTTTTCAGAAGAGACATACCTCCTGTTCCTCAAATATAGGCTGGTATTTCTCAAGTGACAATTTTTTAAGGATGCCAGTCAGCTCATCTGTAATAACAGAAAAAAAAGAAATCAACCCCATGGATTAGAAAAGATTTTAATGATCTCAGCATTATGAACCGAAAATATATATTAAAACCTATATTTCCTGTAGTCATATATGGTAACAAAAAACCAACCACATTTATTCTCCATCAGAAATTGAAATACTGGCTTACTCTGTTCTCACCTACTTACATATACTGTAATTCCACCTAGTCTTACCTTGCTAGGATAATCACTGTTGTATTGCCCTTTCCACCTCATTAAAAGGATCTTACAAAACCAAACCAGTAAGGACAACCTAAGCACTTCAATGCCTAAAATTCTTTGTCTTTTGACTTTCCCTTTTCTTTCATCATCAGTGGCAACATGGAAGAGAATCTCACACTCAGCTTCTCAGAAGACATCAAGTACCTCAAGATAAACACATCTTTGTGTATTATTTTGGAAGACTACTTCTTTACATAGAAGAGTCCACAGAGAACTGGAGAGAAAAATTCTAGTTGAGTCTTGTTTTCTGCTAAGGTTTTGTTGGGTTTTTCTTTACCTTAAGTTCAACTAACTTGGTATGCCTAACACGATTTGCAAAAGTTGACATGGTCTCAGGCTAAAAGCTTTAGCACCCTGATGTTAATCCATGGGAAAAGGTAACCAGTTTTAAAAATATATAATGGGAACTTCTCCACATTGTTTGATGAAAAACATCATCTTCGAGAGCGAAAACAGGATGCACATTAGAAGACCTTAGATATATTATTAATGTTTTTTTTCTTTTAGGGTGTTAGTTACCCTTGCATTTTTCATCATGCTGGTGTGCTTAGACTGTAGGCCATAACATGGGAAGAAACTTTCAGGGTCTCTGAGCTCAGTCTTACTGTCATAAACAACTGTAACACCAAACACCTTTCACACACACACAAGCTGCTTTCAACTGTAGGCCCTTCATGTTTTCTCTTCCTCTACCCCTCTTCCAGTTCCTGTATTATTACACTAAAGTTGAAAAAAACCTGAAACCTCTCACTTTTACAACTCTTGCTTAACATGTTTGTCCTTTGCTTTATCACTCTCATTTGCTCTACACTTACCTTGTCTCCTTACCCACATCCCTGGCGCAAGCTGAAGTTCTTGGAGCTCTTACTTCTTTTGCCATGTTACTCCTATTTAGCACCTCCTTTTATATCAGTCTGTAGTAGTAAGGCAAGATTACCTTTCTCCAAGTTTTCAGAGCCTTCTTTTACTCTCACATGGTTTCGTCTTTCATGATTCTCTACATCACTGGCTCTCAGAATAGGGCCAAGTTGTGGATGGTCCACCAAGTGGTTGCCTAAAAAGAAAAAAAGAACACCTCTGAACCCTGCTGCCTATTGTTCCTTCACAGTAACAGTCAATGCAAATCAATTTTCTTATTCATTTAAGTTCACTTGAAAGAAAAGAAAAGTTAACACTGCAGACCTTCTGTACCTATTCTTCTGATTACTGCTTGGCATATCAGCATTTGAACTGCTACTGCTGAATCAAATCAGAGTCAGAGAAGCCCTTTAATTAAAGGAGTGTTTAACTACAAATCTTACAAACACAACAAACCCAGAGCTACTTGAGCTTCTGACAAACAACCTTTTCTCTGCTACAAGGGAACTCACAGTATCCCAGCATCAGTGTGCAGTCACAAAACCCTCCTTCACTGGGTGAGATGGAGCAGCTGATGGCTTGGGGAATTCACCTTGTTACCCAACAGTGAGTTTTCTTCCTTTTACGTAGCTCTAAATTGACAACTCTTATGTTATCAAGACATCATTATAAAATGGCACTAAATGTGAAAGGATTTGCTCCAGCAGTCACTAGAATATGTTACAGCTAAGCCATGAGAAGAGGACAGAAGGAGGGTCAAATATCACCTGTCTTCAGTGTCAAATGAAGTTACAGTGTTAATGGACAAAGCTGGCATAAGTGAAAACAAACCAATATCAATAGAGACGATTTCAGAAAAAACAAAAATAGTACAAAGTGCCTCCATTTCTTATTTAAAAGGTTCTGAGTCAAGTTACTTTCTTCATTTTTTGAGATATTTACAAGAGAAAACAAAGTTCTTGATATCCTTGTTTTCAATGCAGTAAAATGACTTTTTAGAAGTTGTAATTTAGACTTAAAAGTCTAGTTTAAAAGGTATTAATCTTACTGGAAAAGTAGTAACATTATCATTCTTTCTTACGACTTTAGTTAAAAAGAGGTTGTAATAAGGTTATTTTGGTGATTTAGAAAAATAAATGTACTATAGCTCTCAATCAACTTCATGTAGCTATAACTTGCTATGAATAAAAAAATGTGTCTTTGTAGTGATGTGCTTCTCTGCATTTACTAAAACAAACAAACAAAAAAAATTCTAGTTTTGTACCCTCAGCAAAGGGTGAAAAAGAGGACTTAAGCCATGAAGGGGGAAAAGGAAGGAGGCATGTAAGAGTGGCCTACTGCCATGTTCTATGCCAGCTTTGAGATGGTACCAGTCTCTCTGTAAATGGAAAGAATCACAGGTTTTGGGAGAGAAAAAGGCGGTTATTGCAGGAACACCAATCTCACTGTAAGAAACACCATAATATATTTTCTAGAAAGAAAAGAGACCTCATTCTCATGCAGATACACACACAGAGTCCAGCAGAGGTACAGCTTTAAACATGTAGTGCTCTTGGATGAATGAATTGCCTGTAATCACAGTGAGCTACTCACCATCCTCTGTAATAGTACCACTGCTGGAGCCGTTGCTCTTGGCGTGTCTGTGAGAAGAAGAGATGGAAGACTCTGTGTTTTGAACCTTGGGAGATGGGGAAGGTGACGGGGAAGGTGTGAGAGTTGGTGATGTGCTTTTAGACGTAGATGAAGTCCCAGATGGAGGTCTTTTGTTCATCTCCAGTTTTTGCTGCAGTTAATGACACAATCATTTCAGTTAAGAAATAATCAAAAAAGTGTTTACCTGTATATGATGCTTCGATATTACTTAAGCTGCCTATCATTTCTGCAGAGCATGGAGTCACAACTAGAAGTTTCTGCTTGATGTATATTGAAATAATTGGAGCAATAGTGATTTTATCCCAGATGAAAAGTCTTGTCTCCTCAAATTCATCAAGAAAAATACATTTATTAAGGCTGTAATATTGCAATAAGAAAATTATTTCTTGTAAAGCAATACTGCCCACAAGCACTACAATTATTCTTTTTCTAAAAGGACTGTTGTGGTTTAAGTCCAACTAGCAACTATGCACCACACAGCCTCTCACTCATCTCCCCACCTCCCATGGAATGGGTAGGAGAAGCAAAAGTAAAACTTGCATGTTGAGATAAAAACAGTTTAACAGCAGAAACAAAGTAAATTATTTTGACTCTGAAAACAGGGATTTTTACTCAGAGATTTCATTAAATAAATAAAGTCTCAAGTAGAGATTTTCAAAGCATATGAGATGCTAATTTAAAGTAGCACTTCATGCTGGGTTAACCAGAAACAGACAGCAAGCATAAACTAAGTTTTGGGCGCATTAAACCCCTTGCTGCACTGGAATGGAAGTTTCCAGCCAATCCTCAAATTTATTATTACTTAACAGGAGTCAAGTGATTTATTAAGAATTTTGCAAATATATAACACATTTTGAGGCATGGAAAACAGGAAAATACATGAGTTAAATTGGGGAATAAGAATATATGTGTGTACACATATCCTCAGTCTTTTCCAACAACAGTCAATGCACCTCCTCTCCTAAATTCTTTGATCTACATATATATTTTGATATCTGCACTGTATGACCCAAAAAGAACGTGATTTTTTCCTGGATTCCTGAATTCAGAGTTTAAATACCTTTCGTCACACAGGCTACAACAAACTGATAAAAAAGTTGATCTGGTTAACAATACAAGAAGTGAGAACGACAGTGCTTCCTGTCTTTACAATTTTGCTTCTGTGCTGTGGCATAAATGGAATTTTTCTACTTAATGAAAGAGACGCAGATTTATAAGATAAAACTTCTTTGAATGGTAATATTCTTCTGTTACTCTATCCCATGTCAGAATATAATACTTCCTTAGCCCTGCACTGAATTGACTAGAAGTAATGTAGCATGATACAAACCTGAGAAGTCTCTGAAGAACATCATGAACTCATTTCAACTTTCTGTCCCAAATTTCCATCTAAATTGTTATTGGCCATTTGTGTTTCAGAATGGTCTTCCCTCCCTAGCACATTGTCTGCATCCATTTAAATTACATCATCCTGAAAAATGTTATTAATATTTTTTTTCCCTTTCTTTAAAGCTTGCACCATCTCACCCCTTTAGCAAAATTGATCAGTGTAATATTGCTGCATTTTTAGATCAGCTATTTCCAAGTTTAGACAGCATGATCCTAATGGGAGGACACGTCATTCCTCAGTGGATATAGACATTAAATTTCCAGCATTTACATTGCTGATTACAACAACAAAGTAGACTGCTAGCTTTTGCAGCCAGTGTGGATCCATATTTTATTGTGTTCTCTCAACAGAAATCTCCAAAAATCACCTCAGTTGAGTGATACATGAACATCTATAGTGAGATGCACACTGTGACATGTTTTGTTACTGGCGGATAGAATGAAACTCTTTCAGACATCTAAGCAAGGAGCACTGAAAAAGCTGTTCCCTTTCCAAAACAGTGGCATAAATGTTGTTTAAAAATCTTTTGTTCAACAGTACGATGAACAGCCTTTCCAGAAGATGATCTGCAGCACACTGCACTTCACTACTCTTTTATCCCCTAACGTATCCCACTGTGAGTGGAAACAGTAGTTAAACTTCTCAGTGGCAGCATTGTTGCAACAAAAGGCTGCTGGATCTGCAGCCCAAAGCTCATAGGCACAGGTATTATCTCTTGGTGGGCTGATTAACATAACTGAGAAAAATGAGACTTTTGCGGGGCACACAAGGAGCTCTTCTGAAATTATTTCCAAGCTAAAAACAAGCTGAGAGGACATGCTGAGAGTTTAATTAAAACATACTGGTCAGACCACCTCTGAAAGAAAAAGCATTTGGTAGCTGCTCTGCAGAGAAGACTTTAATGAGGGGAGAGGATGATAAAGGGGTTTTGTCTACAGGAAAAAGAGACAGATCATTTATAACTCAGGGAGCAGTTACATGGGATAGAAAGGGAGGAAAGATCATATGCCAAAGAACTGATATGAATCCTTAGGCTTTGGTGGTCCAGCTGAGTTAGAAATTCTAGCTCCCAATCTCATCTTTGAAAAGCAACCAGCACTCCCTCCAAAATCAGGACCAATAGATCAGAGAGAAAGTGATTATTCATGGAAACTGTTTCAGCATCAGTAGCTGCACCTTTTCCTGATTTTAGTCCTCCAGAAATTTCCATGAAATTTCTGAACAACTCCACAATTTCGTTTATCATTTTTACGTACTGATTAAATACAAATATTGTGTAGTGTTGCCATATAAGACATCACAGAATGAGACTGGGGAAGTATTAAGTTTATACTCTGGTCATTTTCGTTTCCTCAGGCATAATTTCAAGAATCTCACTGAAAGATGCAAACAAAACAAAACAAAACAAAACAAGCTGCTTGGAGATTACATAAGCAAAAGTTGGAGAAATTTTGCTCTTGCTCACATATTCTAACATTTGCAGAATACCAGGCATTAGAACATAAACCCTGAATTATATGTTTTCTTTCTCTTGCTCTCTGAAATGCAATGTTTCCCTGCGTAAATAAACCCATCAATTTCTCAATACCGTGTCACATCTGCTGTTACGATGCTGCTTTCTAATGTGTGTCTCTGCAGATCTCCAGGATTTAAAATCTCAACCCTCGAAAATGTTGTACAAAGTGGTTAAGAACTTCAAAGTACATGCACAAAAACGTGCAGGTCATGAGGGTAAGGCTATTCATTCCAAGGAATTGACAGGTAAGTCAGCACAGATTACGGCCTTGGCAGCAAAACCCGACTTTGGTGACAACCTACTGATTAAAAATAACACCTTGTGGAGCAGACTGGATACATGCTGTTGTTGTGGTCAGTGTATCCTGGTACAAATTATGTCATGCTCTGCATTCAGGTTGAGCCTTTGAAGAGAAACTAGCTAGAGAAACTAACTATACCACTTCAGGGTAAAACCCAGGAATAACTAACATAAAACACTGGATCTGGACCATAGAAAGAAATAATGAGAAACCGTAACAGTGTAGATCTACCCTAAGATCAACCATTACATTTATTGTTTTTTAACTCAGAGTGAAATGAATAATAAAGTAAAACCATGTTTTATTATCAGGTTTCATCTGTACGCTTGCACTTAAAAGTAAGGTTTGTAGAGCTGAAAAGTTTCCACTAACATAACAAGTGTTCATTCATTTTTGGCTGTGCAATGTTGTGCACCAGTCACCCATAACTGAGATATGACCTATTAAAATTGGCCAATTTGGAAGTGCAAAATTTTACATTTCTTGTTACCTTTACAACGTGTCCATTGCCAACAATCTGAGCACACTGCAAATCTGACAGAGTAGATGAAGGAGTTGACTGGACTGGACTGTGCTGTTGGCTGGGTTTCTGTTCAGGTAAGCCTGCTGCTTTTCTTCTTTGGGCTGCAATCTGAGACAAAACATTATCTGCACTGCCACCTAAAACAAAAAACAGAATAAACCCAATAAAGGAAACCATAATTTTGAAATGTTTGTTAATTCTCAAACATTCACTTTCATTTAAAAACTGACTGGATGAAGCAAAAGACAATTGTAAAGTTCAGATCTGTCCAGCAGCTTCCAGAAAAAATAACAAAAATCAACTGCAGAAGAGAGAAGCCAGCCCTGTCTATACAAACACACCCTTAAGCTGACACCCTTAGACAGCCACCCTTAGTGGCTTTCATGAGCCACTTCACCATATTGTCTTCAACAACTACCAGATACAATGCTTCCAGCTCTGGTTTTAATTGAAAACTGAATTGGTTTAATTGATTTTAATTTTAAACAAAAAGTAAGCAACGTGTAGGAGTCAGCTGTATGACACGCATGGTGCAAGGGCATGGGGTGGACCCAGGAAAATTTGCATGAGATGGGCTGACCACTGAGGCTTCTGTAACAGATGTGAGGCTTCTCTTCCCTTACGTAGATGTTTGAAGTCCAATCCCGTGTCCACTAAATTTACAGAAGCTTTGCTTCTGCAGTGGTAGGAGTGCTCAGAAAAGGTTTAATATCTTCCACCATCATCACAAACAGTAATTTTTTACCTGAATCAGATACTAATTACATTCTTATTAAAAATGGTACCTGATCTGTTATGCAGTTCTCCTCCATGTCTGTTAATTCCTGCGATGTTATTGGATCCACCAGAAGAATGGGGAGAATGGTTGAAATTATTGGAGTTTGAAGGAGATGCTGGTCTTCTTGCAAATGTTGGTAATTTGACTGGTCTAGTACCTTTGCTAACAGATGTCTGGAAAACAAAATGAAAAATTATATTGCTCTTTCTTGATTGAAAAAAATAAAGATCAAACTTCAATTGCTATTTTATTTATCCCAAGTTCTGAAACTTCCACTGAAGAACAAAAGGGACATCAAAAAGAATCTTATTTTACATATACATATATATTGAATATACATATATATACATATATATTGAACATATATATATATACATATACTGAACATATTTATTCAATGGGAAAAAATTACACTGTATTCCTCTTAATCTCTGGCCAACACAAATGGGCATATATGATGCACCTGAGATATGATATACACAGTATTATGAGCAGTGGGGAAGAAAAAAAAATATCACCTGAAATTCCTTTCCTGCAGAATCCTGGCTTTGTCTCTCCCATCTTATAAAACAGCTACCACCAAATTCTCATCCAACATATCTCTATTTCTTACAAACTAAGCTGCAAGAAGCGATACAAACTTTCTCTCCACGAGTTGCATTTTTATATTCCCTGCAATCTAAACAGCTAGCTGCACCACTTTGAGTTTTATTAACTGAGGCACTACTGATCTAGCTATACACTACCCAAATCCTCAAGCCACATCCTCCTTCATTTCTTTTGCTTTTACTGACAGCCATCTGACATATGAGCTTTTGCAGCTCAGTGTTTTCATGTTTCTTATCCTGTTGCTCAAATCACTTCTTCCAACTCTGACTTACTGTTTCTCTCCTTCCTATACCCTCAGCAAGACCCTTCTTTCCTCACAGAAGGACTGATGGCTAGTCCACCCCTACTTCCCCTGTTCCTCACCTTATACACATGCCAATTATCCAGTTATGTTATTACAACTGTCTTTTTTGGGATAATAAACACTTACCTTCCTGTTGCGTTACTTCCCTGCTAGTATTCTGCCATATTCCACCTAAATCACCTCTACTGGTATTAAGCTAACTTCCACTTAAAAAAAACAAAAGAGAAAAAAATTCCTCCTAAATGTCTTCATTGCCCCATGTCTGGAGCTGACATTGAAACACAATGCTGGACTAGTCTTCTACAGTTAGGGGAGTAAGCACTTCTCCTTCTTCTCCAACTACAAAAGAAAAGGCTGTCAAGGTTGTTTTATTTCCTGTCTCAAGACAAATCATCTATTTTTCTTCTGATTTGCATTTTCACTGAAAACATTGTAGAATCAGGCAAGCTCCTTCTATTAAAAACAGACATAATAGAGACTTTTTCCAGTTTTGAAGTAGTTCCAATTTAAGGCTATGTGCCTTCGAGCCCACTTGATCACTACTCACTACAATTTTATCTATTGCTAATCTTTCAGAGTATTATGTCTGTATATTGATGTTACTGGTATTTATTCCCTCCTGCTCAGTTCCTAAAATTTGAGCAATTTTTATTCTTTTTTCTGTCCCTGGTCTTCCAAATCAGAGCAGTTTCCACCACACTCTTGGTGGTTCTGGTTAACTGCAAAAAAAAAAAAAAAAAACAAAACCCCAAAAAAAAAACCACCACAACCCAACAAAACAAACAAAGAAAGAAAAAAAAGCCCAACAAAACAAAAAAATCAACCAAACAAAATCGAAAACCAAAAAAACCCCCAAAAACCAAACCAAACAAAAAAACCAGTTGTTTCATTTCATACAAAACTTTTGTTCCATTATGTTCCTTCCATACAAATGTGCATTCTCACTAAGCAGCACTGCTTAAAAAGGACAAGCCATTGCTGAGACAGTGGGTTAAAAGTAATTTCTAATCAGAAACAAAGTGGCTCACCAGTCAGCAGGGCCTGGGCATAACACAGTATTTTCGTACACATTTAGTTTGCTTACTATATCAGAATTCCCACTGCTGTTAAAATCGTGCTTGATTGCTCTCTGTGGCCAGGCAGTTCTCATGTGCTCAGATTTGCCATCTTTGCTGAGTCGTGTTCGGTCAGAATTCCAAAGTTCAAAGCTTGAGGGTGGTAAGAAAGGTGGTATCACTGCTTTCAGCTTATCACTGGGCAGCCTGGTAAACGGAGCACTACTCCTTAGCTGAGAGAGGGAAACAAAGAAAACAGGGGAAAAAGATTCACTTCTTAAGAATACTGGGAGCTGGTGATGTAGTTTCAAAATTTTAAGTTAAGAAAAAAGATGAAAACCCAAGCATTTTTAAACAGAAAGGAAATGAGACACAAAAGTACTACTTGAGGAGAAGTATAACACATAGTAACAGAGAGAAACCAATGAACATTTTGGCACCCCTCAGTATTACGCTTCTTCATTTGATACAGCGAATATGGTTCATTAAGTGGCAAAAACTGTCTCTTCCTTTACTGGGCTAAAAATATTGCTCAAGTTGACTTTCACAAAAACTTTAAAAATCAATTTCTGAAGAAATAACAATGTAGTCCTCTCTGTATCCCCAGAGAGGATGCCTGGAAACAGTGAACAACTGTGTGTTCCTGCTGCATGGGAACTGCAGAATGAGACAAAACCACCACAATTGATTTTGCTCCCTGGAGTTCTGTCAGTCAGTCATACCAAAAGAACTCAAATTTCTTACAAAAGAACATAAAGATAATAACCAGCCAAATTTAATGACATCACCAGTGACTAAGCTGCAGGGAAATATAAAGCTACAGCATAACAAAAGAAGCAATAGCATAACACAAATACACATCCCAAACGAAGTATTTCATGGTTGCCTCTACTAGTAATTTTACACCTCCATTGTACCATGTTCCATCCATGTTTTATCCATGTTTTCCTCACTTCATACTGCTTGTCAGCAACTAAGCAGCAGTTGCATCAATTTCACTATTTCACTGCTGGTCAAACAAAGGTATGGGTAACTCTTGTAAGAAGTCAGTACAGCTTCTACAACACACTACTTTTAGTACTTTACAGAACTAAGTTCTTTCTAAGAACTACTGGTGGGTGTACTAAAGCCTGTCAGTTCCAGTCTAGTGACTGTAAACAAGATCTTTTTCTAGAGGTGACTTAGACAGGAGGTAAAAACTGTAGAAAGTATGGAAGCCACATGACCCTCTGAATTAGGCTGAAAACACCAAGAACACTGCAACATACCATGGTTGTCAATAATTCATCGTCCTTTCCTCCTTTTGCAATGTTTGCACCTGAAAAATACATAAATGTTTTATTGTTTACATGCTTCTACTTTTGTTTTCAGGGATAGCTCATTGTCTTTAAACAATCAACAGCTTTACCCTCAGTAAGCACACAGCATGAAGATTTCCAGTGACACTGTCACACACCTCAATTAAAGTTAAGCCAAGTCTTACTTTGCATCACAGACTGTGGGGGGTTTTCATGGAGAGCTGTAAAATTTCAGCAGATGCGCTTTACAAGCTGGGCTTCTCCAATTTCTCTTTCTTCTCAGATTAATTAATTAATTAATTAATTTAAATAAATTGATTTTCATTACATAAATTAGTTTATAGAAGATACTAACACTTTTCAGTGACCTGTCCAATTTAATGGTGTTTACTAAAGAACATTAACATGGTTATATTAACGTTTTCCTGCTTAAATGATGCTGCACTCAGCATGATCAACAGTGTGTATAAACATCTCTTTCTACAGACTACAAATACGTTATGCATTTTTTCACTTATATTAAGCTACAGCAGAACTAAACCAATAAACCAGAAATAGGATCATCCTGAGTACCCCACAAGAGCTCATTTCCCACAACAACAGCTGCCTTTACCACCAGGTTTGTTATTTGTGCTCCAAGCTGTAGCAGCATCAAGGTTTCCAGAGGTGTCTGTATCACTCTGTGAGACTACTTTTATAGTGGAATTCAAGGATGGTTCAGGCTCATCCGGAAAAGGCACAAACTGATTGGAAGAAAATCCATGGCGCAACGTCTGAGTCAGCTTCAGCTTGCGGAATCGATTGGACATCCTGCTCCACCAGGACTAGATTGATAAGAAGACAAAACAATTTAGTTCCAACTAAAAGTAAAAAAAGAGGAAACGGAAGGTGTAATTAAGAAATCCTTCCAGTAGCGATAATTCTATCAAGGAATTTTTGAAATAAACTAAAAAGCAATCTTAAAGTGGTTTGCAGTTACCAACAGAATCCTTCACCATGATTTGTATGTGTTAAATTAATCTCTTCCCTTATTTTTCACCTGGCAAATATTTTACAATGTTTTTCCACAGTATCTGGAAGGCCAAAGTACATAGATGTATATTAGGGCAATTTGAATAGGGAATTTTTGCAGTTATATAGCAAATATTTAATTTTCCCATTAACTTCCAATTTCACCATCAATTCTTACACTTTCTGGAATCAATGAGTGGCATCTCTATTTTCTGCTGTTTACAGGTGTGCATATGAGCTTATCTGATCTGCATCGAAGCTCCTCCTCAAGATTTTCAAAATCAGTGGCGAACTAGAAGAATTCTGATCGTATTCCTGTCAAACTGAAGATCAACAATCCATACAGAGCTGCTACACAGATAATTTAAACCAGATGGGAGAGACTATAAACTGAAAAAGAGTAAGGTAAGGAAATAGCAGTTGTGAAAACAACACAAACCTTAGGACTATGCACCTATAACCTCCATCCATACAGATATCACATATATGGAAACTGTTACACAAAAGGACTATCTTTGCTCAAAATACAATTTATTCAAATATTCACAGACTTGCACACTTTTGCAGGCAGACAGTGCAAGTTGCTTCAAGTCTTCAGCAAGACATTTCTCTAGACTACACTAAACCTATGCCGTTTGCATTAAAAATTATGTGGCTTCTAGGTAAATCAGATTATAAGAACCTTCTGATTATTTCTTAGTAAAGTTTCTCCTTCCCTTTCTGGAACACTTTTTTATGAAAGTCATGTTAAAGTGACAACACTTTATCAAGGCAACTTTAGGTGATAGTAAATTCAGGTAACAATCCCTTCTCACAATACATATTCGGCTCTCTTCCTGGCATTTAAAATTTTTCAACTACTCACTGACATATGTCTTAGCAATTGTCTTATGGTAGAAGTAATATAAACTGTAAACTTATCCTCTGCATAGTAATCCTTGTAGCAGAAGACCATTAAAACCATTTCCAATCTGCACAGAGCATTAGCAATGTATAGAGTTCTCAGACTTCTGTATCTCCTTGGTGTCACAACTAATAAAGATTTACATTACTTTCAGCAACAAAGATCTGATGAAAAAAGGCAAGAGAGACAAATAGCTCTGAGAAAGCAATAAAACCCACAGTTCAGCATTTATTCATCTTCCAAAAGAAACTGAAAGTTCATCTAGTTTTAATACAGAGGACAATGAGCTTACAAAAGACAGTGCTTGCACTTCTTGGTTTTGGTCACTGAAGCCACCCTGCTTCTGTAAGAAAGATCACTTCTAACCACCCAAAATCTCTGTTACTCCTCCTCCCAGTGCTTCTTCTTCATTAATATAGGCTCACACCACAAACTACCCCAAAACGGATTAAGTACAGCCACTATGTTACCAGATGAAAAACTACTGCTCTCTCCCAAGAAAGTAATGACACTGGAGAGGTTCATCTTGTCTTCTGGTGTTCACAGTATGATTTTCTGATCTTTGGAGTTTTTAATTTGCTGTTGCAGGAGGCTGCAGCCTCTCCATATACCCCTACCACACCACACATGTACAGAAGCTGTAATAAAGGGCTTTAAATAGACTGAAGCAGTCAAGTAACAAAAATGTATTTCTAGTTAAAAATCGTGTCTATAAAAAGGCTGAAATCTAGCAGCAGTGGGAGAAGGCAACAGTATCAAAGAACTAGAAAAATGGTGTTGCCATTTCAGAAACACCATTGAAATTTTTAACAATGCTAGGAATTAAAGAGTAAAGGGGAGAACTGGAAATCTCTGCCCTCAAACAATTTTAATCTAAAATAGAAACTGAATGTGATAATTCATAGTGCTCTAATATTGACATTAAGAGTGTAACTTGCTGAAGAAGAACAAGCAGAAAGAAAAAAAGAGGAAATAAAATTTCTGCATATGGAAAAGAACAACTTTGTTTTTGAGGCTGTTGAGAGGAAAGGGTTAAAATCAAAGGGGAGGAGGGAAGGGTTTCTGCTCAAAGTGACCTTTCAGCTGGGAATGCTAAAAACGTAGGTGTGGAAAACTCCACCTATTATGCCTATTGTTATTAATCCTCGCCTGTTTGGAGAAGTAGAATTTCTGTGTAGAGGTAACACACTCACAGACATTCAGGAAGCCGTTTGTTACAGGATGAGCTAAGCCTACTGGAGTCTGGGTCCCTGTGCGTCTCTGGCACCCAGCCTTGTTGTTGAGGTAACAAAATAAATCTACTCCTTGCATTTTAGCTGTGGCTTGGTAATTGCCTTGGTTACCCATGTGTGTTGACTCACATAGAGGCCATGAAATGGTGAGAAACAAAGCAGTTAACATTTCTTGAGTGACAGAGGTGAAGAATGAGATCATGAATATCCACTACATTTTCAGCAGGCAAAGGAACAAGGGCCCATATTGTGCATGAATTAAAAATAACAGAAACACATCACAAAATAAAAAGTCTACTAGTTAATGACAAAAGTGATCAAAGAGGTGAGACTGAAAAGTGTTTACTTTTTTTAAACTTCAAAAGCAGCCTACCTGTGATCAGGTATTTTAGTATAAATACCATTAACAGGAGGAAGGCAGGAATATATGTGCATTTGCTTAACAGAGTAAGAGCATTTAAATGAGCTTAAACAAATTAAAACCGGACAATATTGATTAAAATTACCCCAGATTAATTATAGGCAACATGACCTCTGAACAAATATTGATTATCTTTAGTAAAAGTTAAACAGTATGGAAGAAATTATAGATATCAGGCAAAAGGCAAATATACAATCACTGAAAAAGGAAAATCTAAAAATTTACTGATCAAAATGCTTAACATGAAAAGGCATAACTGAAAAAAACTACATATGTCATCACAGCTTGTAAGACACAGCCGGCATAGGCTTGTTGAAAATAAATTCTACCAAATGAATCTCTTTTTGACAGAGCAACCAGTCAAGTGAGCAGAAAGTAGGAAAATCTGTAATGCAGCTTGACTTTAATAAAGCTTTTATTGCTATTTCATGTAGCATTCATCAAACAATTGAGAAAAATATGGTTCAAGTAAAATTAATAAAGGGAAAAGACCACAGCCAAAAATGAGACAAATTGTGAATGATTTGATCTCAAATTGGGTGAACATACTTTGTGCAGTCAGTTTGGGAATGTTCACTAACAACTGCAACAATGAAACACAACATGTTTTTCACAGTCTATGGAAGACATTCATCTAGACAGTTCTGTAAGCACCCTTAACACTCTGAATTTAAACACTGCCAAATCGACATTATTCAGTAGAGGTCAAGCTGGCATGCAAGAAGAAGAAATCAAGCATACTAATATAGGAAAGGAAGTAAGCAGCAAAGCAGGTGTACTAAAGAAAAAAAATTCAGTCACAACATAGAAACTAAGTATAGATGTGCAGTGTTACTGCTGTAGCTGCAAAAAATGTGAATTTAACTGATAAAAGGAAACACATCTGTGACGCAGTTTTTGTACGCTACTATGTGATACTGAGTCCATAGTTAGAATCTCATCACTCATTTTAGAACCCTCATCTTGACAGATAACATACAAACCAGAAATAGCAAAAAGTTTAGGAACCAAAACCTACAAACAAGGAAATTTGGATTGATCAATTTTGTTTAGACTAGAAAAAATAAGACTGAATATTTGAGTTCTCTAAGTATTTATACAGTTCTTATAAAAATGAAGGCGAACACTGAACAAGAATCAATCAACTTAATGGACAACATAAGACATATAGGTTAAATCAGGGGGGAAAAAATTCTGGCCCCAAAAAGCAACAAGCAGTGCAACTGGGTGCTGATGGAGACCATGGGATGAGGGGATCTTCTTAACCACAGTAAAAGAAGAGAGAACCAAGTGTCTGTCAAAGATGTTCTGGGCATGTTCATTCAGTCTCCGCACGTAAAGGCAAGTTAGCCTCATGAATTCCCTCACACATTTCCATGATCCGGCACACCCCACATTCAGTCATTTGCACTGATCTAGACAGAAAAATGCTGTACTGGCAGAGTCACCAGTATCTTTTGTTTACAGTTCCAGCTCACCACAGAGCAGTCGGCCACATGGAAACACTGTTGCTACAAAACCCAGGAGAGGTTCTTCTCTCCAGCCCGTTCTTCACATGCTGGCCTGAAGAGACATGACTGTTATGGCATTGCCCTCCACCCAGAAAATCTAAAAATATCATTTTTACCCTCTTTGAGTTTTTGTAAGAAGAGTAAGATATGTAACATACTCATGGTCAGGCAGGCTGATTAATAAAGCATTAAGCAGTGATGGAAGAATGGATTATATTGGCTTCCAGGTTATATTTATTATAGAACTATACAGAACACAGTTTCTGCTGAATAAATACTTGATTATGACTGGTAAGTGCTGTAATATTTTGTAGTTTTGAGACTAAATACTTGTACATTCCAGAATATTAAATTTGTGTCAATACTCGTGTATATATCCTTATCACTGACAGAACTTTTTTATTTCATCTCACAATCTTTTATGACCCTAATTCAAGCCTTTGTGTCATAACACTGCAATGCAATCCACTGTTGATCTGTATTCCATAAAGCCAAAAGTTAATCTGAAAATTTCCCATCTAAATAAAATAGGTCCATCTAAATTGATAAAGAAGTTTTATCATATTGAATAACAGCATAATCATATAAAAACAACATGTTCCTTCATAGTTAAAACTGCAAAACAGATTTGGGCAGAACTTTAAATGGTCTTTAAAACTCATGTCAAAAATAGCCTGGAAATTAACATGTCCGCTTTCAAGATCCTAGTAATATTCATAGATGAAGGATGACATCATGGACTCCAGGAAATTCTGAGGTACACCATTATTAAAGATTATTCACCTCAATAAACTGATACCTGGAAATAGACAACAACAACGGCAACAACAACAAAACTAACTCTTTTTCCTACTCTTTTGCAAACAGACAGTGTAAGTTGCAGTATCTTTAAGTGGCATACTCTTGCTCTAACTCCATGTTGTTTCCTACTGGACCACCATCAGTTTTGAGTTAAGGATACAGCATGCCAGAGGACATGTAAGTCTGAAGTGCATGCTCCTCCACTACTTTTCATATGAAAATCTCTACTACGATCTTTTTAATTTTCAGTGCCAATAGCCTGTTTCCATTTATGGATATAAAGGAGCCTACCTTCTGTCCATATTTAAAAGCAAGACTATAATGGAAATTGAGTTCCAAACTTATGAACACGGTACCTTCCACTTAATCATGAGATCTATTTCTAGGCACTGAAATGCTTCAGTGCAAACTCCTCCCATTACCTTGACATCTGACAAAAAGGAAGTGGACACATGCTACACTCACAAAACCAGAAAGCACCATCAACAAGGCATTGAGACAACAAACCCAGTTACATACTAGATCCAAAATACTTCTTAGCAATTACTTTCTCTGCTTACACATTACAGGAATTAATGAGTTTTTATCAAGAATGAATATATTTACCTTTAGGCCTCCCTTGTCATCTGGCAACATTGGGACATTTAACGATTGCCTACTTCTGGAACAAGGCAGAGACGATCTGTTGTTCAGTTTATTCTTGTCTTTATCTACTTGCATGCATGCTGATGCCAATAACCTTACAAGCTCTGTGTCTAAAAGGAAGCAAATTAAGATAATGTTTGGTCTGTTTTGCTTTCCCAAATTACACCCGACACACTGACACTTTCCCTGTAAATCCCACGTAAATAGCAATTGATCTACCTCTCAAACATAAAGCAGATAAACCCCCAAACCTTCTTTCTTTCTTGACCTATTTTCCCATGCCTTCTCCCCACACTGTGGGCTGCAGTCTTATCACCTCTTTAAAGGTATTTATCAATATAAACAAGCATGCTATTTATATGATGCCGTTCAGTTGGAATAGTCATGTGCAACCAAGTGAACTGCCTCCTCTCACACTTTGTCCAAGTTAAGAACAATATTGTGATGCTCCCTTTTCTCACCTGACACAGAAGAGAGAAGAGAAAAATGAATATTCTTTCTTCAAGTGTAGGCTGCAGAAAAGAAGTTCGAAAGTAAATCCCAAAGAGAAAGAAGATGTTCAGCCTGGACAATGAAGCGACTGAAAAGAAATGCTATGAAAAAAGATGGACAAAAAAGAATTAAGAAATATATAGTAATAGGAAGAAAAAAAGAACAAGCATGACAGGAGACAGGAAAGAAAAAGAAAAAATTCTGTAAATCTGCATTTTGTACAGCAGTCAGGTAGGATTTTCAGAAGGGCAGACAGAACTGACCGAGAGAGAAAGAAGTAACAAGACAAACTATTCTATTACAGAAGTTAGCTCTAAAATAATTCACTGTAGTTATTGTCTAAAATGTTGTACTATTAGTGATCTATTTTTGACAATGAAAAGAATCTGCTGGTAACCAAAACCACCATAATGTGTAAATTCAGAGACTTCATTAGCAGTAATGGGTTTTGGCTTCAGATAAATCAATTCAAATACCAAGGACGGTTAACAATAACAAATTATGTATGCTAAACAAACTAGAACAAAAACTAAATGTGTTTCATTCAAGCCTCCCCAAAACATGCTGCCTTGTTCTACAGCATTTCCATACAAACAACCTGAACCCTGAGGTGTGATTTATTCTCAGTCTTTACAAAACTAGTGGGAGGTTCAGCCAGGAGCTCCCTAGTTTTGTTCTGATTGTGCTCTTTATCCTGTCCCTTTGCTGCGCTTTACCAAGGGGCAATTTCTAGCTCCAGCTCATAGCTCTATGCTAATGACACTACAGAAAACCAGTGCCCCCACAATCAAATGCCGCTCAGGTGGCTCTGGTGACACAAACAGCACAGTTTTCAGAAACAAATGCAAGAGGAATGCACAAAATCTGTTATCCGATAAACATATGCACTCATCTAATCAATTAACTCAAACCCCACCATTTTCACACATTGTCCTTTCTTGATCCAGTCCAGCCTGGACAGCAGAGGATACCTCCCAGCAACTGCAAGGTATTTTCTAGACTGGAAAGAATGTATATTTGTTTATGTTGTACATTTCTCCAGAGCATTTTGAAATCGCATACCTGGATCGTTCAGCAGCATTATCAGGTCAAAAGCTGTGTATCCATTTCTTGCACGACGGTTAACGTCAGCTCCTTGATTTAACAAATACTTTACAACATTTTTGTTTCTTTAAGGGAAGAAAAAAAGGCATTGATCATGTTAAAGGACAAGTAAATCAAGAAAGAAGCCCCCAATACTCAATTTTCAACCTTTTATAACATTGCTCAATTAGAGATCAGTTTTATATGTTCTACAGCTAACCTAGTGTAAAGTTTGTTCACAAGCTCTTCAGAAGTTCCCACAAGTCCTTTGTCAGTCACTGTTTACTCACTATGAAGTACATTAATCAACATGAAGAAAGTCAGTTTCTTAAACTGATCCTGTGGAAGTGACTGCAATATGTTGCTAAACACCTTCCCAGTGAAAGCCATTAGTGCCTAGGGCAGTAAAGCAGATGGAACAACAAAGATCAGTTCAATAGTCATCATATGCCATCACTAATACTTCAATGTAACGTCATTCTTACAACTCGCCCATTAAGAAATTGCATCCAGAAAAGCCAAATTGACTGAAGATAATTTATAAACTTCCAACAGCACTTCACTTAATTACAGCTATAAACTATATAATTGAGAAGGCACATTATCACTTCCTTGAGGCGTTTAAAATGCAAAAACAATCAGCATTAAATGTCAACCAACACAAACACCTTCCAACAAAAGCTCCTCAAAGCTAGCTGCATAAAAGACACTCATCACCCCGTTCCAGTTAGCCCCTCTCCCCCCTCTGATACACCTGAGTAAATAAGCAGGACTTGCCTTGTGATTTAAAAACAATACTTGATTCAGCCTATGAAATAACTGAACGGACAACAAAGCTAGGGAACATATATTTAATACAAAACTCTTGAGCAGCAACTGGTCTTATATAAAAACAAACTGACATGCATCAGCAACACAGAGAAAAAACATTCTCAAGCACCAACAAGTAACTACAAAATCTAATAATGAAGTTGACAAATGGATCTCAACATCTCCACTTCAGAGCATCACTTCTTATCATACAGATGACATTTTCACTCCTGAATTTACTCCACACAAAATCAGCCTAAAATGGAGGAGGATTGTTACCCTCTCTTCTAACAAAAATTCTGCTTATCCTCACCACAGCTCCTCTGCATACTTCCTATTACTTTTCTCCTCTTCTTTAAAACTATCATCCCTCCATCCTATTTTCCAGTACTACACCTCGAAGACATGTAGAGACAATTTTTTAGTGTCTCTGGCTCACAGAGACCTTGCATACTCCCTCCTTCAAGCCCAAGACCCTTCACACTATTGGAGGTCTTGAGAAAGGGTTAGCTGAGGCTCTGTGGAGGCCAAAAATTTCCAGATTTTATGAAAATTTGCAACTCTCCAAGCTAAGAAAAAGGCTCAGATGCAAAGTATAGAATAACAAGGATAAGTATTTATTTATGCACATGAGGTGCTGCAGCCACATTGGGGCACTCTGAACGTGGCTTTACACACAGGGCTCTCCTGCACTTCAAGTGTGTTACTAACACTGGTACTACGATCACTCATCATAGTGAAGTTTAGCACAGCAACTGCATTTCTGCAGCATTCTTGCTGCTCATCTATTGACCCAGATGTCTCTGGAGTCAGTCTTGCTGTCATTACATACCTGTGACACCAGAAAACACTGAGAGGGTTTCATAGATGGCTGTGACACTGGCATTATCTTGGATGACTAGGGGTATCTTTTATCCCTCATGGATAGCTCTAAGTTTCCAAGAGGTCACGGCCTTATTTCCAGGACTGGGACATCCTTCTGGTCTTTTCACTGAGCTAGTGTCCTTTAGTTAGTTTTACTTAAGCATGAACAATACCAAAGACTCCTAAAATTCCACTACCTCAAACATTAGGCATATTAACAAAATTAATTAACCAAGTTTTGTACTATGAAGACTGACTGATACATTAGGGAAGGCAATTTTCATAACCCAGTCCTCCATTAAACTGAACAGCCAGTGTCTGAACACATGCAGGACTCAGCTTTGTGTGTGCTTCCACAGACAAGAGAAGTACCTGAGTACCAGCAAGGGGACGTCCCAGCAGCCCTGCACATCACTTTGTGCTGGCTGCTTCTGTTCCAGCTGGGTGCTGGGTGACTGCTGCTAAGTGAAACAGCTGCACCAGAAAAACTGATCTTTGTGCACTTGTGTGGAACGTCTGTCACTGCTACCAATAAAGGTCCCAAGAACTACTTCAGAAAAGTTTCACAAGGCAATGACAACTTGACCTTCTATTTTTCCTTTTTGTTGCACTTGCATAGTCCAGTGAGATCTACTGACTAAAAACGAAAGCTGGAGCAGAATACCTGCATTTATACAATGAATGCATTACCAGGCAGTGAAGTGAATCATCACCTTGCTGAGGGCTCATCTACAACAATGGAGAAAAGTTCACCCTCCTAAACTGAATATCCTGTATTCAGACAGTTTTAAGTATATGATAGATATTACATGTGAAGTACCAGCCAGGTCAGTTTCTGGGGTCTGACTCCTAAGCCTCTACTCACATTTATGAAGGAGCTTTACAGAAAATGACAATTATTTTGGTTGTATTTCCAAAAACTCCATGAAAACTAAAGGCTGAATAGGGGAACATAGGAATGGTTTTAAGACTGGAAATAGGGCACATGGAAGGGTGA
This sequence comes from Monarcha castaneiventris obscurior, assembly GCA_026261815.1. Classification (NCBI taxonomy): domain Eukaryota; kingdom Metazoa; phylum Chordata; class Aves; order Passeriformes; family Monarchidae; genus Monarcha; species Monarcha castaneiventris. The sequence continues at coordinate 7,965,421 of JAMPIT010000388.1, forward strand.
TTGTCTTGAAGTTCCACAACTTCATGCGGGCTTACAACCCTGACAGGAGGAGTGATAGTATGTTTCACAATACCAAAAAAACATCAAAGGATGGAAGGTGAAATCTGCATCAAGGCTCCTGGGGACAGCTTCCCAAATGCTCCACTCATTCTGAAGTCCAAACATCACAGAATAAGCTGAGTTAGAAGGGATCCACGAGGATCATTGAATTCAATTCCTGGCCCCGCACAGCACCTTCCCCAAGAGTCACACCATGTCCCTGAGTGCTGTGTTCCAACACTCCTTGAACTCTGTCAGGCTGGTGCTGTGACCACTTCCTTGGGGAGCCTCTTCTAGTGCCCAACCACTCTCTGAGTAAAGAACCTTTTTCTGATATCCAACCTAAACCTCCCCTGACACAACTTCAGGTCATTCCCTCAGGCCCTGTCACTGGTCACCACAGAGGAGAGATCAGTGCCTGCCCCTCCTCTTCCCCTCATGAGGAAGCTGCACACTGCAATGAGGTCTCCCCTCAGTCTCCTCCAGGCTGAACTGACCAAGTGACCTCAGCCACTTCTCACACAGCTTCCCCTCAAGACCCTCCACCATCTTTGTTGCCCTCCTTTGGACATTCTCTAATAGTTTAATCTCTTTCTTATCCTGTGGGGATCAAAATGTGATTCAGATCTGCTCCCAAAAGCTGAGGACAGTGCAAGAGTCATGAAAAACTGAGGTCACGAGTCTTTTAATTTCTTGTAAGACCTCTCTGCTTCTAGAGTCAGTATCAAAAAGGGTTTTTTCTATTGGGATGTAAGAAAAATTAAACTGTTTTACTGCTAGACACAAAGAGAGCACATATCTCACCCATGGTACGTGGCCTGCATCAGAGCTGTCCAGCCATGAACATTATCCTGTTTATCAATATCAGCCTTTTTCTCAACAAGGAGCTGAACAAGGGGCAGGTGTCCAGTTACAGCCACAATCATTAAAGGAGATGCACCGTCAACATTGGTAATATTAACCTGACTTGGATCTTCATCAACGATCTCTTTAACCAGCTGAAAGTTTCCTGGAAAACAGTGATAAAACATAACCTAAATGAGCAAGAGAGAACTGCTTAGCCACTGAATTACTATGTATTTTGATTTGCTGACACTGATCTGCATTTAGTGGAACTAAAACAGAAAAAAATAAAGTACTAGAGCAATTGTAACACTAAGTATCTGTATTGATATTTCCTCTTAATTAGTTAATTAGTATATCTTTCCAGCCTACATACAATTGCAGTTAGGGTTAGGGTTATTTTCCTCATTTTCTCTACCTATACATTTAAGGTGCAATCCCATTACAAGAATTATTTTCTGAAATGAATGACTACGCAAGGCTGTATGAACTGCAGTGGCTGTATCCTGCATGTGAAGACACAAATAGGAAATATTTCTATTAAACTGCCATAAGATGATGTTGTGCAAGGAAAATTGATGATGTTGAGGAACCATGATTTGTCCTTCAAAGATCCCTGTTCCATTTCCACAGGCTGAAATCACAGAATCAACAATTTTAGAATCAAAGCAGGTGGGTACAAAGGTGCTTCAAGAGGTGGTGGAGGCCATCCCTTGCCTTAAGCAGGTAGAACAATGCCCTGTCTCACACTGACCCTTAAGTTCCTCTGACAAAGATAGTTCATTGATTCTAAAAACATTTACTGATGGAATTCCACAACCTCCCAAGGAGTCAGTCTATTCCAGTGCTCAACTTTCTTATATTCAGAATGGGTTTTTTTCTGCCTCCAGTATTTGAACTACACCTCCAATACAAAATTTCCCTACTCCTTGCTCAAGAGTAAATCATCATTAGTCATCTTTCCAGTTCTTTAAAAGTTAATCTAATTTTCAGGTTTCCACATAAAGAAGCTGGTAGTCACTTGAGTTCTTGTCTAGATTAGGAAAAGCAGTATGAAACGTGTTACTGAACATTATTTGAACAAGATTGTGGGGTTTTTTCTAAGTCTCGAAGTAGGACTGCTTTTAAAAAATACATGAGGCAATCAGGATTACCTTAAACAGAGAGCTTAAGCTCACCCACCTCCTGTATTTTTTTTATGTCCTGTGGCAGGCAAAAGCAGGGAAGAAGATAAAGGAAAAAAAGATCTCTGTGACTGTGTGTACCACCACAGGAACATGGACAAGAACAAGCAAATCATCAACTGTCATGTAAAGGGAAAAATTCTCACCTTTAAAAAAAACCTTCAGATGGTAAACTGCTTCATGGCAGTTGGAAAGTCGGCCAGAATTCCAGACCAACCCTGCAGGCACTTGAATGCACTCACTAAAACTCACATCCACCACCACTCAGCTAACTTCTTGGAACGGGAATGATAGAAAAGCACAGAACTACTTTTTGCATCTTCCAGTTTGGTAAAAGACAGCAGGTGCCTTTTTTAACACCGACCCAGAGCACAGACTTTGTTAAACAGAAACCCTGGAACCTACGGAGACTCCAGAATTTACTTTGAACCCTGGACACTCCTTAACCTAGTGAGTTGCTTTTTCAACAGTGCTGCCATCCATAGCCAAGTAAAAAAGCCCAAACCCAGTGTGCTACCAGCATTCCTTTAGCCCCCACCCAGATGCTTCTTCTGACCCAGCACTAACATTTGGTAACCTCAAAAATCCGAGGGGTACAAGAAGGGCACATGATCACTCTAAAAATCTAACAGACCTGAGGCTTTCCCAGGAAAATATTTTGGTAGATCACATGTGAAGAGTGGGAACAGAAAAATCGTGCTTCCCATGCTAGCAAACAGACATCCTCTGAAGTTAGAAAAACTAGATAGGGTGGAAGAATCATGGCAGTACTTACCCAGCTTCAAAGCATGAAAGACATCAGGTTGCGTCTTTTCTGTATCTGAAAGAAATATAAACGTTTCTACTAGCAATCAAAAAAAGAGCAATAATTTCTAGTAAAATTTTTATAGGAAAAACTATAAAAAACTTACAATACTATTAAACATATGTTTAGATATACATTAGTAAAAACAAAGAAAGTATTGACAACTTCTTTATTACCTTTGGGAAGAATGACTCTCACCTGTACGGTTCTCTGTGCAAAGCTAGAAACTATAATAAGGCACCAGCACAAGCTTTTCAATTTCCATTCTCCATCAGGAAATTGTACTTGGAAACTCTTTTGTTTCCTGCCTGGAAGTCTAAAATATCCACTAAAGAACCACAGCATGGGTTCTGTGGTCTGGTAAAATCCTCAGTACAACAGTGAACACTCAAATAGTATGGGATCATTTTGAAAGGTGACTCAAAAGGAGTTTTATAAGCTGCTCCAGTTTTATTTCCTCTTGAGTATTTCCAGGTTAATTTGCAAAGGTCACAAAAATAATAGTGTCAATTTAACTACACAGCTTGCTACTTGTGAATTAATATCCTTCAGCTCCCAGATAACCATCCATAGTAAGAACTGCAATTATTACAAATGGTAATATTTTGAGTGAAGAATCATTTTTTGACATGGCTTAACAGTTCTTTGAAACTTCTGACACTATATAAGATGAGAAAAAACAGTGATGTATTTTTCACCTTCCTCTCAGGCCAGAAAAATCTATCTTCCTGTATCTTCCAAATGACACTACAGAATCCATGGGGTAACAAGATTTTATGGAAAATAAGGAGACACGGAAAGATTTCATGAACCCAATTCTGTCATTTTTATGAAATACAGAAAACGTTTATGTTCACAGCTTGACTCCAAAGGAAGTCATCTTAATATGCTGAACAAAAGCAATTGCTGAAAAGCCCAAAATACTCCAAGAAACTCCTATTTTAAGATCAGGAAAGAGAGTGATGGGTTCTACATTTTCTCCTGATTCAGAAACTGCTCTTATAGAAGGAACTGTGTGTATGAGGTCACCACTGGAAAACAGATTTCAAAAGACTAGTTTAGGAAAGGACCAGGCTCCATACTTGCCATGTGAAAACCCTGGAAGAGAGGCAGCTTCAGGGAGCAGGAAACCATGAGAAGATGCCAGAAGGAAAGACTGCCATCTGGGAAAGCCTACATAAGGACAGGGACAGAAGGCAGGCAACACCCAAGCCATTTCAGGTAGCTGTGAATTTGCTACTGAAAACAGCCCTGAGAAAAGAGCTGCTTTCTCCTGGGAGGCAATTCACCCTATATATGGCAATGGATAAGAAGAAAAGTTCCTTTTTTCCTGTCTTCCATTTGACAGAAATGATCTTTCTTCTTTACAGGATAATCAAGACTCCAGCACTGGGAGGAGGCTGAAGTATGGTCAAAAACCAATGCAAAAATTTGTGTGGAAGAGTATCATTTTTACTCCCCTCTCTGCCCAAATGAGTTACTACCCTCCTGCTGATAGAAATTCCCCCTCAGCACAGGTGACAAACATCAATCTGCTTTAAAGCAAGTCCAGTATCCTCACTTAAACAGAGTCCTTCAATACTTTAAGTTGTATGACCACAGAAGGTTTTGAACACTCATGAGGCCAACGCTGCCTGCACATACATCCTGTACATGTAAACACATGGGCACCAGTGAATTCCATGGATCTCTGATTCTGTCTACCGTAACCAGCTGATGCCTGTTCCTCAAGAGACTGGTCATGAGCAGACATCTACAGTGAATCAGTTCTGCCTGGCAGGGTGGCTGTATGAAAGCTCTGGAATTCCAACTTAACCTGTAAGTCAATATCTGAGTTAACATCTTCTCTACAGCAAAACAGACGTCTGATTTTTGTTCCTACATCTTCAGGTACAAGGGAAGCTTGACCTGCAGGAATGACACCAAATGTAGACAACAAGTCCGGGGATTGTGGACATGTCCACATGGCAGTGCAATATGGACATAAACAGGTAAGATTTAAGGAACTCTATATGGGTAGCGCAAGTGGCATAGAGCCCAAAGTGGACTATCCTACCCTGCAGACTTTCTGCCACCATGGCTGGATGGGTGGTAGCACCTGCAAAAGGATCTTTCAAGAGCTAGCCACATGCTTATATTTTATAGCAAGCAGTCCAAAGCTGGAAAATCCAGATGCAGCTCTTCCAAACCCTCTTGTTAAGCACTTCCCAGCGCTGGTTTGCATAAATTTCTTGAAAAGTGTCCCCAGAACAGCCACATAAAGACAGGAATCTTATCCTGCTAACATGGAAAAAACCTGCTGAAGTTGGACACTCGTACCTCAGCTGAAGCAGGTGTACCTACTCCAACATTTTCAAAATCCAGCTTCAAATTACAAAGAACATCGTGTGCATACAAAATAAGCTCCTCGATTTCTAAATACAGAATCAGAACTGCGAGAAAGTGAAACCAAAAAATAACATTCCATACCTGCCTGAGGTCTGATTGTTGTGAGAGATTCCAAATACTCCTTCATGTCTTTGTGTTTGAAGCCAACAGAGATGTCAAAGGGTGTTTTATGTAGTACATTCAAGTGATCAGGATTGGCACCTTTCTCCATGAGCTGCTGTGCCAAGCTCACCTTTCCACTAACGGCTGCCAGCATTAAAGGACTCCAGCCCATCGTCTTTACAGAGTAGTTACAATCAGCTCCCCAATCCAATAACAGATGTACCACTGCCTCGTGTCCATGCTGAGCAGCTGCCATCAGGGGAGTGATATCAGGAAGGTCGTCTCTGCTGCTGTTAAGTACATTTGTGCTAAAATGGTCATAATTGTCCACAAAAGCTCCAGATTCCAGCAAAAATTTCACCACGCTGACGTGACCACCTCTGGACGCCATTGTGAGGACACTGGCTCCTAACTTGTTCTGAGCATTGAGATCAGCACCATTCTCCAGCAAGATGTGGGCCACACTTAGATGTCCAAACCTTGGGAGGAAGAGAGTAGAGGAGATTTAACACCTTGGATTGCAAAAAGCAACATACTCTGAGCCCAAAAAACTTTGCTACCAAATTGGCCTATTGACTAATACAAACACTATGAGGGATCATACACACATCACTGAATGTGACAATGGCACCTTGATGGAGGAGAGCAAACATCAGCTGAGGACTGTAAACTAAACCATTCCACATGTACCAGTGACCATGCTCATAAAGCAGGCACCTGTTGAAGAGGATGGTCTGGCCAAAGCAGCAAAGTGCCAGCCTCATTTTCTGCTGCACGGCACCAACTCATAACTTCCATGAACCAGAGAGTCACTTTCATCCTCTTATTTCCAGAGCTGTATCACATTAAAGGATCAAAGCCTGTTTGTTTCCAGGATCTTAATTAAGTACCCTCATTACTACGGAACAACAGGAATAAAACCTGGAAAGAGTCAGTGCTAACTAAGGAATAAAAAGACCATTTTATGAACTGGATAGTCAGTCTTCTATATTTTCATTATCCCTTGTTCTCCAGTTGTGAACCACCAGTGAACTCCCACAATGGAAGAAGATACAGTGAATATAGACACGTGCCCATGAAACTCAGAGAAGAACTCAATAGTGGTCACCACTGTTGTAAAGTTAGCTGAACTTCCCCCAGCATCAAGGGGACCAGAGGTGATCTTTAAGAGAAATGGCTCTACTAGCACAGTGGGACAACTGGCCACGTGAATGGTGTCCCCTAAAACATTCAATGGAAAGGATTCTGCTCCTCGGTCAGACAGACCAGCAGGGGGAAGTGTCTACACAGTTCAGCCCAACACTGAGCACCAAAACTGAGCAACCAGAAAAATTAGTTTTAAGAAACCAAGGAGCTTGAGTTGGCTTATAGCCACATATTCCTTCCTGATAATTGGGAATACCCAGCATGTAAGTTGACCCAAGCAGGCAGCCAGAGCAATCACAAACTCACTGGGCTAGAATGCAAAGAGTAAATTTGTTACCTTGTGAACCTGGGGACCCCCAAAGCAACACACAGGCAGAGACACTCAAGTGGAGAAGCAGGCATCCTTACCAGGTCATGCTAAAGGATCTCTGGCCTGCAGTTCACACAGGCTTATAAAGAATTATTCCCAGCTGCAAGGTCAGTTGAGTGATTTACAATTCTCCTTGACAGTCTTGTGGTTTTTAATCCATTCCTTCCAACACCCAGCATTGTGATGATGAGCACACAGGGACTGGTAATGGGCGTGCCATGGTGTCTTGTGATTCAACTCCGTTGCAGTTGCTATGTCAGGTTTGTTGCTATCATTTTGCGAGACTGCGGTATTACTAGGCTAAATTAAAACCCTGTGTAACATCAAATATCTTCCAATAAGGAAACCTGGCACTAAACCCGCCTTGTATCTACAAGAACTTGGTCAGAGTACAGAACTCTGACACCAGTTTTACCAGCAACCCAGTTTTGGTACCACTTGACTATCAGAGGCTCTGGTAATTTGTCAGCAAGCAAAAGACAATCATGCAAGCCATACACCCAACCAGCCAATTATCAGTGAGAAAATGAAAACCCTTTGCTGCTCCCCACCTGAAGAACCCCACATTTTAATAAATGTAGTACCTTGTCAAGAGGTGTGCCTCGTGCTCCTGTTGCACGCATCATGCACTACTACATGCTTGCACACACCGTGCTTAGCACAACCCAACTTTGACAGTGAAAGCAGCCTTTGCACACTACAGCAAAGCACACGTTAGTCGAGGAAACCCCAAAGAATGCAACTAAGCACTTAAAGCAAACAGGAGCCCCAGAGTCCCTAGTTTCCTTCCAGGAAGTACACAGTTGCAGGAGGAAGCCTCTGGGGCCTGTGTACTCCCTAGGCCCACCCTGGTAGCCTTCACTGCATCACCTCAGTAGAGCCTGCAACCCCTGCACACGGTTAATTTCATGCATATATGCTACCTCCTGTCCAATTTCAATAGGGCTAATCACAGACAGAAAATTAAACATCTACATAAGTCTGAAGCCTACCTTTGATCAAACACTGTATTTCCTTTCCAGTTACCCATTAAAAAGAGAAACATGCTCTTCTACTCTATGCTTTCTCCACAGATTTCAACAACATATACAGTACTTTGCAAATATTAGTCAGTGATTACTTGAAATGAGTGAGCGAGCTATAGTCATCTGACTTTACTGTTTTTAGAGAATGAGCGTATGGTTTTCATTAAGGAGAAAAAAAAATCTAAGACTGTTTCTGCAACTTTGTTTTTTTTCCCCAAACCTTCATAAAATAACAAAATTGTTGAACATTGTCTTCCTTGTTCTTACTGGGAAGCCAGCTGTGTGACTCATTCTTTGGGAACTTTCTATGGCCATTAGTTGAAAAAAGAAACGTTGACTTTGAAACACATTCTTTTCTTCCAAGTATTTTAATGTTATGAAATTAGAAAAAGAAAAAAAAAAAAGACCAAAACAACAAAAAACATTTCTTCTCTCAATTAAGCATTCAGTTATTATAGGACAGCAATGCCCTCCAACCCTGCAAAACACGCCTGTGAGCCCAAGGTGTGCTTGTAAGAATAAAGCACCAACACCAGCATTAGCAACACGGGAACCTCCCACAGCCCAGCACTGAGTGACGGAAAGGACAGCATCACTGACCCAGAAAACAACCCAGTTTTGTCATTAAAAACCCTCAGCAATGATTTTCCACACCCTCCAGCAAGCCACCTAGGAAAACATGGGAAAGCCAAGTGAAATTAATTGTTTCTGTTCGCTTCATTATGCTTTACATCAGATGTGAGTTTTCAACAAGTAGGTAAGACACACATATACGAAAAACACCAAAACCAAAAAACCCATGGAAAATTAAGTAAGGCTACGTGCGCATACCTGTTGTCACAGAGGGGAGCAGTGTTTCGTGTTCACTTTATCTCCAATTTTGCACTGGCTTAACCAAGAAATAGAGTACACTCTATAATTCCTAATGCCCCAGCATAACACTTAGTCAACTCTACACTCGACAGCCCCTCCACGCCCACCCCCAGGCACGGGAACAGGATCCCCCCGGGACAACTCCGGGATCCAGCGGCAACGACCGACCGCGGCCTCCAACATGGCGCCGGCCCTCTCTCCCACGCTGATTCTCCCGGAGCTCCCCGCCGCTCCCGGGCGCCCTCCCTCGGTCCGGGGACCGCCGTTCGGCGGGCGAGGGAGGTGAGCGCCCGCGGCGGCCCGAGGGCGGGGAAGGCTGAGCCTCGGCGGCCCTCCCTCCTTCCCTCCTTCCCTTCCCCGCCCCGGGGCTGCCGCCGACTAGGCCGGTGCCCCGCGGCGAAGCGGGATGGCGGCCGGAGACGGCCCCCCTCCGCCGCGGCCCTGATCCCTCCCTTCCTCCCTCTCTCCCGTACCTGGCCGCTTGCATGAGAGGGCTCCATCCGTAGTGGTTCCTGCTCTGCACCGAGGCGCCCTTCCGCAGCAGGAACCGGACCAGCTGCTCGTGGCCGCCCGCCGCGGCGAACTGCAGCCCCGTGTTGCCGGCCTCGTCCGTGCAGTCCACGGGCACGGGAGCGGCCGGCGGGGACGACGCCTCGCCGCGGGGCTCCGCTGCCGCCTCCTCGGGGCCGCATGAGGAGGAGGAGGGGGCCGCCGGGTCGGCGGAGCCGCCGCCACCGGACAGCCCCAGGAGGCGTCGGGCGGTCTCGCAGTCGCCCTGCTCGCAGGCGCGGAGGAAGAGCTGGACCTGCGCGGGCACCCCGCACTCCCCCATGGGCAGCGCTGCCGGGCCCCGAGCGCCTCGGCCGCCCGCGACCGCCGCCGCCGGCAAGGCAGCGGGGAGGAGGGGACTCGGCTGGCGGGAGGAGGCCGGCCCAGGGCGGCCGCAGCGCCCCGGCCGCTCTCGCACGGCGCGGAGGGGGAGCCGCTCCGGGCCGCGCTCCGCCGAGCCGGCGGGGGTTATCCCAACCTGGGCCGGGAGTCCCGGCGCCTCCCCTGCCCCGCTGGCAGCCCCAGCGCTGCCCCCAGGGCTGCTGCCCCCGGCCGCAGGGCACTTGTGCCCGCTGGGCTGCAGCCGTGCTCGGCGCAGTTACTGACTGCCACGCAGTTAACTGTGTCCGCATTCCGTGTCCTTCTGCCCGGGCTCATGGCAGCAGGCCGTCGCCATGGGGCTTATTCCCTCTCACCTGATACAACAACCCCTTTTCTGGCTTCACTACGTGACTTGCTACAGCCCGGCGCTGTCCCTCTGTCAGCGCCACTCCGCTTACATGATACTTTAGCCTTTACTTGTACCATCCTACTTTGTGTTTCCTTTAGCTCCAAAGCGGTCTCTCCCTTCAATGATACAGGATTCGAAGTTCGGTCTTTTACCCTACAAACACCCATTTCCCACTTCCTGATAGCACTGATTAGTCTATCAGTTTATCAATCAGATAAACTGATAGTCTATCAGTTTATCAGTCTATCAGATAAACTGATAGTCTTTCAGTTTAAAATCTTTTAGCATAAAATGTGGATTTCCTCTGTGTCTTCTCTTCTGTTTCACGCCCCCCCCCCCCCCCCATTAAATCCTGAAATCTTTTCTAGGTTAAACTGATTTACAACATCTAAAGCAAGGCAGAAAAGAAAAGAAAAATCTTGAGCTTCATCACTCAAGAATATCATGTTGTGTCCTTGTAAGTTCAGACAGGTAGTTTTCTATGAAAATCAGTGACTTCAACGGCAGGACAGGGCACTTGTTACAGGGTGGATGGTTTGGGGGTAAGAGGACCAGGAAAACTTATAAGGAGTATAGTAAAACTACCAAATGCCACTAAAATGTAGCAATCCCCTAGTTTTAGGCAGTGACATTCTTACCTTCCAAGTTACACAGCTTTCTGGCTCTGATACACTGCAAAGCCAGATAGCCAGACCATCATGGCAAAGGGCCAAACAAGTTACACTTGGAGAAAGTCTACAGCAAACAAGAGTCTTGGCTGCAGTTAGGGACACTTTTCCTTTGGGAAAGTACCATTCATAGCAAAGAAGAAATTTGCGTATTTGTCATTACAGAAGTAATGGAACAATTTCCTGGACGGGACACATACTCAGTGATACTTCCTTCATTATAGATACCACGTGTTACATGTGATACTGTATACACTTATGTTAAATAATTTCCTTAAGCATAAAGAAGCTTACAGTGGCCATCATCAGAGTGCAGATGTATGGCTAAGGGAGTATTTTAGTCCAGCCAATGCAGCCATCCTTACATTACAACTGTATGAGGAGCGTGCCATTGTCAATAAAGCTGGATGGTGCAATTCACTCCCTGTAAGATTTCAGAGCCTGGAAGAAGGAAATGGAAAGAGTGATTAATGCAATACATTATTCATGATTGAAGAAAACTGGGTCATACTTACCATATCAAAGTGCATGCTCAGATATAGTCAAATTAATGAGAGGATCACTCCAGTTTATCTTTGAGATAAGCTACTGAACACGTTGATCCTACAAATTTATGTTATGTAGCTGATGATTATGCTATCAATTTCTACTAATGGTTTGAAACTCCAGACAAAGGTATCATGAATGTAATTATGAACCTAACAGCAAAAGATGCAACACTTTTTAAAAGAAGGTTATAAGACATAGGAAACATTTGCTGGGGTTTAAAAAATGAGAGGGGAAATTATTTGTCCTGAATTCTGCTGCTGTCGTCTAATGGTCATTACTATCTTCAGCTGGCATCCTAGGCATTTATTCTGGTGTGATCACTCAGGGATTTCTGTCACCAACTGAGAATCAAGGCAAAGAAAAATAATCAATTTTTTTCTGAAATTAATGACCTGCTATGGAATATTCTCCTGCATGATGCTGTACCAAGCTCTTTGGTGCTTGATTTCTTCATCAATGAAAGAACAACCTAAGCCTTTCAAATGTTCATTAGGGTCAGATAATGGAGAAAATTTAGGTTGGAAGATAAGATGAGACAAAACAAAAACAAGATTCTCAAGTGCAGATTGTGTGTTAGTTATTTAGAAGATTTGTCCAAACTGCATCTTCTTTGTCCAGTCAGTGAAAAATGCATTGCTTTTGACAAGAAATTCCTTCACATCAGTTCTGTGCTAATTTGTATAGGTCAATGTTAGATTGCTCCAAGGTTAAAATAATTCTAAATGACAGAAAAAACCCCTAATGAATGAAGAAATTACTTTCAAATAAAGATGAGAAAAGTGCAAGGAATGGAACAGGCCCACCAAAAAATGCAGAACAGATAAGGCAAGAGTAAACATGTGAAGTCAAGGTTTGTGAAACTTTTCTAAATCTCCACTGCTAATGATCTCAAAACACCAGCAGGGAGATAGAATCTTTATTGATGCTACTTATCACACAATGTGACACAAAAGAGATAAACTCAGAGTCATTGTTCTACAAGATTCAGAACTCATCATTTGCCAAAGAAAGCCTAGGAAACCATTAGAGATGTAATGTACCTGTGGAACTAGTCAAGTAAGTATAATATGGCAAATGTGCAATGATGTAGAACTACAAATTGGCCAGGTAACGTGACAAAAAATTCTGTTGTTCTTACAGTAGTAATATGATGTAATATATTTGGACATAATGAGCAAATTTCTACCTCGTGTAATTCAGGATCATGTAATATGGAAGACTGTAAAATTGCTGTCATAATCAAAAGCATCTCAGAAATGCAAAAATGCAAGTACTCAAGCAATCTGTTCCAAAGAAATCCATAAAACTTGAAATAGCTGACTCACTCATAATCTGCATTACCAAAGTCTGAGGATGGTGGCATCTCAAATCCCCAAGTATGATGGCATTTTTTCATGGCAATTTAGGAGGTAAAAGGCTTATTTTCTACTGTAAAGTCTTACTGATGTGAATCACAAGCAAGTCATACTTGTGAGAAAAAGAAAACTGAAAGTTTTAGTATGTCTTTCGTGTGAAGACACTTATCTCTGCCTTAATGAAAAGGCAGACATATATTAGAAATACCATCACAGAAAAGACAATGCTTCCCCAGTATCACTGGGCTCATGTATGTCAGCTGTGGTCCTTTCAGGCATAGAACCAGAAAAAACCTTGAAAAAATTACTAAAAACCAAATGGTAGTAAGTGGCTACAGTGTAGGATGACAAAGATTAATCTCACAACGTAATGTCTGCTTGACTTCCTGGTTCAGAATTTTAACCATGGTCTTCACTTTGTCTACTACAACTATAACTTTATGAGGAATTTACTTTGTTTTAGATGTTTCAGAATATGCCATAATTTTGACAACCTTTAAAAAAGTATTTGCAACTCAGTATTTTAATCCACTGTGTCTGCACAAGGCTGTATGAAAAATCAGTCAGGTTTCTAACATAACATACCTTCATTAACATATCACATACCCTGCTTTGTGGGCAGAACTGCAGTTTTGTTCCAATACTTTCTGACATCTAAACTTCCTGGCCTTGGTTTCCTTTATGTACATTCTCTCTTCCACTGCCTGCAGTTCATGCTTGCTATTTTGCTTAAGAGAAAAATTATATGCAAGGATTACATACCTACAGCAAGCCAATATATTGATTGATGCCTTTGACATGCATATTCTGTCTGTCTTTAAGCTGCCCTGGCTTGTGTGTGACCTTTTGAGCAAGCCATGTTGTGTGTGTGTGTATTATATATGTGTAGACATTCACATGTACATGTGCACATAAACATGATACAGAGATCTGCAAACTGGTACAGCTGAGGTCTTGCCCAAGTAATCCACTGAATGCCACCTCGTTTTATTGACCTGTCACTAGGATAATAGCACAACTTTCATCAGCCTGACAGAAGATCCCTGAGACAGGCGACAGTTTCTATCTCACTCATCAAGTCTGTGTTTTCAATCTGTTTTATTTTTAGGGTTCTTCCTCTCATCTTAATTCCTCAATCTCTCTGCCTCTGCACTATGCACCCAGCTTCTCTCTTGACCCAAAACCTACTCTGTAAAACAGGGTTCCTGCTGAAGCACCAAGGACTCTGGCACTGGGGAAGCAGGGTGTGGCTCATTTCATGTTTTGCATGTGCTGTGCAGTTGTCTCAAATAAAGAGAGTTTCAATGCAAACACATAAAAAAAAATCCTTGGCACTGGTAGTGCAATGGGCTGAATAATAATTTTTTTAAAATATTTGTGCTAACAAAGGAGAGAAAGAGCAGCCAAGGTGAGAATTGGGGGGCTGATGCAGGGCAGTGCTATTTTATGCACATTTAAAATGGTGAACAGTGACCCCGTAGCTCCAAAGCTATCTCCAGTGGGTATGTTTTATAACTTGAATGAATCCTCCTCTCCTTAAGCAGATTTCCTATCTATGTCCAAAGTATTCATACAACATGTTTCCTATCATGTTCTTCTGAAATCTTCTTTTTTTTTAGAATAGATAAGTGTTGACTGTTTCTAAAAGTAGGAACTTTATTCTGAAATACAGTATTTGATACTTCATTTTTACTCCAAAAGTGTGAATTTAGGAAGCTGTTTAACTTATTAAAAATGCAATCTTTATCAGCTGTTACTTCTTCCCGCTCCATCTCCGTTTTAGATTTTTGCTTTGTTTTGGCTGAAATCACAGATCTAACAAAAGAAAAAAAGGAGAACTTTGGATGAGGTCAACTTTAAATCTTTTGCAAAATTTAGTAGCTCTAATTTTTCTGTAATGTATGTGTCATCACATAAAATAAGAACACCTTTTAATAATTATACGTGTCGAATAGTTCATCTTATCTTACCTCTTTAGGTGTTCCCTATATGTAAACCTATTCCTTCAATAAGCTCTTGTATTTTAGGTGAAATAACTATTACCTGCAGTTCAAATATATTTCAGAGAGCAGTAGATACGCCATTGATTTTAGCTATTACACTCATTATAATGTGAATTCTTATGGACAATTACATATTGTTGTGGTTAGTCTTCTCCTCTTAATGGTTTTTGAAAGGTTTAGTTAATATTTTGAATACTTTCTTGAGATGAAAAAAAATTTTCCCTTTTTAAAAATAAACTTTTCAAATGTATTAATTATTCTGCCAATCTTCTGTGTTAATTTGGACAACTAAGGGCACAATAGATCTTTCTAGATAAGTAATTAGAGTTTTTTTTTGTTTGGTTACTCTATTTATCTATGGCTGATACTTCTGAAGCAACTGAAATGATAACTCATTAAACACTAAAAAATCAGAAAAAAAAATTTAACATCCATTGTTATTAAACCTGAAAGAAATAAGATAACTTCTTAAAAGGAACTTTTCTGTGGAAGTGTTACTACAAGTTTTATGGCTAGCAGTAAACTCATTCACTTGCCTTATTAATTGTAGGTATGTTTTTTTTTTTTTCTCTAGGCCTTATTTGTACGTTCAGAAAGAATTCTTTACACCTTAAGTATTTCAGCTCAGAAAGTTCAGTCTTCCCATCACATTTAAATCCCAAAAACCTTTGAAATGTTTTGAGAAAACATGTCTTTGCCTTCATATTCTTTACATCTTGCACAAACTTCTTTGTGAATGCAAATAATTGATTCTTAATGATTTTTACATTAACCTCATTACTGTACTTTCTCTTGATGAATTTCCTCTGGTTTATGTTTGGACATCGACCCCAGGGAACTACCAATGTTTACTAGCATCACTTTCAATTCCCACTTCGATGGTGATCACAGAAAGTCTTCACCCATTACTTTGCTGTAAGAGCATTATTATGGCCGAGAGCAGTTCTGTCACATTCGGTTCTCTGTTTCCTATTTTTTTGGTTCAGAACTTTTTTTAGTCATGTGATCATGTTCTTGTGCTTCTTCCATATTATTCTAATGCTTAAAATACTTAAATAAAATACAGATTCTTCTAATATTTAAGAACTTCTGCGGCAGAACTCTGTTTTGTTTTGGTTTGGGTTTTTTCTCACTCTTCTTAATTAACTCTTAATGCCACCTTTTGCTCTTTGCCTCTTCCCAGTCTCCCAGGTAACTTCTTTTGGGAGTCCAGGAGGATCTCTTCTCCTTTGATTCATTCCAGGAATAGGCTTCCTTTATTCAGAAATGATGGTGAGCAAGGAGACAAAGCAAACACTGGGCATGCAATCGCTGGCGCCACCTGACTCTTCAGACCCAAAGCTTGCTAGACACAGCTTCCTTTATATGCAATGTAAATTCTCATGTCCAACATACTGGTATTTAGTAGTTGTCTACAAGACATACTGAAACTAGATTTTATGCCTATATCATTACTTGTGATAGCTAGCTGTATAGCTGAATAAGAAATAATCTGTCTACGTGCACACTCACCTGCAAATCCACCTAAATTACTTGATTTATACTAGCTTGCCAGAATCAGTCATTGGTTTTCAGCACCCTTCTGTCCAGAGCACGGCCTCCACAGTAGCGGAGTCTGTGTTGTCACATACAGTATCTGTTATCATGTAAAATCAGAAAGAGCTCATGGCTGTACACTCTGTTAGTGATGAATTTTTTCCCTTCCTTCGTTTTATTCACTCCTCAGTAGTGCTGGTGAGCACCGCCCAGTGCTGTGTACTGGGCTGAAGTTCTCTCTCTGGGGATGACTGAACTCATCTGCTGGGTTGATCTTGACAGGCCTCCAACAGCAGAGGATATCGCAGTGAACAGGCTCTTTGTAAAATGCATGGAGCAAATGACACCTCAGAACCAGTTCCAGCTCCCGACTGAATGTGAGAGAGAAACTGTATCCAGTTATGTTACATTTACATTAAAGCATTTCAAACACAAAAATCAGGAATTCTCGTGTCATCTCACAGCCTCCAGATCCCAAGTGTAGACAGATGGGGCTGCATCCTGTTAGGGCCTGAAGTAAAAAAAGCAGTAAGGCTATGTTGTTGAGTATGAAGCAAATCTAAAAGTTTTGACTAGTGCTACTGTTGTTTCTTTCCCTCATAATTCTGTCAAGCCATACAATGGACTCTCCATTATCTGGATAATAAACTTGGGATATTCACTAGTCTTCTGGATTTCCCTCTATGAGGCCACATTGCTTGACTTCTTTTTTCAACCAAGAACACTCCTTTCTTCATCAAAAAAGCTTGTCATTAATGCCTATAAGATTCTTAGCCCATGTTCTACTCTACTTCTGAAACTCGTGCTATTCTAGAGGCAGCAGAATGGATGAAGCCTGGTTTCCTATCAATTTGTTTCCTTCAGCCCCTAAGCTCTTCCTAGTCCCTCGTCAGAAACAACCTCCCTTGCTGTCCTGCAGCTGTGGATATTTCTGTCCGTAGATAGCAAGCCTTGGGGCTATCCCAGTCACTTCCAATGGCCAAAGCACCTTGCTGTGGCCCTGGCAGCTCTGTGCCAGCCGAGCTTTGCCTCGCTGGGGGTACCCCTGCATATTTGCTATGCAGCTCCCAGGGCATATGAAGGTCCCTTAAGCTTCAGGGCGACCAGATCACCTTTCCCTTGAAGGGTGACAGCAGGCGTGCGAAGAGAACGTATCTTCCTCCCTCCTCCCCGCATCCCAGCTGTCTGTGGTTCGGCAGAACCGGGATGGCCTCCACTCCTTCCCTGCGCCGGGATGGGTCAGAACCAGTTGCGTTCCCAGGGAGAACGCGGAGTAGGCTGGAGCCGTATGCGTTCCCTGAGGTGCTGGAACCCTCGGGAGCCAAGCAGCCTTTCGACCGCCGGGAAACCGAGGGCCGTAGTTCCCGGGGAGGCGGCTGGCGGGCGGCAGGGGCTCAGCACCGCTGGGGGACAAGCCAGGCGGGTTCCCTGCGGGGTACCGCTCCCCGCCCCGCGGCAGCGCCCGCGCCCGGTTCTTCCGCGCCGCGCCCCTCCGGGCTGGCCCGCGGCGGGGCGGGGAGGAGGGAGGAGCCGGCGGCGGAGGAGCCGGGCGGGCTTCCTGGCGGGGCAGCGCTGGCGGCGGGCGGGCGTCGCGGCTGGGCAGGTCCGTGAGAACTTCGCCGAGTCTGCCCGGGGCGGAGGCGCGCCCGTGTCCGTGAGAGGGCAGCCGCCGCCCGCTCGGCATGGCCGGCCGCCTCGGCCGCGGGATGTGCTGGGGCAAGCGGGGCCGGGGCTGCCGGGGCGAGGGCGCGCTGATCGCCCTGGGGCTGCTGGCCGCCCTGGGCTTCCTCGTGTGGCGGCACGGCCCGCCGCCCCGCCACGCCGCCCGCCGCGCCCCGCCGCAGCCGCCGTCTCCCGACAGCGAGCTGCTGCGGCGGCCCGTGTACGCGAAGCCGGCGCTGGACCCGGGGGCGCTGGGGGAGCTGGGCCGGGCGGTGCGGCTGGAGCTGAGCCCGGCCGAGAAGCGCCGCCAGGAGGAGAGCATCCGCCGGCACCAGATCAACATCTACCTGAGCGACCGCATCTCGCTGCACCGCCGCCTGCCCGAGCGCTGGAACCCGCTGTGAGTAGCGCCCCGGGCAGCTGGGGCCGGGGCAGAGCAGCCTGCCGCTACTGGGGCTCACGGAGCCGCTCCGCCGAACCGGGGCGTCTGCTGGCAGCGGTCACCGCGGCGAGGTCGTGTCTCTCTCGAGTACCTCTCGCTCAGGAGCGTGGAGGCTTTTGGAAAGTTTCCCATCCCAAATGCTCTTGGATTACAGCGTTCGTTCTCAGAGTTAAGTCTATTGGTGACTTTGCCTGGCTGCCGCACCTACTCAAGGCAGCACGAAGTGGCGTGTTGGTGGTGCGTGTGCAGGTTGTTTTCCCCCGTAGCCCTGGCAGTGTGGTTTCAGCCCTTAAGCAGCGGCGCGCCGCCGTGTTTCTGCCGCTGGTGTCCCCTCCTGCTGCTGCCGCTGTCCCCTGGGTAAGTCACCGTGGGCAGCGGCATACTTTTTCAGTCACTCCCAGCTTTGCAAATGTTACGCTTCCCAGACTTTAGCTGTGCATTGTATTCAAATGTCTTAAGACACACAATTTAAAGGAGATAGTCTTATAAGCAGTTTTACCAGGAGTGAGCTAGAAATGGTGCTCGCAGAGGTGTGCAATGGTATTCTGAAATGGGACTGTGCTTGATCCGGGATGCATAGTTGCTGAGACAAGTTACATTTACAAATGGCATTTACAGTTTGACGCCAGTGACAGATGATGGCATAGGCAATTGTAAACGAAGGATTAGTGTTTGATGAGGTGACTCTAGTTTTCCGGCAATGGTTCAGTGCAGCTGTGAAGCCAGCATGGCACAACAGGTCTGGCTGTTCTGCCCTTCCCCGACACTCCATGTGGCACCGTCTTGGGCCCTCCTGTGAGTGAGCTGCCGGCTGGTGAGAGGAACGGGCTAGCCAATTACGGGTATGTGCTAGCCACCACCGGGGATGGGATGGAGCCATGACTGCTACTGATTCCTCACAGCCTCACTTCTGTTACACCTGAGCTTGGCTTCAGCTGGTTTGTTTCGTTGCAACAGGTTTGTACGATATGGTAGCAAAGAGCTGTGGAAAAAGCAGGGATCTGGCTCTCCCATGCATTCACTTCACACTGGTGTGTCCTGCGCAGTATTTCACCAACTCTTGTTGTAAGTGCTGAATCTAAAACATGACTCTTAGGATGGCTTTCAAAAAGTTGCAGTGCAAATACAAGGCCTTTTCATCTTAAGTTTAAGCCTGACTCTAGGCTTGTTTTGCTTAGTGTCTGCTCCCCTCTTAAAAGCAGTCTGTAGACCATAGGTCAAAAAAGACCATTTTAGTTTCATTTCCATGGGAAGAATTAAATCATTTCAAGGAGTTATTTTGGACTTCTGCCATTTCTCTATGACAGGATGTTAGAAGAAATGGAAGGTCACAGTTGTTGAACAGGGGACATTATAGATACATATGGGTGACTATTCTAGAAATGAAAATAATTTGAATAGGTGGATAGATTTCGCCACAACAGCAGACTCTTTTTGATTTGAATATATGGATGCTGAAATGACAAAATATATCCAAACCTAAAGGTTCACGAGGCATCAGTGACATAATCTCAGAGATAATTGCCTTCTGAAGCTGGAGCTGTATTGTACTGTTGTATCTGCTGGCAGGTGCTGCATGCCTTTGTGCACAGTTAAATCTAAATTATAGCAAAAATGTCACAGAGCATCTCTCCAACTCACACAGCAAATGTAAAAAAAACTTTCCCAAAGGCAATTTTGCAATGATGTATTAACTCCTTCTCTCAAGAAGGTAAGAGATTGAAGTTAAAAAAAAAAAATTGAAAAAGGTATCACCAAACCCACAGCAACAGAAAATTCATTGCACTTCATTCCAAGATTAGAGGCTATACAGTTTGAAATCTCAAGTCTAGGGAAAATCCTCCTTTCTTTTTTTTTAATTTTACGATGGGCAATGCTTGACCATTAACGAACATTTTGGTGATGGGTGAGGTTACAGTGATAGGAAATAAGTTGTAATGGTAGATGGCAACTAGGCTTCAGCTGTCCACTAAAATGATGCAAAGGCTAAATTTTAGATGTGATCAGTGAAACAGTTTTTGTACCTGAAGACCAGAAGGTGACAAATGCACCATTTTTTTAGTGGAGTCCCAGAGGAGAACCAGAGGAGTGTGTGCTGTAGAGCCTTGAGTCTTTTCCAGGCATGTTGTTTACAAACTGTGGTAAGGGAAAGAATTAGTAACAGATGGGTAGGTGTGATCTATTGAGAAAGTCAACAAGGCTTTTGTCAAGGATGACGTGTCTCACAAACCTATTTGAGTTCTTTGAAGGTCGTAATTATATGGATAAAGAAGTGTGTTGTTACTTGATGAGTTCCTTAAACAACTGTGAAATAAGGTGGAAATTCCTTGCATTTATAAATAACTGAGGGGAAGCTGTGAAGCATTTGTTTTGGGCAGGTTTTTTTGTTTCTGTGGTTTTTTTGTTTGTTTGTGTTGTTTTGTTTTTTGTTTGTTTTAAGGAGTGGAGAATCACTGATAAAGTCCCACAGAAATCTGTGTTGGATTCAATTCTGTTCAACTTACAGTATGGCCTTCATAAAGAAGTGGCTAATTTACAGGTCTTCAGCCTGAGAGACAGGTGGGCTGCTGGAAGTGTACCTCCTGCAGGGCTGCTGCAATACATGGTTGCTGCATGCAAGTGGATAAAACAAATTCTGCCACCTCCCTGTTCCAAAAGTACATTTACTGTAAAGCATAAGGAAGTCCATCCACTAGAAAATTTAAATCTAATATTCATGAGATATTGACAGGTGCTATGCTTGGAGACTCAGTTCTGGGTTACGGGCTTTTGGTCTGTTTCAGCATATTCTTGTGTGGGAGGGGGCAAGTCTGGAAATTTTATATACCAATAAAATAGGAAGATAAAATAAAGAGAAATAGAGACATTACCACCACCTGTATGCCCCACTGCTCCTTTTAATGTTAATGGCCTCCCACACTGATCAATGTCCCCACTCTCTGTGTGTGAATTGGTGAAAACATTTGGATCCAGTGAAAACTGGAGTTTTGCTAGTAAGATACAGAGTATCTGAACCAGTAAGCTGTTAAATGTGATACACAAAATGATTGTGCAAGGTGTTGCTGTATCAGAAACTGATGCCAGAAATCTTTTCCTACTGCTGCATGTTGTCCATCATGGACCTGCCATGGGAACAGAAGTGTGGCAGGTATTTGCTAATATCTGTGTCTGGTAATACTGTGCAGGAAGAAAAGAACAGTTTGGCTGAGATTACTCTCTTAAATAATTTTTTGATTGATGATATTTGACTGTGAATCCAGGAAGTTTCAAATTTAGGTCTTTCTCCTACTAATATATTCCCAACAGTGAAAATATTTGGAAAGTCTTTATTCCTTCTTGTTCGTACCTGTAACGTGCTTTTTGTGATGACTGCTCCTGTGAATTAAGCCATAGGGTCAGAGGAGGATAGAGGTTGGAAGGAAACTTTGAGGTGTCTAGTCCAAGCTCCAAGTCTCCAAGGATGGAGATTCAACAGCCTTTGAACACCTCTTTCAAGGCTACATCACTGTCACAATGATTTTTTCTTTTTTTTTTTCCCCTGATCATAACCTTGTCTGGATGGCCCAGCTTGTCTTCCCAACATCTACCCTTCATTTCTTGAGTTTGAACTCATAAAGGGAGCAACAAGTACAGGAGGTTTAAAACCAGCAAGTGTCCTCTGTCAGACCTTGACTTACTGAGGGCCCTGTTGGGGCTGATGCCCTTTAAGTGGGGAGTGATGAGCTCTGGGCCATGGGGTTTGGCTGCTGCTGCTCTGCCTTCCTCCTCCTGCAACAACACCTCTGCATCGTGTCCCACAGGGCTTCTCATTGTGTGCTTGTTTTACAGGCTGTAGGGCTAGGCAGACAACTGATGCATTCTCTTAGCCTTTTACAGCTTATTACAATGTGTAAGAAATATATTTCCAGTTTTTCTAATTGGATTCTTTTAGATGAAGGGCTATTTTCTAGCATTGTTCCTGATTTTAGACATTCTACCTTCTTTTTTTTTTTTTTTTTTTTTTTCTTTCTGTCTTACTCACAGTAGGGATGCATTGCTGGCTTATTTTGGGGATGGTTTCTGTAAATTACACAAGGTGCCTTTTGGCTGACTCTTGGTACAAAAGGAACAAGTTAGGAATAGGCACTTTTGTGCTGACTCAGCATTTCATGTTGTCTCTTTCATGGTAGAAGCCTGATTCAGCCCTTGGGGCTCATTTTACTTGTGATCACAAGGAAATGGATTTTTAATTCTTTCCTGTCTTTCCTAAGTAGCCACAAAAGCCTCCAAAATATTGAATGTGGTCTGCATAATATTTTTCAGCTTAAAAGGTTTTTCAGCATTAGAGGTTTATTCTTTAATTCTAGGTAATTTTCTATGTTTTGGAGAGAGAGATTCATTATATAAATGTTTTGTATATATATGATTTTATGTAAATGTTTAAATATCTGTGTATATCTTAAAGTGCCTTTCTATAGATAGCTAGAAATACACAAATTCTTAAATTCCTCTGTCACCATCATTTATGCCTATAGTATTATTTATTTTGGGGGATTATTATGTTTGACTTCAGCAAAACAGTCTTGTGCTAAGATTTTTCTGCCTTTCAAAACTGTTTTTCCTGTTTGTTCCCATATTTGAATTTGATTCTCTCAGAGTCTCACTTTCTTCTATGGTTTGTTTTGTTTTCTGGGCTGTAAATACTAAATTATACCAGGATGTCCATTTGATAGTATCTGCTAGCAAGTTCCCAGAATAAGCCTTGATACTAGGTTTTGGTTCCTTTTCTACTCCAAAAATCATAGCTACTTCTGCCAGGAGTTTTAACCTGACCCTGTTCTGGAAAAAGGCTCAGCAGCTGAGTGTTTCCTCCTCAGCCCACAGTGACTGTCTGACTTCACCCAGGAGCTTCTCTTTCATCTCTTACCTAAAGGCAGAACTGCAGTGACTTTTTCTTTTTTTTTTTTTTTTTTCAGTGGGTATAGGAAATAGAACTCTTTGAAAAGGTGAGCTGCAGCAGCTCAACCTTTCTGGCACATCCCTTCCCTGTAAACATACACCTGATGGTGCACTTTATGCCCAGAGCTGGATTTGGCAGGGGTATTGCCGTGCTTTGCATCCGATCAGGAGAAACTGCACACTACTTCTTAGGAGCAAAGGCTTTGCAGGAAACACTTAAAGGTGTAATTTGGTCTAGCAGTTTTGTAACACTGTGATCACTTGTTTGGCATTGGGATTTTTTGGTTTGATTTCTGAGCTTTTCTGAAATAGGTAATTGGTTACTAGTAACTATATTAATCATAATACCTTTTAGTCGTTACTTTAGTGTTAGTTGGCAGGATTTCTTGTATATATAAACAGGCTTAGATCTTCAAAGCAGTGTTTCTCTAGGATATTTCATTCTTTCCTCATACAGTAAGTGAAGTAAAAATAATTTTTCACTATAGTTGTTTTTTTGTTTGTTTTTAATAAGAAGGCTTGCATTTTATAGCAGTACAAAATAAAGCAATGCTTCCACTATTGCTTGGATACTTATAATATATTGCTATTTTTGTTTCCTGTCTTCTGTAAGAATGTGACACTTTTCTTTGTCATTATGCTTTTAGCAATCCCAAGCAAATATTTTCCAGAAGAGCTCACATGATTATTTTTTAACCATTTTTCTTTCCAGCTTCTGGTAGACTTCCTCAATTTCCTTTGACATCTAGATTAGTGCTTGGTTTTGGCTGATTTAATTTTAAAATTGACAAAGTTACCCGATCTGTGACTGATAGTAAGAAAAAATTGATTTCTTTTTCTTTATTCAGAAACTGCTTTTACTGTAAACAATTGTCTATAAGGATCAGGTGCATGCACACCTTACTTATAGTGATGGATACAACAGCTTTTTTCCATTATTGCTTTGCTAAATACTTTTTCTTGTCCTGAATCAAATTACTCACACTCAAGTAAGTTTTTAAAAGTAGATGTAGGAAATAGTGTGTCTCTGTGCAAAGGTTAAGTGTATCTCACTATGTTGGAAGAATATTGAAAACATTTGAGCAAAATGTAACCACTGTTTCAACTCAGCAAAATAAAATAAGAATCAAGTGGGCTTTCCCATTGTCAGGTGCAGAATTTCCTTCTCATTTACACATCCAGAATCTGGGTCAGGTAGGAACTTCTGTAGCCTTTCTCTAACAATTTCGAATTAGGAGGCTCTATAGATTTCCTAAACTTGTGGATTTTAGGATACAGATTTAGTCAATTCTCATACTTGGTCTTTCTAGACATTTTTTTTCTTAATGTATTTTTAATCTGTCTTAAACAGATCTGCTTTCTGCATCTGCCTCCTCCCCGCCCCCCAACTTCTTAACAAATATTTTCTTCTGTTTCAGACTTACTGTCTTTCTTGCTTCTCACAGTGTTTGTGTATGAGGCAGTGCAGTCCTTTATTATTTGAAATCTTAAGACAGCTTTTGGCCCTCTGCCTTGTCAGGACCTCCTTGTCATTGGGCGAATCATTCTATAGAACATTAAATAAATTGTTTCAAAACCTTGCCAGCCTCTGTTTCCAGAGACTTGATCCTATCACTGTGTTGTAGACTGTACAGGGGTGCTCTCTCTAATATGGTTTTTTTCAGCAGATATAATTTAGGGAGCTTTTGTCCAGCCTGGTGGGCTGGGACAGGCGGTGGGGAAGTGTAGGCCAGCATCCTGAACTCACCTGCTGAAGTCTTCCAGCCTTGCCCTGAATAATCCTGCCGTTATGGCAGTTATCAGCAACTTGCTGCTATCTGCTTTGCTAATCATACCAAGACACACCTTCTGTAAACATCAATGCCTTTTGCTGCAATAGCTGAACACACGTGGCCTGTGTAGGTGTGTAAAACCAGGTGGAGCCTCTCCATGCTTAGATAAACTTTTTTTTTTCTTTTTTTTTTTTTCCTTTTTTAAAGGAGAAAATCCCTGACCTGACAGTTGGTTCAAGGTAGTCTTATGTGAGAAAATAAATTTGGCATGATAAGTTGGGTAGTGTTTGGAGGAGATAAGAATAATGTGGTTTATCATATTCTTTAATTCCAATGGAAATGTTGCACTTCTGTATCCTAGGCTTTGGGTGGTGTTGCTTTTGGCTCGCGTGCTGGATTTTATCCATAAGTTGCTCTCCCACAGAGGTGTGAAGAGTGGCTGTTCAACTATATATTCAGCCTGGTGTAAGGGACATGGGGTTGGTAGCAGTGTGGCTTAGAAACCAGTGCTGCCACCTGTGTCATGCTGCAGGGCTTGGGATGCTTGTGGAGGGATGTGCAGAACCCTAAGCTGCTGCTTGGGCAAAAGTAGAAATTGGGGTAGAAGATCCCAGTACATCTGTGTCCTCTGCTCTGGCTTTGGGAAGGTGGGAGAAGGAGGTGTTTTCTCTTGGATGATGATACCTGGCAGATTCTGAAGCCCACATTGCTGCCTCTGCAGTTTATGGAGTGGAAATGAAGATGTTGAAACTAGATTGAGATGCCCATGGATGCTGCCATTCATCCCCATCAACCTTATTGACTTACAGCTACAAAATGACACTTTTGAGCACACCTCTTACTGAAAGGCCAGTTTAGGTCAGTGTTTTAACTGTTCAAATTAGGAAGAGGAAAGGAGGTTGTGTGGTGAGCCAGGGTGTCTATGGCCCATCATAACAAGCCCAGCCAACGTGGTTCCTAGCCCACCCTGTGCAAGCCAGCCTGAAGCAGAAGCCTGGCAGCGTTTGCTAGATGACACTGATGGGGTGTATGTGTCACATACTGTAGTCACATAAATCAAGTCGAGTCAGGTCCAGCAGTGACACGTGCTGTTTTGCATTTCTTGAGAGAAGATACGCAATCCTGAACTTGCCTCGGGCATTCACACTGAAACTTCAAAACCAAAACTTATATAGTATACCTTCAGAAAGCATTAAATAATTTATGAGCACTTTGTGTTCTTAACAAATCTTTGAAAACTCTCAGAAGACTTCATATTTTTTTCTTTAAATATGAGTAACTGTGCATATAGAAGATCAAATTCGGAGATTAAAAGCCTGTTTTCTCTTTCTGTATCGTTGTCACAGTTGTGGTGAAAGCCTTAAGTAAGAGCATGTCAGCAACCATTCCTAATTAACTCATGGCAGTGTGCCCAGTGTGCACACATTCATGTTCTCTCTCCCTGTGTATAGATACACATCTCTTAGAGAAACAGCTCCTTACAAAGAAATAAATTGAGTGATTACATTAATTGACACAAATGTTCTTGAAAACAACCCATTTAATTTTGTTTAGGCATTTCCTGAGTGATATCTCCTTAGTTTCTAATAAATAACCTATTGTAAAACTTGCTAACAGAAGACTGTGTGGTGTAGTAGATTCCAAGGTTAATTTATTAAACTTGTCAGCTCTGTACTCTTGGTTAGACTGGGACTTAAAAATGCAGTGAAGAAGAGGTAAGACCAAAAACCCACAGGAATTTGGATATATGATGATACACTTTTACATGTTTGTCTTCAGTTTGCATTTTGGGGACTTAGATGTTTGAGTAGCTGCTGTAGTGAAACATCGAGGGAGGGTGGTACATAGTGAATGTGGTTTTGTGTTCAGGTATATACTGGCATTATTTTCTCTTTCTTCCCATCTAGAGATTTAAAGATTTATGGATGAATCCATTTAGAATTCTAGAATATAGATGTTGTCTTAGTGTAAATTGAGAAGAAATTCCAGAAGACAAAGATTTTGTTTGTTTTATGCCTGTCTTATGCCACAGTGATCAAGCAGGAGGGTCCCTGGAACACCCACCCAGTGTGGCAGAAAGTGCCTGAGGGAAATGAAGGATGATGCAGAAGCAGGCTGCTGCTGGCGCATTGTAGTGTCCCAGCCTTCTCCTTGGAAGGTGGTTGGGGCAGTCCTGGCCATGTTTTTCTCTGGGTGCCACTCCACTGTGCAAAAGGCTTCTGCTTGTGCATTTTCTAGTGAATCTGCAGAGAGCAGGAGTGACCGGAGGACAGAGACTAGGCATGTGTCACTCCTTTGCATTGCCATACCTGTTGTGGTTGTTATTCATTATATACCAGTGTTTGTCATTGAAATCAGAGTCCTATTTAAAACTTCATGCATTTATTTTGTTGACTCTATAAAAGCTTCTTGGATGTGCTGGCAACAGGTTTTTCCTTGGTGATTGTTCCTGGTATCTGATAACTGTTTCCAAAATCAGGTTGACTGGAGATATGGGTACATCTCTGAAGAAAATGAACCCACTCAACTTTCACACATTTTAAATTTAAGTCTAAATTTAAGTTGTTTATTTTAAAATAGGTATCATTATTACAAAATAGTAAAGTTCCTGTGATTGAATGAGATTGTGAGAGTAGTGAAAGAATACATTGGACTTCTAATGTGTCTACATTTACTGTCCATGCTTGGAAATGTCATGCTTATAGGCAACTAGTTTCCACATGTCTGTGTTATGTTTTTACCAACCATTTGGCAGTGGTGGTGGCTAGGTTCAAACTGACGTATCAGTCAGTGGTAGGGACTATAGGTAGTTTCCTATAGTCATTTAACTCTACTCATAGAAAAGTTAAGCAACTGTTCCATAGTCAAACCTCTATGGACAAGATGGAGGTGGGGACCCACTGAGGTCTCCTGGGCTGTGCTGGATCAGTGTCTTAAGGAGGGTAAGGTGAGTTGCCTTCTGGATCTGTCTTTATGGACCTGCAGAGTCCAGACGATCCGCTCAAAGGTGACACGTAGCTTTTAGGGTGAATAATGTGAGATGCAATTAATCGTGTCTTAACATGATCCTCTCTGCTGGAAAGGATGGTGTTATGGGTTTAAGTGTGACACTAAAGAGTGCCCTAGTCTGAAGCCAAAAGCAGGTTGAAGTATAGTATGCATAAATATACATTCCCAGGATCTGCAAAAACATATTTTGGGACTGCTGTCACCAGTTGCTGTCATTTTAATGACATACCGAAATTGATATGCATTTGTTTTTCTGAATAATCCAAAGTAGGAGTGAAATGATTCACTTGGAAAGTAGGAGCTGGGATACTTGACTGACACATGGAGAATAAAAGTACATCTTGAAGTTTGCAAATGTGAATACAGAAGAATACATGGTCTGCTAGGGTGCTTCTGTGGTAAACAGGAGCTGAGAAATGGAAAAGATGAGTTATGACCACTAGGCTTTAAATCAGGCTTCGTACTCATAGTGGGGTTTTTTTAAGCTTTTATGTCTTGTAAAATGGTAATGTTTAGTGTCCATATGCATGCCACTTAATTGTTATTCAGCAGCACTTCCAAGCATTTCCATTTCAGGGATTCATTAGTTTTTTAAAGATTTTCTTACGCTATAATTTTTCCAGGGTTTGTAATCTCTGGAATTGGATTAATTTTTGAAGTTCAGTAAAACTCTTTCATTACAGAAAGATAAGGAAAAGTGTCTTCATTTTAGCAACACTCTTTGAGACTGCTACCAGTTGAAACCTTCTAGCAATTTAGCAAGAAATATATGTCTTGGAAATAATTTCTGAGATAAACATGCTAATCTGCACAGAAGTTAAATAACAGGTTTTGTTCCTGATTTTTTTTTTTTGGTTTTTTAGTAAGGTTATTGGGGCACCACTCAGGTCAGGGTGTCTGTGCTGTCCAGCAGCCTGCCCTACTGCCATGGTGGGTCACTTCTCTGCACTCCCGTGCTGCCTTCCGCCATGGAGCTGGTAAATTAAACCCATTTTTTAGTGCTGGCCTCTTTCTTGACTTCAGAAACCTAAGAAACGTGTGCTCTGGTATGTCCTGTAGTAGGCTGACCTTTTCCTGCAGCGTGGGGTGTGCTCAAGGAAGGAGGCAGCAGTGCACAGTGAATCACAAAACAGTGTGGGGATTGCCTTACTCTGTGCCAAATTATGTTTCCTATCTCCAGCATATAATTTTCAGGCAAATCTGTTGAAGTCTTTAATCTGTAATTAGATTTACAAGCTTCTTTTGACCTTTCAGGTTTCCTTTTTTAAAATAATGGAATACAGCATTTTTATTCCATGAATCTTCCTGACACATATTTCAATGAATGCTTTCCTGGTGTTTTATTTATTTATTTATTTGTTTGTTTATTTATTTATTTATTTATTCCTTCAGTTTTCAAAAATGGGTATATAGAGATCCTATTTCCATCAAGAAATTAACTTAAAATTACCTGGTACAAGTGACTGATATATATGGAGATTTTTTTTTTCCTGGCAGTACAGAGCAGAAATATTTTTCAGTAGGCTACAGTAAATATGTATTTCTAAAATTGGATTCATACAGTAGGTTTTTCTGCATTAAAAATAAAAAAGTTAATTAAAATGTCACTCGTCACTCCTTTTCATTTTTTATGTGTCAATACATGAATGTCTGGCTAAATAAATCAATTCTGTCACCAGGTGTTGGTGTGAGACAGTTCCCTCTGTGAAGGCCCCTCAGGACAAGTTACAGCCTGGAGGGACAGGCATTTTTGTACTCCAGTAGATAAATGTGTATGTGTATGTGTACCTACCTATATAGATATGTCTGTATGCATGGGTGTTGTTGCATGGCGTTCCTTTCATGTTTGAGAAGCAGCCTTCTGGGTGCCTCCTTTGCCCAAGTGTCCTTGCTGCTTCCTCATTTTCACATGTTGATTACAGAAGTACTCTACAGGCTTTTTGTTTTCCTTGTAAGAATTTTAATGTTAGGTATAATCAGATTGAGATTTTTTTTCTTTCTGTTCAACAGATCTTAATAGATACTGCCTAATCTTTAAAGAAACTTGTAAGTCTTTTTTAATTGCAGACACAGCAGCCTTAAATAGTTTGTAAAAATATTCTCAACGTGTTGTAGATAAGCAGTTTGCTTTCAATGTCATTTTCTTAATCTTTGGGGAATTTTTGTGCCCCTAAATTGACCTAAGGGATTTTGCTGTCGCATTTTCTACTGATCAGTTTTGATTTCCCTTTTCAGCTCCCCACAGAATATGTTTTGGAGGACTTGCTGCTGTTCTGTTTTGGTAGGAGGGATGTCCTACCTGCTTTGCTATCTGTTGTGACTTAGCAGTGTACAGAAGTTGAAGGCTGTCCTTATGCCCCTTACAAGCCTTGGTGACCCCAGGCAATAAAAACTGCTAATATGGAATGCTCTAAGCAAAGAGGAGAAATTGTAATAAATGCCACCATTATTTTAAAAGTCTTCTAGACCAGGGGATTCTTTTAAGAATTTATACATTTGGCTCAGCTGTAAGTTTCTTGGCATCCGTATGTTCATTTAGGGAAGTTCATATATGTATTTATAGGAAATACATTCTGGAGCTTAATCCAACGGTTTGCAAACTTTCTGGCTCTCCATAGAGCCAAAGCCATGCATTTGTATATCTGGTTTAGGTTTTTGTGGATTTTAATATTAGATTTTGCCAGTTGTGTGGTCCCTCCGAATTCTGCTTCAGTCTACATGCATTTCAGTTTTGTTGCTGGTTGTTTGGTTTGGTTTTTTTTCCTCTTTATATGTTGCTGTTCCTTCACAGTTATATTTTTACTGTCTAGCACTCATTCTATTTTCCAAAGCACAAGTTATTGGTAGATTATGTTACTGTTTTTACTGCACTTAGGTTTTACATTTCCTTTATTTTTTTCTTTAATCCGAAGCATGTTCAGGCCATTGCTTGTTCTTCTATTTGAAATTGTGCAAAGACAGCTACTGCAGCCACACCAGCCCTTTTTTCTAAAAAGAAAAATAATCCTATTATTTTTCTTTTTAGACATTTTGGTAGTTTTCAGAATTGTATTTGTAATGCTTCTGTGGAAATGGAACCTCTTAGGTTCCATTAGGAAGAGCAACTTCCTAATGTGTTCTCATACAATTTTGCACACACATGCAATTCTTTTAAGACCCTTTTTGTGTTCTTGCTTGCAGTTAGTAGCTAGCATACAAATGGATTTGAGAATTGTTTCCTGGAAATTAATAAATGCTTTTGCACTTGTACTAAATGTTATCCCCCCCCTTTACAGATGCAGAGAGATGAAATATGATTATTATAGCCTGCCGAAAACCTCTGTTGTGATAGCTTTTTATAACGAGGCTTGGTCAACGCTTCTGCGAACTGTTCACAGTGTTCTTGAGACATCTCCGGATATACTTTTGGAAGAAGTTATCCTTGTAGATGATTACAGTGACAAAGGTAGGAAGAATAGGTCTGAATAATATTGATTGTTGATGGGTTTTTTGGTCAGCCAGTTCATAGGAGAAAAAATTATGCTGTTCAGGTCACATACCAGAAAACTGTACAACAAAGGCATTTCACTGGAAAATAGTTTTTCTTGTAGTGTGCCAATGAAAAATTTGGTTTCCGGACCAAATTTGGTTTAGAATGAGGAAGCACATTTGCTGTGCTGTAACATGAGTGCTTGTATGTATAGATAACTACAGTCTGATCAGAGCACTTCAGGTTTCCTGAATTGAGCAAGTTTCGACTGCACCAACGCTCCCCTGGTGTCTCATATAATGACAGTGACCTAGTTCTTTGGTCCTGTTTGAATAGCAGGACATAAAGGCAATGTTGGCATTTTCCACCACACATGAGTTGTGTTAAGAATAAAACTTTTATACAGAAAGTTTTAAATAACATTTGAGAAGCATTTATGAATCTGGAAATGAATTAGAGAGGCAAATGTGAAGTGTTCAATTTCTTAAAAGTAACTGTGGTTTGTGTCCATCCAAGTTCTGTGCTTTTTTTGTATCCTTTCTAAACCCGTATAGCAGAATCTGAGTTCAAAATGCGTTCAGAATCCGTAGGGCACTACTATGAGTAATATGCTGCTGAGAAGAGCTTCCTATAGCATGACATAGACACATCATTTCGGGGTGTATTATTCCCTCTTTTGTTTGTTGTTTGTTACAGAACACTTAAAGGAGACTTTGGAAAACTACGTGGCCGGCCTACGCAAGGTGCGTCTCATCCGCGCAAATAAGCGAGAGGGGCTGGTTCGAGCCCGGCTGCTGGGGGCATCTGTGGCCAAAGGAGACATCCTGACCTTCCTGGACTGCCACTGTGAATGCCACGAGGGCTGGCTGGAGCCACTGCTGGCAAGGTGAGCTTATGCTCTGGGCTGGTTTTCTCTCCCACTGGAGAAGAAGGGACGAGACAGTTTGGCCCACTTTTGCAGTGGAAAAATGACTCATGGTTTATCAAAGGTTACTGCAGTCTGGTCCCTGAGGCACTGCAAGTGTTTGTCTCCTGGCTGTGGGGAAGCAAATGAAAGTGTGAAAGATCAGGCCATGGTGAGTTTTTTTCCTTTTTTTTTTTTTTCTCCTGAGGACCAAGCTGCTGGTTTTTTTTGACAGTGGTAAGTTTTGGTTTTCAGGAAGATGAGTCCATGCCCCCAGCTTTGAAATTACCTTGGTAAAGGAGGCTATTTCTGTCAGCCTGGGTGGTGGATGAGCAGAAGGTCAGAAAAGATGTGTGCCCCTGCAAGGCAACGTTTACGTAAGCAGGTTGGAATATAAGTCAATAAACTCCATCTTCTTAGTCCTGACCAAATCCACCTTTCCAGACTGGTTCTGACAGAAAGCATCATGGTGTAGGATAGGGAGGAGTTAATGTTATGTCAACACTGACTCTTGCTTGGAAACCATCTGTGCTGGGACACTACTTTATGCCTGTGTAGTCTCTTGTCTATTCTGCAGATCAGTCAGGCTGTTCAGAAAACTTCTGTTAATTAAAAGCAAGCAAACAAACAACAAAAACCCAAGGAACCTTCTCAAAACTAACAAAAACCCTTTAGAAACCAGAATACTAGCCCTCTGTTACGGCTGAGAATATTTATTATATTCTTGAAGCCTGACCCATGTGTAGCCAGCAGCACCACTCCTGCTATGGGTTGAGCCACTGGTACCTCACCACTGCACCTGCTGCTCCTGCATCATGCCATGAGGCTTTTGCCCCTTTTGCTAACAGCTCATGTCTTTACCCCCTTGGATGCCATAAGAAGATACTGATAGATACAGGACCTGAATCAGACCTCCTAAATATTGTATGTAGAAAAACTTCTCTCTTTAAAACATAATCAAAAGAAAAAAAATCTTTCCTCAAGGCCAGTGGTCTGATTTGGATCCTGTTAAGATTCCCCTCAGGTACTGTAGACTACAGAAAAGGACCAGAAAAAACAGCTCTATACAAACTGGAGAGAGACTTCCAAAAGCACATAGTGTCTTTATCTGTGCAAGGCCTCCTGATTCTTGTGTTCTCAAATTCCCCATGTCTCTTTGAAATTTTATCTAGAATGCAATTTCAGTTTTTGGTTTTCTTAAAATTGTCATACTTACCTTGTTTCTAAATTTCACACCGCGTGTATTCCAGGCAACTATGATAGCGTGAAGAAAGGAAAATGGATAAACATCAAATCATAAGCGTGGGTTTACCAACTGTCCCCTAAAGAAAGTGTGTAACTGGGGAGTAGATTCTGTGATTTCTTCACTTCTCTAGCGCACCACTAGATGGCAATCTTGAGGAAGGATTGGGATTTTTTTAAACGTAATAATCACCACCTGTAAAAAGTTAGCCGTCTCTCGGAATTTCTGCCGTTCTTGCTGCAGATGCAGACGTACGTCTCTAAGGGGGTTTTTCTGCAGCATATCTGACTCAAATGTATGGCAGCAATACAACCGTGTTAGCATTTTGCAGTGCAAACACAGTTGTATCTGTAAGCTGCCTGTGCATTGTACCATCAAGTTAATTCTTAACTTACAGAAAAGGTGATGGCTTTTCACTTACTTCATTCCTTTCATAATTGAAGTCATATGCCAGCTACCTAATTTCTACTTATTTACCTAGTTGTTACAGGAGGGGCAAAATATTTTAAAATTTTATTGTTTGGGTTTTTTTTTTTCTTTTGCGTGTGTGTATCATTTTCATCGCTTTGTACAATGAGGATTTGTACAAAGTTTTATGCAAGTGAGACAGGAGAGAACAATATTTGTATAAGCCCTTTTGTGTGCTCTACCAAACAAGATCTCAGTGGGAGATCATAAAGAAGAAAACAGCTGTTTCACATATTCCCTCCAGCAACAAGAAACCATTTCATACTTAAGGCAGTCTTTGTCAGCTCAGACAATACTTCTGTGGAACTGCTGCTGTTCTCTACTGCATTTAACCATCACAAGCTACTCTAATTTTCAGAGTATGAGCCCTTGGTCAGCCTACAGGTTTTAAGTTTAATAATCCCATGAGGAATGAACTCCTTTTGAATGACAGATGCACTGCATCTTTTACTTGTTTGACAATATAATGTGTTCAGTTTTCCTTCACCTCTGAAATATGTAAATAGAAGATGTAGGGCTGAAGTGCATACCTGCATCTTTAAGTCAAACAAGTTCCTTCATTTCACTGAATTATCAGGGGATGTCTAACCTTAGAACAGGGAAGATGACAAACAGGGATTTTGAAGAAAGACCTTGGCTTGAGCTTGTGTGCTTGATGTTGCTCCTAGTACTGAGGGAGGCCGTTCTAGAAGGTAAGTAGAAGGCTAAGAATCCCACTGCCTTCTGTAATGACAAATCCTTTTGGAAAGGAATCCTGAAAACCCTTCACGGTATTGAGAAATGGGAGAAGGGGTTTATCTCCTTGTAGAAGTAGATCTGCAAGAAATGTCATCAGCTCTGATGTATTCTTAGTATGATAAAGATCTTGACTATCTTTAGATCACCCTTGGTGATAGGAATGTCATTCTACAGTGCTATCTTGTTTCTCCTTTTCATCTCCTATGTTTCCAGGGTTTCTGGAAGCCTCCTTCAGGTATGTTTCAATGTTGGAGGTCTAATTCCCATGTTGCAGGTTTGTTTTTTTCTAAGCTCGGGGCTTCTTTTTGAGTTACTGTTATAGTACTCAGTACATTTGCAGATGATCACCGTTTCAAGAACAGCCATGACTTCAAGGGCCAAGAGGCTGGCTGGTTTATTATCTATCGTTGCAGAACAATGCAGCGAGTTGCTCTCTTAAACAGTTACCTGTACAAAAGAAAATAGACAGTTTTTGTTGATTAAGTGGTGCTGGCCATGGCAGCCAAGCCAGAGGCTGAATGTGTTATCTCAAGCCATCTGGCATGCCTTGCTTCCATAGTCCAGGAAGGTTGATGCTTGCCAGGTGCCTAGAGCAGAGTCCATCCTGAGATATCCTCCTGATGATCCCCAGTAGGAAAATGGGGGTTATTTTTGTATTTCTTGTATCATTTCCTTGTATTGCAGCATGAGTTGAAAAGGAGCAAAACTTCATGTTTGGTATCTGTAAGCATTCTTTGTTCTTGTCACTTCTAGTTTTTCATTTTTAGAGAAGTTTCTAATGGAAGTCACCCTTTTGTTTTAAAAACATACCAGGATTGCTGAAGAAGAAACAGCTGTTGTCTGCCCTGTTATTGATGTTATTGACTGGAATACATTTGAGTACTTGGGAAATGCTGGTGAGCCACAGATTGGTGGATTTGATTGGAGGCTGGTCTTTACTTGGCACAGTACCCCTGAAAGAGAACAAAAACGGAGGAAGTCCAAGACCGACGTGATCAGGTTAATTTTTATACATCCTGTGAAACTATGAATGTGTTTTTGATTTCACCTGAAAATGCCACATGCTGAAAGATATTTGGGAAATGAACATATTACTGAAAATTATGTATTTTCTTTAGTTCCCCTTTTTTTTTTCAAAATATCTCCTGCTTACCATGCTCCTGGAAAAAGTATTGCGTTAAAAGCTGAAATTCCTGTGTCATCTTCCATATGGACAACTTATTGCAAAGTAGTCTCTTGACTCCTCTAGGCAAATTCTTACAGATGCTTATCAGCATGGAAAGAGTGTAACTGATTAACTAATACTGGAGGATGTCCTCTGTGCAAAGCAAAGAGCTTCGTGTTGTAAAAAATGTATCATGGGCAACAATGAAAAGGGAAAAAGAATCACTAATCTGATTAAGAAGGTAAAAGTAGTTTTGAAGACTTTTTTTTTCTGTGCTGTAATGATAGTTGTAGTTCACTGTGCTATTTTCAGAGGTGAACCATTTTGCCAGTTCTTT
Source organism: Monarcha castaneiventris obscurior (assembly GCA_026261815.1). NCBI lineage: Eukaryota > Metazoa > Chordata > Aves > Passeriformes > Monarchidae > Monarcha > Monarcha castaneiventris. Next base: position 8,001,733 of record JAMPIT010000388.1, read on the forward strand.
ACTGGGGTGAAACAATACACCTGCTATCCACCATGGTTTCTTTGAAGGGCTAACTCTCAGAGCTCAGGCCAATGTCTTCATTATTGGTTTTAGTTTTGTTTTATTTTAAGACAAGATGCCATCAATTGGTATTATTTGTCACTCTAAGTTGTATTTTTAGGAGAGGTGAGATAATAGAACAAACAAGGCATCTGGAAAATGGGAATGGTAGACAAGATCCTGATAGCTGAGCATCTGCCATGTTCAGCCTATCCCCATCTGCTATGGAAGTTGCTGTATTTCAGCAGTTTATTGCAGTAAATTAACCTGTTTGGCATTTTTAATACTGTGATTTTGTTCATACTTTTATCTGTTATTGCATAGACCACAAAAAATACGGAATTATTCATTTTTCTGTCTTTTCTAGGTTGCTTATCATGATAATAACACTCAGTATTTCACAAATATTTATGAACTTATCCTCAACTGAGTGAACTTTCTTTTAAATGGGAAAATCGAGGTAGTAATTTAGACTTTCTCAGCATGTATTAGTCCACATCCTTAAAAAAAAACTAAATGGAGTAAATATTTTTAAAACATTTAATTCAAATATGATGCTTTTTTTTCTTCATATAAGAATTATCTTTGACATGCCAAGAAGAGAATGATGAGAGATAAAGTTTCATGGTAGCCTGAGGACTGTGAGCTCGACAAGTGTCTGGAGAAAGCAGCAGTGCTGGGAGTGGTGTCACCAGCAGCTGGGTTTGGAAAGATGAGATCTGGAGGGGAACAGAGGGACTTGACTGGTTATGGAGTTCGTTATTTTTCCGTCTGTCTTGTCTCATCTAATTCCATTCTTCGAAACAACATATGACAGTGTGAGACAGTGTTGCTTCAAAAAGATAGCTGGTAAAGTTAGTTTTGACAGATTAAGAGTAATTGATCACTGCATCTCACATTTGTTTATATTTACCTCAACAGCAATTTAGTAAAATTCACCAAATGTCAGCTGAACTTAGTTCTAATCAGCATTGTATACTTGGCACTTTAAAGAGAGTCACCCTAGGAACAATATTGAACAAATGCAAATCTATGCATGTGTGCACACTCTGCCCTACTGAAAGTACATCCCTTACGTGCACTGTCACCCTGGGCCTTGTGCTTTTCAATGAGGAACCAGTTATGACTCCTGATTTTACTTTTTTTTCCTCCCCCAAACTTAGTAAAAAATTTAAGAACATACAGAGGGGTAGATTTTCTTAGAAAGAAAACAAAACTCTTTAGGAGCTATATTTACTTAATAATTGATGTCTGAGAGTTTTTTCAATTGATATTAGTGGGATCAAGAATGCTTTTTTTAATTACTAAAGCACATGAGTTTCTTTGATTATTACCTAAGTGAAATAGATAAGGATACAGCACTTAGAATTTCAGAGCCAACTAATACTGTTTTGTCACAAGAAAGCTAATGTTCTGTTATGTGAAGAGGCTCTTCATTTACACACAAAGACACTGCAATAGGAAAAATTTATTTTAACACAATATTTTTACATTCTGGTGCTTGTTTCAGATACAGTTTTTCATTACAAAATTAAATTCAAATGGCCTCATAATAATTGATAAATTACTGACTGTTACTTTGTATCCAGAAAAGACTGAGAAATAGAAAATAAAAATATATTGTATTTTTTATCTGTTGTATTGGTTTAATATTTTTTCTTTTTATTCAATTCAGAGTTACTATCTTTTTTTATAGGTCTCCAACCATGGCAGGTGGATTATTTTCTGTGAGCAAGAAGTATTTTGATTATCTTGGTTCCTATGACACAGGAATGGAAGTCTGGGGAGGAGAAAACCTTGAATTCTCATTTAGGGTAGGTGGCTTAATTGAAAGTTTCTTTTCCTCAGAATACAACAAGTTCCTATTTCTTTCTTCATGCCCTTTTACTTAATGAGGTAGCTGCAATGTAAGCAAGTGTTAAGAAAGGAGTATTTTGGAAGGTGTTTATATGAATCTTGTTCTTACACTTTAGGATAGCTGTGTTTCCCTTCCAAATAGCCATTTTAAAGCAATTTTTAAAAACATGTCTTTGTTTTGAGCTCTAGTATAAAATGTAAAAAGGAGTGTGATACTAGTGGGTGAAGTTTACGTCCTGCAGCTTGAAGGAGGTCATTGGGAAGATGATTTATAGTTCTTTGATGTGACTCAGAGTTCTTGCTGTGGTTGCTGGAGTGAGCAGTTCCCAGTGGGGCAGGAGAAGGCAGCCCCTGTACTAACTTTAAGGCTTTATTCTGTTTCACCTGAGAAAAAGTTTATATAAAGGTTATAAAGGTGGGAGGGAATATCTCCAGTAACTGTAGACCTGTACCCCACAGGAAGCTGGACCAAGTGCTCAGATGTGAGGCAGATAGCTGTAATGAAAAGGATTTGCAGCAGGAAAAGCGAGGAGACACAGGACAGTCCAGACTGGTTATCAAAGCAGTGTTGTCCTCCTCATCTCAGCTGTTAACCAATGCTGTGGCTGCTTCCCACTGAGCTCTGGCTGCCTGTGGTTTGCCTCATATCACACCTGGTTCATTGCAGCCATCCAGTGGTGGATGTAAGAGGGAAGCTGTAGGGCTGCTTTTGGCTTTCAGGGAGTTCATAACCTGTTCTCCTGGATTTCCTGTGTCTGTTCTGCCCATCATCTGTTATATTTGATGGTCGTGTTTGCATTTCTGTGAGTCATTGAATTGTGGTACAGGAGGGTTTTTGTTTCTTTTACCAGGTGACAACAATTTCAGGGATAAAAGGCATTTTAATGTTACAAAACCACTTTCTTGAGAAAGGAGGCATCAGCAGACTGTTTTTCTTGATGTCTGTGTGTTAACTAGAGAAGCATGGAGTCTTCCTAGCTGTTGTTCTGGTCTCCTGCTGCCTGAAGAGCAGAAATCGCAGAAAAGAGGGTATAAAAATAAGGAACAAAAATTACTAGGAATGATAACAAGAACATGCCTAGAGTTGCTATGGTTTCTCTCTGGGGGGAGATTTCTCATCTGGAAATGCTGTTTGATCTGAGTTCATGACCACCTCCTTTTTCACTTAGGGAAAAGTTTCTGGCACGTAAGCCCAAACACAGCTTATCTAGTAGTCTTGGTCTAGTTCAGCAGGCCTCCACCTGAAGAGCAAAGCAGTTGAGCTACCTCCATCAGCCCTGTGACCCTCTGAAACAGAAGTCTTTGGTTCCAGTGTGTCCAGAACTGCAACTCCTTGTAGAAAACCTCTAATACGGCACACTTGGCATGCAGTTCTTGGCTTTCTGCTCTTCATGTCTTGCTTTTGGGGAGACCAAGGCTTGCAGGCAGCCTGACCCCTTCCCTTTGATGCAGAGTGCCCCAGCACCAGCTGCTGCTTTAGACCCAGCCTTTCATTGCCATTGACCTCTATGAAGCTCTGGCAGCCAGTCTTGTTTTATATGTCAGTGATTCCCCTGAGCCAGGACTCTGTGGGGTGCAGCAGCATGTATGAGCAGTGCCTTTAGTCCTTCAGCATGCAGGACTGTGGTCTCCTCATGGGACAGAGGGAGCATCAGAGGCAGTCCAGCACACAGGAGAGGCACAAAGGGAGCAGCAGAGTCCCCAGGAGGCAATGCACCAGCACGCTGCCGTGCCCTGCCGGGGCTAAGCCAGCACGTGGGTGCAGGTGGATCAAGCAACTCCTGGGAGACAAATGATTTAACAGGACAGACTGTGCAATGGCCAACAAATATGCGTGGCCATGCCAATTTTCCTAGTGCAGATTGCCAGTAGCATCTGGGCATTTGTACACAACATGCTTTGCTCTGTTTGATTTGGAGCCCTTGTACTTGTGCTCTGTGTGGTGAGGATTTTTGTGGAAGAGAGGAAGTGCTATGATGTTGTTTAACTGTGTTCTTTCGGGTGCCCACAGTGTTCCAAGAGGTCAGAAGGGATAAATCATTGTTAATGTTGTTGTCCTTTTGTTTTCTAGACCTGTCAGACCTGAAAATTAGGAGAAGAGCTACTCAAAACCACTGTAAATTAATTTATTGTTGTTCTCCTCTCTGAAAATACCACTCTCTCCCAATGACATGAAAAGACTTGTCCTCAGGCCTCTTCTTTCTTGCACTTTGATTATTCTGAACTGAAGAAATTCTCTGTGGTTTTGAGAGGTGCAACAAGGACAAAGCTTTCGCTAAAAGCATGATGACTAAGAGAGATGGAGGCTACGTGCTGAATGCAGAATCGAGTCAATGTACCTTGATTTTGGATTGCTTAATGCTATTTGGCTGGATAAAATTTCACTTCATGGGCATAATGGGCATTGAAACTCCTCTTTCTGAGGGATTCAAAACATGCTCTTTCATCTTCTCCCTCTTGTACTCAGAGCAAAGGGAACCTGGTTGCAGCTTCCCTCCCCTCTCTACTCTTGGTCCTGCAAGTGGCACTGCAATGTAAGTTTGTTTCTGGACCAAGGCTTAATATGCCTGTGGTCTGTCCTTCAGCCCACCATGTGCAAAAAGGCCTTTCTCCTCAGAAATGTTATTGCCCATGAGCCTGGATGATATGCTTCAGAACACTTGAGGTCTTCTCTTTTCCAGTATTTTTGTATTGTTTCTTTTTGTCTGGATCTGGAACTCTGTCTTGCGCTGAGAGCAGCCAGGATGGGTCCATGTGTTTGGGGTACCTCTCCACCCAGCCAGCTTCCAGCAGATTGTGCATGAGCACCACAGTGGGGGCTCAGCCACAAGTTGTCAAGAAAAATTGTAGCAGAGAGAGCAGCAGAAACATAGGGTTTTCCACATTTTGCCCTTTTTTAGGATGTTTAGGTATCCTTTTTATGTTTTTTATTTCTTTCTTGCAGATAGTCTTAAAATGTTAGCATGAGCTGGTAGAGCTTTTATTCGTTAGTGTCCATTGACCCAGCACTAGGTCAATTGTCCAGAGACCTGGCAGGGATGGTGATCCCAAGGCGAGATCTGAACATTTTCTGTAGGTTTTCATAATGCCACCATCTGTCTCTGAAAACAAAAGAAAATATGCCAATAGCATGCATCAGGATGAAAGTGAAAGTAAAAAAAGGAATGTCACCTTGTTTTCTTGTTGAAGTGATGGAAAAATGTGCGCTTTTATAATGAGAGCTATGAGTTAGCCAGACCTAGTAAAGAAACAGATCTGCATGTACGTGAGCTTGCAAAATATACATGAAACCTAATGTGCTTTTCTGTTACAGAAGGTTGAACTAGTTTTATGGAAAATCTTCTGCAGAGCCACTTATTTAGCATTTAGTAATCAACTTTAGTTTCTCTATCAAATTCCTTGCTTTATTTTATGGCTGTTCATTTGTTCCTGATTTTATACAGAGGTCATAATGTTTTCCATTAAAATGAAAGTGAATAAACCTTTTGAGAACTTCTTTAGCTGAAATATATTTAATTTTCTTTTGTAATAGGAAGAGGAGATAATTTTTTTACTGTTTTTATGAAATACATAGAATTTAATGAGCAATGCTTAGCAGACTACAGTTATTTTTTAGAGAGCTTTAGTTATTAAAATTTCAGGTGTTATGGAATTCTTTGGTCAGTTTGTTTCATTCCTTTGAAATCATACTTTATCATGGAAGAGCTGAAGCATGTGCTTCCTTCTTAACTACATCTTTATTTCAGTAGTCTTTGTCATCTGTTCCTAATATCTTATTTAAAAGTAGATTGATTTAAACTTACGGTTCTTAATATTTGCTGACAAATCTTGAATGGTAGATTGCAGCTTTAAAAAAGTAATCTTGAATATAGAAATAGTAAGTATGAAAAATATTGTTTTGAAACAAATCTTAAACAAGGAGGTCGTAAAGTGAAAGCGGATAGTTAGTTTCACAGCAGCTTTCAAAATGGCAGTAGTGTAGCTTACCTAAGAAAATAGGCAAATTGTTTAGACGATCAGTACAGAATTCTAGATTTCTTGTATAATTCCTTTAATCATCTTTATTCCACTGGCAAATATACTGTTTCCCTGGAAAGCAGCAAAAAAGAAGGAGAAACCTGACATAAAAAACAAGAAATGAAAATTTTAAATCCAGGAAGTAACAATTACCCAGTACCCCCTATAGTTGAATAATGAATTACCTGTATCTTTAAGGAAACTCTCTGCTTTACAGTTAAACATATGTATTAGAGTGCTTACACCTTGGTAATTAAACACAGTATTGTGCCATGCGTAAAGTCCGATGTTGTTATCCAAAACCAAATCAATGGAGATGACACTCATTGATTTCCAAATTTAGAAATTTGGGAGAAATTCTAAGTAACTTTTAAAAAACCCCTAAAAGTTAGCAGTCTTAAACCAAGTCCTATCTTTTGTGAGCTGAAAGCCTTCATCTTTTTAGATCCCTAAAAGTCCCGGAGAGAGAGGTGGGAAAAGTCCCATCACTGGTCTTTTGACACTGTTAGCAACAGAGCTTTTATTTGCTGCCTCATAGCTTTCACTCCTGCTGTATTCATTTGAATAACATGTAATTAAAAATGTATGTCTTATACAAGAAGGTTGTCAGGGAGCAAACCTCTACGCCTTAAACCTATCCCAGCTAATTTCCTTTGTCTTCCATTTACAAAGGAATGATGAGCTGCCACTTATGCACGGTTGAATACATGAGCAGAATTCTAAATCTTTTATGGAAAGTCTATCAGAGCCATTGGTGACAGCCTCAAATTAGTTCAAGTACAGCAAGATATCCCACCTTCCTCCCATCTGACTCAATTTCAGAAACCTTTTTTCAGGCGCCCTCTAGAAACAGGGCGTCTGCCATGTTGTGGTCACAAACAATATTAAATAGGAAATACCTAGCTGTGCTTTCCCTTCAGGTAATCAGACTTGAGATCAGAATGGGTGATGGGAAAGTGGCTGTGTAGATGAACTGCCAAAAGTCTTTGGTTTTCAGAGGAGAAGAGTGTAATTACAAAAATGTGCACAGAGTGCTGAGGCTAATGGATCCACTTGGTGGTTGTTTCTGGATTTTATCTTACGAGCTGTACATTTCCCGACCTGGGGAGCCAGAGAAGCAGGAGGATGAGCACAAGGGCAGAGTGACGGTTGGCAGGGTTCTGCCAATTCCACATTCAGGTGCAAGTACTTCCTTGGCATCCAGCAGGAATATTAGTTTAGATAGGGGAGGTTGTTTCATTGTTGACTGTTGCACCACTGTAAGTTAATAGAAGTATTTTGCTTTTTCTCTTCGTTTGTTGGGTCTGGGTTACCTTTCCCACCTTTCCAATGGAAAAGATTAGTGTTATTTTATCACCAGGCACCTATGCCTCCCTTCTAGATTGGTGAATGTACAAATGGGAACACGACTGACTGTTCTTCAGTGATATAACAAGCGTACCTCTTTTGTCACGTCAGCTTTCCAGTAGAATATATAGATGATATATAGATCTATAGATTTCTGGTAAGAATTAGTTATCAGCTATTGGTTTCTTTCCAAGATACCTATTTACATGGTAATTTGAAAAAGAAACATTTCTTTTCTCCCTTTTCTCCCTTTTCTCCCTTTTCTCCCTTTTCTCCCTTTTCTCCCTTTTCTCCCTTTTCTCCCTTTTCTCCCTTTTCTCCCTTTTCTCCCTTTTCTCCCTTTTCTCCCTTTTCTCCCTTTTCTCCCTTTTCTCACTTTTCTCCCTTTTCTCCCTTTTCTCCCTTTTCTCCCTTTTCTCCCTTTTCTCTTTATTTTTTATTTCTTCATTTTCCTTTTTTCTTTTCTCTCTTTTTTTAACAATGCCTGCATAACTTATATTGTAGACCACGTCTTATAATGATAAAATAAAACTAAGAAAGGAAATTGCTCTCCAGATAAAACCAGAGATGTGGCTATCTCCTTGTGAACTCAGAGCTAATTACTAAAAGCAACAAGGATGTAATTTTATCCAGTTTAGTCATCAAATGAGACACAAAATTATTGTATGTGTTATTTCTAGTATGGTGTAGTCTTGAGACGGTGTTACTCTTACACAGGCTTATTGTTACTATATCCTCGAGCTTGTAAAGCCTCAAATTAATGATACACACAATTCTTTGCTCAGATATGGCAGTGTGGAGGAAGTCTTGAGATCCATCCTTGCTCCCATGTAGGTCACGTTTTCCCCAAACAAGCTCCGTACTCACGGTCCAAAGCTTTGGCAAACAGCGTGCGTGCAGCTGAAGTGTGGATGGATGAATATAAACAGCTTTATTACCACCGAAACCCACACGCTCGCCTGGTGAGTTCAACTCCATTGGTCCTGGAAATTCAGTAGAATTTGTTTTCAACCTACTAACTATCGATTAAGCTAATATTTAATATGAAGTGCTTTTTATGTTTGTTTATTTCTTCTGAAACTTTTTCCGAGGCATAGAATAAGTGTATGGTATTTAATTTCTTGGAAATAATTAGGAATTCTGTAAGAGCACAAGGTGGTCCACTCTATGTGGACTCATTAAATGAATGAATGAAGAATAATATGAAGTGAGGTGATCAAAGCAAGGAGGAGTTGTTTAGCCTAAAATGTGCACTTCTGTGCCTGATACAGGATTCTCTCAAAAAGAATTACAGACACACAATTAGTGAATGCAAATCAACAAGTTTCAGTGGACAGTAGAACAGCATGGTAACAATATTTAGCAAAAGTACCTGTCTTGTGATAACTGTAAAACTTTGGACTGATACAAAATAAAATAGATTTTTCTGTTTGATTTACTGCTGCACCATATTTAGTTAAAAAAACCCCAAAAAACAACAAAACCAAAATAAATATTAAAAAATATTAAATTAATTAAAATCAGTCATGGGAACTCAGATGAAAATGTTCCTAATAAAATGTTTCAAGTATCAGTTCTGTTGGTTTTGGAGATTCTTTTAAGTTAATGTTTTTATTTGCCTGGAAATGAAAATACAAGATCATTTGTTGCAGAATTTTTAAGGATGATTACTGCTGTGAAAATTGAGTACGTCAAAACAGTAAAGCAGTGTGCAAATTCATAACTTGGATGTATTTATCATGAGGAGCCTGAAGGCTGGAAGACAGTAACACTGCAATGTCCTCACAGTGTCCGGAAAGGAATTAAATGAACCTCTGGCACGAGGTCTGAAATTCAGGCCCCAAAGAAATCATTGTCTGCTGTTGCTTGTTTCTGGAAGTGCCTGATCTCTCCAGCTTGATGTCTTTGCATGGAAAGGTTTCTAAACATTGCCTTTCTGGTTCTGGGTCTGGGGTGGGCTGCTGGGAACCTGTCTCTGACTGCTCTGGGTAAGAGCCGAGGGACCAGTGTGGGGCACAGGGAGTCCCCAGCTCATTTCAATGGCCAACCTCAATAGACACACCAGGGGAAAACTGCTCTTGAAAACATGAGGCTTTTAAAAGATACGCTGAAGGATGCTGGAGAAGATTAATTTGGTTAGCTTTCATCTTGTGTTTCTTTGGATTAAATTGGGTAATTAGATTATTATAGTCCACACATTTGTAATAATTGGTTTACGTTAACATCATAAAAGCCATTTAGGTTTTATTATCAGTCTGACTTGGAGAGAAATATGGGATTCACCCATAGGCAACGCCAGGCTGATTTCAGCTCGTCATACACAAAAAGAGCAATAAACACTGACAAGTTTTCTTCTAAAGTAGTGGGCATCTTCTGTGTGTAATGACAGAACTTTAACTTTAAAGGATATTTGTGTGTTAGTATTGGAAGTTTCGTGTATTGGCTTACTGTAACACAGTGGATGTAAGCTGAAACTCATGCGGGTTTTTTTTCCACGTATCAAAGCTGCTGCTGCTGGACTTTGGTTTCCATAATACTCTGTTCACCACTTGATGCAGAAGTTGAGTTCAGACCTTTTTACTTCATCAAACCCAAATATTCAGTTCTGTAGCGTAACAGGAAAATAATTGATGCTGCAAAAATTGGTTCCGTGAAGTTTCGCTTCAAGATTAATGTTCAGACCTCAGAGCTAATATGTCATGGTGTTTGTTTATTCAAACAGGCATCTCTGCCTCTGCTTTACATCTGCTTTGTGTTTTCAGTGGTATTTCCACAGCTTTGAGAAATGCAAATACATTTGTGGTTTGATGTAAGAGTGCATCAAGTGACCTGTAAAAATCTGGGGGCTGCTAACGCTATCTCATGCCTGACTCTCTGAAGTCCCTAGTCAATACAAAGAGAGGCTTTTGAAGACAGACATAAAAAGATGTGAACTCTGCTCCAATCCATAGACAGGGAAAAATCTGCAGTGAAAGCTTTTCTCTGGAGGTTTAAGATTTCATACTACCCATCCCCCAAAAGGACGAAGTTCAAAGGATGCATTAGCAGATTTTACAAATTTCATCACTTAAGTGTAAAACTGTACAGGTAATTTGCAAATGGATGGTGTTATAATTTAAAATCCTCAAGATTCATTCACTGCTTTTGAGATTTTCAATTATCTATCTAAAGGAAGTTTTATTTTCCAATATACCTTCTCAGTCTCCAGCAATCTGTATTCAAGGGCTTTCTCACTTGCAGATTCAGGGAGTTTTCTCAGACAAACTGTCTTCTAGAATATTTTAAAGTTTTACTTGCACAGTTCCAATTCCTTTTTGTCAACATTTAACAAATGTAAGGATAATGAAATCAAATCCAGCACCCAAACATGGTGATTTTTCCTGGCTAGAAGTCCTACTCATCACTGTAGCATACGGTTCCTAATAATGTATACAGATAATTTAAAAGAGAGCATCTGTTCTGGATTGGTTTTTTAAATCTTTTTTTTAATCTTTTTTTTTTCTTCTTTTTTTTTCTTCTTTTTTTTTTTTTCAGGAACCATATGGAGATGTGACAGAAAGGAGACTTCTACGAGAGAAGCTGAAATGTAAGGACTTCAAATGGTTCTTGGAGAATGTATATCCAGAACTTCACGTACCCGAGGACAGACCAGGCTTCTTTGGAATGGTACGTGGCTGCTGAGAAGGGGGCCTACTTGCAGTTCTCTGAGCTCTCCTACTAAGTCAGCGTGAAGGTGTTTTTGTGCCAAAATTAGTTTGGGATTTTGGTAGAATTCAGTTAAAATTGGTAGACTTTAAAATGTGGTTTCTATCAGAATCTTTATTTAAGAGAATTCTGTTTATGAAGGAGTTCTGTGACAGAGTAGGAGAACAGGTAGTGTTGCCAGGAATTACTCCTTCTAAGTGACATCTTGGGACTGTTAAAGGCAGCAAAGGATGAGGTTTTTATTTCTTGAAACATTGCATAACAAAAAAAGAGAACAGTAAAGTGTTTTATTTTAGTTGTTGAACTGAAGAGAAAAAGAGTGTGCTTTGACGCGTGTTCGTACATTTTGTCTGATGAAAACTATGATGCTCTGGTGATGGGAAAAAGAGCTGGTGCTAAGTGCTTCCAGATCATAGGGGATTCTGTGTATCAAAACCAACATGTTAATTTTTAATCTGGAGGTCACTTTAGACCAGCAAGGGTTCACAGGCAATGGGTTCAATATCAGAATCCTCTTCTCATTTTAAGAGTTGACAGCTCTTTATGCTTCTTGCAGCTTACTAATAAATATAAACTATAGCTCCATGTGTATCCATAGCTCCATTACTGTAATCTCATTTGGAAGGGATGAAGGCAGAGATGTTGCAGCAAATACCTGTTTTGTCTGAGAAATCACCAGATACCTGCTGCATGTTGGGAACACAAAACTGCACCTTTCTGCCAGGCAAAGATGTATCAAATACCTTCCTGATTACCAATGCCACATTGACTTAAAATACTTTTGTTGGTAACTTGATCACTCTGCAGATCCAGCTAAGCTGCATTCCCACACTGCTGCATCACATCCAGCCCTTGTCTTGCTGCCATCTGCCCTTCAGTTACTCAGCCTCTGCTGAATCTCCTTCAGGAATAGGAAAAAATCTGATCTCTGTGGACATACAAAACATCCAGGAACCAAGTCTCCCCACAGTCTGCCCTAACAGCTTTGTAACTTACTGACTGAAAAAAGATCCTAGTGGGGAAATGCTGTGGTTTACCCTGGGGAACTGTATTTCCCCTGGGGAGCTGTGGGAGTTCCCACAGGGAGTGCACCAGCTGTCAGAAAAGCCCTTAGGAGCCTCTGGGAGAATTGCCACCCTCCTCCATTTGTCTTGGAGCTTGCAGGAGAGGTGGTATCTGTGTGATCACTGGCGTGGAAGGTATTACCCACCATTATCCAGTACCTTGAACAAACCCTGGTGTACAACATTGGTTCAGTTTTTGCTCTTTTGTGCTGGATTTCTACTGACAAGGTCTGAGACAGTTGAAGCAGTAAGATATTGTAAGACTTATCTTCCGGGAGCATTTCAGGAATTTTATCCTTCCCTCCACCCCCGTCCTTCCCCCTCCAAAAGAAAGGGTTAGACTGGTGCCAGTGATAGTGTTTCAGCCTCCTAGGGAAGAGAAGGGATTTGTGCAGTTTCTTTTATGATTTAATTGTCATTCTCAGGCAAGGGGTTGACAGTACCTAGAAATAATAACTCTTGTTCAGAGCTGCTTGAGGTTTCTAGAGTGTAATTTAGGTGTGCTCTATATATTTCTCTAAAAACAATTCATAAATGCTGTCATCTAGTCGTGAGCATAATAAGAATACACCACTTTTTGGGGGGAGGAAGAATTTAAAATGTGATTGAAATACAGTTGTAATCTGAGAAACTGAGAGCACAGAAGTGACACCTACTGATTCAGCTGATTTGTGGATATTGAGTCCCATCTGCTAGCTTCAATGAATCACTGATGGTGTTCTTTACTCCCGCCTTAGCTGTGTAGTGCTTTTCTGGTCCACAAAAATACTGTGTTTTAAAGTGTCAGCTTTGGTAACAGCTCAACTGAGTGTGAGGTTATTTAATTGTTCAAACAGAATATGGGGATTTTTACCTCCCTTAAAAGTCATTTTACTTTTGAACTGAAGATGAAAATATTTCTAAGATTACCCATACATCAGCCATGTGTTATTCAAACCGAGTCAAGAATTATTGAGCAGTATTCGGTGCTGTGGACTGACAAACAGATTCTTGTGCTACATTTTTTTTCTTGATACATAGATAAAAAGATCCATACTACCCTTGATTGTCTAAAAGGTTAGCCGCCTAAAGTTTTACTTAAACATACTGAATTATGAACCATTTTGCCTGAGATATGATTGCATTCCTGCAAAAACAGCCTGAGACCTAGAAATGAGATAAAAATCTTCTTGCTTCTTCCTGGGCTTCATGCAGCTTTGGAACTTAGTGGGATGTGAACCTTTTGACTTGAATAATTTCTTTGCAGGGGCAGGAGGGAGTGAAGCTGGTTTTAACCCACTGGTAACTCAGTGGGTTAAAATAATATGTCAGCGCTTCTGGAAAGGCTGATAATACCTTTTAGAGCACTGATGTCTCTTTTTCTGGCACAGCATCTGGTTTGACCATCCTTGAGCATGTACTCACCTACTGGCAGAGTGTGTGCTGTGCCTGTGCTTTGGCAGGTGTGAAATTGTAACAAGACTTGAGAGCCCCAGCTCTGCACAGATTGCCCACCCAGACAGCACAGACTAGGTCATCTTACAAATCCTAACTACCCTGGGAGGGGATGGTGTGGGCATCTGTAGGAAGAACTTGGAGCCAGCTGGTGTGCTCAGTACTAGTCAGTCTGGTGACATTGCTGCATTGTGCAGCTGGATGAAGATAGAGGAATTGGGCAGCTCTGTGATCTTTTCATGTTATTGGTGACTGTGGAAAGGCATGGCTGCAGGGCAAGGGAATAGCCAGGGCTCTTCTCTCTTCTAAGGTACGTATTAGGTGTTGCTGGCATTGAGGTGCATATCGGAGGATAAAGAGTATGGTCAGTCAGTGAATTTGGCTTTGAACTTGCCATCAAGATTGCTTTTAAAAAAGAGTGGTGACACAAAAATCAGGATTTTGCTCTAATTTTCTGTAAGTTTGATCACTTGGCAGTGAGACCAACTATGTTCTGACACCGTACATTTTTCTTTGTTCTTCTCAGTTTCTAGCTGATATTTCTTCCAGCTGAATGTGAAGCAACTAAGCTGATAGATGTCTGTTGTGACTTTCTATCCAGTTGCTCTTTCTGCCATCTATCTGTAAAGGCATCTGTCACTGACTGAATCAGCTGGGAAATCAAAAACTTGAATTTTTCTTTTGACAGCTTCCTTCCCCATTTTCCTCCACGACCATCTAATTTTCATTTCCAAGTGCTCACTCATAATTTTCTTTTAATTTTGACTAGATATAACCTTAAAAAAATTGGAAGGAAGATGTTAAACTGTGCCTTTAAAACTATGAAGAATTTTGTTTTGCTGCATCATGAAAGAGAACATTATTTAAATTATCTAAAGAACACATGATATATATGGTCAGGCTTGCAGAAGAAGAGAGCTATGTGGTTTAAATTACATAATCAAAGATATTATTGAATGTCTGGTGTTCCAAGTTCTCAGAGGTGTTGGGGTCCCTTCTCTAGCATATACCTCTAAAACTGCACTATAATCCAATTTGTAGAGCTGCCACTTGAGATTGAAATGGTAGCCAAGATTAAGACTGACTAGACCTGGACATTTTATACCCATCACAGGAAAATATGCACCACTTGATTGGCTGTACAGCCTCTGTAAGGTTGAGAGAGGCTTTTTAAAAGGAAGTGGGAGAAATTCAAGCATTTGACAGTAATCTCAAGTGAACATACCATTGTTTGAACCACATGCTTACATGTTTTTGAGCCTCCCAGGGAGATCTGGACTTGCTGGGGTGAGCCAGGGAATCCAACAGCAATTGGAAGTCTGGTTCCTTCAGAGGATTTTAGTCATCAGTGTTGTATGCCTTTTCAGCATCACCCTTAAGAAGTTAACAGGTGATATGAAAATAGCATTCACTCAATAGAATCATTCCCTGTGTCTGCTTGGATTACCTTTGAGGTAAAATCTTATGCTTGATTAGTACTAGTGAAGCTGTTTGGCTTGCTGCAAATTCATATTTTACTGCGTCCCACGGTATCATCTGTCCATATCACTAATAGATCAGCACCACTGACACACTGGAAGAATAAAGAGGATTCTGATCTATTTTGTGGATGTAGAGAAAGGTTGGCAGTGATCCACTGGCCGTATTTATCAACTAAGGTAACGAAGTTTTAATGTCAAAAATCTGTTGTTGATGGTTTGTTTACAATGGACTTCATCTTAAAAAAATGAAAGCCTAAACTAAGAATTATTCATAGAATGCCATCTGTATTGTGTAGTTATATGCAAGAGTCCAGATATTAGGAAACAACAGATTTAAATTTCTCCAAGCAGTAAGGGATAAGGTCTAAGATGAATATCTCAGTAGTTGCTGTTTATTACGTCTCAGCCTCCAAACAGTGGTAACTAAATGGCACACAGAGTAACACCAGCAATGTTCAAATAGGAAGCACATGTTGTAGAAAGACACAGCCAGTAGTCCTGCATGGGTAGAATGTTGTAGATCTGAATGATGTGTTTCAACGGCAAGGTGATCAACATTTTTTCTTGCTTCTGTTTCTCTAATGCAGCATTCTGCAAAAGAACTAAGGTAAGTCACAGAGAAAATTTTGTTCTTTTGCATGACTTGTTTATGGTGGATGTGGGAATAAACATAGCTTCAAAAATGAGTGGATGATCACTGTTTTGATAGAGCTGTTGCACGTAAAAGAAACTTAAACTGTATATTCTCATTTAAGAGAGAAATATTTCACAAGTTCTCATACTTTGTTTCTGCCTTAGAACAGAGGGCAGGTTTGTGTTTTTGTTTGTGGTTTTTTTTTTTTATAAATGGTGCTGCAGCCAGATTTTCAAATCTTTCTGTGTCATTTCAGATCAGGTAATTTAAAAGCTTTGAACATACTATTCCCATTAACTAGATCTTGAATACCTATTGGGCTTCCTGATGTAGTGTGGGTAGGCATTGTCTGACAAAATAGAAGAACCAGGTCAAAATATGGATCATGTACGTGTAGGAGGATGTCAGCACTTATCACAAGCATTTATGCATGAAAGAGAAAAAGGAGAGAACATACATGGTAACACCCTGGAGTACAGACTCATGTTCAAGCCATCTGAAATGAAGCTTAAGTTTAGTAAGCTTTTACACAGCTTTTGTTGTGTGTGTTTGGGCATTGAGTAACATGCATAGGAGAGTTACTGTAGTTCTGGTGGTGCACTGCATTTTCAAATAGATTATTTAAAATTTCAGACCCCAAATGGGAGCTCACGCTTGAGCACATGCCAAGGGCTGATGGCAAAGAGCAGTAGTGAAGGCATTGGATTGCCTGGAAGGGCACCATGGATAAGGGCTTTGCTGCCCTTGGAGCCAGTAGACAGTCAGGCAAAGTCATACATTATTGAACATACTAATGGGAGACCCTCTGGTCCTGAAGACAGCTGCTGACAACAGCAATTGTAGAGATAAAATTACCATTTTATGTGGTTATGACTTTTAAGTTGATGTCTCCTGATGTAGAATGTAGAAACATGAGAAGCTTATTGTTTGGTTTATGTAGTTCCATGGTAGTGTTAAAAATAGTCTGTGTAAGACGCTTCTCTTTCCTGTTTTTCTAAGTGAAATTCTTGCCTCCCATTAGAAAGGTAAACAAAATGTTTTCTTTTGACTGTTCAAGGAGGGTTACAGTGGTCTAATGTGGGAGTGAGCACAAAGCAGTGGAAAGATGTTGGGTAGCACTAAAAGTAGAAGTTGGCAAAGCAAACATAGATAGAACACAAGTGTTTAATTTTCCAGCTTGTGTGGTTTGCTCTGTGGTGGGTTTAGGCCCTGCAGGGTTCGTCTTGTTTGTTTGGTTTTAGCCTCCTGCAAACCCTATGTGTTGGCTCATTTTCCACATTAAGAACTCAGGATACGATTAGCATGACTAGGGAAGAGCAGTGAAATTACACCTTGCTGAACTAACTCTTCTGAGATTTACTCTGCTTGTTCTTTTTGTCTGTGATATAATTACACTCAGTAACAGGGGCATTCAGCTTCTTGTTTACAGAGCCTATTCTGCTCTGTGTAATTTCAAATTTGGTTACGTGGCTAATACCAGGAATCAGTGGTTGTTATGTCATTGTGTAGTTTCAGTTACTTTTGCCTCCTGAATACTTAAATGCAAATCCTTGTTAACTAGCCTGCTGTTTTTAAAATTAGCTAATTTACTTAATATTTTAAAATTTAATCTAAATTAGTTATGCACATCTTCTGTCAGAGATCAGCAACGTGAGTAAGGAGCATTTAATACCACACCTAGTGTTTCTTTCCAAAGATATATTTTGCCTACTTTCATGATTTCTGATCCTAAAATCTATCTTCTTGTTCTGCCTCAAGAGGGTACTGGCATCCTTTAGAGAACAAATCCTCCTAACATTTCCCATTTGACAAACTGAGAAAAGTATGTAGTCATCTTTTCATAAGAAAATTGAACAAATAGATCCTGGGGGAAGAAGGCATGGCAGACTCTTTTGTTCTGCGTGAGTTGCTGGCTTGTTGGGTTTCAAAACAGTTTTTCATAGTTTCTACCTATTTCCTTTGCAAATACATTGGAACACAGTGTCATTCCTAGGGGAAGCCATCGTGTCTGGCTGCTTCAATGCTCAAAATCAAGACAGTCCAGACAGTTTTATTTCACTTTAGTCTGAGAGATGTTACCATTGCATCCCTTTGATCTATTCCAGTTAATGTGCACCAGCTTTGGGATGGATCTCAGAGCCCAGCAGGATGGGTGTAGAGTGACTACAGAATATCTTCCTTACTTTAGACTAATATTTTAAAATATTCTTTTGTTTTGATTAGCTGAAGAATAGAGGAATGGAAAACTTCTGTTTTGATTATAACCCTACAAATGAACATCAAGTAACTGGACAGAGGGTCATACTCTACCCATGCCATGGCATGGGACAAAATCAGGTAAGAATAATGTTTTATTGTCGTTTTGACTAACAATTATGGTTGTAGTGTAAGGAAGTGTGGTAAAGTCATTGCAGTTGGGCTGAGAGAATATGTTGCCACAGTAAGGTGACTTTAGATCGAGTTTTAATTCTTACACTAAATGCTTTTTATTTTGATGTATCTTCAGGTCAGTTTTTCTTCATTCTGAGGATGTGTCTACCCAGCCCGGGGAACTCATGCATACCTTTATTATGGCTTTCCACAGAGCTCCTTAACAGGGGTTAATAATACATCAGTGCAGCTGTAGTGCTCACAGGACAGTGTTCCCTCATCTCCAAAACCCCTCTGAGCTTTTGTCTGTCCATGCCTCTAAAACCCTTAAAAATATTGCCAACCTCACCCAGTTCCACCTGTGTCTGTCATCATGCCTCTCCTTGTGGTGCTTGTATAACTGCACAAGAGGTTTTGGACCACATCTTCTCCAGTACTACACTCTACAGAAATGTCCTTCTGGGCTTGGGCTCCACCGTCCTGGAGAGAAAGGGGTTCTCTTTAACACTTCCATTCTTGCTCTCTTGGTTTTAAGTTCTGAAGTTGAAAATGTTGGTGTCTTTCTCTGTGTTGACTGAAACTGTGTGCAGCAGTGGTTAGTGTTGGTGCCCATAAACCTCTCTGTACAATTGCTTGTGGGGCACTGTGCACCAAGCTAGAATGGCCGTTTTACATAGTTTGGAGTGACCACCCTCCAGAATTGAAGTTTGGTATTTGATGTGGGGAGTGTACTTGCCCGTCTATCTTCATTTTTGGCTTCTAACCCAGATTAGACTAAACACAGTACTTGAGATATGGTCTCATCAGTGACAAGTACCAAAGGTCTTGTGAGGCCTCTCGTACATAACCCTATGTCAGCTTGAGTGGCTTGACTGTTTGGGTCCTTTTTTAAGGAAAGTAATCCAAACATTCAATTAGGAATGTTTGGAAAAAGGAAAAAAAAGGAAAACAAAGTTTGGAAAGAAACCAGAGATGTGCCACATAAGCCATGTATCTGCTGTCATTCTGAATTCTGCTTTTAAAAAACCATAAAAGCTCAAGGAGTGTAGAAGTCTGTATTGAGGAGAAACCTTCTTGTATGAATTGCATTTTACATGAGAAAGGGAAAAGAAACAATGAACTTCAGATCTTAAAAGGAAATAGATTTGTTGCAGATAACAAGTTTATTGCCTAAACTACTATAACTGTTTAGTATTATTTATTAGCTCATGTCTGGTTTATGTCTTAAGTTTCCTAATATTTCTGCCCTGAAGGCCAATATGTGGGGGAAGGCAGGAGGAGAATCTTGCGCCATAAAAGCCAAAGCATCTCAATACTGACAGATGTACACCAATTGTGCTAAGCCCCACCTCACCCCTTTTACTCCCTCAGTTCAGTTTCATACCCAAGTTAAGCAAACTTCTGCAGATCTATACAGAAGAGAAGTTAATAATCAGATAACCCGGTCAAGCCACTTTCTTGTAAGTAAGAGCTGATTGCTTTTGTAGATTAAGAAGTATTTCATGTATAGGATTACCTGGTAACATGCCAAAGGTATTTATAGATTTTTTTTTTTTTTCCCTTGCAGATTACAGAGAGGAGAGGGGTTGCATTTTTTGTATTTCTCTGAGCAAAGAGTTTGCTTAAATCTTATCCCCCCCCCCAAAAAAAAAGGTGTAGGATAAAGGGTGAAAGCAAAAGAGAAGTATAATCGAGAGATGAATTGTCACGCGATGACATTTTTACAGTTATGCTTTGTTTAGCTGGCACTAAGAGATTAACTGAATTTACTGGAAGATATCACATCACTGGATATTAATGCTCTTCCATCTCTGCTGATGGTGCATCCGTGTACCTGCGGTAGCAGGCGCCAGGCTGAAAGCAGCGACACTCTGGGAGCTGTGCAAATCGCTCCCTCTGCTGGCACGCAAGCAGGAGGAGGAAGGAGAAGTGGAGAAACTACCTGACTGCAACATAAACCAATAGAGGAAAATATGAGATGACTCAAGAGAACTGTAGAGCCTGAGGAGGGAAGGCCAAACACAGGAAATGGGTAAAACAAGACTAGTGAAATGGACAAAAGGCATGGGTGGGCCGGCAGGAGCCAGGGAGAAAGGGCCAAGGTGACAAAAGACCGTAGTAATTTGGGACAGAGGTTGGGCAACAGGCGATGAGCATGGTAGAGGAAGGAGTAGGACAGGGAGTGAACCAAGCAGAGACAGAATTGGAGAACACTTTAGTGGAAAGGGGCAGGGTTACTGAACATGGGAGATGAGATACCAGTTGCAAATGGGGGCGTGAGTAGGGGCGATAGGTAGTTGCAAGAGAATAAGTGGATAGCAGGAAGAGTTGTGGGTGGGGGAACAGAGGAAGGCTGAAATTAGACAAGATGTAGAAACACAAGTGAGATGGGAAATGAAGTTGGGGCTGCTGGACTTGCAGATCACTTTTCTGGCTCATAAATAGTTGTGAAACCTACCAGCAGGACATTTCTCTCCATTTCTTTCCTATCCGTTCTTGACAGTCGTTCTGGAAAGGTAGCAGGCTGTTCCTTGTGGTGTGAATTCCTTGGCAGGTGACACCAAAACAGTCAGATCTTCCACATTTACATCCATCACTGTCTGCTGATGAAATGATTGTGGCAAGGTTTGGTCATCCTGTAGTATCAACAACCACAGACTTTCAGAGATGTTTACTGACAACAGGCAGCCCTTAACTTTTGTTTGGCCCCTTGGAAGGGAATCTGCCATCCTAATCCCAAACTCTTCCTGCCTTTTCTTCTTGAGTTTGTTCTCATCACTCCACTAGTCACTTATATAGAGCTTTAGCAGCAAACCCTCATTCCAAGGGTTTCACTCCTGTTTCCTGTAGGGGACAACTGCAAAACTCTTTTCACTGGAAACAAATCTCCACTTAGTGACCTCTGAATATCTGTGTGCACTGTGCCGAGAGGAGAGAGCTCTGTGCTCTTGGTTATTTATAAGGTCTAGCACCTTCTCCTGTTTTACATCTCAGTGAATAAAACCACTCTCAGAAAACTAAAGTTTCTGGTAGTTTGTTGCTGTTCTTCCTTGAATCCATGGTCTAATTGAGAGGGTTTCCTTGACTCCTTTTGTGTGAGTATAAGAAAACTAACTGGAGGTTCTTTTTAATTAGCGTGTTCATTATCACAAGAGGGTGAGGATAACGCTGCAGTGTTAAGAGCTGAGCATATATGGAAGAGAGGCAGGAAATACACAAAACACTGGCTACTGATTGCTTGCACCTCAGGCTGCTTATGTTTTGTGGGAGTATCTGCCCCACAGATGAGAATGAAAAGCTTTGAAATTCAACACCAGTAAAGCCCCTTGCCCTTCTTGGTATGGCTGGGAAGCAGTACAGAGGGCACTAATATGTGATGGCAAGAAATCAACCTGATGTGATAAGAGGATGGGAAAACACGGACTGACAATGTTCTTCCCAGAATTCCCATTTGGAGCTGATACATTTGACGTAAATAGCAAGAGGGAAGCAAAGAACTTAGCAAAGCCCTTGGGTTTTCAGCAAGAAAGAGCATCAGACTTGCTAACCTCTCTGCTGGTTCTACCCATCAAGTGCAAACTTTCTCCTGCATGCAAAAGAGCAGTGGCCAGGCACAGAGAAGGATGAGGGTGTGTTTCAGAGTCCAGTGAGGCAGCCAAAATCGGCTGCTGGCCCCAGTAGCAGTGAGACACTGATGCAGCTGAGGCATACCCTGTAGATTGTCCAGAAGCCAGAGACACTGGGAAAAAGGCCTCATCAAGTTTGCCAATAGCACTTAAGGGAATCTACTGATTCTCAGAAGGAATGAATTGCAGTAAGGCTACTAGTTATTCGGCCATGGATTAGTTTGAAAATGCTTCCTTTCTGCTGACAGAATGCAAGAAAAGAGAACTAAAAAACACGATATCTTTTGAGGAGGAAGGGATTTATTCCATGTATTACCAGAGCTTGGAAAAGCCCAAAGCCTGAAGTATTTATTCAGTTTGAAGCACTGTAGGGTAATGAACTGTAATATGTTCATTGAGCAACAAGGCAGGAGTGCTTGGTTGCTAGTACTATAACCCCATTCCTTAAAGTTATCCAGAAATTAACCATTTTATTTGCTGTTCTTCAGAATTTGGTGCAAGTCCTTGAGAGACCATTCAGGAGAGATCTCAGTAGTAAGAAGTGCTCTGAGCTAGTAGCTGCTCCATTTATTCTTGATGCATCCGGTGCAGTCAGCAGCTTGCAGGCTTTCACTTATAATACAAATTGCTAAAGAGTTATTATATCTAATAAATCCCCTAACGAGCAAGGCTCTAAATATGGCTTTGTGAAAGTGGCAGCTGTAAAAAGTGTCCATCCACACACAACTGTGCAGAACTGAGGCTTTTTCTTTATTCACAAGCCATAGGATTAAAATGTATGTCCCTGTAGTTCACTGTGGCACCCAAAGTAGCAGGTTTTCCCTGTGCCAATCAGATACTGAACCTGGGAGCAAAGCCTAAAGGCCAGGGAATAGCCCCTGCCTATTAGGGAAAATTATAATAATAGGACCAATATTCACAGAATTTTATTTTGTTGTTGAGATATTCTTTGCATAAGGCAAATGTAAAGGTAGTGCAACCTACACTGTGGGAACAGATCCTAGCAATAGTTTTCAAAGGAAAATCATGGTCTCCAGGGTCTTATGTCAGCAGGGAGACTTCAAACCTGATGTTGCTTTCTCAAAACACTCATTTCCCTTTGTGGCTGAATGTGGCATCCCTGTGGATGAATGGTGGCAAACAGGTGAATTCTGGAGGTTAGTCACTTCCATCATTGCTGGAAAAGAAAAGCCATGAGGCTCCACATGGTGATGCAGTGGGCAGCGTTGGTCGGTGTATGGCTGCGACAGCCACCTCGGCAGAGAAATTCCTGATTGTGATAATGGGAGGGGTGAATTTAATGAAAAACTATCATTAGTGTAGTCTAGATCAGAGCTCTTACACTTGGAAATGGATGGCTGCAGATTTTGTAATCACACAGTCCTGTTTATACTGAAACTCCATTTCCAACTCCTCATCCAAGGTTATTAGCCTTGGTGGTTGTTAAGGATGTTTTTGTGGTAAGTTCAAGTATATACATTTCTGAAGTGGTACAGCCCCTTTTGCAAAGCCTTACCGTCTCCAGAGGTGAAACAAAAGAAAAGAGGATTCCTTCTCTCACTCATCCTTTTATTGGTCTCTGCTAATGCAGCTGTACTATGGGTAATAAGCAATTTTCTGATGTTTATAAAACTCTCCTCTACTTTATTGAGTATCATCTAAATCAGATCTAAACACACATCTGTGCACTATAGTCATCTAAATTATTTATAAGCGTGCTAAATACAAGCAACTCTCAAACTCTGCTGCTCTTTAATGAAGTCCAAAAGTTGGCAAATGTCCATGGTAAGTATAACATTTTAAGGAAGTCTTCAACCATAATTGCTATAGAAGTGAGGAGTTTCAGAGCATGTTCAGAACACTTCTGTAGAATATTGTACAAGCAAAGAAAGTAAATTGTCTTTAAGGAAGTTTTGTTCATGTTTAAAGGCAGCTGTAACTGATTTGCTTCAAATAATATCTTAAAACTTTAGAGAATAAAATACTCATCACCATGCATCCTTAGTACTGGAAATGACCATTATAACTGAAAATTAACCTGGACCAAACTGCATTTGAACTATGCAATGAGCAACTCCTTAGTTAGAAGTACCATTACTTTGTGATGACTGAATTAAGAAGACATAATTTCAGGCTAAAAACTGTTTCCCATCCTATTTTTAAGGCGGGTCTAGAAAGTGAAAGTCAAATATTACAGTTGAATTTTGTAAATTCTTTAATGCTGGAATGTCTGCTTTCCAGGACATTTATTCAGCATTTCATGCATTTTAAGTGCTACCAGAGTAAAGGAGTGCTGTGATGAGACTGATTTTCTGTAAAATAGTAAGCAGTGGAAGTTAAGGACCCTTGAATATTTCTAGCAGAATTTCCCTTCACAACAGCAACTTTTATGTGTGAACCTAATTATAGTATCTTAGTATATGCTTCTTTATAAATACTCTCTGTGTACATATGAAATGACTGCTGTCCTTTGTTTCTTCTCTTGGGTTTGTAGTTTTTCGAGTACACATCCCATAGTGAAATACGTTACAACACACGACAACCAGAAGTCTGCGCAGCAGTCGATTCAGGGATGGACTACTTGACTATGTACATGTGTCAAGAAAATGTCCACAGCATTCCTGAAAACCAGAAGTTTATTTTCAGAGAGGTAAGTGTGCCTGCTTGGGTTTGGGTTTGGGTTTTTTTGGGAGTGGGTGGAAGGAGAATTGTTGACATTTTTTCAATTTTCATCTTACTGCATACACATCATGCAGGCCACAGCACTGGCACAGGTCTCTGGGAGAAATAGGCTATCTTGGCTTTTAATATCTGAACACAGAAACAGGGTAGCAGGTAAAGAATATTCTAGTCATAAAGAACAGGAAGATGAGAGGAAGGAAAGCACCCTTGTTAACATCAAGAAGGCTGGGAACCTTCTCTCTTGCATGTCACCCCTACTGTCTTCTCCTGAGACCAAAGTGCCTCAATATAACCCTTCCCCAGCCTATGGCTGGCCTACTTTTGCTCTTTTCATTTACTTATTTCCCAGTATTTATATTACCATATATCCCCAATACTTCACACACCACCATTACTTTAGGCTCTTCCCTGCTTTTAAGCAGCTGCCTCTACATAATATTAGAAAAAGCTTGTGTTTAGTAGTTTTGAATCTCTAAAGAAGCTTCTGGATGCCAGAGAGAAAATAAGCTGTGTGAAAAATTATGGGCTTGGTCAGGTTCTGGAATGTTGCTATTTGGCTAAGGGAAAAGGTCACATAATATATCAAAATGGTATATTTACATAATGTGTCTGCATAATGCATCTAAACTCTACAGGCTCTATGGTTGACAAATTTCATGCTTGGATACTACCACCAGTGACTGGTAGCATGGTAAACTCTAGAAAAAATAAGATGAAGATTACTGTCTGTTCCCTTAATCTAGTCCAGACTGAAGCTCATAGTGATATTACTGAATAAAAGTGTTTAAAAGACTGACTTTATAAATGATGTTTCATTTTTAATGCTGACTTTTAACAAAATTTCTCAAGGTCATATACATTAATCCCTAAGATTACATATGTTGGAGGATCTTCAGTCACTTCAAGAAGTAATTGAGAAAACTGAAATTTTCAAATTGAGAAAATGAAAAAATTGAAAAAAAGTTATGGAATGCATCTGCTTCCACTGTACTCCTAACCATTAATTTTATCATCTGAAACTGTAGGAATTACTTTAAATGTTCTTTCTTGTGATCACTTTGTGCCTGTGTGTGATTTGAACGCACTGCTCTGCTCCAATTCCTCTTCTGCTGCTACGCTAAATCAAAACCAGCAGTCCCCACCTTTCAAGGCAAGTGAAGGGTGAGGTGTCAGCACCACATTTCTCTTGCTTTGTGTGTGGCAGCATCAGACAGCTGTCCTTATGGATGGAGCATAATCAAAGATTTGAGCAGCCTTCCCAGCAGCCTGGCAAGAATTAAGTTCTTGCTGACACTGAGTCAAAAATGAGTGAGATGGATACTGATTAATCCACTCAAAAATTTGAATTATCATGACAAAACCAGGAAAGTCATTCAGCAGCTGAGTCTGTCAGCAAGCCTGTGAGCCAGCACACGGTGCTGGGCATCAGGAGCTGTGGCTCAGGATGCAATTAAGTGCAGCATTCCTGATGATGGAAGGAGCAGACTTCCACAGGAGTCAGGGCTATGCTCGGAAACAAGGCGTTGGCATTTTGCTTTTAAAGCTGCTAGAGGCTTTGGGAATGCCTGCATATGGGAGTGTCACCCAGGCCAAAGGGATGGCCTCAGAGCAGGGCAGTCCTCCATGGCCGGCTGCACTGCCCTTTTGCAGCTCGCTGTCCTAGCTGACAGTGCTCCTGGATTGGAATGAAAGGCTTGAACTGGAGATCACTGTAAGAAAAGGGTCTGAAGTCTCAAAATGTGCTCTTTAGGGAATTTGACTGTGGAGGCCTGTCAGACCTTACACCTCTGGGGCACCTGTACTGCCCTTCAGCAAGTGAACTCTACACACATCTGCAGGCAAGGGGCATGCTTAGATATTTTTACTTTTTCCAACACAAATACACCCTATGAAGAGACAGGAAAATTTCTGGCTAAAAATATGTCCAATATTTACATTTAATGAATAATATTTAACTTCTACTTACAAGATGTGCAATAAATTGATAAATTTGGGTAATGCTTGTGCTTGGCTTTGATCTTTTCAGCCATGTTCTGGTCCAGTAACAAAAGGCAATGAAAGCGAATGAAGTTAGCACATTCTTTACAGGCTGAGATGTCACTTCATGAGTCACTCTAGAGCAATGTTTATGTACGTTTTCCTAAGCTTAAAAGCAGGATCTTTTGATAAAGTTTCAGAGATCCTCAAGTTAGACTTCACTTTCAGGCTTTGCATGACCCCATTGGAAGGACATGTGTGATATTTATTTGTTGCAGATGTCTTCTGTTACTTTAAAACACAGTGATATGTCTGCAGTTTTTGAGACCTGAAAAGCAAACTTTATTTCTCTCTTTTGCAGGACGGGACCTTGTTTCACCCACAAACCCAGAAGTGCTTGCAAGCCGAGGCAAACGCTTACAATGGGAACCCAGCACCATTGTTACGACCTTGTACCAACTCGGACTACCAAAAATGGTTCTTCAAAGAAAGAAGTTGATCCAGATGTTGTCTAGGATGTAGCTGAATACAAAAAAATATGCTCCTTCTAGTCAGCAGTTAGTCAGCCTTTTGAAAATCTCGTAAGTGATATATTTTTGTATGGAAAGAACTGTAATTAGTTTACAAGCCTTGGATCTCGTTTCCTGGAGCTTTAGAAGGCACTAAGTATTGAGAGCTTCCTAAAGTGCCACAGAATCTGCTCCTTTTCTCTTTATTTGGCAGCTACATAACTGCTTCTGAAGTGTCTTAGGTTCTTTTCACAAGTGACAATGTATTTTTTTAATCTACTGTGTGGAAGTAAGGCAGTCAAAATAATTGCACTAATGTTAATCTGCCAGTAACTTCAAATGTTTATTTTTCTACTAAAACATTCTGCAGCTGGGTCTTTTAACACATAGTATTAAATACCAAGAAGGTAAATGTAGGCCATATTCTGCCCTAAGTGACTACCACAAAGCCCTCACTGAAGACAGTGTGGATTTACACATGAAAGCAGAGTATGTCTGCACGTTTTTGCACAAATAACAATCTAGATGCATACAGATTGCACATGCTTGACAATACTATACCTTAAATGTTCTGACAATTTTAGATGTTCATGGCACTTGACAAGTTTCTAATCATGCTTAAGATTGGTTTGGGAGTAAAATGGGGATTTTCTCATCTTTCTTAAAGGCAGAAGGCAACAATACTTAAAGGTGATGCTTTGGGAAAAGCTATTTAGATTCATATGGGCCCAGGTATGTGGCCGTGTCCTGGAATGCACAACCAACTTTAACATCATGTGGATTTTCAATACGCATAAAACTTTCAAGAAAAGACCTACCAATAATTCTTTTGAAAAAATTTCAAAATTACAGTTAGAGAAAATGAATCTTAAATTTTAAGTGTTTAAATGATTAATGTAAAATGATTGTATTTTAAAAACGGTTTGGCAACTGATGTCTTTGAAATGCAGCTAATATTAATACAAAAGGGATTGTCTTTTGGGTATAACTTGCATTTTGTCTGAGAATTCCTTTTAGACGAGTTGACCCTGCATATGGTCCTGTTGAAAACATGGGGTCTAATCTGCACCAATACAGGATGGTTTGTGCCCTGGTGTGTGGGATCTGCCTTGCCAGACAAGTGGTGTGTGTGTATAGCAATGTATCTGGCCATTGACCATCATTAGAAGGGTTTCAGCCCATAAGAAGAGTTTCTTTCTCTGTCAGATGAAGGAATGCTTATGTGTGGAAGGATGAAAATTTCAACTTTTTTCC
This sequence comes from Monarcha castaneiventris obscurior, assembly GCA_026261815.1. Taxonomy (NCBI): domain Eukaryota; kingdom Metazoa; phylum Chordata; class Aves; order Passeriformes; family Monarchidae; genus Monarcha; species Monarcha castaneiventris. The sequence continues at coordinate 8,029,729 of JAMPIT010000388.1, forward strand.
CCTCAGAAGTCTTGGCATCTGTTTTGATTAGTTTGGTATGTTTAGTTATTTGCTTTTGTTCATGTTTTCTATAAAAAATGTACAGTCTTTTCTTTGAATCCCCATAAGCTCATGCCATTTTGGCATACCTATTTATATGATTGGGGTGTTGGGGGGAGGGTTTCTGTCCGTAGGAGATACATGTATAGGTTCTTCCAAGGTCTCTCTAACCCATGTAGATAGAACGTTTTTGTGAGCACCTTTAAAATTTTGTCTCTGTGGGCTGGACTGATGAAATTGATGCTAGAATTAATAAAATATTTTGTGATTCAGTAGAGTGGGAAATGTCTTATCAACTCTTTATTTTTTTTTTCTTGTGGTCAGTGGTTTTCATTTAATCATTTTGCTGATCTCTTAGGCCCAGATCCCTGCAGCACTTGGGAGAAGACAGCTTTATTTTATGGTGTCTCAGGTTCTGTTTCCTGAACTCAGTAATGCTTCTGTTCACCTGGTAGCAGCAGTGGTTTACACTTTGTGGAGCCACAAATCAAAAGTGGGTGGCTGAATGAGAGAACAGCAAGGATTTTCTATTAATTTTTGCTTTTCCTTCTTGGCTGCTGATTGAACAATGTTAGTAAGCTGATAAAAGCCCACCTCCTAGAATCATAGGCAAAGCTCTCACTGACCTCCATTCTCAGTGAGGTTTGAGTCTTGGGATTTCAAGATTTCATCATCAGATGGTGGTATACAAGTGAAACTTAGTAACTGGAACTTATTTTCTATTTATCTTTTCACTGTGCCCTTGTTTAGAGGGAAGTATTGATGTTTTTGGCCTCCTGCAGCTGAGATGCTTTCACATATGCCAGCAAACCTGCTAGCCTGGGTTGCATATTTGCTACACAAACACTCTTGAGTTCTAAAGCAAACACCGAACATTAGCAATGCCACCAGCTTGCTCCCTCTGTTTTGGCCTTTTAGTCCATCTACTTACCATTTTTTATTCCTTGATACCCTTTTCTTCTTTTCAACTCACAGGAGTTGTACTAATGTCTGGCTTCAGGTTCAAAGGCTGAAGGACTCCATCAAGCATCCAAGTAGTATTGCACATCTTCAGACTTTCTTTAACATCTCCTTTTGCAGGAGGACAGATCTACCTGCTGAGGAATGGACTGTGCACTTTGGACTTCTCCTGAGCAGAGATGGGGCTGGATGCCTCATAGAAATGGAAAAATTGCAGGATTTCAATCAAAAATCAGTGCTTATTCCTTAGTCTTTGTATTCCTGTATTTGTTTATTTTTTTTAGAAAGACATCCAGACTACAGTCAGGTGCCTAATTATCATATTTATTTGAAATCATCATGTAATGATTTTGACTTTTTTTTTCATTTCTTCACTCATCATTTTCCTTTCATTTAAAAATTGTGGGTCTTCAACATGGGCTAGAACTTACTGGATTTTCACTTTAACAGAAGACAGTACATGAACCTTCCTTCTAAGAAATAAACCACTAAAACCCCTGTATGTGTGGCCTCGACTGAATTATTATATTGGGGGATTGTTAGAGCTTGCACAAACACCTGGGAACAACAGTCATCATTGTACATGCATCAGTCAACATGAATTGGAAGTAGTATTTCTTGCTGGCTCTGCTGAAACAGAGACTCAAAACTGTGTTCAATTTTTGTTATATTTATAGGAAGTGCTAAGATGCACTGCAAGGGGAAATTCATATTGGTTCATAACACCAGGACTGATGAGATTGTGCTCCTATTTCCTGTTTTTGAAAACATGGGCACTTACACAGTGATAGTGCTTGGCTGGTGATTTAAAATCTGATGCTCTTTTAACTTCATTTGCCTCTCTTAAAGCCTTTAGATTTGGAGATTAACTTGAAGTTAGTTGAGCTTTGTCCTGATACCCTGATATAAAGATGTAGCAATCAAGATGTCCAGAGAGACTGTAGGGTTAGGATCATGCACTTGTGTGTATATGCTTGCAACTGTGCAGGTTTTTTGGCAGTATTTGAGAATGCTGTATACTCTTGTAACAAATATGGAACTTTGCTATAGCGAGTTAGCTGAGGTAGGTGGGAAAGCCCTTGGGAGGGAGGGAAAAGAAGGATAGCAGAGCTCCCCCCTGTTCTGTTGAGGCACAACAGCAATAGCTGTGTTTGAATTACAGCACTGCAGTATCCTTACACTTCTCATTTACAGAGGAAAGACATTATGCATGTACATGCAGTACTAAAATTACTATGCCTCGATTAACAGTTTTCAATCCTTTTTTTTTTTTTAATTTATTGCTCACTGATATTTTTATGAATAGACAAAGTCTAATTAGACCAGTCCCAATCAGCACTGACAGGAATTGCATGCCTCCAGGACTTGCAAAAGTGGTTGGAGACAAAAACAGGGCAGGACCTTCTCAGTGACCTCTCCAAACTCCAAAAGTAGTAAGAAGGTGAATTTACAGGAATATGCATACAGGGAGTAAGTTTCTGGCTTAAGGGGTTGCATGACATATTTTGTGTAGCATCAAACCATCTCCCAGAGTGGGAGCGGACTTGTAGCAGATGCAATTTATTTGTTGGTGGTAAGGGAAAAATCAGTTTTCTGGGTTTCTTGACTTTATCCATGGTCTGAACATACTTAACTTGCAACTGAAGAAAAAGGGTCAAGGGAGTCATACCAGTATAGATGCTTAAATGTGAAATTAATTAATTAGGTACTCTGTGATGAGCAAATATAAATATATAAAGAACAAAATTGTTAACTGTGAATACACTGTGAGAAGACTTAGTAATAACTGAGAAATTGGAAGTGATCATTAGCGGGAAGATACTTGACAGTGTTTTTACAGAAATATGGTTGAAGGATTCACATGATTGAAACACTGAAATGACTGGGTAATATGCCAGGAAGAAAGCGACATTTGATTTTCGAGTTAAGAGAACAGGTTTTACAATTCTTATGAACTGAAATTTTAGCCAACAAGGAATAAGCAGATACAGAGGGTGTCTGATGTGGACCACCAAATGAGAATATAAAGCCTTTTTGCCTAACAGATAAAGGATGTGTGCTGCTTCAGAGGATTTCATCCTAGGGAATGAAATTTACCAATTTGACGGTAGTAAAACATTCTGGAGATTTCTAAGAGAAAAAAAAAGGCAGCTGGGCAAGTGGCTGACACAATCTTTAATAAGCAGTGTGGTGCAACTCTCCTTTAGGTCTCCTTTTATTTAAAATTAGCTGTTACCTGGGCATGTTATGCATAAACACAGCATAGTACCTAAGAAAGAAGAAATTTCTCAGTGCTGAGAATTGGAAAGAAGCAGGCTTTACAAAATGTAACTGTAGCATAGAATCATGTTGAAAACATATGTGGACAGCATGAAACTTTATATTTATTGCAAATTAAATACTTAGGTGCCAGAAATAAAGGTTTTTGTGAAGTCCGAAGTTCGCCTCAGTGTGTCTATTACACTATGATTTTTAATTACATTATTTCCTTGCAATACATTCATTCCCTGTTTTGGGGGGTGGGGGGTGTTTGATTTTTGTTGGGTTTTTTTGTTGTTGTTTTTTTACAAAAGATGGGGAAACTGTCTTTTTCATTCCTCACTGATACACAAGAAGAATTTTGAGAGGCTTACTTTAACTAATCCACATTTTTCAGTATATGGCCTTATTTGCATCCCCATAACAAATCCCTAGACTGAAAAATAAAAGTTATTTTTTTAGAGTGGGTTGTTTTCTTTTCTTTTTCTTTTTTTTTTTTTTTTTGTTAGTTGGTTCTTTTTATAGAACTTGAATGTTAAGGTTTCTTGGTGTTTCCCAAATACTTATTAATCTGTCTTCACAGTATTACCATGAAGGAAGAGCACCCTGTTTTACTGACAGGGAATGCAGTGGCGAACAGATTAAGGTCAGAAGTACCACATTGTTAAATTCTGTAGTGTGAAGTGCAGCTTTGCTTGGTTTAAATGATATCCAGCAATACTCCAGACCTCTACAGCTCCTAGATGCGTTTCTTTGCCCTATCTCTCCAGCACTGGCCTTCCCTGTGCACTGCAGGACACCAGTGTCAGCTGCTCTCTGCCTCCCACACGAGGGCAGGCCTCGAACTTTACACTGCGTGGAACTGTCCAATAACTCCTTCTGACCTGTGTTGGGAAAAGCAAGGAGATGCATTTCAATCTTCAGCTAACAAAGGGACATTTGCTCCTGCAGCAGTAGTAAAGAGGGATGTCAAGCGGATACTAATTCTGTTGTAACACACAACCTGGCCTCAAGCTTTCTTTCAGAAAGACTGAGTTCTCAAAAACGTGGAAATTGCTTCCAAAAAAAACCCCAAATCTTGGAAAGCTGATGATGGTCCAGAGATAATGTGTGCGTGTGTTAATAAACTGCCCATATTGTAAAATGATCACCAAATTGATCCAAATAGCTGTAGTCCTGGTAGCCAAGTACTGGTGGAAATCATAGAATGTTACAGTATACAGGCAGTGCAGAATGATTTTCTGTGAAACGAGTTTTGACAGACAAACTTGCAGATCAAGCTGAGAATGGCAAAGCATCATTTAGCATATGACATTCTGGTTAAAAATAGCATTACACAAAATCAATATGGCACCTATTCCTGTTGGCATCCTAGGAATGTTCTTGGTGTTATGATAATCAATTTTCTGGAAGAAAATGAGTTGCTGGAAAGTTTGCAGGTGACAAACTGCTGGACAAGCCACTTGTACAAAAAAAGCTCATGGTTTGATTTATTCTAGTGCGAGATCAAGTGCACAGGAGTAAGGAGGTAAGTGATGCTTTTAGGCAGTATGGATTCAAAACACGGTGTAGATGATTTCATAAAGTGACATCCCCACAAGGGCAACACACTGTCTGGTCTGTCTGTAGGGATTAGGTTTCCCGACCTGCCCAGTTTATGGAACTGGCTGGTACTGAGGGAGGTGCTGAGGCCTCTGATGGCCCAGGGCTGGCAGGTCACAGGGTCAGAAGGGCCATTTCGACATCATGTGGAAAAGGAGAGGTGCATTCCAAGTGCCTCTGGGAATGATTCTTGAGGTGAGGGAAAGCTGGCCTTATTTTTTCACAAGAGCAAAATGTGATTAATCTTAGCCCCATGTGTGGGTGAAGATCACTGATGCTACGTTCCCTTAAGCTAATAAAGGTATGATGAGAACTTGTGGTTGGAAGTTGGAATAAGACAAATTGATACTGAATATGAAATTCACCTTTTAGCAAACTAATTAATGATTGAAATGATTTATCAAGAGATGTGATGGACTGTTCATTACTGATGCCTTAAAGTCAACACTGCTGGATGTCATTTTGAGTGAAAGGCTGTAAAGCAACAAGTGTTATGAAATTACTGGTTGAGGGCTTTTAGCCCAGGGTCAGATCTTACAATCTTAGGATGTATTAATCCATGAAAATTCTTTCCAATTTATTGCAGATGTGCTACCATTGCTGTGTAATATAAATTAGATGTATTCGGTTGATCTTCAAAGGTTTGCTCGGAGTGACCTCAGGAAATTTATGAATATGTATAGAAAGTGGGGTGCCTAAGGCAGGGTTAAGAAAAGTTTTGCATTTTGCCTGTACCACCTCCTGTGTGGGATCTACCTGAGATGAAACAGATCAGTGAACTGCTGCCCTGGGGCTCTGCAGACCACGGATGTGGGTGGGCAGTGTGAACGTGCTCCCTGTGGGGGGAGGACATAGCCTGGCAGCAACGTAGAAAGCCATGGGCTGACTATGGGATATGCCCCACAGCCACTGGGACGTCGAGACAGCGACTTGGGAGAACAGGCGTGGAAAGGGCTCGCTTCCCACAGGCTTGCGACAGCCCTCGGGGAAGCTCAGAGTCCTGCCGCAACCTTAATTTTTTTTTTTTTCTTTTTTTTCTTTTTTTTTCTTTTTTTTTTTTTTTTTTTTTTTTTTTTTTGGTAACCCGAGCGGTGTCAGTCTCCCCAGAAAAACCCGCCAATTTTTGCAGGAAAAAGAAACCAGTTTGTTTTTTTTTTTTTTTAAAGAAAAAAAAACCCCCACGACTTCTCCTCCAGCGAACCGCCCCGCTCCTGCGTGCCGCAGAGCCGCCGTGGCCCGGGCTGGCTGCGCGTGTGCGGGTGCCGAGCCCGAGTGGGAGCCGAGCCGTGTCTGCGTGCGGAGTGCGCGGAGCAGCGCTGCCCGCGGGTCCCTGCCTCTGCCGGGCGGGGGGACGGGGCCCTGCCCTGCCCTGCCCTGCCCTGCCGCCGATGGGCAGCGGCCACAGCTCGCACCTCCCCGCGCCCGCCCCGCCAGCTCCACCTGGAGAAGGTGCCCGACCCACAGGCAGCGAACGCTGATGCCGTGAAGGGGGAGCTCGGCCCGGCCCCCGCCGCCGCACACTTTGCTCTGCCCCCGGCCGCGCATCCTGCCCCGCGGCTTTGCCCGAGCCGGAGGACGGGCGCAGGCGGCACCTCCCGCCCGCGGCGGGGGCTGCCCCGGCTCCCGCGGAATGCGGCACTAGCACCCCCGCCCCGGCTCGGCACCGCTCCCCTCCTCCGCCTCCCCGGCTCTAGGGGGGGCTTTTTCCTCTTCGGCGTTTTCTGCCGGAGCATCCTTTCTTTTTTTTATTTTCACCCTTTTGGAGGAGGAGGAGGAGGGGGAAGGAGGGAGGTGTTCAATGAGGGCTGCTCGGCTCCCCCCCCCGCGCCTGAGAGGTGCTGTCCCTCCCTGAGCGGAGAAGGGGGAGAGCTGCCGGGGAGGCAGAGGCAGGTCCCGCTCCCTCGCTGTGCCGCCGGGGAGAGCGGAGGAGGGTGGTGGGGAGCGTGTCTGTGTGTGCGTGGTGGTGGTGGTTATTTATTTATTTATTGCTCCTGGTGGTTGCAGCTGGCAGACCTGGGAAGGAGTAGGCGCCATTGCCAGAAGGATTATTGCCAGGGGAGGGGAGGGGGGGGGAAGAGAGAGGAGACCCTGAGGCTCCCGAAGAAGCGGAGACAGGCAGATCTTCTCCTCCCGCCTTGGCTTCAGCCGCCGGGGGATGCGCCCGGACTGAGAGGGGCTCGGCTCCCTTCCGCCGCTCTGCCCGTTCCCCCACCCTCAGTCCTCCTCCTCCTCCCCCCGATCCGGCAGCATGCATCCCTCTCCGCGGAGACCGGCCGCTGCCACCTCCAACCCTGCCATGCTACTGCTGCTCCTGTGCCTGGGCTGGGCGCCGCCGGGCTGGGGCTGGCCGCGGGGCAGCTCCCGGGGGGCGGCCGGGTTGCCCCCCAACGCCACCACGCCGATCTCCATCATGGGCTTGATGCCGCTCAGCCAGTCCGAGGAGGACCAGAAGAGCCGGATCGGCCGGGGAGTGCTGCCCGCCGTGCAGCTGGCCATGGATCAGATCCGCAACGAGTCCCTGCTCAACCCCTATTTCCTGGACCTGCGGCTCTACGACACGGAGGTAGGGACCGCCGCGGGCCCCGCGCCGCCGGGCGCAGGGGGAGGCGCCGCCGCCCAGTCCCGGGGCGCTGCGGGTGCAGGGGCGCAAGGGCAGCGCGGACGCCCGGGCCGGGGCTGCGGCTGCCGCCGGGGCCGCCTCCGAACCGCCCTGCCCGCCCGGCCCCGCAGGCTGCCGGCAGATGTGCAGGGACCGGCGGAGGAGGGGGAGGACGCGGAGCCGGCGGGCCGTATCCTGCCCGCCCGGCATTTTCAGGAGCGGCTCCCCCGGCAGCGGGGGCTCGCCCCGCCGCCCCAGGAGCGCCCCTGCCCGGGAGTCGCCTGCAGCGCGGGGGTGGGCCCGGACGGGTGCCCAGGCGGCGGGGGTGCTCGGCGGTGGCGGTGGCGGGGATCCGCTGCCCTTGGCACGCACGTACACCGGTGGGAGGAAGGCTGCCTCGCCCAGCGGAGCCGCGGCCGCATCCCTGTGCCAGCCGCCCCCCGCTCAGCAACAGATGCACGCCGGGCGCTCCGCTCCCCCGCTCCGCCAACGGGCTGGCGCTGCCAGCCCGGCTTATCCCATGCGGCGGCGGGACGCGAAGGGCAGCGACCGCAGCCGTGGCTTGGGAAGGAGGCGGGGAGCCTCTCGCAGGGTTTCGCTGAGGCTCCCCGGTCCCTGCCCTCCGGCGGGAGCGGCCGAGGGCTCGCCCGGGGGTGCGTGGCTGGCTGGCGTCGGCGGCGGGGCGCGGAGGCGCTCGCTGCCCGGGAAGAACTAAATTTGGAGTCCCGGTGCCCGCGGAGCGCCGCGGGATGCCTGCCCGGAGCGCTGCGAGCGCTGCGAGCTCCGGAGCGCTGCGAGCGGCCGGCCGTCAGCGCTGGGACGGGGGGGATCCCGGCCGCGCCGGGAAACACGTTCCCTTCCCCTGGGAGAGAGAGGCAGGGAGCGAGGCGAGCACTTTGCCGAGTTGGTTGCCACTACCACCCGCCCACAAGTGCCTTTGGTTTTTGTCACAACTTCAGTACCTGTGTGTTTGCGGAGGGTACGCGCGGGCCCGGTACCGGGGCTGCCCTGAAGATGGCAGTCGCTTCTTGTGTAATGCTGGCGGCCGGGGCTCGCTTCCAAGACAACCCCCGGTGAAGCAAGCGACTGCTGAAAACCTTCCCGGCTGTAATTTAAGGAAGCCCCTGTCTGCTCCCCGTCGGTTCTCAGGGTCCGGGGGGAACAAGCCGAGAGCAGCAATGACAGGCTGTACCGCTTCGTGATAATGTTTCCGTCCCTAAAATGACGACCAAAACCTCTCCTTCCAGGGCGGCTGCTTTTAATTGACATAAATTTGTCATAGTATTTTTTTTAGATATCTCTGAGCAGAAATGCATGGAGGGCAATACTGCTGAAGATGTCACTTAGGAAGGAGCACGCTGCCATCCTGTTGTGTTGTGTGAACAAGACTAGATACTGACAGGGAATACAGGCAAGAGCAGCCTAGAGTAGCTGCCTGTTTCCTTAAAAAAAATGTATCTCAGGGAACTCTGCAATCGTAATGAAAAGAATTATGGGGGATTTTCTGAATGGCATTACCTGTCTCATAAAGTGAGACGCGTGTTAGGAAAAATCATAGTTCTCCTAATCCTGTTTTCATTACATTTTTCTATATTAATTCTTTCCTTGGATAGAATTATTACAAAAATAACATATGCATAAGAATTAGAGAAGCCTTGGCAGGATCTTCCTTCTTCATCCAGTAACATCTTAATCAATAATGTGCTGCACTTCATTGCAGTCAAAATATTGTGAAGTTCTTAATAGAGATTTTGGGTTCTGAACCAGGTAGTTATCATTAAAATATTCAGGAAAAAAAAATACCCTGTTTGTTCTGGAATGAGTATCAGTTTCTTAAAAATTGCATTTTTACTGTTTTGTACTCCAGGGACATAAGAAATCAGGGTCATGTTGCCAGCCTGCTGTGTTGCTTTGAATGCTTTTAAGCAATTAATAAATGGATGGTTATGGAATGCTAAGTCAGGCTAAGGTATATGTTTGGAGTACAGGTGGATCATTATTGTGTGCTTAATAGTGACAAGTAAATAAGTTAGTGTCCATGAAGAGTGCTAGATTGACTGCACCCAAACGGAACAGACCAATGTCTGGAATAGCCATTAAATACCTAATGGCAGCACAAACTTTTTCACTCGGTTCAGACATTACCTTTTTCCTTCAGTGCACTTACGGTAAGCGGGAAGGTAGCTGGCTCATCATGCCCACTTGATTCTCAGCCTATTTTCTGAGGCTGCCAATAAATAGATATGCCTGAAGGGCCTGGATCCTTATCATTGCATAATCAGGGACCAGGGAGTAGTTCTCCCTCTCAGGGCTTCACAGGTGGTGCTTGTGACATTGTTGGCTCTTGAAAGAGAGAATGTAGAGTCTTGAACACATAGGATTTTTTTAATAGCTTGAGAAATAATTGCAGTATATTTATAATGCTTAGGAAATGCATGGCAGTGATTTACTAACTCATGTATTCTCCCTTGTGTATCTCCAAAATCCCCCGTTGTTGCAGTCTGATCTCTGTATTGCAATTTTCCGTAATGCTTTAACTAAATGCTTGTGAAAAACAATAATGAAAATAAACAGACTAGATTTTTTTTTTTTTTATTATGCATTCAGGTAGTTTTCTGTCGGGATTGAACTGATTATTCTAGCTTGCTTGATAGTTCTGGTTTGTATAGGGAAGCATTATAATGTCTTTACTTTCTGACCAGGCATCTGAAGAACTGCAGTGTGCCTTCTAAGGTCAACTGCTGTTTGTCAGCACTTGAACTCATTAACCTTTGAGGACATGAGCAGCAGCTCTAGTGTTTTTCAAAGCATTTAAATTGAATTAAGTACTTAAGTACACTTAAGTACAATGTTTAGTTTATGTCTCTGTTGAGATTGTGTGAATTACATCTTTGTTATGAAATATGACCACAGGTTACATCATGTACAAAAATGCAGAGGCTTCTGTTTTGGGTATTTTTTGATCTTTAAATGTGCATGAAGTGTGATCCTGATCCAGTCTGGTAAACTATTTTGCTACTTCATGGGCATGTCTTTATCTACTTGAACATTCCTACGTAGGCTCAGTCAATAAAAAAAAAGCCCAAATGTAGGCATTTGCAGAACTCTGGTCTAAGTGGCTTTACTTTTGGCTGTTCATTTCAATGAGAGTGGGAGTCTCTTTCTAGATGAGGCTCTTGGGCAAAATTTCATAATTGTGTTATTTTAGAAACTCAAGAATTTATAAAGTGATCCTCTCTAAAGAGTCTCATCCAAACCCCATTGAAATTAATGGCAGTAATGCACTGATTCCAGCTGCCCTTGGATCGGGTCCTAGAAGTTAAGGGTGCTTCATAGTTTATGGCTTCAGATCAATAACCATGATACAATAATTCTTTTTTTTCCCACCCTGTGATTGTAGCTTTAGTTGGTTGAAAAAGCAAAGAGCTATTTTGCAAAATAAAGAAAGAAAAAAACTCGACATACACTAGAAATTGCTCAAGCTGCACATAAATCAGGAAAGATGATTTCAGCTTAAGCACCCTGACACACCTCTGTTGGAGGAAAAAAGCAGAATAACCCTAAAATAAAGGAATTGATCATTCTAGTAGACACTGTTATCAATTTCAGCAGTACTTGATTTGCATCAGGCAAAAACAGACCATGTAGTAGCTGGAGGAATAGGCATCTTGGAAGAAGGCAAGGGGAGTTAATGGAAGTTGGAGATCTGTGCTTCTACATCTGGACATCTTCCCTCAAATATGCACTGGATTTTCTGATTTCTTCTAGGAGCAGTGCTGCAAGTGGTGCACAGACAGTATGAATTTGTTTTGAATCTAAGCATGTGTAGTCAAGAAACATGTAAAGTCAAGAAGTTTTTGAAGATCAAAGTGAGTCTTGACAAGCTAAAAAAAATCTTCCTGAAGTAAGTGGGTAAATTATCACAAAGAGGAAAGAATATTTGTACTGGGGGGATGAGATTATTTAATTTTCTCTAACAACAACAAATACCTTGTGGTAATCATGATATAATCTCATCTTTGTGTAATAATACACTCTAATACCTTTAAACATCGGGTTAGCACAGAGGGGTGAGCTCTGGAAAATTCACAGGACTCCACAAAATCTGAAGGAAAACATGAGCTTATTGACATTTGATACATATTTGCTTTTTTTCTATTCTGCAACTAAGTAGAAAGTGCTTTTCCTAATTTATCTGACAAGAAATTACAGTATAGGCATATTATGTGTAGACTTTATCTTTGTTTTCTTCTTCTTTTTTACTAAAAAAGTGCATGTGTTTTCAGTAAAACTCTCGAAGCTTAAGAAAGGCTGTGCACCCATCTTTCTTACCAGCTATTCTAAGTGTTAAAGGACCCTGGGCCCCCTAATAAAGGCGCCTCTTCCAGAAAGTCCAGTCATGAGTGGTGTCAACAAAACCCACTCATGTCTTGTTCCTGCAAGTGGAAATAAGAGAACTATTCACTTTTGCTAAGTATGGGCAACACATTACAGAAACAGGAGGGCAGGTCTGTGTCAGTGGTACAGAATAAGGTGTCTGTCCACTGGAGCTCAGTGCTCACTAACACACGGTGGTCCTCAGAGAGGACAAACAGCTACTGGTTGCTGCCTGAAGAACTCCACCATTACTGTAACAGCACTGAGCAAGGGCATCCCCACCCCCAAAAGAAGTGCATGTAATGTGTTGGTTAGGCCCTCTGTCTCAGGAGGCATAGATCCAAGTCCCTCCGACAGTGCCTGGAATTGCAAGAGGAAGTATGGTGTACCAAAGTCACATGGGGTCTCTGGGGGTGAGCCCTGTCATGCTTGTGAGTGTTCTGAGCACTAAGTTGTCTGGAGCCTTATTTTGATTTCTGGAGTGCTCACAGTGGGACAGGTAAGGTGGTGCTGTGGTCATCTGAGGGTAACAGCTGAATAACCAGGAGATGTCAGGGTCTGAAAGAGAGTCCAGTTCACAGCAGACAGAGGTGGCAGACATTTGTTCTTGTATCGTCAGGTGAGCATGTGTCTGGCATATGTTGAGGTAGCTGGGTAATTTCTTACCTTCAGATATTACTGAGTACTTGTGCTGCCTGGTATTTGCAGAGAGTGAGGCATTAAAATGCACTGCTACGTGTATGGTGACGGTCGCTGTCTGCTCTGCTGGTGACACTGCTGGGAAGGGACACACTTTAAATAGTCAGTGTCCCCTCTGACTTTTGCGTAACATGACTCCCTTTACGACATAACCTCCTTTTGCTTTAGAGTTTTGTAAACTTGGAGGGAATAATCTAAAAGTTAAGTGTTTATGTTAATTCTATGCTGGCTTCTCCGCTGATGTTAAGATGTGGGTGGGGAGAGGAGAGAAATCATGTATTCACTGCACCCACTCCTCTGGGTGCGGATCCCAGACCTGCAGAATGTATATGTTCTAAATATCTCTGCAAAGAGACTAAAGCCAGTTTCTGGCATATGTCTTGCAATTTCTTGTATAACTTATCCTATGCATACCGCAAAAAAAATGTTATGGAATCTTTTGATTCAATTGCCAAACACGCTCCATCAGCATGGACAAACTATTTTTTTGGAATAAATCTGGGAAGGAGTATCCATTTGCATTTGAAGGAAGAGGGGAAGGCCCTATCCTCTGATGTGGTTATCAGCCAGAGTTAATTACTCAAGTTCGTGGAAAAGATGGGGTGTAATATCCTGGTGATAACTGTGAAGAAAATATTTGCAAGAGGAAAACAGAGAGGAAGGAGCTAGATGAGAGAGATTTAATGATGGCATTCACAAAGAAAGTTGTTGATACACTATTTATATTGTTTTAATTAAAAGCATGTAACTGTTTGGAATGACATCAAAAATAGCACTGAATATCAAGGCTACAAAACACCATCTTGCATTAATAATCTGAGTATGATGATACATGTGCATCTCAAGCTTTGTTCTCTGCTTTCAATTTCATTGCTTTATGGATGTTCCCACGGCATAAGGCAGAAGAGCAATGCCTGTGAGCAAACTGCAGGACCTGGAACCAAACAGGTCTTTCATGAAAACTCAAGTGGAGACCTTTGTTATCACAAGAAAGTAGGTACTTTTCCTTAGGAAGGGTTGAACCACTGCATGCAGAAGTCTGTCTCAAGGAATCGAGTGGTGGAAATTAACAGAGGAAATCTTCCCATGATTAATTTCAGCTCAGATAATTTTTGGGGCAGCTGGGGTTAGCAGAGACGTGTACTAAGATCAGTGAGCACAGTTATGACTCAGTCCTGTGGAGATGTCTGTTAATACGTAGCAGCCCCAGATATCCCAGGAAGCCTATTTCAGACTGTGGGATTCCAAACTGAGATGGTACAGTGCAAATACATCACATTTTTTCAAATTTATTTTTGTACTAGGAATCTTGGAACTAAATCAGTGACAGAGACTCAAACTTTTCAGGAGCCAGATGCACTGTTCTGTCATTTGTGGGTCTAGCTGAGCTAGAAATGAGATTTGCAGTACTTTTGTGGTTCTTGGGCTCCAGCATTAATGGACCAGTAGCCTGATTCCTGAAGCAGCCTCATTCAGTTACACCATTGCTCTGACTCAAAGAAGGCAATGTCCCTAGGAATACATTTTCAGTATGTGGAATACATTTTCAGTCACCCTGTGTCTCCACTTGCCATGCCACTGACACTTAAGGGATGCCTTCTTTGCTAAGCAGGGATTTCTCTACTTGCAAAGGCTTTTGCTGTGGGTAAGATCTGCTGGATTTGGGGACTGCTTGATACTGCCTGCTGAGTGGAAATGGGACATACTGGCTGGCAAACACTTTTTTTTAATTTCTTTTTTTCCCTTGTGATGGAATAGCCATGTAATCTCATTGCTAAGTCAGTGATTGATGCCCAATTTCTGTGCCATTAATTTTTCGTTACCATCAGCCTTTATTTCTGACAATTTTATCCATAGTATTTTTCAAACAAGTTTTCTGAAATATGAAGAAGAAAGCTAACAAATTAAAGACAGATATCCACCTTCAGTCTGAAAATTATGCTCACAAAGAATGAAGAATGTGGGGGCTAATTCAGCAGGGTTGTCCGAGCTGTTGTTACTGAGGCTTCTGAGAGATGAAGGCCCAGATAATGGACTAATTGCTGTAAAGTGAACATCACGAGTTTGAGCGATAGGATTAGAAAACTTAGGTTTCCTGCTATGGCCATGGTGCTTTCCTTAAATAATTAATGAGTTCTAAGATCAGAGGACCATTAGGATTATCCACATCTTAAAATACAGACCATGTGTTTCACCTGGGGATTTCTGCCCACTCTGCTGCAAACTGGAATATGTACTTCAGAAAACCTTTCCATCTTGTCTTAAGGATCCCCCAAAATCCTTGTCCCTGGACAACTTTTCTCTGTGATTTGCTTAAAACCCCTTTAAAAGTCCATTGCTATTTCCAGCTTAAACTCTGCTGACCCTGCAGCTGCTGATGCCGTGAGAGAAGCAGCTCCCATTTTTTTATATACACTGCTCTCCCTGCCATACCTTCCCAGCTCCAGGCTCAGGACATCACCAGCAAGAGAGGGGGATCAAGGCTTTCTGACTTTTATGGTTGTCTAGGGGATCCTTCCCTTGTATGAAGGACTGATGGATTGGATCCTGATGGAATTGGAAGACTTCTTCTCTCTGTCAGATTGTCACAGACTTCATGTGAAAACCTTGTATGCTTGCTTCTTTGCAAGCTGGGTGTGCCAGACCCGTGTGCTCTGCTGCTGAGTAGATGGTTCTGCAGAAACTTTTTTGAATTCTTGGCCAAACTGATTTTCTTCTTTACGCCCACCTTTTTTGTAAGACCCATTTTGCCACAGTCCCCATCAGAGGAACTTATACTCTCTGTCTGATTAAGTTATTTCCAGAATCTCGTTTATTTTATTTGTTAAATAATCACCACCACGTACCTGTAAAAGAACCTACTTGTTGAATCTTTTGTCCTTAAAGTAGTTATGTATTCTAATTTACCATTTACCTAGGGTAGGCCTCAGCTTCTGCTGCAGCTTCGTGTAACTACAGAATTATGTGAAGATTCATACACACAATAGGTGTCTAAGTAACCATTTTACGTCCAAAACCTCCAGGGACAAAGAGTAAGAGGCCCCTTTTGGGATGCTAATTAACTTCCTTTCCACTGTTTACTGCTCCTGTTTTCACAGGGAATTAAGTGTTTTTCTAGCAAGGAATAAATGTCTTTCTTTACTATTTTTACTCTAGGTGAAGGGACAGTTTTTGACAGACTAACACTTAATGTGGTACAAAATACAACACAACATTTTTCAAGCATTGCCATTCAGATGTGCATTCGTGTGTGTCTTACCAGCAACATGTAGGTATATTTTAGTATAAATATATGGTATAAAAACATTAAGCTCTGTGTTTTTGTGGGATCTTCCATATAATTTTAAAGTTCTGTAGAAGCACCTTGGGTTTTGCTTTCCATTCTCCCCTATGAATTTGGCAAGCCCGAAGTATTAATAATTTGCAGGAGGCTGACCAAGAGAGAAAGCCAAGTTTCTCTTTTTTTCCCCATTCACTTCCTCTCTTTCTAAAAATTATAAGCAGGACCAAATTCCATGTTGTTGGTGAGAATCTAATCTGGAGGAATGTGCTAGTGGCAGCAAGACTTTGTGCAATGTAGCAAAATAAATTAAGTTGCAATAGTTGCCTGTATATGAAGTGATGCAAAAACTTTTGCATCTTTAAACTTAGCCAAGCTCCCCTCTGCTCCTCGTTTTTTGCTGTCAAGCATGCTAATACTATCAGCTCCACATCCCTTTTTTTTTTTTTTTTTTAATAGTTTCTAGTTAGGTCCCTGAACTAAGGATTCGCCTTCCAAAAGCATGGTACGATTTGCATTTTCTGTCAACAACAGTGGGAATTGCTGAATGCTCAGCACTTTAGAAAGCCAGCCCACCTATGAAAATGCAACGTGCTTCTATGAGGAGGAGACCTAGAATTGCCACTTTTAATTAAGAACAAAGGCACTCATCATTACTTGCTTTAAATTTTCAAATTGCCTGGTGGAATAAAATGCTGATTTCACTCAGCCTTTGGGACAGAGATCCTTTCAGGATCCATGGCAATATTAAATATCTTTTAACATTAGATTATTGCATCTCAAGGATCTTGTAGTTGAGAAATATGCAATGTATGGGTATTTTTAAAAACCAATCAATTAAAAAATAGTCATTTTTATAATTAACACGTATTTGGAAGTGGTGTGTTTGACCTTGGCAAAAATAACAGCTCGTATGAAGTAAACAAGAGGAGTGACATGGTGGGAGTGCTGTGTCCTTAGGGCATTGTTACCCAGGGCAGGTCTATGTGGCTGGCACAATTATGTCACGGGTGGGTATCAGGAGGTGTTACCTCAATGTCAGCAGAAGTTGTCAGCAGAAGTAACTACTGACTGTAGTTACAGCAGCACACATCTTTTTTTTAAACAGATCTAACAAAAGTTAATTCATGAAAAGGGGATAGTTTACTGAAGGGTAGAAAGTGTGTTTTCCTTAACCACTCAAAAGTTTGGTATTATTAGAAAATATTTTTTCATCCACTATGAGCAAGTTACAGATTAAGCCACCTTGGAACATTAAACTTAATGATAGACTGAATTGCTGCTTTTGTTTGTTTTTTTTTTTTTTTTCTCCTTGGCATTTTATGTGTTCCTGTGACTTTCTTCTCAAACTTTTGCAGTTTGTCATCTTCATTCTCAAAGTGCTGCCACTAGAATTTGATCTATTACTTCAGGAATAATCTCGCCATTGCTGTATATACTCATAATTTTATCTCTTTTCTTCAAGCCTTCCGTTTAGATTGGAGGAAATTAATTTGATCTTTGTGCTGCACTGCTGGCAAAGAGGAAAAGGAGACAGGAGATTTTCAGGCTGTACATGAGGAGTGAGACACTAGGGTTTGAGGCAAAAATAAATTTTCATTTGCTTTCTCAAAGTGAATCTCTCTAGCTACAAGCAAATCTAGTCAGACTTGGTAGGACAGGTGGACATAGATAGCTTGGTCATTTGGATGGTGTTATGGGAGGTAAATAATTTTAGCTGAATAGCAACTACTTAAAAAGCTGGGACATGTTACAGCAGATAGTAGTGTCTTGATAGTGAAGCTGCTCTCGGCAAGAGGTGGAGGCAGGGTGTTAATGTCAGAACAGGAGTTGCTATCCACAATAAATGCATTGGTTTCCAATACATTACCAAGGTTTCCTAGGATGTGAGAGGCCTCTGTACTCTAATTACACTGAGCGATTAAGCAACAAGAGCAGAGACACATGGGACAAGAAAGGGTGAATGATAACCTGCTTTGAAAAAACTAACATGTGAAGCTGGGATTAGAACATCCTATAAATGTAAATGGGTGTTACTCAAGGGGGAGGAAGCTGTGTGTGGGAGGCGTGAGGTGACATATAGCTTAAATATATAGCCAGCCTTTAACACAGTTAATACAGTCTATAATCAACCTCTTACATGAACTAATAAGTGTTTAAGTGATTTACAGTTCAGAAATACTGATCAGGGGATTGAGAACTGAATTTAAAATGCTATAAAAACAGAGGATAATGTGGCAAGGAGTACAACGCCGAAAAGATTTCTCCTTTTGCCTTTGGAAAGTATTGGCCATGGACGACACATTTATGCCAGGTGTTTAGGGTTTTTTCTATTTTTAATTTCTCAGGGACTGTGCTTCTACGAGGGAGCACAATTTCCTCCTACAGTTTCCCTCTCTGAATATTACTCAGTTTGTGTGGAACTCACAAAGGAGATGCCAACAGTGAGTCATCTGGTCACCAGCTCTGTCCTAAGGCTTTCAGCTAAATCTTGCAAAAGCTACCTTAATGTACTGAACAACAGTGATTTACCTTTGGTAAAACTCCTCAAAACACTCTGGAAGGCAGTATTTAAAGTCAAATGGCCTTCTTTTTCTGACACTGAAATCAAATTTCAAAGTTAGTTCTATTTCAAAAGCTTCACATTTGATAAACGGATGTAAGATGCAGTGAGTTGATTTATCATCTTTAAATTTCACCATTGTTATGCTTTAGTAGTAAATTTTGAGGGTATTGGGCAAACTCACTTGAAAGACTATCTTCAAATGTGTGACAGGGGCTTAGTAATATGCTTTTGTAGGTATTAAGCCTCAGGAGATGCTATTCTGAAAATGAAGCTGATACCTGCATGATCAATGATGAGCACGGCAAATATGGCTATTTTATTCATCAAAATGAAAACACACAGGCTTGTTCTGATGCAAGTTTTACAGGATTAATTAGCAATAAAAATACCATATAAGAAACAATTATGTGGTTTGATAGTTAAATGTTTCTGTCAGGAAGCAGATTTTCCGGGCAGAAGTGACAGGAGGCTGCCCCAGATCATAACCTTGTTTGCTCCTTTGCCAGGCATGGGTTAAATGCAGCAATGCTGAGGGCACACAGAAGTAGCACCAGAGGAGAAGAACACTGCTCTAGTTTGAAGCTGATCATGTATTTATGGAATAAGGGGATGCTCCCTGAAATGTGTGCCCATCCATATGGTGCTGAAACTGATTTCATAGCCTCTGATCAGGCCATTGCCCTCTCATGAATTTAAAGACACTGGCTGAGCAACAGGGGTTCAGTGAGGTGTGGTGGCAGATTTGTGTCTTTTTGAACATTGAAGAGGATATTGGATAGTCAAACCACATTTTTTTGTTACCTATCTATGAGCAAAAGCTCAGTGGAGCCCTATGGACTCACTTAGCTGGTAGGAAGATTTAGGCATTGGGGGAGCAGTTCAGAGCACCTCAGCTGCTGAGGTTTGGCAGCATCAATGCCTGCTTTCCTCTCCTCTCCATTAGTGTAGTCAATGCTGAAATAATGCTGGTAAGGAAGGCTGGTCCAAGGACTATTCACCAACAAAATCCCGTTTAAGCCTCTAAGAAAGGTATTAAATGGGATTTAAGCAACATCTTGGCCTATGCTGGCCCTCTGCTCAGGGAAGAATTTCATCTCAAGTTTAAAAAAATGTTTTAAAAATATGTTTTCAGTAATCACATTATAGAATCATAAGACTTAGGAATGGAAAATACCTATTAAGTCATTGTGTTAAATTGCTGCTATGCAGACTGTGCTATGAGTGTGCTTCCTACTCAGTGTTGTGCCCAGACAATGTGGTAAATTTCTCAGTCTAGGAAATGTCCATAATAAATTTTTATCTTCCTGCCTTTGATTTGGATATAGCCTTGTACAGGAAGAAAACCAGTATCACCTTCCCCACATGAAGGGCTCTATGCAGCCTTGCTGCTTTCTGACTGTGGGCAATGGTGATGAAAGAAAGCAAGGGTTATGCAAGGTTTTTCACTACCCACTACTTCAATACCCAAGCAAGGGTATTTCTTTTTCACCTTGTGTTTGTGTATAAGAATGCATTGGGCTCTGTTCTTGTCTATCCAGTTGCACAGGTGTCTTGGCAGAAGGGTCACAGCAGAGAGTTAGTGATGAATTGAGTGTATCTCCTGCTTGGAGCTGTTTGCTGGGCCCAAGGTAGACATTATTTCCTTATTTATTCATTATTATTTTGCTCTTTTTGCTTTTATTTGTCTATTTACTTCCATGTCCTCATGTCATGCGACACATAGGTTGTAATTATAAATTAGAATGTTTATAGCTAGAATTTATTTTGAGATTTTCTGTAAAAACTTCTTAGTTGCATGTCAGTTTCAGAATAATTTGTTGACCTGGAACACCATGTTTTTAAAATTAAAATCAGACAAGCCACCCTTACTTTCTGCAGCAAACGAATACTTTCTTTTTTTTTTAAATGTCAGCCATTCACAAAATAAATTGCCAAGCTCTGAACATATAATTTCAAATTTGATTTATACCAAATTAACCTTCTGCTTATGCGCCCTTCCATTTGTTTTCCTTTCAGATTATTGAGTCATGAAAACCCTTTGAGGTTTTGGGTTTCCATCCCAGCTTGGCACAGGGAATTCTTTTGAAACCTTGAGTTTCCACAAGATGGTGAAGCAATTTGCTATTCAGCTGCATATATAATGAGACTTGCTGAAAATCAGGGCTTTTTTCTACTCGAAGAAGCAAGCATCAGGACATTTGGGAAAATGTCCTTCCTCTCCCTGCCCCTGGGCTTGGCCCTTGCATTTCCTTCCCTCACCTATGACAGGATTCCAGTAGGTGTGGGAGGCTTCCTGCGGATGGGGAGTGCTTGAATGGAGGGAAGGGGTCCTCGAGGGCACGTGGCTGCCTCGAGAGCAGTGGCACTGCTGCTGTGAAAGGGGCAGGGGAGGGGGTGCTGGTCTGAGGGGTGAGGCAGGCTGCAAGTCCTGGGGAGCAGAGGTGCAGGTTCTTCTCTGCTGTGGTGATCCTACGTATTATCCCTTCTCACCCTGGTGAGTTTTGATTAGCAGCAGGGAAGATTTTCTCCAGCATTACTATTTTCTCTGCATTTCTGTGTGTGCAGCATCTGGTCAATTTCGTAGCCTGGCATATGACTTGGAAAACTGCAAATAGTGTGTTGGAATTACTTAGCTAGCTACAACAATATGTGAAATGCCTGTCAAAAGCTATGTGACTGTAGATGGGAGGAGCAGGCCTGAATGCTGAATTTTCTCACAACTACCACTATTTTAAGAAAAGCATGGGGTTTCTGACAAAAAGCAGAACCATGAAAATGATGTACAGCTTTAGGCTGATGCATCTTTGCACTAGAAGTATATAAAATATTATTCATATGCAAGCTTCATATTCTCTATTTGATGCATATGAAGCCAATAGAAAATGTGTTTGTGCAAGATAAAACAAACTGAAGCAATCTTCTGACCCTATGGCATACAGGTTGCTGCATGCAACTCAAATGAGTTCAGTATGCAACCACTTTGATCAGCCCCTAGAATATCTATTTTCAAAGGAATCATATGAGTTTGTGTATTGATTTGTCACCTATGGTCAAATATTTCTCCTACAGAATGTTTAAAATGACACACATTTAAAATTAGACTTGGCAGAGCAATTTGCCTAGAGATTATTCTTGTGAAGTATTGATTCACAGCACTGCTGTGAGCTGGATTACTGTCCAAATTGGAAAAGCCAGTCGTAGAGAGGTCTTTATCCTTTAATAACAATTAGCTGCTTTCTTAGAGGGACACAGCCGACTGAAGCAAAGGAAAGCCGCAAAATGTCGGGCAACCAGGGAATCTAAGGCCTTCTCTTCAGCTATGTGGATGGCTGGGGAAGAGAAAGAAAAAGAAGAAAAGCACCAAAAAAGATGGTTTTCTGGAGCTGGAAGCTAGACACTCTGATGCTGTTTGTGTTACTAATAATTAGGTGCTCTGAGGAACTGAATCGGACTCGCCTCTCTCTTCTCGGGCTTTTACCCACCAGCTGCCTGATTGATCAGAAAAACCTAACAGCAGATGTGCTACCCGCGGTCCATTTAGCCTTGAAACATTTATACAAGCATAAATGGATGCTGAAGAACTATGAACTCCAGGTATCATTCCATGATACACAGGTAAATGGACATAGGTGTAGAGCTGTGCAGTGTTTGAGCCTCCTCTGTGAGCACACTTCAGAATGCTTGTGGCTGAATCCCTTCCCGGCAAACCCTGCTCTCCTGAAGTACAGCAAATGTGGCTGTCCAGCAGAGTTTGGGCTCTTGGGTGGATGCCTGACTGTGATGTGGATCTTGCAGTGCAATTGTGTCCTACTGGTGCTAGATGCAGGAATAAAAAGTGTGCAGATTATGGGGGTGTGCAAGCACCTACGGCTCTTGAGGAGAGTCTGAGGTTCCCAGAAAGTGATCCCCAAATCCATGGCTGGCAGAGTCACTCTATTCTTCTGCACTGTCTTCTGCATCTTGCTCTTCCAGCTTTCCACAGTGACAGCTTTATAGATCACTGCCTTTCTCTTCCTGCTTCTGCATGAGCAGGAGAGGAGCCTGTGCTGTGCTGTCAGAGCAGGGTGGTGGTGTAGAGCTTTGCTTGCCAGTTTAAGGGAAAAGTAAAGGCTGATATGAGAGGTGAGGGCATATAAAGAATATTGATAAAAAGGGGGATATAAAGAGTACAGTGGTTATATCTGGTTTTGTAATAATTTCAAATTTGAGAGAAGCTTCTTCTAGAGCTGAGATATCTCTTCACCTTCCATACAGAAATTCAGGCAATCTGTTTCTAAAACCGGTCTTTTAGTCTGGCCAAGAGAATAGTGACAAAATTAAGAGGAGGAGCTCACATATCAGGGTGATCTGGGGCTGTAAACACATTCTGGAGGAGATCGTCACTGATACAAATTTCTGTTTCCTGCATCAGAGGCACGTGGTGGGGCAGATGCCCTCAGACTCATACACACTTACAGGCTCCCTATGGTGCTTAATATTTTGAAGTTGCAAAGTAGTGTGTCTCAACATATTTGCTTATCTATAAATCTTTAAACATGGAATGTACTGTTATGATGAAGTTATTAAAGTTTGACATTATTACACCAATAACAGTTGTGCTGTACTATATAATGGGAAGAAGGTATGATAAGTCTTCTTTCGAAACTCTAGAATATTAGCCAAGGGAGAAATTAGAATGTAATTTTAATAGCGTGTTTGGTTCATAAGCACTTATGTATAATTTTTGAAGTGCTTAACATATAACAAATATGATCCCATATGCTATAAAATTACTTGAGGATTGCTTCCATGTTTAATAATGGAACACAAATGTATCAACTGCATGTACTCATTAAGAAAATACCTGTCTTGTAAATTGCTTCTAATACAATTCACTGTTTTGTTTATTTGTCTGTATGTTCCTACTGGAAATGTAATTATAGATATGCAGTCCTGAAAAATGTGTATTTCTTAGTTTCTCATGTAAAAAGAGTAATATTTCAGTTGCATTTCAGCTTAAATAAGTGGAAAGGGTGAGTTTTAGTGGACAGCAATTAAAACCTACTGGTATTTGCTCAGATTCAGTGTGTCGTGTGGGCTGTGGGCAGTTTTGTGGAGGTGGATGTTTATTTGCTAATTGTGTTTATGTAGTTTCCAGTTCTAGGAGCAACTCCAAAATATTTTTCCCCCACATAAATATTCAGTGGATTTGAATTGCAGAACTTCAGCTCTGTTGTACTGACCTCTCAATTTGAATTGAAATATTGAAGTAATCTATAACTATCTTTTTGAAATAACCTCTGGAAAAAGAGGTCATGGTGACTTGTAAGAGATTAACAAAATGTGAATCCCTAAGATTTCTGATAATTCTTCCTGGTTCTGAGAGTAGAGTGCACACTCTTGAGTGTTAAGTACTGATTACAGACAAGCTACAGAGTTCCTTGTATTTAATTGTTTCTCAGGGACAGTATGGATGATTCTGTTTCTTAATGTTGTGAGCCTAGATTTGCCATATGTGACCTTATGCAACCTTTGAATTAGCTTCCTTTCAAGTAGAAAATATGGATACTTGGCTCTTTGGATGTAAGATCTGTCATGAGGAGGACAGATAATTGACTTTTTGGCATAGTTCTCTAGGAAGAGAGAAAAGTTACATCCAAAAGTACTTGTGTTGTTTCTGCTGAAATAAAAAGATGGAAAGAAATCATGACTCCCAATATATGATGATGCCCAGGTCTTGAAAATGGTGTTGTAGCTGCATTCATGAGCAAAGGGAGCAGAGCTGTGCTCTGCCATGAGCCCCTGAAGTTTTGAACCCACATTCTCACTACCCTGCCACAAGGCAGGATGTTTTGTGCAGGGTGTTCAGTCTTTGGCTTTGCTACTGGTTTTTTTCAATTAATTAAGCTGTCCCTACTCCAGAATGTGAGTGGTAACCATGAGTCAAGGGGAGCACTCTTGCAAGAGCTGTCTCAATTCTTTGTATTAAATGAAGCTACTTCATCAGGAGCCTTTGGTAAACTTTCTTCAGCGTACTTTATAACCTGGTGGCTTTGGCACTGAGCTGAGAATGGAATGCTTTCTTTGACTGATGTCTCTCAGGTCTCCTGTGATTAAATGTGCATTTCCTAATTACTGTGTTGTCAATTCCTTTTAGGTGTGACTCCCTTGAAAACTCATGAGGTAGCACTTTCACGTTAAAAAAATGCTTAAATATTCACTAAGAATGAAAAGCAAGTAAATGAATATGATCTTGTAGTTCGGTGAATGGCTGCTTATCCATCAAACAGTACATCTATGTCTGCACTGTTTATTTATTTATACCAGAAGGACAGTGTTAACAGAACTGATGTATCTCTCTATTCCAGCCATCCCAAGCAGTGGCAGCTTGGGGAGGTGTGTTTCCCTGCCTCTGACTGAGGGAGGGCTGAACCTGGGTTGTGTGGAGAGCTCAAATCCTTGAAATGTTGGACAAAGGATGTGGGAAGGCAGAAAAGCTGCCTTCTGCAGATTTGTGAATCCAGCCATGGAGCGGCTTTTTAGTGCAGTCGGGGAAATTATGCCCTTGAGATTTTCGCCCATGGGGGTGGGCAGCCAGGTATAATTGAGCTGTCTGGGTATCACTTTATTTCTGTCTTTCACCGTATGGCTGACATCTGGAGTCTCTCCTTCTACGCTGTCCTCAGGGTGATCAGGCTGGTGGATTCTTACAGGCTTAAGCAAATCTAAAAATAGTTTTACTGCTGTGTAAAGAACAATATATTGGCTCTTCAAAGTTATTTTTCTATTCTTACCTAGTTTTTTGAGTTAGTAACCAGTTAAAGGGATATGAAGCCAGGGCTTTATTAGCAATGGCATTAACAAGGAAGGTTTATGTTCTGTAATTAGGGCATGGCCTGAGCAAACGAATAGACTTTACCACTGGGATTTTCTGAGTAGTGCTGATTTGCACTCAGATTGCTAGCTGACACTTTGCTGAGTCTATCCTAATGTGTATCATTTTTGACAGGAATGCTACAACATGTCCCAGTCTAACTTAAAAGCTGATTGTCTTTTCTTTGTTAGTAAACTGATTCCTTTGTAATGGAATGACATAGTAACATGATAGCTGTGTATCAACTCATTTAAAGGCATATTTTTTTTATTCTTATTTAAAAAATGCAAAAATAAAACCTCAAGGCCCCTAAAACCCAGCAGTGGAACAGTCACTGAAAGTGACATTGATAAGCAAATTATTTCTAAAATGAAAATTTCAAGGCAAGCTGGTTTTCTTACCCTACCTAAATAAGAAAAAAAAATCTGCTTCAGGTTTAAGATGCAATAAAGTGAAACATTACAGTGGTTTTAGATTGTATGTGTACATTAATTACTTAAAGGTGTAGACATTTTGCAATGACATGAGGATACATCACCAGTATTATTCTGTAAACAAGACAAAATAGCTACTGGTTTTGTGTGTGCAACTCGTTGCATATGATGCGTAACTTCACCTTGTACATTCCTGCATTCTGGGATGCTTTATGAATCAGTTTGCCAAGACAGGCACAGGAAACAAAAGCATCCCGTTTTGTGGAGTTGACAGTTTGAAAACTTCTGTAAATTGGTGTCCTAGGGAGATATTAAAAGACCATCTACTTGTGTGCTGATTTGAGACAAATTTGGAGGAAAATATCCTCTGATAGAAGGTAGGTTACAATCACCCCTCCCCCACATGATTTGGGAAAAAAAATTTCCTCGGAGGAAAGTGAAAGAGATAAAAAACTATTTATTTAACAAACACACAGGAAAAGGATAATAATGCTGAATAATAAAAGCTCTCACTGTGGACAGAAACCTGGGAAGATTTCAGAGTCCTTCTGTAGGTGTGGTCTCTCTCCTCCTCCTCAGAGCTGGGTGAGTGTGAACCCACCTCCAAGGCCTCAGTGAAAAATTCTCCTGATGTGTTCTGATGTTGAAACAGTCCAGGAGAGAAGAAGGGAAAAACCGAAGTCCCAGGAAAACAAAATTTAACTCTGCATCTCCTTCCGGAGAAAAGGAGCCAAAAGCTGGCTGAAAAGCAGGAAGGGTGCTTCCTCTGCTCTTGCTACTGTAGAAGCACACAGAGCGGGATAGCAGTGACCTTGGAGCACAAAACTGCTTTTGAAAAGCTCACTCAGTTTTTTTCTCTCCCCCCTCTCAGTCTCAGTTTAAAGGCACAGAAAGACACAAAATTAATTTCTGGGCATAGACTGGCGATAGGGGATACACACCATAAAGTCACCCCAAGACAACTTGGTAAGCCAGTTCTTGACATCTAAAATTCACATGAACAAGATACTCTATTTTGCCTCTCAGAGAATGCAGTTTCTCAGTACAGTATTGTAGGCATGAAAATTGTGAACAATAAAATACTTGTCAAAATTCTAATTTTAGCTTTCCTAAACTGTCATATCACTATCCCTATTACTAGAACCATCTAACTGAAAACAGGAAGAAAAGTGCCTATATTTTTCAACCCAAAAAAGTCTTAATTATGATTCCTGGCAATATCGCTTTGTTTTCTAAATCACATACTTAAGAAAAAATTATGATAAGGTTGGATAAATTCCTTATAAACAGTTCTTTCGAACTGTCATGAAAGGTACTGAGTTTCAGTTTTATTCTAATGTTTCACCTTCCACTGCAGCAGCGGTTCAGAGTTGTACAAAGGGTGCACAGTCGCCTTATGTTAACCCTTTATAAATGTTATTTGAGCTACTTCTCATATAGCAGAAAGAAATGTAGCTTTTCTTAACTTTTGGCCCCAAAAGACTCAGTCTTTATCCACTGATGCAATTCTGTCTTTTTTCTCTATCTTCTTAGTGTCACCTTTCATTTATTTCAGGCCTTTGAAACTGGTGTGTTTAATGCACCTTACCCATATGAGTGCTGTACATGCAGACAGCTGGTGTGAGAAAAATTATTTGGGCTTGGCATTTTTGTTTTCCTGTTACTGCTTCTGAGCCATAAGGAATTTGAGCAGAGGAGTCAGTTGATGAATCCAATGAGGGCTGACAGCGCAGGAGAGGGGCTTGGCGCTGTGAAGCCGGGGATGTTCCCAGGCATGTCCAGGGCAGAAGAGCTCCAGGCTTCATCTGACCTGGGTTTGAAAAGGTGGGCTGGGGATATCTCCCTTCAGCTACTGCGCCAGGGTTCTTGTTCCATCAAGGAGTAGTCCCTTCTATGTGGAAAAATTCATCTAACCTATTTTAGGTGACTATTTTTAAGATAAAAAGAATTGTACACTAGAAAAAGCCTATTTTTTTTTGTGAAGTATAAGGGGAGCCTCATCTGGCTAGTAGGGATGCAGATGTCTCCTGTGTGGAGGTCCGTATTATGTCAGCTAGAGACTAACCCTAGGTGTCTGGGTGAATTGTAATGTAAAACCCTGTAGTAACAATGCATTTCCATCACCTCTGGCTCTCCGTGGGTTTCAGCGGATGGTCCAGAGAGCTCACATCCCACCATCCGCACTTCATCTTTATTGATTACAAAATATTCTTCTTTGGTCTCTCATGTATAGACAGAAAAGCCTGGAAACCAGGTCAGCAGTGCCCTGTGGTGTGCTGGGAAGCAGGGTGGTGACAGCACAGTTGCCAGGAGTGCAGACCAGGAAGCTCTTCCATGCCATCCCTGTGGACATCCAGGCTGCCCACCCTCAAGCTGAGGATGGGCTTCTGCTGTCGTGTGCTGTGGGGCTGTGCCTGGGGAGGGCCTCACCAATTAAAGCTTCTTCATAGGTGGAATGTTATGATGCTGGGGAAACATGTCCTGCTCTCTGGTCTTGCTTTCAGCTCCTGTACAAGGAGAAGATTGTGAGGAGAACTATTCATGCGGAGCACAATTTCTTTCAAAATCACAAACACTGTGAAACCACATTACTATCACCACACCTTAATTTCAAAAGTCAAGGAAGGATAGTTTAGATAGTCTTCATATAATTTTTGAAATTGCATTCACTTGTATTTTCCTTTCAAAATTAGTTTCAATTGAGATGGCAGTGTTTTTCTCTATATTTTACATGAAAATGAAAAAAAAAAGTCAAAAATTATTGTTTTTATTAAGATTAAACATTCCCATCAATGAAAAATTAATTCTTTTCAGAATTGTCTTTCATAGGGAAATCCAATATTTGGGATTTTCTGTTCCTAATAACATGAAAACCACTTCCAAAACTTTACAAATCACTTGATCCTCTTCTGCACCTCCCTGCTCATATCTCCTCATGAAATGTTTTCCTTCTGTGAAATTCTACACATACATGTTTTGTGATCTTTTTTGTGAAAGTTTCATAAAATGCCTCTTTTTGAATCTGAAAATAAAAAGGGAGATTTATCAGAACAAACAGATTCTGGAAAAGTTAGTGCATTTAAGTATGCTTTGTTTAGAGCAAATTCAAGGTTTTAAGATGTATTATGTTTGAATGGATCCAAGTCTCTGGTGAATACTGTTGCTTTTGGAGCAATTTCCTTGATTTTGATTTGCCACTTGGGCAGTCAGTCTCTAAAGAAATACCACCAGTGACATCTCTACTCTGCTGTCATTCTCAGACACATCTTGCCATTTCCTCAGCTTTCGCTGTAAAGCAGGGATAAAACAATGCAGGGGCCTTGTGAAGGCAGAGAATTAAAAAGCCCACACAGCCTGTTAAGTTCTGGATCATTTGTAGCTAGGCTAAAGTGTGGCTGCCTCACAAGCTGCTCCGAGAGTGGTGACCTGCTGGACAACTGGTACAGGAGAAGTAAACCAGGGTTTGTTTCAAAGTAGGAGGTGGCAAGACCACTTGATTGATTTGAGTAGTTCCACTGAAGGATTAGACATTTTGGCTTTGCAGCACAATTAAACTATCTCAATATTTTGGGCATAGGCAATCTTTTGAACAAAAGTCTCTTTTACTTTCAGGTACTATCTATTCACTTTTCTGATACCACCTGATATCATACCAGTAGAAACATTTTCTTGCTTGATGGAGCTGCACAGTAAATATTTGAAACATAGAGAAGTAATCTGGAATTTTTTCAAATAAAGGAATATAGCACTGTTCTCTGAGGGTGTTCACACCCAATTCTTCTAGTTATTCTCCAGGCCTTCCATGTCCATCACAGTCAAAGTACTCAGTCCTGCTGCCCATTTCCTCCATTTGGGGCTCTTATCCTCCCTTTCCGCCGATGGGGTCTTTTTGCTCTCAGATAGCATATGCTCTGTCTTGGCTCACATCACTGCTGCTCCAGAGCTCCTTTCTCCTGCCATGACCACTGACTCCGGGTGCTCTGTGATTTCTCATCTGCCCACAGTAAGGAGAGAGGCAGGGATCCAAGAGAAAGGAGTCATCAACAGGAGGACGGTGAAATGTTGTGAAGAGGAAGTAGGCGTTTCACAGGGTTTTAAAACGAGAAGGATCAGGAAAAATGTCACCCCAATGTCTTATGAGCAACTTCCAAGCACAGGAATCCTTCAGGAGTGCATGGCTTAGTACCAGCTAAACCACAAGAAGTTTAGAGACACAAATGGGATCAGAGTGCTGTGTTTGAAGAAGTGAGGCTTGAAGCCATAGTGAGGGATGTTAACTCCAAAGGTATTTAGCAGCAGGAAGAAGAGAGAAATTAATTTTTATTCATGTTTTTGTTAGGAATTGACTTCTTGTTACTGAGTGGATCCAGTATTGCTACAGTACTTTACCAAGTGTATTTAATAGATTTCAGGCTGGATGGAAGATTTTCTGAAAACTATGTTAAATGCATCATTTAAGGAAAATCATGAGGTTTTTGTGATTATTTTCTCAGCTTTGTGATTAAATTACCTCCAAATAAATATTTGTTTATTTTTATTATGAAGGCAG
The DNA here is from genome assembly GCA_026261815.1 of Monarcha castaneiventris obscurior. NCBI lineage: Eukaryota > Metazoa > Chordata > Aves > Passeriformes > Monarchidae > Monarcha > Monarcha castaneiventris. The sequence continues at coordinate 8,059,946 of JAMPIT010000388.1, forward strand.
GGACATTGATTTGCAATTACCATTTTTTTCCAAAGGATGTCCCAATTCTGAAAAAATCCTAATAGAGATAAGAGTTCCTTCATACATAAGAAAACTCACGTGAAGATCTAACAGACAGCTGGAATTGGTTTATAATATTTATGTGATACCTCTTAAGTTATTTAAATCTTACTGATCGAAGCAATCATGTAGGTACTTGTATAACTGGGAAAAATACTCTTGATCCAATTCTCATTTACTCAAAGGACTGTCCTACTGAAATTGACCAGGTAACGGTGCTTTAAAAAGATCTGATCTTTAAGTCTACATAGACAGAAACCACAGCCACAGCCAAAATAATTGACTTCAGTGTAAGTTTCTATCCCCAAAACCTGAAAGCCAGTAAATAAAGTAAGACATATAACTTGTCGGGTGGGTAGAAATGCAATGGGAAGATACAGAAGTCAGAGGCTTGTTTCTCTTAACTTTGGTGTACTGGTAGCTGCAATCAAAGCAGTGCTATGATACGGATATGCTTTAAAGCCAAGTGATGTGCCAAGTTTTAACCCTGGGACTAAGATCTAGTTTTTAAGAGGTGATACAAAGAACTTTCTATGTGGCAAATCATGGGAGGAACTGGTAGAAATACCAGAAAGCCTCTTCTTTGTAGCACAGCCTACATACCAAACAGCAGAGAAAACCAGGTGACTGAAATGGAAAAGAAAACATATTGGCCTTGAAAGGGATATTTGCATGTAGGTATTGATACATCAGCAATGTTTTTAACCTTGGCAGTGAGTGTCATGGTGGTAGAAGTCTTAGGAGATGCTTATAACAAGAATTTCTAGTTCTTCTTGACTTGTTTTTGTTGTTACTGTTGGCTGTCCTAACTGGGTCAAAAACCTAGCAGTAGATTAATTTACAAAATACGGTAATCTTGACTTCATTAGCCTTCCATGGACCAGTTACTCCATCCATCAAGAGATTCTTACAGCAGGTTCACCAATCTCCCTCAGAACTGTAATTTATCTTTTTGAAAGATGTGCAATTTTTATTCAGAGTCATCCAAGCATGAAGATAATTCACTGCATTTTTTTGCAAAGCTGTACCAATAGGCAATTTCACATGTTATTTCTGGTTAAACTTTGCTGATTTTGTATTTCAGTTGTAATATATAATGGTTTCTGTTAGATTTACGATCACACTGTTATCTCTGGATATTGATTGTGGATCATGTTCATCTCACCACTTTCTATTGGCTGTGATAAACAGAGAAAGTGCTTTTATTTTCTTGCTGCAAGGCAGAATTTTCAGGAGTTACACCGTTCATCAAATTAGTTTTCTGGAGAGAGGAGAACAGAGTAGTATCACCACTCTCCATTCCCCTACTTGACTCCTACTTTAACCTCACATTCTAGAAGCATGGCTCCCATAGCAATTGGCTCTGCTGTTCCTACTGACATGCAGAGGTCCAAAGAACAAATGGGATACATATCTGATACAGGAAGAGCCCTATTTATTTAAAAATTGCATATGAAGGTAAAGGTGTCTCTAGAAATTTTGCCGTGTCCTTGAGTTGTCAGCATGCACTTATTCTTCCTTCTTGGCATAATGCTGAGATACAGGCTGTATCATAAAATATTGTACCCATTAAATATAAAGAGTTTAGACCATAATTGTCTCAATCTGAATATTCTTGATAGACAGAACCACAGCATGACCTTTTCTTCTTAAACAAAGTTTGAAACCCATCCCTTTGATGACAAAAACTCAGCATGAGAAATTGAGGATATTTTAAGATTTTACAGTGTTTCACATATCATTACAAGACTCTTAATCTTTATTTACAGAACATTGCATATATAAATACACATTTCTCTCAATAGAAACCATATGACAGATGTTTTGTTCTTGGACTTTGTTCACCTAGAAAGCTTGTATGTGTAAATATGTGTAGCTATGTAGTACTAAAGGAGGAGGTGTGGGATTGTGGCTAGTTATGAACACAAAATCCAAATGAGTGTTTTCTTGCTTTGTGTTTCAGCTGTCCTGTATGAGAGCTCTTTTCCTTCATAGACATTTTCTTTCAATCTCTGCAGGAAAGCTAATAATCTGCTAATAAAATTAGGTAATTTGAAATGATGATATTTCTAAAGCTCCCATTCATAGAATCATGGAATCATAGAATTTTTTGGGTTGGAAGAGATCTTAAAGATCATCTAGATCTCACCTCCCTGCCATGAGCAGGGACACTTTCCAATAGATTCAGATTCCCATCCAATCTGGTCTTGAACAATTCCAGGGGTGGGGCATCCACTACCTCTCTAAGCAACCCATTCCAGTGCCTCAACACCCTTATAAAAGAATTTCTTCCTACTATCTGATGTATATCTGCCCCTCTTTGGCTTAAGGCTATTCTCCTTGTCCCCATTACTTTGTATTTGATGTAACTTGTGGAGTTTTCTGCCTTGATCATTATTGAGAGTGTTTTCATTCTTAGTTTTATATGAGTACTGCTAGTTTAGCCTTACAGAGTTCCCTTCTTAAGACCTGATCCATAACCAGGATGCATATGTATAGATAGGGCCCATCAAAGCTGAACTGAACTGAGGAGTGATAATGGATGCAAAGTTGATGTCTGATTCATCTCACCTATTTTTAGATACGTGTGTCTGAGTTGGTCAGCCTTTACAGTCAAGACGTGTAGATGTCTGCTTTGGGATGCAGTGAATCCTGTACTAGAATAGTCTGCTTCTTTCCACTGTCTATACTAACCCATAATATTTAGCATAAGTCTGTTTGGTCAAGTGAATCACACTATGCATCTGGCCATACAGAAAGGGAATTGTTTGTGCTGTTCAGGTGCACTGTGATCATGACCTTGTTGACCAGCTGCATTGCAAAACTGTGCATTTGTAGTTGTTTTACTCCTTCTTATTCGTGAACCAATCTCCTCTTAATCTAGGAAACACCTTCAAGTCTTCATCCTAAGGGAATGCCTGGATACTACCTAGGTTTTTGCATGACAGACCATCCATTTAGCATCTGAGAAGTAAACCCACTAATGGCAACCTATCTTTGTGCCTCAGGGACTGCTACCTCCCAACAGCTGCCTGTGTTACCTAATATGTATTCTCTTTACTTCCACTGTAGAATTCACATTTATCTAATTTTCTGCTTCCAGAAACTGTGTTCAGATTGGTTTTGTTATTGATATTTTAATTTTGCAGGATGCTTTTGCTAATTAATGATTTTACATCTTTGAAAATTTAATCTCTTTTGTTATTTTCCAAACACATTTCCAAACTTAAGTTCCTTGCTATTATTTCCTTGCCTTCATTAGTATTCTCAGTAGCACCCAGCTTAATAGCATCAGCAAATTTTCAGCAAATTAACTGGTTGTTTATGTCTTCAATATAAAAAATTTAAATGTTAAACAGGACTGTTCCAACGCTGATCCTCTGGCAGCCTAATCATAGTCACTTTTCCCAAACTTAGCAATTTGTCGTTTATCATCACTGTGGTACTTCAGCCATAGTTCAGACTATCTTATCACACATATGTAATCATATGTAATTAATTTGGTAAGATAATATAAAATGATATGCTAAATTTCAAGTATTCTAAGTGAGTTCAAGCTTAGTTTTCAATTAAAATTCCCACTCAGTGGGCACATGCATCACGAAAGCAAATACATTAAAATCAAAGTGCAGCGCATAACGAATGAAATGGAAATATGGATACAATATTATGCACAGATATTAGATAAATCAGTAATACATCTATATATGAGCTGTCCTCCATCATAAATATGAACACAGGCCTAACAGAAGGGAATCAGAGATGGGGGATGAACCTAGTCAGAGGCCTGCAGATACCTCAGTCAGAAGATACACTTACACAGCTGGGATCTGATTTGAAAGAGCAGATCAATCCCAAGTATCACATTTTGGGAGACTTTTTCAACTTAATTCCCCTAAAGGAAACCCCCCAAGCTGTCTTTTACTTTTGCATTTTACTTGGGTCAATGAAATATTTCTTGGCCCAGATATCACAAGTAGAAGCTCATGACAGTGGTTTCTGGCTTCACTGGGGTATCCACATAGATTCTTGGTATTGCTTGTCTTACTTGAGTGTTAGTCCACTTCTTGCATTTCCCAATGCATAATGCACAGATGGGTCACACCCAGACAGTTCTTTCATGTACCAGTTCCTCTAATTTGTTTGAACTGATATATAAAATTGTTGTTTCCATTATTATTTCATGTAGAAGTTGCCCCAGATCATCCTTCACTTCTTTTGAATCTGGCTCTTTTGGTGCATAAGGAAATGTGGGAAGACACTGGGTCCTTGAAATGAAGCTGATGTCTTGGACACTTTCCATAGCACACAAGGAAAAAAAAAAAACAAGTAGGAGAGAGCTCTGAAGTGAGTACTGGGGGCGGTGAGGAATGTAGTGTGATGAATGGTCAGGAAGCCACTCTAATGCTTTCATTTAAAAATAGACATGCAGTCTCTTGTGTGGTTACAGAGTAAAACTTGAAAAGGTAATAGGAGTGCATTCCGAAATCCAAAGGTAAATAAGCAATAAGAATTTATTATGATGATAGGTACAGATATTGGAGCCTGACTCATGACCTTTCAACATCCATCATGGATGGTATTAGCAAAATAGGGAAGAGATTCATAATGTATGGCAGTCAAGTAAGGACCATAGTGCCTGTCAACCCTTTTGCAGTGAAGTTTAATTTCCTGTCTTTTTGTCCTGTGCAGAGTAGAGGGTTTCTTTTTATTGTTCCATTTGACTTTGAAGAAATAAACCTTGTTAACAGCTCATGCTTATGAATGTGGTTTATCTATCTCATACTTTATTTTAGTTTTCTTCTTTTTAATGGTAAGACACTGAGCCTGTATTTCTTCAGAAGCTTTTAAATTTGCCTCCAGTAGCTGCAATTCATGTAGGTCTGACTGTGCAAAATACTAGTTGAAATACACTAGTTGTGTAGAAATACTAGTTGAAATTGTGTGTATAACAGAGCAAAGAATTCTTAAAGAATGAAGTTGATCAGAGTCCTCAAAATTTCTGAAAACAGAAATGTAATGTAACAATATGTTATATTTTAACTGAATTTTATGGATCAGTAAAAATACACAGACAGATCCTTAAATCGAAAAACAACTTATAAATACTTTCTAAATGCTAAAGCATGTCACTGACAGCCTAGCCCTATAAGTAAATATATACCTCCAAAAGACTGGAAAGACTGGACAGTGTCCTTTAGACATCGACCAGCACTGGAGTGGATTTAGTATAATTCCTCTATTACATTATTGAGGAGGATGGGATGGAGTGCCCCCTTCTCAAGTTTGTAAATGACACCGGTCTGGAGGAGTGGTTGATGGCTGGAGACAGAACAAACTCAACAAGGTTGGGTTGAAAGGGCTCTGGAGTATAAGACATTGCCATAATGACTTGAGTCCAGCAGAGGGTTACCAAGATAGTTCAGTGGTTTGGAGTACATTATGTATAAAATGTGGTTCAAAATTTATTTTTGAAATACTGTATGTAAGGGAAGGCAAAGCAGATGGTATTTGGTGACTCACTCGTATGAAGGTAAAGTGCAACTACCATACTGAGCTATCATCTCTTCATCTCATGGGCGGCTTGTCCCACTCTCATGTCTGTTGGAGGGGCAGCACAGAAGGGCACAAGCAGCTCAGGATGTTTCTGGAGGGCACTGGTGATAACTTCCAAGCAACATAAGTGATCAAGGAGCTCACAGGCTGATGAAGTAGGGGCTTGTGGAGGTGGACTGAAAGCTGTCTGAACTGGCAGGCTCAGAGTGTAGTGATCAGCACCACAAAGTCTACCAGGAGATCAGACCCTAGTGGTGTACCCCAGATAGCAGTACAGGTCCTGCACTGCTTAACCTTTTAATTAGTGATGAGGATGCTGGGACAGACTGTACCCTCAGCAAGTTTGCAGATGAGCCAAGTCTGGGAGAAATGGCTGATAAGCCAGGTGCATGTGCCTTGATGCAGGGAGGGACTTGGACAGGCTGGAGAAATGAACCTTATGAAGTTCAACAGGGGGAAGTGCAAGTCCTTCTCACAGAGAGCAGTAACACGTGGTACCAGTACACACTTGGGCTGACCAGCTGGAAAGCGGCTTTCCGGAGAAGGCCTTAAAGGTCCTGCTGGACAACAAGCTGACCAAGAGCCAGCAATGTGCCCCTGCAGCAAAGGAGGCCAACAGCCTCCTGGTCTGGCTCATTAGGAAGCGTGTTACCAACAGGTCGAGGGAGGTGATACTTCTTGTCTGCTCAGTTTTTGTGAGGCCACATCTGGGGGACCAGTTCTGGGCACCTGATACAACAGGAATATGGACTTACTGGAGCAAGTCTACAAGGATTTCTCATATGTGGAGAGGTTGAGAGAGCTGGGATTGTTTAGGCTGAAGAAGAAAAGGGCCAACGGAAAGCTCATCAATGTTTATAAATGTCTGATGGCAGGGTGTAAAGAAGAAACATTTAGATTCTTCACATTCATGCCCTTTGAGAAGACTAGAGGCAATGGGCATAAAGTGAAACACAGAAAATTCTATGTGAATATAAGAATTTATTTATTTTTGACTTTACTGTGAGAGGGGTTGCACACTGGAACACTGTCCAGAGATGTTGTATAGTCTCCATCCTTGGACGTTCTCAAAACAGAACTGGACACACTCCTGGACAACTTAGTTTTTCTGACCCTGCTTTGAGCAAGGAGGTTGAACTAGATGATTCCCTGTATATCCCTTTCAGACTCATCCATTCTATGGTCTGTGATTGTCTAGCAAGATGACCTAACTTGAGCCTGAGTGGGAAGCACTGAAGGAATTTCAGGAATATCTGAAATACTGGCAGACTGATAATTTCCTGCTTTGTCTATGGTGAAAACCTCTGTGTAAGAACTAAGTATTAGGTTACTAAATTTACTATTTGATAGGAAACCTCAAAGATAATTAAAATTGCTAAAGATTGAATATTTTACTTAACCATGTTAAAGAGTCAAATTTACACGTTACTCAACTCCCCTTTCAGCTTGAAATTTGAAAAGTCTTAGTAGTGTGAAATAGTAGAACTTAAAAAAACCCAACACCTAAACAGATGGCAAAACAAGGGAGAAAAGCACACAGTGAAATGAAGACAAGGAGGGACATGACATTCTTATAACCTGCAGAAAACTTGAATTCTGTAAGAACAGTAGAAATTAAAATGGTTTGATGTTAATCAGTTATGAGCAAACATGCATTTGGCCATTGATATTTTGCAAAAGCATGAGGAAGTAAATGAATGAATTGCTCATGACTCTTGTACTCGGTGTTGCAACAGTCATTTGGCAGATAAATCACAGAATCACTGAATTGTTAGGGTTGGAAGGGACCTCAGGAGATCATCTAGTCCAGTCCCACTATCAAGACAGGGTCACCAGGAGCACTTCACACAGGAATGGGTCCAGATGGGTTTTGAACGTCTCCGGAAAGGGAGACTCCATGACGTCCCTGGGCAGCCTGTTCCAGTGCTCTACCACCCTTCCTCACATTGAGGTGGAACCTTCTTGTGATTTAGTTCATTGCCATTACTCCTCATCCTGTGGCTGGGTACCACTGAAAAGAGTCTGGCACCAACCTCTTGACACCTGCCTTTGAGATACTTATATGTATTAATGAGATCCCTTCTCAGTCTTCTCTTCTCCAGATGGAACAGGCCCAGTTCCTGCAGTCTTTCCTAGTAAGAGAAATGCACCAGACCCCTCATCATCTTTGTGGCCTCTACTGGACCCTCTCCAGTAGCTCCTTGTCTTTCTTGTACAGAGGAGCCCAGAACTGAACTCAGCTCTCCAGATGTGGCCTCACTAGGGCCGAGTAGAGGGGCAGCATCACCTCCCTCCACCCGCTGGCCACACTCTTCCCAATGCACACCAGGATCCCACTGGCCCTCCTGGCCACAAGGGCACTGCCAGCTCATGGTCAATCTGTCATCCACCAGTACTCTCATATCCTTCTGAGCAGAGCTGTTCTCCAGGAGGTCAGTCCCCATCCTGTGATGGTACTTGGCATTATTCCTCCCCGGGTGCAGGACCCTACACCTGCCCTTGTTGAACCTCATGTTTCTTTCTGCCCAGTTCTTAAGCTTATCAAAGCCCTGCTGAATGGCAGCACAGCCTTCAGGTGTATCAGCCACTCCTCCATATCATCAGTAAACTTGCTGATGATCCCTTGCGTTCTTTCCCTTCATCCAGGTTGTTGATGAACAAGTTGAATAAGACTGGACCCAGTAATGAACCTCGGGGAACACAACTGACTAGAGGCCTCCAGCTGGATTCTAATCCTTTGATCACAACCCTCTGAGCTCTGCCATTGAATCTGTCCTTGATCCACCTCACTGTTCGTTCATTGTACCCACATTTCCTGAATTTACCTATGAGGATTATATGGAACAGTCTCAAAAGCCTTGCTGAAGTCCAAATGATGTCACCCACTGCTCTCCCTTCATCAACCCATCCTGCTATGTTGTGATATAGTCTATCAGGATGATTTCCCGTTGGTGAATCCATGCTGACTACTCCTGATTACCTTTTCTTCTACATGGTCATTGTTGACCTCCAGAATGGCCTATTCCATCACCTTTCCAGGGATGGAGGTCAGGCTGACTTGCTGGTAGTTTCACAGGTCCTCCTTCTTGCCCTATTTAAAGATGGCAGTAACACTGGCCTTCCTTGAGTCATTAGGCACCTCTCCAATTCTCCATGATTTTTCAAAGGTGATGGAGAGCTGCAGAGTAACAACATCCATCAGCTCCCTCAGCACTCATGGGTGCATCCCATCAGGTTTTATGGATTTATGCATGTTAAGGCTGCCTAGCTGACCTCTAACCAAACCCTCCATGACCTGGGGGAAGCACTCCTTTCTCTGGCCTTCTTCTCTTATCTCAGAGTTCTGGGACTCCTGACTGAGGCAAGGAAGGCATTCAGTGTTTCCTCCTTCTCTGTGTCTTCCATTACCAGGACAACCATCTGAATCAGCAGCAGCCCCGCATTTTCCCTAATCTTCCTTATCCTGCTGATACATTCGTGAAGCCCTTCTTGATGTCCTTGATGTCTTCTGCCAGACTTAATTCCAAGTGGGCCTTGGCCTTTCTTGTCACATCCCTGCCTACTCTTGACAATTTTCCTATAGTCCTCCCATATGGCCTGTTCCTTTTTCCACATCCCATAAATTCCTTTCTTGTATTGAGTCCTCTTAATAACAGATGGATGAAAAGATCTCCCCAACAAAGAAAATGACACGAGAAGAGGTCTGTATTTCAGTATGGTGTTAATTCCTCAGCCTGCCAGAGAAGTAATTTTTTTTGCTATTTTTACAAGTCACTGAACATCTTAACATAACTGGAACCAGTCAGCAGTTGGGTTCATCTGTTATATTAAACCTGACTCAAATGTCAATCTATATGTAAGATTAGCAACAGTGGTAAAATCACAGTTGTGAGTCTCCAAATGTTTTTAGGGCAGGATTTGTAAGTTACATCAGGAAAAAAAGGGGGAAAAATCTGTATTATTTGAAAATGAGGGCAAGAAAAAAGAAAATAATTTTTCTGTTTATTATGAAAGAGTCTCCAGTCTGGAAGTCATAGTTGGTTTAAATCTGAAAGAATGACATTTCAATGTAAAGGGAGATAATGATCACATAATTAATGTTTCTGGCAGTAATAGCAGTAGTAGGAGTAGTACTAGTAGTACTACTCCTAGTAGGAGTAGTATCAGCAGTAATATATTCTCAAGCAACATGCAGTCCTGAGAAGAAGCAGATGTCAAATTGTCCATGATCCTGAATCCTCAACATGGATACTGTTCATTTCCTCTGTACAGGGGAGCCTACGATGCAAGCATGTGCCACTTTACAAGTGGTGGCCTGGGTAAATAGCCTTGGTGGCTTTCTCACAGGCACTGGTGGTACCATCATCTGGTAGGATCCAAGGTGGGATCTGACACTCTTCCTTGAAAGACTAAAGGATGAGAACTTAGCAATGGATTTACACAACAGACCTGGTGGGAGCCTGTATGGGCAGTCTTTGGAGGGTGAAACAGGGATGTATCAATGAGACAGAAAAGAAACACAAAATCGTGTCAAGGAAATTCTGAAAGTGTGACCAGAGCCTGAAAGCTGATAGATATGTCCTGTCCGGTGAAGGAGCGGTCTGAAACAGAGTCTGTGGGAGCAGTGGCTGCTTTATTTGTTTATTGAAGCCTCCACATGTGTTGCAAGCGCTAGGTTTTGGTTAGCATGCTGCAGCTTTCTCTAGGAACTCAGCTGAGGCTTTCTAGGCCAGGGCAGACTTCTCTGCCCTCCCGCAGTCCATTTCGGACGGCTCAGCGCTCTTGCTCCATCCAGCTGCCAGCCAACACAGTGATGGTGAAGGAGGTGAGAAGGGGCTCTCCATCGGGGTATTAGAAGATCCAGATTCATTGCATCTGGTCCATGAGATCCCCAGAGACAGAGAGCACCCGTGGCCCGAGCGCAGGGGGCTTTTGTCAGGTTTCAGGGGTGGTACATGGGCAGAGTTGGGGTATAGGAACCAATAGGGAGAGCCTGAGGGAGTGTCCAGGGCTAGGAACAAGGGAAAGGTGGGGGAAATCGTGTAAACTGAACCCCACACACATGGAATGTGTCTGGTAGCTCACTCTTGGGGGTATCCTGCATCTTCAATTTGCTTTCGCAGAAGGACTTCCATGGCTATTGAAGTGAATTGAGTAGTCTAAAGTAATGCATTTTAAATCCTTCTGAAAGTCAGAAACGGGGGAACTTAGGGCCATAAGCTGTGAACATTTCTGCCAGAACTTAAAAATGCAACATGTTCTTCCTATCTGACATCTGCACGGCAGTTCAGGACATGATACGGGAGTTTGGGTAGATATCTTTTCCTTGGTGTTAGCTGGGGGATGGAATTAAAATTTAATATGATTACAATGAATTGAAGAAACAGTCTGGAAGAAACTGGTACAATTCAATGCAGACAAATGCAGAGTTCCAGCTTTAGCAACAGACAAAGTTAATGAACACCTTCCTTACTTGACTATAGGTCTTTGATGTGTGTGACTTAATTTGACATTTTTCCTCAGCTGTACATAAAGAGTTAAGTATATCTTTGTTCATTACCGACAAGAGAACATGTATTTTAACAAAAAGATGATTAGGGAGGGTTTAGGACCATCAATTCTTTTATCACCAGCTGTCATGTATTGGCTATAACACATCCCTAAATCTTCATTAATATATATTTTTATCTATTTTATGTTTATATAGGCAAGACCTCTTACCTTAAATTCATCAAAATATTATAAGAAGTTGTCATTGGATAAGGAAGAGCTATAACACATGCATTTAAATCAAAGTATGCTTGAGAAACAGCTGTATGAGGCCCTTACTATTTTTTTTCTTTGCTTTACAATCCATTTCTGCTGCTTTTTCTGAGTTCTTCAATGTTGTACAGTTCATTCACTGAAGATGTGTATTTTTTCCTGTCGTACTTTGCATGAATTCTCATATTAACATCTGAAAAATTCTGCCAGATGTCACTGAAATTGTTTCTTAGCTTCAGCACTGGAGATACTATCTCAGCTTGAGATGCACAGGAGGTTTGTGATTGCTGTGCTGCTCTGTCCTGCTGCTTCTGTATTCTCCATGCACGGGGTGATCTGTGGGGGACCTGACAAAGGAAGAGAAATGTCAACAGTATAAATGTACCTGCTGCATCACACAGAACAAACAACCCCACCTTCCCTCTCCTTTCTCCTTGTGAAATAGCTAGGAAGATTTAAACCTCTGGAACAGACCTGTCGATGTGCAGAACTTAAAAAGTATTAAATATAGTGGTTTGGGGTTTTTTTTTTGTGTCGTGAGTAGTGAAATGTGGAAAGCTCTCAAATCAGTTCATTTCTAAATCATCAAAAAAACCCCTCCATAGTATGGGGCTACACTTTTACCTTGCTTAGAGGGTGATCATCCTTTCTGTGCCTCCTCATGTTCCTGTCACCTCTGACAGCAACTCCTGCATTCTCACTCTGCTCATGACTTGATGTGCTTACTTTTCACTGTATCTGCTTAATTGTTCTGTCTGGCTCCTGCTTTCCTTCTCTACACCTTTTCTTTCACACACAGTGCCATTTCATCTTGCCCTTGTAATTAGCCAAATGATAATCGATACGGTATTACATTCTGTGCATAAAAATAATATCCGGAAATTAGCTCGCTTCTTAAACAGCTCCACTTCCCTGCAATGGCCTGCTGAATCAGTCACCTCAAACATTACTGGAAACATTGACTGCTGCACTATTCCTAAATGAAATACAAATTTACATACTTTATCTTCCCATGACAATGGTAGTCTGAAATTGTACCTTTGAGCATACTTTATTTTACTGTAGTTTATTTTGGGTAAATTACTTTCAGACATAAATCATATCATTGTTTCTCCAGCCCGCCTTGCTGTAAGGGAGAGTTGTAAGTATTAGAAAATATGGCATCACCAAAATGAGAGGTGGAAGGAAACTTTTGCTGCAGGAGCAATCAGGTAGTGGTCTCTAGCTGAGGGTACTCCAACAATACATTTTCACGCATACCACTCAGAAATATGGTTACTCAGATCCTTACACTTAATCATCTGATTGAAATTACATGCAGAAGTAGCCTGTTCCCTGTGTAACAGACTGTGAAATGTTACTTCTTTGCTGCTAAAAGGGGATCCAGAGTTAACATTTGGCATAAAAATGCCAAAGGAAGTGGCTGATCTTTCAATCAAAGGACACAGATAATTTTTGGCAGCAGGAGGCTGATTCTGGATGATCATATGTTAGAGTTATACTAGGAACTTACTTAAAAATTACTAGTCAACCAAATAAGCAAATAAATAAAACAGATGCTGTTATGAGATCAACTTCAGGCGCTTGACTTCAATTCTCTAAAATATGAGATGGATTAAAAAAGAAACCAATCCCATTGTGAAAGGTTTATATGTGCCTTGGTAAAGAGAAGAAAATTGAGAAGGAATGTTTCTGTATAATACCAGCAGAAAGTAAAATTATCACACAGAGTTAATCCTAGGAGCTGCTGCACACATTCTACACAGCAGCAGTTCTGCAGGGATTCAAACAAACTGAAGTGGCATCACTGCTTTTGTGGTAAGATTTCATGTCAATGAAGATTTTTCTCAAGAAATTGAAGTGGCATCGTTGTTGTTTAGAAGACTGTGTGACCTTTGACTGGTATAGTAATAAAGCATGTAGTCTAGTCTAGATCTGCAGATCTAATAAGGAAAAAAAAGAGAATGGATACTTTGATGAATGCAGCATGGTGTAAGAAAGGACATAAAATATATACAACCTTAGACTTTGCAACCTCCGTTTCAGTCTTCTTGGCAGATTTGGAAGGCTTAAATATTTCCAAGCTTCCTGATTTGTGTATATTTGATAGCACACTACTATCAGAAGGTTATCAAACCTAATGTAGTACTTATTTTTTTCTTGCCTTTGGAGTGATAAACTGGGGATGGAGGAATGGGAAAGCAAATGAATTGGTCCTAGTGCAATCTGAAAGAATGTTGCCTTGTATCCATTTGAACCCTGCAAGGCAAAAACATTTTCTCACCAGACAGAATCTGATCTCCATGGTCTATTGAGCAGATAGATCCATCATACAACTTTTCTTTATTTGTTGGGAAAGATATTAAATATTTCTGTTTTAAATCTGTGCTCTAAATCTATATGCAGATTCTGGTATGCCTAGAATAGGTGTTATCCATGAATTACATTAGCACAAGGCAGGCAATGTAGCTTGTCAATCACACTGATATGCATGTTAATCACTACTTTCCTAGATTCCTTGTCATCCACAAGAAATGTCTTGATGGCATTGGGACCAGCGGCATCAACACCAGTACAACATCCAACTCAACATGCTGTCAAAAACCCTTCTCATCTTCCTGCAGCTCTTGCTCCAAACACTCCTTCCCCTTATCCCCCCACAACAAGATCCTGATGAGAGATCACAGGACAAGACCAGGCATCTGCGCATCAGGTCAAGAGGAGATGTAGGAGAGGCATCAGGTATGAACAACCCTCCTGCAATAAATCCCCCTTTTCACAACTGACATTTTGGTGTGCCACCTTCATCACAGACGGATTGGCTGCCGTGACCAAACAGACTCAAAGCATATCTGAACTGTGCCTGAGAGGTGGCCGGATCCACTGGGAAAGCAACTCCAGGCTGCAGATCTTGTACTTCGTTACTCTGAGTGGAGGCCAAATGCAGCTGTTAACGTGGTGGTGCAGAGGGGGTGTTCCTGTCCCACTGGCACAGAGATGAACAGAGACTGTATTGCTTCCACAGACTGATGTGTCACAGTGGGGCACAAGGCGCCACAAGCCTTCTGCTTCACAATTTCTGCTTCACAAGTTGCTCTACTTCACAATTGCTTGAAGCACCCTCATAATCATCTGCTCCCCAGGACTCTTTCACTTCTGTCGACTACTAGATTTCCTCACTTCTTTCTTTCTCCAAAATAAGATTTGAGTCCATCTGTAGGCTCGTGAACATCAATTTTGCCCTCTTGGAAAAAACTATCCAAGAGGCGTCACTTGAATATTTTTTCTTATTTAATCAGATACAGTGATGCAACAGCATTAACTCAGTGAAGCATAATTTAATAATAACTTACATTCTGTAGTGGTTTGATCCATTTGTCTGAAAACACTTTAAGACATTAATGCATTAAATTTAACACTGTCCTTCTTGTGAAGTAGGTAGGTATTACAGCCTTAATTTTACAGATGAGAAAACACAGTCACAAAGAATTGAAATGCCTTGCCCAAGGTCAAATGAGAGATTCCTGCTAGAACTGAGAAAGTGGGAAGAGGAAGGAACAGTGTGTTTCCATTAGCACAGCAGCAATGTATCCAGCTCCTAGATTTTTATGGAGGAAAATGTGTGCATCTACATACATGAACAAATATATTGGCTTATCTTCGTTAAGTGTAACAAGACACTAGTGTAAATACCTGTGTAATCAACAGCTTACTTTTAAATTGAGACAATGCATCAGAGGGATTTTGTTCATTTTTTCTGTATTATAAACTAAACATCTATAGCACTATTATTTTTTCTTGTTTCTTTAATAGAGTTGTCTGTTTTGAGAAATATATGCACTAAATAAATGAGTGTGTAACCCTTGCCATGGCTGACACAGGTTAATAAGATTCTGTCTCTGGAAATGAGCACGAAATCAATTCTTGGTCATTCCTGCCATGGTGTTAATAGAAAAACAGACCATAGGAAGGTACAAAGTTGAGACAAAAGCTTGATTACAGAAAGCTGTCATGACTTTGGGGGTTTGCCATGAGAGAGAAGAACGTCTGGAGCACTGTTAGGGGCTGTTTTGCAAGGACAGGGACCTCTGAGACATGCCTGGGTCAGTCTGGAAATGTTAGCCAGAATAGAGGATGTGTAAATTCATTTTTTTCTTCTTAACTTGCTGATGTGACATGCCAGTCAAGGTAGAGCTATGGCATGGGTCATATGGTTTTCTTTGTGGCTCTGGAAAATCACTTTCTTCTCTTCAGCTGTTCAGTCTTGTTACATTAATGCACATGTTCTGGAAGTACTTGGATATTTCTGATTTTCCTTCCCTCCTTTTCCTGTAATCAACTGCTGCCAGCCACTTCCAGAAGTGTATATTGGCTTGTTGTCAATTTGCCCAGCTTAATCTATGTAAAGACATACAAATGCTTTTATCTCTACCCTCTTTCCCTCACTACTTAATTCTTCTGAGGTTCTCTGCATCTGCTCTGATTTGTGTTCCATGCTACTCTGTTCCCAAGTTTTGAATAGATACATGCACTTATCCTGTACATCTTTGCTGTTACCGGATACCTGCAAATTCCATGCCTCTCAAGCAGTGCCTGTTGCATTCACCCACGTAGAGAGGTTTGTGATCTTTCTAGGGAACATGAACAAAGCCCTTTGGCAAGTAAAAAAGCCATGCTAGATTGATTTTCCCTTACTCTCTGTGAGGAAGAGGACCAGAAAACAAATAATCAAATAAAAAATATGGTCCCACTGCACATGCAGCAATCCCAGTTCTTGCTTCCCAGCTGTAAGCACTGAACTCCAGCTCCTCAGAGAAAAAGAGATTCTCTTACTGTCTGGAAAAGTCCAAGTTGGCCAGGAGAAGTGTGGGAGCTGGAGAGAAGCAATGATCCCAAGAGAGAGCCTAGGACAAATTTCTAGTTACCATTCACTCTTCTTTTGCATATTTTTTCATAACTGTTCCCATTTTCTACTCCATCACATGATGCTCCACAAATGTGCCTTGTCATCTGTTCTTAAGTCGTGCAAAAACACCACAAACCAGGGCGCCCTTCCCTGAACTTACTTTCTTACTTCTCAACCCCTAATCCCTGGCAGAACAGGAGCAACAGGAGGCCTTGTTTCTCTGTCCATGTAGCTCGTGAATGCTCTGTCCCAAACAGACCTTTTACAAGAGGTTGTTCTGTGTTGCTGCTCCTGAACAGCGTTTCACAGTGTCTTGGACACTCGGCATGTGTCCTCATGGTGTCATTGATGAATGGACAGCAAGAAACGCTGGTCAAAACACAGCAAAATTAAAATCTTCTGAAACCAGCAAGAAAGACAAAAGTCATCTGTGCCTTGTCTCTTCACTCCATTGAAAGAGGCAAGAGACAACTGCCTCCTGCTGAAGGTTTATGTTTTGTGTAGACTGATACATGGTATTAGTGTGATTCACTGTCCTAGTGGATGATGGAGGTGTGGGGTTTTTCTTTGGTGTGAAACAGCAAAGTATTTTTTATAATCGGATTTGCTTAGATTGTCCTTATCTGTATCAATATTTATATAAAGATCTAGAAAACAAAGTATTTTTCTTTTCCTCAAGGGCTAGCTTTATGTCACCTTTTCAAGTCCTACAGAACAGAATCAACTAAGTTGGAAAAGAGCTTTGAGATTATTGAGTCCAACATGTGACCTAACACCACCTTGTACATCTCCACAGAAATGGCTTTTAGCATGGAAACTCAGGGAAAATACTATCTAAATGAAAGATACCAAGGTTTGCCAAATAGCTGCTTAGAAGGTCCAAGTGTTTCTTTACCCTTAATGGGCAAAAAGTAGATATGACAGCCAGAGGTCTTTGCAGAGGCATTTGCTACATTGCTTTCATTAACTTTTCTTGTAAAAAAGCTTGCAACTTTTTTTATAATGCTCCTAATGGTCTCTTGTCTTCTCACTAATGTATTGATACATCAGAAGATATAATAATAGTATGGTATATACATCATACATGGTGTACTATATTGTAGTGTTTATTATAAAATAAAATAACAGTAATATAAAATAATAGTGTGAGAGATGGCTTCAGACATTCAAAGAGCTCGTTTAGAGTGTTCTTTATTTCTGGATGTGTATGTTAGCACAGAAGGATTGCTTAAAGGTGGTTACAATTCTTTTTTTGACCAGAACTAGGCTTACTTATGTATGCAGTTAGACTGCTGCATTTTGAAGCAGATATGGTCTTCAAAATACTGTAATTTTAAAGACAGGTATTAGAAAGCCAAAATAGGAGTTTATTTACCACCTAAGGGAAACTTCTAATTTCTCAGTCACTCAGGGGTGCGCTGATGATGGAAAAAAGGATGGGAAGGACATTAATAATCCACTGCTTTTCAGGAAAGATGTACTCTTGAGACCAGAACCTCAGGAAAAAGGACAAAAGTCTGACTTGTAGGCACCCTCTTACAAGTTAAAATCTTTCCAGGAACAATTTATACCTGTTCCTGCCCTGGGGGGTAGTAGGATTCTCCTTAGCAGTTTCATTGCATGTCTTCCTTCAGGACTGTTTTAAAGGCTAAACCTGATCTTTTGGCATCAGAAACACAAGCTCACTGTGTTGCTGGAACAGCAAGTACATCAGCAGGTTGCAGTGCTGGGTTCTTACAAGAATTGATCTGCCAGCAATAGAAAACTTGTCCATTTTCTTTTTATTTTGGATATGTCCAGGAAGACTTTTTTGAGAATGTAGGTTTCTATTTTGGTCTGAGAATATTTTCTGAGTGGTTTTAAAACCGAAGTATTTTCAGACAAGCTCTGTGCCAAATGGAAATATTTTCCCCAGTTGTTCTCTCCTGCTGTGGGAGCAGATTTAGTGCAAGTCAGGTATACTGTTGGCAGAAGCTGTCCTTTCCACAGGCAGTAGTTTTTTGCTTCTGGCTGGATTGCAGAGGTCTAAGCCCAGACACACAGATGAAATGGAACTAGAACTGGTTTTCAACATTTTTCTCATCCTGCCATTTTGTTTTAATGCAGTCAAGAAATATGAATTCTTTTCAAAAGTCAAAATGTTATTAAAGCTTAGATCAAGAGTTTTGGTAGATGATGGAGGAGTGCCTTGGGCCTGCACTGTAGCAAAAGACCTCACAGATTCATTGTGTCATAGGCTTTGTTCTCAAGGTGTAAGTTATTGAACAACAAAAACGATCTTTGTGCTGGTTTGGGGGGGAGTTTTGTTTTTGCTTGGTTTGGGTTTTTTTTCAGATAAAACCGTTAGTAATAATTTCAAGATATGTTGCCAGATTATGGCATAACTTGTATTTGCATAGTATGTTAAAGTCAATGTATGCATTTGCTTTCAAGATCCAGGATTTAAAACACAAAGTTTAGTGCATTTTCTCAGGAAATAAGAAATGCAAAATGACATGCAATGTTTGACAATTAAGAGGATACTGTCAGAAAATTACACAATGATATTTTCAAATGCAATCAGAATTGTCATCCAAAACATTTTCCTCTTCTTGTAAAAAGACTGATCATCCTGGGTAGGAAACCATGTAAAAAGCATCTTTGTATGAAGGAATTTTTTCCACATAACCATATTTTACTTTTCCCCTGACAAATTCTTTGAAGATGACTATTTTAATGGCTGCTGAAAATCTGTTGAAGATCTGGAAGATAATCAGCATTAACAAACTTGCCTCCTATGTACTTTTGTACATTGTCAAATACAATCTTAATTTGCCACAGGCACTGTATATTTATTAAAAGTGACATTTCTCCAAGCAGATGTCTCATATGTGCAAAGAAAGCTAAGTAAAAGAACAAAGACTGTGTGTGTTGCCTTAATGCTCCGCAATTGCAATATTTCTGAATTTTCTGAAAGTGAAGACCTGAAACAGACTCTTCCAATTCCTACTTGTGTGGCAAAAGTTTTTACTTAGAGTTACATGAATTGCCTGCATAATTCTTGCATAATTTTCAGCCTGAGTCCTTCATTTGTGTGTGTATGTGTAAGCATATACATATATGTACATGCACACGTATATATGGTTACAAACTTCCCACGTGCTTGACAGTAATTTTTTCCCCGAAAGCCATATTTGCTATTTATAGGATGGGTTAAGCTTATGCTGTAGCCTGTTTCTGGTTTTTATTATCAAGACCAGATGCAATGTTCATTAGGCTTGATCATTTTATCTTGGGCCTTTGCGTTATAAATTTAATTTAATACAGATACGTTTTTTTGATCTACAGTATGTAAAGTCTTAGGCATGCATAAGAGGAATTAGTGACATTAGAGTCTGTGAGCACTCTGCAGAGCCATAACTTGCATCACAATGTCTTATAAAGTCAATAGTAGTAGAATTTTTAGCATTACTTTAAGTTGATGCATCATTCCAACAAGCAAAACTTTTTGGACTTTGACCCAGTAAGCACTGCCAGCAGATTATGAATGGGAACAATTCCTTCTGTAAAATCCATTCATCTGCCTGTGAAGAGTTTGCCAAAAGTGCATATAGTCAGATTAGCCTCTTACATGGATGGCTAAGTGTAAACAAGGTACTTAATGCTAGTCTGTAGGTCATGCATCACAGATAAGAGGTTCAAATGCAAGACCTTAATTTCTTTGCCTCTTTCCTTACTAATCTTATGTTGTGCTCACATCAGATGTGTGTGTCCAAAGAATACTAGGAATGCTGATAATTAGTTTTTAATTTGGACACCTTCAAGTGAATAGCATCAAAATTGACCAGAAACTTTAATTTTTTGATTAAACTGTGAGTAGTGCCTAAGCACTTTGCAGCATCAAGAACTCACTCTTTCGGTTTTCATACAGTCATTTGAAATACTTTATTTGCTTCAAAAGGATTAATCTTAATAGCTTTAAAAATGAAAAGCCAAAACTAGCCAGAATTGTTGGCTTAGGACCTACAACAGGGAATTAGTGGCTTCCCACTCACCACTAATGAGTGGATTTTTTTTAAGTTCTGTTTATTTATGAGCACTGTTGAATACAAATTCTTGTTAAACAAGTCATTTTAGGGAACCTGCTCTGCTTGACATCAAAATATATTCAACAACCATATTAACAAAATGCTATTTGCCCAAGTGGCCACATAACTTCATCTAACATGAAAAAAAATGCAGCATGCTTAAAGAAGAAAAAAGTTTGAGTTATTAGTAACTCTAGACTTTTTAAAAGTTACCTCCTTTTCTTATCATGGGTTACTTTTTGGGCAACCTAAGATACAAGTACATACTATCATGCACTTAAATTATGTATACAATATACTACATAAACATGCCAGAAAATTCATATCTAAGGTACGTACAAGCTTAATAAAGTGATTTGCTCATATTGAAGACCATGTAACTTAAGAACATTAGAGGGGAAAATAATATACCATTTTTGGGGTAGCATAAGTGTTCCTCTGCAAAACCTTCCTCTATTGCAACACTGTTATTCCTTTTTCATGAAAAAAAGAAATTTCAGTCAATTAAAGCCAACAGAGTCTGTATTTTA
Organism: Monarcha castaneiventris obscurior; assembly: GCA_026261815.1. NCBI lineage: Eukaryota > Metazoa > Chordata > Aves > Passeriformes > Monarchidae > Monarcha > Monarcha castaneiventris. Next base: position 8,080,828 of record JAMPIT010000388.1, read on the forward strand.
ATATGTGAGGACAGAAGTAATTTGTTGTTGTTGTTTCTTGACTTCTGGGAACTGACTGGTAGCACTTTTACTGTCGGGTTTTCTTCTAGATTCCCTATTTTGGTTCTATTTTGATTATGTGTAAGAGAAGACTATTTAGCCAAGCTTAAAGATTTTTTTGTTGCTGCTCTTCCACGACCTCAGGTTTTCTTTTAAAATTTTTTTTTGATCACTGTTATGAATTTTAATTTTTCATGTAATGTTTTCATCTTCTCAACTTCGTGCTTTTTTGCCTTTTCGTGTTTTCTTGCTTTTACATTTTTGATCACGATGTTCTCTTCCACCATTTTTGTTCTTGCACTGAAACACTGGGGTGTGCCGTTTCTGGCATGCAGTGTGCCAAGAGGAGCATTTCTGTGCATCCCTTGGCACAGATGCTCCAGGATAAAGCTGGAGTTCGAGCAGCTGCAGGTGACCTTGGAGTAGCTGCAGGTGACCTCAATGAAGCCCAGACACTTTGCTCGCCCCTTTTGCAGAATTGCTTGTGTGCTGGGCTGGGATTCTTAAGTAAGGGTTTGCTTCTTTCTTTCCATATCTAATAACCCCAAAAAACAAATTAGTTTTCACAAGGAAGCAGAGCCACTCAGCTTTGGCCATCTGCTGCTGCTTAGCAGGAGAGCAATCCTGGTTCTGGAAAAGCATACCAGAAAGGTCAACTAGTTTTAGTTCCTCAAATTACTCCATTGACAGATTGACCTGTAATTGTCTTCTTCCACTGTGACAATTAAAACTCACTTACAGTGGGTAATGATTTGCTCTATTATATAAGATGGAGGTGGGATAATTTACTGCATTCCTGTTCTGTGCTGGAATTGCCCATCAGATTAATTTGGGGAAAAAAAAATTACAGTGTGATAAAATGTAGCATTAAGTGGATTATACTCCAGGTCCTGCATGATCCAAGTGGATGTGTCATTTTGCATTTCAGAAGCAATACGTACATTATAAATTGTTCTCATTGTTTTTGCTAAAATATGTATACGTATGCACACACAGAACAGCTGATCCTTGTTTGTCGTTGACAAAGGTGTATCTTGGGGAGATAAGGCTCCAGATCATTACAAAAGATATTTAGACTAATTACATATATAACATAGTAGTAATATATAATATATAAACATTTTTTTAAAGTTTTATTTAGTGCATGCTACCAAACATATTGAAAGGTTGCTGCCTGACAAGGAACATCAAACTTGCCCTTGAAATAATTTTGATTAAAATTACAGTATTTGAAAAATAAATTATAGAAACGTATGGAAAAGGAGCCATTTACACACAGTTGTGAGAGTATCTGCAAATACAGCACTGAATTTTTTTCCTTGTTTGTTCATTGGCAGCATCCAGCTAAACTGCTCTGCATCAGATTCCATCATTATGTCTGTCAGCTTCAGTGCCACATGGTTTTGGAACTTTCTGTTATTTCAGCAGTGAAGCAGAGCAAGCACATTACCAGTCAAATAATAATAAAAAAAAAACAAACCAAAACCCCACAATTGAATTGATATATTTTCTGTATCCATGGTAATGAAGCTCAGTAAGACAGGAAGACTCTACTACATCATCATTACTGACAGCTTGTGACTACTTACCCAGTTGCAAGTCGCCTGGTAGACATAGGATCAGCTCCCTCTCCTAGCATCACTTTTTGTTAAGTTTTATTGTGCTTCTTACACAACAGTCATCTCCCTCAAAATTTGTTTTCTGGATCTCAAATGCCATGGTACTGGAAAGAAAAAAAGTACAGAAATTATAAACAAGTGTCTGTCAGGTATGGAAATGATGCCTTCAGATCCTTTGAAATGGTGACCTTTCTGGATCATCCTAGCTGAGCAGGTTCTTTCCTTCTCCCCTCAAAAAAGTATTTTTCTGTGTATTATTAACACTCTTTTAGATGCACTGCAATGTGAAAACCCCTGGGTAGCCTGCGCCATGCAGTAATTCTTACAGAGGCTCTGTGGGGTGAAAAAGAAGCAGGAAGTTCAGGAGGAGTGGGGAAGATGATAGGTATTAGCCAGAGACAGTTCTGAAATATACTTTCTTCAACCTTTAGTATTGCTGGCATGAAGGCTTTTGTTACTTATGCTTTGTTTTGTTCGAGGGGATAGCACATTCGTAATAAATGTGTAAACGATGGACCTTTTCCTTGCTTATCCAGGGGCAGTCCACATGCTTCTTAATTTTTTCTAGCCTTTTTTATAAACAGCAAAGGCATACTCTTAGGATTTTTGCCAGTGGGTTGTTCTGTCATTTTGGTTTGTTTTAAAACCTGAGTAGCATATAGCATATAGCAAAGTCATGATTCACCTGTAATGAAATACAATTCTTGTCTCCTTCACACACGCGCACCTACCTTTAAAAAGAAGTATGAACATTAAAGTAGTTGAAGGTAGGAGACACAAATGAGAACTGACTTTGTGTGAGTAGACCCACTTATGTAAATCTCTGAATCAGTCTTCACAGAAAGTACTACCGTTGAAAGCTGTAAATGTTTTTTTAATTCTTTCTGAATGAAGATCAGTGTGAGGAGGTGTCTAACTCCAGTTTCAGTCAAGAAAAAAATTTATTCTATTTTAATTTTAAACAGAGTTATTAAAGTTAAATAGTGCTCACATTTTGAAGTATATATTTAGGGTTGGTCAAAGGTAAGGAACATTTACATTTCAGGTGTAATTGTTAGTCAAGCTCGATAAGCACCTCTTATGGATTTAAATAGTCTCTTGAGTGCCTTCCTACCTTGTGCCATTAGATGAAAAAGTCATCTAGTCTAACTTCCTGCTCCAAGTAGCATTCCTGCTCACACTGCAGGGAGTCTGTCGTGGCTCAGTTGGACAAACCTCAGACATCTCCAGGGTGCAGACTGCAACAGGGCCACCCGACCCAGTGCTGCTCTAGTGAAAATGTTATTCCTGATGTCCTGATGAACCTCCCAAGCTGCAGTTCGTAGCTATGTTATTGCCCACTGTTATCTTATCTGCCAGGACCATCATCTCTTCAGCCCATTTTCAAGTGCTGTTCTGTGGTCGCTCAGCCAAGCTCAACCAGCCCAGCTCCCTCAGCCTCTCTGGGCTGGGCTGCATGCTCCAGGCTGCTGACCAACCTGGCAACTGGACTTTTGCTGGAGAGCCAGAGCTAGATCGAGGAGTATTACAGATATAGTGCCAAAAAGAGGAGACTAATATCTTCCCTCTTATTGTCTAATTACATCTAGTTATATTACAGGCTAATTGCATCATGTCATAGTGTTTGAGAAATGTTTGAGAAATGTGGTAACATAATATTTCTAAAATAACGCTGTTCTTACAAGTTGCACAAAAAATAGGGTATGCTTCCAAAATCTCTTGCCAGGAGAAACAATACTACAGGGCTCTGAGATATCAATGCATGAGTCGTCTTTATCAAAATTCTAACAAATAAATTCAAGATGCAAGGCCTGTTTTTCTAACTTAAGATGAAGTTTGCACTTGATTAAGCTGCAGAAGCGAAAGCAACATGGGAAGTGATTGTGGGCTGGTTTCATCTTTGTTTTCTGGCAGTGGACTCAGAAAGATGAGTACCCACCATGTACACATCCTTTGTATTGCTTTTTGCAGGGAGAACAGCACAGGGGAAATACGTGAGGGCGAAATGCCTTCCTTCACTCACAAAGTACCTGTTGGTAGCCTTCGCAAAGATATTCAAGATTATATGAGGGATTTGCTTCACTTCTACTTTGGACATTCAGTTTTAGTTGTCTAATTAAATGGGACTATTATTTAAAAAATGTATTTTTAATTACTTGAAGTGACAAAAAAAGAAAGGTGAATGTTGAGGTCACCATGTTAAATCCATGCAGTACATGTCCTAATTTTTAAGAATGTTAAGAAAACAGGTGCATCCTATCACAAATTTTGTAAGTCATATGCAAGCTTCTATATATAATTTGTATTTGAGCATAATCTCTTCTATAACTGCTTTTTACTGCTTATTTTCTTTGTAGTTCTTTGTCCAGTTTGACATTTGCAACAACTCTCATTTTAATAAAAAAGCGGAAACATATTTTCTGTTTTGATTGTCCTTTTCTTTCCATTCAACTTTAAAGGATATTGGTTACCTTTAGAAATGTATTTGTTGTGAGCAGCCGTATCAGAATTGAGGCTTAATGAAACACAACTTGACATAAAGAGGCAGGCTCAAATATGCTTGTAATTACAACACAGTTTAGAACTTAGTGTCCAAAATACTTTTGTTGTTGGTGGTGGTGGTTTTTTGTTTGCTTTTTCTCTTTTTTTATTGTTATCACAGCAAGAGGCCTCCTGAAAGAGTGTGTTTTCATGTAACTTCAGTAACCAAAGAGATGTTCCTATTCCATAATTCCTCCTCTCTTGGTACAAGATGTATGATAGCAGTGGCAGGCAGCCAATCTGGTAGAAAAGCACAAGCAGTTAGTGTAAGAAAACAAGTTAAACAGATTGACAGGTGCATAAGGGTTTGTAAGTGTCCTGTTGGGATAGATTCAAAGGAAGTGCTTGAAAGAGGGTATTTTTGTGCATAGATTTTTTTTGTAACACAATGTGTGGACATACCAGGAGTTTTGTAGGGAAGACGACAACTGGGGATAAAAAGCTGCTGTTGCTGACAGGAGGAATGCAAGACTTGATGCATTAACTCAGTATTGAATTAGTTGGGGAGTGATAAACAGGAGCTAGACATAATAATATAAAAATATAATAACATGCTTGATGAGAGGAGGGTGGAAGCAGAAACTCTACCTTACACTTTTTCTACCCTTCTGGATTTGAAGCAAAAAATAAAAAAATCCAGTTTTGCAGGGAACAATTTCCCCCCATACACATAAAACCTGTAATTTTCTGGAAGAATTTGAAATTTTATTATTTATTAGTCAGTCTCACTTCCTGCAGAAATTGTGACCAAAAAAATCTTACATACAGAAAGAAATAATGGAATTGCCAAGCATAATCAAGAGTTTGTTTAAAAAGAAGACTGAGTTTAGAGTAATACTGAGTAGAACAAATTGTAGGGTAAGGAAGGACCAAAAATAGGAAATTCAAGAGTTGGAGAAGAAGATATGAAGGGATAAGTAAAGGTTGAATTTCTGGATCGGGTAGATGTGGTGAAAGGTTCAGTAAAGAAAAACAACTATCTCATTTGCACTGACAGACTAAAAAAAATAGTTTGTAAGACAGGGGCAGGATAAAACCTGATTGAGAGTCACGGCTGATGGCATCTTTTGTTTAGAGTGCTGGGAGGGTTATTTTAGGTTTTTTGTTTATTTTTTTTTATCTCCTTCCTTTACTTGGAAGGACTTGTCTGGGTGGGACTAGATAGAAATTGGAGGCTGCTCCTTCTGGGGTAGGTGAACAGAGATCTGCCCAGAGAGAAGGTGGCAGCAGGATGCAAGGAGCCTGCGGAGCATCAAGAGCTTTGGGGAGGCAGTTGTAAAGAGTAGGGACCAATGTTCTCGTGACACAAATGACAGAAAAAATTCCCTATGGGCAGAGGAGGCTGGGCACAGTTTGCTGCAACTCAGAAAGTCACTCAGTTGGCCAAAACTGGGCTGTGGAGCAAGGATCGGCTTACATTTGCTGTTGTGAGAATAATAAATTTGAAGCAGACCCAGAAGGTGTCTTTCTCAATAATCTTGATGATTTCCAATGATTGAGGGCATCAGTGTCAAGCTGTTATTTCTTTCCAGAATGTAACTCTGCAATCAATATGTTGTACTAACACTTCCAATGCCCGTTATGAAAATAAAATTATTTAAATATGTAGTCAGAAAATTGCACCCATCATCGCTTCTTGAGTAATATAAAATTACTCAAATTTTGAATGCTTGATACAGATTCTCCCTGAGATGTAGCAGTCCCTGTAGCTTTCAGGCTAATCTTCCCCTTCCACTGCCCAGGAGGCAGACAGTGCAGCTCAACTGGATGAATTTGAATATACCAGCCAAAAAAATAATATTGGAAGAGTATCTTCACAATCAAAGTTTCCATGATTCCAATACAATATCAGCTACTGATATTTAAAAATGTTTGCTTTATGCATTTTGGTTTTGTACTTGTGGGTTTTTGGGGGGGAGTGGATTTGTTTGGAGTTTTAAATATTGCTTTTTCAACTTAATCCATTAATTCTCCATTTGATAAAAAGCCTTCTGGTTTTTGATTGGCTGTTTTCAGTGGCCATGAAAAGTGCTGAAAAGTACAGCTAACTCTAGATGCTGGGGAAAAACAAGAGACAGAATAACACAGCTTTTCGTTTAAGAAGCAACTCACACCTCCCAAAAAGGACCTGCGTTACAGTAATGTGCTCCCAGGCTGTGCATTAGCTAACGAAGGTGCTTGCTTTGGGCTTGAGCACTGGCACTGCATTTGCACAGATGGGACAGCCTGGGAAAGTATAACAGAGCCATTTGCCCAGCTGTCCTTCCACCAGAAACCACAGCTCAAGAGGATTGAGAAGATAATGCACCCTGAGCCCCACCCCACCTTAAAATGACATGGTTTCATTGCTTCCTCATGCCTGAAAAATGTTTTAATACACAGATTCAGTCAACCTGACAGTCACTGTTCTCACCGAGGACAAGTAGAGAAACGACACAGAGTCCAGGCTCAGGGATAAATGGAAGCCATTTTTTTTTCCAAAGGCTTTTATATGTTAGTTTGCAAGAGTGTGTTAAATGGCATAAGGTACTTGGTCCTTTGGCCATCCACCCCTTGAGGGGATTGGTCAAGTTCTAAGATAGCCATTCCTAAATATTTATCTAGTTAGAACCATAACAATACTGAAAAACAACCTGCAGGTGCAAGAAATTTACAAAACTATAACATTGTTTTAAATAATTTGCATGGGAAAGACATAGCTCTCACAAAATGCTGCAGAGGGCTGAAGAAATTCCCTGCTGAAGCGTTTTCAGCATCCATACCTAACTTTGGCTTTCTAAAATGTTTTTAGTAATGAGATTGAAAGTCTAGTAAGATTTTACTTTGGTTTTGAAACTCATGGAATATTGTCACCTTCCAGCTGGAAATGAACCAAAGGCAAGCTACGTTTGTCATGCCAAGTTGTCATGGCCGCTGCCTAATAAAGGTTATTGACCTGAGCAGGATGGCTCTGTTCTTAACAAGCTGCTGGTGGGAGGGACAGATGAACCAAGTTTACCAAGGCAGACATGGGAGTGTTTGTTGTGATTTTGGTTTGGGATTTTTTTTGTTCATTTTTTGTTTTTCTCCAAAGGAAAGCAAGTGTTTATTTGCAAATGTTTATCTTCTAGGATAATGTGATGTTTACATTCTTGGAGTGCAAAACACTGCTATGCTGCCTGTTGTTTTCCACCTGATCATTTCAGCATCTTTTAGACAATATATGAATATACATGTCATGCAAATGAGGGTTTATAAGTCAATAAATAATTGTATTTGCATTATTGCAGATGCAAATTTTGAGGTCAAGTTACAGTCATTAAAATAGTTTTATAAGCATTTCTTTTTACCTTGACAAAAATAACTCATATTTGAAGCAATTACTGTCATGCAAGCCACTCAACTATTTTGGATAACTTGTTTTTGCTTTGCAATGCTATTTGCTCTGTCCAATGTGGATAATCTGTGCAAATGCAATAGGAAAACAATTTGCTTGCTGGTAATCCTATTGTTCAGCAGGCCAGACCTTGTATGACATCTCTGTAACTCTGCTTGTGCAGTGTCTGGATTAAGCAGTGATTCCCTCACTAGCAGAAGCAAACATGAAGTGTATGTTGCATGGCAAATGAATTCAACTTGTACAAGCTTCTTGCTCCTTGGGGTGAAACAAAGCAGAAAAAGTAATTCTACAAATAAAGATCTGGACATCCGAGTTATGAGATAAATATCTGCCAGAATTTGTGGAGAGTAGGGTAATAGTCCAGTGTCAGTACTAGAGGCATACCCAGGCCTATGACTTTAATAATGATGTGTGTCTGCTGTATATAGAAACATTTATGACCTCATGCTGTAATTTAGGTGTCGTTTATAAAAAACCTGGACACATTAGGCAAAGGTTTGAAGTGATCTGCTTGAAAATATAATTTGGAGATCATCCCTGTGAAATATTACAACAGCAGTATCTTTGGAAGAAGAGATCAAACCAAATTGATAGCCTGAGGAAGTAGAAACTTTAAAATAAGACCATGTGATCATCAGATGGAATGAGCAGCTTAATAACTTTTAAAGAAACATAAGTAAATTCATAGCTACTGACTCACTGATTTTTCACTGCGTATTAAATTATTCCTAATTGAAAAGTTTTAAAAAGCTAGCAGTCACACAGGCATGAGCCTCAGTGTTAGATATTTCCCTTCAGAACATTTTCAAACACCAATTTACAAAGAAAACAACTTTTTGACCTTCAGGATGCCTTTTGGCTGATATATGTAGCTTTGAAGGACATTTTGCTTTCTTCCTAGTGCCGCAATAGTGCCAATGACAGTTCTGTTGTATGAGGCCTCAGGGGGCTTAGATACAAATGCAGATGACACTATAATGTTTGGCTGAGGAAGTTCTTGATTGTAACCTGATAGCATAATGAACAACAGAAGGTGTCAAGTGTTATTACAGTTAATGGGCCTCAGTTTTCTTGTCACGAGCTTGAACACATCTAATCCTCTTCACAGCACAGCTTCCATCGTGATAAGGCAGAAATAATTGTCAGGGCTGCCAAAAACCTGGGCTTTGGGTTTTATTGTTTTTCCCTCCCTACCCACATCCCCCCATCTCCAGATGGAGAGGGATAGGTAAGTGGGAGCAAATCAGAATAACAAAGTATGTAGAAAGAATTGCTAGACTAGAGAAAAACACCAGCAGAAGGCAAAGGCAGCCTTCCAGTACAGCTCATGTCACACCGTGTATGGACTATCCTGTTTATAGCAAATGAAGATTTGAAGCCAGCAGCAGCTGAAAATATGACTGCAAGCCTCAAGCCAGTGGTAGCTAACCAAATACTACTGTGCAGATGGCAAGATTCCTGGGACTTCTAATATTCTTGCTAACCAAGGATGCAGCTGGCATCTAAAACCAGAGGTAAGGCATGAAGGGCACAAGAAGATGCATATTCAAGACTGATGTCTAGCAGCAAAGAACAAGTGACAGATTCAAATGCACAGGTGACTGCTTCAGCACCTACCTAGCAATATGGATTGAGACAAGGTGACCAAGATAAGGCAATAAAATCATGGAAGACAACTTACCAAGACAGATGTAGTCAGAAAACTATTACAAAAGTAAGAAAAATCACAAAAAGAGCTGAATAAAGCAAATTGAAAACCTTTGATTTATAACTGAAAAAAATTCATTGTATTCCTGTAAAAGCAACGTGAAAAATAATAAATATGTCCTTTATGAAAGCGATTAATGTAGAGGACAGAAGCTTCCTAGCATTAAATAATGCTTTGCTGTTCATTAGTCTGAGTGGTTTATGCAACCAGTATTTACGAATTTTGTTATATCTAACTGCAAATAAAAAGGGAATTAATAAAGAGATTGGACATAGAAGGGAGAAAGATAACACAACATCATGTAGTTTTATAAGCTTCAAATAGCTACTCGAGTGGAAAAGAATTCCTGTGAAAATTTTGCTTTCAGCATGCTGCCGGAAGTAAGGTCAGTTTTACTACTGTGCCTCATTACTGTGTGTGGCCAGAGGTACTGGCCAGCACTTAATGACAGTGATGAGAGATTTATGGCTGAGGCATAAATACAGTGAGTAGCAGAGAGGTTATATATAATGGAAGTGCAAGTCATGTTCCTCTACAACCATAATTCTGAAAGAATAAACACTAAACTGTTTTCCTTTGGGAACAATTTGAATTATTCCTGTGGCGTGGTTGTGAGGATATCTACTTGCTGTAAAATTTGAGGCTTGGCAAAAGTGATGCGTGAAAATGAAAATCAAAGCAGGGATCTATCTTGAAGGCAATTGTGAAATGAAGAACGTCACCCAGAAAAAATTGTGGGTGAATTGTAAAAAGGTCTAAAAACCTCTTACAGGCCTGACATCCAACTAATATTGTACTGGTTTTTTTCTCCTGGAAGAGGGAAAGAATCATCACAGGAGCTCCCTCAGTGAGAAGCTATCTAGAAAAGACAATTTTTGTTGCTGCTTTATCCTGAACACGAGGTTTTTTGGCTCTTGAATTCTTGAAGCTCACAACTTTCAGGTGGTCCAAGTGCAATGTTTGTGTTGAAGCAAAGCCACGCACCTGGAAGCTGGCACAGATCCTGCTGGGTACAGCAGATCCTAGATGCTGCAGGCAAGTGGCCAGCAGAGCTATCCAAGCTCCTGCTCCTGGGCTCCCCCCAGTTCACACTACTGCTACTCTGCAATGAGATGGGAAGTTGTTCACAGGCAGGAAATATTAATTACTTCCACGAGCTTGAATTACCTCTAGAAACCTGCTTCCTTGTTGGAAGGAAGGTCACGGGGCAGGTGACAGAAAGAGAGCCAGCCAAAATCTCTGTAGTGCTGATGCCCACACAACAGTAGGGCTGGCTAGGCCAGGTCTTTCTCCACCTCTCAGGTGGGTGTCCTTCAGAGAGAAGACATCTGTAGAGCTTTCCTACTTGTCAAGCACTTTATTAACTGAATTCAACCTGAGTTTGCAAATAGTTTACTATTTTCTTTAAAAATAAAATAATAAAAAAACCTTTCACAAAACAAACAGCTATCTTCCCTAGCCTTAGGCACAGCTGAACAGCTGTGAAGAAGCATTTCTGCTATTGTCGTGCCAGTCACGGCAGAGGAACAGAGCTTTTCACAGGTGGCTCTCATTTTCTGGGTTGCTGACTTGCGACCTCACTGTTTGATTTGCAGAAGCACTGAGTACTTGCAGCTGCAGCTGGAGTTAATAGTAGCTGGGCTTTGAACGTGGAAGAGTACCATGGAACAAGTCTTCTGAAAAGCAGTTTTCAGCACTTTCAGACTAAGTATCTGAAATTAGTACGTGTGTGGTGGTTTTTGGTTTTTCTTTTTTTTTTTTTTTTGCTAGGCTTTTTTAGTAAGTTTTTCTTGCTGTATGTATGCTGTGAAAACAAATTTATTAAAATGTATTATGCATGTAGATGCTGTAATAATGAACTTATGGAGGAAACACAGAAGAACTTAATTGCTTTCAGTCTGAACTCATGTTGAGTTTACAGAAAGAATTCAAGGAAGGAGAATATGGTAGGGCTGGGTGCTGAATCAAGTAGGACAGAACAAAGAGTAGTTATCATCTCTCTGTCTTGCTCTCAGAATTGCATGAAATGGTTTAAATATATACTTGGAGCTGTAAGGTCAGGTACAGTTGCCCCATGTTGAGTAACTTGCTTCACTTTTGTTACTACTGGCTTATTGTGGTGTAAATCAGAAGTGAATCTTGAAGGAAAGAAGCCCCTCATCACAGTGCAAAGAGAGGTCCTATACTGTCATGGGCCCTAACATAGTCTGTAAATGCTCATAGGATATTCTGAGCAATGAGTTCTCATGCAAGGGGCCTGTGGTAGCCCTAGGTCAGGAGCACAGTCAAAGACTGAGCTTCAGAAGTCAGTGATAGCTTACAAATAGCAATGCTGTAAGTATATAAAACATGGCACAGTGGTTTTCCCTTACTTCTGTAGTTACTGATGTTTTTGCTTTATTATCAGGACACAGTAGGGACAGAGATACATAAAAGAATTACTGATGTGATAGTTGAATAAGGTCACTGCCAGTGATAGGTGGAAAAACCTGAACTGCTGGGTTTCTCTATTACTTAAAATGTTACAGAGGAAACAGTGACCTAGGAAAGGATAAGGAATCCTTAAAGTTTTGCGCTTTCTTTCTTCTGCATATCTGAGGCTGATATAAGAAATGTAGCTGATTCTGATTAGTATCCACGTATCTAATTGCAGTCTGCCTACTTATGATTGATTGTGCTTAGGATGTTGTGGCAGTTTTGCATTGCAATTAGTTTAGAAACTGGAGGGTGAGTTTTGATGTATTTGCTTGTACTGATTTAAGATTTCCCCTGGCTGTCGGAAATTACCATCTTCATTATAGTAAGAACGAGACGTGTACCTGTGGTTCCACTTTCCTGTTTCGTAACCCATGACGACTGAATGGCTGATAAGAGCAGCTTTCTGTAGGAAGCCAGACTGTTAATGGGATGGCCTGAAATGCACCTTCTTGTCTTGCTCCCTTGGGCATTTGCTAAGGGCCAACTTGGGGCAGAGCCACCATGTTCGGTTCTCATGCTGGTACCCAAATGTCAGACTCCGATGTGAAATTTTAAAGCTCCTGTCTGCTCTCCCCTACCTACTTATGAAGCTTTATTACCCTGCTGGGAAGGACTTGGGGCTGCTGGTGGATAAAAAGCAGGACATGAGCTGGCAATGTTCACTGCAGCCCAGAAAGCTGAAGGTGTCCTGGGCTGCATCCAAAGCAGCGTGGCCAGCAGGGTGAGGGAGGGGATTCTGCCCCTCTGCTCTGCTCTGGTGAGACCCCTCCTGCAGTGCTGCATCCAGCTCTGGGTGCCCAGCACAGGAAGGACATGAAGCTGTTGGAGTGAGTCCAGAGAAGGGACATGAAGTTGATTAGAGGGCTGGAGCACCTCTCCTATAAGGAAAGACTGAGACAATTGGATTTGTTTAGCCTGGAATAAAAAAGGCTTCACATTGACCTAATTGTGGTGTTCCAGTGCCTAAAGTGGGCTTCTAAGAGAGCTGGAGAGGGACTTTTTATAAGAGTGTGTAGTGACAGGACAAGGGGGAATGTCTTCAGGCTGGAAGAGGGTAGGTTTAGAATAGATACAGGAAAAAAAAAATCTTTGGGTGTGGTGAGGCACTGGAACAGGTTGCTCACAGAGGTTGCAGATGCCCCATCTCTGGAAGTATCCAAGGCCAGATTGAATGGGGCTCTAAACTGGTGAAAGGTGTTCCTGCCCATAGCAGAAGGGTTGGAACTATAAGATCTTTAAGGTCTCTTCCAACCCAAAGATTCTGTGATTCTGCAATACTGTGGTATCAGTCTGCAGATTGATGCAGTGACTTTTTTAGCTCCATACACATTATCAATATAAAAGCCACTGTAGGTTTAGTGCTCCTATGAACCCAATGCACGATAAAGTACAGTGTCTAGAGAATGTTTACTAAAGCAGAACAATTTTTCATGTTACTGACAAAAGAATGCAAATAGTGAACGTCAGCAGGATTTTGCAGTTTAGGAAGTGAAATTCATTGTTGTCTATTACATAACACATAAAGCAAAACCAGTATGAAAGCATGCATCTTCATACCAGTGAAGAAAACTATTTCCAACGTTGGCTCTGTGTGTCTCCGAAAAGATAGCCAGCTTTTTTAATTAGCAGCAAACTGAGTATGCTTCAGCTATTTTCTGCAGAGGCTATCATAAACCCTGGAAAACAGTTCTGGAGTCTTCCTACCACTCAGTTTTCAAACACAGGATTTTTGCTTCCCTGGATTTCAGCTTTGAAATGATTCCAAGCATCACCCCATGCAGCAGGATGACAATACCTGGAAACTGGGACAGCAGAGTCACAAGAAAGATTGTATGCGTTCAGTAGAGTACAAGTGAAGGAGACTTCTAACTCCTAGTAATAATAATAATACTATCTCAGATGGGAGAATGAATTCTGCCAGCTTTTTACTTTGCTAAGCTGTGTGCTCTGAAATGAGTCATCATCAATTCATTTGGGTTGACCCAATTCAACTTAAAGTAGAGCTTCATCTGCCCTGATCTGATCAGAAGCCACGCAGCTTGTTGGTAGCTATAACGGTTGGGGAAAGGAAACTGCATACAGTGATTAACAAAACTATTTCATTACACCTACAGCCTTGCTCAGGAATGTGTATAACTGTATGTCAGCATATGGCATTTTTTTACATGTTGGTTTTTCAAATATAAAGAATCCTTGTCGCACTCTTCCTGTAAAATTTCTTCAATTCCTGGCTGCTCTTATTCCTGTTGTCTCTTCTTTCTGTCGATGGTTGTGCCTGAGAGACTTTTTTTTCCTTGCCAAATCTTTCAAGGTTTGAAGGTCAGTCACTGGCAAACTGAGCTTCATGGTTTTCACAGGTTTCAGTCCTGGCCTGTACTCAGAACAGTTACTGGAGTCCTGTAGCTTTGCAGCAGTGTTTCTCTGTATCTGCCTGTAGTGCTGTTAGCAGGCAGCTGGGATGCAGTGAAGAGAGGACCTTTTTAATACCCTGGTGTGTCTTTGCAGATCTGAAATGCTTTCCTTCACCTTTTTGTTACTGTTGGGTGCCTAAGCTGATTTGCTGTGGGCTGTAAACTGGGATGGTGAAACAATACTGCTGCCTGCTCCTTTGGTTGGCAAATCTTAGTTCTGTTTTCATTGTCTCTTATCCCAATTTGCCTGGATAATATTTTCTTGAGAGCTGCATACACTTTGCCATTTAACTGGCTGCAGTGTGGGGAAAATGTGAGACATTCAAGTTAACACTCGTGATGTAAACTCTGAAATCCTTGACAGGTAAATTGGAGAGAACTGAAAGGGCTTTGTGAGGCTGTGTTTTCCATATATCCCTCCCAAAATAAATGGATTGATTGTAACTGTCACTTCTTAGAAGCGTTTGTCTAACCTATTCTTAAAAACCTCCTATGGTGAAGATTCAAATCCTTTCCTAGTCATATATTCCAGCTTGCAGTGTTGAACACAGGAAACTTTTTCTACCTTAAATCTGTGATGCAAGGCCATATTTTACTGCTAGAAGACATGGAGGAGAAAATGATACCTTAAGCTGTTTTAATTTGCCACTTAGATGCTTGATGACTCTGAGTGATTACCAATTTTGGCTTTCCAGGGCAAACTGTCTCAACTAATTTAACCCTTACTTACAAGCTATACTTTCTAGTCTTCTGCTTGGTCCCATTATTTACCCAATGGCCATCTGTGAAGAGCCTGGATACTTCTTTAGTTTTAGCAGTCACAACTGGGTGTGCTGGTAAAGACCTGGCTAGTGCCACACAGGGCAAAAGCACTTCTCTGATTGTCTTATGGACAATTCTCTTCCTTTTATATTATTGGTATGGTGTTTGGTTTTTAAATTAGGCATAAAGCGCATCATCGACTGAGATCAGCACCTGCCTCCCGCCCCTTTGTTTGGGCCATTATTTTTTTCTTGGTATGTTAATTTATCTTTTGTCTGTAGATCTGAAAATGTAAAATTTGCATTTGGTCTTACTGAATTAAGAGAGGTCCATGATTTCAGTGGGAGCCCCTAGAAGGTTAGCCAAATTAAGCAAGCTGGTGAGGAGGACTACTTTTAATTTTTTTTTTCTTTTCTTAAATAAAACAAATGACAAATGTGCTAATTTTCAATCAGTTGAATATTGTTTGTGTTGGGCTTATGTGCTATTTTTAACCTATTAAAGATGAAGTGTCAGAAAATCAACTGAAAATTTATTTGACTGGAGCCTGTACTTCAGGGGAAGGCTTAGGAAAAGCTCTGCTGTCAGAGGGTTTCACTGCGAAACAAGTAACATTCAGAGACCCATAAGAGTGGATGTGTATTTTTGATGTGTTTATGGTAATAGGCAGGGAATATACTTCTCAGTTCTTCCTGAAATCCAGTCATGTCCTTCAGAGTGAGAAGATGTATCTATTCATCTGCTACTTAAAACAGTGCATGCACAGTGGCTATATTATTTCAGACCAGAAATCATCTCTGTTAAACACTCATAAACTTAATCTTTTGTGGCATTCTTAAATTTTGAAACTCTTTAGCAAAGCCCTGCCTCTGAGTTGCTACATACTGCCAGTTACTCAGTGACATTTGGGATATGGTATTCAAGGATTCATCTTCAAATGCTGACTTTAGGCTGTCAGCACTGAGATCTTAGCAATAAGTATCTGCAGCTCAGACTAGCAAGTTATGGAATACTTAAAAAGCAGCTTGATAATCTGTCTTTCAAAATAGTGAATCTTTTACTTCATTTTTCCTAATAGATCTTTTCTTCCATAGACTGCAACTCCATATATGTCAGTGACATTGTTAAAAATTACATTAGGATTTTTTTTGTTGTTTTGGGTTGTTTTTGTCTTGAAGCTTAACTGTGAGCAGCTATTTGTTTTGGGTTGTTTTTGTCTTGAAGCTTAACTGTGAGCAGCTATTTGTTGCCATTTGCTAAGTGACATCTTTAATTCCATTGAGCCCCTACATAAGCAAAGAAAGAAGATGCAAAAGACCTTGAAGCTTTTTGTGTCTATAATTTTCTTTAGTGATTTTACTCGTGATGATTCTGATGTACTACACAAGGTTTTTAAACCACATTTAAAATCTTGGTCTGGGGTGTGACAATTTAGCTCTTAAATCATGCTGTGGTGCAATGATGCACTTGGAAAACAAACTAGCACTGATTCTGAAACAATGCCAGCTAATAAACACGGTGGGAAAATGTTCGCCTAGCTAACATTGCCCAGAATGAACTAGATGTGGAAAGCTGCAAACTCAAGGGAAAAAAAAAATGTTTAGGGGCATCTTGCAGATGGTAATTTATGCAAGACTAAATTAAGCCTATGCAGTAAACTAGGGGTAGAATGGAGCTGTATGTTTCTCCAAAAGATCCATAAGAATACATTATCTACTCTGGTTTCCAGTGGTGGCTTTCCAGTTTTTAATGTCCCTGTTTCAGAAATAAGCTGCTGCCCCTCCACTCCTTTAGCCTTGGCATGACTTGCTGCCTGGTGTGTTCACAAGCAGAATTTGTCCGCTCTCCCTCTGCTCCTTTGCTCAGGCTGAGGTCTCGCCTGTGGGTGAAGTCTTGCTCCTTGGCCTCAAATGATTCAGGACAGGCATGACCCAGCCTGTATAGCTGAGGTAAAAGAGTTCAGCACCACTGTATAAAATCTGGCAGCTGACACGTTACCTTACAAAGGAAAGAGATGTCTCTTCCACCAGAGAAAGCAGAGTAGCTTTTGGAATGAAATACAACTAAAGTCATTGCCTACCTGTTTGTCCTAAGAAGCAGAAATCCTACCTTAGTTAGACCAATCATGATGTGCAATCAGTGTTATTTGTAAATAGAAATGGGATGCAGATGGAAATTTAGGCAGGAAACATAAAATTCTGATCAGTCTTTTTTTCTGCCATTCTAATCCCTTTACTAACCTTTGAATTTAACATGTGTTTAATAAATGGATTAAGCAGAGTAAAGAAAAATTTTGCTTAATGGAAGTAAGTGAAAGCGATGAAGTAAAACATTTAAAAATAGCTCAGACAAAAAGCTTTAAATTGCATTGCAGAGATGGGTGGAAAAAAGACTGACACAGACTTGTGTCATGCTTATTTATGTATATATGAAATAGGGCTTCTTTTTTTCTGAGTTAAAGTTTGAAATTTATCTATTTTAAAATTTCTGTTGATGATAGAAATCAGCTGAATATAAAATTTGTTAAAACTCACTATTCTGTCATAAACTAGAATTTAAGATTTCCAGGGAGTGGATATATTGATGGGCCTTATTTTGTTTTCCTTTTGTTCAAATAGCAATGTTGATTGCCTAATTATCTTTGATTTCCTGTGAGAGATAAAAAAGCAAATGTCTTTTCAGCACATGTGGCTTTCACATGATATTAAGATGTCATTACCTTCTAGTAGCTGGCCTGTAGGCCGAGTAAATTTTTGTTGATCCAGTGAAAATAAGCTGCAGAAGTGAATAGACAAAAGCTTTATGGCATCTAGAGATGTAGCCTGGATGCAAATCTGACAGGGTCTAGCCAGCTACTTAGACTGGTTAGAAATGTGTGGGAGAAAAGAGCTGTATATATACTTTTTACTTTTGTATGTGAAAGAACAGACTTCCTTTGAGACATAGAAAGAAAAGCGCAATATGTAGGGTAATTGATAAGTAACTGCTTTCTCCTCAGCCTTGTTTTTATGTGGATTGTAGACAAGTAATGAGATGTTGGCAGTTGCTGTCTTCTATAGAAGGTCTACAATTGCCTCAATGCTGCTGGCATTCTGAAGTTCCCTATTATCACCTGGTCTTAGTCAAGAGCTAGTGATAAACTACATAGAATTAGCCTGCTAAAATATTTGTGGGTTTTTTAAAAAATTAATTTACAGTGATATAAACTGTAAGGTTCAGTGACAGATTCATTCCTTGCTGCTGCATGAAGCCAAACAGCCACCAAAAGGGAAGTCAAAACCTCAGACTTCCATTGTAGCAAGGATTTACTTAGTAACTAGTCCAGTGCAGCATTTAGTGATTCAGTGTAGTAAAGAAATACTTGCATGGGTATTGGAAGGGAAAATCTCTAAAAGACCAGACAGACTTTCTCCCATATCAGGTAGAAATAGGAGTGTTGAAGTGAAGGATGAGAGTCCTATATAATAGTTTATAGCTATTCCATATATAGGAGAGCTAGGCCATAGGAGCTTGGGCTCAAGGGAAGGCTGTATGTTCTGCAGTCTTGATTGTTGTAAGGAGGGACCAGTAAATCAACAGAAAGAAGTTTTACAAAAGAATATGAAACTTTTTTTTTAGTTGGTTTTGATGTTTCTATTTTTTCTTTTTTCTCCAGAAATATCCATCTCCCTTGTTATTCAGCACACAGCAATGGGCTGACTTGATTCTAACTGTAGCTCTATATTTTTTTCCAAATATAAATAAATATATATACAGCAAATATAAAAAGCAAACCCTTTTTGCTTCTAAACAATTTGCATTTCTATCAGATGTGAGAGATCTAATTATAGAAACATACAGGGTGCTCTGTACTGACATGCTGGAAAAATCTGAACAATTCTGTGCCTCTATCTTCTGTTTCCTTTAATCTCAATGTTTTCAAGAATCAGTTCTGAGCATGCTCTCACTTCATTTTTACATAAATGGAGCATACTTATCATTATTCAGAGATTTGGGTCCCTTAAAGTAAGTTGTTAAGCAACTTTAAAGCCTACATTCTCAAAATTTCAGGAGAGAACTAGACATGTGAATCACTTTGACATTTTTGAAAAAATTGCTTCAATCCTCTCTTTCATCTTGTAATTTTAAAGGATTAAAGGCTTGACTGTCCTTTTAAGTCTCAACCAGCATTATCACTGGGAGTAATGGCACTGTATTTCAAGACACATAGAGCTGTCTATCTTTAGAAGACTTCTGAAACTTGCTTGTAAACTAGATGGATGTAAAGATCACCCTGAGAATGGGGGTGGCTGTGGAGACATCGGCAGCTCCAGGAGTGGTGGTTTGCAGAGCTGCTCTGGTACAGATACTTGAAGAGTTGCCTGGCTCTCGCAGCAGATAAACAGAGAAACTCCAGCTCTTTGGGAAGAGTAGACGGGATGAGATAGTTTCAGGGCTTGCTTGGTCTGAGGTACCACTATAAATGCATTCTGATAACAGAAAAAAACCCTGTTGGCTGGCTAAAAGCACTCAATTTCGCTATCAGAATAAGGTGACAGCAACCCCACATATATTTCAGGTGAAAAAGCACTCAAAAATAACTTATTTTTCCCCCAGAGCTACTTAACATATTCACTTAAGTACAAAGCAGTACTAGTACTACTAGTACTAGGGCTAAAGTAGTATTCTTCTCAAAGTAGTATTGATTTTTATATATCTCTCACTAGTTCCTAAAGTTGTAAGTGACAGAATGTTTTAGTTATATCTCATCCTTGCCCTTTGCTTTCTCAGCATTAGTTGTTGTATAGATGGATGTCTTTTTGGATGCAAAAGCATCTTTAGTTACAAAATGAGGCAGAGGTCTGGTAAAGAAAGGTCTTTATCCAGTCATTTATTGGCAAGAGCTCTTCTCAAGCACCTTGCTGCAAGACCCTCCAGCGCAGTATATCTTGCTTTTTGCACACATCATCTTATTTGGATTTAAGTGTGCAGGTGTCACAGTGTCCTTGACTTTTACAGTTGCCTGGTTAACCTCTCATTACTTAAAGATAGTTCCTCAGACTGCCCTTCCTCCTCCTGGCCTGCAGGCACCTCCTGTCCCTGGCTTCTGTGCTTGTCCCATCCTGCTCAGCTGCTGGGGCTCTGCACCTTGCCCAACTTCCAAAATGCAGCATCAAGTCCTCCCATACGCTGCTTTTCCACAGCTGGCCTTCCAGATATAGCTTTGACTTACAGCAAAATAAATTTGCAGAGAAAGCATTTAGCTGCCTTGATTTAGTCTATATCCCAAAGAATTTTTGTAAAGCAAATAATTTTTCCTCTCTACACTGATATATTTTATTGAAGAGTGAGAGTTTATTATACTTCAAATGACAGGTAGAATTTCAAATCACCAACTAAATCTCATCATAAATGCTTCAATTTAAAATCTTCATATTCCTTCTTTGCACTGAGGGCGTCACAAACGTGTGTTTTCTGCTACAGCTCTATACTGTACTTAAGGGAGCCTTTAAAAACTCTGTGTATTATACAACATGCAACTATTATATTTCATTAAACTCTGGCTGGTAGATTGGTCTCTAAAAATAAATCCTTTCTGGCCTATGGACATTTACAAATTGTGACAAAGTGCCTCTTGATTTCATCCGTGGTAAGATAAATGGATGGAGATCTTTAAACTTACTAGGCATGACCTCCCACTCTGGCCTGTATAGGTTTCCTTCACTTAGTAAGTTTACAGGTTTGATTAGTGAGGATTGTCATAATTATTGCATCTTGTCCACAAAAAGGATGATAAATGTCCCTGCTTTCAACTACTACACTGGAGAAAGAGTATACAATCAAAAACATTGGACAGGCAACATTGCAGGAGAGCTGATTTCTTCTTAAGAACAGTCTTTGTTTTAGAAGTCTTTCTGGAGGAAAGACTCTTAAAATCTAGTGGAGAATCTCATTTTCAATTTTGTGATCCCTTCCTGCTTAAGAAAGACACATTGTTTCAGGAGCCTTTCGGGATTAAAGTCACAGACTGACCAAAACCTCCTAATGCCTCGCCACTCTTTTCTTTTTACTGAATTTTTCTGAATGCTGCATGCTTGTGATGCTGATAGGGAAACACAAAGCATCCAAAGTCTTGTGTCTGCCACTGAGGGATGCTTTATGTGACTCAAAATGCTACATCTTAAGAGAGCTTTAATTTTTTCCTTTACTTATTTATTATTTATTTATTTAAACAATAGGGTATGGAAGTAGAAAATCTTGGCAGAAGAATTGCAAACTGTATTTTTTATTATTTTCAATTTTGGTGGCCTTTTCTCTATAGCTTATACTAACTCTCCTTGAAGTTAGATAGTTTTGGCTGTCAGTTCATTTCAGGCTGTCTCATTGATTTAAAGTGATACATTTTAAACTTAAAAGAAACTAGTTATGTTTTGAAGTTGGGATCTGAAAACAACTAGCAGCAATTTACTTGTATTCTTGTAGCTGAGCTACCACCTCTAAGTGTATTCCTTCTTTGTGTACATTGTCAGTGGGATATTGGGTATAATGACAGTAGTAAAGAAGGATTTAGGGATCACTTGACAGGCTGAACGCATCCGTAATTCTCAAGTGTATGAGAATATCAAGTGGTAATAGGGACTTTTTATAATTTTTTCTAAATTGAACATTAAGACCATTACTTCAAGACTATACTCAGTTCTGGTTTATGCTTTCAGCAAAGAAGCTGGAAAGGATTCAAAGTAAAAAAAAAAAATGAGTGATGTGACATTTGAAAAAATAATCTTAGGATAAGAGAAAGTCTATTTTATTAGAGTTGCTTCAGAAGTGTCCTGATTACAGCCTGGGGCAGGATTTTGTTGAAGACTGTTATGCCAGGGTAGAATTGGCTGTAAACAAGCAGGGAAGAAACTGGCTTGTCAAAACACCAGCTGCCTCCTCAGTGACTGTCTTTAACTTCTAGGCAGGTCTTTAATCTGGTAGGAAGCTCCCAACTTTAACAAAATCCAATACGAAGATTATTTTGTTGCATTGTTTTGATAAGAGTCATAAGATTTATAGGCTACAAAGAGCATAAGCACATAGCAAGCATGTAACATTAAACAGTAAATTTCTACCTACTGAAAGATTAAAACAGAATTACGAGTGACTATTGAAATTGAAAAGCATTCTCTGAGATGTCTGTCAATTTAATTGAAGTGCCATTGTGAAGAAATTGGCTTGTTACAATAATTTTTTAGTACTTGGAAAGCGTATATTCATGTAGCAGTGTCACAAATTTGGCTTAATGACTAGAAAAACCTAAAGGTTCCTAAAAAGGCAAAAACCTGCAAGAGCAGCAATCCAAAACTCAAAGTCCAGCAAATTAATTATGTGTAACAGAACATCCCGTTTTTGTCTGGAAAACACTGCAGAAGCCTAATTTGATTCTTAATTAATAGATATTTCTGGTTGTATTCAGTTGTCCTGGCCTACTGCAGAGGAAAATGTGTTTTTATTTGTCGGCCACGGAGAAACAGCCCAGCTTCAAGACTGCTTACTGAACTTCCATCTCATATATCATGAACATAATTATTTATAATTTTCTGATCAACTATTCCTGAATAAAGAGAGATTATATCACTAGTGTCAAATACTCATGGTCAAGGACTTTCCTGGTGATTGCCAATTTCTAAATCAGACCAAAAAAAAAAAAAAAGCATTGAAATTATTGTTCCACTCTGAAATTTTCATGTCTGGGTCCCATCCTTGAAATGATGTATTAGTAAAAATAACTGGTACATTGTAGCCCAAATTTTGTCAGAATGTATGTCCAGAGTTCCTTGTTTATATGGGTAAATGGTTTTTTGTGCTATCTATTACTAAAATTATTTGATTGATGTAGTGTTTGAGTGATATCTGTGCCCAATATGTAGAAGATGGTGTCTTTGGGACAGTAAATCACATTTGTGACATAAGATTTTGGAAGTAAGACTGGGAAGCTTGTAGAGCCAATAAGGATCTTTGAATTAATGTGGGGGAAATGGAAATGATTCAATTCCGGAGAAAAACAATTTGTCATTAATAACTCAGAACCTTAGTTAAAGAGTCAAAACCTGAGTTGGAATACATTTTTTATAAACCTACAAAACTGCTTTTCAGCCCCTCTTTTGTCTGTTTAGGCAAACAATCTACTTTTTCCCTCTTGGAATGTGGTCAAAAAACTTTCAGAAGCACCTTCCAAGTGAGCTGCTATGAGGTGGGGGAGGAAGGAGGGCAGGTGGCTGCTGCAGCAAACACATGCTGTTATTACCTGTAGGAGGTTTGCCCTGTCCCCCACCTGTGAGCTTAGGAATGTCATGGGGAGCCTGCTTTGGGAATGGTACATGATTCTTGGCTGCAGGATGGCACCACAGCTGCCACAGTTTGGCTTGGGAGTCTGAGCTGGTGGTGTGAGAAACAGAAATGGGAAAAAAAATAATAATGCAGATGGCTTTTATCTACAGCAATGAAAACATCTTAAGTTTGTCCACTGTTTCCATGGTGACCATGCCATCATATAGTCTCCCTGGGTAACAGGCAGGAGGCGGAGAATGCTCAGAGCCTTGAAATATATAAACCAGCATATTCTTATGAGAAATTGTTTTGCTCAAAAAGCAAATAGATGAGGGGTTTTTTTGTAGAACTGCATCTGTGCTTGCATTTGTGCAATCTCAGAATGACAGTGGCTCTATTGATGGGGCTGTCAGCTATTCA
Source organism: Monarcha castaneiventris obscurior (assembly GCA_026261815.1). Classification (NCBI taxonomy): domain Eukaryota; kingdom Metazoa; phylum Chordata; class Aves; order Passeriformes; family Monarchidae; genus Monarcha; species Monarcha castaneiventris. The sequence goes on from JAMPIT010000388.1 coordinate 8,104,477, forward strand.
AAAAGCTGTGTATGAGAAGTAAGCCCCTGTCGCATCAGGGGGAATTATTCAGAGGCTTGTGACACCTGGATAAAAAGCTAATCTGCACATTATATCCTTTCAGGTTTTGGTGCAGTCCATGCATATCCTGAAACTGGGTGACTGTGAGATACCTGCATTGAAGGGCTTCTCTACACTTTTTGTTGGTGGTGTATACTCAAAACACACCCAACTCTTTCTTATGTTGATCAATTATTCTGTAGTATTGTTTGCTTCAGTTTTGTGTTTTAAAGGATGAAAAGAAAGGGGAAAACAAACTAAAAAAATGTGGGGGGAAGAGAAAGAAAAGCAGGGAAAACTGGTATTTTCTACTGACAGGACTAGACCTAGGGGAGTGCTGCCGAGGTACTGGCTGCTGCACTCTGATCTGTGGAGGAGATCCTTCTGCTGGAAGGGCAGGCTGCATGCTCTGCACCTATCAGGGAAAGGGGTGCAACTAGGAAATCTCCAGGGGAGCCTGGTGAGAGAACACAGAGGAGCAGTCATGCATGGCAAAAAATGAGATTTGCTCACAGGAGCAGGCCAGAACAGGCTGGACTTGGAGGTTTTCACCTTGGGACCCCAAACTGGCTTCAGTCACTTTACCTCATGCCCCTGTTGTCTCAATGCCTTTGCAATCCTGTCTCTTTGTCCCTTTCTTCTTGCAGTTAGGTGTGGGAGGGGTGAGGGGCATGACTGAACCTTATGCCATCAGATATTTCAGTTTGTTCTTGTTCTACTTGACTTCGGCTGCCCTCTGTCCTGGCTTGCCCTTGCAGGTGGCAGCTCAGGTGGCCCAGTTCCTGGGCACAAGGCATTCCTATTCAGCTGGGAACCCAGAAGGACACTCTGGGAATATGTGAAAGGCTGGTTTTCATTTACATGAAATGGTATTATACATACATAAATGTGCTGTGCATATTTATCATCTGCATCTGCAAGATTCATCTGTACTGTATCTAATAGATTCTGTACAGAACTGGCAAATTTTTGCCTTTTAAAGGCAAACTCAAAGGAAATGCTTCACTTGTGCTTCCTACAAAGCTAAGGCAAACAAAGGGCTTGGGAATCTGCAACTCCAGCAACTCAAGTGCCATGGACCCAGAGGCCACTGTTGGCTGGGGCTGGAAGACTTTGACCTTCTGTTACTCCAAAAATCCTGTTATGGGTGAGAAGGATGCACATAAGTAAGCAAATAAGCATACACTGTATATATGTAAAGACAAGCATTTATTTGTAAACTAATGGAAAGATTATGAGCCTAATTATCATTAGTTGTAGAAAAACAAGGCTAATAATGCCATGAAAATTGTCACACACAAATGTCTTTGGGTTTGTCCCATTCCTGGTGTTATACTACCCCATCCATCCTTCCTCTGGGTTCTGAGGTTGAACAACCATGTTGGTCCAGCAGGATCTACTGCTAGTGAACCCATTCTGACTCTTCCCTGTTGCTTGCTCTTTCATGTGCCCAGAAATGTATTCCAAGAGGATTTACTCCTTTATTTTCCCAGATCTGGCATCTGTACTTCACTTCTTCACCTTTTTCAAGATCTTGAACCCTGTTCCAGGGTTGTGACAGCCAATGCTACAAGTAATTCTGCCCACGTAGTTCTTCCTGTGTTAGTGAACTGCAGATTCAGCTGTGCATCACATCTGGTTGGTTCATCCTGTACCAATGTCTACAAGTTACCTCTGACACCCTCCAAAAATCTTTCTCAACTGCTTGTGTCCTGCCATGTTGCCTTTGCTGAAGATGTCAAGGCAGTTGCAGACCCCTATGAGAGCAAGGGTCTGATACAGAGAATCCCTCGCGTTATTTAAGGAAGGCTTCATTGATGCCATGATGATTTTTTGCCTTTTCTTTTATACCCCTTTTATACCTTTTTACAACTTCTGTATTCTTAGTGCTTTTTGCCTACATCCTTGGACTTGTCGAGCTAGGAGACGAAACATTTTAGAAGCTTTGCAGTTAGGGATCAGTGTGCCCCAGGCCCCAAGGTCCTCTCCAGGACACATTTTGTAAACTAAGACAGAACCATCCAGGGAAGGTTCCTTGGGGAGGGGGCTCATTTGAGCCTCTCATTGGGGAATTTATGATAGATATACTAATTAGTAAGACCTATAATGTTATACCAGATCTTTTGGGGGGGGTATTTTGGTGGGCATTGAGGTGCATTCGACCTGGATGTAGTGCACCCAAGGATCCTTTAAATAAATACCAAGGTAAAATCCCTTTTTTCCCTTCTAACTGTGTTTGACTCCTGATTTTAAGACTGGGAAAAGGCATCATCATCAAATTCCTCACTTGGATGTGATGTGGTACATGCATTCTGTATCCTGCAGACACCCACAGCATCCAGCAGCTTAAGTGGCATTCCTGGGCCCCTGTGCATGCTCTTCCTCTGGCAGCAGGATTTGGGATGTAGTTTCCTCTGCACTCCAGAGCAGGCTGCTTCTTCCAAGACTGAGTGCTCCTGCCTGCTGCTCATTTTACTTGTGAGGAATTCCAGTGCTGTCCTTGTGGGAAATGGCACTGGGGTATTGTCTACATGTGTGTGGTGAATCTTCCCCCAGCAGGTCCTGTCTTCTGCAGCAGCTGGCACCACTCCTCTGGGTACTCCCTGTGATCCCAAAGTTTGATCCTGACTAAGAATCTTTCAAGTGCAGTCCTTCTCCTTGAGCAGGGAGTGCATTACTGTCTGTGTTGCAAGTAAGCTGGTCTAGCAGTTCTGAAATTCATCTTTTTCAGCCCATCTCTATGCTAAAGAAAGCTGTGTGGAGCTGTTATCATTAACATTTCACCTGTTTTTCATCTTTCTTTCCCGTCAGCTGCAAACTTTATCAGCAGAGATTTTTTTGAATTTACTTTCAGGAATGGATCTGCCTTCTTGATGACCTTAATCAAAGCAGAGAGGTTTGAGATTTGGCAGACTTTTTGTGTCAAAGCATGACTTGATTGATGGTGTAGCCAAGGTGTGTTCATTACTCAGAATTGGAGGGTTAGATCTGCTTGTCTGGCTCCTAGGTACTTTCTGGGCACAGAAGTTGGTAGCTGGGAGGTTCCAAGGAGATATTCATGTGTAAATACACCCTCTTACCTCCCTAGCCCAACCTACAGAAAATCTGAAAATGCAGAATTAAGGTACCATTTAAAAACAAGTGAATGACAGAAAACAACGTATGCTGTGACACACCTAAGGACTTTGGGCAAAAATGGGAGAGTAGAAGAGGTGCAAATAATTTTCATACGTGAAGAGGAAAATAGGTTGTTCATTGGTTAGTCCCCAGGTATTCCTTTGTGGCACCTAAATTACAACCTGTCCTATTTTAGAGAGCTGTGGAAAGGAGAAAATCTCCTTGCTGTGAGTCCACAGCAGATGAATGTCTTAATGCTTAAAGTCTTTCAGTGGTGATGGCTGACTCCAGTTTTTTGGTCTGTCTTGGTGTAGGTCCTGTGCCGGTCCCTTTTGACTTCTCTTCCTTGCTTTGAGTCATCAAATATTCCACAAGATTCATGTCTGCATGAAAAAGAATCATTGAGATGTAAGAAAGGTGCTCTTCCAGCCTTCATATGATCACCACTACAGAGTTTGCAAAAAAAATAAAATAGGCATTATGCTCTGGAGTAAATATATTACCTCGTATCTGCAATCAGCAAATCTTAGAGTTAAGGCTGTGTTTATTTGCATATTTTTGTGATGTTCAGCAGTTTGATAATCTATCACTGAATGGTCCTCTTTCTTTGTTGCTCAATCTCAGTTGATATCTGTGTTCTCAAAGAGATCAAAGGATTTTGAAGGACTTCGAGCTCTTTTGGGAATTAAAATTGTAAGCGTAGGACAAAGGAAGGGAGGAAATACTTTGTGACCTCCAGTCCAACAGTCTTGACAAACGTGGTAAATTGGCATGCCACTTCTAAATAACTGTAGCTCTCTCAGGGTATGATAGCATTTCAGGTGAAGTTTTCATCATTTACTTCTGCAAGCCGGCTTTGACAAGAGAGATAAGATAAGAAACTGCTGCCTTTCAATTTTGTTTTCCAGAAAGTCATGCATTAAGAGTTAAGATGTGGTGGAAAAACTCTTGAGTTTACTCAGTCTTGTGGTTTGACTGGCACAGAATGGCCAGGCTATCTTGGGGATAATGTAAGGGGTTGTTTGTTTACTGTCTGTAAAGCTATAAGAGGAAGGGTTAGTAATGCGACTGGAAGGAATTCCAGTCTGGATCACAATGATCAGCAGGTTTTTTGGTTTTTTTTTTTTTTAGATGGTATATTAGCTTTGTAGGTTCTTACCTCTAGCTGATTCACAGTAAGGAAGCTCCTTGGAAAGTTTAATGAGACCTCCCACCATGGTTATTTTCCTCTCTTTATTTCTGTTTTAAGAGATTCCACAGAGTCAATTAGGAGGGAAGTTGCTTTCACCTTCCACAATGTGTCGGTATGTGTGCTCAGAAGTGCAAAGCTATAATTTTGCTATTTTATTGTTTTACAAAAAGATAGGGCTGTTCAGGATTTTGGTGCTAGTAGCCTAGTGGAAGCACAAATAATGGGGAAAGCTCAGCAAGTGTTCAAAGATATCTTACATTTTACTGGATTTTTTTTTCCCCATGAAGGAAATGTCTGTGGTATTCAATAACTGGTGATATAACAGGGGAGAAAAGGAGTAGCCACAGTGAACTTGTCATTAAATGTGTACAAGCTAATTAAAAATTTGTGAAAAAAATACCTCATAAAGTCTGGTGTCCTGGAGATTTGAGCCTTCTGTCCCTCTGCCTGGCCTCTGCATGCACTGTGAAAAATATAATTTCAAGCTTTCTTCAAGTCCAGTGGGATTTTGTCCCTGTTTGGCTTTTAGAGCACTGCCAGCCACCTCGTGTTCCCTCATGCCTTGGGAAGAGGTAGCTGTGGCTCATGTGGAGTTTGTGTGGCCAGGCAGTGCAGTGCCCATGTGCTGCCCACCTGGCAGATGACTGAGCTTCAGGGGCTCTCTCACCTCACATTAGAGCGCTCTGGTTTGCCTCTTCCTGATTCTTGGTCACTTGTTTTCATCCAACATAGAAATAATCCTTTAGGAGTTCAAAAGGGTGAAGGGTTATGAAGAGAATGAAGGTAGGCAGAAGACAACTGGTACATTTAGAAAGTCACTCAAGAAGTGGAAAGCAAAGAGCAAGATGTGATATTTTTTGCAGCTTTAGAATTCCGTGCCTGGGCATTAAAAAGAAGCTTTTCCTCTTTTTATTTTCTTTTTTTTTTTTTTTTTTTTTTTTTTGCTATAGGTAAGAAAACCCTCCCTGGGTGTAATGAATTCATTCTAGGGGAAAATCAGTACTAGCACTCCTAGTAGGGATTGACAGATTTGATCCTCAGGGAAGGATTTGGACTTGATAGTTTTGGGAACAGAATAATCCTTTCTGGATTTCAGTCACAGTCAGCACAAACCCACAATTTGTAAACAATAACAGAAGCAATGAACAGTATGGAGGAGGGAGAAATAGTACTGAAAGGAAAATCCATCACAAGGAAATAGTGGTAAATTTTAAATTCACCTAAAGTGAAAGGAAGAGTCATAACCAACAGTTTAGGGTAATTCTTGAAAACAATGAACCTCTTGAAAACTGTTGATAGGGCAAAATTTAGGAAAAAAACATTATATGTATTTGTACTGTACGGTACCCAAACTGTTAACAGAAGCAGTATAAATGCATTTCTAAAAATACACATTTATGAAGAATGTCAGTGGAGCTGCATGAGTTTTTACCAGGGCTGATTTCCTTTCATATTTATAAACCTTGCCTACTTGCGTGGTCTCTAAAGTAATTTGAAATTCCATATTTGCATATTTATTTCTTAACCTTAACATAGTAATAAAATGTATAACCATCTCCATTTTATTATGTATCTCATGCTTGATTTTAAATTAAAGGAAGAGAACCAATTCATTAAGCTATAAGCTATGATAACTACAGGGATTTTTAAAAATTAATTTTACACTAAGTGAAATTTGTTTCTGTGTTTTTTAATTGTAGTTATATTTTTATATGATAATGAAATATTATAAGGTTGGGGTTGTTTTTTTTGTTTGTTTGGTTGATTGGTTTTATTTCTGTATGTGTAAAGAACCAGAATCACATATATACCAGGTAACTTTGCATGTAAAACACAACATGAGTTTGCTTCTGCCAAGAATTGTCATATCAATACTTCATTAATATATATTTCTATGAAGTTGTTTTGTGATAGAAAACGTGGGTATATCATTCCTCAGGATGAAGGGTTAGGGAAAGACCCCTCTCCATCTACAAATCCTTCTGATATTATTAATAAGTAATAACTCACTTTGCAGGGGGAATGTGCACTATATAGTGACAGCATGTCTATATAGCCAACCAATTCTGTGATTATAAATGAGAATGTTCTAGAAATAGATTATTACCAAGAGACAAAATAAGAAGAGTATTTTCTCTGTCAATGAGATTTCAGTGTCCATAAGAACACATCTTGTGGAAAGATTTATATGGCAACTATAGGAAGTGTAAAATGAAATAAATGCTGATGTTGTACATATCTAATTCGTCTATATGATCTCCATATGGAAAACATTCACTAAAAATGCTCAGTTGTAATACTGACATTTTTGCACAGAAGGGAAGGTTGAGTAATTTTGGGGTTTTTTTGTTTGCAGTATATTGTGCTTATTCTCTTTAGGAGAAAAGAATAGAATTGTGCTTAAACCTTGATATACTTGAATCATGCAAATCATTTAAGGATGCAAATTGCTTTTCCAGATAATGAATGCAGTCTAATAAGTGATGCTTTAAAATGAAATGAATCAGTTTAAACTTAAGCTTTTATGAAACATTTTATCACTATCAGTCTATAAAAAAATTTACATTCTGGCATTGTCTTTTTGGTCTCAGATTCTTCCATTTCATGCTCTTGCCTTTTGTCGGGCATATTAGTCACCCTGAATGTCTTTGACTTCAGGTTTCAGCTTGACATGATTCAGAAATATTATTAACATATGTGAAAATGTGACACTCTTGACGTACTGGGTCAGGTCTGATCTGCTTGGTGTATCTATACAGTCTGAAAGATATTTCAGAATGATTGCTTAAAAAAGAAAGTAATTTCCCATCTCCAGGGTTGCAATGAAATCTTTAGCTGTGATATAAAAATATCCTCTTAAAAGGTGGAATATTCAATATATTCCAGCTGCTCAAAACTGAATGTGGAAGTAAAAATTATCAGGAGTTTAAGTTCCTTATATAATTTAATTTCATCTGGATATAGTGAGTAAAGAAACAGGACTAATCTCTGCACCTTCTATTTGTGGGATAAATAAGTCAAGCTAATATTTAGCCTTTCCCTAAGACAGGCTTCCAAAATAACAGTAGTAATGGGAATGGAAAGTCTTCCTCTGCATCTGTTGCACAATGAGTTAATCATTCTCAAATGTTATGATTCAAGATGCACATGATAGTCCTTTTTGGGTTATTTGCTGTGTCTGGAAACATTTTGGTAGATAATTTTTAAAATTACATTTGATGTTTTTGCATTTAAATGTGATATTTAAATATTTGCCCCTCAGTTTCCAGCTGATGAACTCCAAACTTGACGTGTACTTCTGTTTTCCTGATTTGTCATGGAATGGTTTGGGTTGGAAGGGACCTCAAAAATCGTCCTGTTCTAGTCCCACCCCTCTTCCCGCTGTAGGTTCCGAAGACTTTGTAAATTACTGCTCACCTACACATGTGACACATACAGGCATTTTATATAGTCCAGTTGTCAGCTCTGGGCTAGGAAGATGTTGTTATAGTTCCTGCTGCGCTTGGAGGTGTTTGCATCTCGTGAAGCCTGGTCTGAGCAGGTTTGCATAGCCCGGGTGCAAACCAGGGATGCTCTGGGGCAAACAGCATGAGCTACTGAGCCAGGGCTCACGTCCCAGCACAAGGGAAGGCTGCAGGAGACAGGCTGCTGTTGTGCCAGCTAATTGATATCGCCAGCCTGCTCGTGTGCATTGCAGCCCTTGGCTGCAGGACACGTGTTTGCCTTCAAAGGAAGGGAATCCTGACCATCAGTCCCAAAGGAGTCCCTTACCCGGGTGGTCGGCCCCCAGCGGCCCTTTTATTCTGTCAGAGCAATGGGAGAATCAAATTGTCTCAAGAGATCAAGAGACCTTCTCTCTTAGGATCTTTCTTGTGCACTGTTAGCTTTCTTGCATTCATTTAGGAGGTAGAGCAGAGGAGGAGAGGAAAATACTAGACTTCCTAGAATTTTTTATGAAATGCCTTGGAGTCCTCTGCCTGATTTTGCTTCACCAATAGGAAGAATTAGTTGCAAGACACAAAACCCTAAATTCAGATTTAAACGTTGCAGTGTAACTTAATGTATTAATAGGGATGCATTCACATCTGTCAGTACAACTATAAGCAGAAGACTGTCTAGTCCTATGTCTTGATATTAACATGTGTCCAATATCTAATGTGTTTAGTGCTTTCAGTGTCTACCTCAAACAGGACCTCTGCTTTAAGGATATTTGCCCATTCTAGTATGTCTTCAAGAACCTAGAATCCCCATTATTCATAACAGAAATGTGATAGAGGAAAAAGAAAACTAGAACTAGAGGTGGATGGAGACAACGAGTGTTATTGGGTGTGTTATGTGTGGAACTAGAGATCTACCAATTGCAGATGCTGAGCATAGGGACTGGGAAAGAGGTGCAACTTAGAAATGCAAACCTTGTATTTCTAAGAATGATTCATTTTGGTTTCTGGTGTTTTGGAAATTTTCAGGGATTGTGAAGCTTTTTTTTATTTTTCTTTTTTTTCATAGCATACAGAGGCCTAGTCTAGTGATGGTCAGGGTCCTCATATATGTCAGTTTGGAGAACAGAGGCAACAAGCATCTCTAATACTTCGGGAAATATGGATTTAATACTTTAAAAATGCCTTGCTGTGGTTTTTCTTTTCCACTGTGTGGAAGCCCTTAGGTTCATACCTTGGCTCAGTTATTTTTTAAGATTGCAACAACTTGTTCTGTGTTGCAAATGTGTAGGGTCACGTATTAACTGACAGTGACTGACCTGGGCCTTTTTACATCTGTAGTGCTTCCAGCTGTTATAAATGACACTAGTCAGGAATGCTGCTTCAGATCTACTTACTGAAGGAACAAAATGAGTCTTAACAGTGTGCCAGAATGAGGAAGAAGGTTGTAATTTAGAGACCAAAAAAGCAAACTAAGAAGTGTTAATTATCTCATCCCTTTGTACATTTGTCAATTTTTAACTGGGCACTATGGTTTTAATGTACAAAAGAGCTCTGTCCCTGTTCCATTTTGTTACCTAATGCCAGTTCATTGGTATGGCTGCGGTCTTTTGTCACAGAATAACCTCAGAACTACTTTCTGTGAGCATACTGAAAACCATTTTTTCAGTTTCGTAAATCAGGATGTTTTAATCCAAATGAGTAATGAGATGGTTTAATCTTATTGAGAAGACATGTAAAAAATAAATTACATCTTCAATTATAATGAAGCAGTTTAATTGCGTTATCTTGCATAACGCAGTACAAGGTAAAAATTAATTTTTCCTAAAAAAATCTGTTCATTAAGCATTCTTTTTTTTCTGACAAGTGACAAGAATGGGAGATGTCTTTGCCCCTCCCTTTCTAAAGCAGCTCTGTTTGATTCATATTTGTCTTTTAAGTTGTTTTGATACCTAGGTTCTTTAGCTATTCTTCTTTTCCATGATATAAATATTAATCTTGAGTTATGGGACAGATCTATGCTGTTAGATGAGTAGCATCAGAAGTATGTGCTTAAATTTTGGAGAGTATAAGCTTCATGTAGAAGTCAAAAGTAAACTTCTGCCCCAACACTTTCAAAACAAGTTTAAAATGTCATTTAGTCCTTACATAAAAAGAAAATATTAAGAAATATTCTCTTGTGAAGAGGAATGAAGAGAGATATTTTGGGCATTTTTAAGTGAAATAACTGACATTGGTATGTGTTACTGATAAGCTTATGATCAATTTTGTTGGGGAAATGCCAGCAGGAATGAGTGTGGTAGTGAAGATCTTGGAACTGGGGATTGCAGTGGGGCAGTAAACACAAGTCAGAAGTAGCAGGCATGACTCAATCACAAACTTGTTTTTCAGCTAAATGGTGCTGTCTTTTACTGTCAAGCAGAGGTTGTGTTCCATTTGGTACATGTTTGACATCCAGTTTCCTTGCCACCTGGGTTCCCTGTCTGACCTCTTACTGGTAGTGCTCGATCTCTGCCAAGTTCTAACCTCTATTTTAATGTTATGTGAAGTGCTTTCTGTGTACTTATATACCTTAATATAAATTGGACATGATCCAGTAAATTGTAACAGTTAAACACAGTTCCTGTATAACACAGTCCTCTCAGGGTGTTGAAGGCTGAAGTGTCCCAACAGACTCACCTTCTGTTCTATGTTGGTTGCTGTCCTGCACTGGGGTGTGGGTGGATCCAGGCATTGCTACAAACTGAGGGAGATGAGACACAGTTATGACAAACTTCTAGACAGAACTTGGCTGACAAAAACAACATCTTCATTTCCTACCCCATTTTCCTAACCTTTGCAATGGGCTGCCTCTGCCTGGCTCCGGGGTTTTTATAAATAAAAGTAACTTGTTTGAGTAAATGGAGATAATGGCAATGTAGTTAAGATTTTCATAAATGCATCAAATTCAGTAACAAAGTATCATTTTCTTCTATCAGGAAAAGGGTTATCACTTGAGTGCAAATAGGTCAGAGTTCCACTGAGGGATATATTCATGCAGTTGCCCTTCAGGCTGAATATGCATGGAGAGGTCAGTGCATCTATTCAGTGCTTAAACAAGATCAGAGCAATGCTATTAAGAGAAATAGTGGAGTTCATCAATTTTCCTCACTTAAATCTACTTGATATTATAATTTGTTTTCAGCAGTCTCCTAGAGTTAACCTACTTTAGTTTCCTTGCGTGTGCCCGGCAGCTCCAGAGCCAAGTGCCTGAACCATATGTTCGAGAGCCATGTGGTGATGCTGAGGTATCAGCCGGGTGGGAGAGGGAGTGGCTGGTAATGAGGCCAACGCAGCCTCGGGAATAGGGGTGAGTAGGCATTTGGAGGAGCATCAGCTTATCCTCTGTTTTACTTAGATCCAAAATACAAATGTGTTTGAGACAGCCCTTTTGACAGGTAATTCTGGGGCTGAAGCTGGAAGTCGTTTACTGAAAATATTCTGTGTTTCTCAATACAACTTGGAGAACTGCTCTGGGAAAGAATATGTTTGAGGGATCTGTTGTCAGGGAGGCATACACAGACCTAAACTCTGTGTTGTTTCTGTCTTTAATTTTAAGGATTAAGGGATAGATGTCTGGGTCTGCTCAAAAGATTAATTTAGAATTAATGTATCACATATGTATAACATTAATTAGTACAAATTTAGGTTTAATTTTGTAAAATACTGACCATCAACTTCAGCATGTTGTAATACTGCATCCTTGTTTTGTACAGCATCCATCATAAGGTAACTTGCTAAATGTGTTACAGGATTAAATGACAAATGGTGTAGGGTTGGTTTGTTTTCCACTTTTTTCTAGATAGGTTTTATTGATGGTAGTTAAGGACCAAATAAACTTCAGAGAAATTTACTGCATGAGTAGGGTGAAGTGCGAAGAGCCAATACAATGGTAGACCAACACTTGTGAAAACTTGCCACATAAATAAGGCTAAAAAGGTGTGGATTTATTGTGGAAGGTTTTGGAGGGGTGGCACTTTGCTTCCTTGCTTTATTAGCCAGGGTGGTATGCGTTCCTGTGCCACTGCACACTTCCCTTGCCTCCTGGTGAGACAGAGTCTCAATCAAAAGTGTGCACAACACGATCAAAAGTGTGCACAATGCAGTCTGTTGCATTTTTGAAACGCCTTTTAATGGGTGCCACTCTATCCTGTGTATTCTGCAGTTTTAATGTAAAAATATTGCATAGTCTCATTATTTTAATATGTTATAAATGTAATTGGGGGGAATATATAAAGCTTGAATTCTAAAAATAAGTTAATAATCAACAAAAAATTTATTGCCTGACGTACTCAAGAAATAGAATTTTTTCTAATGAGATCAAGAGAAGCAAGTGATGTTGAGGTTTTTTACTTTATGAGAAGTTGTCGTCTAGCTGCAAAATAGGCTGAGAATTATTGACTTCAAGGAAGATAGCAAAGTATCAGTGCCAGCTATGACCTTTCACTGCATAATTAAAGGTGTTTAGGATGGCTAGAGGGTAGACCAAACTATTAGTGTGAGCTTACTTCACTGGGATAGAAAAGCATTGACAGTGGTTGAAGATCAGTCCCTACAGGCCTAATTCCAGTAAATTCCTTTTATACTGATGCTTTATGTGCTTTGTGGCAGTACCTGTGATCTGGAACATATGTCACCCATGGGTTTTGCATGAAACAGTGCTATGGTGTTGGTTTGCAGGTTTTTTCCCTCTGCAGGAAACCAAGGAGCAAGGCAGGATGTAAGAAAAATGAAGAGAACACCCCAGTTGAAATGCCTGCTCAAAGCACAGATGAAATAATCTAATCTTCCGCTAATGTATAAATAAGTCTTTTCTGTGATTGCCCCATGGGTACTGTGCAGTAGCAGATGAGGAACCAAGTGATTGCCTGATTCTCTATGGGAGTAAGATTGACTTACATAGTGACAGAAGTGAGAGATGGAGTGCTCTTGAAGGAATTATTCGTTAAGATGTCATCCATATTTAGCATTAGGCTAAAGCAGTGTAAAAACAAACATAATTTGTTGTTGTGAAAGAATTGGGAGATGTGCTTTTGCTGCAGTTTAAGCAAGTTTGGAATTGTGCATTTCAATCTGCTCAGAGACTGTGGTAGGTTTTTATGTTTTGTGGGGTTTTTGTTGTTGTTTGTTTACTTGTTGAGTCTTTTTGGTATTACTGATATTTGTTAAATGTGACCTGATATACAAGAAAATAATCATGGTGAAATATCTGCAGATGTTTTAAATGGTGTACAGAGGGAAAAGTAATTAGAATGCATAAGAATTTCTAAATGTCAAGATACATGAGTAAATGTAACTTCATAATTTGTAGAGTTTGCAGTTATTTATGTGTGTTTATAAGTTCAGAAAATATTGTATAAGATAGCCATTCAAACTATGTAGCTGTTAGGAAAACAGCTTGAAATACTGCAGATTTTACACTGTAAAGAAGTAGAGATCTGCCTATTACCAAATCTTAATATTTTCATTAAACAATGCTGGGCTATGCAGAATGATGTAGATCAAATGCATGCAATAATGCATACATTTTATTATAAATGCTGTAATGTACCATTTTGATGTTTTTCCCCAAAAACAGGGAATATAAACAATTAGTAAGGGGGGAAAGTACGGACGTGGCCTCCATCAGCTGTTGGCTTTTCTCTCTTTCAAACAAGTTAGCCTTTAAAATATAACCCAACTGTAGGTAATTGTAAGGTGTGTCTCAGAGTTTGATGAGAAAATAGTTTTGAGCTTTGGCCTCGTTTATTCCAGTGTCATTCAGATGGCAATGCTCATAAACACCCTTTAAATGTTCCTATTCCTTACTGAGTGTGTCAGTTTTCCATATATTCCAGCTGCCAATGTAGCTAAGGGATGTGAGCATGAGAGAATCAGGATCATGTTTAGGGTTGCAAAGCATTACATTTCTGACCTGTGCTACTAGCTGAACGTGGAGAGATTAAAGCTCTTGGGTTTTACAAACACACTCAATAAGCACAGTTATTTTATTAAGACTGTTAGTCACAAAATCATAGAACATGCTGAGTTGGAAAGGACCCATCAGGATCATCGAGTCCAATTCCCAGCCCTGCACAGCACACCCCAAGAGTCACACCATGTGCCTGAGGGCAGTGTCCAAACTCTTCTTGAACTCTCTCAGGCTTGGTGCTGTGGCCACTTCCCCGGGGAGCCTGTTCTGGTGCCCAGCCTCCCTCCGGGTGAATTATTCAGCAGTGCAATTTCTAATTCATCCTAATATAAGTGTACCAAAGTGAGAATAGCAATTACTGGTCTAATATTTTATCTCTTTATTACAGCTTCTTGATGTTAACAAAAAGCTATAGATCTAAGTTTCAGACTGTAGCAGTTTCTCAAGGTGATGACTGTTTTTTGTTGGTTTTTTTGGTTTGTTTGCTTGGCTTTTTTTTCTTTTTTCTTCTTTCCCCCCTTTGTGTCATAGCACGTGACATATTTTCTAAAGTAAAATTTTATTGGACTATCTACCGGCTGAACCTTTTGTTTAAAAAATACAGTTTTCCCCCTAAGATCCTTTCCCACTACTTATTTAGGTGTAGCAAGGGTTCCAGATGATATGGTACCAGTTTCTTCCCATGATAAAATAGCTCATCTGTAGAAAACCATGGCGTCAAGGTGTCAAGCAATTTAAGCACCTATTTCATGCTCCTCTAATATTATATATAATGAACCTGACACATTTCAGGATTTCAGCACTGTACAGTCCTCAGCTTTGCACATACCTTGGAGTTAAATCCTAGATTCAGAGAGAAGGCAAATTCATGGTAGATTGGCTTAATTCCTTTTTTTGTGACAGATGTGTGCATCAGAATAGAAACTGGACTGTTAGGCTAAGTAGTAGGATGTGTCTTTGTGGATTGAATCCAAGTGATGTGGTCAGAGAGACTTGTTAAATGCTATTATCCTATGGTGCTGGTGCCTTTTCTTGGTCTTAAAATCAGGAGGCAAACACGGTTAGAAGGGAAAAAGGGATTTTACCTTTGTATTTATTTTAAGGATCCTTAGGTGCACCACGTCCAGGTCGAATGCACCTCAATGCCCACTGCAAAGCACACCCCCAAAGGATCTGGTATAACATTATAGGTCTTACTAATTAGCATATCTATCAAAAATTGCTCAATGAGAGGCTCCAATGAGCTCCCTCCCCAAGGAACCTTCCCCTGGATGGTTCTGTATTAGTTTACAGAATGTGTTCCAGAGAGGACCTTGGTGTCTGGTGCTTTCTGATCCCTAACTATGAAGCTTCTAAAATGTTTCATCTCCTAGCTTGACAAACAGGTCCAAGAATGTAGGCAAAAAGCACTAAGAATACAGAAGTTGTAAAAAGGTATAAAAGGGATATAAAAGAAAAGGCAAAAAATCATCATGGCATCGGTGCACTCGATTTCTTGGAATTTTTGTGTGTTTTGAAATCTTTTTATTTGTTTTTTCTAACTATGTTCTGTGGAGAGGGTGAGATGACAGAGCAATTACATAGTTTGTATCAATAATTTGTAGGTATAGTATATGAAAAGAACACTTTAATAAGGCCAGGAACTGGTGTTTTGTGTGGAATTTTTATAATTACAGTAATGTGGTCTAATAATGCGAAACTTCTTATTAAGTGGCTGAGGTAGTTTTTTAACTTACAACTTTTTTTCATTCCTGGCTGAAGAAAGCAGATGTGATAAACTCTGTAAGGAGATTTCAATGGTTTCTGATGCACTCCAGCAGAGCAATTTCCATCAGAACCAAAGGAAAAAGTGCGCCCCAGTGTCTAAGGGCTGCTCCTCTGCCAAATGAAAACATCCGTTTATAGAAAGTGGAACTATTAGGGCTCTTTCCAAGTTGAAAAATACAACGGGGGAAAATGTATTATCAGAAAGCTTCAGGCGTTGTTGTTTTTCCAACCGTATGCGGGCAGAGAGATTTCAGAAATGGAGTATTGGAGCAGGGTGCAGCCACTTGCAGCAGCCTGGTGTCAGGGAGCAGGGCTCTGCCTGCTCTCCAGCCCTGTTAGGGGTGCCCACATCGCTGGGGCTGCCGAGGTATGGGCTCAATTATTGTGCTTGATTTGACCACTAAGTGACGTTAAACATTATCTCCCAGGCACAGAGATACTTCTTAACTGCATCAGCAGCGTTTAACACCTTTGCTTGCTTGAAAGACTCTAGCAGCTTTGTATGACATTTGTGTAATTTTCAGGGAAAGCTATGGTTTCGTTGAAATAAAAATCATAGCTATTGTGAGCTAATTTTTACTCTGGCCCATGGAGGTGGATGGCCAATGATTACAGAGGGTTTGCATCTGGTTTTTTTTGAGGCTTGAAGTTACCATGTTACCCTTGCTCCCACTAACAGTCACCTTGTTTCATTTCTTGTGTGTTGTAATGAAACATATTTCTTTCCCCAATTCATTAATTCATGATGAAACTTCAACTGAACTCCAGAGTGTTAGGAAATTTAGGCAGATGAATAAATGTATGAAAGTTCCAAAGACAGAATTGCTTGTCTGCCAAGACACTTCCTGTGATTAAAAGATGCTGTCATTTAATTGAAATAAATTATTGCTTAAAAATCACCAACCAAAGACTCAGTAAAATGACTTTTAGGATTAGCAGTCTTTTAAGGACTACAATACACCTCTGAATAAAATCCATATTTATTTTATATGTCAAATTAAATGAGACTATTAAAGAGTTTTTGCACTTTGCCCATATTTCATTTTGTTTGCATGGCCTACTTTTTAACTTACTTAAATTAATAGAGTTAGAACCAAGTCTTCTGAAGATAATGAAATAACTGTAGCAAATAACTGCTGTAAGGAAGAGGAGGCTCTGGCATGTATATGTAATATTAAAAGAATTCTTCATGAAACTGCTTTCATAATGAACTATTCAAAGACGTCTCTTACAAAGTAAGCCACAAGATGAGACTTTGGGAGACGCTGCCATGGAAAGAAATCCCTGTTACTGTTGGCAGTGTTAATGGCTACCACCCACTGTATGTTTGATGTGTATGCAGTCACGGGTCTGGTTAAAGCTATGGGCTAAATCATCTTTTAGTCAAGCTACAAGTAAGTGGAATTCAATGTCCTTCTTTACAGTGGTATCTAGATGTGGTAGGAAGATACATGGATACCTAGGAAAGCCAGACGATGAAGATTATAATTTTATTACAAATTTAAGCTGAAGGTTGTGCAAACCAAGAAACTAGGACAGGAAGAATGGAAAATCAGCACCTGAGTAAGAGAAGAGGTGTGAGTAGAGCCTCAGAAAATGCAAAGATGTGCCCTTTGTTATAAACCACCCTGGGGAGGCAGCTCTGCTGCTCTGATCAAGAGTGAGCTCACAGTGCAGCCAGCCCAGCCAGAGCCTTGCTGCTGCAGAAAGGGAGATTTCTGGTGCCTTCCCTGCATGCACCCCCTACCCTGCCTGCTTGCCCCTGATGTCAGGGTGAGATGGTTTAACTAGCTCATCAGGAGGAAAGAAACCACCTGAGTACTTTTCTGCTGTTTTATTGTTTGAGTCTACTCACCATGGGATCAAATGACTGTCCAAACCAGCCTTAGTGAGAGGGTGGCCAGAGCAGAAGGTCAGTGCCTCTTATCAGCAGCAAGGTGCTAGTTCAGCTTCAGGCCTGGGGATAAGTAGTGCTCTCAGCTGCATTAAGGGCATGGGTGGAGAAAGGGCATGTGGATTGATAGAACAACTCAGCTTTAGGCTTTCTCTGCTTGCTCTACCTTCATATTTTTCAGCAAGTGCCAAGAGTCTAAAGAAAGAGTCAACAAAACACCAACGTCTATGATATGATAACTGTGATAACTTTCACCCTAAAAGGTATGGGGCATTTAGACTGTCTGCAGAGGAGACAGTGGTTACATGAAAAACTGCATCTAGTTTGCCCCCTTGAGCACAGGCTCACGGTGGTTTTATTGAAGGTCTTGTGCTTGTGAGGAGAATCGTAGAAAGGTTTGGGTTTGAATGGACCTTAAAGACCATCTAGTTCCAACCTCCCTGCCATGGGCAGGGACATCTTTCACTATCCCAGGTTGCTCAGGGCCCCATCCAACCTGGCTTAGAACATGGGCTGGGGCATCCACAACTTCTCTGGGCAACCTGTTCCAGTGCCTCACCTCTGAGTAAAGAATTTCTTCCCTAACATTTAATCTAAATCTCTCCTCTTTCTGTTTAAAATCATTCCTCATTTTTCTATCACTACCTGCTGTGTAAAAGTCTCTCCCTCTTCCTTGTAAGCCCCCTTTGAAGTACCGGAAGATTGCCAGAGGTCTCCCTGGGGCCTTTTCTTCTCCAGGCTGAACAACCCCAACTCTTTCAGCTTGTCTTCACAGGAGAGGTGTCTTGTCTATGCAGAGGACCAGGTGGGGTGTTATGAGACCAGAGCAGAGGGTCACCTCCCTCAGCCTGATGACCCTCCAGTCTGTGAGTGCACACTGTTGGCTTTCAGCCCAAAGTGTTGCTGGGCACAAGACACTGAAGTAGCAGAAGTTACCTTCTGGTATTATAGACCCGGGAGAGCTGGAACATAGATGCCCGTTCCCAGGTGTTAGTTATTCAAGGAAAGGCAGTTAAGGTGGCAGAATCCTCTGTTTCCTGTGGTGGTGCTGTCTGGTTCATCCCCACCCTGGCCAGGCTGTCCCAGCCCCAGCTACACCTTGTGCATGTCCATTGTGTACAGAGGTGGCAGAGTGGTAGCTCTGACAGTGAGATTCAGTCTGCTGAGTCTCTCGTGTTCCTTAGACTGCTCAGTGTGTCCTCACAGCATCCTTCTTAAAGACAGCTAAATGGAGCAGTGAGTGACACTAGTTCACCCTTCTCATTGTCTGTTCATCACTTAGGTGTCAAGCATCAGTAACTGTGTCATTTCCCCTTGCATTCACTCTTTTGTTTTACCAGAAGAGATATTAGCATAGCCTTTGAATGGTATCAGTAGATTTATTGGTCTGGATGCACCTAATCTTCCCAATGCTTGTTGACTGTCCATAAATGATGATATGCAATAGGTTGAAATGGATTTTTTTGCTACCTTGAACAATTCAGAGTGCAAACTCCTGGGAAGACAACGTCATGTTTAGAAGGGAGAGGCTTTAAAAGCCCTGTACAAATCATTACCACCTGAACTAGGAGTAAACGGTAGAGAAGTAAACTGTTTTCTTGTGTGTGTGAACAAAATTTAACTTTGACAGTGATTCTTCACTACAATTAATTAAAAATGCTGGGAATTGTAGAAACTTATCTTCTACTCTGGTCCTAGAAAAATGCTTGTTTTAGAGTTTGCTGATCACAATGTTGTGTTGAACAATAAATTAGGATCTTATACATAACTTTGTGAGCCTTGAATCCACCACATCCACCTCACAAACAAGGACTGGCTTTTACCAGTTCAGAGCCTATATAGAAATAAAATGAATGGCCTTAATAGCAAGCTACAGGTCAATATGAGGATCAAGAGTACAACAATATGCCCTTGTCTCTTGCAGAAAATAATTCAGGCAAATGAATACACACACTGCAGTTTAGCAGGCTGGGTTTTAGTGCTGTTCATACCACACTCTTCAGCTGCACATCTGCTGACTGGCCACACTCCTTAAGATCTTGAAACATTTTAATTAAAGAATTACTAAATTTTTACTTTTTATTACCTGCACCAGGTGGATGATAGGAATCTGGTTATTCCTGACATACAAAAAAGTGTTAGTTATTGATTTTCTCCTTCTCCTTCCCTCCCTCCTCTCCCTTTCTGGTCTTAGAATGTTTGCTGAACACTGCGGGGCATGGGGAAGAGTTGTACAGAAGCTAGTAACAGCTCCTGCATGCTGCTGTTCTTTATCAAGTTATTTGTCTGGTGACAATCCTAAAGGTTCTTGTATTGCTAATTTATCAGTCAAATCAATATAGGTAACACTCGAGTATGTGAGTGTCATGAATATCTGGGACCAACATCTCAATAATGTTTAGTGGAAAACAAAAAAGGGGAAAAAGATTGTACTGATAGTACTATATAAAGAATAGAGGCAGCATGTCCTGTTTTTCATCTCCTTATACTAAAAAATTTCATATTCAAGTATCTTTAAAAATACATTTTTCATCCAGATACTGCAGTGTGTTGGACCACTTCCTTTCTGTTTGAATGCCAACATTAGAGAATGCTAGATCTGAAAAAGCCTTGTGTAAACTGCACTGAATAACAGAGCATACGGTAATGAGGCAACATACATGATGTTCTCCCAAGTGAAAATGATACAGAACGCTCAGTAAAAGAAATCTGATGTCTGTTAGAAATCCAAATTAGCAGTGTGACAAGGCTGTCATATAAAAATATTTCACAAGTTCTCGAAATTCCATCACAGATGTGGTTTCTCAGAGGATATTTCCTGCATGTACATCTGCTGCAGTAGCATGACTAGCTTCTTCTACTTATTTAGATGTCTCAGGTTGTACCCTTTGAAGAGGGATGCCAGTAGTCACTGGGAAAGCAGGACAGAAGTATTGATAAGGTGCTAAGAGTGTTGGGTTAGGCACAGGTCTGAGCTTGGGATCAAGTATTAGGGGAGCTGGGATACACAGGAGACTGTAGGGAGCACTTTTAGGAAAGCATATAGCAGCTGTATGGGCTGAGACTCATGTCTGTTGCTCTTTATCAGAAAAGATTGTGATTATGCTTTTTTTCAGTTGGGCTCTGTAAGTCTAGCCCTGGGCAGAGAGTATGCAGAAGGCAGGAATGGGGAAAGATTTCCAACAGAGTGTGAAGGAGAAGGATTGGAGTGAAAGTAATTGGGATGTTTCAGGGCAGAAGTGCTAGGTGCTAGGGTTAAGGAGTACTCAGGAAAGAGATGGAAACTACAGGATAGTACATTCTTGCACACACAACTGACATCTGCTATTTCCCTTCCTATTTTAAACAGATGGTAGGAAATCAGAAGAATTTATTTGATTACCTAAAGGGAGTCATTCGAATGAGATTTGTCCTTAAAGGGCTCACAATCACAATTTAGATTAAGTGTATTTTAGCATGGATTCACTCAGTGACATTTTTGTCTGCCCGGATTGGTTCAAGGTCTCTTATCTTATCTAATTTTAGCATCTCTCTGTTCCTAGCCAGTTTGCTGCCCCCAATCTAAGTTTTCCCAATACTATTTTTGCAGATCTATAGAGTATAGTGCTCATCTAAAAGACATAGATCCTAAGACTGGAAAAGGAGTTGCATTTAAGTGTTTTTCTCTTGTCTCCTGACAAGCAGTAACTCCAGTGTGAAACATTGTGCACCCTACAGCTGGGAAGTGAGGTGATGGGGATCAAGTGTTTGGTCCCACAGGATGCAGCATATGCCAGCAACTTCTGGGGCTGTCCCAGTTCAAGGAACAGTCCTGAGAAAAGCAATGAATGATATTAGGAATGTTTATTCTAAATTATATCCCAATTTTATGCTCTGTTTACCAAGATTAACAGATGCCTTCTTTCCAGGAATATAGCTTAGACAATCTGGTGTTTTCTAGAAGAAGTTGTAATTACAATAAGTTATAAATACCTTATATGATTATACTATTTCAGTATTTGATTTAAATTATTACAAGGAATATTACTATCACAGCTTTCACTGAGTTTTTGTAAACTCTGACTTGCCAGGAATTATTCTGGGACCTTGGCAAAAGATGACACATCCTGTGTTTGTGGGTTAATAAATATTGTCATAGTACTTTTCCTTACCCATTAGAAATTGCTGGCTGAACATAAGTATGTGAAAATGAAAGATGATGTCACTTGCTTGACTAAATGATGTTTAAAAGAAAGTTTTTTGACAAATTGAAATTAATCGATTTAGAAAAATTGTGGCAAAAAAGTGTAATATTAGTACAAGGAAAACAATTGTCTAACTATCCGTAATAAACTGTAAATAATACTCTTTATAGTGGCTGAGAACAAACCATGATGGAAATGTAATTTAAAAAAGCAAAACAAAAAGTTTCAAATAAAATATTGCATGAGAGCCAGAGAGCACACTGTTTTTATTTGAAGATTAATGATGCCATTCTTTCTCAAGCATTTTATGCATATTCCTGTTGCTGTCTCAAGTAAATGTTAGCCAAAATAATTTTCTGCTTTCCCATTGCAAAGGGATTCTTACTGGGAACGGAAAGATGGGATACAAACCTTAGGCTCAAAAGCTTTATCTGCACAGCTTAATTCAAAAAATGGGGTGAAGACCCTATTTTTTCAGTAATCATGGGTACTGCTTGAAATAAAGACCTTATTAAATCAATGCTGGAATTGCTGCTGGGTCTGCAACTAGAATTAGCACTGCATTTGAGACTACTGTGAATAGACATGGTGTTGTGAGGCTGATTTTGCCTTTCTTGCTTTGTTTCAGCTCTTGTGGCAACTTATTATTGAAATATCACAATTAATTTTGCTTGAAAAGGACCTCTGGGGATCATCGGGTCCAACATCCTGCTCAAAGTGGCTGATCTTGAAGCTCTCTCTGGTTGCTCAGGGCACTGAACTGTCAGGTGTTGAAAATTTCCAAGGATGGAGGTTTTCCCAAGCTCTCTAGTTAACCCGTTCCAATCCTTGATCACTCAACTTGCCCTTTTACCTCTTAAATCTAAACAGAATCAGTCTTGCTGCAACTCGAGGCTGTGAGCATGTCTGTGAGGAGAGTCTGCCTCCATCTCTATTCCCCCTGTTAGGGACTAGAAGGGTGCCCTGGTAGCCTTCCCTTCCTGAGGCTGAAGGCGCCCAGCTTCTCCAGCTGTTCCTCATGCGTCACATGCTCCATCACCCTTTAGATGTTTCTTCTTGGTTTCTCTCCTGCTTGACAGAATTTCCTCTCTAAGACTCAAAAATGAGCAGGCTACTTGAAATGCAGCTTTGACAATGATGACTAAAAGAGAATAGTCCATCCCATGGAACCACTGGCTATGCTTTTGCTAGTGCAGAGCAGTCTGCACTCACTACTGCATAGCCCCGCTGCTGACACACATTCAACTTCTTGTTGGAATCCAAAGTGCAGAGAATATTTCTCTGCCTGTTTTGAAGGTTTCTACCCACCCTGGACACCACTGTTTTTGACCTTCATCCATAGAGAAAATTGCCTACCCTCTGGGAAGAACTAGAATCCACACTGGTGTGAACTAGGTGATAGAATATTATGTAAGATTGTCACAGGGTGAAAATTTAGAGGTTTTGGGTTTCGTAATATAGTAAATAGATAAAAAAGTAAAAACTCCAAAATGGAGGATTGTTGTTGTTTTCTAAGACCTTCTTCTCCTGAGTATTTTGCAGTAGAAGTAGTTGAAGGTGATTGGATAAAGAATTCCGCAGTTCCTGTCTACATGACAAAGTGATTTATTGAACATTGGTGGAAAAGTGAAAATATCTATCATTTTAAGTTTTCATTGGGTGATTTACCTTTAAAAAGCTGTGTGACCTTGATAATTTGACTTTCTCTTGCATTCTCTGCTCTGTGCTGTGTCTGGGTCACATCAGTGACTCTAATTCTCTGATAAGACTTAATAAACAACTATCTGAAAGCAGAGAACGCTGAAGGTCCTGTTCATCTCTTAGACTCCTGGCAAGGACTCTAACAAATCTCCCCCATCCAGGGAGGTCTAATTAAGGCATGGACTGTGTCACTTCTTGTTGTCCAAACTCCTCCTTCCTGTCTCAGGGTGCTGCTTGGCCTGTCAGTCCCCAGTCTGAACGGTTGCATGGTGCTCTTTGCTCCTACATGTGCAACTTTGGATTTGCCTTGATGAAATTCACGAAGGTGCAGTTAACACATACCTTTGGGCTTGTCAAGGCCCCAGTGAAGGGCAGCACAGCCCTCCTGTGTACAAACATAAGAATTTAACTTGGCTGAGCTCAAATAAATGAGTGATGAGCAAAGAACTTCACTTTGCTGTTCCAGCAGCTCCCCTGAATGAGAAAGCTGTGTCCTTTGGGGATCTGGGAAAGGGAAATCTTGGCCTCTGTCCTGTTCCACTTTGCCCCACAGTTTGTGGGGTTGCCATGATGTTCCCTTGAGCTCATTCAGCTTCTTCATTTTTGTACTTTATGAGAAGCTCCTGAATCACAAATGTCAGCAATTACAGATTTCCAAGATTATATTACCTGTTTAGCTGGCTTCTTATAGAGTTAATCAATGACTTTAAAGAAGGGGTTTCTCTTTGTACAACACCAAACTCTTTGTTCAGAGATCAGTAGCATCAAGGAGTTAAGTGCTTTTAGATTCAAGTCTAAAAAGGAAGGTAGGTCTGATAAGCACTTGCTGGCAGGAGTTGGACTCAACATAACAGGAGGGTTAGCTGACTTTGACCTTTGTGTTTACAGCATTAGCTGATATTTAAAGCCTCATGTTTGTGTCCTCTTCTCAGCTTGAGATAGTCCAGTCTTGCCACTCAGAAGACGTTGTTTTATTTTTTTTAGCTGCCAGGCCCAAGATAGACTGGACAAAGCACACTTCTGTTTTCTTGCTAAAGGTGTCTGGAAACTATTTGAATTAAATTAGAAGCATTTCTCTGTCTGGATCATCTAGTGGAAAAAAAAGGTATATTCTTCTCAGGTCCTTAATGCCAAATCATCCCATGAAAAATAAATATTTTTCTTTAAGGAGAAGTAATAGCTTTTTGAAGATTTAACTATAAATATTTTCATAAAGTTTGAAGTCACAGAGTGAGTAATGTTAATAGAAGTACTTACAGAAGCTCTGTGAGGTTTTAAATGGGGCTTATTTCCAAATGGAAGGCAATTAAATTATTTATAACAGATTAAAGCTGTGCCAAAATCACTTCTGATTTATTATTTCTAAATAGAAAGCAGTACTATTTCCATTGTGTCACTTTTAACACAGATACCTGATAAAAACATGACTTTTTTTTTTAAAACGTGTCCTTTATGCTGCACTAAAGCTTCACATCACCTTAATTTACATAGGTCTTACATAACTTAGTCATATTGTTTTAAATATTTTTGGTTAAGTGGCCTTTAGAATCATAGCACTCTATTTGCTAGACACTAAGAGTTTGTAATTAAAAACTAATCCAATATCTGCTGGATATGAGAAGGTACAGGAACTAATGCTGATAAATGTTTTTGAAAAGGCCAGGCTAGACTGTCAAATGATATTTCATGGTGCATGTGCAAAATTATAAGCAATGATAAATCATGGATTAGAAGGTAAATTCTTTCTACACAGTAAGAAATATGGGAGTAACCAGTATAAGTTGCTCCTAATACACCTGGTGGAGTCAATGCACAAACAAGTTGAAAACCCATCGAAACAAGACTGCAGAGTTTCTTACTCTCAGGAACCAGTGCTTTGTTAGTGTGAGCTAATCTGTTTCCCCTGTGTTGTGGCATAGAGCAGAGGTATGCAGGACTCAAAAGTTGATTATAAGTAGGCTGTGTACCCAATATTAAGTGCTGAAAAGCCTTTTGTTGATTTGAATGTTAAAATGCAAACTTGGGAAATAATTTCTCTGAGTAATACTGCAAATAACTCTTGTAGTCTAATTTTCCTAAATTTGTTTTCCATTGTGATCTTAATTAATTAATTATGTTCATATTTGCTTCTAATGTTTATGGTTGAACACACACTGTTCATAGTTTATGAATAAAGGAACTTTACAGAAATGGTTACAACACAATGGAGGAAGCGGTGGACACATTTTCTGTTTTCCTTCCCATACTGTTATCATAATGAATTTAAAGCATGAGGAGTTCTGAAATCTGGAGGTGTCCTTGTTTTGTCATATCTGCATATCTGTAGAGATATTCTGAGCTTAAAGAAGTCAATAAGCTTTTGTGGTTAGGGGAGACATATGACACTTCCCCCCCACCCTTCCAACTCCGGCATGTTTGCGTGCTAACACATCACATGCCACCCAAATCCATGTTAACATTTATGATTCATCCATATCCTTGTCTCTCTCTCCTCTTCTTTGCTGTGGGTGTGAGTCTCCTATCCTCCAACTCCTACAGTAGCTTAAACTACATTTTGAACACATTGGAAGAGGGTACTCACACAGTCTTCCATCAGTTTGCATATAGCAGTGTAAGTAGGAGGAAGAGGAAGAAATTATCCTTTTTTTTCCCACTAGTTTTACTGTTACTAGGGAACATAGGCTCCACTGCACCTGAGGAAGGGGCTGCTCCATGTTCTCATGAACATGTCATTATTTTGTCACCATGTGCTTCTTAGCTCAGCAAGTTGACTTGTGCTTCCAACTCCATTTGCTGGAGCAGATTTGTTTTGGTTTTGTTTGTTTGTTAGGGGTCAGGGCTTTTTTTGTTTTTGTTTGCTTATGGATTTCTTTTTCTAAGATTAGTATGTGATGCTCTGCTGGCAAACTGTCCTGTTCTTGAAGCCGAGATGTGGGGTGTTTGAAAAGAACATTTCCTTTTAACTGCTGTGTTGTCCTTCACCCTCAAAGCATAGCAGTCAAATCAGAGCTGCAGGAAAATCTGTGGCAACCAGCAAGGCTGTTGACCTTGTCCCTCCTCTGTCCTTGCCCCAGCATGCAAGTGCTTACACACATATGTACCTACACATCCTTCTTTGACAAAGTAGAAAAGATGTTGTGAACTCATCCATTTCAGTGTGGGGTCAGCAGACATATTCAAACAACTGTTAATATTAGTCTAAATATTTCAACTTGCTTTACTTGAAGTGGGAGCCACTTCCATAAACTCTTGTGATTGGGCTGTGGAAAGGTAGCAGCCAGGTGATATGTTTCTGACCACAACCTCACAACTTTTCTTGGCTCTTCTGTGCCATCTGGTCTATGGCACTGGAGTGTTTCTGCTTCTATTTCATCAGAGCTCTGAAATCCCAGTCTAGCTAGTATCCATTCCCACTACTGGTTTTAAATTAGAAGTTGTGCCTCTCTCCTGCACCAACATTTTCTGCAGCTGCCAATTTATGCAGTTTCCAGTAACCAACAGAAAGCCTATTTAGATCTCTTTTACTGCACCACTACTTTGTACTAGAAGAATTAATGACAAACCCCTTTCCTCCCCTTGAGACACTCTGAGTGTCATATCAAGTAAGACATTTGAAATCTCGTGAGGTATTCATAGCACTGGTTCATTTTGAGAATGGTTTCCTTGGACAAGGTCATTGTGCATTTAATATTTCACCTGGTCAGGACTTGCCCGTTTTCTTTCAGTTTGTCTCCTAAAAAATTGTAAGAAAAATTTAACTCATTCACACCACTTCCTTTACCTATATGATGCCATAGTAAAAAACAAAACTGATCCAGAGCTGTGCAAAGTACTTTTCTTCACTTGACAGTGTAGTGTCAGCCATGCTTGACAGAACAATTAGAATCATTCTATTAGCATTTTATACCATTTCAGCCTGTTAAGATTCTGGGTGACAGTCAGTACATGTTTGGCAAAAGAATGTCAAGAATCTGCACTGTTCCCTGTGCAAGCTTAAAGCAATTTAGCTCTGTTGAAGTACATGGTCTAAGAGGAAGCAGGCTGTCTTGAGGAACTTAATATTTGCATGATTTTTAAATTTTTTTTTTTATTGCTGGGCAGCTTAGGACTGAATGAGTCTGACAAAATCATGGAGGTTTTAAGGCAGGGTTATCTTTGTAGACAGATGGAAAAATGTACGTGTTTCTCTGTCCAGTTAATGAACTAGTGTGTAAATTTTCTACTGTGATGATTCAGGGAGTTTAGTAATTTACAGTTTATTAGAGTTTAGTCAAGCCATTTTTAGTGGAGTTTAGGCAAGTTAAAAAAGTCAATTTACACAGACGTGAATTCTACTCATGCATATGAACTTTGCTTGTGGGGTAGCAGTGCCTAGCAGAGCATTACGTGCCAAAGTAATAGCAGCAGTCAGGGAGGTTTCAAATAAAGCCATGGTGTGAAGGCAACTGGGCACAAATGACAGAGGATTTGGTAGTTTGGAACTTCTTCGTGGTGTGTCAGTGAGATTTCTGTAAAGCTTGGTTAACAGCCAGCAGGAATTACTGGTTCAGTGAGACATGTCTGAGGGAGTTTGTGTTGGGGTTTGTTATGAAGGAGGACAGTGTGCACAGAGACAAAACACTTCTTGGGCTCCTGCATTTGTCTTGGGCTGCAAGCAGGCAAGGAGCTGAGGAGCAAATGTTGTTGTGAGTGTGTCACAAGTATATAACACGTTAAAGGAAGAAAATTAGGGTGACCTAATTATGCTAAGATGGGCAAGCTAGCAGGTTTAACGCTCTAGTATGGAGTTTGTTTGCAGTTTCCAGACTTGCATTGAATATATTTGCTTTTAAACATCTGGATGGTTGATCTGGGGCCAACTGCAGGTTTGAGCTGTGCTCTGTGTGGGCATTTCACCTGCACTCAGCTCAGCTCTATTTCACTTTTGTGCCATATGGCCTTTTTTTGGGGGGGAGCATAAGGAGAGAACCCCCAAGGGTCAATACTTCAAGGTGAGTAATACCCTGCTTTTGGCAAGCTTAATTAAGATTTTCTGTAAGGGATGTAAGAAAAAGAGCATTGGTCATCCTGCTTGTAGAAATCCCATACTACTCTGCTGAATATGAGTGGTGAGGATTTATTTGTCAGTCTGCTACCCTTTCTTGATCTTGCAAAGGAACACCTGTTTGTTAATCATGTTGCAATTTGCAGCACAGAGGAAGTATCTTGCTTTTATAGCTTTAAAGCCATTGAAATTTAGTGTCCATGTGTGAATGTGACAGGATCACATGTCAGACAGATCCAGCATTTCATGTTTTTGAAGTGGTCCCTAATCTCTACCAGTTTTTTTTCCTGCAATATAAAATCAACTAGATCAAGGTGAGCCTTTAAATAGGGAAAAAACAAATTAAGATTGTCTTGCAGTAATACTTGTGACAACCTTGCCTACAGACCTCATGCAATTGGAAAACTTTTTGAACATGTTTCCACTCTAGTAATTCTCCATACTTCCAGGGGTGGTCCTTTTCTTTCCTTTGCCTCTCAGGCTCAACTTTGAGTCAACTCTCCATTGCAGAGGAGTCCGTGACAGGTCAGATTTTTGTTAGCAAGGTTCCTGATACTGGGATTTTGGGGGTTTTTCGTACCTGATGACTGTGAAGCACTGTGCCTACTCATGGGCCAAATGTCATCCCATCTGAGTAGCTGCTGAAATAAAACTTTATTCTCTCCATATTGTCTCTTTTTCCAGGTATTAAGGGGAAAAAATATATATGATGCTACCTGTGCTGATATGCACTCTATCCATTTCCAGCCTAAGACTTCTCTAAAATGGTGAATTATTGTTGTCTTACGTTATGTTAATTTAAGCCAAATTAAAGCATACCATGGATTTAATTTGGCTTTTATGGGCCAACTTAATGGTAGCTTATCCAAAGGATCGCAAATTATTCCTCATTAGATAAATTAGCTTAGCAGAGCTTTATTCACTATAGACAAAGTTCAACTGTTTTACATCACAGAAAGATTTTAATTAAAAACCATGGGCTTGTGATGAAGGCTATTACACCAGATTTTCTTGACCTTTGAGTCAAAAAAAATTTTTTTTCCTATTCTTAATTCATTAAGCCCTTTCTAACCTCTTACTTTGTCAGCTGTATTTTAATTCTGATCTCTGTCTCTGTTACTGAAGTTCTTGCTAGGAATTAAAAAAAATATAAAAAAACCCGTTTAAACAATATTGCTTCAGAAAAAGTCATGCTGGGAGCTACATGTACCACTAAGTGCTCTTGATGTTGACTATCGTCCTGTAAATTAAAAGAGTCTCATCATATTTTCCAAAAATGCCAGGTGCTTTCGGACCTTTTATTAAAATTCAAATATACTCTCAAGGATGCTACAGACATCCTTGTGATAGCTTGAGAGACTGTTTCACATTTTCCAGGTAAATGACTTTCAGAAGTTAAAAGTACAGTTCTGAAGGGCCTCGGAGTCATCTGTGCCTCTTGTCATCCCTGGTGAATGTTTATTTAGAAATTTCTGTGGTTGTGAGCACTGAGACATGGGCCCTGCTGCCATATGACAGAGGCACACAAGGGAGACTTCATTTCAACATGACCCTTAACTAGAAGGATGCTGAAGAGTTTTTTGGTTTTTTTCCATATTGCTTCACCCTCAGAATAATATTTGAATTTCATGTCAGAAAATTATCAAGAAAGATTCCTTTCTTTCTTGTTTTTTTTTTTTTTCCCCCACCCCTACCCCTTTTATAAAAATAAAGCCTTTTTCATGAGTAAGTAGGTCATGGTAAAGGAAGAATTCATATAGCAGACTTCCCCTACAACTGCTTCTTGCTGCTTGCTGAGGGTCAAGTGATTTTTCAAAATATCTTTGCACTCCTATCTTGGTTTCAATTGCAGCTTATTACTGCAGAGAGGGATCCCAGGCATTCTATCATGTATATCACTGGTACTTCATATGTTTTGCTCTAGTACACCTCTATTTTCTTCCACTTACAAGAACTTCTTGATTTTTATTTATAAATTCAGATTTTTCTCCTTTTATATGCTCTTATTTCAGTCCTTTCTTTTATTCACTGCAAAGAGCACTGCTGCAGTTAACAGGAGTTACGCATTTTCAGTATGTAACAATTTTCAGTGTGCTGAAAAGGCGCACTAAGGGTTCAGAGATGGTACCTTTCCCTGCATGAGGTGATTTTCCTATTCCCAAAATTTAATAGGATTGGGAAAAAAACCCCAATCCTGTTAAAACTGAGTACATAGATAGTAGTAGGCATAAGGAAAGGAGAAAATTGGTGAAACTATGCCTTTACAGGTAATTTCAGAAAATTTATTTACAAAGCACAGTATGAAGTAGGATTTATTATTTTTGACTGTTCATGCTAAATGTCATATACTTTGCATACTCTAGATCTGGAGAAGAAAATCAAATGTCATATTTAAATGACACATCTTTTCACTTTTCTGAATTCTTCCTTATAGTCTAAAAAGCACAGGGGAGATAATGAAGAGAAATCTAACTGAAATATTTCAACAGAATGTGACTATGAAAACAGGCTATTTATGGTAGTGTAATAATAAATAATAAAGGGTAATAATGAAGGGAAGAAAAAAAAATGAGACAAGTGCAAAACTGAAGAATTGACATTAGTGACTCTGTGTTGAACCTGCCAGTGTTGTCTCCCTTAGCTCTGCATTTTGTACTGGAACTGCAACGGGCAAGTCCCTTGTAAATCTACTATAGCACATGTCTGAGAGACCACAAAATAGTCAGTAGATTGCAACAGGAAATTTAAGTGATAATGGTCTTGGGGCTCAAGTGTCTGAAACAATTAACACCTTTTGAGGTTACTTAAATGCAAAACCACAACAGATTTCCTAGGGGCACTTTAAAAAATATTTTGATAAAAATAAAGTCTGAAGATATTTTCCTCAATTATTGAATAATTCAATTAATTCTTTGTTTAGTTAGATATCATTATAATGTTGAACTTGTTGGTAAAAATTGGAATAGCTGGAGAAAACCAAGCCAGCTTATTCTCAAAACCAGAATATATTATTTGTTTTCTAAATCTGTTTGGATATATTATTTTACTGTTCCTTTGGAATTTTATGCTTTTCCCTAATTCCACTTATTTCCATAAAAAGTAATGGCAATGGAGTAGTATAGGTTAGGTTGGGAGGAAGAAGTAAGCAAAGTATTGATCTCCCTGTTAATACTGAATGTACAAAAATATCCGATTGGTGTTTGGGTACCAGAATGACAGAAAAAAACAATACAGTACCAAGACTTAGTTTTGTGTTTTATATATTTATGCCATAATATGGTGAATGTGAACACCCACATGCAGCTTTAAGGATACTTGGAAAAATTTCTAATTCAAGATGACATTGTATGTGGGAACATTCATCCATTTCAATTGATGCTGCTAATTAGAAAACATCTGTAAAACTATCTTGTGCAATATTTTATCGGACTGGTGAAGTGAGTTAAATAAAATGGACTGTATGTTGTGGGTAAGCCAATACAGTATGGATGTTGTAAAATCCCCTCTGGTTCAGGAATATTTGAACTAGCACCAATTTGGTTTAGGTAAGATGACAGGTCCAACTGCAGAACAATCCAACAAAACTCAGTAACTTATACTGTGGGATCTGACTGATTGTTCATATTGCAAAATAGGAGCTCTGTAAGTCCCAAATGTTAGCTTTCCATTAGCAAGTCACAATGAGATATTAATGTTTTGGATTCCTGCTCAATTTCTTACAGACATCCTGGCCAGCGTTACCTGAATTAGGAATTTAATCTCTGTATAGCCCTAGAACAACTCCTGCATGTGATTAGTTGTACAGCCAGAAAAAAGGAAAAAAAAAAGATGCAGTAGGTCTCTGCTTCACCATGGATCTCCATGGGCTGCAGGGGTACAGCCTGTCTCACCATGGGCTGGAGCACCTGGAGTGTCTTCTGCACCTCCTTCTTCACTGACCTTGGTGCCTGCAGGGCTGTTGCTCTCCCATTTTTTTTCTTGTTTCTCCTTCACAGCTATTGTGCAGTGGGTTTTTTTTTTCTTTTTTTCTTTTTTTGCCTATTATTAAGTATCAGAGAGTTTCATCAGCACCACTGATGGGCTCAGCTTTGGGCAGTGGTGGAGCAGTTTTGGAACTGGCCAGGCCTAGCTGTCAGTTCTGGGGACAAATGTGGGGGCAACTCCTGGTGTCTTCTCAAAGAAGTCACCCCTGCAGCTCCTCTACCACCAAAACGTTGCCACATCAACCCAATAGCTGTGCCATTGAAAGGGAGTGATCTTTATATCACAAACACAAAATGTTTCTTGATGATCTTCTGAACTTCTGTGTGTGTTACAGTTACATGCCAGGGAAAAAACTTCACCTTTGTTTGAGGAAAAACTTCACCTTTCAAGCTGAATGCAAGTTTACTCTGAAAAGAGGAAGTCAAATTGATCTCTACTACTACTGCATATTTAATCAGGATGGAAAAATAGACAGAATCAGTTTTGATTACACAGGATTTATTTATTCGCTACATTCCAATTCCATTTCATATTGGAGTTCTTAAATTGGAATCATTCAGTGTAAATGTTATATACTCCAAGAAATAGTGATGAGACTGAAAATATAAGTCATATAATAAAAAAAGAGTATTATTGGGAAAAGTAAATATACTTCTCTTATAAGGAGAGACAGGAAATCTTTGTTTATCTTGCTTGGTGGATTCAGTTCCAAACAGTGAACTGAGTAAAAAGAAAATGTCATTGAGCAAGAGGCTGAACCTTCACAAGGTGTTTAGGAAATGAGGGGACAGAGGAGTGAGTGGTCCCTCTTGCTTTGGGATCACTGATTAAAGAGTCTGGTGACACCTGAAGCAGAATATAAGCTGTTAAATGAGACGCCAAGCACCAGTACCTTAGTGGTAGCACTCTGTGGGCTGTGCAGCAGGCAGAATCAGATAAAGAAGTTGCTAGGTAAAGTCTAGAAGTATGTCAAGAGGTGCCAAGGTAAGAGAGTTAATTTACTGGGAAATATTTCACTGAATAGATTAAATCCTCCTCTGCTGTTTCCACTTCTTCTGAAGTAAAATCAAATGTGACTGCTAGTAGTTAAAAGATGATAGGGAAATCACATACAGTAAAGCCTACTGTTAGGGATGAACTACCTTCAGTTTTAAGATGGAGAAAGTTAATGTAGTTGCTGGAGGGGGTTGCTTTTGTTTCTTAAATGCAGAACATAGGAATGGCTATAGCAGTTCAGACCAGACTTGATGCAAGTACTTGGCACTGTCTTGGAACAGTGGATCAGCAGGAAAGGATGAGATTTTAGTCTTGCTTCCCTAGAATAGTATCCTGGCCACCAATAATCTGTGATTCAGGAGTTTCCTGAGAAAATTGCCATCTCTCCAATAAGAAGTTTTGAATTGTTTTTTGATCTATGAACAAGTCCAATTTAATTTCATTTATTTGTGAACTTTTAGCATTCATAATGTCCCCTGGCAAGACATCTCACACCTACTTTGCACAGTGTGAAGTATTCTAAAACAAATGAAAGGTAGTGCTTTTTCTTTCAATGGATAATTATGTTGTCACCCGATGCTGTGGTTGTCAAGTGGAGGTTCCAAGAGCAGTTGTACAAACTCATGGAAAGAAAATCCAGCTACAGTGATTAAATGCAGAAATATAATTGCTGGCTTTTAAAGTACCTAAATCGCAGATACTTGAAAACAGAGAGAAACCTCAGGGGAAGGGGAACCCCTGCCCATACAAAACAGGCAGAGTTTGCTAATTTGATTGACATTTTTGTAGTTCTGAGCAGTTGTCTATATGTTCTTCACTGAGTTGTCAGTATTTATTGAAGACTTTGAAGAAGTCAATGAAAATTAAATTAAAATAATTGTTGGTGTTCCTCATCTCTTAGCTCCATTTGAGCTGATGTTGTAACACAGTTTCTAAGGAAGATTTTGCAGAGGATAGGAATAAGGGTTTATACCTTTGTTCTCTCTGTTCAAAGAAGTGTCTTTATATATTTATGAGCATTTAGGGCAGAGTACTGCTGAAAGCTCTCATATCACTCGATAAAGTTGGATATTTTATTATGCAGATGACAGCTGTTTGTTAGTCCCTCTTTTCATAAAGGCTCTCTAACATCAATTGTCAGTAGCTCAATAGACACCAAAATAGTTCCTCATGTTTACTTTTACTCAGAAAAAGTATGATTGTGCCAGAATACAGCTTACTGAGGAACAGTTCAGCAAACTATCCAACAGCTAAAAATCTAAACATAATCACACATGTGACCAGTGCATCCATCCCTAAAATGTTCCTTGCTGTGCAACTCTAACGAGATTGGTTAAATTGCAAGTATCTGCTGTTGTGCTAGCCCTGTAATTACTCAAACCTGTCAATGTTATGGTGTTGGCAAAATTTTCATATATGAGAGCCATCCAAATTTCCGTTCTGTGCACCAAGGATTTGCAGTGTGTTATGTTTATGGCCATGAGGATTTCAGTGCACACCACGGTGTCTCTTTCACTGTCTGCCAACAACCCTCACAGGTCAGTCCTGCTGCTTCTCCTGAATTCAGTGATGTGTGGCCTTCACATGGGACATCCTTCTCTCAGCTACAGAGGGCCTTTGGGTAGATTGGAGGTCTCTCCTGTGTATTCAGCTGCTGTGCTTCTCTCTCCAGAAATGTTTCTTGTCCTTGTGCACCCCTAATGTCTCAGGCAATTCTTCCTCCCTGTGTATATGGATCCTTTTCTCACTGGAGGATTATAGTTATTTGTCAGCCTCTCCTATGAAGAGGATTCAGGAAGGTTAACACCTCAATCCACAAATTCCTTTGACTCGTCTCCTATGCTATTTTTCCTAATTAAAATAAGTGGTTCTACGCACGCTTTGTCAGGTGCCAGCTGTGATATTAAGCTGTCTTTGTCACAGCAAGAGGCAGGACACTTCACAAACCTTTGCTTAGTGATTTGGTTGTATTTTTCCTTGTGAATCTCCCAGGTAATCTGTATCAAGTCAGTGTGTTAGGAGATACACTTAATGTAATTATTTCATCAATATGTATGTTTGCTATTTATATTTGGCTTATTGCTGGCTTTTGGCTGAGACTAAGCACAACAATTAATGTGTTTGGGGTAGGTAGCTCTCATCCCCTTCTCCTGAAAAAAATATTGATAAGTAACAAATCACATATATTTGAAATTCTAGTTTGGGTAAATATATTGCAACCCTGGTCAGTGTTTCAATGTGCAGTCAAGTTCAGGGGAAGAGCATAGCTGCCTGGTTTTATGTATGGGTTGAAAGTGAGCTGGCTGCAGTTCAGCTCAGTGAAGTAGATATGTTGATGACAACTGAGGCAAAAGATCAAAACTTGGTAGCAGAAGCAGTGGTGGATCCTTTGGGTTATATTTTTCATCATATAAATTTGTGACTTTTTATTAGGGTTTCTTTCCCCTTCATTGCTCCCTGTCATGCTCCAGTTAGTAAGACAGTCAGCTTCATGTCATCCACATGTGGCCAGGACTTTCTAGCCTTTGCTTTTTAATGTGGATTTTATGCAGTCTTCTGTTGTACTGTAAATAGATTGCTGCAAAGGGTTGTTCCTGGACCTAGCTGGAGTCACTTGTAGACAACAATTCAAGAAGTTGTTTGGTAGTGATCTGATGGGAATGTCACTGATTGTTGTCTTTCAACAGCACTGCCCTCTTTTAGGGTTACCTATGTAGGGTTTGGAAGTTGAAGATCATGAGCAGCAGTGGTGGCCACCTGGGATTTCTGAAAAAGTACAGTTGTTCAGAGGGCTTCAGGTGCTCACTAAGGATACATTGCTTGGACTAGAGGCAGGAAGAAACCTTTTCTACTGCTTCTCTGTCTGGCTTGGTAGGGCTATTATTTTTATCTGAATGTTTATTTTTTAATGCTTTTGACAGACTGTTCTGTTGCTTGCAGGGAAGAATGTTATACACTGTACGTTGTGAAATGTGACATTAAACAAATGTGAAAGTCTGCTTTCTCCCATCTTTCTCATTTTTCCTTTCATTTCTGTCCAGTTGTGGCCAGCCACAGTATTAAGTTCTTATTCTTTATCTCTGAGACATACTTTGACTATTGGAATGGCTTTGCTCAAGGAGTAGGCAGAGTCTACTATAATTATTCATGGTGGCCTAGAAGAGAGAGAACTGAGACTGGTCAGGAGGAAAGTAAAAAGGTGAAAACATGGTAGGCTTGTAACTGGATCACATCAAAGAGAAGTCCAGGTGTTATTGTAGGTACTTTTGATTGATCAGTACTATAGCTCAGTGGTGTGAACCTTTCACTTCGGGAGAGATGAACAAACATTTTGGCATACTTTCCCTAGAGAATTTCTGTGTGATTTAAAAAGGGTTGTTGTCATGCTAGTAAATTCATAACCATGAAAAGATTAAATAAGAAAGAAAGACCTTATACTAATGCCAGTTCTGGACCTCCCAGTGAGTCAACCTACTGGGACCCATAATTGCTTAAATTTACCCAGTGAGAAACATTTTGTAGTTAAAAATGCATCAGTGTTTTGTGATGTAGGGTGGGTTTTAGTGTGAATTTTACTTCAGATAACATGCCATAAGTCTTTATCATTTAGAATGCAGAATTTTATTTATCCATAACTTTTCACAGGCCCTTCACAGACTGCAACTTTGGACAGTTATTTTACTATTAACATAATTTTTATTTCATATATGGCTTGTATTCTTCTCAACTGCTACTTAGTGATACATTTTAAATGTGACCTAATAAAAAAAAGAAAAATAATTATATTAACTGGTTTTAAGTTGGTATGAAAACCAGTTCAGCAGTCTCTTCTGCTGCAGCTTCAAGCGATAAGGTGGATGAGGGAAAAGACTTGGCTAAATGTCAATTAAGTGCGATAGCTAAAGCTCTATTGTCCTTGGCTGCTTATAAATTCAAAAAGTAGCTGAGCCTTCTAGTTGCACTTGGAATGAACTGGTCTTTAACTAGGGAGTGAAGGAGTAAGAATGCAGGATGCTGCTTCTTCCAATGATCACAGTCTTAATTCCCTCACAATGTGAGCTTGCCACCAACACATCAAAGTAATAAGGGAGCCTTTGCCATACTGAGTGGTTTTGGGTTTTTTTCTGCATTAAGAAGGAAAGTGTTGGGCTATATTATGCAATTTAAAAGAGTCTATGCATTAAATGTCTGTATCCTTTTGAATAAGTGGGAGCAATAATGCTATTCTTGCAGAGAGAATGAAAATATAATATTTTTTCTTTTAACATACTAATTCAGTAAGGAGATTAATATAAGCTTCCAAACTTCTTAGTCAAAATCTTTATTCTTTCTGCAGAATGCAGTACAATTACTACTTGGATGCTGATAGTAAATGAACTGTTTTATTGAATAGTCATAATGAAATATTGGAGGCTGGTGTGCGATAGTTCTTATAAAGAGCACATTCAAGGAACACTTTGTAGCAGAGGCAAAAGAGGGCAGGAAACTTTTGTTTCAAGAAGAGAAAGAAGTGGCTTTTAGTGGAGCAGTGGCAGCTGCTATTATAGTCTGTTGGCACTCCTAACTTCCAGTATGGTTTGGAATCAAATTCTTACCTTCAGGCACATAATTTATTAATACTCTGTTGCAAGCTTAGGAATGAGGGTTATTATGAATGATTAAGACTACTTTATTCAAGGATTGATACATCTTTTACAATACTGACTAGCATGAGCCTTTTCCCCCTAATTTTCAGTCCTGGTCTCAGTTTGCAGTAAAATTCTTTACATCTGAAATAATAATGATCAAACTAATTATCAGGGAAGCCAAGAACAGGTCAGGTTAGAAGGACCTCAGAATGTCATCTAGCCCAGCCTTCCACTCAAAGCTATGCGAGCTATGAGAGCAGAACAATTAATTCTTATCACTTTAAAATAATATTTTATTATCTTTTGAAGGCTTTGTGTTATCCTGCTAAATGACAGGCTCTCTGCTATATATTTTTGCACAGAATACTGAGATTGGACTTTACCAAGCTCAGTAGAATTTCCTTAGGAGTCTTCATTAGTGACAGAACTTTTTTTACAAAGACCATCAGTGATGGCAAACTTTCTTCCAACTATGGAAGTCCTGCTGACAATCTGGTGTTGCATTCCAGATTTTGCTTTGGGAAATGGTAGCTCTGAATGTATAAAAGGTTTTGGTCAGCCATTTTTTGCTGGACTTTGTTATTATTTATCAAATGGAGGTATCAAAATTCTGGTTTTGTACAATGTAAGGAAGCATTTTGCTGGTCTTTTGCTATGGCACATTAGGGATCCAGAAGAGAGTGCTCTAATTTTTCATGTTTAGGTCTTATATCTGTGGAACCCCTGATTTTTTCCCCTGCCCACCTGCCCAATAGTTTATTTCTTAATTAATTATTTTATTTGTGACACTGAATATTGTCTCTCTCTTTTTTTTCCAGTGTGACAATGCAAAAGGACTCAAAGCCTTCTACGATGCAATAAAATATGGACCTAATCATCTGATGGTTTTTGGTGGTGTATGTGCAACAGTTACTTCTATCATTGCTGAATCTCTAAAGGGATGGAATTTGGTTCAGGTAAGGCATGGAATGGAATATATTCTAATGCTGACTGTCTTGTGTATCTGGATCTTTTTTTAAAACTTAGAAACTCAAGTTTGATGCTTTTAAAGCTTAGCTTTAAAACTGGATTGTAGGGCTTGGCATTTTGTTGTACTCAAAAATGCCTTTGAGTTTGGGGAAGCAGTCATCTGTCTCAGTAGGCTAATCAAATAATAATAATGGGTCTCAAAAAGTAATCTAGGTGAAATCAAGTTCAGGCATGGTAGAGGGGCAAACCTAGGACTTTTGAAAAGTTGGATGAAACAGCTCATCAGGCCTTAAATTATGGTACTTCAGGGTATTTACTCAGTCTGTACTCAGTCGCAATGCAGTAATTACTATGGAATTTTAAAATGCTAGAAGTGCATAAATTCTAAATAGTGACTGGGTTTGTGTCTCAGTATTTAACTCACGAAGCACATTTATTCCCAGTTGTTCTTCTTTCTGACTTTATCAAAGGTCAAGTGTGGAAAGGTTTCCTCTACTGAGGAATCAGAATTTATTAATACTAATCTCTAAAATGCAGATGATAACAGCATGATTTTCTTCATTTATTCAATCATCTGACTAGTGATAGTTTTCAGATGGATGGCTTCTCACATAGCCATTGAGTTTTGCTTCTCTGATGTGGAAATACCCTGGCTTTCTACTCAATATTCATATTGCCCAAAAATATTCCTGTATATTTTTTTGTATATTTTTTTTCTTAAAAACCCCAAATTATTCTATAGCAAAAAAAAAAAAAAAAAAAAAATATATATATATATATATATAACAATTACCTGAAGTTACAGTTACAAACAGGCTCCTCTTTTCCACCTGGAATACTCACTGAGAGTAGTGCAGCAAGAACAAATGAGGCATAATTAAGTTTGTGAAGAAGATGATGATCAGAGTACAAATGGGAAAATCTTAGGAGGATAATTAAAGTAGCTTGTTAACTGTGTTTGCAGTACTTGTCAGATCAGATCTTTTTTTTTTTTCTGCTTCAGGATTTTTTTTCTGATGTGAAAAACCATTCTTCTGTGGAAACCAAATAATAGTGTGTCTCTGGGGAGAATGGAGAAAGTAACAGAAAGCTTGAAACTATCCTTTAACACTCTCTCTAGAAAATGGCCTAGTTCATGACCTATAATGAAGTATGTGGCCTGAGCTCTGTTTTTTTCTTTTTAATTTGTCACATGGAATTTCCATATAATGTAGGATGTTTCAAATAGCCGGATTTCATTGTGCTAAAAATCTTTTCACTTGCAGTCAGGTTCTGCCTGATACAATCTGGAAATCAATTCGATCATGAAATTTCTTGGTCTAAGGAAGGGTTTTAGAAAGCTTTAAATTCCTGAATTTGTCAATGTATGTGTTCAATTATAGAATGATATGAAGTACTGCTACTAGAGAGCATTTATTTCTCTGTGTTTAACCACTATGGCTGTGACTATGTCTTAAACATTATTTATGATATCAGTACATCAAGGTATTCTTGGCTGCTTGGGCTTAGTATCCTGTGGGCACTAGATAAATCCTCACATGGCAAAACTGCTTGTTATGTCAGGTTTTTATATATTGATTGACTGAATGATGAAAAAAACACAACAGCACAGCTGGGAAGTGCAGCAAGGCTTAGTGGATGGTATAGCAGTAATGGCACCAATCTAAATGTTGTTTGTGGAAGTGTTATGTCACATGGTGACAGCAGTATGTGTATCTGCAAATCAGCAGACGTAGCATGTATAAGATAGCAGGGGAACAGAGTACAAATCCTTCCACTCCTCAGGATCCACGGCCATGTGTGTCTCTGATTAAAAGCATAACTTGAATAGGAGGAGAAGATAGAAATCTGTAATTCTCAGAAGTGGAGCAATAATATTCAGCCTGATAAAATACAAGGCTGTCCTCCCTCAAAACTTGAAACTTCACCTCAGGGAATCACAGCAAACTCACATAAATTGTTTTATGAAATCGTGATGATGATGAAGTTATTTCATGTTGCAGTCAAGAAGAGGGAAAACAGCATATAGACAAAAACTAACCTGACATTGTATTACTGAATAGAAGATTTGCATTTGGATGTGTGACTCCAAAGTTTTGTCCCTGTCCTTGTGTCTGCAGTAGTGAAAACAAAGCTCTTAACTCTAGCAGGAGCATTTGATTTGATTTACACAGGTGTCATGAGGTTCAGCAAAGTGATGACTCTCTTACATGCAAGAGAAATGCAGGATGATACTGATAGTCTTGGGAAAAATGGGATGAAAGAAGAATAACAGAATATAGCAACTAAAAAAAAATTACCTTCCTGAGCAAATACAATAAGAGGCTTGCTGACTGCAAAACCATTCTGAAAGCCTTTTAGCCCTGATTTCCAAGTTACTGTGTGACTGCTTTTCCTCTGTTTGGATGATTTTTTTCTTTTCTGCCTCTTCTCCATTCTCTACAATAAGAAGCTGCCAAAACCACACAGTGAAACAAAAAGCCAAGAGTATAAATGTGCTGGAAATTTTCACATTGCATTTGCTACTCGGGCAATTATAGTAGTGATGAGGGAGGGGAAGGAAATAGATTCTTGCCAGGCAGCTTCAGTCTCTACGCTCCTTTCTGTATGCTTTTGATAATGATAGTCCCTTTTACTTAAGTGGTTAAATCAGGTCACTGACTGCCTGCAACAATGTGAAATAGGGAAGATTACAGAGGTTGAGAAGAGTCTCAGTCTGAAGGTGATATGTCTTATTTCCATGCCATATCAAAAAACAGGCACTTTTCCTTCTCCATCTTGACAAATTCCAATTTAGTTATGATCAGCAGCAGAAAGGGAATTTGTGTTCTCAATTAGCTGTCTTCAACTGCTGGCTGATTTAATTATCTCTTACTGTAACAAAATTAATTATTTTTTAATGGAGCATTTTATATCTGTGAAAGGAGCAAGTTGTTTTAGTCTGCAAAGACTTATGTCATCCTGAAGGACTTTCACTGAGGTGTGCTAGGTGACACAACTTTGAAAATGCTTTTTGAGCACATATTCTTAGTAGGACAAGTGCAGGCACCCATTCCTTAGCCTCTCAAATTAAAAGCCTCTCTGTGGGTAACCTCTGTGTGCCAGCAGTCTTTGTTGAGTGACAGTCTGAATATGGGCTGGAGGCTGCATGTGCCTCTTTGATCTCCAGGCTGTGGTGTGGAATCAGTTTGAACCTTTGGTGTTTTAGTTTAAAAGTGCCAGTAATATCCCGTGCCTTTGAGAGTGGGCCTTAAAGGTATTTTGCTGGGAAGTTGCTGTTCTGTAGGGAGAATTCATCAATGTCAAATTTTCCAGA
Source organism: Monarcha castaneiventris obscurior (assembly GCA_026261815.1). Taxonomy (NCBI): domain Eukaryota; kingdom Metazoa; phylum Chordata; class Aves; order Passeriformes; family Monarchidae; genus Monarcha; species Monarcha castaneiventris. The sequence goes on from JAMPIT010000388.1 coordinate 8,146,695, forward strand.
TTAATCTTATCCCCATTCTCTTTCAATGTGTATTCAAGGCAATTAAACAGAGTGAAGAAGAATCATGAGTAGTATCTTCTTATATCTTGCAAAAGACAAGTTATGTATTTTTATTCTTTACACCAAAGCATTCCTGCTAGTATGCAGTTAGTGTAAAACAATGGAGACAGCTATTCAGTCTTTCTCTTCTATTTCAGGATATCCATCAACTTATCTCCATGTGAATTGCTTATGGTGGCAAAAGTGTCTATTTTACGTAGATTGCTGTTTCTCCTGTTTTTCATTGTCATCTCTCACTTTTCCTAATTGTTATATTAACATAAACATTTAATCAGCATGAGGATTTTGACCACACTGGTCATCTCTCTTAATCTGTGGAACTCCGTCTCAACTTTTGGAGATTTGTCTTTTTCTTTCTTTGTGCCCGACATTCTCTTACAGCCTGCTTCATTTACAATTTCCTTTAACTCTGGAAATAAGCCTCTGCCAGAAACAGAGTATAAATGTTTGTGCTTCCTCACAATATCCTCTGTTTCCACGTATTTTATGTAATCTAGTCATAACTGCTGGCTTCTAGGCAAGTAACTCCAGGCAATACAGTGATTAGATCGTAATGACATTCAAAACTGAGGAACATTATTTTGGATTCAGCATTTCGTGTTGGGAAGTTTTCTAACGAAATTATAGGTGCCCTAATCAGGATGTATTACTTCTCACTTTTGGGCATATTAATATAGGATGAGTTCCTCTGTTAGAAAGAGATGTTGGAAAGGGAAAACTCCTGGTTCTCCAGATCATGTGATTGGATATTAAAGAGCCTACCCTGAGATTTGTTTTACTGTCCCAGAGATCCATATTCAAGTTCCCATCTCTGAATTACTGAAAAGGCTGCTGGTGTTCAGGAAAATCAGTGATGTTTCTAGCTTTCGGTTTCCTTCTGAAACAAGGCTGATGTGATTTGTACTGTCTGTTCCTCCTAGTGACTTGTGACCACCGGGAAATCACAGCCCAGTTTTAACAAAGGATTTCCTAAACATCATTAGCTTCTATACATTTATGTGAAATTGAGCTGCTGTGGACAGGGATCCATATGAATGAAGGAGAGGCTGCAACATGAGCACAGAGAACTTAGGGACAGCCGTGCTGTGTGGTTTTCCATGTTCAGCTGCTGTTATGGAAAGGGGACTGACTGCATTGGAGAAGATTGTTAAAAAAACAGCAGAAAAAAAATTGAGAAAACACAGAGGAAGGGTGAAACCCAGAAGGGTATGAAATAGGAGCTGAGGAGTGTGTGTGTTTGTAGAAGCCTAGGACACGTGCATCTGTAAGAAACCAGGTTTTATAAGGTGTCTCTTACTCATCAAAATTCTTGTTAATACAGAATTTCACAGCTATGTTCAGGTTAAAATAATGGGGTTTAACAGAAATATTGCAAGTGGTTAAAATAATGGGGTTTAACAGAAATATTGCAAGTCACCAGACATTTCTATACTGGCCACTGAAACAAATTTCTTCTTGTTAATATCTGAATTTTCTAAATCTTTATACTTGTTACCTGGAGCTCCAGCATGGACACATAAACATTTGATAAAACAATGTGGCGTTTTCTTTTCTTTTTTAGCCTTCTTCAGTCTGTTTATTCCAGTACAGTGAGTTTGTGCTACTTTTGCTTCCACTGCACAATTTCCATGCATTATTAGTTTGAGTAATGAAAAGGGCATTTAGACTAGTCTTTTGGCTAAGAAGATTAGCTACTTCTATCTATGTGATGCAGGCAGTCCCTCTTGAAGAGGCCTTTTTCCCACTGGAATATGACCCAATGCACCAAAAAACTAGAATCTTTTTCTTTTAGGCCCATAATTCACTATTGTAATCTTCTTTTTTTCTTCTTCTTCTTGTCTTCTTCTTCTTTTTCCTTTGCATTTCTGCTTTTTTTCTCCTGGGATTGGAGGGATTTTATAGATTTTTCTTATTTGTGTTGCGCTTTTAATAGACAAAGGGAGGAAAAGACACCTCCTGAGGTCTTATTATATAAGGTGCAAACCTGAGGACATTCTTGTCCTGCTTTTAGGAGTTAGCTGAGCACGTAAGGAAATTTTGCTCACTTCACTGTAGGAATGCCCAGGAGCTCCTAAACAGGAAGAAAACACAGTAGGTCTGACCTTCGGGCAGAATTTCATATGAAGTTTCTTCTCATTTAAAAGAAGCTCTGGTGAATTTGGAGGGAGACACACTTTTTAGTTCTGCAAATCCTCCCCCTGATGGAAGCTGCCAGCAGGAGCCCTGCCATTATTGTTGAACCCTCCTGAAGATTTGCAGTTGCTGCTGGAGAAGAAGATGCATGGGGAGTTGAAACAGATCATCAATGCCATACCTGCTAATTAGGCTGTGGGTCTCAGCATGTGGATGGATGCATACATGCACAAGGTAGAGCAGACTTGGAAGTAGCTGTATGTTCCCCTTTCAACTTAGAGAAATGGATGTGGCAGTACAGCAGGCAAGGCTGGTCTAGGGCAGAAGAATTACTTTGGTAACAAAAGTTCTTTCACAGGACCCCTTGATTCCCAGTGTATTATTGCAGTTGTACTCTGGGGGTGACATTTGCATCACTTTGCTTTAAGAGCAGAAACTTGGTCCGCAAAGTTTAGATTGAAAATTTCAGAAAATTTCCAGGCTGAGGTATGGCAAGAAGTGCACATCATGAATTTCAAATGCACTGCAAGATTTATTAGGACCTTCTTTTATCTTCTTTTCACCTTCTGCCTAAATGTATAACATTGATTCTTATGGCTTAACCTCGCTTCCCATCAATTTGAAACTGGCTTCTATCCAGTGTTCACTTTTATTTAAATATAATTAGCTGTTCTTTTTCATCTTGTTTGTCCTGGAGAAAACATCAAAACTACAATATCTAGTCTAGTTTTTGCCTTTGATCTAATGTCTAAGGTTCAGTTCACTACATAAAATGTGAATAAAGGTATTTTAATACAGCTCTAGAGTTAGGTCAAAGCAGTTCAAGACTGAACCTGTATATTTATTCTAACATGACCTGTATGCTCTTGCAGTAAAAAAAAACAAAACAAAACAAAAAAACCCCATGTTTTTTAAAATTATTTTTGTTATCCTTAGTTGTTTGCACATATTCGTTCAATTACTTTTGTTTAGTGTTGGATCAATAATATGAAATGAATGAGTGATGGTCTAGGGAAGAGATACACACTGAAAAGGCAAGGGTGTCACTTTGCCTTGCAGTATAATCTGTGCTTGGGAAAATATTTAATTCTGAACACATCAGATATTCTCTCTGTCTGAATCTGAATGGTCTCTTGAACAAAAATAAAATATGTTAAAAATATCCCGAACACACAGTGTAATACATAAGCATTGATGTTTTGTTTTTTCTTTTTAAATATAATGCCTTGTGTTTTAATGCTAACTCATGTTATTGGTAAGGTGTTTAAAGTGCCCAGGTTAATTTATTATTAGAAAAAGTAATGGCTGCATACTTTGGGGTTTTCTTTTCCCCCATGTAATTTTTTATTGTCTCACTGCTTGTGTTGCTGGATTTTTTTCAGTTGTTCTTTTTATCTTTCCCATTTTGTTCATTTCTATAAAACAAGCTTGAAATCTTTTCTCACGTGGCTTTTGCAGCCCCTCAGCTAGGATAGACTTGCCAGGTAGAATCTTACTTACCAAAATGTTTCAGTATTGCACCTTGCAGCTATTGCAGAGCTTCCTTCCCTGCTACTCAGGTGTCCCTTAGTGTCCCCTCAGGCTGCTGTTTGGGGCTGCATTTTCTGGAGGGGTTTTAGGAGGGGAGGTAGAGGGGCAACTTTGGCTCCCATCTCTTCCTTGTCCTCTTCCCTGTCCTGATATGATAGGCAGACTTAAGGTTTGCTTCTTTGTAAAATCACTCATAGTTCAGCATCTTCGCTATGCTGAATGATGATGACTGTGATATACACCAATTTCTTTTTCACATTTGAGATTATTTTTATGGCACATTTTCTAGTACCTTTTCAGCTGTCTGGTTTTTTTGATGGTCTAACCCACTGGACAAAAGTGCTGCTAAATTTCATTCTAGCATTGTGTTTTCACTGACTTTCTCTGGGAAATGTCATGCAATTTGTGAGGATATAGCTGTGTAACACTAATGCCCCATTAATGATAATATTTGATTTATTCACAGTTATACCAGCCCAAAGAATCACATTTTGATTCATTAATCCCATTGGTTTCATTACTCTGTGACCTACAAACTTGTCTAGAATCTCCCATTGCTTAATGGGAGCATTTTTATAGCTTCTCAGCAATTGCAGCACTGAATTTTGAGCTGCCTCTTGCATTTTCCCCAATGCCTGACTCTCTATGAATCTTGTTTCTCTCTCATTGAAAGCTATCTCAGGGAGATCAGATGCTAATTAGCTGCCCATCTGTATATGGTTTTTCTGCTTTAAAGGTTATATTGATTTAAAGCTATCATATTTCACTGAAAATGACTTTATCACTTTTTGGTTGATTTTTAGCAATCATTATTAGTTTATTCCAAAATGTTCAGAATGTAATAATGTATTTCTCTGACTATTGCAGCATTTCAAATATTCTAGAAAATTGGTTTCAAACTTCTTTTACCACCAATTCCCCAAATGTGGATTTTCTGATTATTTTCACTATACCTAAGCTGGAATTGGTTATTTTGGTATGCTGTTTGTCAGAGTGACTACTGTAATTTGTTTCTTAAACAAGTAGCACTGAGTGTGCTCTACAAAACTAGCTTGCTGGCCTGTTTCTCAACAGCCTGCTTGGAAAGCCCTGGGGTTGTTTTCTCTCCAGTCCCTTTGACCAGCCTGGCTTGAGTGGCCTTATGTGGAGTGGCACCCTCTGCCACAGCTGTTGTTGTCCTTGGAACACACAAACCTGTCCAGAGTAAGAAGGAAAACACAACAACAACTAATAATAACTAACAACTAGCAAATACAACTTGACAACCAAGTCAAGGCAAAATTGATGTGATAAATTTTGTTGCTTCATACTATGGCTCCCACAGCCTTGAATTCACTTCTTCATTTCATTCTTTCTCATTTGAATGCTTTTCTTCATGTCACTGTTCTATTACAGAACAAGGAAAGCATTTTCACGTGGTAAATTAACCTGCATTCCCCTGAATGCTGTTTGGCAGCAGTTACTTAATTACTTATTTTGAGGAATAGCCTATTTCATACAAATTCAGCATCAACAGCTCCTGAGCATAAATTGAAGAACGAACAAGAATACAACAAGAATTTGGAAAAAAAAATCATCTTCACAAAATTTTGAAATTTAAATAAAATATTTATTGACTTTTAAAAGCAGAAAAAGGTTAATTATGCTCCATTATAGAAGTAATTCAATGGTGATATGTTTATAGAAAAGTAAATGCTAAGGTACAATCCTCACATAATAGAAACTGTTCTAAGGGCATGATTCTCAAATTCACTGTGGGGTTCTTGGTATATGATTCATCTAGGATTGAAACATTGGAGGACAACTGTATTAATTTTTGATATTCTCAGTACTCAATGCACCTAGAACACTTTCTGGGGACTTGTAGATCTTGCAACATGCATCAGTTAAGTTTTGAAACAACTGGAGAAAAATAAGGCCAATTCAACAAGGGATAGTTTATTTTAATTAAACATGAAATTATTTGGAGACATATGTATTTCCTTTAGCCTTAGTTATCACACATAGAAAAAGCAGAATCTCAGTGTCAGAGAAAAGAGAAAGGATCAGCTTAGCTTAAGAACGTCCACACTATTGGAAAAGCACTAATAATTGCATACAAAATTGTGACTGAAACAATTTGTAGTTGGAATAAGAAGCTTTGTTTGGCGGTAGGATTACATTGAGAAGAGGAACGTATTGCACAGCCCTTAAACATTGACTTGTGATGTCATTTCTCTTTCCTTCTCTCCTTCCTTCTTGCCAAAACTTAAAGCTATAGACACCTTAAGTAACTGGGTCTAAACCTATTTTTGTACTGGAAAATAGTTCCACAGTTGCACCTTTGCAGTGTTTCAGAATTGCTTCTTAGCTTTCTGTGTTTTAATTCCAAACTGTAGTTGCAAATCTACAAAGATTTACTTTGATTTCTTGTTTTGCCTTGATTTCATTCATTTTTAGGGGATGAGTAACTTGAAAATTCTGAATTCTGTGTTAAGCTATAACGCCTTCTGCTCCTAATTGTCAAAGTAAAGGAAGGTGTTTCCTCAGTGAAGTGTAGCCCCCATATTCCATTACTTTGCAGGAGTCCATTAGACTTTGTTACCCAGTAGACAGCCCGTCACAATCTGATTAGTAAACTACATCAGGACTGGCAATATAACCACTATGAGCTTTGTTTGTGTTATGATGCAACACTAAGCTAGGAAAATTCTATAATTATTCATAATTAAGCTACTGTGAGGGCACAGTGTGTATCAGGATGTGGATTCATTATGTCAGTTTGCTTTCTGAAAGTAAAAAGATTAGTGGCACAGCTTCTGGAAGGTTTATTTAAGTCCTTCAGTATTCAGATAAGGGAATAAGCATGCATGTGACTGGGGAGTGACAGGTCTCCAGCAGTCTAAAATATTGCATTAAGTGCTTGGGGGCTACAATTTTGTATTCATTTTAAGCACTGTCCTCCTGACATAAATCAAAAGTAAATTTGTTCTATTAAAAAAAGCCAAGAAAGTTCTTCATCGTAGCCCTTTTGAAAGGCTTGGAGAAGACTGATGACATTCTCGATCTGAAATAGTCTATGATTGCCTATCAAAAGCTGGATGCTTCTCTGCATTTGTCCAGTGGAGGGCACGAAGATAGTCAGGGGTCTGGAGCATCTCTCCTGTGATGACAGGCTGAGACAGCTGAGGTTGTTCAGCCTGGAGAAGGGACGGCTCCAGGGCCTTGTAACAGCCTTCCAGTACCTAAAGAGAGGTTACAAGAAAGCTGGAGAGGGACTTTTTTTCAGGAGCATGGAGAGATAGGACAAGGGGTAGCAGCTTTAGACTGAAAGAGAGTAGGTTTAGATTGATTATTAGGAATAAATTCTTTACTGTGAAGGTGGTGAGGAACTGGAACAAGTTGCCCAGAGAAGTTGTGGATGCCCCATACCTGAAATTTTGTGTTCAAGATCAGGTTGAAGGGGGCTCTGAACAACCTGATCTAGTGGAAGGTGTCCCTGCCCATGAAAGCGGGTGTGGAACTAGATGATCCTTAAGGTCCATTCCAAACTAAACCCTTCGGTAATTCCAAACAAATTCACAAATTGGTTCCACTAATCTGTTCAGGAGAATCTGGAGCTGCAAGGAAAAGATCACTTCTGAGAAAGTGGCATACACATCCATCCTTGCTAATAATGGGGCATTTTGCTATAAAGAGATTATTTTCCTCATGTCTCTCATTTAATTTACACAATCAGTCCAAAATGGACTGATTTGGTAAGCAAATTTTAGCTGCTTCTTTTTTCAAGGCTCAGAATGCTACTGAGAAAAGCAGAGTGACTGAGCAAGCAATAGACATGATCAGCATTATGTTTAACTCTTATTAACAATACCAAAATTAAAAAATGAAGTTGTGTACCTATATGTATGCATGCACATACATGTATCTCTTTAGAATTATCTAAAACTGTCTTCAGTCTCTTTTACGGCTTAGTCTATTGCTGGTGAGGCACTGGCATGTTTCAGATCAATGTAGTTGCATTTTCTTATGTTGCATTAAGATTCATTCTCATGCAGAATTATGGCTGACATGTGTAAGTGGATGCTACGTAAGCAGCCTGCTTTGATATTTTCTTTCTGTGACTTTCTGCTCTCCAGTTATTTTGCCTTTTACCTGTTTTGTTTTATTCTGCTTGCTTGTGAGAAGTTAAAAAGAAATCTGATTTGCAAATCTGAAAGTGAAGGAAGGGCCAGAACAAAGAGTTCACTTTTATAGAAAAATCCTGTATGTTATTTGTGGTCTTGATGAAGGAATCCGGAATTACAGATTAGGGACTGTAATTAGACCGGCCTGGAAGAAATTTGGCTATAGAGACAGAAGTTTAAGAAGGAATTTTTACCCAGCAAATTTCATTCAGTCTCTTCAAATTTTCATGTCTTAGCTATTAAAATTCAGTAATGTTGCAGTTGCCAAATGTGCTAATGCTTAATGACATTAACATTAATGTTGATTATGAGTTCTTTGAGCTGTCATTATGGAAACTCTTGTGACCAGTCTCATTTTGTCCTTGCTTTTTGAAGTCTGTATGACAATGTGATAAAATCTTGTTTTTATGCTGGTTTTAGCTTCGGAGGAAGTAAGAAAATGTAGACGATGGTTTCTTTTATTTTCTTTTTCTTTTGTTAGAGCAAAGGGCAGAACGATGCAGCTACAGGGCCCTGAGTTTCACTGCCTGATTTCTCACCTTTATTGATTGAGACCTGAAGCTACAGTTTTTGCAACTATAATAATCATAGAGTCACCTTATATATAGATTGTACCCAAGGCGGCAGGAGGCATATCCTCAATTATAACACAAATCTTCCCTCATAACAAGTGTGCTTGCACTGGCTTGACTTGTCTCCTATTTGCTGTCCAATTGTTAGATCACAATAAGAGATCTAGAATCCTGCAACTTAATGTTGCTTTAAGAAAAGGTGTGTAAATAAGCTGCTGCTTATTTTTGTTTAATTAAAGCATTGAAACAGAAGACAACAAAACTGGGTAATAATCTTTGTACAAATAATTCTTTGCTTTGCTCTTTCTGTTAGCCTCATTCTTAACTTTCCTATTTCCCATTGCCACAAGCAGCTCTAGGAGGGCTTTAAGGCAGCGCTTTGCCAATTAGTCATGGCTTGCACACTGCTCGTTTGAACAGCAGGCATTTATTTTTATGTCCAGAAATCCACGTTTATTAATGCAGATGAACCAACAGAGGGTAGTCTCGTAGTTAGTTCAATGGTCTAACTGGTTATGTGAACAAGGAAAATGAAACTTTAAATGTTGTTGCCCAATATTCTACTGTTTTACAGGCAGATTATTATAGTATTATAATCACCTTGGAATGACAGCTTGTGCCTCTAGTCACAAATGAATTCACACAGAATATGACATTTTTAGCATAGTTGTAAAGGGATCACTGGGCAGTAAATCTTAGAATTAATGTTTACTGAGAATAAGTGATTGAGAGTGCTACTTTGGAAGTCTTAGCTGCCTGTCCAGAGACTACATAAATCCTACCTGAATGTTTTCCCCAAAAGCTCCATTTATAAGAGATATGCTTCCAGAAAGCAATGGTAATATTATTGCCTCAGCTCTGCAGATGAATAATGAAATGTGTATCACTTGAATTCTATAGAGCTTCAGACTTGTCCATGTATGAAATGAGTTTTGGTAACCCCACTCTATGAGGACACCTCGAGGCCCAGTATCTCGTAAACTTGCCATCAGACTTTGCCCTTGATCCTACACTGCTTTAGAGTATAAATGTCTCTCATTCTGCATCTCTTCTTGGTACTCAACCACCTCCATGCTATGCTGGGTTCTGTCAGGAGGGGTCCCATCCCAGGTGATCTTGCTTGTGAGTTTGCCAGGAGTTTTGGCATTATGACCAAAAAAAAAAAAAAAATCAGAAGAGTGATCAAAACAAATGTCACTTTTCTGAATTGTCATCAAGATTATTGTGGCCAGTGTTATGATTTCTGGTTTTGTACCTCCTTTGCTTTTGGCCTTTGAGGGAGGCAATTCTGTCTTGCCACAAAACATCAGAGGTGCAGTGAACTGTCTCAGATGGTCATGGCTCAGTGCTTACACTCGTGAAATTAATTTCTAGGGATTGGAAGTGGTACTGTCTCAGCTTCTTCTTTGGTGATGCAAAGACAAGCTCTGTGTGACTACCTGGGTCACTCAAGAGAATGGATGGATTTCCACTTATCTTCGGGTGCTCCAAACAATGTTTATATGGAATAATATGCATACCTTTTCCAATTTACCTGAAAATGGAAGAGTGTAGAAGAATGAAGTGTACACATTTTCAGAGTGTGATTTGGTCCCAAGAGCATGGAGTTATGAAACCTGCTGCTTAAGCCCTGCGGAGGGTGGGATTTCAGATGCACTCCTAGACTTGAAATGGCTCATTGCTCTAGCTCTAAGCACCCCCATGCCTAGCATGCCTGATGTGTTTGAATCACATCCTGAGGCACTTAACTCTCCCTGTGTGCTGTACAGTGAGTTTGAGAGCCTAACTTTGTATCCCATTACTCTGAAAAAGCACTGATGTTCTCAGAGTATGTGTTTGCCAGGTATTTCTGAAGCCACGTCTATCTTTCATCATACTGCAACTGCTCACTATGTTGAATCACCATATATAAAACTGCAGTTCTAATTTTAACATCACAACCAACATCCGTGGAAGTGGCTGTAATGAACAAAATGAAAAGTTATTAACCAAATCCTTTTTCCTGCTCTGCAGTCTAATTGTCATCTGGAGAAATCTCCTCAGAGTTGTAATAACAACTTTATGGGCTCTGTAGAGAGGAAGCTGTATGCCTCTACTGAGGTTTTATGCCAGTACTAGACATTGAAGGCCAACGCACCAACTGAAAATAAAAAAAATCACCTTCATGGAGATTTTGCCTTATTCTAGGAGTGCCTAAATGTATAAGGAAGGCAGTTCCCTTTTTTTCTCAGATGGCTCCAGGTGCTGGATATGCATGAATTTGCTTTTGTGCATTTTATTTAGCCTTGCTCTAGTCGATGAAGTTTCTTGTCACATAGTTGCAGAAATGGGCCTTAACACAATGTGCTGGTTTTCTTTTAAGGTGTTTCCAGCAGATAAGATAGTAAAGAGGTTGCTGGCCTTTTACTGTTAAAATAAAACAGCCAGAACATTTGCCCAGGAATTTGAAGGTTTACAGTTTTCTCCTAGGACAGTCAAAATCACCTCAGAATGCCATAACCAGTAGGCAGTGGAGTCACTGTCCCTCACATGCTCTGGTTTTCTGGTCACACAAACCTTTTCAATATTTTGCTGTGCAGTGGGGCTGACCACTGACATGAGGTAGGAGAAGGTGCAGTTGGCACCCTGAACTTAAGGTGATGACAAAAACAGTCCCAGTGCCTCATCCTGAGGATAACTTGGACAAGATTCTCAGACACATGATGTGAGTCTTGGGGATGATGCCGTGCAGGCCAAGACTTGGACTCAATGATCCTTGTGGGTCCCTTCCAACACAACTTATTCTGTGGTCCTGTGATCTGTTTCCTTCCTTCAGGACAAGACTTACAGTGACTCTAAAATATGAGTGCTCCTACATTCTGGCAGCTAGTGTGTCTAGATAAAAATAATGAACTACAGCTTTGGCAGGACAAGTATCAGTGCTCTTCTTCAGCGTGTGATCTACATGGATGGGTGTAGCGATCTCCTACCTTGAATGATGTGGCTGGTCTTTGCAGAGCAAGGGATTTGGCACTCCCCATTACCCCAAGCATTCTAAATGTGCTAAATATGCCCTTTTTAGTATATTACTTGTTTTCTGCACCACCATAATTTCCAGTTCATGTTACAAGGAAGCTAAATGTTCACAGAGTCCAAGGTGCTCTTCTGGGACCCAGCTCCCACTGGTTGAGTTCTGCAGTATTTATCTTGTAGGTACTGGGATAATTAATTTCACCTATAACTGAGTCTGTATTCACTACACTGCCTGAAGTTGCCTTGTACAACGTAAACATATAGTGAGGACAGGAGCAGAAAATAGCTGGCTTATTGATTGTAGCTTAGGGGTCATTTTCAAACATTGTAGATATGGATAGCAGAACAATCCATCTCTGTTCCTGCTTAAAGAGTGTATGACTGATCTTGTCAGCTTTAATTTTTATAAAATTTGGAATGTGACATTTGCTGTGTCTGAACTTACGTCCTTGTAGAATACTGTCAGTTCTTTGGAGTCAGTTCAGGATAGGGCATTGAAATTATCTGTCTTATAGGAACAAATGACTGGAATGGGTTTTTCAGGTAGTATGAGAAATCTTCAGTTTTTCTTTGAACTGTTGGATGACTTTTGAAAAGTCCTTAAAGGGGAAGAATATTATACAATTTAGATATTGATTACACTCAATTTTCAGAATTTCATAGCAAGTTTTTCCAGAGCAGATCCCAAGAATCACTATAGTGGTTCTTCACCACTTCAACACACAGACCACATCTTTCCTTATTTTACCAAAAGATGAGCCTAAAGGAATCAGGAGTCACAACATAATATATTAAAGTACTCTAGAGGTACCAAATTTTTTCTAAAGAGATCTTCTATCTCTTTTGATTCTGTACCCAATCTAGAAACACATGATCTACATTTTTTTCCAAACACAGACATTAAAAAATTTAATTTAATTTTAATATTTTCTAAGCTTTCTTCAAGCAAATTGAAAGACTAAGTATTTTCATTTTGAAGATACTTGTCTGTATGTGGTGATTCCTAGATCCTACTTTAATTATGTACTACTTTAATTATGCCTAAATAATTATGAACATCCAGATTTTTTTTCTATGGCAGTATCTCTATTTTGATCATAAAATGTATAAAATTCTGCACTATGTAAGTATGATAGAACATGCAGATCAGAGCTAAAAATATTGAAGTTTTCATTTGCATAGGCATAATTTAATTAAATTGCTCAAAATTAAAATCTCATATCTAGCAGCATATATAATTCTGTGTTTTTATAAGTATATACACCTTTTTCTTGGGTGAAGATGTTAATTCTTAATAATTTTCTGTATAAACCAGTTTTGAAATGTTCTGCTCTCAGGAAGACATATCGTAGTACTGTTGGAGGTTACAAACCTTATGCAGTGATGTCTTATCTTGATTTGATGCTAAGTTTAATTTTTCTTTAGAAATATACTTGAATTATCCAGAGCCATAAAAATGGACCCTCTATTTGCTGTGCACAAATGCTCCCATTTAGTCAGCATAAACATGTTTCCTTGCTGGAATACTTTAACGTTAGAGCACAGGCTCTTCTGAGTAGAAAGGCAGAAAAGTTTTGTTTAATGTGAGAGTGGTCAAACATTGAAACAGGTTCCCCAGGGATGGTGTGGTCCCCATCCTTGGAGATACTTGGTACCCTTGGCCTCACTGCTTTGGGCAGACTGTAACCAGCAGGTTGAGTCTGAGGGAGGTGATCCTTCCCCTCTTCTAGACACATCTGGAATGGTGTCCAGATCTGGGCACCTCGGTACAAGAGAGACGTAGGCATGTTGGTAAGAATCTAATGGAGGCCCACGGAGATGGTTAATGGATTAGGCTGTCTGCCATATGAAGAGAGGCTGAGGAAGCTGGGACTGTTCATCCTGGAGAAGAGAAGGTTTGGGAGAATCATGTCAATGTGTATAAATACCTGATAGAGGAAGTGAAGAAGGCAGAGCTGGACTTCTCTCAGTAGTGTCCAGTGAAAGGACAGGAGGAAATGGGCCCAAACTGAAATGAGGAAATTTCATGTCATTGTAGGGGTGATCAAACCTAAAGAAATTGTGGAAAGTCCATTCCTGGAGACAGTCACAAATGTGACTGGACAGGGCCTTGAGAGACATGCACAAGTAGAGCTTGGTTTGAGCAGGGAGATCAGACTAGACAAAGTCCTGTGTTGCCTTCCTACCTCAGCTCTTCCGTAATTTTGTGAATGTACCCCACAGTTTTTTGATTTTGTTTATTTTTACTGTAGACTAAAAAACCTGAAGCAATAGCAGTGAAATTCCACAGACAGATTGAAATCTCTATAGGTTCCCTTATCAACTAAAAATGATGAGCAGATTTTATTTTAATCCTGTTTAATTCAGTATGCACTTATTGTTACTGGGCTTGGTTTGATTTTTTTTTTTCCTAAATCCTCCTTCAGGCTTTTAAAGCAATAACAGTGAAACAGAGTGCTATACCCTCTGAATATTGAATTGAATATGACTTGATGCATAAATATGCATTTCTAAAAAACCAAGTTCTTAATAGCACAAACAACATTCGTTGACCCTCCTTTGAGCAGGAAGTTGGACTATTTGTTTTTCTGTGATTCTGAAATTGCTGAACCATGGTGGTTCCTATTAGGTTTAAAAGACTAAAGATGGTTTATCTCTCACGTGTTACAATTGTGGAAGTGCTGACATTCTTGGAAATTGCCAGAGTATTGGAACTTTTCATTTTAGCTTCATGCATTTCTAGATAATAGAACAGTTCTTTGCAAGGTGCTGTGTCCTGCCATGATCATGTTTAGTGGTTAGAAAAGTGTTAAAGCTACTGTTCTAAAAGCAAAGTTCTTGGGTCTCATTGTAATTTATCAAGCAGCTCCAACAATCAAAAAATATGACAGTCAGTAAAATTTAAAAGTCCTTTCAAAAAATCTTGTCAAGCCCGAAAGCCAAAAAAGAGAACAGACAGAAATGTACTGGAATAGTGTATTGGAACAGTGTCTGCTTTCTGTCCTGAGCAGAGATGGAATAAATTGATGGTTTCCTCCCCACTAAAACAAGGATGGAAACTCAAGAGGAGTTACACCAAAGATGGTCAGAAAATCACTGCACTGAAAACAGAAAAGGAATATCGGGAAGAGAGGAAGTGTACCTATTTTAATGCAAAATTGTATTTTGCATACGGTCAAAACATTCTTTACTCGGTTGTGCTTGAGTTTCAAATGAAAATAATTACTCATCTATAAGCATAAATTAAATTTTATATATTAGTGAATCCTGCTGGAAAGATTGGCATGATTGGAGTGTTAAATTCTACAGTCATAGCCTCCTTAAGAAAGATTAAGTGGGCAAAACTCAAGAGAGAGCAGCCAAAAATAGCATTTCTTGTTGCGATGTCAGTGACCTCTTGAAAGAAAATGAATATTTGAGGGATTACTGTCAGATTAGAGAAGTAGGAAGCATGTAATCAGTATGAACTTATTACCTGACATTTTCAGAAGACTATTAGATCACAGTAGAAAACAAAACACAGAATTCAGGAGGTAGTTATGATATATACAGGGGTAAATGAAGATACATGGCAGAGGACTTCAGTATGGATGAAATATGGTAGAAATAGCAACTTCTCCAACAACAGCAACAAAGAAAAAGGACTTGAAAGTAGAGGTTTATGTTTATATTGGCACAGTTTATAATTTGAGTTGTTTGATAATATTGCTCCATATCCAGACATCTACCGGTTTTCATGATTATATAACCCAAACACATGGAAAACTAACTGGCATACTGGATGACTTTTAATGAAAACAAAAGCTAAAAAGGAGAAAGTGATAACAATAGATGGAAATCAGAAGGTAGGAATATTTGGACCGTAACAATGTCTTGAGCAGTCTGATATGATTAGACCTGCTCTGGACAGAGGTTTGTTCTAGGCAACCTCTGGAAGTGCCTCCCCACCTAAAATATTCTGATATTCTAGGAAGACAAAGGAGAAAAGCAATAAGACATGTTTAGATAACTCAGGAACTAAAGAAAACTGGCAATGACATCAGTTAAGTGTTAGGAAGAAATAGTATTGTTAGTAACAATATGTAAACAAAAGAAGTGTTGCTTTAATACTCTTGTACTTTCTAAGTCTGTTTTGGGGAAACAGATGACAACACAAATGCTATTAAGTTTTTCTGCAGTAACCTGTGAGGATGAGGGTTAGGTATTTTAGAACAAGTTGTTCTAAATAAATCTCTCTTTAAATTTTCTGACAAACTGATCAAAGAACCTTGTGAGTGTTTGTCATGAATGTTACCATCTTGGACCACCAAAGAACTTCAAAGGAACTAGAAGGAAGCTAATGCTGCAGTATATGTTAAAAGAATAGTTTGAGTTGATACAGGCTAAAGTCAGTCCTACAAAATGGAACATGTGATATAGATATTTGACTTACACTGAGCAGAGAGAGGTAAGAGAAAAATGACACATGGATTTATGAAAAATTGCCTCCTGCCGAACTCCTGTTGCTTGGAATTTATAGTTTCTGTTGAGGAAAAAGCCCACAAGTTTATAAACTGAGTTAGTTTCTAAATAATAGAGGCATTTGCCTTGCAGGGATTAGGGAATTATAAGTAACAAAACCAAGTCACTAGCACAGAGTGATCTCGATTAGTGAGGGAGCAGCATGTCTGTATAGATTTTGTATTTCTGTCTTCTGGAACACTTCTCTTCTGGAAAGCAGTATTCCTTAAAAAAAAATACAGTCTTGGAAGATAATTGGTCTGTCATCACAGGGTGATGCCACACTCAACAAAACAGGATTCTTGCATGGGAAGGCAGACAAATAGGGGAATTTATAGAAGGAATTCTGTGTCTCGTCCTGGTGCCCATGTCAGCTATGCAAATAGCTAAAATGCAGTAAAAAGTTCTCCTAGTAATGAGATATTCCAAGAATTCTGTTCAAACCCTCAGATATATGATGGTGAAATTTTGTCATCTGAATGATATAAAAACTTTTGACCATTTCCATATCAGGAATAATTCTAAGTGGAAGCTTTGAAATAAGTGGAAATAAGGCTAGAAATAGGATATAAATTTTTAACAGCAGATATATTTATTGCAACAATTTACAGAAGCTTTCATTCAATTCTACCTTGCTGGGAGGTCTTTCTAACACTAAACTGTAGGCTAAAGAAAATGCAATTCAGGGCAGTACTTCGGCATGTCATACATATGAGGTCACTCCAGATCCTCAAAATTATTCAGTCCAGTCTCATCTACAAGTTATTTGAACAGAGATATTCTAATGGGAAAACTGAAGTGTTATGATTTATAGTGTGAAAACATGGAAAATGACATTTTACAAAAAAATAAGAAAACCTTCCTTGGATAATGGTGAAAGCTACTTATTGGCTTAAATTGAGGAAAAAGTATTAGAAGGAAATTATTCTTCTGGAAATTGCATGAAGCACCATTGTAGTGGCTATTAACAGTTCATTGTACACAAGATAAAGTAATTGCAAAAGAAAAAAAAGAACAACCATGATTAATATATTCATTGCTCAGATATTTTAATAATTTGCTAGAAATTTTTTTGTCAGAAATCCACAATGAAGAAATCTAATTACTGTCCTCATTTTTGAGTGTAGTCTAGAGGCAGGCAAATGCCGCCCGGTAAAGAAAACATATTTGGCTTTTTCAACAAAAAGAATATTTTTCATTTGCAACTGGAAACTGTGTTCATGTAAAGATGTTTTCTGGGCAAAGATTGGAAGGAAATAGTATTCCCAATACAATACCTTGCAGGGAGAGGAAGGAATTATATATTTTTTAATTTGTTCTTAAATTAAACAGAAATAATCTTATTAAATGTTTGAACACCAGTTCTTTAAATCACAAGAAAAGATAGACTCCATTTCCATCATTAGTCATTTTTTAGCTTTTTTATTGTGAAGGAAACCTTGTCTCTATGCCCTAAGGCATCAGGCATGTAACAGATTCTTCTTCAGCTGTGAAGACATGGAGGTGCCCTTTCAGGAACATTGCCCTTGTGCTTTTTGTCTGCATCTGGGCCCAGCTGGCTAGGAATCGAAGGAATTTTAGTTCAGTTCTGGAGTGTGGTTTTGAGGTACATCCTACTATTGTCCCTGCTTACCATGCTTCAGATCTTACCAAAGACAGTGTTGGAGTACTGAAAGGATGATGCCTTCTTGCCATCATCTGTGCCTGGTAAATTTTGTTCCTCAGCAGCTGTTGGGTTTCTCTGGTATTTGCTCCTGTATCTTTAGAAGCCTAGAGATTCCTCTTGCAACCAGGATTCCAAATATTCACAGAGCTAAGACATGAGACCCAATGGGTAGAGTTATCACACAGAGCTTATTCCATTGTGTATCCAAAACTTTCCACATTCTTACTGTGGGCCTTAAAAAAACTTTTATTGAAACTTCCTTTTTCTAGAAGTTGAAGCTAATTTATTTGTAGAGTCCAAAATCTTCAGGTCAGAAGGGGCAACTACAACATTTAGTTTGACATGCAATTAAAACTCTAGCCAAAATTTTTCAGCTACTTTTCAGCTATCTTTGTACAGCCTAGTAATTTATGGCTAAGCTAGACTGAATCTTTATAAAAGACATCCATTTTTGATTTAAAATGTTCTACAGAGAATCCAGCATACCCTTAAGTGAGGTGTTCCATTGATTAATTGCACTCACTCTGAAAATATTTCCAGTCAGACTTTGCTTAGCTTCAGTCTCCAGTCATTTATCTTTATGCCTTTGTCTGTCACGAAGCTGCTTGCCACTGAAAAATCTTTTAATACATAGGTACTTACAAACTGACACTTTGTTGCCCTTGGGAAAACAGTCCTGTAAAAGTGACACACATTTTCAAAATCCTTTAAAAGAAAAGAACTCAAAATTTAAAACATTGCTTTGTTTTCAATTCTTTCCAATTTCAAGGGACTAAGAATTTCTTTCTATATAGTATAGTTATACTGAACTTTCAAGAGATGGAGAGAACTTTTTTACCAAACCACGGCCATGAGATGAAATGAAGCAAACTTGATATAGCATTCCTTTTTGTTACCTCAGATGTCATCGTTTTCAGAGAGATACAGCATGGTTATTTTAAATATTTTTTTTTTAATCAGTTGTGTCTCAGGAAGTTGTTCCTATTATAGTTACTACTAAAAAATGTGGTTTTCCCCAGATGATAAAATGAGAAAAACCTAATGGAAAGCACAGAGATGGTAGAGCCAAGTTTTCCAGCCTAAGGTGTACAATGATAGGACCGGAGGAAATGGATATAAGTCTCAACATGGTTAGATATAAAGAAATGTATTTTATTTTTCACCATGATCATAGACTCAAAGAGGCTCCCACAGAGGTTTTTGTCGAAGATAATGCTCAAAATTTAGCTATACACATCCCCAGGCTACCTCATCTAGAAGACCCTGCTAAAAGCAGGAGTTGACCTCTTTGATCCTCAGGGGTTCCTTCTGTCCTGGATTCCGCAGTAATACCACAAGTGGGGCTACGTGAGTGTTTCAGCCTTTCTGTCATGGATGGAGGTTGACAACAGCTTCCTCCTCCACCTGGTCAGGAACTTGTGTGAAGCTTGTTGACAACCGGGGTCTTTGAGATTTGGAGAACAAGCTCATAAACATATGGCTGGACAAACTAAGCTTCATTTCCTCAGGCAAGAAGGCCCGAAACAGACAGCAGGTCCCTGTTTAGCCTCTTCAGCTGTGCACATGCAGCATGGGGAACAGTGCTTTATTAAACTGGTAATCTAAATTGGCAGCTTTGTTGGCATGCAATAGTAAACTACCCATGTTCCATATTGCTGATTATGGCATCTCAATTTCTCAATTTTATCTTTTGACAATCAGTCATATTTGAGTAGACACTGATGCCTAAAAGTCATTAAAACTTTTTGTGGCAATATGTAACTTGAGGCATGGAATTTGCATTTATTGATAATTACACAGCAAGACACCAAAAATAATGAAAGACAACTCATTTTAATTCACTTGAAGTTTGCCTCCCAGTTTTCTAGCCATTGCAATATATTGCCCATATCAGACAAGTCAATGCACAAGCAATGCAAATTAATAGCTAAGAGAAAAATGAATCTCTCATTCTAGTACGGTGTATTGTGACACGAAATTTAAACAAGTATTATTCTGTTACCTAATTCATTAATCAAAGAGAGGATATACCTATCTTTGTAATTTTTCTATAAATAAACCATGAAGTCTGGAAATTTTTAAGTCAGGGAAGCCAGGCTGTCAGCATTCAAATTCAGTTGTCTTGAAGATTGTACTCTTTGATATGCACCTGATAAAAATAAACTTGTTATGTAAGGTGGTGATTCAGTGAAGAGAACAACTACATGCTTAACTTTTTAGGCACTACTGAATCTAGTGGCATTCAGTAAGTACACATGTCAATTCAAAATTATTGAATGACGAGACTCATTGTTATCATTAGGAACATAAATGCGTTTCAGCACTACTGATCATTAACAATACGTCTGGTGGATTGGCTCCTTGGTTTGATTGCTTGTTTTATCAAGATCAAATATTTCAGTAGTTATGGACTTACAGTAAGCTCATTTTCAAGAACTTTCAACTCCCTGTTAACAGTGGGGGGGGGGGGTGCATACAATCACAGTATTTGATCAAATATATTAAAAATCCCAACAGAGTTCAACTCCATGGGCAGTTATGATTCTGTATTTCAGTTAGTTATTGCTGTACCCCTGGTTTTTCTTCCTCTGTTTCTCCCATAATCTTCTCAAGATCACTATGAGTAAAACTTAAGCCAGTACTTAAATCTTTCTTCCCTTTACATTTTTATTACCACAATTAACATCCTTCTTTTGTGTAATATTTGCTTATTTGTAAGTGGAAACAAAAGAGTGATGATTTTTTTTCTGAAAGCAAGTTTTATATTTTCTTGTAGTAGTCCAAATTGAAAAAGATAAAAAGTCACAATGCCTATAAATTTCTGATGTGTTTTCCATATTCTGGAGGGGTTTGCAGGTTGTTGGGGTTTTATTTGGGAGGGGATGTTTGTTTTGTAATTGTTGTGGGGGTTTTGTTTGTTGTTCTTTGATTTGTCTGACTCTGCTTGGGTCATCATAAAAAGAGAAGCTGGAGAGTCTTTCTGTGTTGGTTATACACAATTCTGTGTACACGGAGAGGGAGGGAGTTTTGTTATTACACAGAATGATCCTCCAACTTTTTGACTAGGAATTGCTTTGATTTGAATGATGATGTCTGCTCATGAATAAGTTGGTCAGAGCATGGTAATGTATATGTGTGATCTGAAGATCTTTCAAGCAATTTGTGAATTGAAGTTTTAAATACAGATAGTTGAAAATGTAGCTAAAGTAATTTGTATTCTGCTACACAACAGCATCAAATTCTCTGATAGCAGATGTATTTTGCAGGAACAGACAGTGAATTACATAGCAATATCAATTTATTTTATTGCTAAGTAATACACTTCTTTTTCCTCACTTATGTCCCTTGAAAAGATACAAAAATGACTCATAGCTGAAAATACTCAACAAATTTTATATTGGATGAATATTTTCAACAAATGCTTTCATGTGCTCACCAAGTTGTATGGCCATATCACACGCAATCCCTGTCTGAACCTGCTTTTCTCCATGTGCCAGAGGGTAGGCTAAGCTTGAAGGCTGTTAGAGCAGCTTTTCTTCATCATCTGGACAAGTCTGTGCTGCTGCTTTGTTCATTAAGTAGCCCCAGATCTGTGGTGCAACATGTGATGTAAGGATCTCTGGAACAAATAGCTTAAGTTTTGTGGCTGACACTACTGGCCAACATTTCCAGCTCTTTATGTTCCATCTGCAAGCCTAACACGAGTGTTTGTTTTCCCTCTTCTTGAACCATGCATTGTAATCAAGTTAAAGTGCTCAATGGGCAAATCTTCCAAGAGTCAGCAAACAGGAATGGTCAATTGCTTTCTATACATGTATGGGAAAGAAAAAAAAAGAAGTTTAAGCTTACATGATGTTTTTCATATATGTATGTTGAAAATTGGAAGGTTTGCTATCTGCAGATGCTCTGGACCTACCTTTTATTAAGAGCCTTGTAATAGCAAGGGACTAGATCTGGATTCTGACTTGAGAGGTCCCATCCAGCCTACACACTGGCCAAATAGTGAAATCAGAAATTAACAAGTCAACAGTATACAAACGGGAAAAAGCAGGAAAAGGCATCATTCAGAAATGTGATTTTGGCAAATATATGCAGAGCACACATACCAATTTTTGCTACAAATTTAGTCTCTTCACTGCTATTTAACTTCCTTGTTGCCTGTTGGTTTTAGCATGTGATTACAAGACAGAGAGGCATTAGGTAACTGCTGAGCTATAGTCCAACATTATAGGACTTAATTTTTGACGTAATAGGAAATTCTGGTGCATCATTCTGTGAAAGAAGATGAATTGTGAAAGGAAATGCTTGTGGTATTTAAAACAAGAATACCCCTTTTCATACTGAAGGCCATGCTAAAAGTATATTCTCTAGCATTTCATGCTTTTGGTGTCCCTTATAATGTTCATTTTTGTCTTTTTCAAATCTTTTCAAGTTTTTCTGCAGCTCTTGATGTCAGTGCCTTTCTCATTCTCTGTAATGGTAGGTTTTTCAAAGTCTAATTTGCCTTGAATATCACCCACATATATGTTTGGAGTTCTGCGGTCTAAAATTCTTTAATGGAAGAGAAAGGGAGTTTTACTGATGTAACACAATGGTGTAGAAAGCTTACTTTGGAATAAAAGTGATAAAATAGATCCAAACTTTTTATACATTTTGCATATCAAGTGTAAAGACTAGCAAAGATTCAACATCAGTGACTTTGCAGTCATTTGGGCAGTCTTGATAGATGAACTGAACACAGTTGCATGGTTTTAATGAAGCAAATGGAAGAAAATACAAAATAAAGAAGGTGGGTTTACTTTTTACTCCAGCACAAGTAGAACTACTGGATTATCTATAGTAGCTACATTGCAGAACTCTAGGAAGAGCAGTTTGAGGACTCAAATATTATATGTATTAGAAGACCTTAAAATTAAAATTTATTAAAATGGTGCTGTATCTGTCTGGGAACATTTTGGCAATTTTTTCCATGTTCTTTCTTCAATCTAGTTTCTCAGAGATCGAATAAAGATTTAGAGAGCTTGATTTGTATGCAAGGCGTTGATTTATAACATTACTGACCTTCTCTGACTTAGCAGACAAAACTTAATGTGATCCCTTGTCAGCTACAAAAATTCAAATGTATGTATGGGGAGATATCTTCTGTCTGTGCAAGGGCCAGCTGCAGTTTCTTAAGAGTTGTGTGAGATTTGCTGTGACTGGAAATCTTCCGAACAGTACGTTCCAAGTGAATCACAGGAAGTTGGAGGTTGGTGTGGGTAGTGTTGAATGACCTTCTCTTGTCCATCTCACGTGGGGAACTAAGTATGGGGACCTTTGGTGCTCCCCCAGGCCTCACACCCTACATGTCCTTCATGTTAACCCTGTAGGGAGTGTTTGCTGCCGTGCCACTGATGGAGAGAAGTGAAAGCTAGATGCCATAAAGAGATTTTCCTGTTTGCTTGTCTCTTCCCAATGAGAAGAATTTTTTTCCCCAGTTGTTGTTGGGAAAAGCAGTAAAGAAGGTGCATTGCTTCTTGTGGTCCCTGTTGACAGTGTTAGGAGCTTTTTAAACCCAAGTTACAGTGATCCTTCTCTGTATTGCTTTCTAATGGCTAGAGATGAAGAAGAAAACTGTCTAGACCTGTTAGCTGTCTCACAGACAATGGCTTCACAAAGACTGAATTATGTTCTCTGTAAGGGAGAGATTTAAAAGTGTCTCGCTTCCTCTGTCAGTTTCAGCATCTGCCATTAAAAAAGCTGTTTGGTAGCTATTACAGGAAGGTTAGGCAGGTACTGCTGCTCTTTCTGCAGTGAAAACAGAACACAAAAAGGGCCTTGTTAGCAAGCAAAAAGACTAAAAAAGGAAAAGGCAACTTGCTAGGAAAACAAAAGATAATGGATTTACTTTCAGAGTTTGAAGTGCTACTCCGTAATTTGTTTTATGACATATAACTTTACTACAAATAAAATCAAGTTGAAAAAGTAGTATTAACTTCCTACTGACTGCTTAGGTACCCAAGATATCCATCATTTTTATCCTTTATTTTTTTTAGGGGTAGTATATTTAGAATAACCAGTACAATAGTTTTAAGACTTACAGAAAATCTACAGAAAATTATGTTTTTTCCACTAAGTTTCTAACTAATTTTCATTTAAATTAATTTAGATGACATGTTTTTCTTAGTGAAAAATCTGCTGCACATGTAAATAAGTAATGCATGCTTTAAAACACACAAATTTCCTACTAAATTTTTTTTGGCACTGTAAATATATTTTATAGAATAAAATTCTGATAAATAGGCTTCGCCAGTTTCTTATTTATTTAACCCAAGCAACTTTGTCATTTTTGTGTTGGTTTTGTTTTTCATGTTAGCTTCGATTACTTAGATTTATAAATTTTTCTTGAAAACAGGGCAGCATGTGTTTAAATAAGGTTTTTTTGCTTTGTTGCTATTTTTGCAGAGCAGGCTAAAGAAATCATGTGGGTTACCAATATGTGTCTGTTGTTCTGAATAGAGAAATGTTTTACCTGTTGTTACATTTGAATCTCCTCTGAGAAAGTTACTGGAAAGACTGCTTGTTAATTATTTTTCCTTTTTTTTTTTTTCCCCCCTTCTTCCTGTTTTCAATATTAGTTTATGGGAATCATATTTAATTACATTTATTTTACTAGAAATATTCTCACTGTTTGTAACTAGGGATTTAGCTGAAGTGATACTTGAAATCGAAGAGCCAAGTGATGGTAATATCCTAGTAAAGGAGGAAGTCTTTATTGGTGTGTATGTTTGAGAGTTTTTGAGTATTTAGTTATCTTTCTTCTGGTTCAAGAAAGCAAAATACAATACACCTACTGTGGTTTGTAGGTTAAGACTATTTAAAAAGTCCTCAGAAAAATTATATCTCTCTGTAGTCCCACAAAGTTTAACATACGCTTGCATTTTTTAATGTTGTTAAAATTATTTGGTTTTAAACAATTAGATAAGAGTCAATGTAAATAATAACATACGTTTTATAATCAGCTAATTCTGACAGTCTTTGTCTTACCCAAAAAATTTAGAAAGATTTTAATCATACCTTTTTTCAAAAAAGTGCCATGTAAATACTAAATTAAGTTTAAAAAGTCTAAAGGCTGAGAATTCATACACTTATACGTTTTTCATGTGAGAAATTATTGAACATGTTTATTCTCTTTTCTAACATAAATTTTTACCTTGAGAAAGTAGATTTGTCTTTTTTACTCAGTCATGCTTTCAGGTGACAGTTATGTATGCCACCTTAATTCAAACATCTTATTTGTTTTCAGTGCTGTAGCTTGATACTTAAAGTAGAAAGTCTCCATTTCTGGTATCAAAGGTACCAAAAGATACCCCCTTGACAGTCAACACTTTCTTTACAAACAAGATGAGCCCTGCTTTTGCAGCATTCCTTTTAATAATCAGCAGAACTTTGAAGTCAAGAAAATTTTTAGCTGAATGTCGAATGAGGACATTTCTCCTTGTTCCTCTGCAATACTTACTTAAGTTTTATTTGCTGGAATTCTTTGATTTTGCAGTCATAAAATAATTTCTTTTTCAGTGTCTGTCATTCAGTCCTTTGGTACATGAGAAAGAAAATGTGCCTGTAATACCACAGCTTTCCTCGTGGTAACATAATGCATCTGAAAGAGACTGGCTGCTCATTCACATGAAATACTTTGCTCAGTTTCTCCTCCTTGCTTACTGAACAGTTGTCTTTGTTAGTAGGCAATGCTGATGAATCTCTGCCTGGTGCTGTCAGTCAAAAATAAATTTGATAGCAAACATTATAGAGTCTTCCTATTGTTATACCAGTAACGTGTCTCAGTAAGCAGGATTGTGCAACGGGTTCAGCAAATCCACAGCTGCCCTTTTGTATTTTTCATTACCAATAATAAAGTTTTCATTTTCTCTCCTGCATGTTTTCTCATCACAGATAATAGTATTCTTTCTCACAGTTATGTCAACTTGCCCCTAAAAGCCAAGACCTTATTATGCCTTCTCTGCTCTTGTAGGTTCCAAACAGGAAATCTGGGGTTTTTTTCAGAAGAGCATGTGTTACTTGACTTGATGTCCAGAGCACTGTAAACATTCATAATTTTGCTTGCACTTAACAAAAATTAAAATGGCCTTCTGTATTAGAGGTTGGTACTGAACACATCTTCACAGGAAGGGCACCTCTACCTCTGTAAGCAGCCTGGGAACTGTCCAGTTCTGACCCATAACAGGTTTCCCAGTAAAGCCAATAGAAAGTTCTTAGGAAGTTAAAACAAACAATAATACCTAAATGTACTACCAGTATCCAGAATAAATGTCTCAGTGGGACTGAATGTCACCAAGAACTGGAAAGCCAATTTTAGAGCTGCTGTTTATTGTCTCTTTCCTGGCATTCTTAGCGTTTTCTTTCCAGTTCATCCTCTGTTTCTCATTTACTTTTCCCTTCTGTGTTTTATTGCTTTTGAGAACTCCCAGCTGATCCTCCTGTGCTTCAGTTCCACTTCCTCTCACAACTGCTTTCCAAAATAGGATCATTGAACAGTTAATGCTGGCACTTAGAATGAGCGAACAACCCAATTAGATTAACTGAGGGTAGGGAAATTCATGTTTCAGACTTTTATTTTCTGCCAACTCAGGAAGACAAAAGAACATCAAACAGCTCCCAGGTTCTGCCAGGCATAGCAGTGCAATGTATAATTGGGACCATAATGTCCGTGCTGGTGATGATGTCGCTGTTTTCTGCCTTCAGGGGAGAAGGACATTTGCCATTTGCTGGGGAAGAATTAAATGGAAGAAATGAGGGGTTTTGGCAGATTCTACCTGTCAGATTTTGGGTGTGAACAAAAAGATAACTACTTAAATCTTCATCAGAACAAAAGATCTTAACCAGCCCTTCTGCTCTGCTTTGTAGATGTTGACTAATTAATCCATCTCTATGGCTAGCTTCCTATGGATCACAAATTTGTATTTTTGCTCCTGAGTAACACAGGACATTTGAGAGAGAGCAGAGTCCTGGTGCTTGCTCTTAAAAGGTAATAAAACATCAATAAAATGACTTTTCTGTTATTTAGCCAATGTGGTTGATACGAAGGAAGGTGACTTTCCCCCTGGTCAGGAGCTGTGGGGTAGCTCTTTTATTGTTTTTTCCCCTAGCCTTCCTAATCAAGCTGCCCCTATATCTGTAGGGTTTTGCAGCTGTACTACCACAAAATTATTATTTAAAGCTTTAATACACAGTTGTTATTAAAGTGTAGGTAAAACATGATTATTATATGTACATTTACTTTTATATATGTTCATGTAAATAAAACACACACATATTCCTCTTCCTCAGAAAAAGTACTGTCAGTACTAGGATTTAAAAAGTGTGTGTTTGAGAGATGAGTCCCACTGCCACATCATCACCTTACTGGCTAGCATAACTTGTTTTCAGTTTCCCTCCTTCCCCTGCCTGCTAATTAGCCCTGATGCTAAGTTTCAGTGCTGGCCAGTGCACAGGCATAGACTAGCCTTCCTGAGGTTTGCTCTGAATGTAGCTTGCTCTTTCCATTGCTTCTTATTGGCACATTAGAGAAACATAAGTTTCCCTGATTAACTTCTGAGATGGTTCTTAACGTTTTATGGTTTGGTATTCTCTATATCTTAGTTTTGCCTTTCACCACTTTCCTTTAGTCCATCCCTCACTGAAGGAGGTTGCACAAGTTATTTCTGCCTACAGCATTCACTCAAAAATGCAAAGTCAGTTTATTGCCTAGGGTTTTTTTAGTTGTCCTTTATTTTTGCAGCAAGGGAGGACATACAACCTTAGCACAGGCTGCTATTTCAGCAAGTTGCCAAACACAATTTGATACTGAGCCTTGTTCCTTGTTAGCTCAGATCAGTTTGTGAGTAATCTCCTCCAGGTTTAGCTCTGATCTTGAGTCAAGAAACTAGTTAGATTTTGAATTAAACAGTTCTCTCTTACTATAATCTGCATACATGTCAGGATCAGTCCTGAAAAAGTGTTTCCCATTGGAATTTTTCATAATTTATATATTTACTCTTTTTTTTTACAGGACAGGACCATATGTGAGTCACTTACAATTTCCCATGCCACCCCTTCTTAATTTAGTTTTAAAGAGTGCCATTGAATTTTGTCTGTAATAATATTTTCTTACTGGCAGAGTGTTTTGTTCTTATGAGTATTTCTGCAAGTTTGCATTGCTTTTTAAAGCCTAATCAGACCTTAACAAACCATTGCACTAGAATTCCCATGAAGTGATTTCTAGCAGTTAATTTGGTTCATCTTCAATAAATTTCAAATGATTAATATTTGTCAGGCATAAAGACGCGTTTTTGGTATTAGTTTCTCTGTAAGAACAGTTTCACTTTGCTTTAGTTGCTCTTTAACAAAACATGTCACTGTTCAATCACCATGAAAGAAGCCTTCCAGCCTGCTGCTGATGCTGCATTAACAGATATTCTGTCTTCTTTGTTAAACTTGAAATATTTCACTAAAGATTTATACCTTGGACAATATTTAATTCCTCAAAATAATTGCTCTTGCCAATCTTTCCACACACCAGTGTAGTATGGAATGAGTTCATTAACAAAGGGATGCTGTTAATCGCTGATCTAATTTCTTTTTGTAGTCAGTAAGAAAGAGAGAGCAAGAGACTGCCCCCTAGAGAACAAGATCAGCCCCCGAGCTAGGCATTGCCTTCAAGAAGAGTCTTTCCCCATTGACTGCAGAAGAAGGCTAGAGAAACTAAAATAGCTTGTGTGACTAGTCTGGATTTCTAACTCATTAGAGAGGCTTAATTATATCAACATGTTGGAGATTCTTCTGTGATATAAATTCACCTTCCATATGTACAACCTTTTCATCCTTTTTTTTTTTTAAAGCTTTTTAGCTTCTAGTCAAAATATCTGCTCCACAAGTGTCTCAATTAATATGGGAGTTTCACTGAAAAACGTTTCCGAATTTATTTTTGAGAAAAACGTAGAGATCATTTGCAGGGAGGCAGTAAAACACTACATAGCCTCTCACTGCATGTTCATTTTAAGAGGAACTTGCAAGGAGCTTGGCACTCTTTCTAGTTTGCACACCCAGTTGGTAGTATTTAATTTAAAACAACCCGTGAAAGTGCCACTGAAAATGAAACCTGTTTGGCACACATGTAGAACACCTCCCATGTAGATCCATGCTCAGTATTTGATTAAAGATCAGCCATTGCTTGCACATAATACTCGAATTTTCTACAATAACCTAGGTGTGATGTATCTGTAATACAACATGACTAGAGTTGACATACTTGCTTTCAATTGTTCTGTAGAAATATGTCTATGCTGGTGTTTATCTTATGAGATTTTGCTATAATCATGCATTTTTTGTTCTTGTGATTCACTTAAAATTATTTTTTTAAAATATAAGGTACAGAGTTTTGTTCTTTGTACCATAAAGTTTAGTTTAAAACTTTCCCTTACCAAGGCAAGCATGCTTCTATATATATTTTGAATTTCTGGTCTATTTATTTCCCATATAAGAAACTACTCTTAAAATTTTTTTTTTTAATTGAAGAATCCAAAGAAATATGTCTTTCAGTATCAGAGTCTTTTTTGTCATCTTTGCTTGTCTCTTTAATATTTGTTACTACCTTGTAGTTGAAAAAAGCTGGGATTTCTGGTTGAAAGTGTGATTTTGCAGAATGGCCATTTGTTTTTTCTATCTGCAATCAGTAGGGTTTCTTACCTACGATCGTTTTATGTTTTTTTGTAATTTTCTGGCATGCTGCAATTTTACTTATGGATGTTTCAATTCTTCTCCTACAGCTTTATTTTTATGTACTTTTCAAGCCCACATTTTTCCTGCCATGTCAAGTTTATTTCTGAAAGTAACCTCGCTATATTCAGGTTCAATTTTGTCATAAATAAATTTCATTTTCATTTAATCCACATTGATGTGATTTAGCTGCATTACTTAGTTGTTTACTATAACTCAGGGGCCTTATGGTGCAGCTGATTTCACACAAATAAAAGTGGATTGTTTCCTGAGTATGAACTTCCAAATATCACTGAGTGAGTCACTCAGAAGTTTCAAACAAGCCATCAGTTTTTGGAGAGTCCAGGGAAAATTAAGTTGTTGGAACAAGCAGTTGTGCTGACATTAAATGAAAGTGGAAAAACACTGCAGGAGTTTTAGCAACCTAAAGATTTTATAAATAAGAAAATTCACTGTCATTTTGAAACTATTTTTGTTTTCATTCTTTTGCTGCATAGAAAATAAATATAAAAAATGGAAATTCTGTAACGCTTTTCAGCTAGCTCAAAATAAGAATTTATACACAATTGCACATTTTGTTACTTTAGAGTTATCCAGAAAAAGCTCAAGGTTTCGTAGCCCACCCTACAAATCCTGCTACTACATGGGTAGATGTTTTCTGTCAATTTATTGTACACTAGTATTAAATGGAGACCTGTGACATTTCTGATGAGGGGGTAAGGGGATGTCACCTCATCTGTCCTGGGAAAGAACTGGAAGGTAAGAAAACAGTGTCTCTGGGTTGAAAGTTGCAAATGGAAGTACTCTATTTTGAAGTGCTCTATTTCTGTTACCATGTAATTATCATGCAACACAAATGATTATGGTTAAAGAATGGACTCTGTCTTGATGCTAATCACAGTGCAGTCAGACTGACAAGTAGCATCCTTTTGGTCAGCAGCTGGAAAGTTATTCACTGACCTTAATGACTGCAGGGAGCAAAAGGGATTCTATTTTAAAACCTTAACTGTAGTTTATGAAGTGAAATAATTTTATCTTCAAACTGTTGGTTTAGTAAAGGATATAAAGTTATAGGTAGTCTCTTTAGAGATTTCTTTCATTTTAGCAGCTAACTGGGAACTGTCATGATGAGACAGAACTATTAGTCCCTCTGATGCAAACCATGAACTTAGAGAAAGGTCTTGTTAGATTTAAGTAATTCATAAAACTCACTGAATCTGAAGATTATTGCCTAGTGTTGCACTGCAGGAGTTGAGACAAGGTTTGATATTTCATTTAGATATATCAAAAACTGGCTGCATGTTTCTCTAGTTTATTGTTACTCTACTGAGTGTTTTACCAGCTATTTGTATGGGTTTTCTTACAAGCCCTCTTCGAGCCTTTCCATTTTAGTCTCGTAAGTCTTGATGTAGACCATGGTATTAGGAAAAATTACTTCCATTCCAGAGTTTCATAATACTGGTATAATGCAATCCTTTTCTCCTTTGTCCCAAAATAAAATGTAGAAATGTTTTATTTTTTAATTTTTATACATTTTTGGATCCATTGTCTTATTAATTAAAGGCTCAGGTATACCGTGTCACTTTTTTTCTTAGTAATTTGTTGAAATTCCTCTCGCTTCCTCAAGAAATTTCAGATGTCCCACTTTCCCCTTCTCTGGGCAAGGAATTCACTTTATCCTAGTATCATTGATACTGCACTTTGAATTGCTTTTGCTTGTATGGTTATGCCGAAGTTTTTCCTTTCACAGATTTTTCTGCAATGGATTTTCTTTGGGTTTTGTGTATTTTTATTTATAAGTTTGTTTGCTTTCCAGATCTGTTCAATATTTTGAAGGTGCACCTCAGTGGGGCATAATTAAGCCTGTGTAATAATTTGCATCAGTACATACTGTCTCATGCTTGCATCAGCAGTTGAATTTTGATATTTTCCACCTGACAATTGATTAATTTTAAAATGTTTTTTAGAATATAATATGTAGTTCTAAGTCCTATTTCCAAATGGAAAGCAAACAGAACAAAAATTCCCCCAAAAGAAGCCCTAAAAGGACTACTTCAGGTTATCTGGGACAGGTTAAAATATGTTGAACCAGAAGTCAGAAATTATAAAGTCATGAAATGTGCTACTAAATTGTAACCTTCTGTACAGTCCAGGCCCTTCTATAGAAACACAGTGGGGAGGCACAGTCAGATTTCTACAGAAGAGGAGTTTAATACATTTTTTTGTGCTTATTTTTGCCTGTGATTCTATAGCGAATAAGAATGTAGAGGTAGAGGATGTTTAAACGATGCATTGTTTCAGAGGAGGATTATTCCTTTAACATTAGAGAGATCCTTCTGTGTCTTACAGTATGAGATACATCAAACAGAAGAAAATATATTGAGATACAAGAACAACATACCAGACTATTGAGTTGTCTATAGATAATGAATAAAAAACGTTGATAGCGGTTCCATTTTCTATTTCAATGGTTTTTAAGGATTCATTTATAAAGAGCTTTCTGTCCCATTTGGCTGACAAATACTGATGTCTGAATCTTGATGCAATCGGCATCTTTTCCTTATACTAAATCATTCATGAATATTGCACTACTTTTAGACTCTTTATTCTGTCAATGACTTTGTGGTAAAAATAGAAATAGAGCTTTTTGATTTCAGTCAGGCATTCGTAGTTGATGCAGATCATTAGGTTTTTTAAATGCATAACTCATGGATCCTAATTTTACAGTCTTCAGGCTTTTAATCTGTTGGTAGTGTTTGCACTCTTATTTTAAAGGAATAATTTAATTACCTTTTTTGGTACTAAATGGAATAAATAACTCTGCAATAGTCGATACATACATGTAAAACAGGAGTAGTTGAATGAGTTCTCCAAGAAAAAAGAGGAAAGATTATAAGCCATAAACATAAACAATTAAAAGAATCAGGGTTATTCAACTTTTCTGAGAAGAAAAGGTAATATGTGGAACAGTTAAACACTGTATGAAACAAAGGAAAACAAGAACTGTCTCCCAACTCCTTATGTGACCTTTAATTACAAAAAAAAATATATTTGTGTTTTTAACTAGTGTTAAGAACTTTATGCTTCAAAATGTATGCTAAGATTTACAGAGTTTAAAGTTGGGGAAAATGTCAACCAGAAGAAAATTTGTTGCTGCAAGTAAGCCAGTTGCGGTGCACTAATGTTACTGTGGAACTAGCAAAGGCAGAAAAAGACAAGGAGAATGGTAGTACATGTATCTTTATTTAAAAATAGTCATAATTTTAAAAGGTGATTATAAAGCAAGGAGTTTGTAGTAGTGATGCCATGATGATTTTTTGCCTTTTTTTATATATACCTTTTATATACCCTTTTATATAGCTTTTATGTATCCTCAGTGGTTTTAGCATGCATACTTATAATTCCTTAAGTCTGATAACTTAGCTTAGACCCAATATTCCATTAAGCCAGGAGACCAAACATCCTGGGGGCCCCGCAGTTGGAGGCCAGAATGTCCTATGTTATCCTGAGAAACCGAGGTTTTCCCTAGAACCTCCTGTAAACTAAGATAGGCCCATCCGGGGGGAGATTCCTCAGGATAGGGGGTGTCTATTCAAGCCTCTCATTGGGGAATCTTTGATAGATATGCTAATTTGCAAGGTCTATAAATTGTATACACGATCTATTGTGGGTGTGCATTTTGGCGCATTCCACCTGGACGAAGTGGTGCACTTTAAGGATCGTTAAATAAATACCGAGGTAAAAACCCCTTTTCCCTTAAACTGTGTTTGGTTCTTAATTTTAAGACCAGGGAAAGACAACAGTAGCAACAGTGAATCTATGACCCTTTTTAACTTGAATCAGGCTGAGAAGTTGAAGAAAAGAAACATTTTACTTACACCAAACATTTCTATTATTCAGGAAACCCTTTTCAGTGCTGAAAGCTCCATGGCAAGTATAACTCATCCTCTGCCTTGGTTTTTTAGAGAGGTTTGCACTTTTCTGCATTGCAGGAGCTTTAGAAATAAAGCAATCTGCACCACTTGGGCTTTGCAATGTATCTGCATGAGAATTGCACTACTCATAAAAATTTACTCTAGGATGTCTTAGAAGGGATTGCCTTAAATTTAGTTGATAAAAAATAAGTAGATAAAGACAGGAACAGATGGATATCTACCAAATATCATCAGAGTGTGACAATATATAAGCTTTAGTTTGAGGTCAGTTAGCTTTTAGATACCAAAAGCATTTTGTCCTTTTCCAGTGTTAAACCATTTACCATGATTGTTTGTGTGGAAAAGGGAACATGTTTTGTTTCTTTTGTAATGTATGTTTACTGCTAAATGAGTTTAAAATGCAAGTCAAGAAACGAAAATGCTTACATAGCAAGAAAAACAGAATTTAGATTATATTGCAGGTTTTTGCTGTTGAAGAACAGGCAGCTGCTCCTTAGTGATTTCTCTTTTTATAGAATTGAAAGAGAAGAGATGAGCAAACTCTAATGGAAAAACCTTAATTTCAATGGTATGAGAATGTCTTTCACAGCACAGGAAGCAAATTGTTATATGAACTGTGTTTATTTTACTCAACATTTCTTTGATGAGATCTTGCCCTTCATTAGAAATTCTGCAGAGCATTAACACAACACTTGGCTTCTACAGAAAAGGCTGTAATAAGTGATGGTAGTCACTTCTAGGTTCAAAGGAGCTGATCTACTTAGGGCAATGGAAGGGCATCACTTGGCTTTGGATTAGGGCTTTGTACAGGAACTGGGAGTGGGAGGCCCACGTTATAGTGTTTCTGGAATAACTTTAAACAACCACAAGGATATGGGTGAAAGATAGGAGCACTGTGGTCTTCTGGAAACTTCTCTCTCAAGTTTTCTTTCCTCTGTGTTGAGGGGCTGTAGCTCACAGGTAGAGGGGTATCCCATACTGTAAGATGATGTACTGAAAAAAACAAAGTGAAGTGGAATGCCACATCTGCTGAGATTTTACTTCAACTGCTTGATGCCGGATTGTATAATTTTTTATTTTTTATTATTTTCCCCTGCGGAAATGTAAAGCACAGGACAAAGGTCATATAAGCAATGGTCTTTTTTGCTTGACTTTTTGAATTGCACCCTCGAAAGACCAGTGGACTGTCAGAATTGACAGTGAGAACTGGTTAAAAGGCAGATCCCAGAGAGTTTGTAATCAATGGCACACTCTAGTGCCTGTCACTTGCAGTGTCCCCCAGGGTTCAATACTGGGCCCAGTATTGTTTATCTGGTTCATCAATGACTTGGCTGAAAGGCTGGTGCCTGCTCAGTAAGTTCACTGGTGACACAAAGCTGGGAGGAGTGGCCAATAGAAGGACCTGGAGGTCCTAGTGGACAACAAGCTGTCCATGAGCCAGCAGTGTGTCCTTGTGGCCAAGAGGGCCAGTGGTATCCTGTGGTCCATTAGGAACACCAACAGGTTGAGGGAGGTGATCCTGCTCCTCTACTCAGCCCTGGTGAGGCCTCATCTGGAGTGCTGTGTCCAGTTCTGCGCTCCTCAGGACAGGAGAGACATGGAGCTTCTGGAGTGGATCCACCAGAGAGCTACAGAGATGATTAAGGGCCTGGAAAAGGCTGAGGGGGCTGGGCCTGTTCAGTCTTGAGAAGAGACAACTGAGAGGAGACCTCTTTTGTCAGTGGTGCGGAGCAACAGGCAGAAAATGATGCATAGGAAATTTCACCTGAATATGAGGAAAAACTACTTTGTGGGTTTGTCACTGGAATAGACTGGACAGAGAGGTTGTAGAGTCTCCCTCACTGAAGATACTCAAGAACCATCTGGTTGCAATTCTGTGCAGTGTGCTGTAGGGTGATCCTACCTGAATAGGAAGCTTGGACACAATGATCCACCATAGTCCCTTCCAACAGTACCCATTCATTCTGTGATCAGGTCTCTAAGTATATACCAAGAAAGTTCATCCTGAGAATCTAGGGAACTACTGTGCTTTTCTCTCTTTACCTCTTTATTTTTCCCCCGTCCTCCACTTTCTTCATTACCACCTTCTCCACTAACATTTTTGTTTTCATAGCCTCCTTGCAAACTCATGTGTATCTCTCACTGGTGTCTTTAGTGTGACATTGTGGGAATCATACCATGATTTTGATAATTTTTCACACATTTGTTCTACTTCCACACATTGTACCTACTTTGTTTCTACTACTTCATTTTTGGAGTATGCAAAAGAGAATTGGAGACAGTCAGTATTCCAGCTGAGGTGACATCATGGACATAAATACACTGTCATAAGGATGTCCTCTGTTTTATGCTATGATCTTTCTAGAAATTCTGTTGAAATGTTTGGCTACCCTTAAACACTAATGTGATGTCTGCAGAAGTTTACCTGTCATATCCATGTAATTATTAATGTTTTAGAGTGAAACTTTCTATACACCTAATCAGAGCTGCTGGGCTTGTTTGGTTTTACTACATGGATGTGGCTCCCTGTGCACAGATATTATCGATGTACAGATACACTGAACTTAAAGAGTCCATGTTAACGTGAAAATATTTATGGCACCATTTATGGACAGAGAAGTCTACAGGGATTATTTACCAATTTCATAAATTCTTGAGAGACCTGAAAACACAGACATGAAAGCATTTGAAATTTAGTTTATGATGTTACATGAAATACTGCATTTTAAATTTGTTAGCAAATAAGGTAGCAAAAAAATGCCCAAAGCTGATATAGATCTCTGAAACTAATAGGCAGTTACTAGCACAGATGTTCTCACCTGTTGCAAGCTAACAGCTCAAAAAATACGTGTAACTTTGAATACAAGTGCTAATAACAACTGAGACAGTAAAATGTAATTATTGCATGTTATTATACTTATCACCTGTGCAGCTGCGAGGCGTAGACTGAATATTCTGCCACATTCAATTAGAAGAAGACAAAAGTAGCACTGGAGAACTGAGTCAGTTAAAAGAGAATTTAAATCACTGCAACTGCAGTAGCAATTGTAAAGTCATTCAACATCCCAGCCAACAAGACATGTTTCAAGACTGGCGAAGTGTGATTTTTTTTCTGAATTTAGGTCACCAAAGCTAGTAATTTGGATGATATCTTAAGGGAGTGTTTGGCCTGTCAGGCAGGTGCATGATTTCCTAATGCCTTTTGAGAAGTGATAGTCTCAGAAACTCTATTGTCCTGGCAAATGGAGCAGAATAAACCTATTTTCTCACTATGTTATCAACATTTGTCCCTTGCATGCACCTTGGTGCTTGCCATACTCTTCACTTTCTTACTCAGTCTCTAACAACTCCAAGCAGCATCTACCTACACATTTCAATACATTTTTTTCATTGCAAATGGTTCCTGTGGGGCTGCAGCACCTTTTCTTTTAAGATATGTAATAAGGCAGTTACATTCTTTTGACCTCTGTTCTAGAAAAGAAATCAGTTACAGTGATGGTTGATCCCCCTTTATTGGCTAGAATTTGTGTTGTACCAATGTTAAGACTTTTACCTTTACCTTGTAAATATAAAGGACACACTAGTGCTATGGTTGTTGTTTCTGTGATCAAGCAACCTCTGGAGTCACAGGAGCTTATCAGGTTTAAGAACTCACAAGTAAGAATTTAAAAGCTGCTTAGAACTCCAGAATTTTAGCCACATGTGTCAGATGACTTATCTGTCATTGACTGAATTGAGAAAATAAAGGTTCAGTTGGAGTAAATTAACTTAAAACACTGCATAGAAGATTTTTATAGGCAAAGAAATTAATGCATTTCTGTAGAATGATGATAGTTAAGCATCACTTAGACTTGCATCCTGTGTAACACAAGCTGTTTAATCCAGTAATGCTTGTAACACATCTATAGCTTCTGTTTTAAGAATGTACCTAATGATTTAGAAATTGAGACCAGTTCACTAATTAGCCTTCCCTTTGGTATGGGCCAGTCAGTTTCTGACTTGTTAGAAGTTATCGTCGGACTGTAGAGTTATCATTGGACAACTCCAGTCACTTTTGTGGGATTTGAAGACTAGTTGTGGCTGAAAGGCACCTCTGTAGGTTGTCTAGTTCAACCTATCTGCTCAAGCAGTGCCACACAGAGCTAGTCGACCAAGACCATGTCCTGACAGCTTTTGGACATCCAGCCTCTTAGTAAAACAGAAGTGTTTCCTGATGCTGAGATGGCACCTCTTGTGTTTCCACTTGTGCAGATTGTCCCTTGTCCTGACACTGGGCATCACTGGGCACAGTCTGCCTTCTTCTTCTTCATTCTTCATACCCTTTCATCCAGTATTTCTACACATCCATAAGTTCCTCCCCAAGCTTTCTCTTTTCCAGGTTGAAGAGTTCCAGCTCTGTCAGCCTTTCATCATAGGAGAGAAGCTCTCCTAGTTTTATTTGTTGTCCTTTGTTGCAATTATTCTCCAAAGTCCATATCTTTCTTGCAGTCCAGTTTCTCCAGAAACATTAATTTATTTTCACTCTCTTATTTGACATTTTAGTGGCATATTCTAATGAGTCCTCTTTCAGATCACCATTTCTTTATTGTAAACACAATTCTAGAGTCTATACTAGAATTCTTTTGAATAGACGCATAAATTTGAAGTCTCCTTTCTACAATTCTGCAAACACACATCAAGTAAAATGGAAAACTACTGCTCTTAAATTGGGGCCTCATGTCAACCAAGCCACAGCAATCCAGGCTTGAAACTCAAGGTGTCTTTTATTTGCTGTAAACAAAGAAATTGGACAACTCCACCCAATTAACGTCAACTGAAAAAAACAACTGTCCTGTATAAGACGAGGCAACAGTGCTTGATTTTATCATAAAATGCCAGCCTCCTAAGTAAAGAATTTTTTTCTGTAATCTCTCACACTCTTTTAAACTGTGACCTAGATAACAGCACCCATAACTCCACCAACAGCACAATGACCATCCTCCAACCCCCATCCTGATTCCTGCTTATTACATAGTTGGATATTGCTGCCTAGGTCCAATGCATATTCCTGCAGCTTTAGGTTTCTTGTTAGTATTTAATGCTTGAGAAAATGCATTGATTCAAAATATAAATAAAAGCAATCACTTAAAAGAATTTTAAAAAAATATATTGTTTGAAACGTAAGTACAATTTTACATGCTTCAGAGAGGAATAAAGGTAAACCTTAAATAAAGATGTTGTAAAACCCTAAATTTCAGGCTATAATATGTCACTAGCTGGAAATGAATTTTAATTTTTTTTTTCAGACAGCTTTAGATTTAATTTCTTGAATTTTTAAATCTATTTTGCCTTTGTAAAAATATTTGTCTTACATACTGCTCTATTTTATGAAAATAAAGTGAATGCTGAAGGAAAATCCTATGTAGTAAATTTGGGTTTTTTCTCAGGTTAAATATTGAATAAAATCTGACATATTAACAAGAAATGTTGTTAATTCGAGGGTGGTTTTTGAATATGGAGTAGCTATAACACTTTAAGATGCATCATTATTTATCCCATGCCATGTCCTACTTTAGAAATGAAATAAAACCTTAATTTTAATCTTGAGGACAGAATACTCCATGTGAAGCAGATGGAATGTTGAAGTACAATTTGCAGTGGGTTTCCTCTTATCAGTGTGGAAAAATTTGAAAGATGATCTCTTTAAACACTACTTTGTTATTGTCACTTTCTGAAACATCCTTCTTTCAGCTAATAGAGTTAGGATGACACTTATTAATATGTCTGGTGTTTGCTTTTTGTTTACAACCTTGCTGACGGTGTCCTAGAGACTGATTTGTTCTGATCACCTGACAAGAGGACCATACCATAGGTAGTGATGTAAAGTAAAATAGAAACAGGTTTCAGATGCTGTTTTAGCTTAAGAAATAGGTGCACAGTATCCTCTTCTGTTCATACACGTAATGGCTACTCTTGTAGCACAACTTGCAGTCATCCAGCCTAACCTACTCAGCATGGTCCTTCCAGAGCAATGGAAACCACTCAGGTTTGGACTTGGAAATCTCCCTGAATGGAAAGTGTATTTGCAGCAAAATTATCTTCTCAGAAAATTCCATAACTTTTCTGAGCATCCCTGCAGCCTACATGACATGTCTAAAATAGCTGGCTGATGAAAAGGTGTTAAACTACTTGAGGCTTTATATCTAAAACCTGTCTGGATCTGTAATCCATTACTAAAAGCAAAAGGGCTAAAAATGTTGTAATAATGATCATAGATGCTGAATTTTTTAAAAGTATCCTTAATAACTAAACAATTTCATTTTACATCCAGAACATTTTTGATGACTCTCTATTTTACAGAAATGCTTTAGCTCAGAGAAAGAAAGACAAAGGTAATTGCAGTATGACTACCACCAGAGGGACAGAAAAGAGTGGTGCTTTCATCATTAACTACCCTTTACCAGAGATGGCTAAAGAAAAACGAAGTATCTGGGTTTGCCTAAATGAAGTATTAAAGAGAGAAGTAAAATCAATGAATAAAAAATGGCATAATAGTAAATTCACCAGTAGACTGGAGGGATATTTTATGACTGCTGTTTTTGTCCCCTGAGATATTAGAGACAATTCATCCAGAAGACTGTAACTCCATGTTGCATAAAGTTCCCTGTGGACATTTCCCTGGAGACCTGCCTGCCACTTTTTCTTCCAATGCTGTTTTCTCTCCACACCAGCTGTGTCCTGGCAGCTCATCTTTCTGTCAAT
The DNA here is from genome assembly GCA_026261815.1 of Monarcha castaneiventris obscurior. Taxonomy (NCBI): domain Eukaryota; kingdom Metazoa; phylum Chordata; class Aves; order Passeriformes; family Monarchidae; genus Monarcha; species Monarcha castaneiventris. The sequence continues at coordinate 8,186,764 of JAMPIT010000388.1, forward strand.
AAGATTTTCCCGACCATGGATTCCACTGAGCCACAGTGTCTGCTCTTTCTGTTTTGTTTATTGGGTTTGTTGGGGTTTTTTAAATGTCTTGTTAGCTTGACTGTCCTGTTCTTCCTTTTTGGAAGGACAAAAAGAGGTTACAAAACTTTGTGATTTTCTTCTGCATCTTAATTCCTCCACCTTCTTTTTAAGGTTGTTTCTGACCTTGCCTTCTAGGAGGTCTAAAAGTCCTAGGAATACCATGACAAAGTTCATTCTAGAACAGGGAGCGGCAGAGCTGCTCATTTGCTGAGCATCAGCATGCAGCTTTCCCCACAAATTAGCTAAATGAGCTCAGTGTAGCACCAGGAGGTGCTGGGGCCCTGAGCTGGAACTGGTGCCTGAGTCAACAGTTCTTAGTTCTGTACTCTTGTGCATGCTGCCCATACCTAGGGTAATGAGTTGTATCAATTAAGGTATAGCTCCTGGTTTTGTGCATCTGAGAGGGGCTATTCCACACAAACATGTACATGAATCAGATTTAAATCTGACTTACCATCAGTTGTGTGGCAGGTAGTATAAATCTGAGTCCTTGCTCAGGTTTATTTTTTTCAATACAATCACATTATATTCCCCTATCACTTTTCACACTTCTGTTTCAGAGTCGCTGATGTAATAATGCATTGCAAAAGCTATAAAAAAGCTATATATTTTTTTACAGTCAATATAGAAGCATCTCTTAATTGTCCTAACAGCAAGGAAGGAATTTCATGGAGACTAGGTTTTCCAATAGAAGCTTTAAAATAGTCTGCTTAGACAGAAAAGAGGTTTGGCAACCTTTGCAATATATCAGTTTTGGGAGACTTTGGAGTATCTGCAGTGCAACAGGGAATAAGAAACTTTGGCCATTTATTAGTGTTTGTACCTTTATATCTGATAATGCTACCATGTTGCATATATATCTTTGTGTATATATATGTATATCACCAAACAAATGCTAGGTAAATATAAGACCTTTCAGTTACATAAAGGCAACTAATGCAATGTTCTGCCTTTCCTCTTATTTTGATAGAAAGTATCTAAAGGGGCCAAAATTGTACCCCTTCCTCGCCTCATCTCTCAGAATCTTCCAATAATGAAGCTATCTAATGTCTCATGACAATTGCTTCTTATAAATAACATTTTCATTGCAGTGAAGGAAAAGCGAGTAGGAATTTTTTTTTGGCTGGCCTTGCTTTGAAACTCAAAGACTCTGCTTATCACAAGCCATTTGATTTGAAGAAATTATGAATTGGGCTTTAGTAATAGTATGTTCTTCAAATTTCAAAGTTTTCTGAGGTGGTTTCCAGAAAATTTCCTCAGTGGTTTTTGGACAGCCATAGTTCCCAATAAAACCAGATATTTCTTAGTCTTTGTGTTTTGAAAATACTGAGTTTTTCACATCCTAGAGAATTTCCAGAGTTCAGCAGAACTGTTCCTTTTGCAGCATATGTATGATATTTTTTCCACCTAAAAATCCATAAAATAACTTAGTCAGAAGCAGGAAGACAGATACCTGTTTAGATGTCCATTCCTAGTATTTTTGACTAAACTCATCAGGTGATTTTATTCTTAATTATGCACTTCTTCAGTGCAGTTCTTCAGAAAAGCAGAATGTGAAGTAAGAAATTTCCTTTCATGCTGAATGAAGTATTTTTAAGAATTTAAATTCTTTATGCTTCTTCAGAAAACAATTCAAATGAAAATGAAAATAATTTTATTTCCAAAGCTGGAGAGTTCATCTTGTCTTCTACTCAATGATATTATGACTAAGGCTGTCATGTCTTTTTTAAATCAGTTTAAAAATCCTGTGATCTTCTGTAGAAGTAAAGTAGTGTAAAGTACAATAAAATATTTGTTTAATCAGTGAGCCTAGTAAGAGATAATTCATCTGTGGCCTTACAAGTGTATACAAAGAAAGATATTAAGTAAGGCCCTTTAAAGTATAATGAGAAATAAAAGTACACTGTCTAGAAAGTAAACTTAGCATATTAAAAGTTAGATACAAATGCTTGAAAAAACCCCAATGCAGCCCAAGATACATTCAGCTGTCTTTTCTGCAAGGGTATGATTGTCTTCAATGAACAGAGAAATACTGTATAGCTGGTAGGAAATCTTGAATTATTTATTCATAAAGATCTAAATATAATCTGCTGAGACTGAAGTACAGATGCCCCCAAGATGGAAAGGCTGCAAGTTGCACCATGAGTAGTTAGGTTTATAGGACATATTTACAGTGGTGTAGTAGTAAAATATTTTTTGAACATGTGGCCACTTGACAGCATCTGCTGAAATATAGTATCTACATAGAAGAAAATTCAGATAAGTGAATATACTTAATCTTTATTTTGTTTTCCGTCTCTACAGGCTTGGTTGCATTGAAATAATGATTCTGAATAGCTTAGGAATAGTGTTTTAAAGTCCTTTTCATGATAGATTGATTCAGGCACTACAAAAGTAATACTTGAATAGCAACAGGGCACAGCAATGCCCTCGTTGTTTCTCTGTTGACAAATCAAAATCTGTTGCAGTGAGCAAAACCTAATCATGGATGGCCTTGGAAAACAAGGATGGGGTATTATAAAGAAACAGCTTGGTTGGGGGAAGGAAAAGGGGAAAATAAAGTCCTTCAAACCAGCTCTTTATCACAAGTAACAAACATATCGTCATTAAATGGCTAGTATTATGTTTATGATTAAAAAGAAGTTAAAAATCATTGTTGCCTAATTAACCAGTATTCAAAAGGCTTATAAGAAAGAAGAAAATGAACAGAGTTAGGATAATCTTGAGAAAAAAAATATTTAGGAAAGGAATAAATACACCTCCAAAAGCTGAAAGTAGGTATGTTTATTTTAGCTGTTAGGAAGAAATTCTTTACTGTGAGGGCGGTGAGGCACTGGGACAGATTGCCCAGGGAATTGTGGATGCCCCATCCCTGGAAGTGTTTAAGGCCAGGTTGGATGGGGCTCTGAGCAAACTGATCTAATGGAAGGTGTCCCTGGTGTCCTGGTTTCAGCCAAGGACAGGGTTAATGTTTTCCAGTTGCTGAGAGAGGGCAAGGCTAAGGAGGCATGGCCAGACCCAGATGTTATTGGACACCCTATCATGTCATTGCCAGAGGCAGATGAAAGGGATGTTCTCTGGCTTCCAGGGAGAAGTGTGTTCCTTTCAGAGGGAGAAAACCTGGTGGGCAAAATGGTCCAGTATTTTTTTATGTTTGTCTTTTGTCTAGTAGCTTTTGTTATTAACATTGTTGATGTTGTTCTTCATTTTCTTATCTCATTGTTTCCAGTAAATTGTTCTTATCTCTCTATCTTTTGTGCTTTCAGTTGGAGGGGAGCAGCTTGTGGTCTTTTTAGTGGGGATACTAAACTGGGGAAAACCTTTCCTAAACCAGGAGATCTGCACATGGCAGGGGGGTTGGGACTAGGTGATCTTTAAAGTGCCTTCTAATCTAAACCATTCTGTGATTATATGCCTCCAAAATTACTGCTCTACACCCAGTTAATAAATAGTAATTAAACTTTGGACAGAATATTGATTCAGAGTCTGAGGTGTTACAGTAACAGTTCACTTTTTTCATACACTTTCCCAACGGGTCATGTATTGTTTTTGTTCCTCCTTCTTTCTAGTTCTTATTAAAAGCATTTCAAGATGATGCTGATCTGTCCAGCAGTGTGCTGGAAGCAGCACTGTATGCCCTGTACTGCTTTCTCTGTGGGAGGGGGGCTGCCTTCTGCTTGTTCTACCTGGGGGGAGAGCTCTTATCCAGATACAATGTTCAACAACTTGCTTGTCTGGGGAGAGGCAGGAGCATTCTGGATGACTCCGGTGAATTAATTGTTCCTTTTTTTTATCAAAGGTAACAGTGTATACAGGTTCAGAGGTGTACTTCTCAGGGCAGTCACGTCGTGATGGTTTTCTAATCGCTTTTGTTCTCGCCATGGAAGCAGAAGGCAGCAGAAGCAGCTGCTCTGTTAGTGCTGCTTATCATTAATCTTCAGTCAAGGTCTTTCAGTCTTTCTGAAATTGTCTTGAAATCTGCTGCAGTGAAAAGGCAATACTCTTGGAGACAGACACTCTGCCTAAGTCTGTATATTACTTATTTAAATTTTGCAGTCTTGTGTCAAGTTCTTTGTCTGTCAGGATTGTTTGTAAATGTAATTTCAATAGAAATCCATTAGTACTTTAATCCTGTAAAGATAAGCAAATATTTCATTATTTTACTATGAAATCCAGTTTACAAGATCACATTTTTTCCACTTTGTTCTTGAAGTCACCAATAACGCGCTTGTTTAAGTCATGAAGGATGCACAATATGACTAGAGATTTACAGGAAAAATGGTTCACAGTCATTTTTTTCTTCAGTCTTCTCAGGGACAGGTACCACAGGCAGCATAGACTCCATCAGCACACTATGTGTGAAGTAGTAGATATGATGTAGCACAAAGTGCTGGCATATGGTGACCTTCAGTGCTCAGTGTTGCTCTTTAATGATCAGGGATTGGTGTTTACCGATTGAAGTGTTGGACTCTGTGTGTGTGTTATGTGTACACGTCTATACATAGTTTCTGCAGACATTTATTTTGCTTCACCAGTAGCTAATGACAACATACAGAAGGATCTGTCTTAGATAAGTATCAAAAGCAATATGTGTCCCATATGCATGAAGCTTGCAGGCTAAAGCAAAGCCTTTAGCGTTACTTTGGCAGTCATTTTTGGCAGAAAAAACTCCCAAATCATAAGATGCCTGAAAGTTAAATATACCAATCCTGTTAGACAGTTTTATGCCAAGGAATAGGAGGTCTTGGGAAATGTAGCATGTTGTGAAGTAACATGTATTTTGCTACTGCTTATTGAAAATAACAAGTACTTCACAGGCGTTAATGAAATAGAATCACAAAATGCTCCCCCTTAAGGGGGCTAAATGAGTCTTGGGGTTTATGGACACTGTACTTCCTCAGCCTTAATTGACAAACAACATTACTTTTCTTTACTAGTTTTAGTGAAAATTTACTTAAAAAACAAACGTGGGCAAATAGGTGTATGGGGAAAATAAAAAAGCCCTATGCTTCCCTATTCAGAAACACAAAAAAGTCCTGACTCTACCTCAATGGATTATTTCTTTGTATATGTGTTTATTAATTTTGCATACATTTATACAAGTGTCATCTTTGGGTTTGCTATTTTTAATTAAAAATCTATTTGCATTTACTATTGGCCTGACATGACATAACATCCTATGCAGTCCTGATGGCAACTCAGTAGGCTACCACAGACTCCCCAGCAGAGCAAATGCCAACTCACGCCCGCAGGCAGATGGGAAAGTAAAACGTGTGTTATTTCCAAGCCACTTAAAAAAATAACTTCCCTTACACCACCAGATGAAAACATATTAAAGAAAAGCTGTCTTTTTCCACAACATGTTCTGCAAGACCAATTACGTCGAGTAATGTATTTGAACATTGTTGCATATGCAACAATTAGGACATTTCGTTGAGTGTATCTGAGGTGACTACCAGTCACATCAAAGCCATGTTGGTAGCAATCATCTTTATAATTCCTCTTGCTTAAAATGAAATTCAGATTTAAAAAAATGAAAGCTAAAGAAAATACTTGGCACAATCTTTCGTTTTGTAACCTCTTTTATATGTTCAATTAAAACCTAACCAGTTATTGCTCACAAGGTACTCTAAACTGATGGCAGTGTGTCAGCCCTTCATGTCATCCTTGTGGCATGTTTCAGTTAGGATTGGAAACTGATTTTTTAAATATCATAAAACCAAAAGAAACGTAAAAAAAAAATTTAAAAAAATCAAACCAACCAACCAAGCAAAACCCCAAACAAGCCACAAATCAAAATCTGCTGTTCTGCTTCTGACCCAAGGGAATGTGCCTTTGCTTTGCTAAGATGCAGAAGTCCCTTCTTTAAAATCGGGTATCTGTCATCTGCCATACCATGATTTTAGGACTTACACATATAAAACAATTATTCAGACTTTTCTGTTGCTATGCATTATAAAGAGATTTTTTTTTTTTTTTAATATTTGCTGTGTATGGGTAAAGATTCAGTTCTTTTAGAAGTAGCTTGGTTTACCCAGTGATACTGAAATGACACATAGATAATGGATAATTAGTTGAATGCTGCCAAAGAACTGCCCAAAGACAGACTCTAAATTCTGTCTTCAGTGAGGGCTTCTACTGCTGGGGAACTTACATATTTTTCCAGTGATGTCAAAATGATTATGCTTAAAAATGGAAGTGATGAAAATATAAATCTTCATACATCTGCCATTTAAATTTTAAGACATAGTATTTCACTGGCTTTCTGACAATATATTGAAGTGGAAAAGTAGGCAATTGAGGGGGTTTTTTTGGGACTCTTTCTACTTTACGTCAGGCATAGACTGCAATCAGTTGAAATTATTTTATTCAACTTTCTATTCATATTTAGTATGTTTGTTTCTATTAATTTGACACTTTCTCAGTTCAAAGAGAGTACAATATTTGCTTCAGCTCTAAGAAAGGGCTTATGGTAGTCTGTATGGGACATTAATTAGGGCATTGGTATGAAACAATGTTTTCAGACTGGGTTAGTGATCAACCTGAACTTAGAGGCATAGGCCTCAAAGATAGAAGTGGTCACAGGATTCACTTCATCATAAAACCCCAAGATTTTTATGGTGTCTGGGCACTTCCATTTTAGATTAATTTTTCAATCTGCTGGGACTATATATCCAGTGGAATGTTAGCTTTTCAATAAAATTTAATTTTATTTCTGTAACCTTATAATCAGAATAGAGGAAAAAAAAATCATCAATCATTATCTCGTCACCATAGCAATCCTAATTGGAAAAGACTTCAAGTTAAAGAAATTCTATCTGTATTAGTATTGGAATTGTTCTTTTACTAATCTGATCTTAAAGCTTTCTGTGATGGTGATTGTGCAACCTGCCTCCTCCAGTGCTTGACTACCAGGGCTTTTTCATCATGTCTAACCAGAATCTTTCTTGTTGCAAACAAAACTAGTTATTTCTTTCTTTTTTAAAAAAAGTAAAGATTATTCTTGCTGCCTTTATGAAGGAAGGTTTTAGTATTAAACACTTCTATCAGGTCCCCTGACTCTTTTCAGAAAGATTAAAACCCAATTTTTCTTTAAAGTTGAGTTGGACCTCTGGTCCTTTCTCATGCTCATCTCTGGATATACTGTCTTTGGTTCCCTAAGATGAATCAATGGGTTTTTTTCAGCAAAAACACTAATCTCCTGTTTTATGTTTGTGCAGGTGATTATTATTTCCCTGAAAATTTGATAGCTTGCCCATATTTCTATTGAATTCCTGATTTATTTGCAATCTACTGCTTTAATTTGTTGAGATTTTGCTTATTAGTTCTAATTTTGAGCTTTAATTTGCTTACTATCCATCTTTACCTGGTGCTATCTGCTGATTTAATATGTATGATCTGTGTTCAAAGGCTATTGCATAGTTAAAGCAATAATCCTACACTTAGGCAAAGACAGAACTCCATACTCCCTGCCCCTCTGAGTTAGCTTTGCTTACTGAGGAGAGACCACTGAGATGTTTTCTTTGGTTTGCCAATTTCTCTGCCATGAAAGGCAGTTCTGGAATTTGAAGCACTTAAAACTGGAAACAAAAATGCCAAGAAACAACAAGGATCATGCTGGCTTTTGAAGAAATATGGAAGAATATCCTTGAGGAGTCCAGAAACATTACAAGTTCATGACCATTTTCAGCTCTCTTATTGTGTGTTCAGCTAATCAGTACAGCTTGAGTCATGAAAGACTGTTTGAATTTTGACCCTGTCATTACCCCTGTAAAGGAAAGAACTTCATAAATCTGAAAGAATTAGCTCAGCTCTCTGACTGACGGCAGAAGTACAAGGAGAAATGTGGTAATAGGATAAGCACTCAATCCTGGACATACTCAGTCCACATCTGAGCATGACACTTGAAAGTTTTGTGCTCAGAGGTGAGTCATGAGAATAATTTTTGGTCCAGAAAGGCTGGCCTGCAAAGAAAGGTCAGAAGACCTGAAGGTGTTCAAGGAGGAATCAGAAGGAAGAAGGCAGACAAACTTCCAGCAAGAAGGAACTGACTGTCAGGAGGAAGACAGCAGAGGCAGGATTTTTCCACCACTGTGGTGAGAAGGGAACAATTTGCCAACTTTATAGTTTGTCAGACTATCTAAGGAGATAAAGCAGTCTGTCTGCCAGGAGAGCTGACATCTCTTCCAGCAAAATGCAGGATTCTCTGACTTGCTCCTGTTACTCTGTACTCCAATACCTGATTTCATTCCCTCTCTTATTCCTGCATGTTTAAAGGCTCTTTCGCAGCTTCTTTTCCTTTTGTAGATGCATATTCGTAATGATTTTATTATTTTCCATCGTGGAAAAATACTTTTTTAAACCTCTAGCCTCATTTAAAAGCAAGCCTGCAATCACTGATTTATATTCTTCAGGAATTAATTTTTCTGATTACCTCCCAAGCAATTTCTACTTTGTGTGCTGTACCAAGTTCCATTCACAGCAAGGCAATACAAACAAGAGGTTCTTTACTCCATCTTTACTCTTGTATAGCATTTGTTAAACCAGCTAGTGTTTTTCTTCTACTATCCTTGGTTCTTGGGTTGCCATTTTATTTCTTTCTCCTCATTTAGTGGCTTATTCCTCCAAGAGGTGGAAAATTTCATCTTTCCTCTAGACATATTTTTCGGGTGGTGGTGTCTGTAGCTTTTATACTGACAGTACACATGCATCTCTGTATGGATCTGTTCTAAGTCTATTAAGTTAAAATCTCTAAGGGTTTTTCTACTAGTACCTTAGACATAAAGTGGACAAAAACAAGCTCAAACTTGATTTTAGTGATATTAGATATGTCAGGTAACTTTTTTTCCAAGCAAATGTTGTGTTCTGTGTTCCGCCCAAACTTCTCTCAGCCGAAGAAGAGCATTGCAGTCATGACTGAAATCCTCCAGTGGAAGATGTATTAGTGTGTGTTCTGCTGAGTATAATGTTACCATTTTCCTCAATCTGCTTAATCACCACATGAATTCATGGTTCTAGTTTCAAGATCAGAGCCAGCTGCTGCAGAAGTGCTTGTTGCAAACCAAGTGGAGAGCTCGTGGCCAAACCTCTCTCACAGAATCACAGAATCAATGGGTTGGAAGAGACCTTCAAGATCACCGAGTCCAATCCATGCCCTAATACCACCTCAAATAAACCATGGCACTGAGTGCCACATCCAGTCTTTTTTTAAACAAATCCAGGGATGGTGACTCTACCACCTCCCCAGGTAGACGATTTCAGAACTTTATCACTCTTTCAGTAAAAAACTTTTCCCTAACATCCAACATAAATTTCCCTTGGTGCAGCTTGAGACTGTGTCCTCTTGTTCTGTCAGTTGTTGCCTGGAAAAAGAGACCAACCCCCACCTCACTACAACCATCTTTCAGGAAGTTGTAGAGAGTGATAAGGTCACCTCTGAGTCTCCTTTTCTCCAGGCTAAACAACCCCAGCTCCCTCAGTTGTTCCTCATAGGGCTTGTATTCCAAGTCCTTCACCAGCCTTGTCACCCTCCTTTGGACACATTCTCTTTGCCCTTCACATAATCAGTTAACTGATAGACTCTCCCAAGGCAGCAGAAACCCACTGATGATATGAAACAACTTGTTACAACAATTTTATGGGATAATTTGAACATTGCATAGCGTGTGCATCTCATGTCGGATGTAGGAAGGATTTGAGCACCTAAAACAAAAGCTGCAGAAGCTGAATTTTCAAGGCGCCTCTATGTACAGTTGGTTGGTGTGTCCCTACTTATTGCTGGCACCAATGTTTCTGCTTGTACACAGGCCTGAACTGCTGTGACCTGAAAGGTGTCACATGTGGCCCCTGCTTAAAGCTGACTTTTTGCATAAATCTCCTGACAGCTGTGACTAGAAGTCATGCTGTGAAAGTGTCTGCCCTGTCAGTGTGGTCAGGTTTGTGGAAGCAGTGGCTTCCACAATGTCTTGCAAGATGTAGGAAGAGGAGCAGAGTGGGCCAAGAAAGGGAGGTGTGAAGCCTTGCATGGCTTGTGATGACCTTTGGCTGTGCAGTGCAAGCAGTGCACCCTTCCTTCATGCAGTTGTGGTCTTGTCATTACAGTGGTATGCTGGATGGTGTGAGGGGAAAATGGGAATACTTGGAATTAAAGAGGAGCATACATCCTGGGAATCCGGACTTCTAGGCTATCTTTAGAGAGGATAGCTATAATCTGAGCAGAAAGGCAAAGTTACATACCTGCTTTTCCTGCTTGCCATTTCCCTCTGGCTACTGGCAGTTACACAAATGGGTGCCCTGAGGTGCCTGACTCTTCCCATGTGCTGCTTGCTGAAAGCCAAAGGCCATATATGTGTTCTGTGCCATGTACTGGCACAGCAGGATTAGGAACTGCTAGTCTGAAGGCATCTGTGTCTGTTATTCCTGGGTCTCCCAAAACATGGCAACATTTCTGAGGATGCTGCAAAGGAGGAGAAACTGAATTGTTCCTGACTGAGGGTCTTCCATTTTGCTGTGCTTTCTAGCTACCTCAACATACTCTTGAGAACTTAGAATTGCTTTGAAATTACAATAATTTGTGGTTGAATCTGAAAGAGCCACTGATGCAGGGTTTGGGGGAGGTGTGAAGAAAGCAGACTCTCTCATCTGCCAACCCTGCAGGATTCAGCCTGCTGGTTCAGTGAGCTCACAAATAGGATAACCATTCATGGAGGGACATTCTTTTAATTTCAGTAAGATACCTCTCTGAAATCTAGGTAAATGATTTAGAAAGATAAGGGTTAACTTGAAATTAAATTTTATTATTTAGCTAAGAGGAAAAAAAAATAACTTTTAATTTTTTTTAAACTATTATTCAAACATAGACATTAGGTTTGTAATTTGGTGACTGCTGGAAAGCCAAAATCCACATTCCCACTAGCTTGTTAATTAGGGATTTATTTTTAGTAAGTGATTAACAAACTTAGTTGAGTCATCATCCACAAGCTGGTCGGTGGGTACATGCTATCACATCCTCACTCGTACACAAACTCCTTCATTTTCAACCCCTCATTGTCAGCTGCCACTGGCCTTGGAGACATGGACTGAGCTGTCAGTCCTCAGGATTTAGTTGCAGAATTTGTGATATTTGGTGTTTCGCTTAACACCTCGATTCCTGCATTGTTGTTGTTATACAAGAATCTCCACCCTCCCTGCAAAAATTAATTCTTGGAATTTTTTTTCCTCTTAAATAAGTAGGTCAGGTTTAGACTATGTACCTTATAGAACAGAGGAAAAAAACAGATAATGCCTCTGTGTTTGCTTTTCAATTTTATTTTAATTGAAGAAGGGAAAAAGTGGGTTTTTGATGCTTGGCATTGGTAGTACTATAAAAATTACTGATGGTTTGTCATCGATAAACTTGATCTGTTTACCTCCCATCCACAGTGGTAGACAATTTACAATGGGTTAACTGCTAAAATGGCTTATTTTAGGTAATACTTCTGTTAATAATAAATACTTGTTTTTTTCAATGCCACTCAAGATTCATCTGTTGTAAACCACTCAAGAGAAACGTTTTGGTATAGCCATGGAGAGACTGTAGTCTGTCTTTAGTAGATAGTTTCTCTTTGTTTAAATGTCCTTCTGAATTGTAGTTGGACATGCTTCACTGGCACTGCATCAGTGCCATGCCCATCCATCCACTTCAGGGGGGATTAACTCTGTGGCAAAGTTCATCAGTCACTTCTGTCATCGTAGCTTGGCATGATTTGTACTAGTCTAATTGGGTCACAATTTCAGCTAATAATGATTGATACAAGCTTTTTATCAGTGTGGGAGGAGGACGTGTGACCTTTTTATCTATTCCTCCACTTTATGAAAAGCTTGTTTTCCAGTTATTAACATCATATGAACATTAAACTTGCTGGGAAAAAAAATAAAAGGGGAGATGGAAATGTGTGTTTCATTAAAATATCTTCATGTCGTCATCTGTTAATGTGAATATAACATTTTAATTCGAAACTGCCAGGTAAATGCTACCCTTCAAATTTCTTTGATGGAAACTGGTAGTCCCTCTGCAACATGCTTACTTAGGTTCAGTTGCAACATGCTCACTTTGGAACTCCCTATTTTAATCTTTTTCCCCCTCAGCATAATTTTTAATTTATTATCCCTCTGTATTTTGTATTGGTGAGGCTGCACTGCAAATCCTGTGTTCAGTTTTGGGTCACTACAAGAAAGACATTGGGATGCTGGAGCACATCCAGAGAAGGGCAGCGGAGCTGGTGAAGGGTCTGGAGAGCAAGTCTTATGAGGAGTGGCTGAGGGAGCTGGGGATGTTTAGCCTGCAGGAAAAGAGAGTTAAGGGAAACCTTTTCAGTCTCTACAACTACCTGACAGGAGATGGTAGCCAGGTGGGGGTCTGTCTCTTCTCCCAGTAACAAGTAACAGCACACAAGGAAATGGTGTCAGGTTGTGCCAGGGAAGGTTTAAACTGGATATTGGAAAAAAATTCTTCACTGAAAGGGTGATCAGGCACTGGAACAGGCTGTCCAGGGAAGTAGAGGAATCACCAACTCTGAAAGTGTTCAGGGGATGTGTGGATAGGGCACTTGGGGACATGGTTTAGTGGTGAACATGGTGCTGGGTTAAGAGGTGGAATTGATGATCTTAGAAGTTTTTTCCAACCTTGATGTTTCTATGAGTTCAGAACTACCAGTATACCAGTGGTTTGCCAGATCCTGGTGTAATTTAGAGTGATTTTTCTCCTGTTGTAAGTAAAGAAAAAAGATACATTTTCTCTTGTGAGGATACCTGGCTCTTGAAGGAGTGCTTTAAAAAAATTCTGTCACTGTAATAGGACATAAAATAAAAGTCAGAGTGTATGGTTTTTATTCAGAAGGGCCACTCTCAGTACAGTCAGCTGTTTCTCCAACTAATGGGATCTCAGGAAAGCACTGATAGCCTTTAAGTTATATGAATACACAGGACAGGAGCCCACTTATTCTAAAACTGCCATGTAATATAAAATTCTCAAAAGCATATTTTACACAAGAAATATTATCTGTGGGGTGCTTCCACTAACCTTTAAGCCTTATAACCTATTTATCCATTGTGTTTTTATAATCCATGGGTGTGGGGTGCCTGTCATCATCTTAAAATATTGCACAAGCCAGTTCTTTCCCTGCACTATTCGCATTTCCATTCTGGTGTGTCTGAATGTCTGCATCATTGTACTATGCGAGTGCATTTTTCATACTTAAAAATAGACTCAATAACCATCTTCCTTCTCTGCCTTTCATTTTACAACTGCAGTAGCAGCTACATTTCCTGTCTCAATAGCACTTATGAAGCAATTAGGCAAATTTAGGACAGATTTTGATACTGAATGCTAGACAGATTTCTCTTTATCCTCGCTAGAACTTGTGCATGGACAGATTATACCCTAATGGCCTAGTTCTTTTTCTGCCCCCACAAGAAGCACTCTTCTCATTTTACACATGGGCCATTTGATTTGGTACAACAAAATGAAATTGATGGATCCTCTAATTGGTCACTTGTAATTAATTAGTATAAAAAATTATTTATCTTTGGCTGTGTTGTATCTTCTGTAGCCTTCAGTGACTACTGCTTGTGGTTATACAGCTGAAGAAAATCATTAGCAGGCAAATTGTGGACCTATGGCAGCAGGTCCAGAAGAGGGCCATAAAGGTGATCAGGAGGCTAGAGCACCTCTCCTGTGAATAAAGGCTGAAAGAGTACAGCCTGGAGAATCTGAGGTCCAACTAGATCTCATTGCAGTCTTCCAGACATGAAGAAAAGGGGGTAGAGTGACTTTTTACATGGGCAAATAGTGATAGGACAATGGGAAACAGTTTTAAACTAAAAGGGAAAAGGTTTAGGTTAGATGCCAGGAAGAAAATCTTTGCTGTGAGGATGGTGAAACACTAGAATGAGTTTCCCACAGAAGCTGTGAATGCTGCATCTGTGGAAGTGTTCAAAGCCAGATTGGGTGGGGCTATGAGCAACCTGGTCTAGCGGGTGGCATCCCTGGCCGTGGGAGTGTGTAGCTGCTTTCTGCTTGTACCGGGGCACCCACTTGTAACCTCACTTGTAACTCCAGCTTCTCTGGAATGCCTTCTCCTGACACTCCTTCACTTGTTGGACTTCTTAATTAAAGAGCTGGTACTATAAGCTCATTTTAGGGGTTTATTACTAAAAATAACAAACAAGGCATCAGTCGCAAGACATGAGATTCTAAGTAACACACCACCAAAATGGTGAATAGTCCCAAGATTCAGGGTTACATCTCTTTTTATAACTTTTTAATCCAATAAGCACTTAAAACGAAACTTTGTTTTGACCTGCTGACCTATCAGCTATAATTCTTCTCTACTGCAATGCAGGGATCTCTTAACCAATGACCTGCCATGTCACGTACCCCTGTGTACTTCTATTATAACATCTAGATTCTTAACTTGAACTATAAAATCACCTTATCATACTTAAAACCCTCCACCATAACACCCAGCACATACTTTTACTTATAACAATAGAAACATAGGTTTGTAATTCTCTTGCTTAAGGACCATAAATCTCTGTCAATTATGCCAGACCAAGTTTCTTCCAGGGTTGTAAATCAAATACACTAGAAGTTTTTCCTTCTCCATTTCCTACAGGAGTGTGAGTTGGAACTAGACCTTTATATTTCCTTCCAAACAAAGTTTTTCTATGATTCTATGAAATTTGAAAGGTTTATGAAAAGTGAAATAAAAAGGTTTGGAAAAAAACCACCCCAAAATAGTTCCAACAGTAACAATTTTTTCTATTTCTGTAAAGTCTCAGTGTTTCAGTTAAGTTGAGGGAGAAAATAAACCTTTTTTTAAATCGGGTAAAGTCAAGAAATCTTACCTAAAACCATTATTAAGTGCATATTAACAAAGCTAAACTTAGAAAAGATAAATAAAAGATAAAAGAGCACCAATTGTACCAGTCCATTGCTATATTTATGGCCATTACAAAATAACAAAAAAAGGTATTCTGATTTATATCAGAATATCCCCCAAAATAAACTCTTAGACCATCCCTTCTCATACTTTCTCCATAATAGCAGTGAATATGAATACATGGGTCCAACACAGCTCAACGTTTCCTGTTATTCCACCTCCCTCTGCTCACACAGAGACACACATCTCCTTTAAAACTGTTGGGAATCATAAGCATGCTATGTGCAGATTTACTGCCATCCTCCTTCAGAAGGAATTCAAACCCATATCTACCACTTTCTCACAAAGACCCATTAAAGCATGAGCGTGGTCCCTGTTCAACTGTATGGGGGAAGTTATGACCTGTTGTCAAAGCTGCCACGTATTACTGAAAAGAGCTTTCTTGCTGAATTGCAGAGGAAAGACATGTAATTTTATAAGGAGCAGTTGTGCAGGAAGGATTCACTGTGCAGAACTGTGCATTTCAAAACTAGTAACAAAAATATCTGCTATAGACATAGGGCTTGAGTCACCTGTGACTGTAAAACACCAGGATGATGTGTATGCAAACATAATTAATCTTAGTCATGGCAAGGGGTTCTTGACTGGAACAGGAAACAATTACTACCATGGTACAAGATATGGGTAATACCTCATTAAATAATTAGAACATTCTGCAAAAAATCTGGACAAAATGTTTAGACTGTTCAAACTGGAACAGCCCAAAAGAATAAGAGAATGAGGGATTCTTGGGGGAAAACTGTTATAACTTCTTTAGCATGAATATTTTCCAATTAGCTTTGAAGCTAGTTATCTTTCTGTTCAAAGAGCAAATGCATGTACAATGTTCATAAAGCATTTAGATTTGAAGGTTTTAAAACAGTTTCTAAACATCCAAAGAGTGAAGCTCTGAGATGACCTACATCAAGGGAGGTTGTGAGGGCAGACAGATTGGGAATACTTGTTGGCTGTGTGCAGCCTCTGTTACTGTGTTTATATAGGGGAAACACGTGTGCATGTACATGAATATACCTATAGGTGTGTATTCCCTGTATGTGGAATACCTGCCCAGCCTTGCTACTGGCTGGACCTGGGGGCACAGAGCTGTGGCAGCCTCACCTCTGTTGGGCCACTGGATCCAACTCTAATAAAGGTCATTAGGAGTTTCACAGAATAAATCCCCTGTTTCTGTGTAGGTCAAGGGCATTGGCAGTGTTTCTCATCTTTCTACGCCCTCATTTAGTGGCACATCATTGCTGTCTCAAAGGGAGTTTTACTACAAGTTTTCAGCTTAATGAAGTGTGTAGGGAATATTCTGTGGGTTTGGTTTATTGGAGCACATGTTCTCTAGATCCTTACTATATAGTATCCTGCAATTGCTGAAATGGGGCTTGATGAACATGGTCTGTTTTTATATTGCGGTGGGTAGATTATACTGACTACATGCCACTGACTGAAAGTGTTTTCCTTCTAAATAGTTGGACTGCTTGAACTTTCTGTGTTGATCTTGTGCATAAGCTCTGGAAAGCAGCACAAAAGAAATGGTTGACTCCTCATCCCCTTGGTACTCATAACAACATTATGTTCTTAGACTCAGCTGCTTTATTGCCATATATCAGCAGTAGAGGACAAAGTTCTCTCCCACTGGAGTACAGAGAACACTCCTGTTCATACACAGCAGCATGATCTTCCTCCTGCAGAACGCCATTCTTGATGCACATTCAACTCTGTGAGCTATTATATGCTCAGATCTTTTTATTTCCCCATGCAAGACTAACAAGTTGGTTTTCAACTTTTTATTATTATTATTATTTAATTTGGTGGGTTTCATTGTTCTGAAATGTATAAAGGTTTTTCATTTCATCTTAGTAAATTTCATCCTGTTTTCTCCAGTGTATTTCTCGCATTTACCATTGTTGAGAATACTACAACGGCATTTGTGTATCTTGGTTCCCCTCTGATCTGCTATCTGCAAGTGTAATAGTTTCATATTATTTCATCATTCAGTCCATAAGATTATTAGGCTGCTTACAAAATATTGTAGAGATGGTGTCAGAAACCTTGTTAAAAATGAGATGTGTCACTCCCCTTGTTTTTCGTTCAGATACAAAGATTGTTTTCTGTCAAAAATTATGATCTGACTGGTTTAGCATGATTTGCCCTTTATGTTTATGATGGAGTCAGCAGTGAAAAAGAAATTGAAAACAGTTATGCACTAAAATTGTGTCCTTCAACATCTGTCTGAATTTTTGTAAATCAAAATTGCCTTTAGCCATGCTTCTTATATGATGTCTCAATGCATCTCAAAGCACTGGTGTTAATGTCATATATTTAGGTGTATAAGATATAAAATCCAAACCAAGCTAAACAAAGACTTGTAGAAGAAAATGTTTAACCATTTTCAAAATGAAATGACGAAGTCACTTGTAATAGACTCTTTATATTAAGAAGGGTTAAAGTAAATAATTTCACAGGAATTCTTTAATTTTGAGAGAAGTTTGTCTTCTGCCAATACAAAAGATAAAAAATTTTCAGAACTTCCCCTGTGGAATTTTCAGATATTGTGAAACTTGAAGTTTAAGAGGTATTTGACAGGGTTTTTACCTGATCTGTAGTAGAATAATGTTAAAATATACTTCTCTATTACAGGATTAATATACTTCTATATTACATGATTCAGAAATTGAATTACACTATATTTTTCATATTATATTACTCTTGAAAATTATGTCACTCTAATATTTCCTTGGACATGTCTTTATTGAGACATCATGGAGCAGATCCACAACATTTTTGTAAGGCTTAGAGCATTTTCCTTTTTAGTTTTTATTTAGGTTTAAAAATAAACAAGCCACCACAGATATCTTCACAAATAACAACAGTGATGTCTGAAATAAAATTTTCTACTCAGTCTCCCTGCTGCATTAAACACACTGTCCAGGATTCAGAATTTCTGTCTGCATTCTCAGCATCCTGCGTTCACTGCGGTGTAGCTTTCAATATTTTCACGTTGCTCAAAATCTGTGTGACTTTATTCACACGGTGCTGAGCCTGAGCTAATATACCCTGCTGGGGGACTTAGCTGCAGCACAGAGCTCTGGCAGAAAATCTCCTGGTATTGTAAGAATGACTTGTTAAACTCTATACATGTTGTTGACATAGCAGCAGCGTTTTGAAGCACTGACTAATGCTTCCACAGCTGTAGGTAGTATCAGGCACTCGGTTATTATTAGGAAAGTTGCCAACTCGTTGGGAATGTTTGTGTGCACAGTGCCTTTAGCCGAAGGTAGTCTTTGTTGTTAGGCACCAGTGTTGTTAGAAAGGGTCCTAAAAGTTCTTAAATCTTGCATTACTGTAACCCCAGCTGACTGTGGAAGCTAATAGCATTGGCAAAAAGCTCCTTAGAAATTATAAGCAACACCCATATGCCAGCGTTTGTTGCTAAGTGAAATAAATTGTTACTAGCACCGCCAAGTTGCTGGAACAGCTCGTAACAGCTGTGAACCCCAAAGTCGGTGATTAATGTCAGCTCCAAGCACTGCCGGCTGCCTGACAGAGCTTGTAACAGCCAGGAATGCTGAACGGCAGGGCTCCTGACAGCTGCGAGCACTGCTGGCTTCCCAGCCATAAATGTAACAGCCACGCATCCTGAAATGCAGGATTCACAGCATCTTCCCTTTTGCCCATTTCTGCTTGGCTCTGGTCAAATCTAATTGCTAAGATGAAACCTGAGGAATTTCAGAATGTCCATATAGTTATTTTTGCTGGTAAACTCCATTATGAGAATTTTTTTTTTTTTTAATCCTTGCATTTTCAAGAAAGAAGGGGGCTGGATTCTGAGCATGGCCATACTCTCTATTTGTTGCCAGGGGGTGGGGATGGACTTTTACAGAACCACTTATAAAATTTTTATCCTGAGAGCAATTCCATGCTATGTCCTATCTCATTATAATTGAAAGCTGCCCAAGGACTAGAGATTTAGCTTTAACTAAGTATTGCCAGAGTTGCCTCACTGTGCCAGCAAGTTGCACCCTCTGCTTGTTGTCTGCTTGGGAAGCTGCAGTGAGTATGGGAAGAATTAGTAATGAACCATAAATCTTTAAAGACTTCAATCTTAATGCATGTAAAACATCAGTGGACAGGCCATTTGTCCCACAGTATTTTATATATCACGCTGCTACACAGGTGTCCTGAGGCATGCATATCATAAAATGGTTCAGGTTGGAAAAGACCTTTTCATCAAGTGCAACTGTTATCCCAGCACCTCCAGGTTCACCACTAAACCATGTCCAGTAATGAAAACACCCCTGATGTTGCCAACGGGATACACAAAATTACTAATTGATCTAGGATTTTAACAGTTGAAAACTCAGTATTTACCCATGAATGTCTACCTTTTTTTTGGTAGAAGGAATACTTCCACTGCCTCAATTGTGTTACTAATCCTTGGGCTGCTAAGCAGCTGCACACAGATCTTGCAATCCTGACCTTCTTATCAAATACACAGAGTAAGATAACAAATACTCTGTATTGCTCAGGCAGTTAAAATGTGCCAGTCATGAGCTTCTGTGAACTTTTACTAAGCCAATAGTTTATTGACTCTGTTTTCTAAGCAAGAACTATGCAGCATAAAATTAAATATGAAAGAAACAGATTAAGAATAAAGTGGAAGAGCTGGTTCTTCAAGTAAATTATGCTTAATCTGTGCATCTCTTTGCTGTGGATTACTATGCAGGCCAAAAATTGCACCTTTAAAAATTAGCTGAACTAGATAAATTCATGGAAGGGGAAAAAAACCAAAAAGTGTGAGGAATATTAAATCCAAAAGCAACAGAAATACCCAAATAAATATATGAGCTGCAAATTTCTGGAGGTTGGAGGTTTCCTTTGCGGATGTCTCTAGCAGCAGCTGAGAGCAGAAGTCTAAGAGCACAGAGACCTAGGAGAGAGCAGACACAGAGATGAAGGAAACAACAGTGTGTATCTTTGTTTTGACCAGGTGTGGCCATGGCCCTGACGTGCCAAGCTTTTTCAAATTGGAGCATGTATCTTGGGCACAGTGGATCCCTGCATAGGTGTTTGCCTTCCTTTGTGAATAACCTGATTGAATTAATTTGAAGGAACAAATTTGAATGTTGTGTGGATTTTTCCCATTCATCTCCTCAGACTGTCAGCTCTCAAGCCTTCGTGAAGAGGAGTGAAGCGATAACAAATTTATGGCTGATTATCTTAAGTGAAATCTAAAGCTACTCTCTTATCCGCAGCTCTTAGATGCATGGCAGCTTCTGAGTGCAGAAGCAATGAGAGAACTGCATTTGTGGGATTTGTGAATTTGCATTTGTGAAATCCTGTGTTGGAATTATGTGACTCAAGTAACACTGTTTTTCAATGCCAGCCATTTAAATAATGAGACAGTAAGCTGGCTACCTGAACCTGGAAATACTGCACAGTAACTGCATATACAGAGCGCAAACAATCAAGGCTGTACACTGTTGGTGCTGGTTCGGATTTAGTGAAGGTATTTTCTGTATAACTCTGTGTGAATAATAGGGCTAGGAGGCATCATTCTGATGGAATAATGTGTTTGCTCTACTCTCAATTGGTTGTCAGAGAGGAAAATAGAGGTATATACCGTCCGTATTCTGTTTTAGAGTTTTAACTTCCAACTGCACTTTGGTCGTTCTTAAAAGGCATCTTTATGACTTTTATGATTTTTTATTTCACTGGTGGCATTTTTCACTTTTAATTTTTTTTAATCAAGAATATTTTGAGAAGATGACAAACAAGCATGCATGTTAGCATTTAAAATATATTATTTCATATTTTGACCACAGAGGTTGATAATGGGGCCAATAACTGTGTAACATCTTCAGTAATCACTTGGATGATGGGGTAGGGCAGACACTCATCAGATCTGCAGGTGTGAAAAAAACAGGATGAATTGTTGGTACACCAGACGTACCACTGGGTTATGCTGCGATTCTGTGGCATGTCAGAACGCTGGAGACCTTGGCCAGCAGGACTCTTTAGAATCCAAGCAAAGGGAAATGCCTAGTCCTGCCCTTGAGGAGGAAGAAACCCCAGGTACTCACCTATACAGGCTGGGTGGTGTTTGGCTGGAAAGCCGCTTTCCAGTAAAGGCCCTGGTGAGCACCTAGTGGAACATGAGCTAGCAAAGTGCCTTTTACTGGCAGCCAGGAGCAGCCAGGTTGCACTAGGGAAAATGTTACCACTAGATCAAGGGAGGTGAGTGAGTCTTCTCCACTGCACAACCCTGACTAGAGCATATCTGCAGTCTGTCCACATCTGGGGTCCCCAAAAGAAGGGAGACATGGACCTACTGGAGCAAGTCCAGCAAAGACCTCTGCAAAGATGAAGGTACTTGGGCACCTATCGTATGAGGAGACCCTGAGAGAGTTGTGATTGTTTAGCCTGAAGAAGAGAAGGCTCAGAATCTTCCCAAGAATGCCCAGCAGCCATGACTCACGCACTCATAACAGGCCCTCGTTACGAATCCCAGTCGTGCTCTGCAGCAGCAGCTTCAGCCTCTGTTAACACCAGGTTTGGGTGGCAGCCATGAGGGCAGAGGTGCTTGCCTTAGCTCTGTGCTCAAACAGAGACAGGAGTCCCTCTGGTGTCTGCTCCTTCTCTTATCAGTGGTGAGATGGTGGCCAGGGAAAGAGGGATCGCTGCAGAGGGAGGCAAGGAACAGATCAACCAGGACAGGCACCACTTTCTCCAGCTTTTTGAGTTGCTGGCTGTTTGTTCTACTGCCACCTTGGTACCCCATCTTCTCCAGGGAAGAGCTTCTGGTTCTTGCCTCTACTGAGCAGCACAGGAGGAGGTGAGTTGAGGTCATGCCACAGATAGAGGAATGGCTATTTTGTGCCTTTGAATACAAAGTCCCAAGCAGGAGGCAGATACTGGGTGTTGCAGGAGAAAAGGGAGAGGTAAGAAGACATGGGGAAAATAGGGTGCACATCTGTTCCCAGCCACCCCCCAAAAAACTGAAGTGGCCTCTCACTCTTTGATAGTTGCTGTGAAGCAGTGCTGTACCTTTCTGAAATAAGCATCCAGAACCATAAATACCCAGAATCTGTAATACTCCTTTTGGAGATATTGTCCTTCCCTGACACTTCCTGACCTTCTAGCAACTGCACTGACCTGCTGGCTCAGAACTTGAATAAATGCATGGTTTTACTGGCAGTGAGAGACAGAAGCTCTCAACACAGGAAGATTATGTGTATCAATCTTTATGTTCTTTATGCTTATGAGTTCTCAATAATATCAATAAGTAGCACCATCAAAATTTCTGAATTATTGTATAGTCTTTGTGAATACAGAAAAAATCCTTCCCATCAGCAATGGGATGTTCCATTTATACTTGATCAGTAACTTTAAAATAGGCATCTAGCACAAAAGAACTTGAGACAACTATGATTTGAATGACATCCTGACACCAACATATTTTATAGTCAGTTTAGGACTGAGAGTATAATATTTCAATTTTTTTTTCCCCAGATCCACTAATTCAAAACACTTCCTGTTCATATGTTTTTTATGTTTTTACTCTGTTTTGCTTCTTTGGTTGACTCCTACTGTTTTTGGTGGCTCCAACTATTGCCAGGGAAACTTCTTAAGTCTGGTGCACCATTTTGTGCAAAGAACAGTGAGAAAGCCTTCTACCCATCTGCCTCTCTTCCATATTTGGCTGGCTGTTATGGGGCATAATGGTTTCTGAATCCCTGAATAAAAAATTGCTGGGTTTGTTTGCAGTATCTGTCCAGCATCCTTTTCCCCTCAATTTTACCCTATTGTTTCTGCAAAGCCTTGCAGTTCACTTTAGAAAAGGTTAGGTTAAAGTTGTTGTCTCTTCTCTTTGATTTAGTTATTTAAAGTACATTTCTTGTTGTATTTCAACTGTGTTGCACTTATCTTTTGGTCAAGCAGGACACGCAGAAAACGAAGAGCAGAGAGTGAATGTTTTACCTCCATGGCTGACTGTGAGAGCTCAAGTGCCAGGCAGCAGCTGGGGTATAGCAGGGACTTGGTCCAACTGCAGCCTTGGTTGTGTGGATGTTTGTCCAAAATCTTGAAAGGAGCAGTTGAAAGTCTGTGGGCATTGTTTTGTTTGGTTATGGCTTGAGGTTTAAGGCGAATGAGATTGTTGGTCATAGAAGGATGTTATATTGGCATGGCATGGGATGACAGTACATGCTTAATGACACTGCAAAAAATCACTGGCTCAAATGGCAACTCTTATTCAACAAAGCAAACTACTACCCCATAAGTTGCTTTGGATAGTTTGTGTAGAAGTGGAAGTATTATGCTATGATGAAATATGTGGTAAGAACAAGGTTAAGACTGTTTTGAGACACCTGACTTGAACCTCCAAGTACATTTAAGGTTGAGAGAAATTACAGTGAAAATTCAGTTATCTAAAATCTTAGCACTATGTTAAGAATTTTTACAGATAGTGAAGATATGGAGCCACTTGAAAATTCTGTGATATCTGTATTTTTTCTTTACTGCGATTTCTGAAGAATTAAGGCACTGTCAGATTTACTAACCATTTTGTTTAACCTTTTAAAGAGATAAAATACCTAAAATTACTCAGGGGTTCGGAGGCCAAAGTATCTTCCAGGTGGCTCACTGCTTTCTCACATGCTTAAATAGGTCTGATAATTGTTGTGAGATTCATTCGACCAAGTGCAATGTAGGTGGCTGCATCTGATACAGTCACTGTAGTCTCCC
Source organism: Monarcha castaneiventris obscurior (assembly GCA_026261815.1). Classification (NCBI taxonomy): domain Eukaryota; kingdom Metazoa; phylum Chordata; class Aves; order Passeriformes; family Monarchidae; genus Monarcha; species Monarcha castaneiventris. The sequence goes on from JAMPIT010000388.1 coordinate 8,210,559, forward strand.
ACTGGTGCCTACAGTAGTTAGCAGCAGATGCTTCTAGAGAGTGATTCATCTCATCTTAAGGTTTACCCTAGGCAAGTCAATATAAGTTATGATGTACCAATATAAATCACATCAAATTTGAAGTTTTACAGTTCTTTAAATATACTGGGACGTAAAATTTCTCATGTAAACTTAAGAAAAGTCTTAGAAAACATATGCTATCCTCTACTTTGAGTCTGTGATGCCCACACAGGTTTTTCTGTGGCTGCAGACCTCTGAAGTGAGTTCATTGAACATGTGGACATGTAACCATGCATGGCTACATGCTTGTGTTTGCATGTATAAGCCCAAGTAGTCACAAAGCCAACCTTTCAGCAGATTATTAAAATAAGGCCAAGATTGCTTTTCTTCACTTCATTTGTCCATGCTGGCTGTCCATGTTTTGGCCTGTTCATCTCTTTTTTTTTCTTTTTTTTTCCCTTACAATGTGTGTTTCTGTGCTATGAACAGAACCTCTCCTCTTCTCCATCAGTCTCATGGTGTCTTATGCAGTTCTTGCTGTTGCTAATTTCCTGACAGGGTTTCCTTCCTGTTTTTATCTAAAGAACTTTGTTTCGGAATGGGTCAAGAGGTTGTGTTCAAGCTGATTGCCTTCTCCTCACTCCTTATCTGTACTCTGGGCCATGCTTTTCTGCTCAGAGTAATCTGAATTTTTCTATAAGGGGAAAATCAGGAGTCGAGGAAGCTGGAGGATAAATAAACTATTGGCATGTAGAAACAAAAGCTGTCAATTCCAGTAATTTATGGATAGTAAACTGGATTAATCTGATGCTAAAAAAATTAAGAAAAGAAAAAAAGTGAAGAATGCCCTATTCATTTCTAGTGTTTTCTGTGAACTAGCTGCAAAGGCACTGTACACATATTAGGAAAAGTATCTTCAGTTTTACTACAGCTCTGTCAGAGAGGTAGTCTATCACTTGTGGTTTATTGGATAAGCGTAAAAATGTACCTGGAGTTGTCTCAAAGATGTACTTCTGTTTAGTAGTTATATTTAAAGGAGGAAAAATAAATTCAATGCTCATTTAAGAAACTTAGCTGGTCAACTTCAGAGAATTTTAGAATAACGTGCTCATAAAAAAGACAGTGAACACAATGAATCTTCTTTTGTTTTTCACCCAGATGCACAGTTGGTTGTTAGTGCATCTCTTGATACACATCTTCTTGATAAAGCTGACATTAGTTTAACTGCAGGAGGTACTTCAAAATTCATAGTGAAACTATATTAGTATAAAATAAAGTATAATTCCTCAGGAAAAGCAATACAGATCACCAATTTAATTTCTGACATCTCCAGCTGAATATGAACAGTTTTTATTTTCAGATCAGGAATTGTACCAGTCACCTGTTACAGATGCTTTTCATTTTCCCTGCTGTCTGTACCATCATGAGTTTGTCCCATGCAGAGGTAGTAAAAATAGCAGACAAGTTCACATTTATCAGGAATATGTCCAAGACCAGTGTTTGAAAAGGGCCAAAATAACTCAGTAGTACCCAAAATAACAGAAGCCCATGTCAGAAAACAGTTGAGACCCAGTAGACGAAAGCCATAAGGTATGTGGTCAAAAAAACCAACCAACCAACCAACGAAACCCTCCCCACACAAATATTACAACAACTTGGTCAGAAATATTGTATAAAATAAATGGAAATTGAGAAAACACTGGGTCACAAATAAGAGAGCTGAGAAGAGGCAAGTGACTTCAATAATTAAAACTTAATCACTGCACGTAGAAGGAAGTAATAAATAATGAAATACATGAGATTGAATTAGAAGAGATGATACTTTAAGTAGGTTCCAAAACTAATAAACAGTACCAAACTCTAATGCATGCCTGACTTTTCATATATGAGTTCCTTCTCTCAAATCAATAAAACTATTGAAATATTTAAAATTAAACTATATTCTCAAGCACTTTCCTGGCTCCGTGACAAAGACTGAGCACAAAGCTATTCCTTGCATGTGAAAAATTAGGGCTACATTGCCTTTAGTACTGCATATGGATATGGAGTGATGCAGTTCAGTTTCTATCTCACCTGGATGGATGTAAGTTATGGAAAATATTGTAAGAAGAGCAGGTGGATAAGGCCTATTTTCAGGAATAGATGGGATCGTAGTGAGCAGTTTTATGGACTAAGTGACAAAAAAGATAATGAGGTTTAGAGAAAACATTCAGCTTTCAGCCTGCAGGAAGTAGGGCGATGGCAGCAACTAAGGAAAAATGGCTGAGAGATCTAATTGAAGTGTGCATAATCTTAAATGGTGTAGATAATGTTAATGCTTTGTACCCAGCATGCATTCAAAGACCAGGGGCAAGTACTGTACTTAAAATCAAATGCAGGCATAAAGAAACATTTATTAAATTAACAGTAGCTGCTGAAGTGACCTGCAAGGCATAGGTATTGAGAAAAACACATTGAGGGTTCCTGGGGCAACAATTAGCTTATGTCCTGCAGCCATCGGCACTGGAAGGAAACATTCCTGGCTTCTTCCACTTCCTCGGTGACACTAGAGAGGGGAATTTTGTTCTATAACTGTTCTTGAACCAAGACTGTTTGACATTTTTTATTTCATAAAAATAGATTATAATGCCTCAATAGATTTTTTTACAACCTCTTAAAGATTAAAAAACACAGAATGCAGCTTTAAGTTGACAGTTTTATGATTTAGGTTGTCTGAATATATCTGCATGAGCATTTCCTAGCTGCATATATTGCTGAAAGGTTTTGTACACGTAGATTCCTATCCAGAGCATCATGTTTAAATCTGTGATGACCACAGATTAAGAAAGTATGCATAAAATATGCACGATCATGGTTATTTCTTAGAGGAGGATCAACAACATATTTGATATTTTAATGCCAAATATATTCTAATCATAAATGTGATTGACATTTCTGCTGAAGGTTTTTAGTGGCAGTGTAACCCAAGTTGCCCTTGCTGCTGGGCAAGCAGTATTTATTTTGCTGGCAACGTCTATTGGCAAAGAAAGTTCCCTGAATTTTTACCAGATTTTTTTTTTTTTTTTTGCAACATCTCCCCTCCAGCAAGCCTTTGAATTCTGTAGCATAGCCCTTCTTTACCCAGTATTAGAGAAGGTACAAGTGACTGATGTCAGACTACTTTCTAAGCACTTCTGGTGGGGTGTAACTGCAGCATGCAGTGCTGAGGTACCAGAAAAGTTACAGAGCTGAAAGAAAAGGCAAATTAGCCCAGGCTGAGTACAGAATTAGTGATGGGGTATTGCTCCCAGGACCCGATAAGTCACCCCTGAGCTGTGCTTTCCATCTAGAATAAACAGTGTCTTTGTGTATTACTACATTGCATAGTGAGCATGTCACCTGTTTTAGCCTGAAAAAATCTGGGATTTCATGCTTAGATTTGAAATCAGAGAATGAAGAAATAAATCATTAACTCACAACTTTTGTAAAGATTTCAGTGAATCTTGAGCTAACATGAATTGCCTTGTTTCTTAAGGTGTTGTATTCCAGTAAAATAAATAAAAGATGGAAAGAACTGAATTGGGACTGTATTGGAGTGTCCACTCCACAGAAGAACTGGGAAATTTTGATCTTAAACTCACCAATGGTCCTGCTCCTGATTTCCAGTAGAGTGCAGGGTTCATATGCTCCCAAGAACAATATTGCACATCTAAGGTATCTTTATACTAGGGAGGTTTTTCCCCTTCTTTTCATCATTTGGAGGTAGAAGAAAAAGTAATAAAACAGATATTTAAAGACCAAATGTAGACAGAACAGCTATAACTTTAGCATGTGTTAGCTGGATGAAATCTAACAAACAAACAATACTAATAGAATGATAATAGTTTTGGGCAGCCAGCCAGGAACACGCTGTTGTGAATAAGTCTGGAAATAATTTTTTTAAAATGAATTATAGCAATATTGCCTGTTTTATCAAAGGTGAAATATTTTGTGAGGTTGTTGGTTTCCACTAGATTTTGAGGATAATCTGTTACAGACAAGAAACAAGGAAATGGGGTACCAAGAGTATGAATGTAGGAAACTTCCCTTGGTTTGGGATAAACAATAATGCTGTGACTGAAGGAGAACAGGGATTTGAAACTGAATTCTGATATAATCCAGGCCAGTTGCCAAATGCTAAGCAACTGAGTGTGACAGACAAAAATACACAGCCCTATTTCGCAATGCAGTTCCATTTTTGAAAATGCTCAAAAGATTTTGTCTCTTATTCTCTTTGGAAATTGAAACAAAAATTTGCAGCAACTTCAGTAGATCTGACATTTAATTTTAATGCTCTGTTCGACCTGTAGCAATAAGCATAATACGTGTTAGGTGCACATTTTTTGTATTCAATATAGATCTTAAAATAGTTTCTGAAGTGTAGAAAAAGGAAGTGATTTTGTTAGACTCCGATAGACCTTTTCAAATGAATGGTCAGAAAAATTATGCAGTGGAAACAGAATGGCAATTGTTTATTTTCCATTAATAGTGAAAGAATCAAGCCTTATGATAAATTTTTAATTTTGGATGGGATCATCTGTTGGAGATGATTCTGCCTCATGTTCACCTAACTACCTTCTAAAACTCTAAACCCTAAAGTCTCTATTAACTTTACTCATTGCACTGTTGACCATTGAATTGAAGGACATTTTCCATAACTCCATCATATACTTCCTTGGCACGTCTCAGAAGTCATGTCATAGGTTGTGAGTATTTATTAGAACTTAAAATGGATCCCATTTCTTAGGCATGAATTTGATATGTAACTATGTTTTACTCTGAACACTAATAACTACTCTGTTTTCTGTTCACCAAAAATGTTGTTCTAAGAATTCTTTTAACTTATTTTTTTCCATAAAGTTCATAAATGTAGGCTCTTGCTGATGTGATGATGCATGGAATTTAATAATCTAGGTTGAGAGGCAGGAGAAGCAGTAATGCTAATATCTATGTTGTTTTCTTCCTTTATTTTTTTGCAGCAGATCTGCAACAATTTTCAGCTACTGTTTATCCTTTCCATGACTTGAAGACCAAAAACCAACCATCAGCTGAGAATGAATTCATAGAATCATAGAATGGCTTGAGTTGGAAGGGACCCTAAAGATCATCTAGTTTCAAACCCCCCTGCCATGGGTAGGGACACCTTCTACTAGATCAACTTGCTCCAAGCCTCATTCAGCCTGGACTTGAACACTTCCAGGGATGGGGCATCCACACCTTGTCTGGGCAACCTGTTCCAGTGCTTCATCATCTTCACAGTAAAAAATGTCATCCTCATACCTAATCTTTCAATTTAAAGCCATTCCCCCTTGTCCTGTCAGTCCATGTCCTTGTAAAAAATCCCTCTCCATCTCTCTTGTAGTCCTTTTTAGGTACTGGAAAGTGCTTCAAGATCTTTCCAGAGTCATCTTTTTCTCCAGGCTAAACAGCCCCAATCCTCTTACCCTTGTCTTCTTGGGAAGGTGCTCCAGCCCCCTGATCATGTTTGTGGTCCTCCTCTCTGGATTCACTCCAGCAGGTCCACATCCGTCTTACATTGGGGGCCTCAGAGCTTCAATCACTATTCCTCATCCTAAACCACAAACTTTATGGGATTAAAAAAGTTTAACATCAAAAGACCAAACTTTATAATCTGCTCTGACTTCTTGAATTCAGACATCTATGAGTCCTACCAAATTACGTTGGGAGTAGTTTGGGCTGCCCAAGAAGGCAACAAGAGTAAATGCTCCTTTTCCATTAACCTGCAGGCACACATCTTTCAGCTGAAGTACTTCTCATACGGATTTTATCTAAACCAGTTTCTGTCCTCAAAAATACTGATTTGTTCAGTAGCCAGAATTGCTTCCTAAAATTTCTCCAGAGCAAAATGCAGCTGAACATCAGTCGTATTGTGATTGGATTAATTCACTGGAATGCCATGAGCATTGAGGCAGGTGCCTTCCAACCTTGAGACCAGCTGGAAGTCCTTTTTCTGTAAGCTCCCAGGTGCCAAAAGGCAGTCAGTGAAAGCAATTTCAGACACAGAATTAATGAAGGCAACAGCAGATGATATTGGGCAGCAGTGTTTGGCAAAACATCTGATTTCAAGAGGAACAGTAGTTTTAATCACGTGGGTAATGTGTTATGGGTGATGAAAGGGATGTTCATTCACAAGATCAATTCTTGTCCAGTGAGTTTAATACAATGTGTATCTTCATGTTCCCATTTGGATGAGGCATCCTGTCCATGTACCAACTAGTGAGACATCATAGATATTCTCCCAGACTTCTATTTTGTTCTTGTAGCTGGCATAATGAAAGCCCTTACAGAATTATCAGACCATTTTTTAATTATGAGTTATATTTGTTACAACAATGAAGTTCGTCCAGTCCCATAAAATCTTCTGAATGGTGGAGTCTCCAGAGCTTTCATTCAAGTAATTATTTAAGACTATTGTATTACAGGTTAAAATGTAACTGATTTACCACTGCTGGAAAAGCATAATTTCTTGTTAATATTTTCTTCTTTAGTCAACGTATGTTATGTCTTCTTTATGTCAACTTATTACCTGTACTGTTTGGAGATCAGGATTAGGGCATAGCTAGGAGGGAATATTGCCACTACAATTTCCAAGTCCGGTTCAGAACCTACTTCTTTGCTGTCTGTATCTAGACACTCATCACCAACAGTCGTACAGGTAAATTGTCAAGAAATATTGTCTTTGTTACTGTGCATTGCTTTCACCTGCTTTGAAGAACTGTGCAAGGAACTGTCAATGAAATTGCTGCACTTAGCTTCCTATGTTGGCATATTTCCCAAATATATAGGGGCTTGTAACCATCTTTGCAATGTTACTTCCACATGCCTTTCCTCTAAGTCATCCATCAAAGCTGATTAGATGACACATTTTGTGCATTGAGGTGGGAAAAGGCAGTCTAATATATCCGTTTTCTTATTATACATGCTATCATGTATTTAAGGTTCTCTTTAATATTCTTCTAGAATAAATATTTTTTTTCTTATTTTAAGTACTGCTATGATATTAAAATTTATTCATAACTTCACTAGTGGCAAGATCAGGTTCAGTGGTAGCTTGCACATCTGGATAAGTTAGCTTGTATAGTAAGGTTATTGTGAATTAACATTTAACCTAAATATTTATATTTTATAATTACCATTCCATTAAAAATGCAGTTTGTTATGCTTCAATCTGTTCTCTGTCTCTGGGCTAAGAGTGTATTGTTTCACTTGTTCATCTAATGCTGTCTCAAGAGTTTCAGTAGGCAAATCTTTTAACTCTTCATTATTGATTAGTTTCCATTCTGGTCCTTCTAGCTCCTGGGACCATCAAGTCATCACATGCTTGCACTTGAGTATCATTATTGTTGGCACAGGCTTGTCAAAGCATTAGAGCTCCTGGCAAGGCACACAAAGGAGTGGTGTGTGGTGTCACAAGTACACATTGCTGCAAATTATCATCTGCCTGAGTTTTGTCCTTGTTATTTTCCTGTGACCAGGTTCTGTGTGTGCAATCCTGTACCATTGTAAAGAGTATTTTCCGTGCAACTTTCGGACATTCTGCCCCTTTTTTGGAAAGAATTATTTGCATTTTCCTTTTTTTGCAGAAAATATTGCTTCCTGTCTAAGCATACATGGCATGCAATCTTTAGTTATGATGATAAATGTTAGCACCAATCAGTTGAATCAGCAGTTTATATCCTGTTTAGCAGTGCTGATTTATCAGCGTTATTTAGCTTTCTAGAAAAGGTGCAGGAATTAAAGGTGATATCTGCCATATATAAAACCCTCTCCATCAGAGCTAGTTTTGCAGCAAGAGGGGCACATTTAAATTTCTAGCAGTCATTAATAAAATACTTGTAAAAGCCTAGTGCACAAACCTAGGAAAACTAAGCTAACCTCTCTGGTGCTCAACAAGCTGATTTCCCCAATTTGCAAATATGAATCTGTTCTCTTAGCAGATGACATTTTATTCAAGGGAGGTTACCCTTGTTACCTGAAAGCACCTTCTTTTCCTTTTCTTTTTCCCCTCCATTGTATCATACTCCAAGAACACAGTGTGTAGAAATTCAACTCCAAATAGCCACTTCTTTTCCCCCCACCCTCTTCGGCAGGAGCGGGACAAAGGCAGAGACATGGGTTGAGATAAAAATTTACTGAAAGCAAACAAAAGCAACTAAGAAATGCCCAGTAACAGCAGCAATATCAATAACAAAAGGATACAAGAAGAGAGGATACTTTGCACACAAAAAGGTGTTCAGCACCTCAACATAGTTCTGCATGGCTGCTGGGAAAAGACAAGATGGCGGCCACTCCCACACAGCGCCATGCGGTTCCCCCAGACAGAGACAGGATGGCTTGGGCTTCCCATCCCTGAGCCAGAAACAGAAAAACAATGGACAACCCCCAAAAGCTAGATTGTCCACGTTGAGCCACACTTCTGCTTCAGGCGCTGGACTCGATTCTGTGCAGCCGCTGCTGGCACTGGCGTCGCTGTTTTTGACTGCTCCACCCAGCTCTGCCAGGGTCCTTTCGGCTTGGGTCAGACTCAGCTGGGCTCTACACATTCGGACCTACATAACTTTGCTAAGGATTTCTGTTACTTCAGCTGATACAGTTTGTTTAAATAAATGTGACTCCTAACCAGACCTGTTGCGTTAGGTGAAGGTGACTGTGTTTACCCAGGAACAGTTCTGCTCTTCTATTTTTCCCAGACTTCTGTACCCTACTACAGTGAAAAAAATTAGACACAAATGCCTCCTAGAGATAATAAAACAACTGAACAGCAGAAAACTACTTGTCATTTCTGATGGCTTCCTTTCTCTCTGAAGTACATGGGACAACAGTGTGGCTTCATTCAGCCTTCCAGCTTCCAACTTCTGGACTCATATATGGGATAGATACACTCTGTATATGGTGTTGTTTCCTTCCCAAATTTTGTTTCAGCTTTCTAATAATATCCATACTTTCTTACATAACTCTCAGTCTTTCCCATTGATTTCATTAGTGCTGCATCCCATTTTCTTAAATGAATAGTAGCGCTTATCCTCTTAGCACTCCTGTACTGAATTTCTTTATGGGAATGCACCATTACTTCCTTAAACCAAAGCACCTGAAAGCACTTCAGACTGATGTTTCTTGTTTAATCTATCACACCTCCTTTAAACTTAATATAGTGTTATGAAGATACCTTTTACTCCCCTTCTGCAGAACTGTTCCTTTCAACACTTTGAACTTTCTTTTTCTTTCATCTCACTATCTAGTGTTGATGACAAAATTTCCATGAAAATGTGTGGATTTTCAACTAAATTAACGTTTTCAAAAAATATCATCCTTCTTGGGAAAATTTAATTCATCAACACATATGCCTGACCCCAAAACTTCCTTAATAAAATCCTTCCGTATATGTTTCAGTTTTTCAGCAGTCCACCAAAGTCTATCCAATACCCTGGTTTGTTTGTTTCTCATTTTTGTACTATAGTTAATAGTTTATAGTCCTTACTTGAATGGTAAATTTAATCTTATTTTCTATTTCAAAGTTTTATGCCATTTCATTTCAGAAATTCCCATCTGAGTCATAGCTTATTTTTCCCTACACATACTCATTTTAAGTTCAGATGCAGTTGCTCACAAATTGGAAGCAGATATTCTAAAGATATTCTAAAGAAGGATTTCTCAGAGATAATCTAGGCCATAGCTGCAGGTTTTTCTGACAGTATTCAAACAGATATATATATATTTTATATATATAAGTGGTTTTTTTTCTCAAGGTCTACATACACATATGCACACAGCCTGTTTATGTATACACACACACAAACACCACACACACTATGGTGATGTATCACCTAGTAGCTGTCCACTGTCTTCTGCTTTATAGCAACTTGAAAAAACCTTTTTTTTCCCTTTCATTCATCCTTTCTTGAAGTTTGGCTTTTAGCCATCACCTTTTAGCAGTTATGTAAAATAATTTTCTGTGAAAGAATGACATCATACGTCCCACAGGCATTTATTGCTGAGTTATAATCCTGCATATAACTGTTTATCTCTCATTCCTCCTGAACGTGGAGAGGCAAGTATAAACACCTGTAAAAAAAATTTAGCAGTACATGGATATATATACATTGAAAAATTGAACTTTTGTGTTTTGCAAATAATTATATAAGCAATATGATTGCCATTCATCCAGGCTTCTGGCTAAATAACTGAAAGTTTTAAAAACTCTAACAAAAAGTAGAATGGCTTTCAATCCTGTAGAATGAAGTGAAGAAATTACGAAAAGTTTGCCTTTCAGTATGCAAGTTTCAAATCAGCCATGGGTATACAAGACCTAAAACACAGAGAATTCATGTTCAGTTAACAAGAGTTGTACCATCTAAATGCATATGTGGGTGGACTGTGTTGTGATCTTATTTGCTTTATCACATTAAAGATTTTGTTATATTTTCCTGATATTTCCATATAGTGTGCTATCTCACATACTTTTCCAGTAATCTACCATATGTCAGTTCATTTCTTAGCATGATCTTTTTATTACTGCTTTTTAGAACATAATGAGTTTTTTTTCCATTTTTCTTCCTTGTCCCTCTCAAAGCAGAGTATTGAATGCTGGTGATTTTTGGATTAAGTTCATTGCACATCCCACATTTTTCCAGGGACAATTTCATGAAAAGTTAAATATTTTCAATGATTGAACTTTTTCAGGATATTTTTCCATCTCTTATGAGTGTCTTATTAAATGTCGAAGTGATGCAGAATGAGACCAACCATGATACATCTGATGCTTGAATGAAAGACCTCTGAATATGTCCTACAATCTGAGAATTGTTTGAGCATGAAACTTTCCCATTTTTTATTTTAATAAAATCCTTAATTTAAAAAGAAAATGAAGAGGACTGTTCTTTTGCAATTCAGGTGTCATTAGTTTTACACATAAACCTGTATTCGTTTCATCTCACCTCACATGGCTGAGAAATCTGTTATGAGACTTCATCTTTCTGTAAGCAATGAAGAGAGGTAAGGTTTTGCTTCATTGTTTCCAAGGAGATTTGAGCAATTAGGATACTAATTTATGCCCTTTAAGTCACTAAAAAATCACAAAGGATGGTTTTCAATTGTCTTGCTTATATCACAGATCTTCATCCTAAAGCCAGCTCACACATATAGAGATGATTCTCATTACTATGGAGCTTTGTACTACTGATCAGAAAAATTTACCATTCAATCCATGTACCTGAACTAGGTGAACCTTGCTGATGTTTCTTGCCACTACTGTTACTTCACTGTTTCTCTTCACTTCTTTTTCTTAAGGATCAATTGAATTATGTTTGATCCAAAACCTTAATAACTTGAAAAGCAAGTCCTTTGCAGTCAGCCGGCTGCAAGCAGCTGGGCTGCTGAGAGGTATTCCTCTTCATGTTGGGTTTCTAATGTCAAGTTTTCTCTCTTTTTCAGTCAGAAGCACAGGTCCTTATTTCCACCTTCATTGTGCAGTGAATGCATGATTTTCAAAACTACCAGGCTAAACAGAAAAGCTGACTAGGTCTATGTTTGGCAGATGTTCATTCTTCTTTCCTTATGGGAATGGTTTTGGAAAATCAAGATGACAATAAATCATAACATCTCATATTGCACTTTTTAAATGAAATTTAGTAAAAGATCAGTTGCTATATTAAAAATGTTTAACCTTGGAATTACATGACAGTTACACTGTTCACTATCTCCTGACCAGTGAAGAGAAAGAATCTTCTATTTTGAATGGTATACTGTAAACTGTCCGGGTTATGCACACTTTAAGTGGTTTAGATTTCTTTTGATTAAACAAACTATATTCAGGCCATTATAGCAATGCAGTATATTCTTTGTGAGTCTGAAATCAGGCAGAGGATAAGTCCTGTCTCTGATAGGCTAAACCTAGATTTTTATAAACATGAAGAAAAGACTTGAACTGGGTTTTTTTCAGATTTTCAAGGTTAAACTTGTCTATTCTGAATTTCAAAAAAGCTTATCTAACCCAAATATATTGAATGCTTGATGTAAAAAGTGCAAACTTAAAGCTATGTTTGGTCTATACTTAGATAGTCTTGAAATCACATACATTTTCTGACTCTCTATTGAGTTTGAAAGACTTTAAATAACTTCATTAGGAAGCTTATTTTTCTTCAGTCAAACCTATTTGCATTAAAACAGTACTTTAAGGAACTGCTCAATCAAAATTCCTGGCTGAAAAAATGCTTGAGAAGCACATTCCTAGCAGCCTAAAAAGAACTGGAGGGAATGACCAGAAGTATCTTTGGAGTAGAAGTGTTTTCAAAAAGTGAATGTGCAGGCATTCTCTTCAAAACACTATCTGAAAAACATTCACAAAAATAGGCCACTTTTAACTTGGGCAGAAGAATTCAATGAAGTTTTCTGTTTGTTTCTGTGTGTTTTAAAAGGGTTCCTCTTTTCTTTTGTTATAAGCATTGTCAAGCCATGAACAAATTCCAGTGTTTTAGCCATTGAATCCTCTTTTGTAAAAGAAACCACAGGGGGCTGCTTCAGTGCAGGAAGCTGGGACCCAAGTAAACTTCTGAGCTGCAGCCTTGGCTAACATAATTATTTTCTCTTTTTCTGTTACCTGGAGCTGTTTTATTACCTGAAGATAGGAAGAAGTACTACTAGAGGTTCACTCAGTAATTTAAGATATATAAGACTTTGAGAATATAATATTCTCTTGAAGGTATTCTCAACTTTTATGAAGAGAAATTGATGGGGAATTCATCATAGAGATTTATTCTCTTAGGCCTTATTGCTCTGTTCAATGTGTAAGAGATGTGTTTTTAAACAGAGGATTTTACATCACTGACTTTTAAGATTCCCTAGTTTAATTTTGCAGCAGGTGGTTTATAGAGCTAAAATATTTCAAAAATCTCTTTAAAAGTAAATGGTACTGGTAGGACTTTCAAGCTGTATGATGATGAAACTTCTCGACGTGACAGCAATGCACAGATTCTTAGTGTCTTGTTGCCCTGAGAAAAGCAAAGTTTTTTTACTGACTGCTAGATGACTTATGGTGACCTTCATTTTTTTGTTCTTTGATATTTTACAGCTTTCATTTGCAGCAACAACTCCAGAGTTGGCTGATAAGAAAAAATATCCTTATTTCTTCCGGACAGTGCCATCTGATAATGCAGTGAATCCAGCAATTTTGAAGTTACTCAAACATTATCATTGGAAGAGAGTAGGAACTTTAACCCAGGATGTACAAAGGTTCTCTGAGGTAAGATTTGAATAATTTCTAATACACACAGAGCGATACTAATATCTGACTTCCAAGGATCTAGTTCCTTTATTAATAGCAATAAAGGAAAAGGAAACTATCCCACTGTTTCAGTCCTATTTGGCTTTCTCTTAATAGGTCACATTTACTGTACTGAATAAACTTAAGTCCCTTTTGGGGTTTCTTTGAGTGTCTGTAATGAAAGCTACCCATGCCTGTTTTTTACACCCAAGATCACTCCACCCAAGTGCAAAGGTTCCTTCATACTCTTTGATTTGCAAAAGCACATGTTTTTGAGGGAGGTTTGTATCCTGGCTCTGGTTCACTTAAAAGGGAGAATAAATCCAATTTCTTCATGTTCCTTTTGTGCTCTGATTTATTATAAGCATCAATCTGAACACTGAGGAACAAAAACTGGTAAGTCTATGGCTGGAGATACTGGAACAGCTTACTGAGCAAAAAATGTCTGAAGCCCCCAGAACTAATAAGATCACATACCATGCACCCCACGGATCAAGTTTCACCCTGAGCAACATTTTGGTCATAGAAATTGCAATTTGGTATTTGGACACTTAGTATGGACTAAGTGCCTTTAAGCATGGTTTTAACAATAGAGTAAAAGAAAACATCTTATATGTAATGAATCAGAGCAAGACAAGGAAAAGAATTGCCCCATTAATTATCAGAGAGGTAAAACTAACAGAGGCATGCCTGGTTGTTTGGTTGTTGGGAGTTTTTTTCCTCAGCATTGGTTTTAAAACAGGCTGACTGCACTCTGAAGACTAGCATAATTAAAACTAGGGAAGAGGGATAAGAACAGGTTAGAGTCATCTTAGATGAGTCAGATATTTTCAGATTGTCTGGCATAATTAATTCACTATGGAATACTTAAGAAATCTTAGATGCTTCCCTTATGAGCTTTGAGAATTAAAGGATAGAAAATAAATGAATTGTAGGGGGAGGGAAGAAACCTTTGTGTCTGTCTTTCCAGAAAACACACAAAGGCCCAGGGAATTATAGGCCAGTCAGGCTAAATTTGATTCCTGAAAAGACACTTGAGCAGATAATCTGTTTGGAATCACACAGGAGATAAAAAGACGCTAAACAATGGTGAAATTGGATTTGTCAAGAAAAAATCATGTAAAGCAATCTGATTTCCATCTATGACAAGGCAACAGGTCTCAAGGAGGTGTGATAGGTGATGTTTGATATTTTATGACTTATAAAATGCTAAAAGTGCTCCTAGAGAAAAGTAGGAAAACTTAATCTTGGTGAAGATACTGTAAGAACAATTTAGTCTCCAACCAATATTCCTGCCACAGAAGTTAATTGACATCAGGTCAGTTGAATAATTGTTTTTAAAACAAATGCTGAAGCAGAAAGTCACCAAAAAGTATGGTATGCTTTACCCTTCTCTGTCTTGGAAATAATTTCAATGAGTAGTTATCAGTGGTATACTGTCAAACAAGAAGGATGAGATTCTCTCAAGTGCTATTCTCTAGAAAGAGATAAGGTTTTCTCTAGATAGTATGATAGAGAAAATGCTTATTAAATTGCAGTTCATACCTATTTGGGAAAAGCTGCAAGTACTTTGCAGAGGAGAGGATTAAGTTTCAGAATGATATTGATATTGGTTTAATGCCAGCCAGCAGCCTCACACCACACAGCTGCTTGGTCACTCCTCCACGAGCAGGTTTGGGGTGAGAATCAGAAGGGTAAAATCCAGAAAACATAGGGGTTGAGATAAAGACAGCCTCATAGGAAAAGCAAAAGCCATGTGCACAAGCAAAGCAAAACAAGGAATTAGTTCATTGCTTCCCATGGGCAGGTGGGTGTTCAGCCATTTCCAGGAGAGCAGGGCCACATCACACATAGCAGCTACTTGGGAAGACAGATGTCATCACTGCAAACACCCCTTCCTCCTTCTTCCCCCATTTATATACTGAGCATGATGTCATATGGTCTGGAATATCCATTTGGTCATGGAGGCCTGTTCCAGCTGTGTCTCCTTCCAGCCTCCCATGCAACCCTAACCCCTTGCCAGCAATGCAGTATGAAAAGCAGAAAAGGCCTTGGCTC
Source organism: Monarcha castaneiventris obscurior (assembly GCA_026261815.1). Classification (NCBI taxonomy): domain Eukaryota; kingdom Metazoa; phylum Chordata; class Aves; order Passeriformes; family Monarchidae; genus Monarcha; species Monarcha castaneiventris. The sequence continues at coordinate 8,225,914 of JAMPIT010000388.1, forward strand.
TGTGCAAGCCCCACTCAGGAGCAAAGCCACCTCTATATTATCAACCCTGTGTTCAGCACAAATCCAAAACACAGTCCCATACTAGACCCAGTGAAGAAAACTAACTCTCCCCCAGCCAAAACCAGAACATTTATAGAGGTTTTAATAAAAACAATATTTAAGTGAAAAAGTGCAGAATGGCTACGTAGGCAGCAGATCTCCAGAGTAAGATATGGAAAGCACTACAATGAACCACAAATTGAGTAATGGGCAAGATGTTTAAACTGCTTGACTTATTGTAAAAAGTAGAAAGGAAGCAAAGAGCTCTTGTTGCACAACCTTGTTGTAATGCAATATTGACCCTTAAGACACACAGAGTAAACTGCAAATCTACTTAGTGTTCATTAGATGGAAGTTGGAACATCAGCTCTAGTATCATCTTCAAGAAGGAAGTCGATCAGAGAAGTCTGTAAAAAGTGTTGGGTCACCTGGAAACATATTTAATGAGAAAGATTAAGAAGTGAAAAAAAGTCAGAGAGAAAGGGTAGATTGTTGAACTTCTGTTGTGTAGAGTTTCTTAGGATAAGACTAAACAAACACAACATAGGGATTCTTGGTCTTCCTTTGGGACAGCAGGAGGGACTTCCTGTCTGTCAGGGTCACTTAAGAAGTTCTAAAATTGCATTTTCAAGGGTTTGCAAGAGTGCTGCACTTGAGTTCAAAGTTTCTCCATTTCTCTTGAAAGGTAAGCAACAACCTTCTCTGCAAACTCAGTTTGCTGTGATTCATTACAGCTTTCGTGTAATGCAAGATTCAGTCAAAGCTTCCTTGAATTGCAGCGATTTTTATACAGTATGTTGAGTCCTGTGTCTTCAAAATTATTAGCGCTCGATCCTTCCTTTTACAGCTCCATGTCAAGTTTCTCCCTTCCCTGTGCAGACAGTGAAAGCACAGGAAAAACTGCAGAAACTAATTTGCTGTCTGGGAGAAGTGAGGGATGGGAGCCACCAGCAGTAGAGCAGGAGAGCATGTGACAGCTGGGCAGAGCCCAGTCCTGCTGCAAAAGAGGAGGGCAGACCCAGGGATTGAGGCCAGGATCACCCAAGTGTGCAGATCATCAGGCAAGTAAGTCCATGGCAATGAAGCAGGACCAAGGCCAAGCTGGCAAATCAGTCCACAACCCAGGATCAGGTCTAGTGACTGCTGGACAGGTCTATGGCAGAGACTGAAGACACAGGACTAAAGGCTAGGTAGAGGCCCCAGAGGAAAGACCATCAAGGCCTGTTAGTGACCCTCAGGTGCTGGTATAAGTCCATACATCAACTGAAATTATATTTTTCCCTCTAAAGGAACATCAGGCAAAACTATTCTTCTGACATATTTTTAAAAGCGACAGAATAGTTGAATAGTATCTAAAATTTCCCTATATGTTGTAAAATGAGCTTGGGATGTGAATGATCTTATCTATAAAGAAAATACATTACAAGCCATTAGATCAGAAGTAACTGAATGTCATCTCTTTCTCTCATGCAAAATAAAATAAGCAGAAAAAAATTAATGGGATCTTTAGAGAAGCCTATGTAATAACTCAGGTGGTTTTACTCTCAGCAGCAAGACAGAGCAGTTGTCTCATTTTTTCATCTCCCAGAAAGACTGCAACAGTTTGACTGATCTCTTTCTCTTTTTTCAATCTAGAACCGTTTGGATATCTATCTAAATTTCCTCCAGTGATCCTTCCACGTAAACACATGGGGGGAGAGGTGCTCCTTCTTGTTCTTGCATAGCAACTTCATACCCCTGTAGTTTAGACCACAGGAACCCTGATTGTATCTCTTTACCTGCCACCTAACTTCAGGGGTTTTTGGTCTGATGACTTGTTTTCCTTTGCTAGATCACTGTCTCCTGTCCCTCTGCAATTTGTACTTTATCTTCTCTCATGAAAATTGAAGCTCACCAAACTTGCCTGGAAGTTAGCTGCCCCTCAAAGTCATCGAGCTGTTTTTTAGTTTACTTTGCCTTGTAATGAGACAGTTGTCTCAATTCCTTAGTTTATGAGTCTTACTCCAATTTATCTCTGACAGCCAAGATCACAGAGGATCTCTTGCTTCTATTTCAGTTGTTTCCTTTAGGAATCCTTTCTGCCAAGACTTTGGGTTATCAACCATTTCCTTTTTCTTGATGAAAAATCTTCTCTTTCTTATTAAAAAATGTTATATTTTCCTTATTCTCCAGGTCACATAGAGAGACAAAGGGTAGATAGAGAGAATGGAGAGCTTTATCCTAATGTGCTTTGAGTTCTTAAAGCACATAGGCAATATCTATACATCTTACACTGCTACTGTGGCTTGAGGCTCCCTTTCTTGGCATTACTTGGATTCAAGGAATATGACTTTTCAAGTGGCCTGTATTCTATGGCTGCCAATAGCTCAGCTCACTGTTAGCATCCTTTGTGAATAATTCATGTCTGTTTGTACAACCATAAATATCCTTTCCGTTGGGTTAATGTTTAAATTGTGTAAGTTGACTTGTTATAAGAATAATGTACACACTTCATCAGTTCTGTTACTTAACTAGGACAAGTTCATACCTACTGTGCTTCTGTGTCCTAGATTTTATGGATTGCTGCCCTGTTTTCATCCTCTGGGAGAAGATTCTGTTTCAAAAGTTAATTCTGGGGCAAAGATTTATAAATGAGGTTACAAAACATTTTTGGGATATTCAGCTCAAAGTGTATGCTGTGGTATGTAACTGTAGGGTAATTTAGGTTGGAAGAGACCTTGGAGGTCTCTCGTCCAACCTGCTGCTCAAAGCCAGGCTAGCTTTAGTGTTTATCAACCCTGAAGAGTTCTAGTTCTAGTTCTAGTTCGTCCTGGTTCCAGGAAGGACAGGGTTAATTTTTGCAGTATCCAGGAAGGGTCATGGCCAGGACCCAGAAGTTATTCTGTACCATCTCACCTCATTGCTGGGAGCTGGGGGAAGGGAGTCTCTTCGAGGGAGAAGGGGTCCCTTCCAGCTCAGCATAGTGTGATGGAGGGAGCAGTCTGGAACTGTTGTTTCCCTGAGAATTGTTCACCTCTTTCTTGTGCCCTCTGTCATTAGTATTGCTGCTGTCACAGTTCATTCTCTTATCTCATTGCTGTTTTCAGTAAATTGTTCTTGTCTCATTCTGTGATCACCTTTTTGTGCCTCTGACAGGGGGAGGGGGAAGGGGAAGAGGGTGTGAACAAGAGGCTCATGGTTTCACTGGAAACACAAAATTGGAGAATAACATTCCTAAACCACAACACTATTTTCAGCACACAGTTTTCAGAAAAGGCCTGGCTATGTCCTGTTTCTGATTCACAGATGAGCTTTCAGGTGATTGAAGGTTATGCAGTGGTTGGTGCCTCAAATTTTACTGCTGACTGACACTACCTGTTTGGGATTGTATTTTGAATTAGGCAAACCAAGCAATATTTCTGTGGTTGGTTGTTTGCTATATTTCATGCTTCAGTGGGAAGAGTCATGAGAATGAAGTTATACTTAACTATCAGTAAGTCAAAACTTTTGGAAGCCACCAGTATTGAGGAAGATGTAAAGGCTACAGAATATGACTGGGAAACAGAAATTTATAAACATGTACTGGTTTTCAGATAATGTTTTATTTGCTTATGAGTAATCCTGGTTTACCTTTCTTCAGTATTCTTCTGTTATTTCCTGGATATTTTTCACTTTATTTTTACATATTTTTATTCATAGTATGTTTCAATCTGGAAGTTGGCATTTGATTGCACTGGTACCTTAAGAGGGCTTCCTTGTTTTGTGATAGGGCACTTCCTGTAGACTGGCTTCAGTTACTTCTTTTTGCAATCATCTCATGTTGAAATTCAGTGAAACTGCATTTTAACTTTACATTTGCTATTATATTCATGATATTTCTAGATTAAAAAAAAAAATAGTATATTTTCCTCCCACTGAATACAGTGTCTGGGATTCTTTTTAAAATAAGTTGAATTCTGTTCATCTCAAGTGAATCTTTTGTTTTTCCCTACTTCTTACTAGTCATCTCTTTACGTGATTTCTCTGCTTCTTCATGGAAATATTGAGAACTCATACAGTAATTTTATCAGTGTAGGTGGCATTTCAAAAAGGCAGAAGAAATGTGAAGTGTGCAGTAAGCTAATGAAATAGATTAACAATATCAAGATAAAATATTCTCTCTTTTGACTATCACAGTCTTCGTTGATTTCAATAACCTGAAAATATGTTGGTGACAAAAGCTTAAGAGAAACAAACCTTGTAAGTGGACAAAAAACCATTTTTTCTGGCAGACATGATGAACACTAAGGATTTTTTTAAATTGTGTTGCATTTTGCACACTGACAATGCAACATCTGCGAAAATCAGCAGGCCATCAGGGTCCACTTTACCTAAGTTTAAAGAATTTAGTATCTCTAAATTCCAAGCCTAATCCTAGAAAATGTAATACTGGAAAAAATAAAATTGTTTCCAATAAAAGCATCTAACAATAAGTCTTCTCAACATAGTATATGTCTGTTGCTGTAGAGAAAGCAGGGTAGAAGTATTATTAATCTAGTATTTTATTTATTGTAACCTTGTTTTGTCACTGTGTAGTCTGCAAACTTGCATCTGAATTAGTGGTCGGTTCAGATAAGAATTCACTGGATAAGTAGAGGCAATGAGAGAGTTATTGTGAGGCTAAGAGGGGTTAGGCAGGGAAAATAAATGAGATATCTGTTGACATTTCAAATTTCAGCCAGAAAACAGTCTTGAGACACCAGTTTTTGATGGCTGTAGGTATAACTTACATAGGCTTCAAGGTGTGATTACATTTTTTGACTTCTTAGGTTTCGCTTCTGAGGATGAAAAAGAAGAGCAGAGCTGTCCACTCTCCATCACAATTGCCAAGAGGTTTTAGAGCAGCAAGAAAAACATGACTTTTTTTCCATGAATGAGCTTGGAAGCCTCAAATATACCAGATAACATAAATGTTTAATCTGGGAGCTCTGAATAGTACACAGTAATTTCATCCTAGAACGAGTGCCCTGCCTTCAACTTTGAACAGTAAAAAAGGTAGGCAGAAGATAAGAGGGACACACAAGGCAGGAAAAAGAAAATATGGGAAAAAGCATGAAGAGAAGAGACTGAGAGCAGGAAAACAGAGACATTATAAACTTAACTGTATAACTATAAAAGTCTTAAAAAGTATATCTTCCTAATATTTACTTTTTTTCAAGATGTCATATGCCTGAGATCTTCCTTCATATTGCCTTATTCCCAATTCTTGGCTGAATTCTATAGCAAAATCTTAGGAACAATTTAATTCAAGTTTTCTTGACCTTGCAGAGAAGAATTAATTCCTCTGTTCTGTCTTATAACTATGCTTTCCTATAATTCAAGTTGATAAATTAAGATCGTCACAGAAAGGCAATGTCTGAAAGTGACTTCTACTAATAAAAGAGAAACTGAAGTACTGGATCTAGTATGATTCTTCTGGGTCCAGGTAAATATTTAGAAGCCATGATATTATGGGAAGGTCATAAGATTATGATATAGGAATGAGGATAAATCAGAGAGATAGAACCTTAGCTCAGGTTTGTCCCTCTTCATAGGAAATGGTCTGTGTACATTCAGTTACATAGTGGGGGGCCATTTTTAGGTGAAAAATGTAAATAGTAATTAGAAGTGACTGTGTACCAGCAGCCTTTTAGAACCTTTGCAGATGAAGACTACACAGCCTCCCTGGGAAACTTGTGCCAGTGGTTGGTGATCCTCACAGTTTCAAAGCATTTCCTGATCAGATGGTCCTTCCTAGGTTTCAAGTTATTTCCATTGACTCTGATCTTGTTACTGGGCACCAATGAAAGAAGCCTTGCTTCATCCTCTGTAAACCTATTATATTAATATATATAAATGTATATATTAATGTATTAATATACATTGATGAGATTTCCCACCAAGCTTTCTCTTCTTCATGATGAAAAGTCCCAAATCTCTCAACCTTTCCTCATAGGAGAGATGCTCCTGTGTCTTAGTCACCTTCATGGCCCTTCTCTGGTCTCTCTCCAGTGTGTCCATGTCTCTTGTATTGAGAAGCCAAGAACTGAACCTGGCACTCCAAGTAGGAGCTCAGCAGTGCTAAGTAGAGGAGAAGGATCCTACCCGCTGTGACAACACTTCTTCATGCAGCCCAAAATACCATTAGTTTTATTGGCCACAAGGGCCCATTGCTGGCTCACTTCAACCTGCTGTCTGTGAGGAGCATTTTCACCAAGCTGCTCTCCATTGGGCAGATCCAGCATATATTGGTGCATGTTGTTCTTCCTCCCCAGCCCAGGACTTTGCACTTCCTCTTGTTGAACATGAGGTTCCTGTCAGCCCATGGCAGGCTGACCCTATTGTGTATCAGTCACTCATCCCAGTTATGTGTCATCAGCAACCTTGCTGAGGGTACCATTTGCTCCATCATCCAAATCCAAACGAAGATGATGAACAGGACTGGAGCTGGTACTGACTCCTGGGGTACACTGTTACCTTCTGGGCTCCACCTAGACTTCATGCCACTGGGCACACCCATTTAGGACAGTTTTCAGTTTACCTCGCTGTCCACTTGTATGGCTCATACTCTATTAACTCTATGAGAATCTCATGGGACAATGTCAAAAGCTTTGCTGAAGTCTAGGTAGACAATACGCTCCTTCACCTTGACAAGGATTGATGTGAGGTTGACTGGCCTGTAGTTCCCTGACATTTCCTTTCCTCCAGTCTTCAGCACTTCTCCCAGTCACCATGATTGTTTGAGGATTATTGACTCAATACAGTATCACCTACAATGGTGTGCTTGGTAATTGCCCACAAGATCTCAGTTGGTTCATTATCCATCCCTAGGAAGAGCTCCACATGGTCCAGCTGTTCTGCATGATAACGGGCAACTTCACCTCCCCATTCTCCTCCCTTCTTTCCAAAGGACCGTGTATCCTTCCATTGCATCACTCAAGTTACACAATCCATCTGCCATCATCTGTGAGCCCCATAAAATGGCAGCCCCACAGCTGCTCACTGGTACCTAAGTCACCATGTTTTTCTCCATGCTGCAAGCGTTAGTGTATGGGCACTGCAGAGGCACCCCACATGCTGATTTCCCAAAGAGATGGGAAGATTTCTCCATAATGGTGCCTTGTAGCCACATCCTTGCTTACATTTTGGAGGTGACCCTGCTTAAGCTGCTTAAACTTTGTTTTGTTGATTTTGTGATCCCTTTCGGTCACGTCACTCCAGGCCCTTTGCTTATCAAAACTCCCTTCCCTTCACTGTCTCAGAGCGCTTCTGGTAACTCTCTCTCCTCTGTCATTCCTAGTTTAAAGTGCCTCTTTACCAGGTCAGCCACTCTGCTGCAAAGATAACTTTGTCCCACTCAGTGAGAAGGATTCCATCTCTCCCAAGCAAATGTTTACCCACAAACAGGGTTCCATAGTTGTAGAAATCAAAACCCTCTCACCATAATCAGCTCCACAACCAGTTGTGGATGTGTATTACCAGCTGCCTCCTCCTCACAGCCGTTCCCCTCACTGGCAGGACTAAGGACAGCACCACCTGGGCCCCTATGCCCCTGACCACTGCCCATAGAGCTTGAATTCACTTTTGATGCTCTCCAGGCAGCATTACTGATACCGACATGGAAGAACAGCAGGGAGTAATAGTAAGAGTGTCAGAAGAGCTTTGGCACCCTCTCAACATTATCCTGGATCCAGGTTCCCAAAAAGCAGCAAACCTTCCTAGATCATAGATCAGGTCCACAGTTGAGTTCCTCTGTTCTCCACAGCAAGGAGCCCACCCATTACTATTTCTCTTTGCTTCTTCCTGGTGGTCTTGCATGGTTTAAGGTTAGGTTTAGGGGACCCAGATACTTTGCCTGAAAGCACATTTCAGTCATCTTCAGGATTCACTACATGACCGGGAGGGTAGTGAACCTTTGTCATATTTGTAAACCTTTATGTGAAGCAGGAGTTTTCCTCTTGGTGCCAGAGATCACTAACTTGGCATGGACAGCCTGCATCTCCACTGCAGCTTGGGGTCCAAGGAAGTTGAAACTGTAGTGTCTTCAAGAAGTCTGTGTGTCTGTTTGTCCATTGCTCTTTCATCTTTCCTACTCTTGTGCAGCCTGTGTCACTACCACACTTGAGACTGTTTATGCTGATTTGAACACAGTTGTGCGCCTCTCTCTCTCTTCCTCCTCTAATTTGTTTTTTCTTTTTTTGTTTTTTGTACTTCACAAGCTTCTGTGCTTGGCTGTCCCTGGGAGCTGTGCTCTGGCCTCTCCTGAGCACCAGCTGATAGGATTCTTGACCCTCTGTGATGAGAAGATGGCTGCAAGCAGGGCTCTAAGCACCTTGGGCCAAGGGCACCTGGTCATGTTCATTAGAATTTGCTAGAGCATTCTGGGGCCACGCTCACATGGCTCCCCTTATCTCATCCTTGCCTGACAGTAGCAGGCACCTTCAAGTTTCACAGAGGATTTCTGAGTTTTCTGATTATCCTGGACCTTGTGCCCAGAGGATCACAAAGCAAAGACCATCGACTGCTGCACAGACTGCCGTGTCTGTTTGGGACACAGGAAAAGCAAAGTCTGCGTGGAGATAATAAAAAGGGAGGCAGAGGGCAGGAAAAATAAATCATAACATAGTTTTATTAAAGGAAAATTATGTCAGAGATGGTAAGCTAATTGATTTCCTAGAACTGTTAGAGGGGATTTTAATGCTTGGCTGAATTTTATTTTGGTTGGTACAGTGCCCTGCAGGACCTGGGCAGAACAGGGAAGATAGGATGAGTGCAGGGAGTTCTAAGCCAGTTCATAAGCACAGCCAGAGGGAAGACTGCAGCAAACAGAATTATTTTTAGGATAAAGAAGTTGATAGTGACTTTTTCTTTTTAAAGGAATAGCCCTGGGACTGATTGTTTTAATTGTATTAATTCCTTACTTTAGGGAGAACAACTTACAAACTTGTGAAAGTTGTAGATGACACAGGGAATAAAGAAATTCCCTTTACAAAAAGAAACAGATCATCACAAGGGTTGGTCTGTATGATCTTGTTAACAGGAATTAGAAAATGAAGTGTGGTAGGCTTTACATGTGGTAAGCTTTCTAGATACTCCAGGATTTTAATTAAATAGATTCCAGCTGTTGCAGAACCGTAAGACACTGGTGATGGTTTCAAATACTCTTCCTTTTTAACTCTCTTCCTTTGGATCATTAGAGCTGTAGCCTTAAATATTTTATTGCAGATTTAAATTTTAGTTCTGTAAAATGTTTTACAGCCTACCACATATGAAGAGACTTCCCACATGTGGATTTTTTAAATCCATGTATCAACTCTTTGGTAGTACCAGGCAGTCCCTTTCAGTGATAAATTCTTGTGGATTTTAGACACATCCCATTCTAAACAAGAATCTCCTTTCCTTGTTCTTTCTTAGATCAAATCAATCAGGGTTGTAACTGTAAGTTCCTCCTGCAAGGGCAAAATTTTAATTTGTCTAATCAGTGTTCCATCACGTTATGGAGAACTTAGTTAAGAAAAATATATTTTTTCTTTTTGTTAGAAAACACAAAATTAGTCCAACTCTGATTATTGAAAATTTTATGATAATAATTATACTGTTATAATATTGATGATACACTTGAAGGTGTTTTAATTTTTGCCAAATGCCTCTTTTTTACTCTAGTTCAGACAAGCTACTTGGGCATTGTATTAGTATTGCCTGGCCGAATGAATGCACGAGGACTTCTAGCATACACATTTCTAAACTTTGACTGCAATCAATACAGTCAGAAAGAACTTGAGATCAACCCTTTCTGTAAATGTCAAAAGTTAAATCACATACATTTAAATAGGAGCTAAATTCACTAAAACTTTTGCAGTGGCTGTCTTGGCTTCTTCTCCTGAGTTCTTTGCAATTGCTATGAAGGAGCTTTCAAGAGGTTCATAAAGCTAGGCCTGTAAAAAGTATATATGCTTCTTATCCCTCGCTTCAAAACCTGTGGAGTTTAGTTGTTTCCTTACACACTTGATGGGGTAATGGGTATATAATTTTTGGGTGCATTCCCAAAATCAGAGGCAGAGATGACAGCACACAGGCCAATGAACTAGTAAAGGTAACCAGGAGTCAGCACTGCGATTTCCGTGTATTATAAATGTTGCCATGTTTCTAGGATGTTAAAGCCTTCCTCTGGGGCTAAAGGGATGTACTTCCGTGCATGCAGAATTCGCATCCCCAAATAAATTTCTGGACTCCTCTTTGCACTTCAAAGGCTGAATGGAGGTCAGTGCTTTCTCTCTGAAACCTCTTTCTGCAGATGATGATATTTTTGCTTTAGTTTCTCTTTAAAGAGAATGCCAAGGAAGTGGAAATTCTCTTTTCTGTTCCCTTCTCTTTGAATCCTCTGAGATGAATTCAAACTCACATCAGCTCACTGCCAGGACAGGGACCTAATCATCAGAGTGGCAGACATCTGCAAACTTTTCTGGCAGCAACTCCAAGTACTTTTGCTAGTGTAATAAATGGGAGCATAACCCATTCCAGAAGGGTACAGTGTAGGTGGAAAACAAGGAATATGTCCAGGTACTTTTAAACAGATGCATAACAAGAAATGCTTGTGTTTGTTCTGCGCTGCTCTGAGGGAGGAAGGTGGGTGGTGAATTCCTGTACTTCATTCTGCAAATTACACATGTACTAAAGGGAGGAGGAGTACAGAACAGAATTAGACAGCATTGTAGAGAACATTTCACTTACAAAACTTTTTTAAAGTTCAGCCTGTATATGGACATTGAGCTGGCAATATTTGGATGATAATAAATGAGCAGATGTTGGTCTTTCTTCTGCAGAGACTGTTCTAGTCATTCCTTGGGTATGCACAGTTAGTAAAGCAGCATGAGCAGGAGTGCCTTTGCTGTGCCTTTGTTTGCCGTGCAGAGACATAGTGGAGATTTTGTTCTCACATGTTTTACATCCCCAATCTAAATAGGGGTTGTTAAGAGAAAGGCAAACTTCACCATGATAGACAAGACAATATATGGTGTTAGCAGGTTCTAACTGCTAGAAGCACACCAAAGCTTCTTTAATAATGCTTGGTGATCAAGTGCAACTTTCCAGTCAAGGACTACGGGAATCTGTTAAGCTATCTCAGTTGCATACCCAGGATGCAGTTACTTTTCCTAATAAGTAAATAAACAGTCATACTTAGAAAAATGCATCAGTCAAAGTGTATGTGTGGGAAACAGGAGGCTCTGGCTTTGCAGTTATCAGGGGTGGTGCTTTGCATTGTGACTGCTGAAACCATGGCTTCCTACAGTAGCAGGAATCCATCCATAAAACAAACGTCCTATTCAATATAGAGCCATATTCCCCCACAGTTCCTCTTGCCTTTAAGCACAGAACACAACAAAGTGCTTGTTTGCAGTCACTAAGAAGGAAGCAGGAATGTTTTCCGTAGACCTTACTTGGCCCACTTTCCCCCCTTGCTTTGTGCTGAACTCTTCTGAATCTTGTCATGTCTCCAGCTTGAAAATTTCCTTTCTGTGATACTTCTGCCTCTTGAGGTTTCATGTAGAAGAGGTATGGTCTACTGTATCCTGCCTCTGTCTAAAGTGATTCTGTAGATGAGATACTAATTTTATACAAAATGAGTGCAGAATCCAGCTGCATTATCAATGAAAAGTGTAGCCTTTAATTTCCTTCAAGTCATTTTCATCACTGCCCACCTTCATCAAGAAGTGTCCATATGTCTTTTCAAGATGTCCTCGCTAAGAGTGTAAAACTACAATTTATATCAGCATTAAAATCACTAGCTGGAAGGTATAAGGGGGTGAAATCTGTTTCAAAATGCAGCAAATGATAAAAAATTTAGATTTTCACTCTATGGCTTTTTATCCAGTCCTCATAACCACATAAGAATTCATAGGAGTTCAATGACTCTTAGGCTGGCATGGATCCAAATTGCCATGCTTATGCAGTGTGTTGCATGTGAAGTTCCCAGCTCTGATACGTTTCTTTGTCTACACTGAAAAGTTATACTCCTCACAGTACCAGAGATTGCAGGGCTGTTGGCATCACATTGAGATGATATTCCCTGGAGAAGCGGGGGAGGGAAGTATATGAATTACCTTTTGATTATGATACACAGCACTGTAGCCTTTGGCTCTTATTTTGTTTTCCAGTCATTTTCTTCACTTTAGCTTTAGCTTTATTTGTTTAATTTCAGGCTGTATAATGCTCTCATGCACTAGAAAACCAGTTTGCCTACAGCCTAGTAAAAATCTCATGTTTTGCCTCTGTCAGGTCTAATGATTGCAAAAGTGTTTGTTCTTGCACTGGTGGAACAGACAGGTGCTCTGTGTTACCCTTGTCAGTCTTCTGCAATCGGTCCTGAGGTTTTTCCTCAGACCAGCTTTGCTTTGCTTGCCCAGCTTGGTGAAATGAAAAACCAGGATATGAAGTTTTCTCTGGTGGATATCATCACCCATGATTTCATGGATGCTTTTGTTTATATGAATACTGGACACTCTAGAACGAATGCAAAGGCAAAAAGCAAGAAGTTCTCAACGCAGTTTCTCCTGGAAACTAGCTGTTTTGAGATTTTCACTTCTCTTGAAATTATTTATCCTTTGTGCAGCTCTACAAATACAAAAGTAAAGAAATCCCCCTACCTTGACTGCCTTGTTTAGCTTAAATTTTGTGTCCTTTAAATGCTTTGCATAGCTTGTTTAGTTCTTTCCATATAAAGTACTTTCTTAAGTTTATCTCTGATTGAGACTTTCTTCCTCTGGCAAGATTCCTGTATTTTGTTGACCAAAACCGTTAGGAAAATTTTTGACTAAAAAAAGTAAAGATTAATTCTGAATGGTCTTGATAAAACAGACGACTAAATTCAGAATTGTTCCTCTTAAATATTTACTGTGCTAACAGGGTGTAACCCCTGTAAAGTTTCAGCTTTTCAGATGACTGAGGACATGCCTGCATAAGTGACTCCTCAGGGCCAGAATGCTCCCTTTGCTTACAGGAACTGCTTTGTGTTTGGGGTTCATTTTGTGTAATGTTAACCACAGGGGAGGGAGATTGTGATCCATAGCTGAGTAAGATGATGGGTGGGGGGGTCAAGAGCACAGGGTGCAGGGTGATGGGAATAAGTGAGGCTACAGGAACAATAAAGCAGGGTGAAGGGACATCTGCCTCAAATGTCTATAGTCCCTTACTGAAAAGTACAGTGGAGCACTGCTGTGTTGTGACAGCTATTCTCATCGATCAGAGTTTAGTGAAAGTAATCAGGCAGCCTGAAATATGGAACATACTGAGGTTTGAATGCAGGCATAACATATTTGCATAAGAAAAAAAAGGTTAATTGAAAATAAATTGATTACTTTTTATTTCTCTCGTGGAAACATCACTTCTGCTGAATGAATATTAAGCAGTCTGTGGCAATTCACGATGAAGTAAATGATTCGCATTTACTAAAAAGCAACCTTAAACAAGGCTCCCAGATCCTTTGAATCTGTGGTGGAAATTCTAAGTCAATTTAAAATAAAACTGTAGACAGGAATTGAATGCACATTAGTTTTCAATTGTTAGAATGAAAGACCTCTTTCCTATAAAACTTAACATAAGAATAAAAGACGGAGGGAAAAATGATGCATGTCTTTTCAGACGTACACAGTATGTATGTTTTCATTTCAGAAAGAAAATCAATCTCAACTGTAGCTAGGCTTAGCTGCAAACTTTTATCTGTGAAAAAAAGAAAGCTAAATAGAATTACTTGATAAGCAAATGCTGAACTCTATGGGACCTGAGATTCCAGATCTTAAGACTATGTCTGCACCAAAAAATAAAAGTTCTTACCTGTCTGCAGAAGGAACTTTCAAAATGGATTTTGTTTATTAAGTCTAAGATTCTGCCGGCATCCATCACATGGTTCTGATGCAGCACTTTCTGAATTTAGTCAGCATTATGCCCTCTATTTTGCAGGAATTCAGACTGATAAATTTTCTTTTGGCATTGAAATATTTGTATTTTTCATTAAAAAGCCTGTTATGTTCCAGATCTTAATACAGTGTTATGTGGTATAATGTAACAATCTTTCCCTGAGGTTCTATTGCTGACTATGACATCATATGGTAGGGAATATCCTTTCAGTCAGTTTGGATCAGCTGTCCTGGCTGGGTCCCCTCCCAACATCTTACCTATTTCCAGTTTACTGATTTTGGGGGACAGGAGACAGAAAGAAGTCCTAACACTGTGCAAGCACGATTTAACAATAGCCAAAACACTGGTGGATTATCAGTGCTGTTTTAGCCACCAGTGCAGAGCCCAGCATCACGCAGGCTGCTGTGAGCAAAGCTGAGTTCATAGCTGCTTTCCAGCCAGACCCAGTGCATCATGTTATTCCTTTGTCCTCAGGTTTCTGCCAGTGAATTAAAGTCATCAGTGTTTTTAATCAGTAGATCTTAAACAGTTAAAAATATCTACTTTTGGCTAAAAAAAATGAATTTCCCTTTTTTATTATCTACAGGGATTTATTACCATTTTGATCATGTGGACCCTGAAGCAGAAATAAATGAGGAAGTTATACTGGATGCTAGCAAAAAGTTCAACATAGGAAAGTTTGTTTTTATCTAGTCAAAATGCAGATCATTTTTTGATTTGTTAAGGGAAAATGCTACAGAATCTAATTAATATGTGTATAATCCTGTTGTTTCCCATGTATTCATGCTCAAAAACACCAGAAGGCTGGGAAATTCTCTATCGTCTTTGTCATTGTCTTAGTGGCTAGTGATGCACATTAAAAAATGTGCCTTAATCATCTTTAACATCTAGTCACTATATTCTATGTATTTTTGTCTGCTAGATTAAAGAGATTGGAGTTAGAAAATCTCCTTAAGTAGGTAATTTATCATGTACAGACTATCATCAAGATTCAGTTCTGTCTTAATTCATCTTAGAGCTCATTTAGTCTCTTGCTGTACAGTGTATTTCCAAACTGCAAATCAATCTTACGGCTTTCCTCTAAAGTTTGAGCTCCATCTTGGCATTGTTTTTAGTGGAAAACGTGGATGGAATTGGCCATCTTCAGTTTTGGGAGAAGAGTATAGGTACTTTAGTAGTTCTGTAGGCACTTTAAGCATATGTCTTTTTTGCTAGGCATGTATCTTGAAGTGCACATCTTTTTGCAGGTGGGCAGATTGCGTTCAATCCATGCTGCAATCCAGATATAAGCTGGCAAACGCTGAACTGTGCCCAGATAAAGAGTGAGCAGGGCTAAGGTCTCAAAACAGGGGTGCCTGTACACCAAGGGATGTGTAAAACAGGGGTGCGAGATTTCTGTTGGAGTGCAGAAAGAAAATTATCACTTTCCGTTCATATTTATTTTAATTTTTATCTAAAAAAATAAGGAAGAAATTAAGATTTACTAGTATTTAATATACATATATAAATATACAAATTGACACTGGTGCATTTAGTCAATCCATGTGTAGGATAGTCACATAGGATTCCTGAGGGAAGCAGGAGTACTTCCCAACACTGGGGAGTTGAGAGTGGCATCCTCACTCATTGATTCACTTCCATATTGTTCCATGTATTACTGTTTACATGTGTCCAGTTAAGTGGATTTATGGATTATATTATCTAGTTTTCACTAAAGTACAAAATGGACAAGGAGTTTAAAAAGATTCCTGCACAGCAACTGCAGACTGAAGATAATACTGATAATGCCAGTAGAAGTGAACAAGAAGAAAATGACAGAGCTGACATTTTTCCTCCTGCTAGTACAAGCTCTTCATCAGTCACATTATGGATAACAACTATGATGAGCCAACCAAATCTGACAAGAAGTGAAGCAAAAAAAAAAAAAACCCCAAATTATAAAGATCATTTGAAATACAGATTTATAGCTACTGTTGCTAATAGTAAACCTTGCTCTAAAGGTATATTGTGCCTTGAGACATTCGCTCTTGACAGTATATGAAGCCGTTGCAATTAATAGAAAGACATTTAAAATTTAAGCATCCAGAACATGAAAACAAGCCTCAAGTGATGTTTAAAGTCATGTGATAGTCTGTCCAGTACTTTGCATAACTAAACATAATGATAAATGTTTAAAAGAAAATTCTGGAACTTCTTACTTAATAGGAAAGCACAAAAAGCCCCATATTATTGAGGAAACTCTTGTTCCTCTTGCTGCAGTGAAAATGGCTGAAATGATGCATGGAAAACATCATCAAGTAGGGTGACAAAGTCCATTGCTTTGTCAGAAAATAACTGTTGTAAGATGCACAGAAGAGTTGAAGGGTTGCTGAAGAGCTGAAGAAGCAGATATTAAAACAAATCATGCAGTGTAGGATGTTGGGTGCATCTGGGTGAGAGTACAGATATTTCTAATGTATCTTAGATATTTGTTGGGCTCTATTTCAATAACAAAACAGATGAAGAAGTACTTCTTTGTAAGCCATTGGAGGAAATATGTACTGCAGAAGGTACATTCTCCGTAGTAATAATATGAGTCATGTTTTATGGAAAACCCATGTAAGTGTGACTTCTAATGGAGCAGCTGGGACAAAAAAAGGTATTCCAGAGGGTTGCAGAGCTAGGATCACATGGGAAATTCCTTCTCTGTGTCAGTCATAGGCAGGGTCTTGCGGCAAAGAAACAGGAGCTGAGCTGAAGTCCTGCAGGGTGCTACTGATGTGGTTAATCTTATATAAAAAATACCTTATAAAGCTGAAAATTAATCTTTTAGACTCTATTATATATCAGTTTGGAGAAATGATTGAAAACTAAGAAATGCATTGCCTTATAAGATATTCTCACTTCCTCCATTTCTCCTCCCCTTTAGGACCATACTTAAGAGTATCACATCATCTGCTGACATTTGGGTATCAGAGCAGGGAGAGAAAGAAAGAGGATTTCCATCCTCCTTTCTCTACTATACATTTTTAAACCCAAATATCACCAGTAACTGATATTTCCCTTACTTTGATGTGTTCATATAGTGTGGAGGAAAATACGGTTCCATGTCAATGGATTGTTATTTAAACATTTATTCACACAAATTAGTAATGAATGGTCAGTTTCCTAAATAATATTAAACACCTGCATTCCTAGATAATATTCACCAAATTTTTCTGGCTTTAAAATTAATAAATAGATGGAAATTTAAAGAATTAGTCTGATTGCAGGATCCACAAATCTAAATTCAAATATGTCTGCAGAACTTTAGCAGAAATGTTCTGTAAAGAAAGAGACCATCATTTAAACAAAATTAATGTCTTTCTCCTAACTCCCAGTCCAGTACAACTTCTTGCCAGAACAGAGTTTGCTTGTATGGACAATAGGACTAGTCCCTGTGCTTCTAAGTCTCTTTCTTGTTTGAAGGAGGAAGGTTAATTTTACAGGCAATTAATGTTACAGTTTGGGTTTGGGTTTTTTAATGCCAAATGGGCATTATCCTTCAGAACAATTCAAAACACATAACAAACGACATGGAATTTATTTAAAACTCATAAATAGACAGAAGTTATTTTGAAGGAGATTTTTCAATTCCAGAGAAGTCAAATGTGTAATCCTTAATGATGTTGTGTGTATACTCTCCTTCCTAAGAGGGATAAAACAAAGCATTGTATATGCTTATGTAGGTACCAAACATTTTTTTCATACTATATTGTTGTTAGGTCTTGTGGGGATATAGAAGTCTGATTCCAGGAGTTCTGTGAACTCCAGACACAATCCATAAGGGTAAAAAGAAAAGGGCAGCAACAGTAAAAAGTATTAGGACACATGGTCAAGGAGATGACCCAGTCCATAAAAAACAGACAAAATTTTTGCCATTTGAAGCGGCCAACAAGTTGGCCAAAGACACAGATTGAAACTGATTCCTTAGTTTGCAGCATAAAGCACTTCAAGTAATTCTCACTTGGAATTCTAACCTAGAAGATTTAGTCTTGTGGTTTCCATAATGAATTAAGGACTTCCTCTCCAACAGTACCGATAGACTACTTACATTTTTGTATGATTTTCCGGTCATGGATAAAATTGGCTTTACTTTCTTAAACCAAACAGCTTGTATTAATATGATTCTGGAGGATTCTGCAGGAAAACAGAATGTGAAGCCAATGAAACTAAAAGATGCCACCATGGGTTTTATTTAACTACGTTTCTGTAAGAATGAGCGCAACCCCCATAAGACTGCTTAAGTCAATCTGCCAAGATGCACCACAAGGCCTATTCAGAATCCCATTGGGAATAACATAAAATAATGTGCAGAACTTACTAGAAAGGACTTGATATAAGATATGCAAGAAATTATTGTGATTTAAGAAGTTTCAGGAAAAGATGCTACATAGAAGAAGTCTCAGAACATAGAAGTTGGTCAAAGAAGAGAAAGAGTAACAGCAACTAACAAAGGCATTAAGGGGTTCAAAAGAATATGTACAAGAGCAGGGGGAAAATCTCTTTTCTAGAAAGACTTTTCACAGGTAACTGTAGTACAGCTTCAGCCAACAATTGAAATCTCAGTGGAGGAAGTATGTGAATCAAACTGAGACACTCAAGTACAGTAAATTATCACCACCATATGGTGTCCTTCTGAGGATTATGAAATAAATAAAGTGTGAAATAACAGTCATATGCCATTGCAGGAAATGTTGCTGCAGGGTTTTCTTCGATATTAAAAAAGATGTTAATATAGTTTCTGTATTTTCTTCAATCTTGGAGAACCAAGGGATAACCCCCAAATTCCAAAATAAAGTTTAATCATCTAATAGTCCTAGAAAATAGAATAAAAATGCTCTAATAGCGACACTACTTTTTCTTGCTTTACCTTAATTTAACCTTCATTAAAAAGTAAATTTAATTCACTTAGCACATGTGAATTTATTACGTTAACTGGAATAGGTTAACTGAGCTATTAGGTACCTTGCTTATCTAAATTTCTGCTTTCCAAAGAAGAATGTGATTATGGATTCTACCCATTTTTAATTTGTTTGGGTTTTTTTTACCAGAGGTGGTTACTCTCCAAAGCCTTTAGCAGAGGACAGTCATGTCTCTCATGATGAACTTGGGAAAATCACTGATGTAATAGATGTTAGTGCCATTATCAGTTTCTAGGGGAAAGAGGTGTGAGGCAGAGAGATTAGAAGGAGAAATAATAGTCTGTAACTTTCTTTTCCCCAGGTGATATGAACTACTGTAGCTCCCCTTATTCCAGAGAGTGTCATTTAAACATAATTTTTTTTTTTTTTTCAGACTTTTAGCAACATTCTGTCACAATCCCTGAAGCAGCCTTGAACTTCAACTTGCTGCTGCATATAAGGGACAGGGTCAACTTTGTGTGCTTCCTAGAAATCACAGTTGGATATTGTGTCAAGTACATGGCACCTTTTGAAAATACATTTAAGTAGTTGAAATTGTATGCCTTGTCTTTTATTAGTTTTGAATTTTCAAACTTTACTTTTAGGTTTATCCTTTTTTTCCTGCACTCATGGGTGGTCTAAATACAACTAAATTTTAGATATCAATAATTTTGCATGTGATCCAGTTTATGTGCATTTCTGACATTTTCTAGGATCACCTCTCTTCTGTTTCTTTGTTTGGAAAGAGAACAATAAAATCAAGACATTTGTTCAGGAAGCATTTACTGATAGATAGACTCAAGCAAGGTTTCCCACAACAATTAAGACCACAACCACCATACAGCTCCTGCAAGACTTCTGCTTCCTCCTACAGCTGTAGCATGTAATCACCTTGTCAGGGGTTTACTGCACTGAAAAACAAATTTCCCAAATAGAAAAGTATTAGGTGTCCTGGGCCATTTGAACCTTCTTGCAGCATCAAATGACAATAAAATTTAACTTATCAAGTGTTCTTACCAGAATGTTTAGCTCACTCTACAAAGTCATGTAAGATATGTAGATCTGAATGTAGTAACAGCTAAATAACAGACTTGGGCACCAGTTGGGATTTACAAATGGAATTTGCAGAAGTCCCTTCTGTAAATAAAAGCATGATTGGTATTTGGGAATGATCTTTTTCCCTAAGTTGTGTAGCCTTTCAGCTAGCCTGTGAGATACTATGTCTATTTTTTTGAAATATGGAGTACTTTGTGGAATCCAAAGGGAAGGACGTTGTTCCTGTTATGAAGACTTCCACTACTAAGATTGTGAATTTCAACCTTCTTTTGGGTTGTAGCTTGAAATCAGGGATAAAAGAGATTTTCCTGTAACACTGACAGTATCTCAGTTGTTCAAGGTTTCATAACTCCTCAGTTTCTCCAGTACAGGCTGGGTGAGTGCAGACTCTTGATGCCAGCTACTACAGCCAGATTCACAATCCTGCTTTGGAAGGTCTGAGCTGCTGATCATTTTCATGCCACGAACAGAGAGGATGCAAAAAAAACTTTTTTTTAAAACTGTGCTTCATAAATATTTGTGAAACTATTTTGGTATTCTGTATTATAAATATGAATAAAGCTAATACAGTGGCTGCACGAAGAGTTGATGCTAAAGCATTTTGAGAGAAGAATCAGATCAGCAGTGCTTGCATTTACAGAAGGTGGCCATTTGGGTTTGTAGTTCCCTCACATAATAATCCCAGTGATCACAGGAATGATATGAGTTACAATCTGAGACAGAAAAAAGTTAATAAGTGAGCAATTATTTCCACATCAGACTCTAAAAAGTTATTTTTGAAAGTAAAACGGTAGTATGAAATTTAGATACATAAAACCAAGAAGTGCATTAGTACTTTAGTGTCAGGTATCTTCAGTTTATTTTCTTCTGACTTTAGTTTCCAAATGGATTAAAGTTACAGTCCTTATGTGCTACAAAATTCCAGTCTTAAGAAAACAGAAAAGTATGGCTCAATTTAATGTACATGTGCAAGTGAAAAAAGTTCTTTGAATGTAAATGATACACAGTAGAGAGAAAGAGGAATATTTATTTTAAAAATCTCCCTATTGCTTATCTCTGCCCAGTAATATCACTCCAGTTAGCATCCAGTTTAGTTCTCTAATGCAGCAGAACCTCTCTTAGTCAGAAGAGGTAGAAGGTAACTTCTCCTGTATTTTTCCAGAAAGAAGGAACATGGGGCTGAAGCATGGTTCATATGGTAAAATTTTCTTGTATATTTATAATAAATAGCATTATCATTTGGTGCAACATTGTAATGTGATGACCTTGGATCCCTGAAGTGGTATCTTGTTTTCTGCTTTTCATCTGAAAGAAACAGAGATTTATGATGTTTAAACCACAGGGTTTTTTTACAAAGTTGATCTAAACAAAGATGTTTGGAGCCGTGGAAAATAAGTTAATGAAAAGCTTTATTAAACTGTTCTCAAATTTTAAGCAAACCTATCCCTGTACTCCTAAAAAGTCTAAAGTCCAAATACCCCAAATACTCTCCTGAGTAGCCAGGAGGTCAAATATTCCCATAGTTCAGACATAGACCAGAATTAAATCTCAGCTTGATATTGCTGACCTTTCCACATTTAGGAAGTCTGAGGGATATGGATTGCTATTTTGGATGATTTTTGAAATAATGTAATATTTCCTTGTGATCTCTATTCTCAGAGGTTCTATAATTTCCCTTTCATCAAAAAGTCATCCAATTTTTTTATTAGGTAAATGTTTCTTCCTTTTTTAGTTTCCCACTGAGGATTTTATTCATTGTTTTCAGTTGATAGCAAGACTTACTCCTGGATGCAGAGGTTTTCATAAATGTTGGCATAGCTCCCTGAGTCTGATGCAATTAAACCATTAGTAAGGAGCTGTAGCTTTGGTACAGCAACTGAGTGCATGGTAAAGCTTCAAATTGGTCCAGGTTTTCAGAAAGAAAAAATCCCAATGCATAACGACTTTAAAGTTTTCACAAAATACATGGTTTGAACAAGCCTCCTCTGCTAGCCAAGGAGTAGAATAAGACCCTGTGTGTTCTCCCTCAACCATTGGGTGGACAGATTGAGAAGGGATGCAGGAAGGCAGCCTACTCCTCTGACCTTGGGCTGAGAACCTTTTATTAAGGTAAGGGATCTTCAGGGCTTCTGAGTTTCAGTGGATGACAGGGCTACTGGAACACCATTTTGAGACAGGGTTAGATTTTGAGACCTGGAATTCAGCTAGAGTTCAGCTGTCTGTATCTGAGAGTCATCTGAGCTCCATTTATAGTTAATGGGAAAAGGAGAGATGTTCTTCCAGGGTGCAATTCATCTCACCTGTTTTAGACATCTATTTATTGACGAGATGACTCATTCGTTAGAAATGCTCATTTATCTTAACTTTGGCAATATCCCTATAACACCTTTCCTAGTTAGTGTTGGAATAAAAAATATTTCATCCATCATGGATGAAGAGATTTTAAATGTATAAATATTAGGTTGCTTTCATTGTGCCTAATCAAGGAGGATTTTACATAAAGGTGCTTCCTTATGTAATTATAAATCAAAGCTCTTTTGGCACTGATAACATTTTCTTAAGCAATATTTAATTATCATTCATGTTTGTTTGAATTATCCCTCTCAATGAATTCTGTTCAGAATAGTTTTAGTAAATGTGCTCATCCTGAGTGTAATAAATGTGTTTGAAATGTACATGTATGTAGGAATTATTAACTACTACACAATGCCCACCTGTAATAATATAGTCAGACGTTGAGTCCCTAATTTTTGGTTCCGTAGTTGAACAGTCTTTGCTACATGTAGACTATTATAGAAGTGGGTTTGAGGGTGGTGGTATAGTGTGTCCTTCAAAAGAAATTAAT
This sequence comes from Monarcha castaneiventris obscurior, assembly GCA_026261815.1. Classification (NCBI taxonomy): domain Eukaryota; kingdom Metazoa; phylum Chordata; class Aves; order Passeriformes; family Monarchidae; genus Monarcha; species Monarcha castaneiventris. The sequence continues at coordinate 8,248,687 of JAMPIT010000388.1, forward strand.
TATCTTTTTGCAAGCTGTGATTTATTCTTTATTTCTGTGGTACTAGGCGACTTTCCATCTTGTTCTATTCTTATTTCCTAAGCTATTTCCTAAGCTAGACTAAATTCACCAATGTAAAGCAGCCTTACTATGTATTCTAAGGGGTTTTAATTTATTTAATTTTTTAAAATTTCTTTAAGCATTTTTTTCTCTAAACTCATACTCTAAACCCTATGAAATTTAATTTCCCAGAAAAAGATGCAGGTGTATTCTATATTTTTCATTTGATGTTCTGATTGCGCTTCACACATAATAATATAGAGCGTTTACTTGTCTGCCTCCACATTCCCTCCAAGATAAAATGTTGAGTATTTCAGCACTCCCAGTTACTTGAATGCTTGCACCAACTTCAGTAGTCCTATTGCATTCCCCTGCTTTAATAAACAAGCATTTCTAAATTCGCACTTAATTACTTGCACTTCTGGCATTGGTTTATGAATTATTAAATAATCTATTCTCAATATCGCCCCTATTTACTTTCATAATACTGACATGAAAATTACTGTTGCATAATATTACAACCTCCAGACCCTTTAATTTTTTCTGCTTTCTCTATGAGTCACATCTGATGAACTTGTAGAAGGATGGTTGTCCTATTTTCCCTGGAAAGCCATCAGAAATCACGTTATCCTCAGTTTTATAGATGGTTTCTCACACTGAAGAAACCAGAAGTATATTTTGCGTGTATTTTCTTTTTCAGTTTTGTTCATTGGTGCTCCTTAACTCCTCATGTGAACAGATGTTATTTCTTATAGAATATATCATTGCTTTCAATCCTTCCCTACTATCTTTTGAGAGCCTTTCTGGCTAGGCAACGCTTTATGTATTTTTTTCCCTGTAAGGAATGTACCATGCCTTTCCCCTTTCCGCTGTACTACTGAGTTGTGTTTTAACTTGTCTTAGTGAAGTCCAGTCTTATTGAAGAGAGTTTGTTTTTGCAGACTGCTCAAAGTCCTGCTGAACATGATGTGTGTGTTCTTAACATGCTTGTAGATTAAGTGGAACATAACCTGTTCATACTGTGTTATAGCGCAGATCCCTGGGGCTTTTTCCTAGCTAAATTTTTATTTCACTGTAATGGTGCTTTCAAATACCTCATAGCAACTGATCCACCTCTGGATAAGATGAACTGATTTTATCTCTTTGTTGTACAGAAATCACCTTCTACCTTGGACTGTTTGTAGGCTGCCATAAAGCCCCCTAATTAATTTCCCCCGTAGCACAAGAACCCTACATTCCTATAAATTCTTTTTACAAAAAGAATAACTGATAGGTTTAACATCAGAGTTCCTGATTATGTTTGACTTCTGAGATCAAAAAACACAAGAAAGGTAAAGCAAGAAAATTTCTTTCTTCCTTTAGGGAATTTGGGAGGAAAATAGAGAATTTTGTAGGTGATTTCATAGAGGTTTCTTTTTAAATAGGTATGATCTGTTTGATGGTCACACATATGTAGGTTTTATGTGAAATCATATTTACCATGCTGCCATTCCAGGCAGAAAAGAGGATAATAAAAATTTTTAACTGGAATATGTAGTTATAATACAAATACAACAAAAATATCATTAGCAGTGTTATTATTACTCTAGTCTGAAACATGCAGGTGCTTCTCATAGGCAAGACTTATATTGATTGCATTAGTTTCCAGGTTAGATCCAGTTACTAATATCCTACTTCAATGAAAAAACTCATATTTTTAATGAAAGCCTGTACTGCGGCAGTTTACCCAAGTAGAAATCCAGTATTCCAGGGTTCCTTCTTCCCTTCCTGTCCCAATAAAAACCATAAACATGGTACTTTAAAAAATATCTGATTTCTTTTGAACAAAAAAGGAAATCCAATGCAATTCTGATTTCATTTTTCCTTTACACAATAAAACATATTTAGTTTTTCAGTTTTGCTGTAAGTGGAAGTTTTTCCTAATAGCCAAAATAATATTTTACTGTTTCCTCTTGGATTATTTATGCTTCATCTTTTATTTTTGCATTGTGTCTCTGCTTCAGATAAGGTTCTACCACCTGTTCCATTTTTGTAGTCCCAAATGATGTGTATATCAATAAAAGTGTATCTCTGTAGTTTGCATTTCTTGCATGTAAGTTTTCACTTAATGCTTCCAAGCCTCTAAATGTGAGGCGTTTGTTCCATTGGAATGGAAATAGGGATAATTATGTTTGCTTGTAATGCATCGTGTATGGTGAGACCTCTGTCTGTACTAATCCCAGAAATTTTAATCTGTCCTATGCAATTACTCACAATTTACATTTTGTCCATGTAATGAGGAAATATTTTATCATTCAAGCATTTGTTTTGTACACATGTATTTATATGTCTGTACTAACACTCCTATAGTATAACATTTTAAAGTACACTGTACTGGGCAGCAGGAAATCTTAGTAAAATATCTGACTGTGTAATCCATCTGGTCTGACCAGTTCTCATTTGTTAGGCGTCTCTTACAATCAACATCTGGTAGGATTAGACTGCCCTGAACGACAAGGATTTAGCTTGCTGTACTTACATGCAGCTTTAGTGAACCAAAATGTCATCAGAAATATCTGTTAAAAGCAAAGTAGTATGATTAATCTAAAAATTATTAAATTCATTTTGTAACTGGCAGAGTTAGGATTAACTGAGTGAGCTGTGCCTTTAAATGCATAATTTGAAACCTGGTTTGAAATGTTGGTCAGTGGAGACCCTTAAATCCAAACTATCATCACTAGATTGACAGTTCATCAGGAATATCACCTTTCTTTACTATTTTCCTTGGAAAAAATGGATAAAATTGGCTTGCACAGAAATGAAATACTGTAGTCAAATGGATGCTAACTATTTACTACAGGTCACATGGTGCTTACACTAATAATCTCACAAGGTGAGAGAGCAATCCCATCTCACCTAAAATAAAATCACTATGTGTGCAATTTTTGTACCCTTGTGAGAGACATTTATATATTGTGCACAGAGAATCATCATACAGAGTTTATGTAGGAAGTAAAAAACAACCAAAATTCAGCGTCGGGCCTCCGAGAGCGCCAAAAGCCCTTTCTGCCCCTGAGTAGTCCCAAAGGACTGCACTCCCCACCCCACCTTCCCCCCCCCCGACCCCATTTCAGCTAAACTCAGCACCATCAGTCCATGCCTCAGTGATGCTGTGGGAATGCTGGTTTATCATTCTCTCCATCACACCTAAGCCTGGCAGGGACCCTGTAGGCTTGTCCCCAGTCCTGCCATTTCGGTATGGACCTGCCTGGCAATCATGGGTTCTATCTGAGCCTGGTTATTTTTACCAGACCTGATCCTGTTCCAGACTTGTGGATCGACTTCCTAGCTTTACACTGGACCTGCCTTATCACTGTGAACATGCGTGGAGGTGTCACCTCGTGGCAGAAACTGGCTTTTGTCTCCAAGCCTGTCCTGCTCCCCTTGCTTGGTTGCTGGCTGGTGAGGTCCTGGTCCGGGGGCTGTGCTATTGCACTTGCACCCCTCTTCCTTAGGGAGCCAGACCACGCTGCTCCCCAACATTTTCTTCCTTTCCTTAAAGCTACATGCATTCTTTCTGGTACAGACCACAAGTGTATTGCAATTTTGTCTCCTCTAGACTCATCATTTTTTACTGTCCACTTATTTAGTCTATCTACTCTCTCAATTTTCTAGAGATTAAAGAAATTAAAATTTCTTCCTTTGCAGTGCAACTTCTTTATTCCTCAAAATCCCTGTGTTTCTTCTTTCACAGGTGCAGGGTGAGGGACTTTGTTGTTCACCTCTCAAACATCACTAAATTTGATACAAGAGCTATGAAGTAGGCAAGTATTGCTGCCATCCACTTCACAGGAGAAATACACAGCCAGACTTGGTAGCAAACTTTAAAACCTTTATTTCAGTCATAGGGGCTGCATCAAAGAGCAGCTCTGGCAGAATGAGAGAAAAAAGCCAGTTCTCTTGCATCCCATCTTTTTTGCGTAAAGCAAAAGGGCCATCCTTTTCTTCCTGCAAAAGCATCCCTTACAAACCAAACTGTTTTGGAACTTGCTCTTGAGTAAACATATTTGCACCCCAGTACTTTTTTAAGTTGACCACACATAGATTAAATATGTAGTATGGTGAAATACCGATTTCATCTAGTTTTGTAGGCAGAGCAGTGCAAAGGCGTATTTTTTGTTTTATTTTTTTAATTTTATTTTTTTTCTCTGAGCGTTGGATTAAGGTCTCTGAGCACTGGTTTATGAAAATTTTCAATGTTTATTGATGATCAGATCTGGTAGTTCCTGTTTTGCGAAAATGAAATATTGCTGTCTTTAAAGTATGTAAAGTTGATATAAACAGACATAGAGCTACAGCCTTCATTAAATTATTAACAAGGGTCTAAAACCATGTGGAATTACACTGCTTCTGTGTTATAGTTGGTACAAGATTTCCTTAGCAACTGTGGATCCCCATAAAAACTTAAAGTAGTTTTGTTACCACTTTCTACAGCAGTTTCCAAAAGTTGAAATTATCCTATTTACACAACAAAAAAACAGAAGCACAGAAATTTACAATTTTCTTTATGTGGAATGAAACGGTTGCTGCTGAGCTCTAAAACTGCTTGTACTAAAACTGCTGGTGATACGCTTTCCAGGACTGCAAGCATCTGCTAAAACAAAATCTGTAACATTCTGTATTCTCAGTTTTGGTAATTTCATCCAAAATTGGAACGTCTGTATCAGGAATTAGTAGCTCTAGAACTGGAGGTGAGGCTTTGCAAATTCTGACTTAGGACCTAAATCCAAGTCAGAAGATTCTGTAGGTAAATTTATTTGAAAGAAATGAAGAACCTCTGTAGAATGAAAACCACATATTCTGTTCCATGATATATTTAGAGTAAAAAGAAAGAAAGGAACCTGAGGTTGGTGGCAAAAAATATGGAAATAAGAAGTAAAAACTGGAATATATAGTAAAAATACTCCCAGACCAGGGGCACAGGATTACATGTGCCAGACATAGGTCAGAGCATTGAAAGGGAAACATCATCTTTTGGAAATACCTTGTAAATTCTTATAAAGCTGTGAATATCTTGTTGGGATAATGGGAAAGAATCATCTTTCTTTTGGCAAAATCTTCACAACAGATGCATCTGGAAAACATCAAATATCTGCTTGCAGCAGTAAAGGGAAAAGGTTTTCAAATTCTTTGGCACAAAATCTAGTAAGGTGTGAGGGTGTAAGTAAGGGTGATTAATCAGTAGATAAACGAAAAGTCTAAGAGCTCTGAAAGCCACAGATACTTTGCTCCTAGCAGATTAGCTGGGGAGATGTCAAAGAAATTTCTCAGTGGCTGAATTTAAATAAGCATTGCTCAGAAAAAACCCCAAACTTACACAATTTAATTCCTCAGTTGCAAAGTTCTGAAGGGATGGAATCCCAGCAAGTCAGTAGACAGTCTGAAGTATAATTTTTATAATCATCAGCCTTGTGCCCACCACTGAAGCTTATCTGTAAGTTTTAATAATATTTAATGTGTGGTTTTTATCATTGTTCTTCTGTTAATAATGATCTAATTTGACTAAAAAGTATTTGGTAAATCAGCTGTTTTCTGCTCAGTTTAGCTGAGTAATGTTAACCTAGCCTTTCTTTGATTAAAATACTGACTAGAATTGTTTAAGAGGAAAATCAAGAAAATATCAGAAAAGCAAATCTGAAACTAAAAAAAAGTTCTTGTCATATGGAAGAAAGGACAGTATTGGGTAGAAGCATGTGACAAGTTGTATTCCTTTGTAAAGTACATTGATGCTAAGTAAGGAAAATGTTACTTTTTGTCAGTAGCAAATGATAGTTTTAGTGATCTCTCACACTAGGTAGAAGGATTTTGGACATTAGCTAAATCATGATCAAGATAGGTTTGTTTTCTTGTGTTATCACTGACACGTTTTTTTTTGTATCAAGAAAGACCTCTGTTTTAAGGAGCAGTTAATGGCATTGCTGGAGCTAAAATAACAATAATTCAGTTTTACTAGTATAGTAGCAGAAAAAAAAGTCACTACTGATCACTTTTTGTGAATACATTTTCACAGAATGAGTTTAAAAACTTGTAGCATCACAGAAGGGTAAAGGATGCAACTCAAATCTTGGTGGGCTGACCATTCTGACTTGCTTCTCTAAGATAAAATTTAATAAAAAGTAATTTATATGCCCATTTGTTTTGATCATTGTAAAGGCTATAAAGTAAAAATGTGTCTTAGTAATTTTAAAGCATGACTAAAGGGGATAAGATGACACAGAGGACATGAAAGAAGTAATTAAGGCAGCTTGTGTAGTGATGATTGGCAGGAAATGACCCATACAGAGGGTCATCAGAAAGTATCTGCATATGATACACTGGCTTCTAAATTCTCCTGTTTAACATCGTGTATCTTCTGTTTTCTGTGTTTGCATGTGGGATACCTGTTTTACACTGATTTGCTTCTCCTATTTCTGTTATTACAAATAAATTAAATAGACAATCACTGCAACTGATGTGATCATAATTCTGTTAACTTAAAATTGGTGTGCCACTCTCTTCATTTCAGTCTGTAATCATGTTGCAGACTAAAATTATTTTTGCTTATCTATTAGGAATAGTAATGTGAAACTGGTTTTGCAGTCATGTGGCTGGAGAAAAACCAGCAGTGATTAAGACAGGAAACCTTGAAGTAGTTATATGGGAAAAACCCGCTATTCTGTAAGGGTATCAGTAAGCCAGATTTCTTTGTATGTTATCTGGCTTCTTTGTGGTATTAGGCAGCTCAAAGAGGACGGTCTTGCCGCTATTAAACAGGTGAAGAAGTTTGTTGGTGCATGGTTGCATGTGCCACCTTCGAGCAAACTATACCTCTTGCTGCCCCATGGTAAGACACATGGTCTAAGGGAGGGGTAGGACACAGAGGAGTTCATTAGGCTTTATCAGTCCCCAAATGATGTAAGCTAAGCTCTGCTGATTCCTGCTAGGACCAGCTGAAATCAGTACTTGAGAATGTGTAAGTTTCCTTGATGAGTCTTTTCCCTTTATATTGTCTCAATCCTCACTTTGGCTACAACAAAGCTTTTGGTCCTAACAGCCCAGGAAATACAGGAGAACTGTCCATCCCCATGACACAAAGTGGGGGCCCAACTTGTGGGGCTATGGTGAACTTTCTGCCACACGTAGTAAAGTCCTTCACATGGTGCAGCCATTGATTGTAGATTGTGGTCATAGAGGAGTAGTGCCCTGATCACATCTTAGGCAAAATGGAAAAAACTCTGCGGGTGCATATATCATCGTCGAGATCACTGCTTGTCATTGCAGATATAAGTGCAGTCCATCTGCTTCCTTCTCACTGGCTCTTGGTTCACCAGTTTGCCTTTTCTCAACTTTTGACAGGTGAGGAATGACCTGACTGGTGTCCTTTATGGCGAAGACATCGAGATTTCAGATACTGAGAGTTTTTCCAATGATCCCTGCACAAGTGTAAAGAAGCTTAAGGTATGTGTTGCTGATTGATGAAAAAGAGAAAGTAGTGTTGGTTTTTTTTCTATAAAGAGGAGTAGTGAAACAAAATTTGTGTTAGAATGACGTATCACTACATTCCATTGCATAATAACATCCAAAAAATGGCATTTTGAGGGCCTAGTCCTGCTTAAGTTAATGAAGGTCTATGTGTATAGTAAATATTTTTTATAGTTCCTGATCATGATACTAAGTAAAGAAAGTTGTTGCTGACTTAATGTTTGCACTTAAAGCCACAGTCATAGTGATATACATGTGAAAATTCTTGAGGTTTGGAACCAGAACCGTTTTAAGGTAAATTATCATGTAGAAAGAATATTGAGCCTCTTTCCATTAACTTCATTACACATTTTAGATTGAATTCTTTGCTAACATCATCTGCATGATTTCATATGAATCATAAGGAAAAAAAGAGGAAAAGTAAATTTGGTAGCAGAATAATTTCCCATCCTTCTCTTATTATAATGATTTGTTAGACTTCTGGCATCTCATAAAATTAAAACTATATTTTAGCATTACCATGCAGTGAAACCAGCAATAAACTAGACACAGGAGATATGAATCTTAAACTGCACATGAACATGAAAGAAATGATTGAACAGCAGGAGAAAGCACTTTTAAATGGCGAAGATCAAATTGTTTCTGGCATCAGGTACATGTGACACACAATCAAAGTCACAATCCTGCAAATACTTAAATATGTGTAAAACAGGTTACAAAAAAACCTTAATAAAGGAAATGATATTAAAAAAAAAATTAAAGCAAGAATATTGACCTGTGTAAGACTAGACCACTACTGAAGCTGCTGGAAAAGTTCTGGAGCATGGTAAACTAAGTGTACTTTTATCATTTCCACAATCTAGAGATGTAAACCTGAATGTTTAAAGTATTAATAGGTAAAGGTAATGTTTGTGGGAAGCCATTTGTGTCTGTCCAGTCTAAGCCAGTTTGCATTTCTTGTCTAGGTTGAAGACAGTAGGTGTTACAGTAAAGTCCCCATTTTTTACTAACAATGGTGTAATAACAAGAAAAAAAGGCATATTAAGCATGTATCTTCAGGCTGGAAGTCAGAAGAAGCAATGTACGTCAACAACACACTGAGATGCTTTGCAGGGAAGACTGGAAGACAACTAACAATATATTAGTTATCTCTTGATTTCTTCTTCAAAACAAATTAGTAAAACAATAAATAAACAATTATCCAAAAAATTGCTATCTTGACAGGAATATAAGGTTAGTTGTTGTTAGGTACATGTTAGACACAGAATTCAGCTATACAATTCTAAAAATGTTCATTCCTTTCTTCAACATGTAAACCTCATATAGGTAAACTGGTATCTGCTTACCTGAAATAATTTTATTTTCACAAACATATTTAAATTTTTGAAATTGATGATTATGGAATGGAAAACAGGAAAATCTGGTATGATTTGCAGAAATATATTTTATATTTCTCTTGGTAACACATTAGTTTCTACTGCATTGACTCCAGCCTCTTTGGATCACAGCTGAAAGGTAAATTTAAGCTATAGGATATCTTTAAAACTCATTTTTGTGTTCAAAGAAAGGGATGCATTTGTACATCCATCTAAATGCTTGAAAATTCTAAGCATGCACCGACAAATTGTTTGAGCAGTAACATTTCTGCTTCCAATGTTTTCGTATCTTGCATGTAGGACAAAAGAATTGCCATCATGTTATGATGGTGGGAGTTGATGTCATCTAGTTCACCTTCATGATCAGTGATTCCATAGCTAAGGTCAGAGGCTCATCTGTAGCTCTTTAAGTGGACATCCAAGCATTTATAAGGCAGAGCATGTGGCTACCTCTGTTGTCCAAGTTACCCAGCTTTGTGTAGATTTATTGATAACCTCTTGACTGTCAGATACATGGTAGAGAATAAGACAGAGTATCTGAGCTATTCAATTTAGGTATCTCATAAAGAGCCTGCCAAGACATTGACTTTTCCTGGCAGATGAGATATTGTAGCAATCCTTCTCTGGAAAGCTATATAATACAACATTGTGGTGTTATTCATTAGAAATGAGACAGATTAAAATCTGATCAAAGAAGGGAAGCTCTGAAGGCTGAAGAAAATAGCTGCCTATTCCAGCATAATGTGCATCACTCAAAAACTCTGAAAAGGCTAAAGAGTGTCTCATGTCTAAGGCTCTTAGAAGTGGTAGTGAAGGAGACAAGTTGTTCTTCGTCCCTACATCATCTAAGATGTAGACCATCTTAGATATGTTGGTCCACACTCTCTTCAGGGTTTATACTACTCAGCTGCTGGTGCTACCAAAGGCACTTTAAATTTAGTAGCCAAATAATACCCTCATGTGTATAAAAGAAAGAAGGGAGCAAAAGAGTAATTAATTTTTGAGGCTGTGCTATAGTCTTAATTTATAGAACATGTTTTTTATACAGGGTTTGCCACAACTGTGAGTAAATGAAATGTAACTTCATTCTCTTGTTTGAACTTCAGTCCATATGGGAACATATGTATTTCTTACTGAGGGGCAAAGCTTAAATGCTGATATTGCTACTGTAATCTCTGGGAAGAGTAAATATGACAGCTCACCATCTGGCAAACAGTCTAAACATTGATCTTTTTATGTAAGTGCAGTTTTGGGAGTCGCCTTCCCCCTGGGATGTTTTTAATCATCTTGAAGATCACCTGCCTAATTCCATGAATTAAAACCTCTTCCGTCAAATGTGTTTTAGCTCCATGCAAGCAATTTACAGCTCTCTGAAAAAGAGACTTGACACTTGCTGGGATGCAGTGGGTGATTTCTTTGATTCCTGTGAGGAAATTCCACCGTGTTAACTTGCATCATTCTTCAAGGGTTGATGTAAAACAATAGTATATCCTTGCAAGGAAACCATGCTGGTTTATAGTCAGTTAACAGTATGACTGAAAGGGTAAAAAAGTGATGCCCAGCAAGGTTCTGATGTATCTCTTTGCATGAGTCTGTAATGTGGACTTTGACTCATGAGCCCTGGTATGAACCCAGTTCTGATACACTTCGGTTCAGACTTCATTATCCATGCAGATAAAACCTCTGCCGGGGACTTGAGATGTGTGCAGCTGCATGAATTTGAAGCTTCAATGTCTCTCATGCGGGATGGAGCCAGCAGAGCCAAGCCTGGCATCCAATGCATCTAGGCTTATTTGCAATCTTGAATGCAATTCTGCAAGAACAAATCTGGGGAAAATGTGGAAGGGGGTGCAAAAAGTGGAGTTCAAGAGGAAGAGGCTGACTGAGGAGTGTGTCATCGCAAAGAGGAAGAATGCTATGCATGGAAGAGGAAGAGCTCTTGTATGGACTTTCCTAAATTAGCTCATTCTACTTGTGTTCTAACAGATAATTCCTTGGTTACATGACTGCATACTAAATTATGTGATAATCAGGTGGAAGCAATGTCTTAAGGTGTGAAACCACACACCACAGATGCTATGACTTCAGTCTGAATGCTGTCACACAGCCAGTGGGCAGCAGTGCTGCAAGTGCACTCTGGGATTGTTCTTTGTGGGGCCACATAGTTTACATCTTTTGGGGTTTTTTAAAATTTGGTTCTCATGATGTTATGAAATGGAAAGTAATTTCTTCAATTTTTAAGTTTAATTATTAGGTGCTGTGCCATTTATTTTTTAATCAAACTCTGCTACTCTTTTTATCAAATATTAAGTCTGCATTTTTATGTTCAGAGCAGTCAAGTGAGTCAGAGCTGGGGTTCCAAGAATAACCAAATTATTTTTAAAATGTGAAAAATAGAAATTGTAGGTGAGGTGAGGTTTTTTGTGTATAATTCCTAAATCTATTTATTGTCCTTACAAAAACTGTAATGTTATTGCTGTAATTTGTGTAATTTGTTTGTTTAGCTTATGTAACCTTGTTAGATTTGTTTAAAAAGAATCTAATCCACTTGAAAAAGATTTACACTACTTTATCAGTCTGTGGCTAAATATAAAAATGAAGAGAAACAGGCTTACTGAAAATGCACAGGTTCAGAATGAGCAAAACACATTACATTATTTCTGATTTAATCCATGCTAAGAGTGACAATATATTCATGCATTTAATTGCAGAAGCATTCTAATATCTTATTGCACTGTCCATCATAATATTTTATGCTGAACAGGAAATAAACATGGAAATTATCTGAACTAAAAATCTTTGACAAATTGATTTAATTAAAGCTTAAATGTTTTTTGCCACTGAAAATCATACTGAATCATATGTTTGTTTTTTTCCTTGGAGAGGGAAAGAGCTATTAGTAATTCTAAACAGTTCTTATATGAAAGAAATGAAAAATTTGATTTGCTTAAGCTTTTGCTTAGAACTCTGCCTTTGTGTGAAAGAAAAGGTAATGTGAAATCATAAAAAGATATCTGTTCTATGTTTTATGGATATTAGAAGTAATTTTTCATGTTAGGAAGAGGCTAGTCCTGTTCCTGGAGAAATATTTTTCTGCATATTCTCCTAAATTTAAGACTTTCTTAATACGTTTCTAAGTATGAAAGCAAAATTATGTCTTTGGATTTCAGTCATGGGTTCTTAAACGGTGATGATTTTTTTTAATGTGTGGAGGTAGGAGGGAGGAGAGAGGGAGTTGACAATGTGTTATAGTGGCTGTAGAGATGATGTTGTATGAGTAAAACCTTTAAAAATTACTAAAGAAGGCATAATATCAAGGCATTTGTTTTCACAAATCACATTTCTTAATTCTACAGCATTATTTTACACAATCAGTGAAAAAGTGTATGTCTTCAACTGGTTGTAATATGCAAAATTGTAGAAGAAATATTGCAAGGAAGCAAAAGACTATTTGATATTTTAGTGTTATTGAATACTAATATTTGACTGTAATATCAGTTTTACTCTCATTAGTACTATAGCTTAATCTTTTTCTTCAAACACCTCAGCTTCTTTTTTTCTTTTGCGGTACTTCAAGTTCTTGAACTTCTAGAAGATGAAATAGTTCTGTATGAATTCTATCAGCAGCTGTAATCTGTGCTAACTCCCTGCCTGATCTGAATGGCCAATTAAAGTGGTAGCTGGAAGCTGCGACTGTATTTAACTGGAATGTATTTTATTCAATCTGCAGGGTAATGACGTTCGGATAATCCTTGGCCAGTTTGATGAGGAAATGGCTGTGAAAGTTTTCTGCTGTGTAAGTAAATATATTTAATTACATATCAGAATAAAGAATGTGCTGCGTTTGAATAAAAAGTAACTTGAGCATAAACTTTTCTTCACGGAGTTCAGCTCTGTGAAGGTTTATATCCTAAAGAGAGGTTACACATGCTTAGTTCCATTTATCTTTCAATAACATACTTTGTACTTGACTTCAGTGGAATTTAGGCATAGACTGCATGGTTAGCTTCTTCTTACTGCTTTCCTCCAGTGGAATTAAATGCCAAATTAAATTTGAGCATTGCTCTTCACATCAGATCCAGAGAAATACTTGCATATGTAGCAGCAGATAGAGAGAACAGCATAATTTCAGTCTTTTCCAAGAGTTGTGTTCTGGTGGTAACATCTTTGTGTATGGGTTTTGCATGTTTTGCTTTTAAAGAATAAGAAATTCAAGCCAGTTCCTATATATCCTAACTCAGCAACACTAATAATTTCTACTACTGAAAATGTTGCTAATTGTACAGTTGTCATTCCCATCTGACTGCTGTACATTTTACATGTATTACATGAAAGCAAATATTAGTTGATAAAAAATAAAGTTTTTTTAACCATAACAGTAAGATTAGCAAATATAAAATTCCCTATCCTCACCATTTGTTTGTGCGAGTGTGCTATAAACTTATCCACTGTTTTTGTCATTGAAAGCAGAAGGATTAAAATGTGGATTTATACTTGTACTGGCCTGAAAAAAGGAATCCCAAAGAGGCAGATTTTAGTGGCCTAAATTTTGAATAGGTATTGAATTTGTAGTCTAAATGGTTAGATTAATCCTGTATGATCCAAGAACACAGTAATATAATGGAAAAGTAATAATGACAGCATCTAAATTTCAGAGGGTGTTTTTTAGTGTTCACTTAGTGAAAGTTATTTATCCTTGCAAAGAAAGGAAAGGCAGAAGTTCAAAATCTGAGTGCTACATGTGCCTCAGATGCATTTTGGCTCTTAGTCAGCAGCTGTCCCAGTTGGTGGCAAAATTTGGAAAGGAGATTGTAGAGTATATTTGGAAGGAACAAAATCTGTTTTCATCCAAAAGGGAATGGAAGGTATTATTTTATTTTTCATTCTTCTCATCTCTGATAGGTCTTTGTATATAGATCTTTTTGTACTGCCATTTGAATTGGATTGACAGAGATAGTCTCTTATTTTTGCATTCCTGGAAGAAATTATGGTCCTTTTGCAGCCCAGATCCTCCTCAGATCTCTTGGGGTTGGGCTGCAATTCCCCAGCAGAGGGGTCCTGGTCAGAATTATCTTCCAATTAGCAAGAGATTGGCCTCTTTTATGCCACTGCCCTTAATTTCTAGTCGCATTCCTCTAGAATTCTCTTCCAAGTCCATGTGCATATGCGGCCACTGAAGAAATTCTGGAATTCCTTCGAGGGCCAGGCTGTCCTGCAACACTCTCATCTGAAGGGTTCCAGGGAGAGGATGTCTCTGTCACACGAACGCCAGCCGCAGCCTTCTGTGGCTACAGTTTGGTGTGAACGTGGGAAATGTGCCTAACTCTGAGCAGTTCAAAGTGTGATGGCTGCTTCTAAAGTACATTAGTGTCAAAAATAATAAGGTGGATTTTTCTGGAGCCTGGAGAAATCTGAAAGATCATGTATTGAGGCTTGTATAAAAGTATTTATTTGGGAGTTTCAGCAGGAGACTGAATGAAGGAGAGGGCAGTTCTAAGTGGGTCATTTATATATTAATGCACTAAAATATGTCAGAAACCTTGTTATTAGTCATAAAATATATTGTTGACTCATGCACTCCTACAGATATATATCTAAGGGCACAATAATTTAGATATGTCAAGTTTTTTTAATTTCTCTTTTCCAGGTGTATCTTCAGACAGGTTTGACTTGTGATTCCCTGTTATATTTTGCAGGGTTACTGATGTCAGTCAGAGAAAGGCTTTGAGTTTGTTAGAGGAAGATGCTTTTTCACTAGTGCAAGACTTTTGGGGTTTTTTTCCTGATTGTGATTATAACCTGAATATTATTTGGTAATGACTTACGTAGGTGGTAAAATCTTAAAGTCTGCCTCACTTTTCTGCCTGGATTCAACAGTCATATGCTGTGAGGTTTCCTCAGGACATCCATAGGAGTTTATATAAGATCATAGAATCATTTAGGTTGTAAAAGACCTTTAAGAACTTTAAGTCCAGCCATAAACCCAGCACTGCCAAGTCCGTCACTAAGCCATGTCCCTAAGTGCCTCATCTTCTCATCTTTTAAATACCCCCTGGAATGGTGACTCAGCCTCTTCCCTGCTCCCTGATAATTCTTTCAGTGAAGAAGTCTTTCCTAATATCCAATCTAAACCACCCCTATTGCATCTTCAGACCATTTCCTCTTGTCCTATTCCTTGTTATTTGGAAGAAGAGACCAACACCCACACAATAAATGGACTAAAAGATAGTATAATTCAGGGGCAAACTTTAAAAAGTCCTCCCAGTGGACAGGACTGGTTCAAGCCAAAGTGAATGTTGGCATGTATTTCCTATAAGGATTTAAATAAGCTTAGCTGTTCATTTGTCACCAGTGTCAGAAACAGTGAGCAATTTTAGTTCTATGGGAAATCTTGGCTTTATAATTCATTTTCACCTCAGTGGGACGAATGTGATGTTTTCTTGGAATAGAAATTAGGGTCTTTTGGTCAAAACTTAATTCTTCAACAATCAAAAAATTGCCAATAATTGTTTACTACACATATGAAATATCTCTTACAGGAATCTTTGTTGTAAATAAGCATTTATTTATGGACTCAAACAAGAATTAAAAGTTTTAAAAGAAAAAAAATTAAAATTCAGTTTCTCAAGGGCAGAAATTGTCCATGACAGTTTCCTGGCTGCTTGACAGCAACTCAGGGCTTTGCATCCTACGTAGGGCATGAGAGGAAGATAAAGGAAAATGTATGACTTCTTTATGCTGTTCTGGTGGTACAAAGTATGTGCAAACCTTCTTCAGCTTGGTCTTGTCTGCCAAAAAATCTTCCCCTTAGAAACTGAAACTTGCAAGAATTGGTCTGTGGGCATTCAAACAGTTCAAGAAGGATCCACGTGTTTCAAGTAGTTGTATCTTTTAAGCACCAAAATAATCTCCATTTGACAGAATCAACAGGGAGAAAATGGTGGCAAAAAAGCATTATTTTGCAATAAGTCTTCTGGGACCCAAACATTGAGATGCCTGAATACTATCAACTGTGCTGTCACTAGAAAAATGACTGCATGGTCATGGTGCCCAGCCTTAGAGGAGCTGATTTTCTTCCTTCTTTTGCCTTCCCCAGACTACCCTTCAAGCCCTGTCACTCCACCATATCTCAAAGGATGAGCTGACAGCTCTTAAAGTGTTTTGGTTTGGGTTTTGCTAAACCAGATTGTTGCAGAAATGTGAAAGTGTAACCAGTCTTTCAGGCTACCATGTTGGGAATGATTCCTTGTTTCCAGGATGAAATTTCTGGCTATTTTGAAACTTTCAATTTTCAGCCCATTCCCCAGGGCATTCACAGATTATGCAGGAAACAGTACAAGTGCTTATGCAAACAGAAAACTTCCAACAGCTCTAATTTCAGAATAGTTCACAGCCAATACTTTCTGGCAACCCACAATTTGATACTTTAATCTCTATAGAGCAGGGAAAGCTACATAAGATTGTCCTCTAAAAGCACAATTCTGTGTCAGTTTGTGTCCTCCGTGCTTTGAAAACTGTCAGATAAAAAACATTGAGTCACTGAAAGGTCTTGAATGACCTAACTGTATAATGAAAACTCTTTTAGAAGAAAGTATTGCTGTAGCTGGGATTGCTATTTTCCTCGCAGGTGGACCTGGAATGCAGTGTCTCCATAGCTGTGCAGGGGTGGAGGTGGGTAGGAGGACAGAAGCAGATGTGTTTCTGGAAGGGTAGAATTAACAAGCAAGAGAAAGACAAACTATTTATGTGGACTGTGGAATAAGTAATATATGAGATGCAAGACACAAGGCTTCATACAGGACTTTCAAGCAGCCTTGTACACAAAGGCATGAAATTTGATTTTGGCTGAACAAAAGCTTCTGCACCAGGGGCCAAATATATCTGCTTTGTGCACAATACTGTTATGAACTGAGTTGGCACCATTATAATAGACTTCACAGATTTAAAGCCCATTTTTAATCTGGGTGTTAACATATTTAGGAGGCTGTCCTATTTCATATATTGTGCTATTGATCTTTACTTATCTGATAGGCTTTTCACATGATCTTTGGGATACTTTTCAAAACAGTTATTTCTGAATGACTAATATGTCCTGTTGCATTCTTATAATTTCCTCCCTCTGTAATATTAACTGTGAAAATGTAGCAGTTTTCCTGTTAAGAGCTCCAAGCTTGCACCATGTATTTCTAAAAATTAGAATTTTTATCTTAGGCCTTTTATCTCAAGCATTGCTTATATTAGGAGCCAAAGAAGCATGAAACCTGCAGTTTTGAAATGGAGTCTGACTGAAATGTCAAAAGAAAAATATCTAGTTGCAAGACAGCGAGAGCAACATCTGAGTTAAAATTTGCTAATTTTATCCTAGAACACTCTTCCCAATCAAAAAGAATATTTGAGAATAGATCAGCTTTTAGATACAACAGCATATGTGCCTGACTAAGAAAGAATTTCTGTTTCCTGTTACATATATCTGCTAAGTATTGAAAGGAGATAAGTATCATCTCAGTATCTGGGTTTACAGTGGGCTGTGTTCAGTATTCCAACAATATAGAATTTCACATGAAGAAAATTCTTGCTGAGAAAAAAAATCATTAAGATTTTGCTTTATCAATTCACTATTACTCATGCTCCTCAGAAGGAACTGCTAACTTAATGTTTCTGTGGTCTGCTTTTTAGCACAGTCACCTAATTCAAATTTGCCTTGTGTGACTTGATGGTGCCTATGATCCAAGTTTTCTTGTTAACCTAGTCCTTAGGTTGATATAAAGGTGATAATAACTTAGTTTAAATATGGTAGCATGGTGGTCCCATCACTTATGTAATAGTTGTGTTCTGAAGAATTTTCTGTGCAAAGCTGTGCCTTCTGCTTGTGTTCCTCTTTAACTCCCTCAGTTCTAGAATACAGTTTCATTTTTCTGTTTCTGAAGAAGTGATCCACTGAAAGAAAACCAGGGTTTAGTAAATTCTCTTCTCATGTCCTGAATTCTATAGTCAGGAGTCTTCAAGCAAAGAGTCTTCATTATTAGCAAGTAATTACTCTAAGCTGTTCAAAGTACTCGTGTGCCATGATTACATCATAATTTCATTAACAATGAAAAAGAAGTTAACAAAAAGCAATTGGTTTTATGTTCAATACCTCTATTAAAATGTCCATTATCTCTTCTGTTTTTCTTATTTGCAGGCTTATGATGAAGAAATGTATGGCAGCAAATATCAGTGGATTATTCCAGGGTGGTATGAAAATCTTTGGTGGGAATCCTGGATTAATTCCTCACAGTGTCTCAGCAAAAATCTTCTTGCAGCCATGGAAGGTTATATTGGAGTGGATTTTGAGCCTCTCAGCTCAAAAACGAATAAGACTATATCAGGAAGGGTTAGTATTTTTCCTCCATCTATTTTGTTATCTCTATCTCTAACTATCAGTTCTCTCACTGGTGTGTTGGCACAGTAAAGCCCCAAGGAGGGAGGTGAAGCTAAAGGGTTCTTCTACCAAGAGACCTGGCAGTCATCATAGTTAGTTTCACCACTTTTCATTAGTTTGCAATTTAAAAATATTTGAAAATCAAATCTAATTCTCTACAGGGTAAGAAAGCAGTAAAGTCCCTTGTTTCAAATCTGTCTTCTTTGCCTGTATGAACATTATTGTTAAATGTACATTAAAGTTTGAATTATAGTCTTTAGTATCCTGTGCTATGTCACGTCAAGTTAAATACCTGAGCACAGAAACAGAAAACTCTTGTATTTAAACCTGTTCTGCAAAGGGCCAATTTGAATGGTGATTTGTGCCTCTCAGAACTAGGGGGCAGGAGGTGAGGCTTGTTTTAACTATAAAAATGTGTGGTGTTTCCATAAAGCACATAAGATTTTTTCACATAACAAATCCATAAAAACTCTGACTAATGAACAAACAGGTCTGATTTTGCTGCTTTTCATCTTTTTTTTTTTTCCATCTGCCTTTCATGTCTTGCTGAGTGAGCATGAAAGACAACTTTATGGAAAGGCAACTCATCGTATGATAGCACACCAACCAGAATGTGAACTTGTAAAATGTAGACAAATTGCCACTCAAAATTTCATATTGAGCAAACAGCTGCTCAAGTAAAGGTCATTTGATTTGTGTTACCCTGTAAAGTGTAATCAGACCACTAATTTGCAAGGATCCGGACTTATTCTCTGTTCTAGTATTATGGCTCACCAGTGTACAGTTTTGGTTGAACTGGAGCCTTTTGTACACAAGTAAAATAAAGCAAATTGTCATTTATACAGTGAGGCTGTCCAACTGCTTTCAGTCTCTGTCTCCTAGTTCTGCTTCCCAACCTCACCGGTAGTTTTTAAGTCAGGCAGTACATGTTTTTTGAATTTTTTCTTTCATAATTTTTACTTTGGAGGCCTTTTCTCTATTAATTATGCACATCTCTAAATTGGAGGGTGCAGTTTGAGGTCTCAGTTTAGATTCAACTCTGTAAAATATTAAGTATTGAGGTAAAACTGAATTTTATCTCCTCTGCAGACTCCACAGCAGTATGAAAAGGAATACAATGCTAAACGTGGTGATGGACAATCTAGCAAATTTCATGGTTATGCCTATGATGGAATATGGGTGATTGCCAGGACCCTGCAGCGGGCAATGAATTTGCTGAATTCCACCAACAAGCACCAAAAAATTGAAGATTTTAACTACACAAATCACAAACTTGGCAAAATTTTTCTGAACGCTATGAATGAAACCAGGTTCTTTGGAGTAACGGTAGGTCCTTATCAGATAATTGTGGGATGGAGGAGGCTTGTGATTTTGTGTCAGTAGCTGGAACAAGTATTAAATATTAAGTACGCCTGAAAAAGAAACACAGTTGTGTATTTCGTCTATCTTCAGAGCTTCCAGTTCTGCTTCATATTAAAAATTAATGTTGTTGCCTTGAGACTCTTGTTTATTACCTGTCTTTAGATGCCAAGAGATGACACTGTACAATTCCTCAGTTATCAGATTTTTAAGCACAAATGTCATCTGAATTAACAAATCAGAGTTGTCTCAAGGGAACCACAAGTTTTGCAGTGACCTTTTAATGTTTTAGCAGTTAAGGAGTAGCTGGAATGTGATCTGAAAATGTTCCTCTCCATCATTTAGGTTTGGTAATAGGTTATAGTATACTAACTCCAGTGCTTTACATCCTAGATATTCTTGCAACATACTTCAGTTGTGATTTAAATTTCTTTATAATCTGTATTTTTTCACAGTCAAGTACAACGCATGCTCACATTGACTTAAGAACTGGTCATTTACAGTAGTATCCTCATTCTGATTTCAATTGTACAATTGCAAACCCATAGTATTTTTTTTTTTTTAGAATTTTTTTACATTTCTTCTGCTTTTTGACGGGGTAAAACAGGCAATAGGAGTGTGGCCTTAAAACTTCTTAATTGCTTGATTGTATTTGAGACAACATTAGTCAGAATAGTGATGCATATGTGTTCAGGAGTCTGCAGAGCTCACCAAGAGAGATGAGCTGACTCCATTTCAGGGAGAATGGTCTTCATAGTTCCCAACAGCTGCAAAACCTACTGGAACATGCTTTGTTGAGCACTGCACTTGGACTGCAACATGGAAATGGGTGCAATAAGGAAATTGGTGTTTGAAGAAAAGTGTATTTCAG
Source organism: Monarcha castaneiventris obscurior (assembly GCA_026261815.1). Classification (NCBI taxonomy): domain Eukaryota; kingdom Metazoa; phylum Chordata; class Aves; order Passeriformes; family Monarchidae; genus Monarcha; species Monarcha castaneiventris. Next base: position 8,269,253 of record JAMPIT010000388.1, read on the forward strand.
TGGTGCACAGAGGGGCGTCTCCTTGCAACAAGAGCATGGAGGAGGTTGGAGGGAGCTGGTCAGATTCTATTCCCATGTTAGTTTAGACTGTCTTGGATGTCAATTAACCTCTAAACATGTTGAAGCAGCAGAACTAAGGTTGTTATGTCAGAAATTGGTTCAAGGAGGAAATGCCTACACAAATACATCAACAAATTGTAAAGGCTCAACCTTTTGCTGTCCTTGTTAATTGCTGAATAAGCTTTCTGTGACATGGTACAATTGAAACTAATTCAAAATTTCTAAGTAAAAACCAACCATAGCAAGACAATACTAGTATCTTGTTGCTTGCACAATATGAATTTTGCCTTCTTTTTACACTGAATTTGACTGAAAATTTTAGTAAAATAATTTGTTATCCCATTGCATCCACAGTAGGATTGGATCTTTGATGAAGCTTTCAGACAGTAGCAGCTATGAAACAGAATCTGGAGGGACTCAGTTACATTTGTTCTGTGTTATTCCATGTACAGTGTCTATCAGGCTTGAAATTGAATATTGCTATGTAGTTCCTTTTTTTTTTTTTTAATCCTTTTTGCCTTCAGTTTATTTTTGCAGCCAATTATGGTGAAATAGATAGATTTCATTTGCATTGCTTAATTGCCCTTCACTGCTCCCCGTCCAACAAAAAAAAACCTCAACAAAATTAAACCGAAAAAAAATCTAAGATTGGAAGAAAGCTCTTTTTTATTAGTTTCAGAGACACCAGCAAAATCCCACAAGCATCCCTTTAGGGAGGGAACGAATCAAAGCCTCAACAGCCATATTCAGCTGTGTTTGCTTCCTTTGTTGTATCAGGTATAATGGTTTGCAAAGAAATTATTGCATGATTATTCCCTGTATTTAGTACCTGTCTGAGGTGCTTGATAAAATATTTCTCTTTATCATTGGTCATAATGACCAATCATCATCATAATGACAATGCACAGCCCAATTCTGGTATTAGCAAGGATCATGCTTCCTGTAACACAAAAACATTTTATTGAGAAAGATATAGAAAGAAGAAAATCTTTAGCAACTACACTTTCTTAGGGCATAATTACAACATACGCTACCCAAGCTTCTCCAGACAGCATGGAGGAAAAGAGTTTTAGAGGAGATATTAAATATTTTGCATTGCAGTGTTCAGAAAGTTGAAGGAGCAGATTTATTCTTACCAGAAATACTTTTAAACTTTTTATTCTTCAGTTTAATAATTTGCTGTCATTTGTGACCTAATTTAAAACTTTCACTCGAATATGAGTTTTAAGTCTTGGAGTGCTAAATCTAATTTAATTTTTTTCCAGAATATGTATTTTAATATAAATTTTTTACGGTTTATTTTTAAAAACTTATTCTAAACAGTAAAAGGACATTCCTTTATTCAAGAGTATCTGTGCCAAATATAAAATGAGTTTCTGAAAAAAAAGAAAAAATAAAAGGAAGGACTAAATCTTATCAATATTCAAAAACTCATCCAATAATAAACTATGTTGTTATTTATTAGGTAAGAGAAGATAGACAAGAAGCTGTAGATAAGAATCTAAAACTGGAAAATCTATTAAGTAGAGGCATCTTTCTTTATGCTTTCTGTGAATATGATATCAGAAACACTGTCATGTCATAAATAATAGATCCCTTTACCCAGTTTTCATTTTCTTTGAAATTATTTATAGGAAGCAACACCATTAAGTAGAGGGTGGGAGTGTGGAATTTTTTAAACAATTTTGAAAAGACTTGTTGGGATGAAGTGTGTTAGTTCCTGAATTTACAGAATATCATTCTTTCAACTTTCTGCTCTTTTTTTCCTTTTAATTTTTTTAATTGTCTAGGAGACAGCATTTAGAAAACAGATAAGGCTATTGCCCAGAGACTTGACATGACAAATCCTATTTTTATGCATCAGAAACTCAATGCAAAATGCTATTTATTCTAATTCTGCTGTCAGAAATGTACTGGAAGGGAAATTATGGTTATTCTTTAAACATTCCTGAGAGTTCTGCTCTCTTTCTGGATATTTTTTTTCTTAATAAATTGATTCCTTCTGTTATTTTGCCTTTGTGCTTATCAGACTTATAGGACTCATAGTCATGTTGGTTACCATACAAATTCCTTGTGTATTCTGAATACAGAGCAACATAAAAGCAACATACAGAGCAACATACAGAGAAACATAAACGTGTTTTATTAGAAAAGAGTAATGCAGCTACCTGCTACACTTTTTAAAAGATAAACTGGATACTGTTTTACAGGTGGAAAAGGATTTTGTGATGAGAAGTGCAAGCCAAAAGACCCACAAGGATGTTCCTACAGTTTTGTTAATCTTAATGTCCTAATTCTGGGGTCAGATTCACTGGTGCTGGCCATTTTCCAATTGAGTAAGCCATTGTGTGGTTAGAATGGCCCCTCTGCAATGACCAGTTTTCAGGACAGGAATGCTTTTGATTTGGGACTAACTTGGCTTTCATGGGGTGCATTTTTCTAATTCCTTGGTTATCTGAGCACTTGATTAGTTATAAATGAGAAAGTTGCTGAAATAACAAAATAACTTAAAGGACTTCGATTTTTTTTTTCTCTTTTCTTAATCCAGATAGAGACAGTTGTATAAACTGAATGCAACATTACCCTAATGGTTTATAAAGTGCAGGTCCTGTTTCCTTGATAAATATAATTCTCTTCTCAAATAGTATACATTCTTTCAGTTAAGTGTCAGAAAATCAAAGATAAGAAAATAAATATTCACACAGGGGTTTTTTTGACACAATTTAGATGTCTGAGGAGTTCCCTTATGTAGTTGATAGAGGCACTGGAAGTAATTTAGATTTGGAAGACCTACTGAGGTCTCTGTTGAACTGTTAGTACTTTGAATCAGTACATAGTGATAAAGTGATGGGGAAAAAAATATATGTCTTAGAGATGAATATATCTGCATTTCAATTATACAACATTTTACAGCATGCTACCTATAACATGTTCATTATGTATGTGTGAAAGCTGAGGAGAATTTTCCACAGAGCCAGAATAATTATTCTAAAGCAAGACTGCTTGTCTAATGGATAATTAAAAAAAAAAGAGAAGAAAAGTCAAACTTTATTTTGTGCAATGCTACCATATTATAGCTTGCAGGCTTAATAATTAATAAAGAATTAGTGCTGTCTTCTCAGGAGCAAATCATATTTAGTGTATGCTGGGTCAAAATCCTTCTAGAGAATAGAAGGATTTTGTTTAATAATTTTTTCCCTTTTTTTTCTCTTTGTAGAGGCTATGGATGATTACACAGTAGCATAAAATTACAGCAATGTTTATATTTGTTAGCAAAAAAATGTCGGTTATACTTGGAAAGATGTCCTAGAATTGTTTAGGTTGGAAGGGACCTTAAAGGCCATCTAGTTCCAACTCCTCTCAGAGCCCCATCCAGCCTGGCCTTGAACACTTTCAGGGATGGGGCATCCACGATTTCTCTGGGCAACCTGTTCCAGTGCATCACCAACCTCACAGTAAAGAATTTTTTCCGAATATCTAATCTAAACCTTCCCTCTTTAAGTTGGAATCCATTTAACCTTACCCCATCACTACCTCCCCTTGTAAATAGCTCCTCTGCAGTTTTCTTGTTGGTTCTCTTTAGGGACTGGAAGGCTGCCATAATAAATACCACGTTTGTTCTCAGGATATTAAAAGTTTGTTTTGGTTACATGGGGGAGCCAAGTAGTGGGAAAAATACAGTGCATGTTGGAAGTAACTTTTGATTCCTTTTTTATTCAAAACATGACACTGTATTTAAAAATTGTTTTCCTGTAATTTTCTATTTGCTTCACCTTTGTCACTGATGTGAAGTCATGAATGTTACCATTCTCACTGATTTACACCTGAACTGTTGCAGCGGGGTATTCTGCTCCTTGCATTTACTGCTATTATATGTTATTATAAATCAAGTTTCAAAATTGTTAATTTATCTCTCATCCTTATGACCTTCTATTATTTCTGTGTAATGGAAAAAGAATTGCAGTGGAGGAGTGAGAAAATTAAATACAGTGTTGTCTTTTCCTTTTATGTCAGCCAGAGACTAGCACAGTAGGATAAAATTCCATCACAGTAGCTGCTGCACAATTGAAACCACAGCCATGAAATAGCTTTCAAGTCTGTCCCTGGCATCCTGCATTTGAATATATCCAGTCACATTTCATAACCGGAAAAATGCTTATTTATATGAAGTTTGCTTTCTATTTTGATGCTGATTATTTCTGAAGATTCATCTTAGCAGCTTGCCTCCAATTTCTAGGCTTCAGTAGCCACTGTGTTGTACAGGAATCTCAGAAATACAGGACGTGTTAGCAACAGAATAAGAACAGGGAGAAAGTATTAATTTCACGTCATCCTGGAAAAATAACACACCCAAGATGCTTAAATTAAAAAACATGTTTTTGGCAGAGAATCAGATACAATTAGCATGGATTTCAGCAGGATGAACTTATGCTTAATATAGGAGTCTAACAAACATTTCTGTTAGTAGCATTCATCAGTTCAGCTAATTTTGTGTGAACAGTTGTGAATTAAGCCTCAAGAGCTATTTATACCTGCAGTTAAATTTTCTTTGTTGGCATGGCTGAGGTAGGGTGAATAGTAAAAGTATTGGTGGGAGGGCAGAAAGTTCAATCAAACAATTTCTTGTTAATCTAGAATAAAGCTTTAAAAGTACATTTAATTTTATAAAAGTGGGGGGTAGGGGTTTAGTGTGCAGTGGAATACTTAACACTATAAAGACATCTGTTACTGAGCAATGCTTTTGAATGTTCAATCAAATTTGACTTAATTTTGAGCATTTGAAAATTTCTTGTTTGACATTAACCATAATTGGGTGATTTGAGGGAGTACAACAAGCTAGCTAAATGCATAGTCTGGAAACTATATCTATGCGTGCACACACATGCACATGCTCACAACCCCACTGACTCTTGGCAAATCTCAGGTTTTTCTGCACCTGACCCCATGAATGTGAACTATTCTGAATTTAATGCCTTGCTTTGCCTTTTCATTTTTCAGAACTTGTTTCCTGGTAGGGCATTTCTTGTGTAGCACAAAAAAAGAAAAATACTTGGGATCTGGCTGTGTGCCAGAGCCCCCACAGAGCTTTTTGGTTTTCTTGAACCTTGAATCTCAGTTTACCAGAGAAGAGATAAACATAGTGAATCTCTGACTTCCTTACTCCCTCCTGACTTCCAGTGCATTATCCAACTCCCATGAACATGCAAGAGCAGTGCAGTGGATTGGTGAACTAATTTGCTCTCTATGTGGCCAGTTCATTTAGGAAACCCCTCAAAACAGAGAGCTGCTAAACTAAGCCATCAGCAAGTTTGCATAAGGTCATAAACAATGTTTGCTCATTAGGAAAATTCATTGCAAATGTTTTCATCTGCCAGCAGTGTAAAACTGCATACAAAAGGAAATCCTAACTTTTTAAAATGAGAACTGAAATTAGCTGTGACATTTCAAAGATTAGCCCTCAAGCTAACCAGCAGTTGACGATTTAATAGTTATAGTAGGTGTCAAATAAAAAAGGCTTTAGTCTGAAGTTGTAGAACACTTTCTGCAGCATCTGTCATTTTAATAGCTGGATCTTTGATGAAAATAAATGAACAACATACATTTGTAGGAAAGTTAGTGAAATATTTTCTGGCTAATATCTCTTAGATTCCTCTGCTTTATATTTAATTTTGTCTGTATCTAGACAGTGTTTAACAAAAGGCTTAATATGCCCTGGAAGCTGTTTGGTGCTACTTTGTGTACAAAGAGTGGAAGTCCCTACAAATAAAACAGAAACAAAGCTCAAGGGAAGGTGACTGTGCTGTCTAAGTGGGGATGCAGGTTTGTACTTCACAGGATAGTTCTCTTCAAGCTTCTAAAGAAAGAAAGCTCATTTCAGTAGTACCACAACCTTGTGTTTTTCCTGAAGTGTGATTTATTTTGTAGCTGTTTGTTTCTAATACACCTTTGTTTTATATTTTGGGATTGCTTTCTTTCTTTTGTTTTGTTTTTCTTGTCTGTATTCCTTGAATCTGAAGGATGAAAAGACTAAAGAAAAAAGTTACATTTATGAAATGTTGTAGCTTTGTCCTGCTCCAGATCAGCAGTTAAGCTGAGAGAGGATATCAGTGGTTTCAAAGCAAGTTTTCAAGACAGATTTTTCCTTTGCCAGTTGGGTTTGTCTGAAGTTGGTACAGAGGGCTCTTTGAAAATAGCAAGATACTGAAAGAGTGGGCAGTGTATGTGTGTTGGACAAGCAACATGGAACTACAGGTTCTGGTGTCTGCTGAATAAGGAGGACATTGTTTTTCCTGATTATTAGATGTCCTTTTGTGTTATACTTAGTAGTCCTACCAGGTAGATTCCTTTGCCACCTCTTCATCATCTAGCAGAAAAAGAAGGAAAAATGTCATGTTCCTTCTATCACTGCATTAAAGCCCTGTGCCCTGCTCCACCAAGTTTTTTTAAGAGATAGGAAATGTTGTGTGCCTACTGAAAAAGGGTGATAGGATAAAATTCTACAGACACTTATGGAGAAATGTCCTGCTTGCAACAACTATACCATTGAAATACCATCTCCCAAAAATTAACAGAAAACCTGTAGTAGCTCCATCCACCTGTACTGTGGCTTCAAACCGTGTCAATATTTTGTGATCAATGGCAGATGACACAGAAGTGTGGATCTCTGATGATGATCCCATATCAGCAAGAAAATATCAGCACCTCTCTTCATCATATACAAGTGAAGGGTCTGCAGTACATGCTTTAAGAACTGTTTTGATAGAGTCTCTCCTGCAATAATTATCCAAAATGGAAAATGTGGTGAAAGGTGTGTGTGTGGTGTTGACAATACTGCGAATTTCTAAATTTCTGTTTAAAATTTCTCCATTTCTGGCACTGAAACAGCAGGTGCAACCCCCCAAGGCAGGATTAAAACATTGCTGTAAAGGGAGGTGCAGAAGGAAAGTGGAGTGTGATGGAGAAGGGAAAGTCTGAAGTGCTTTAGCTGCGCTGGGACCTGGTGCAGTTCTTGGTAGCTGTCGTAGCACACAGTGTGTCAGTCAGTACAGCAGCCTAGCAAACAACTGTCTGGAGAGCTATGATTACATAGTGCAGGTTAAAATTATTTCAAGCCCCTTTCAAGTAATGTTGTCTGTAAAGGAAGACTGCTCCTTCCTCAAGAGAGAAATAACTTGAGCACAGGGGGAACAGATGAAGTATCAGCAGGGTCTGCGTTCTGGGTGGAGAGGCCCTGGAGAGGAGTTGTATCCACAGCTATGTCCCTAACCCACACACATGTTTTTTTAAGAACAATGATTCTGGAAAGGGAGGCTGCAGGAGAATGTGTATTTCGGAGAATATAATGGGAAGGAAAAATATTTCCTGGAAGGCTCTTTTCTAATCTGCATCACTGAACAGTTCTGAGTTTCCAGTCTCCAATGTCTCTTGTTCTAGTTCTGATTTGTTTATTGGTGCTTAGAGTTTAATGAACATCTTCTTACCTAACTGTGCTTTTCTTGAAACTGATTTAACTGTCTTTGTTGAAGAGCAGATCAGTAAAAGATTATGTCAATTCCACAGAAATATGTCCAGATAAGACAGATGTGCATGGGCCATGTGTTTAGTAGTTGGGCAATATAAGTATTTACTAGATGGAGCTTGATGGTCTTGAAGAGCCAGGGAGGCTCTTTTATGGTTACCTGGCAGATGGTGTGTGACTCAGGCAGGTGCAGGCTGGTACAGGCATAGCTGATCCATACTTCCAGGTGTGTATTTGCAGATGATGCAATAAAGCTTAGGCAAAGAAAAAAAAAAAAAAAAAACCTGTGAATTATGGGCATTCCAGAGTAGCAGTGTTTTTCAGTGGTATAGTTATTCCTGCATTCAGTGTCCCTAAGTGAAGGAAAGAAGATGTATGGCAAATTTAGGGATGCTACTGTTTCCACCGATATGTCTCCATTTGAAATTACAAGCAAAGACATCTGACATGGATATTTCCAAGCTGCTCAGTGGACTGGGGATGAAAACCACCAAAAAGAGTGTTGAGGTGGAGCATATTCTCTCAGTGGGGACAGTGGTCAGAACAGCAAGATTAAGTATCTTGCATCAGCCTCAGTCCTTAGAGTTTTCCTTTCCTCAGAGCTACCTCTGATATATCTCCCTTCCCTCCTAGAAGAGAGCACTACAGAAGTACCTGGTTTAGCTTAATATTTGGGATGTGAGTGCTTTTCTGTCATGAATCTAGAGTTAAAAAACTATTATTTTGGAGTTAACATATTTTAGAAATAGTATAAAACTGAATTCCTGAGTGCTTGAGGGAATTGCAGTTCTTGTTTTATTTTCCACAGGAACAGATGTTAGCCCTGCTGCCTTGGGATTGTTCCAGCTCTGGTAATTCTGTTCTGTGTACCTAAAACTCTCACTGAGATTTCAGATGGATGAGGAAGTTATTATTTACTAGCTTTTCACCAGGATTCCTCTGGGACAATGAATGCCATAAAGATGCAAAATTTTAGTATTACTGTTCTCCCTTTTCAAAGACTTTCATTTTATTATTATTTCACTCTACAGGCAAAATATAGTAAGATTTTACTGGTTTGATCCCGTTCATCCCGTTCTTGTTTCAATCAGTGACAAATCTCTTCTAGGAGGTGGTTCTTACCTAGGAAAATGCTCTAACAAACAATTTGCAAATATAACTCAAACCATTATTCTAAAATCCTTTGTGCTCACAGAAATTGTAGGAGAAACTTCTTTTGAAATGCTGTCTAGAATTAGTGGAGATGTCCTAAGAGTGCTGATCAGGTGTAGTGCTGTAAGTTAGTAATGAATGATTAGACTCAAGAGCCTGTTCAAGCACATTTGGAGAATGTGTTGAGTGTACTATGTGGAATTACATGACTCAGATGTCAAATAACTGTGAGCGATTAAAATAATATGGTGGAATACAGCAATTTAAAAATAATGTCTAGTGACGACTATAAGAGCCTGCAACTTTAAGTGCAGATTATCTAAGTCAAAGAAATGCTGAATATTTTGGTGATCAGGTGTGCTCGTTGTATATATTCTTTTGGCTCAACAGTGTCATTCTTTACTGGGTATCAGATGGCTGGGAATATGAAACATGGAAAAAAGATAAATGAGAAACTCCAAGCGTACAAATAATATTCTGCAGGCTGAAGCAATAGGAAGAATATTCATAAGCCAGTTTGTCGAAATCTCAAGGAAATGTTTTCTACTGTTCCTTGAAGAGTTGTCATCATACTACTCTAAAATCTTCTTAACATCTGCTTTTCTTGAGAGTTTAAAGAATGAGTAAAGCTCATAAATGATAAATACATTTCTAAGTATGCTAAGATCTGAAGGCAGGTTCATTTAGTAAATAAATTCTGAAGTATAAAATTAGTTCTAACCTGCTTATTTTTATCCTTTGCAACACTGTTTTGGATACTCTTAAGAAAAGAAATAAAATATATACATTTTCTATGACAATTTTTGTACCACATTTACAAAGATCTATTGATTTAGGTTAATTATACTTCTCTCCATTGTTGAATAGTTGCATGGCAAACTTTAATTTATGTTCTGCTTTCATTTGCCCATCAGTGGGCAATTTTAAAAAGCTTTTAAATGGAGCCTTTTTTGTCTTCAGTGAAAGTGACCCACATTGATGTCACAAGAATTAGAATTTAGCTTGATAGGAATTTCTGTGTGCACCTAAAAGCAAAATTTTCCCTTGAGGAATATTTTGCAATGTGACATTTTTTCTTTATGGCCAGTAGAAAACCCTTAACTTTTGAAACTGTATTTTAATTCTCTGTTCACACTGCAGCACTTCTGAGTTTTTAGCTTCACCGATTAACATATTCTCCGTTGTTGTTAATCTTTACAACAGCTCTAGGCAAAAATATTCCTTAACTTGAATGTCGCATTTTGCTGAGTGCGAATCCACCTGCAGTGTTAAGAGTGGTGTTATTAGCTGACTTAGCCTGGAAATGCTCTGAGGTTGTCAGGTCTGATGTTCAATGGATTATATTTTCATACATCACTGCTCCTCTTTTCTGGCAGTCATGATTTCTATGATGAACTAGTTTTCTTCCTTGGAGAGGTGCTCCAGTTGCAAATAGGATTCTTGGAGCCTGCAAGCATTTTAGTAAAACACAAGAAAATTAAAGTATTATAATGGCGTTTATTGCAGGCAGATGCACAGCACATTTTCAAATAGTTTTCTAGTATTTTTGGAGTCTGATTTTAGAACTTCTGTGTTTTCTACCTTCTGCTCTCCTCCCCACCATCTTCTCATAGGAGGTTGTCCTCTCATCTGCTGCTGCTGAGGATGGCTTCAACATTTTCTAGCCTCTGCTAGAGCAACATAAAAACAGTTATTTTTTAAGATTTCATAAAACAAAAGAGATCTTGCACTTCAATAGAGTATATGACAATGCAGGATTTCCCCCTTGGAGTTCTTCTCATAATTGGAAGGTGATGAAGCAGAAAGTGCAGCAGGGCCCTTGATGGAGCCTCTTCAGTATAGGATGGCATGTTCCACTCAGGCTGCATCCCAGCTTCATGACAGTTCTGCCATGACAAAGGGCCAAAGGCAACACTTGGAAAAGTAAAGTAGGCTGCCTTTTCGTTTTTTATTCCCTCCCCCCCGCCAACCACCTCATTTGAACAATTTGTAAGTATTTCTGTCCTATACATTTTAAAAAAATAATCCTGGAATTCTACATTATCACCCACTTTATATCTGGTCCATAGTGACAGCTGAGGTTGTTGGCATATGAACCCAAAGCACTGGACAGCAATCAGACTCTTCTATCATTTTTTTATTAACAGTTTTAATCAAACCTGGGACCTGTTGTGCTTCACTTGTTGAACCTTTCTGTGTGACAGTAATTTTTCCAGTTTTGTAATTCATATTGACCTCAAATGCACCAAAACTTATAACCATGCCTCCTACTAACCACTGTCAGAAATCAGATTATTCTTTTAGAACATGGTCTATAAAGAAGTTCACACATCTCTCTGTTGTTGATACTTTTAGCAACATCTACATTTTTATATATCAGCCTCCAACATCTAATCAAACTTTTATGAAACCTTTTTGTCTCTGCTAAAAAATCTTTCTGTCTTTCATCCAAGAACTTCTCGGACTGCTTTGACATTAAATCTTGTGTATGTGACTAAGACAAGCAGAGATGTAGCCAGCTCTCTCACTTATGTGTGTTCAAACCTTTTTGGCTGAGTGACCCTTCATCCTGAGCATAACCTGCGCAGTTTCTGTGTGATGCCACTTATTTAGTATCAGTAGGTGTTAAAACAGGTAATTAGATGAAAACAACCCAGCTCTAACCAAAACAAGATAATTTGAGTAAAAAGAGTGAATTCACAGTTAAACAATATCATAGATTGTGTAAATAAGCTATCCAGGGCTGATGTTTCCTTGTCACTGCAGAGTACAGTCTGCGTGCTGCTTGGTGACTTGTAAAATTCTGAGTGTGACTGTAATACTGACAAACTGAAGAATTTTCAAGAGCAACTCAGCACAAATCAAGAGATTATACAGAATTAATTTGAGGGAAAAGTGGTCCATAATAGCACATTTAAAAATCAACATGGTTTTCCATCTATGATGAATTGACATAGGGGTTTTTGTCTGCATAAATTAGCTATATAAGAGCCAAGCCTTGAACTGGAAATCTTTGAAAAATCAAGTCACTGTTTTGTAGTTCGTAAATTCTACAATTTTTTTACCTCACAAATTGTGCCTCAAAAACTTCTGGTGAAATTCTTCTGCCTGTGCAATTTCAGTTCTGCCTCATTCATTGTGGCTGCTGAATTAGACAGCGGTTCAATTGGTTTTGACCGTATAATTAGGATGATGTGCGTAAGCAGTCATCACTGTGAGTGCTGCAAAGTAGCCAGAGCTAAAAGCCACAGCCAGAGACTGCAAAGAATATTGTCCCAGGAGTGAGAGACAGCAGCAGAGCCTGGCAACCTTCCCTCCCTCCCTCGGCTGCCCCCAGTGAAGGACAAGGTCCTGCTCCATGCAGTGAAGGAAATAGCCTGTTGATTTGCTTGTGGAGTCTGAAGCACTGAAGGTCTTCCCTTAGGAGGCTTCCTTGTCCTGCATGCTACTGCTTAACTTGCTTTCTGATACGCTGCTGTGCTGCTGCATTTGCCCAGTGACTGTGGGGCTACAGCTTCGCCACATTTGTGTTGGGCTGATTTGGTTAAAATGTTCTTCAGGAGTTACAAAGGGGAGAGGAAGTTTCAGTGGTCAGAAGTGCATGTCTCAGCTGAATGTGAATTCTGTGAGACAGAGGTAAACTTCTGTAGCCTGGAGGTTCTCGTTCTGCTGAACTCAGATGTTTGCTGCAGGCCAGAGAAGCATGTGAACCTCTCCAAGAGACGCTGCAATGACATCTTCTGTTAGATATTCTCAACACTGAGTTTTCTAAGACCACAGTCAAAGCTCATACATTTTATTACCGGTGCTTTCATTATGAGTGACACTGAAGACTGGCATTTGAGATACAAAATATCTAGCTTGTCAGTTAATTTCCTTTTTTTTAAATTAAAATATTTTCTCAATGTCAGGCTACACACTTTCTTCTCCATTATGACGGTTTCGGTGATATAGGAGCAAAGCAAACGTATAAGAAAAGCAATTATGACACCACAAAATTTGATTGGGGATTAAAAGTATAAATTGCCTGAGGTAAGAACACATAGATCAGTTAAATTGCATCTAGAAATAAATCAGTCAAGCTACGCATACAGCTGAGGGATAATTGTTTGCTGGTCCCTTTGGATGAGTGCACAACAAACCAACACAGCATTATACACCAGGTCACACAATGACTGCTGGGAATAGACCTCAGCAGCATTACAAATGTTTTGTAAGGACCTTTGCATTGTAAACTCTGGAGTTGTTAATAGATTCATGATATTTTGTGTGATTTTAAAGCTATTCATTTTAATGAGATTTATCCCGTAGCCTACTCTTTAAAAGCAAAGACTGTGGCACTGTGGAAATTTGGATCTCTTTGCATCCTGATGATGTTTTCTGCTAGTTTCCATTTTGAAGATGTAGGTTATAATATAGAGGCCAAAGAGCCACAATTAGTATTCTAGAAAAGATTCTGTGCTCAGCTTTCAGCCTAATGTTCCAGACCTGTGCATGTTAGTGTCAAGTTTCCCTCTTGCAGAAAGTAAGGGGAAAGTGTATGGGAAGGAAGACATCCTTTAGTGGTTATTTCCCAACAGTGCAGAGCAAAGCAAGCTTTCTCTCTGCTTTAAGTCTATTTTCCATAGCACAGCTGTTAATTCCCAGTGCAGCAGGGGCCACTTCCCCAACGTGAGTCAACCCTTAGCTTGCGAGAGAGGGGAGGGAACCTGCTCCAGAGCGCTTCTAAAATTCATCCCAGCTGCTCCTGGGCTACGGAAGAAGCTGTGACAGAGGGAACAGAAATCCCTGTAGATGTGGTTCAGAAAACATTTGGATAAGTAACTGTTATGAATCATGAATATTAAGCATACTTTCCCTTAAAACCTAAGTAGTGGCATCTGACTCATTGGGCTCATGAATTTCTGTAGCTATTACTGCAAAGTACATGCAAAGCATGTACATGGACAGAAGGAAGGAAGGAAGGAAGGAAAATGTAACTACCTTGCCAATTATTTCTTTTCATATCTGTTTTTTATGTTTGGACAGTTGGGGTTTTTAAGACCTGGGTACTTTAGATTTCTGCATTTGCATGTTGTAACAGTGAGTAAATGTCAGCTGTTAAAATGTTCAGGCAACTAAAGATGCAGCTAAGCACCTCAAATATTGATTTTATTATGCAACTTATTATTTAGTATGTATTTAGATATAAGCATACTGCATTGTATTTCTGATTGAAATACATCTCTGAAGTATTTCCACAGGAAAGTGGATGATGAACTTTATGTATATCCTGCTAGTCATGTTATGTCTTATACATTTATAGGGTTTTTTAGATAAGGATTCTGATTAACTGGTAAACTGCTCAAAGACTCACCCAATGATGAGTGATAAAAGAGAGTGATATTAAAAACAACTCCATAAAAATTATAAAATGAACATGGAAGATCCTAAGTGTTGCCCCTTTACAATTATTAATCTGCATATTTTTCTGCTGTAAATCTTGGGAACATGTGATGTGAAACCAAATGTTTCAAAACTGTAGAATATTTTTCTCTTCTTATACTTAAAAATATCAGCTGCCTTTCATATTTTCTTTCTGAAAAATATTTTCCCTGAGGCTTGCAAACTGCTCATGCTGGCCTTTCTGTTAGGCTCTGATTAAGCAAAGTGCTTAAAAACACACTGAATATTAAAAATGAGTATTCCAAATGGGCTGGTGAAGGACTGTATTGAATCAAGTCTCTAAAAAGTACGTTGCTTGTTTTGCATAGAAACATTTCCCTCGCAGAGTTAATGTTAAGTATCCTCTCTTTGTGGAACTGCTTTACAATAACCCACATGTTACCAGTGAAGGAGAATAAACTTTGTTAAACAAAATGTGAATATTATACAATTTTTAATGTGCATCTCAGTGAAATTAAAGGCATGTCAGGCTTAGGCTTTTCAATAAAGGCATGCCACAGCCTGGGGGCTTGTCACAGCTGAAAATCTAGTCTGTGACATGCTTTTCACTTCTCTGAGTGACATGAGAGGCAGTGCTACCTCTGAAATATAATGTGCTAGGCTTTTGCAGACTGCATGTATTTTATGATCTTAGGTTATAATAGAATCATAAAATATCCTGAGTTCAAATGGAGGTGGGAAAACTGAAGTTAGTGTTTTAATTTCAGGTTGGCTTTGTTTTTTGAGATGTGCAAATGCTTTTTAAAATACACAAACCATGAACTATTCTCAGTTAGTAACAAAATGTATGTGATGCAATGCCAATGCAACACAGCAGCCTTATTTTCTCTTGTGTCTTTCATACCAACTTCATCTCAGACTGCTTTCCACAATGCTCAGCAACTCCTAGAAGTCCATAAGTGAGAGGAGCCAGGAAAGAACTTGCTCCAAAAGCCCTGTGTGTCACTAGTATAATCTCATTCAGCACCGGATACCATCTAAGAAGGGGAAAAAGTGAATAAATTCTGAAACACAGCAATTCCCGTGTGCTTTAATGAGATTTTTAAGAAAGGAAAAGACGGATGGCTATCATTCTCTGCCAAAGTATTATTTCTCCATTTTTAAAAATTAATTGCCTCATCATGGTAATCTTTAATCAGTATTGCCTTCTCAAGATTCTGTTGTTGTTTCACTTGTCTTTCAGTTATAACAATGAGAAAAGTTAGTTTTAATGATCACAACCTTTTAGGCAAATGCAGCTTTAAGTTCATGTCCCTTTGTCTTTTGTCCACTGGCAGCCAAAATAAAGCCATTTAGAAATCAGACAACCTGTCTGTTTGACTTAGACCCCGATTGTAGTCAGCAAATGTGGATGGTTTGCTCTGCAGATGATGTGGTGCACAGCCTTGAAACCCTCCCCCCTCCCAGGATATGCACCTTAACTACCATCTCTACCACTTCTCTTCCACTCCGAGATGGCACTATCTTTTACTCTTATTTCTGTATTTGCAAAAAAATCCTGCTGGTCATGACCAAAACTTGAAGTCTTTATTAAAGATATATTTCTCTCTCCTAGCCTTTTTGCTGTGATCTAATCTGCTTTTCCTGCTACAGATCTTCTTTACCTTTGCAGCTCCTAAATGAAAAAGCTTATTTCTTTGCTGATTGCCTCCTTCAAATATTTGTGACAATATTTCTTTTTACTTGTTATTCAACCATTCCATATAGATGGAAAGGTCTTAATCTTCCCCAGGAAATTAATCTCTATGTACTTAATTTGATTTAAATTCCTCCACTAATGCATATATTAAGAAGTTATGTGGCAGTGAGCAGGCCATTGATTTAAACGTGATCTGAGAGGGGAAACAGAATCTTACATGCATGATGTTGGCAAAAGCTGCTTTTGTGTTGTGGCTTTCTGAATTTCTCTTCATTAATTCACATCTTTCTGCAGTGGCAGTGTTTGGGTGTGATAGGAGTTTTCTCAGTGTAACTTATTCCAGAGCTTACTCCAGACAGGTGGGGCAGTTTTGCTTATCTTTCTCACTATTTTCCCTCTTTGCCTTTAGTTTGAATATTAGTTGGTTCAGATCTACCTTATTTTGTTATAAAGACTGGCTATTTTCCTGTCCTGATTTCCACATTCCTGAAGCCTGCACGTTTTTTCAGCTTAATCTTGTAATTAACTGCAGGAGGGTAGTACTGATGTAGTTGAGTACAGCTTACAGCTTTCCCAGCCTTCCTTGGTGCAGTCTCTTTGCAGGCAGGGTAACAAGGATGCGTTTACTGACAGAGTATGTTAATGTTAATTATTAAAATGTTAATAAAGGCTAGACTTTCCAGTGATTCTCATATTTGCTATATTGTTCTTCTAAAATGCACAGTAATTAGCATGCATTTGTAGTCACTGCTGGCAGACTTTTAACATTAAAAATACTAAATATTTCTTTAAAAGTGGACGTATTGAAATTCTACCCAAAACTAGAATGTTATTTTTCCCATTTTAAAGTTCTACATATGTCAGCATAAAGAAACTGTACTTTCAGTTTGGGTTTTTTTAAGTCTGGGTGAAGTGGAAACCACTTTTAAAAACTCTCCAAACCCAAAAAGAGGTTATAAAGCAACAGGAGAAGTGTGGAAGTTTCTTCCTACTAGTTAAGTAGAAAAGCTGTATGTTCAGTGCTGCATCTAGGACATTGTTGACAAGCACTGTTTTTATGATCTATTTGAAAAACCTGACCTGATTTCACTGTAGAGAAAGGTTAAGTATAAGTTTAAAGATGACGTAACTTGCAAACCACAATTTTTTGAAGGCCATGTACCCCATCCTGCTAAAAAAGGTGAAAACAAGAAAAATTAAAACCAGATGGTACTCTTTGCTTTCGCAGAAGCGGTCATAATTCTCTTCAGATTAGCCATCCAGGATATGAAATAAGGAAAGATGATTCATCTTCAAAAATGGTGTCTCATGTTCTTATTTCAGGGCTGCTCTTTGGCTCTCCCCCATTTTGTCTTGCTGCTTCCTTTTCGATTCTGTGACACCAGCAAACCCACCATGCTGGGCAGTAAACTGAGCTCTGGTGGGAACTGGGAGCTGAGGGTAATCGCTCCCTTGCCACTCACGGAGCTCTTTCTTGGTGTAGAGGTAGAGTAACTCAGGAGCAGTGGGCTCGGGCTGGTTTGTGGGACCCAGGATACTGCAGCTCGTGCAGGCAGCACTTGAGCACTTTGCTCCAGAATAGGCACCGTTCCTGAAGACTCTACCTGAAGATAGGTTCTGTGATAGCCTCCAACAATTGTTGCATGGTGAGAGGGCTCTGTTTGAAGGTCAGACACAGCAATCAGTGCTCTGTTGTGGAGTGTGTTTGAAGTGTAGCCAACCCATTTGAATTTGAATGCGTTTTCTTACTGAGTGCATATTCTTATAACAGCTATCTGCATGGTCTTTCTTTTCAATGAATGGTGTTTCATGCAGTGTGTCTGAATGAAAAAATCCTGTGTTTGCTGCACACTGAAATGAACAGACAGGTTTGGCAAAATGTGAGAGCTTTTTCTGGATCTGGTGCTTGCTGAAGTTTTGCAGTGTTTGTGGATTAAATGAGAAAAGGAGAGCTAACACAAGACTGTAGTTCTGTTGAATGTACTTTACTCTGAGGAAATCTGCTGTTTATTTCACAATGTTGAGCAGCAGTATTTTTGTTCAGTTGATTTTCTGTTTACATCATCAGGTAAAAGAGATAAGTAGTAGGAAAGAAACAAAATGCCTAGAGAGTGGGGAAGGGCTTATGACAACAGCAACCTTACTTCAGTACAGGGAAGGCTAAAGTTGTGGAACCGTAACATATCTCCATGATAAGCATCATTCTGAGATACACCAAATTTGTTTGACTGCATACAGTGACCAAACAATCTTGATTTAATACACATAGAAACAAAAAGGACAATTTTATTGTAACTAATACTATTGGAAAGAAGAGAATCAGAAGAAAGTTTGCAGCATTTGATGTACAGAAAATTTAAAAACAAAAAACTCTGATAGGTGGTTGTGCATTTGAGGAATACTTGTTTTTCATACCATAGATTCCTTAGATAAATTTGGAACTAAAGATGCTTCATCTCAAGCTACAATTGGAGTTACTCTTTTAGGAAACCATTTGTGATAAAATGAAAATTTTAGAGAAAAGTCCTGTAATACGAAAATAGTATGATATTTCCTAAAACATATCTGATGTGTTGGGCTACTAGACTATCACAACATGGAACTTGCAATTATTTCTTTAAATATAAACAATCAAATTGGAAAATACTTTGTCTACCATTTCTCTATTCCTCACCCGTAATATTCAGTATATCTGTCATGTGTGATTTTCATGCACTTTTTCTTATGCCTTTTAAATATGGGAATGTTTTATACTCATCTGATAATCCTTTTTACTCACGAGGAAACAAAGAGTTATCACAGTGCTCTACTGCATGTGTCAATTGTATAAATTAAACACTGTTGAGTGAAGACAGAAGCTGCCTTATGCTTTAATTTCAGTGGGAATACGTAGCCCCATGTTAAATGCATGTTTGTTTGGACAAAAAGGTTACAATGGCCTTTGATAGTCCACATGCAAAATAGAAGGTCTTATCCTTCTCACTTCAGTTAGTAAGAAAGTTTCTTTTGCTTAGATATCATCTAGAATATTTAGTCCATTATTTTCTGTGGGAAAATTCCATTTATAAAAACTTGGTGGAGTGAGAAGTGGCTCAACTTCTAGGAATAAATCTTGAAGATGTTCAGAGGCTCAGAAAATCTCAAAATTATGGTCCTTATTAATAACGTAGTGCATGTTCTGGGTAAAAATAATCATCATTTGGATACATTTTGACAAAAAAAGAAAAGATGAATGCATCTTGAGAGAAATTTGTATTAATTATACTTCACTGATGTAAGTAGAAGACTTCAAATATTTTCTATGACGCTGTTGATCAAATACTGGTTAGAATGACTGGAGACATGAATTTTCTCTCCAGACACCACTTTTAAATAGGATATAGATAGTCTTTTGGGGGTAAGATATAAAAAGGTTTGCAACTAGGAGCAACTTTATCTCTGGATCCACTACTCGCTGTGTGTGCTATAAGGGGAGCAAAATAAAGTTCAGTCTTTAATATATAAGAGTATGAACACCATGTCTCTTTTCAAGAGTATGAACATACCCTGGTAGAAAAGAGTATGAACACTGTGTCTTTGGCTGTCAGACAGACTGTGTCTACCCTGGGAGATAAGTCAGAGAGTGCTGGAAATTGTTCCTGGCTTCCAGCCACAAAAATTACTGTCAGGGGTTAGTAAGCAAAATCCCTTTTCTGAATACATTGAGTCAAAAAAGTCACATCAGCAGCAGTAAGCATCTCACCTCTTCTGCTCCTGTATATTCTCCCTGTCACATTGCAGAGGGAAGATTTCTGATGAGAAAAAAGAGAAGAGCAAGATAAATAAAGCCTTTTCTGTCTCTAGGGGTTACCAATGCACCTTATCTGACGGATGGTAATAGAAGAGAGAGAAATAAGATTGAAAAACAGTGCTGCATAAATTCCTTTATCTAATGTGGACAGTAACATTGCCCAGCAGTCCCACCTGATACCCAGATCTGCATTGAAACTTCCTAATCATTTCCTAAGAGAAGCTCTCCAGAGGGTAAAGTTTTTTCTGATACCATGAAACATAGCAATAGGGCCCTTCCAGGGAAGTTGACTTGGCTTATAGGCTTCAGGAAAATGATCTGGAATAAGTGGTATCTTCCTTGTAAAATATTCTGAGTTTTTGAAAACAACATAATTTGTATGCTAATAAGATTTCCATTATTGCAATGATTGCTTTCTTGTCCATTAATTACGTATGCTTTGATCAGTTGGCATTAATGCTGTGCATAAAATAGCTTTACAAATATTTAATAAATGGGTTCACAATATTAGTGTTTTTAAAGATAGTTATTGCTACAAATTAAGAGATTCCTTTTCCAGTGTAGAATATGAAGATAAATATGATCTAATTTGAGAAGCAATTGTTAGCTGTTTTGCAATCATTAATTCTTTTATGAGTGATAGAAAGAGAGTAGAATCTCCCTTTAAGTGCTGTATCCTCATTCTAGCTGGAATTCAACGTTGTCATATCACTGCAATATAGTGAAAAACATCATAAATATTCATTGAATGCCAGTGGCAGAGAAGGAAATACTTTCTTATTCTAATACCACTTTCATTTGAGACAGATGAAATAAAAGGCTTCTCATTAGTTATTTTGGGACATTTAATACTCTATAGGCATGCCATACACTTGGCCAATTATCATAGATGATTGATGACAAGAATTAAAAAATAGAAGTAACTGATTTTTAAGGGCAGCTGTGAATACAAGGTTTGCTGCTATTGCACAGAGCAGTGCAGTTTGTCAGAGTATTAAAAAGAAATTTAGTCCCGTTCCATTCAGTGTGTGTGTTGACCAAGATAAGGAAAAGGTTACGATAGTGGAGATAACTAGAGAAAATAATGGAATCTGTCATTTGTCTTCCTTGGGGCTGTTTAGTTATTATTGCTGTCTCTCCAAGAAGCCAAGCATCTGATGCTGGAATGCTTTAATTACAGAGGTGTCAGCGTGAGCTTCAACTCACGGTGCTTATTTGGAACTTGTAGTGTTGGATCTTTTGTAGGAAAATGAAGCATACTGCATCTTTAAACCATGGTTTCTTTGTTTTCCAGTGAGATGTCTTCCAAGTAGAATGCTTCCTAGATCTTAAGTAGGGCTGAAGAAGGCAGCCAAACTGATAAGAAGGCTTTTGAGTAGGAGGTAACCTTCTCTTTCCCCGGGAATAGAAAAACAGGCAAAGCAAGGGCTGGGCCTCTGTCCTTGCCTTGAAAAATTTAAGCTTAAAATCAGTTCAGCACCTCTGTAGAGCAGTTTCAGGACTTCCTTCAGCACAAACTGAAGTGCTGCCAGCAGAATTCCCAGTGGATCTGCACTGTCATCAGCTTGCTCAGTTGCTAGAGCACTGCTGGGGCTCTAACATCAGTTCAGCCCCAGCTCAGCATGATTTAGGGGTGTAGGGCTGGGGTAATGCTCTCGAGAGGGAAATGAAATCTCAGCTTGTTTTCAAATGAGTCCAGTCCTCTCTGAATATAAATTAGGGGAATTAGTGTAGGTTTGTGTACATTATTCTCTAAAGAGTTAGTTATGAGTAGCAGTTATAAGTTAGTAAAGATTGTCTCCTGTTCTGAGTGGTATTCTGCTACCATCAGTGTTTTGATGCACATGTAGATTTGTTTTTTTAAAATTTCAGTATTTTCAGTATTTAGAAAATTGTTTTTACAGTTTCAAAAGAAATCATTTTAGATTTTCCTTTCAAATAAAATATTTTTAAAGTCTGAAAACTGATTTTAGCCCTTTTTCCATGGGGAAATGTATGTGGATTTTCCCCTATTTTCTAGCATTCTTGTGTCTTTTAAAACTTTTTCTTTTTCATTGCAACATAGTAAGGGTTATACCAATTTCAAATTCTCTTAAGTGTTAAATAAATGGATTCTGTTATTCTGCCAAATTACCAGAGCAGAGCATTGATCTGTCTACTTTAGGCATACCAGAGGCATTTAAAGAGATTGTAGGTGTCCAAGGTTCAGAGAACAGCAGCTGAGAGTGGTTCCTCTCCAGTCTCACTTTCAGGACACTGAAATTCAATCCCTGCCTCCATTCTGGAACATGAAGTTCCAATACACTTTGTTCATGAGAGAGACATTTCAGACTGGCCAGGTAAAAATCTTCCTCCTATATAAAACCAGGTTTTGTGGTGGAAAGATAACTCAGCTGGTTTTTATTCCCCTCCCTGCTGCAGCTCTGAGAATACCTACTCTGCTGAGTGGAGAACTCCTTGTTCTCTGCACAAATATAATTTAAAAATAGATCAGGGGAATCTCCTTCGAATAATACTGTAAGCCTAAAAGTAAGTATATGGCCAATAATAAGAGGAACCTGAAAGCAAGAGGAAAGCTTAAAATTATAAGATTCAGGTTCAGAAGCAGTCCTCTTATGGAAATAATGGAAGTAAAAAAGCTCCCCGTACTGAGTTTTAAAATTTCAGGAGCTTAGATGTGAATATAGCACCACAAAATGCATTGGTGGGTAGTAATTCCCTTCGAGTTCCAGATTTACTGACTATGTTGCTGCCTGCACTCCCCTTGAAGCAAGAACTGAGAGCAGTACCTTAAAAATAAGTGCTTTTTTTTTTTTTTTTTTTTTGAGGGGGGTATTTGCGTGATGGGGGTGGTTTCTTTTTGTGTTTGGTTTTGGTGATGGTAGTGGGATTGCTACGTTTTGTGTTTGGTTTTTTGGGGGTTGGATTGGGGTTTGTTCATTTTTTTGCTTTTTAGTTTGGTTGTTTTGGATCGGGTTGGGGTTTTTTTTTGTCCAGACGCAACTTAGTGATGTCTGAGCTGAGAAAGGAAATTCACTAGACCAAGCTCGGTAGTCTGGGAGTCTGCTTGTACTTTTGGACTGACACCAATCTTGTTTTCCTATGTAGATTTACCAGTTCACTTCCTGGGTCCATCTAAATCAGTCTGCAGGGTATGCTGTGGATACCATCCTGGGTGTGGAAACACTGGCAGGCATGGGTCAGAAGAGAGAGAGAGATGTCCAGTCTGTAGCTATTTCATAGCATTACTGGACTTTAAACACTACTTTGAGTTAGAAGAAAACCAAAAAGATGACTCACTTTACTAATACCTTGCATTTATATTAATTTCCACAAATTAGCTAATGTGACTTAAGGGGTGTCAAGGGGATATCATCTGTTGTCTTGTTTTCATTGCCATCATCATGTCCATGGGGAATCTTGAAGAGTTTCAAGTAGTATATTTCATTCAAAAATAAACTGTTTCTCTATTAAGTGACTAGGTATGTCTCAAGTTTTTAGTATGACATTGATTTTTAATTAATTTTAGGAGGTGAATGTGTTTAAAACGACAAAGTATTTCACAAAAGTTTTTAAAATCATCCGTCACAGTAGGAAGATATCTAAGTATCAGTAAGCCTTAACTTCAGTGTTCTGAAAATGTAGGAAGAGTGATCCCAAAGTAACACCATTACTCCAAACATTGCTTTATGGAGCCTGAAGAGAGCCACACCTTTGAGATCTCTGACCTGTGCCAGCTGGAAAGCTGCTATGTTGTGTAGGATCTAGTGGTGTATGGCACTGATCACTCAGAACCCAAACCAAGCCTCTTCATCATCTTCGGATCTGAGTGTTTTACAAAGCATCTGCCAATCTTTCCTCAGCAAAACTGCTACAAGCATATAAATAAAGAATCTCTAAAATGTCAAAACTATGCCAGTTATATCTTATGGACTCTCTGCAGGTTGTTGGCACAGGTTAGAATAGCCTGAAGGATTAAAATGGACAATGAAAAGGGCTGAATTTGATATTACTAAGAATATGGTGGTTAGATCTCCTTCATGCCACTGCCAAGCCTGTTCAAATCTCTGTGCTCAGCAATGCTAACGCTCTTCTCTGCAGATTTCAGTCAGAATTTGATGCTGATCACCTGGAGGGATGCAGTGCTGAAGAAAGGGAAGAGGATGAAACTTCTACTTCATTATCATCAAACATAGCTGTCTTCAGGAGTACTTTCTGATAGCAACATAGACAAAACCTGAAATTTTAAAGAAAAGTAAATCTGAGAGTCCTAGGATTGGAAATAGCTTGGGCTAGGCTTTTTTAGCTTTACAGAAATAGTCATCTTAAATGTCATAGCAATTCTGGCAATTGTCAAATAATGCCAAAACTACAACTGGGCTAAATTAAAATGTCATTAGAAGCTTGCTGTAAATTTAGATCAACAAAAATTGTTGTCTCATTCTGAAATGAAAAATGAACCCATTTCAGTGATGGTTATTAGGAAATGTATTAGAAAGTCAATGTTCTGGGCAGTCAGTTCCCATGTGCTTTGAACTGTCTTATCTGAATCTGAAGATTTACCAAAGAAAAATTTAAAATCCTCTAATCACTAGAAACATTTTATGAATATTGAACTAAACAGTTTGAGTTCCTGTGTAAGAGTTTGTACTGCATAAAAAGAGGGAAAATCAGTGTTAGTGGTCTAGACTTGGATGGCTGCTCGCTACAAAAAAAACACCTTTTAGCTGATTCAAATATTCTTCCCTGGTCAGTGTCAGCTCACATTTCTGCCTGCAGGGGAATTTTCAGATGTACAGTAGCCTTCTAACACTGGGAATGAGTCTGCTATCATGGTCTTTTCTGTACCCAGTAGCGAGACTCATCTGTGACTGACAGGTATACATCATACTTACTTACTTGAATTAAAGTTGCTCACTTAGAAAGATAATAGTCTGAAGATACTGTGCTCAGCACTTGCACATGGGCAATGCCAGTGTGTTCCACTTTGGATATGAAGACCTTGCTAATAACAGAGGCTGCCTGCTCACTAGAAAGAACAGAGCAAACAAAGTAATCTCCTGTGTCCAGCCAATGTGACAGAGCCTGGGCAGGAAGTGCACAGAGGAAGCAGTGGCTCCTGCAGGCATTCAGGTCATCATCAGAACCAATGAAATACAGCTTATGTGGTTCTGCTCTCTGCTGAGATTAATGTAGTTTAAAGAAAATGGAAGAAATTACTTCAGAACATCATATAAAATTGCACTGTTGAAGAGATGGAACTGCTGCTTAATGCAGTGTCCTTAAAAGGCTTTTTGCCATCTCTTCTGATTCATTCTCACAAAAGCAGTGGGAAAAAAACCATGGTGGTGGAAGACAATGTGTTGTTACTCTGTTTCTGCAGACACACAAAGCTAGAAACTGAAATCATCAGGGACTCAACCTCATAAGAACAATTCTGAACAACACCTCAGCAGTTTTTATTTACTTTTTTTATACACACTGGAAAGGGCTTGAGTTCCTAGTCCCAGTGCTTCAGACTGTTTCCTTTTCTCTTGCCACCTTAAAAGACAGGTTTTTTGCATCAATATTTTCACACACTCCTGGAAGAGATTAAGTCAAGAGAAAAGGAATTACATTGCTTGTGCTTCAGAGGCCAACCATAGATCAGGAAATTGGCTAAATACCAACAGTCACTGCTGCTATATATTATATATCACCAGACTTGAAAGCGTTTGTTGCACACTGTTCCAGTGCCTGTCATTTTGTTTCTGAAGTACTCAGAAAAAAGCCTGCAAAATAGCTTCTCAAGTACATATGTTTCATTTCAATTTCTTTGCTGCCACGCTTTTAAACCTAAGGCCACTAAGGATGTCCAACATAGAGCTTACCTGATCACTGAAAGAGATGACTCACAAAAAAACTGTATAAAAATGATATGGCCATAAAGAACAAAATAGCATTTAACTGTTTTGCCTTGTGCTGGCCAGATGAATGTGATGAATGTGTAAAAGCACATTACTGAGTAACAAAGCATAAAGGTTTCATCTTTCTTCACCTGCAATGGCCAGCAAGTCTGATACTGCTTGATGCATGATTTCCTGGCTAGCATCCTTTTCTCCCACCTTTTACCTGCTTATGAATTGCTGGTACCTTGTCAGGGGCATTATTCCCTTAGTCTTGCTTCTGTGTGTAAACAGAGTGCTCAGATGTTTGTAAATGATGCCTTTGCTTGGTGTGCTGAAAGAAATGCTATGATTGTGCTGTCTCATTTCAGCATAGCTGTGTAAAATTGTTTAGATGCATCTAAATGCTAATCTAATGGAGCAGCTTAGTCTGGGCTTATGTCATTGTGCTGCCAACAGCACACTTTTATGCAATGACAGCTGATGATAGAGGATGCTGATGAGTTGGGGGGAGGAAATTTTAACTAAAGAAATTCTATCTGTTCCCCATCTGATTCCTTCACTTAGCTGAAAAAAAGAAAAAAAAAAAAAGAAAAAAAAGAGTTGAAGTTCTGCCTGAAGTATGATAAAAATCAGCTACCAAAATATTAGTTAGAAATAGAGGCACCCTTCTACACAGCAAGAGCATGTGTGCTTCAGTTATGCCTTTGTCAGGAAATAAATAAAATTGTAACAGGGGCTTAGAGAGGGGAGATAGGCAAAATAAAAAAAAAGCCCTCTCTCCTTGGAAGAAGAGGCTGAAAGGACTAAAACTCTTTATTTAGAAGGGAGTGTAGTGGCAGCATGATGAAACCATGGTGGTAAGGCTTACAGTACTTTGTATTTCTGCAAAATCCTGGATTCAGGATGTATGTGAATGATAGGTACATAAACAGGTTATACTCAATTTGAAACTGTAGGTGTTGGCCTTCACTTTCCATTTCTTCCAGCCCAGCTGTGGAATATAACTCATTGCTGTTATGATTTTAGGAGATGCACAGT
Organism: Monarcha castaneiventris obscurior; assembly: GCA_026261815.1. Lineage (NCBI taxonomy): Eukaryota > Metazoa > Chordata > Aves > Passeriformes > Monarchidae > Monarcha > Monarcha castaneiventris. Next base: position 8,295,784 of record JAMPIT010000388.1, read on the forward strand.
AGATTTTTCTTTTTTCAGGAAACTTGGTTTTGGGGAATGATTTTAATTCAAGATAGTCTCAAACAGGGATTTTTTTTAAGTTTTGAGAAACTCTATTACTTATTCTGTAGGCATTTAAGGTAGACGATTGCCAAAGCAGAACACAATGGACTATGCCACAGACTACTTGAATTAGCTGATGCTAGCAAAGATCTTGGCAAATGTGAGACACAAAGCCCATCTTTTTTATTAAAATTGCTGGATATTTTTGCCCAGAACAATTTTTGCCATGAGGGAGGAAAAAAAAAGGAACTTCTATATCTCTCTCCTGTGTTCTTTATTTCCAAATTGCCTCTGATGTGAACCTGTACATCTGCTTATCCCATACTTCATTCTTATGAGAGCAGATTCTGTAACCTATTAAAAAATCATTAATATATCCTGATCTCTGAGATATCTCTGAGATATAATTTTCCATTTACCTGTCTGACTACCAAGAGTTCACAGAAGCTACATGAGAAGTGCCACATGAGATCAGTAGACTGGGTCACGTCCCAGTCCTCTGTTTCTAAATGAAATAAAAATACAAGTAATCCTCACTCAATGCAAATTTCAGAAGGCCATTACCTCCTGTGCAAAGGGGTAATGTGAAAAAATCACTGATTTTTCTGTTTTAGACCAAAGTCCTAATAGATGAGTGCCTCCTAGTTCTAATGTTAAGAGATTTGATGAATGTCAATTCTTTGTTCTTCTTTTCCATCACTGTCATGATTACCAGAATTTTTTTTCCTTGACAGTCCTCTTCCAACAATTTAACTTCCTTCTTCCACACTGGTTTCCTCCAAAACCAATGTTTTTGTGTTTGGGAAACTAACTTGTTTGTGGGTATGGTTTTTAAGCATACACAGCATGTTCGCTGTGGTGCAGGTGGATACTTAATGTGTGGAAGTAAGCCTGTTCATTTTTTCCTGCTATTTTATGCCTGCTCTGTCATACCTAGAACACAAGTTTCTGTTTAGATGGGAATGGTGGTATTGCTTCATTTAGAAAATGTTAGCCAAGACTAGGTTTTTAGCTGTGCTTCACCCTGCTCTTTGAGCTGCTCTGCTTCTCTCCAGACAGGAGTGTTCAGTTACCCAAAGCTTTTAGAAAATGTCATAAGAGAGAAAACATGCAGGGAAAAGACATCCCAATGGATTGTAAACTATTTCAGATTTTAATCTTTAATCTTGAAAATTTTGAAAGAAACACCTCTGAAAGTAGTCTCAAGGCTTGAAAAGCAGCAGTCACTGAGCCTGCTTTGATCAAATGTTCTAGAAACATTTTATCCACAGCAGTCTAAAGATATAAAATCATGGACTGAGGAGCACTGTTGATTTGATGGAGCATTTTCATTTCAGTCACCCTCTGCCTTCTGCTCTCCTCTCATTTGTCCAAAGATGATAGTTACCTCTTTATCCCACAGGGGGTTCCACCTTCACTGCTGTCTCCCTGGTATCCTCTCTTGCACTCTGCTTACGTCTCCTGTGCTTAGCTCTTTGTCTGCTGCTGAATGAGTGATGTAACTAGGTTGAAACCAGAAGAGTTGTGCACAAGCTGCCCTCAGCTGGAAGCTTGCTGTTTTGTTTCAGAAGTGAGGTTATCCTTGCAGAGCTAAAAGCCTGGTAGGTAGAATACATTATATTTCCTTTCTCTATAAACACCACTGTGTTGGACACGGAAGTGTGAAGGGTGGAAGAGGCTCTGAATTCCGGTGTGTAGCTCTTCACTGCCCACAAGTTGCCGAGCCAAGAGCCACAAAATGCCAGCTTGCTTCTTTGTGCGTGTCAGGGAAAATGTGTCAGTAGCTAAGGAGTCCTGAATGAGTAAATTGAGTGCAACATGTGAGTAGCAGGCTGTGTGGATTGCATGAAAACACAGAAAGTCTTCTGAAAGGATCTGGGGCGAACATGAACTGTCTTGCTCCCTTCCCTCTACCTCCTTCTGCTAGCACTTGCATCCTTCCAGGGCTCCTTTGTGCTGGCTCTGGTTCAGCAATTCAGAAACAACGTGTCCCCCACTTGCCAAAATAATAAAAAATAAAATTTAAAAAATCCCCACTGAATGCATTTTGCTGGTTTAATGGGCCACTACAGCTCACACAGGGGCCTGATGAATGCTGAGCTACGACCAGGTAGGTGTAGAGCTGGACATCTAGGAGCAGTGTGAGAGGCCAATACACTGTCCTCTGGGTGTTAGCAAGCTCTTAGGTGTCCTGTTCTGGGATGTTCCCCCTCCTTGGCTTCTACTTTTATTGGACATAGTCCAATAGGGAAACTACAAGTTCAGAAGTACACCTTGTTTTCATCATATGTCACAGAACTTGAAGAGACAGGTTTAGTTCTGTATATTATACAAATATATAAATAATATGTTAAATTTTATTAAATACTATTTCAGTTGTCACAGTTGTCCTACTGCTTTTCATTTATTTCTGCATGCATTTATTTAGATTGTTTGCTTAATATCCAGTATCACACCTAAGTATCCCAAAACTGACTGAGTTAAGTTATTTTTGGGAAAATACCAATGGTCACTTTTGGAGCAGGTTTGACTGTGTAGGCTCAGATGCTTCATGGAAAGCCACTGGGTTTAAACACTGTTATAGGAGGAGATGACTTGTCTGTAGGGCAGAGTAGCCCAGATTCCTGGACAGAGACATGGAACTGAAGCAGTGTCCTGAAATGTATTGGCCCATGGAAAGACATTCAGGGCACAGGAGTCCTGTGGTATTTAACTGTCTTACATCCAGCTGTGGTGTTTCTGTCAACATACTAGTGGTCTTTCCTCTGATAAAGGGGTATTTGTGTTATCAATTTAGCGTGAGTATATAATGATGACCTTTTAAACAAGCAATAAGATAAAAGGTATAGGCTGAGTATATGATAAACAGTTGAATAAGTAGTTGTTTGGTGCCATGTGGTGGAAGACTGCTGAAGAAGGAAGTAAACATGGTCTAAAGCTGAGATTTTTTGCAGGGATAGTACTGAAAATCATGAAGTAAGTGCTATGTATTTATTTCTCTGTTTACTAAGTTTGAGGTACTTTGCAGAAGAAAATACACAGTAAATTAAATGGTGGTCAAAGTGCAGACCTAGCCCTGACTGAGAGAGCAGTTAAGAAACTTCTGAACTCTAGTTTGATTGAAGAAGATGAAGAAAACTAAAGATATGAATGAAAAAATGTGCTGGCTGTGGATTTCCATGTACAAAGAATAAAAGAATTGTAACTTTGACATGGGCCTATGTCCAGAGCTGAATAACAATACTGTCAAAGACAATGCAAAGAAAATTCTAATAAATTCTAGTGCTTTGTAGCTCAGAAAGAGCTTAATGGCATGTTCATAATATAGCAAAGATACCTGCTTTTTAACCACCAGGAAAAAAATATAGAAGCATAATAAATAGCTCCTTCCATGTAGACACAAATGACTGCTGTGAAGACGGGGGAAGTCCCACATGTCTGAAATAAATCTAATGTTGGCTAATAATTTGTAAGTGTGAATGGGCCATGTGGACGTCTTATTCTGACCACAAATAAAGGACTAATTACTTTAGATAAAAGGGGAAGACTACATCCAAGGAGGGTAGAGACTGTCTTTTTATTAAGGGGATGAAACAGTTATTCTGTGTAATGAAGTACACAAATCAATATCAGTTTTGTAAAACAGAGCACAAAAAGGATGATGGTACTCAGAAGAAATAGGGAGATGATGTCCTTGTATGTAGCAATTGTGAGATTGACGCTGTTGAAATGTTTGGTCTGGTTTTCGTAATTTGTAAAGGACATTCAAGCAATGTAGCTTTTTGAGGAAAAAAAGCCAAAGAATTACAAGGGAAGCAGGCCAGAGATGTATCAAAAAGCAAACAAAAAAAAAAAAAATCTAAGAAGCCTACAACATAAGTTTCTATATTTCTGTTGTCCGAGCCGCCTAACTAGAAATGTTAGATTAATATTGTTTATACTTATGGGTGGTTGTACATTTAGGAAAACTGAATAAATTACACCTGTGTAAGGCTGCATGATGATTTATGCAGCTGCAATGAATCCCAAATGTAGGGATGTATTTGGGCCAAAAAAGCTGAAATGCTGTGTGCCATGGTGACTGTACACACCAGCAGCCACATCCAGGGGTGCCAGACTGTGCCAGAGTGAGCTCATCCAGCTCCTCTTCCACCCTCTGTTTGCATCACTGTCTGTTGGAATCCAAGCCACAAACTTTCTATTTCCTTCCCATCAACTCTTCAAGGGTCATTGCAATTGTGAAGATGCCTGTTCACAGCTCAAAGTTGGACAGATCAGCTGGTATTTACTCTGGCATTCACTTTCACAACTATTAAAGAAAGAAAAAAAATGGAGATGGTAGATTGAAGAAAATAAAATAGGCACCAAGACACTGGTGTGGTTTCTGTTGGTCTCCATCGGGATGACCTGTGTGTAATGGAAGAGGAAAGCTTTGCTAATTAACTATTTGATATATAGTAAAATGTGGGGTTTGTTCTAAGTGCAAGTTATTTAATGGTGCAGTTGATTTAAATGCTTGTTCAGGATTTTACATCTCTTGAAATAAAATGCTTACTTGATCAAAAAATATTTTTTGAATCTGATGATCGTGTTCTGAAGAAGTTAGTATTAACATTACCTCCATTATTTTCTTTAATTCTATACAATCACTGATCCTTTTGCTAATAAGTATCTAAATATGCCCATGTAATGTCACCAAAACACAATGAAAGGCATCAGAGGATTTTGAGTGTTGCTATATTCGCATGGATTTCATAAGATCTAGGTTTTATGGTGGGTCACACCATAAACTGCAGTTTGTATTGGCCTATGTGCTGGAGTGTGTGGTGAGGTGAGAAGAAAGGACAAAATAGTGCTAAGATTGGCTTTTATAATGTTGCATCTTAATTTACATATTAGTAATACCTATTATTCAAACATCCACTACTTTAAATAGAGAAAAAACACTTTTTGTAATTTATGAATCTCAAGTGTAAAGAAGACAACTCTCTAGCTATATCTTGTGGTATGTTATCTCTGTAGCAAAGAAATGGCTTGACATGAGCTGTAGAACATCATCAGATTATAGCTCACTTCCTATGCCATAAATCAACACATAATTCCTAAAGGCAGGTTTCTGAAACACTGATTGACTTATTTCTTACTAGCATTGCTGTAGTTTATAAAATTAAATTCAACATTTTATTGTCTATTTATATCACTTCTTTTACTTCAAATGTAATTCTCTTATTTTTCATAAAATAGCCAGGAGATTGGGGCTTTTGGATATTCAAGCTTAGCACGGCATGGCTTATACTTGTTTAAGGCTTCTTCTATTTATTAAAGGGAAATGGTGTTATGTGGCTGGCAGGAAACAGCAGGGTGAATGTGCTGAACTACAAAACTGTTGTACCATTCCTGCAGGGACATGATTTCAGTATTTCAGAGGCCTTCAGTGCATCCCTTCTGTGACCATAAAGGGTGATCCAAAAAGTGGCAGGCTTGCACAGAGAAATGTATTGTAGCCTCACAGGTTTACCATTTGGTTTCTTTTACTCTGATGTCTGCCAAAACAAAGATTTATGGAGATGGTGTTAATAAGCCAAACCAAGGATGAAGTAGAACAGCAATCTATCTTGACAGCATTCAGCTCTCCACTACAGGTTCAAAATATTAAAAATACTTATCATAAATGAATGAAACCCTCTTCTTTCATGCTCAATTATGAAATAGATGAAGTAAGGAGGATATTTAACAAGACCTTTTCTTAATTTAATCCAGAAAGATGGGAAGAAAGATGGGAGTAATTTCCTAGGGATATGTGAGGAGGTTTCAGCATTACATGGCCATTATATTGAGAAGTTACAGTGTGTAGCACCACAAATGGTAGTACTGAGTTGAAGACATTACAATTAAAATAAATACTAGGACACAAATATTGGTATAGTACAAAACGAAGCCACAGGAACTACTGGTATCCATAATCCAGTGTGTATATATATATATATATATATATACACACTATATATATATATACACAAATATATACATACATATATATATATACACACTATATATATACTATATATATATATTTATATAAGTATATAAGATAACTTATAGAGCCATTTGGAGAACTGTATGATGGATGAATGAAATGGAAAACTATTTTCTTGTGTGATCTTCAAAAATTTTTACATATCCTTTATAAAAACCGTGAAAATCAATTGTTTGCATAGCTCTGATCATCTGAAATTCAATGTTACTGGCTTTATCGTATTTCCATTTCCATCCATGAAAAGTGGGTGGTAACACAGATTACAGGTCAACTTTTTAAGGCCCTTTGAAATCTGTGGAAGAAGGCTATAAGGAGGCGTTCTTGAGTTATTTTGAATCTGGTTGAATCTACTATCTTCAGAGTTTTAACATTGCTTTGGTAATTTTAATAGGTAATGGAAAATTAAAATGTAATGAAAAACTATGAGGGATTTATAAAACGTTTAAAGTGTTTATTTGTTTTATTTAGGGTGAAGTTGTTTTCAGAAATGGAGAGAGAATGGGAACCATCAAATTTACTCAGTTCCAAGGTAGGTTGTAAACAATTCTCATTATATTATATATGCAGTTTCAAACTTCTGTGTCAGTTACATTTGTTTCAGGATGTTTTAAATATGTGCAATTATTTTGAAAAGGAACTGCTTGGAAGACGCAGAAAGGAACTTAATAAGTTTTTGTTGCCTGTTTAAAATACTGGGTTCTGAACCTTGAGTGCTGTGAAGTATTTCCGAGAATTTTTCTTGACAACAATCCACATATTTATAGAAACTATGGATCTATAGCAACCAACACCTGTTTAAAAAACCCTACTGGTCAACTAAACCTTCACTTCTTAATACAGTTGTTTCTTAAAACCAAGTGTGAAAAGGAATTCAGAGAGGATTTTTGTTGTTAAACTCTTTCAAGTTAGTTTTTGCGCTCTCTGAAGACTCACTTTTGACATTCTGCAACTGCTTGCTAAAAGTTGCTTCAGGAGTCAGTCCCTCAGCGTGCAGAGGACACAAAGTGCTGACCCCATCCCTTGGAGGCAGCATGCTCCACAGCGCAGCTCGCCAAGCCTGCTGCATCCTCTCAGCCGGAGCTGCTCCTGCAGGGAATGGTCTCAGCAGCAGAGACCGCAAATGAAGCCGTAGGGATTTGTCAGGGGCCATTTGCAGCCAGGATGAGGCACTTGCTGGGAGAGGTTTCTGCAGAAATGGTGATTCATGGTTTTTCTGCAGTTTATAGAATGCAATTCACGCGTTTTTTTTCCTAGGCTGAGGCTGAGATAAAGCAGGAGATTATTGCATTTGGATGGTCTCGTGAGGGTAGTAGTAAGCTGGGAAATTCTTTTCATACAATGCATGAGAGAGAGCTTGCTCTGCCTTTGTTTTCAGGAGATTGCTTTAAGCATAATCCTGCTGACCAAGTTACAAAGGCTCATTCTTTGAACAGAAATTGTCTGCTGTATGGTCATTATTATTAATGAACAGCAATGCACTTGAGGGGATCTGTTGTTACTCATTCTAAATTACTGAGGCAATCTTCAGAATTGCTCTTGCCTTCACAACTGTAAGTGATGCTATTAACCCATGTTCCGGGAAGCATTTTGACCCACTAAAACTTTGCAGACATCATCTCACGGTAATGTAATTTAGGAATTCTTGCTCAACACTAACGATAAATATTGATTGCTTCCTCTTCTTCCCTCCTCCCCCCCCCCCACTTTTTTTTTCATAATAGCGGTGTTTACAGCCACATGAAAGAATCATGAGAAAATTTTTACAAGAGGTGTTTATTCCTCAGAAGTCTGGAGGAGCTCTAATGCATTTTGCCTAAGGCAACTACGTGTACCCTCCTAGAGTGAGGAGGAAGTTTGGCATGTTCCATCTGCACATTAAGGATGTGATTGGGGACCATGGGGAGGTGCAATATATATCTTCTGAACTAATCCAGAAGAGCAGTAGAAGTCCAGTATAGCTGATTTGATATTGATTTTTATTTCCAACCATTCAGACTAAGGTTCTTTATAACATTTTCAGTTTCATATCAGATATTATTTAACACGAATGGTTTTACCATCAGCTGAAATACTGTTTGATCAGTAAAAACACAGGAGACAGCCACCCCTTTTAAAATTCCTTGAAATTGCAAAATTACTATTTCAGAAGTGATTCAGGCACATACTGGGTATTTTGATCATCAAACAAAGGTTTTCAATTAACCTACAGAAAAAAAAACCTCAGGCATCCTATGGAGAAATGCCAGAGGTTGGTTGGATTTCTTTTCATGCAAGCAATAGTCTGTCAACACATCTTAAGGCTTGTCTCAAGTTTTGTTTAGTTTCTCACTCATTTTGGAAATAAAGAGAATGTGCAAAAATGTATGAGAAATTGAAATAAGGAAAGTATAACAACATAGATGAAAGTTTTCTCCTTTTTTTAACTACAAATGATATTCTAAATATTATCAAGGATTTTTTTGTTCTTCTTATATTGGTATTGTTTTTGTTCAAAGGTTTTATATTTAATACTTGTGGTATAGTTGTAGACATTATTAATTTGTTCAAAAGAATCCTTTATTGGTTAGGAAGCTTTCTGAAACATTCTCATTAACTTTTAATAATTCTTAGACTATTGGGAAAGTTCCTACTAATGTAAAGAAGTTAATTAAGTCCAGTGCTTAAAATGGTAAATGAGCTTTTCTTTTGTAGTTATAGCTGTTAGGAGCTATCAAGCATGAGACAGGCATACAACTCATTGGATAAAGTTGGAGTTTTGTTAGAATATAATACAAATCATGATGATTTCAAGGAAAAAAGACCACATCAAAGATGTCTTGTAAGTGCTTTTGTAAGATTAGTTGTAATTATTAATATAGCCTATATTAAATGTATTAGTACCTTATTATCCAAACATAATATTTAGTAATTACCAGTTTTAGTGTTCCATACCTCAAGTGTAATTTTTTAATCTACACAGCTTTACAGTTTCTCTAACAATTTAAATGAAAGTTGTTACTGTTGTTCACTGTTGAAATAATTCACTGCAGGAAAATAAAGCAGATAAATAGGTAATCATTTATCAGAATACGGCCAAAACCTCAATTCCTCACTTGCTTGGGCAGAAAAATCAACTGGGCAGTCTCAGGAGCTAAATTTTCTGCTCTTTGCTGGAAACTTTTGTTTTAATGAAACTATCTGCAAACATTTTGGCTATGGAAAAAGCAGACAGCCACATCTGCCAGAGGCAAGGGAAAACCAGCCTGTGAGGGTTCAGAGAGCAACTGCAGTATGCCTGACATGCTGTGGTGAAATTCTAAATAGCTGGTTTAATTTTGGATCTAGATAGAGTTTTTCCCAAACTCATGCTAGTCATGCCTCTTTTTCAGCTTCTGTGCAGTCTGTTACTTTTGCAAGTGGTCAAACAGATGGTGCCAGAGATAGCTGTGACCAAACTACTTGCTGCTTTATAGATCATGAATACCTCCCAGGAATGATTTAGTATGCAACAGAGAATACAAAGCACATGTAATAGCATTTTCTTCCCCTACCTTACTGGTAAATAAAGAGCAGACTCTTAGTGTAGCTGAGATATCCAATTGATGCATGCAGTTAACATCCTTCCAAATGAATGGCAGTTTTTCCATGAGTGCAATTAAAGAACTCTTCTCATAGTCAGACATGTAGTTGAAATAGATGGTCAAAATCTTTTATCTAATGAGACCTGAAAAAGAGTCCTGACAACATTTGTGGACATATCAGGGAGCAAGGAGGGCAGTAACAAAGCTGAGATTGTAGACTGCTGTGATATGGGAGGCTTCAAGAACAGATCTATACCTGTCCTTCAAAATGTTTCATTTTGGCAGATCTTTTCTGATTAATCTGACTGGAGCCTAGAAGGCACCTTGCTTTCAGTCACATGGCTATTTCTGTCAGGTGCTAGAGAAAACCTAAGAGACGTCTGTGTTGGAATAGGTTAGAAAGGAAAATCAAAGAAGAACTGTAAACAAATACAATTGAAATGTGTGTAAACTGTGCTTTGTGTAGATAGGAAAAAAAAGTTTGCATGTTGGAAAAAAACTTTAAGAATGTATGTGGTCCTCTGCCATATCTTTCTGGGAAGAATTTAAGGGTTTCAACTCATTTAGCCAGTGATGAGGTATGACATTTGTTAGTGTTGAAAGCTGATCTGTACACCAAGCAAGAGGGAGAGAGTGACTCGTCAAGTCTAACACCTTTGGTCTTCTTAGAAAAAGCCTTACTGAATTTCTGCAGGAAAAGCCCCAGATATTCTTCTCTGAGTTTAATCAAAAGAAGTAGACAAAAAATGTCTACTCTACAGTCAAGAGGAAGGCACACAAGAACCCAGGGTTGCTTTCCTGGATCCTCAGTTCATCTACTTCCGACTTTTTTGCTCTTCTCAACTTCTTCAGTGTTTTGTAAGAAATTCTGCAGAATCATCCACAGATACAATAGCTTGTTCTCCAGGGGCATCAATCCAACCCTGGAAAAGTTTCCTTCTATTACTCTAAATACAGTCTAGAGTACTCTTAACTACTGCTGGTTCTTGTTTCCATAAAGGCTCATATAAGTAATGAGACTAATTGCCTTTGAATATTTCTTTTAATATTTAACATCTGTCCAGTATATAACCCAAAGAGCCAGTCTGTGCATTTTTTTCCTGAGATAATGTTGAAGAAATATAATCCAGTTATTAGGAAATATTTAGCAAGAATGCTGAAAACTCAGAGATAGATAGATGATAGATAGATAGATAGATAGATAGATAGATAGATAGATAGATAGATAGATAGATAGATAGAAACTGTGGTGTCACTCTAGACTGGTGGTTAGGTTGTTCATAGGAAGAAAACATAAAATTTAATTTCTCTTCCAGCATCAGTTCTGTGTTCTGTTGTTTTCTTTTTTCCTTTAAATTCAATTTATTTGAATATAAATCTTTGGATCCCTCAGCCAATTGAGTATCAAAACTGCTAATAGGTGTCAGGGCCACTCACCCTTTTTTCTTCTGGTCTGTCAGTCTGGATTTCTTTGTCTATGTTGTACAAGGATTTAGCAGGACAAATAATGAAAATCATTATCCATATATACGTCTAAATGCAAACAGGTGAAAACTACAGTTCTCCTCAGGCAGAAAATGAATTGAAGCTGGGATTTCCCAGGTATATGATGAGTCTTTGTTGTGGTATCTGTATCAGAACAGGAGCATGGTTTACATTCTGAAATTCAAAAGGTTTTCATGACTTTTTGAGCTGGAGGGTGTCTTGGGACCATAAGGTTTAATCATTGCATATGAATTTATTGTCTATCAGTTTGTCATGTCTTTCATGAATCAATTTATACTTTTGGCTTTCAACACATCCAATTCATTGGCAATGAGTTTCACAAAATAATTATGGATGTAATGATGAAAGTCCTTCCATCTGTTTGTTTTAAATCAACTGTCTTAGAATTTCACGGGGCATACCCTGGTTTTTGTAATGTGATAAGCAATGAATAACTGTGTCTTAATTTTTACACACTGTTCATGTTTTACTGATCTCTCTTATCAGTGAGTCTTTTTAGAAATGCAAATCTTTGTTATCCATTTAACTTTTTCATCATGTAAAAGCTGCTCTATGATTCTAGTAAGCCTCTACCTTTCCTGATATTCTTATTCCCTTTTTGTGAGAGCTTAATGGCAGCCACACACAACACTGAAACATCCACCTCCATACCTCACATTTCTGAATTACCTTTCTGCATTACTTTAACTGCTTTCACAATATTCTGTCACATTCATCCTCTTTTTGCCTCTTTGGCCACCGGTGCCAAAGAGCAGAGCACAGCACTGATGTTTTTAAAGAACCAACCACAGTAAGTCCAAGGCCTCATCCTTGATGCTCTTAATTACTCAGTACCAACAGCTGCATTTGTATACTTGATATTCATTTTCTCTTGTATGTTATGCTGTACCTCACTGGCACTGAACATCGCCTATAACATTATTATCAGTATCTCATGCACCTTTAAAAAGACCTCTGTCAGATGAAACTATACAGGAGATTATATTTAATATATGTTTACAGCTGTTTTCCCCTTTTATTGTCAGGTTTTTTTGACACATTTTCTGTTCAGTTTCTGTTCTTTTCCATACCTACCAGCAGCAATGTTTCCCCCGTGCCAGTTATTTCTCTTGTAATCCATTGTCATTATTTATTAGTATTTGGGGTTTGTGTTCATTTGGTTTGTTTATAAACAAACATGGGAAAATGTATTGAAATTCAGGTGCCCAAGTTGTGCACTTGTGCTGCCATACTGGAGAAAGGACAGATAAGAGCTATAGAAATTGTTTGGGATCTTAGGGCATCATTTACAAAGAAAGATTAATGGGATTAAGTGTGGGGAGTTACTAGAGTCACCTCATTTTGAGCAAGCTGTATTGTGTGGATATAAATTGCGAGGCCAGGGAGGGCTCGCTGGAAGGGGACACTGATATGCAGCTGCTGGTCATCATGGCAGCTTGTCAGCTTGTTTTGTTTTGTTTTGCTTTGTTTTGTTTTGTTTTACCTGAGCTAGCTTTAAACAGGCCAACTGCAGGGCTGTGAGCAGTGTAGCAACAATAACATGGAGCAGACTGGAAGCTGGAAATCTGCTCAGGAGCAAAATCAGCCGCTTTGGTTGGTAACCTCTCCATTGGGAGCACAGCTATGGGAGGCCACAGCTTTGCAGCTATCAGCATTCAAGCCAACTAATTTCAGGCTAGCTGGGTACTTCTGTGCCACCCAAAGTTGCAGTGAGCGTGACAGGGTTGCTGGGAAGAGTTGCATTCGTTATTTTCCCCCAGGCACTTTGAGGAGCAGGGGAGACCTGTTTATCACTGTGTGTCTGTGCCTGTGCTTTGCACAGCAGTTCATCCCTTGAGAGGTGGTTTGAACTGTGCAAATAATTATTACTGGGACAAGCACACGCACTATAGAAGAAGCTGTAATTTTCATAGGATTCCACTTCAATTCATTCAGCATACTCCAAGGCACAAAGTGTTTCACAGGATCTGATAAGTCTCTGTCACTATGTTGTGCAAAAATGTCTTAGGAGCTGCCTTAATTACCGAGAAAAAAGACTAACTTTCAAATGTAACAGCAATGGAAAGTTGAAAAGCAATGGAAAATAATTTTACAAGAATACATTTCTACCAATGACTGAAGTATCCAGCTCCAAAAAGTCAACAGAAATTAGTACCCCACTAAAGAAATGGTATCTAAGAAGGTCCTGAAAGAGTTGTTAGGTTTTTCCTTCAGAGCTCTCTGACTTTCACTGTAATTTAAATGATACTTTTTTTTTTTCCCCCAATTGGCATTCAGACTCCTACTTCTACTAGAGTTAACTCTTCAGATATTCCATTTCAGGTCATGTACAGTGCTGTCCGTCCCTGTCACCACCCAGTCCTCCCCGTCTTTTGAAGAGAGACAGAGGTTTTCTTGAGGGCTATGGGGCCACCTTGACCTGCTGCTCTCTGCAGATCTGTGTGCTGGCCAATCTCTCCCCTTGGCATCTCAGACAGACACTTTTTTCTGGAAGAATTTGTAACACACTACATGGAGATAAAAAGACCCATAAGACTTACAAGAAACCCATGAAATTCTGGTATCTATTATGGGAAAATATTTAATTTGGCATAATTAATAGAGAATTCAGTCTATTGCGGTGACATCATCCCTAACTTGTAGTTCAAATATTTCCCCAAGATATACAGAACCGTGAAATAGAATAACTTTAATTCTTAATGAGTGGAAAAGAAGAAAATGAAGTTTATCTAGGTCACTGAAAGGACATAGATTTATTATTTGACATTACCATTTGAATAGACAAAACAGAGTATTATTGAGTAGTACACCAAGCCAGCATTTAAAGGTTTGTATATTTGTAGGCTAGAGATACGAAGATAATCTTACAAGTCTAAAAGATCTCTGAATCTGTGGAATCTTATAACAAAGTATATTTGACAAAAATTTCCTTTATAGAGCTACTTCAGGGATGGTAGGCAATATCATCACAGTGTTATGAGAAAACAACTCTGACAGGTGGATCTATTGTAGATAAGGGAGATGGAAAAGGAATATTTCTTTTGAAACAATGCAGATGGATTTATTCACTGTGACCAAAGGCAGTTGTGAATTTTATGCTGCGGAATTCATATAGGCATTTGTACTAAAACTTTGAGAACACAGAAGCAGTTTAAGTCCAGATATTAGCTCCTTATTAATGGTACAGAAAGGCTAAGTTGCTTTTCAAATTTACTAATCCCCTGTTTTCCATCCTGACCATAGTTTTGGTTTTTTCTGCCATTACAAATGCTTATTTAATTTCATATCATAGAACATCATGCTGTTATTGTACTGGCACCTATTTCTCTAAACTGACATTTTATTTTTTGTAAAAACAATCGATTTCAATACATAATCCCTGGGCCCTCGTTCAGAAATTAAAGAATTCTGATTCTGTCACCATGTAATACAAAACAAGCACATGTAATTAATAGATTTGGAAGAAATCTTTTGATTTTTGTCTAAATGTTTGAACTTTGGTAGTACTCCACAATGGCACAGGTGTAATTTTCTGGCTTGAATCATGTTATTTAATATAATTATATTGAATTTGTTACACATCTGTGATAAACACCTCTCTGTTTATTTTCAGTGAATTTTACTGGTTTACTTCAACAGAAATTTCTCACCCTCCTTTTGAAAAGAAATGAAGTGGTGATGCCATTTCAGGAAATAGCAGCTTTCCATTTCTCTATTCCAAGAGTCAGTATAGACCCTTTGTAATCACATAATTTGACTTAGAATAAGCACATTTTTCAGACTTTTCTCTTGCAGAGTCTGGGAGTCTAAAAAACCCACAACAGCCACACCCCAGACATTTTGGACTTAGGCAAAACATTTTTTAAAAGCTTACTATGGACCCTAATGTACCCCTGCCCCTGGAATGAAAGGACTGGGTCATACTTTTCTTACTCTTGAGTTACTATTTCAAAAATTGAAACTAAAGGGAGAACATGAGTGTGAACTGTTAAGAAAAGTGTCTGTTTGAAATTCTATCTGTCTTGGTATTTGTTATCTTCAACTGGAGCATGTGTATAATTTTTTTCCTTAAATGATTATAGAGGACAAGGGATGAATTCCTCATAAGAAAATTATTTCATTAGATTGATCTAGTACATCTACCTGTAGCAGTGATTCCACCACAGATGATTTAGCAGTGATTCAGTTCAAAGTACTGCCAGAATGAAAAATGTGTTGAATTAATACTGTTCGTGTATGGAACAAGGTCAGGCAGAGATATAGGGAACTGTCATTTGTACATAAAACTAAGTGCTATTTTATATGATCCCTGCTAACCAGACAGCTAAACCAAAGCTGTTTGACTCCTCACTGTGTTGTCCCTTTATTCCTCCCCTCTTTGTTTAACCTTTATGCCATGGACAAATTTTTCCTCCTTGAGCTGCTTTCTGCATATCCAATTCAGAGCTATCCAGGCCATGCTTGACCTTGAAAGACTGTACAGTCTTTACTGGTTAATCTCTTGTGTATAATAATCAATTTTCTTTTGGAATTCGACTGGACTCACTAGGTGGGCTCAGAAGCCCCACATGACATGGGAAGCATGGGGACAATCTCCCTGTCAGTGTCTTGGCCACTGCAAATCATCTTGGATCCACCAATAAAGACTAGTTTGAAGGAGGAGGAAAAGAGCAATACCTCACTCAAAGGATATTCCCTAAACTCATAGAATCATTCAATTTGGAAAAAGCTTCCATGATCATCTAGTCCAACCTTTGACTAATCATCACCTTGTTGAAGTGAACCTGGCACTAAGTGCCAGGTCTAGTAATTTCTTGAACACTTCTAGGGATGGTGACTCCTCCATCTCCCTGGATAGTCCATTCCAGTCTTTTCCAGTCCTTCTGCTTTTGCACTGAACAAGCTGGATAGCTCTTCCCCAGGCATCTGTAATATAGTCATGATGGATCCTTGTTTCTGTTAAAAGTATGCTATAGGATCCAAATTAGTATTATACATACCCTGTTCTGGCCATTTTAAAAGGTCAGGTTATTTATAAGCCTGGTGAGGCAAATAGCTCTGCATACTGCCCTGACCTGTGTCAAAATGGAAAGCTGAGTATATCAGGGGAAGAAGATCCCTTTGCTCCTCAAGAATAAACTGTCTGACTTACACAGAGACCCTAATCCTCAAGCAATCAATTTTACTCTTTTAGAATACTGCTTGTACCACACAAGCTATAGGATGGAGCCATGGAGAGCACAGTGGATTGCAGGAATGTCACATGTTCCTAAAAGCTGACAACTCCCCCTTGAATATGAAGTATGTGTTTCTCACATTTAGGAGAGAAAATAAGGAGAGGCTCCCTTCACAGAGAAAGGGGAGCTAAGCCTTCATCTCATTCTGGCCCTTCAAAAGGTCAGTGCAGAAAGTGTTGTAACACAAAGTGATTTTAACCTGACTCTGCTAATATGACATTTGGAGCATGGCTGTGGCAGTCTGATGTGACAGCAGGCGAATGTTGCATTTGTGCTGTGTTAGTAAATGGCAGACGGCCTGATAAAAATGAGGGACATATTCACGTATTTAGTCTGTGCTTTCCCTCTCCAGAGGAAAAGACTTTGAAAAGTCTCTGAAGTGTGAATCCCAAAGGTCAGTAAATGCACGAAGGGCTTGTTTAATTCAGAGAAGAGAACAGAGGTTTTAAAAAACCATTTGAGAATTTTCACACCCAGAAAATGTTAAGTTGGATTTAAGGCTGCAGTTGTATACAGAAGCTATAAATCACCAAAAGCTTTTTAACTGCTCATATCCAGGTTTGATAAATTCAGCTGACAACCTAAGTGATAACCTGTAGCCAAATGCTAGATTATTGCCTGTTGTGTTACTGGTTCATTTTTCAGCACTTCAGGACTATTTTAATCCCTGAAAGGCTCAGGTAGCTTTAATTCATCTGATTTACTGTGCTAGCTAAAATCAGTGGTGCACATAACTCCAACTGTGGGCTGACTCTGGAGCGAGTGGGGTTTACAGAAGCATTAGTTCTGGAAAAGACTGTGAGTTCTCAAGCCATAAATATGTAGATAGGTGTCCTTCAGATATAAAACGCCCTACTGATGCCACGGACCATCGCATAAGTTAGATATTTCACTCCTCCTCTGGGCTTGAGTTGGACTTGTGCTTCCCTTTCCCTTATTTCAATTATCTTTTTTTAATGAAAGTTCAAATTATTTTTTTTTGGCCCTCTATGATCTATCTATTTGTATGGAAGAGGCTGACTAAAAGAAAGGAATACATAAGATAAAATGTTAGGGGAAAAGACAGCTGAGTTATAAGTCTCAATTTCAAAGTCGGTCAGGCATTTTGAAAATGCTACCCAAAGTGGATTTTCCCAAAGATTAGCTCAAGTTGGTCAGAGCATGGTGCTAATAATGCCAAGGACATGAATTCTGTCCCCATATGGGCCATTCACTTAGGAGCTGGACTTGATGATCCATGTGAGTCCCTTCCAAATAAAAATACCCTGTGATTCTGTGAAGCTAGCTGGTAGCCAAGTCAACCTAGACATGCCCCATCCCAAATGGAGCAACGCCAAAACTTAACTTTTGTAAGATGTAGTAGCCAGATAAATGCATCTCCTTTGGTTTCAGAACTGAAGAATTGAGCATGTAAGCATTTTTTCAAGCTTTTCCTTTCTTAGATCTTTGTTTTGATTGACAAAGGAGATCTGGCCAGAATAATGGTAATGTTTTCTTTCTCTTTCACTGAATAAGAGAATGAGAATAACAGTCTAGGTAGGAGCATTGCAAAGTTCCTCAGCTCTGCCTTGTGAAATTTAATATTGAGATTTACTTAGCATGAGATCCTAAAAGGAATAAAAGTTTATCTTAAATGATCTGTCAGGTTCAATTTATTTGCAGTAATTGGCCTGGAGCTCTTCTATTTAGCAAAACCTTGGCTGCTCTTGCATGGGCAGAGTGCTTGGAAGAAAAGGCTCTTTTTGCTGCCTAATGATGCACCCATGCAAAGCAGTCCAACTAGCATTCCTGGCAGGGCTTCCTATCCCACAGGGCCATGGACAGATGTACTGGAAGAGTAGCTTTGGGCCTTCACAATCTGCATACATACCTCCTGGTGCCGGGCAACAGATCCTACAAAATGTGTACTGCCTAGTTTGTGACAGAATTGAGGAATTCAAGAAATTACTGGAGCGGGTGCTGTGGTCAAGTTGACAAGGTGGAGATCAGTCAAAGGTTTGACTCCATGATCTTGGAGATCTTTTCCAACCTAAATGATTCTGTGATTCTGTCATTACAAGCAGCCTCCTTGCCTCAAGCAGCACAGCCATGGCCAGGCATGGGTAATGGGGGCCAAGTGCACTCAAGCCTTTGGGCTGATGCCAACTGTGGGCTCTTGACATGCATTAAAATTATGCATGTTGGAACCCCAGATTTAGCAGTGCTTCTCCTGAACTTCAGATAACAAGCTGCAGATGCAAAGGATGGGGAGACGAGATGATTTCTAGGCCTTAGCAGCACCTGTTTCTTTGTGCTTTCAACAGCTCAATAATATATAGACTAAAAGAACAGGTGTAAAAGTGACTCATCAGTATTCTTCATTGCAATATAATTAATTGATCTCATGACTGTCTGTAATTTACACTCATTCAAGAGGCATTCATTCCAGGTGACATTCATATTGTCATCATTTTGGATAAATTTAGGATGAAATATTATGGTTTATTTAAGACTACATACATTCCTCTCGTTTGCTTTAGTTTCATCTTGGCATTGCAACTATTATTAAAAACAAGCAAAAAGTGGGGAGACAGAAGTAAGGGGGTGAAATGTTACATTTGCATGTCATAACAATTACTCAAAAGTCAGCAATTAGAGGATCGTAGGTGAAAGCTCACCAATAGTTTTTCCCTCCATTCTAAAGTATAAAATTACTAATGTTGAAAATCTCTAGCAATAAAAAAGTTACAAGCAGCTGAGGCAAACTCATTCAAAGTCCAGATAAGGAAACTGGAATAGTCTGTGCTGACAGACCTGATTTTAACTGGGTGAGAGACTAGGTCATGGAGTGGCTTTTAGTCACTTTGCATTAAGAAATTCTGTCCCTGCTTTACATTGCTCAGGATGGAGATGGAAACACAGAGTTGAAATATTTCATAATGTTACTCTAATTCAGTCAAATTCTTTGCCACTTAGCATTCCTAATAGTTTCTTCACTAAAACAGAATTGGGTAGGCTCCCTAAGATGCTCAGAAAGGAAATAATAATCTTAAGAATTCTCTGAATTTTGTCAATCTTTTTTTATTATCTTTGTTGGTATTCTCCCATAACAGAGAACTGTTAAAAAACTAGACCTTGAAAACTGGGTTAATTCTTCCTGTAGTAAAAATGCTAGGAACTTTACAACTGGTTAAATTTTGTATTAAAAAAATAGTGATGTGCATATACCGTTATTTCAGATTCAACATAAGCATCATATAATGTCCTCTGTCACCACCATGCATGTATTTTCCACACTCTGTAGAGGGCCAGTAGCAATCAGTCCCTGGAATAGTGGTAAACTCCTTTGTGCTTTGACTAGAATATCCTCCTGTGTATTCCCTCTTCTCAGATGGTATGAGTTTTCTGGGAATTGTCCTCATCTGAGATTTGTGAATTGCTGTTCAAGAAATTGCCACAGATTTCCCAAACTAAAAGATGTGGGTGCCTCGTAAAGGTCTGAAGCAGAAGGAAAACTTCCTGGTTTGTACACGTGATAGGTTTCCATACCTATACTACAATTCACCAGGCATTCTCAATGATGGGATTTTTGCCTGTGGTCCATAATGACAAGGGTAGAGAAGGACTTACGGGAATATTTAGATTACATGTTGGCCAAATCTAACATCAGGTAACTCTGTGTAATGGTCAAGTAGTAGAAGAAGCTGCCAGGAAAGTTATGCCATTGACATTTTATTTTTCAAAACAAGCTAGCTAGATGATGGTGGATAATTAATCCTGACGGAGTGACCAAAGACAAACAAAACTGAACAATAGCCATTTCTCTTTTTCATCTGGAATGGTTCTATAAATTGTGTTGTTATATAAAAATCGATAGTTGATCTATTAGATGGATAAAACCCAATCAACAGATAAAATATAAATGAAGCTGCATCACACTGAATTGGGTCAAATTACATTGGAAATGGGTCAAGCCTTTAGGAATCCTTCCCTACTGTTGATTATAATGAGTGCGCAAGGTTTTAAAACCAGCTTACAGGTTTTAATCAGCAATAGCTTATGGTATGATGAATTACTGCTGTGTATGTGCTGTAATTAAGCAGTGCTTTATGAAGACAGTGTAGCTGTACCATTATAAACTCTGAGCCTGATACAGCAAAGTTCTGAATCCACCTTGAAATGTTAAATTGACTGGGAATTCAGGACTTTCAGCATCTCACACAGTCAAACCTGTAATGCAACAGACAATGCAAGACACCTCGTTTTGCACATGGATTAAGTATTCATCTGTGACTGTAGCAGCTTCTAAATTTTTAAGGTCCACAGCCTACTTTGATCTTACAGTATATAATCTGAATCAATGTTAATATTAAGTACCCAAATATAGAAATTATGTTCTTGAGGTGCATGAAATACAAAACTTTATTTCCCTCAAGAAATGAAGTTATTCCAGGCATGTGACAGACTGTTCCAATGCCTTCTCCAAGGAGTACAAATGAAAAAGGTGTACATAGAATTTTGTTCTTGCTAAAGTGTCTACACAGTTAATCATGTGTCATTTTGAATGGGTTGTGTTTTTTTTTGTTTTGACACATGTAAAAATTGACTGTGCTTGCCAGGTGAAAATGAACTTCCAAATTTGAATAATGTATTTGTTTTATTTGATAACTGGATATTATGGATTTAATTGAAAACTATTTTAGATAGTTTACCAATTAAATGGTAAGAATGTAGATCCTCAAGCTGTTCCTTAGATGTTTGCTTGAACTTTAGCTCCCTGCATGCCCATATTTACACCAGCATTTGTCTGTTCTGGATATAGACTAAAATGTGGCACATCTAAGCCACATCTAAGCCCTAGTACCTCAGGACAAATTGTTTTCTTTCAAGATGCAACATTGCTCAGGATGTCCCTGTGCGTAGCAGACAGACCACCCACATAAGAAGTGCATAATTCAGATGTAGTTCCATCCTCTGCTGGATGCGGAGCAAGAATTTGCATCAAAACCTCCTTTATTCTTAAGTTACTGAACTGCTCCTGAGATGTATCTGGGGTGAATTTCTAAGTCTTTCATGCTTATTCTTTTTTGCTATGTATAAATAACTAAATAACCACAAATGAAAAGCATAATGACAGTCCAGGAGCCAGGAAATTAATCTAAACTGGGGAGAGCTGAGTTTGGATCCCTCATACAGATTTTTCTGAGAGGGAGCTTAAACCCTTATTTAATGTATCTCAGAGGAATGTTCCTGTGACTGACCTAGGAGGCTAAGTGGGATTAGCAGAAATTCCTCTTTCTTGTCACAAAAAAGTATTGGGTCAGATCTAGAATATACCTGCACTGTTAATTATGCCCGTATTTGGGTTTGACCTTGGTGCCTAGGTCATTGAAACTCCTGGCCAACACAAGTGGAAATTCCTTAACTTATATTTGAACAGTTATGGACGTTTGAATTACTTTATTAACAGGAAAAGGTAAACAATTAGGTTGAAGTAGTTAAATGGTAGGAAATTTCAAGAAAATCCTTAAGCCCAAATATATCAGTGCAACAGGAGTCATCTTTGGCTAAGCTCAGTTTTTGTTGTCTGTGTCTTGCAATCTGTTTGTACAAGTGTAAGTGACAGCAGGATTATTTTTTGTGAGCAAGTATTGTTTTCTTTAGAGGCCTTTTTGAAAACCTTTCTTCCGAACATTTGTCCTTCAACGCTTTTCAAAGCTATGCTACTACGTGCGATAAATCTTTGTGTGAGAAGGGAATAATTTATTAGTTCTGTGTTTGTTTTCCTTCACCTTTCTTTTGGAAGGTGGTCATCTCAGGAGATGAAATCTGTGTCCTGTGTGATATCCATGAAAATTCGAACAACCTACCCAGGTATTTGCATCTGGGCAAGTTCTCCTGAACCACCTTAAAGGAAGACGCAGGAAGTTTCAGAATGAAACTAAATCTTATCCTTTGGTTATGTGTCTATGGGAAAACAAGCAAATCATGCTCTATAAGAAGTGCCTGTTTCCCTCAACTTCTTGGCAGGCACCCTGGACAAGGTAGCTGTGATATAGAAGTCTACACCATATCCATCAAAGTTTGGACAGAGGAATCCCACCAAATCCTCCTCTAACTAATAAATAGCGTAGTGGCTATAAAAGAGAAGAATTAATGACAGCAATAAGTTAAATCAAGCACTACCCAATTGCCTCTTCTGTAGGTTTAAAATCCTCAGTCACTTCTCATTTAATAATGTTTAAATAACCAAGTTCGGACACTTGTTATTTACTGGCTTTAGATCACTCAAAAGCAGTTTGGTGCTGCTGAAGAATAAATCAAACGAAATTAAATCTGTAAATATGAGAATCCTTGCTGAGAAAGATGAGAAAGCCCAAACTGTATTTTTTAGTAATGTAAATTAAGATTAAATTCATTTCAGATTCCTCCCCAACACAGTAGTTTGGACAACACAGCAAATCTGAAGACTAGTTCCTCAGTTCCTAGAATTGGTAGGTATATCACCCTGAATGACTTATTCTAGTAGGACATGGGAAAAAAGGAGACTTTACCATGCTAACTTGTGCTGTCTTGGTGCATAAAGTTTTCTTGTACATGCCATTCATGGTGAATGGCCAACAGTACAGCATCCAGAAACCAGGAAGCTTTCAGTGAGGTTGTCAACACCACACTCTGTTGCACTTCTTACCCTCTGTATGGTGAACTGTGAACAGAAATATTCATCCACATTTTTCACCCATTAGGCTGACTTTAAGGCTGGTTGGGAATAACAGTTTGCTTTTAAAAATTGAGCAAATTAGTTTTGTTAATAGATAAAGGTGTGATAATTTGTGTTTTTATGATGCCAAAGCTCAGCTGGCTGAACCAAGGTAGCTGAGTTGGTGACCCAACAGCCTGTGAAAAGGTGCCTTTCTTGTGTGTGGTGCCTTATGTCTTCAGCAGAAAGCTGTCATGGGCCGTCTTGTGGGATGTGTCACCTCAGGCTGAAGGGGTCAGCTTTGGAGTGAATTTTAGAAGCACAGAAATTGTTAGTGTCGTACCTGGGTTTTGGAGACTTTGTGGGCTCCCTGAGGCACCTTGCTAGTTGCTTGTTGTCTTAGATTTGGAGGAGATCTGTGGCTGACTGCGTCCCCTTGTGCCTGTTCAGAGCAGCAACCCAGTTTGGTATCTAGTCACCTCAGCAGAGATTCTTGTGTTTCCCCCTCTTATCAGATTTTTTACCAGCACAGAATATTTTGAAAATTACAGCTCTACAGAAACAGACCAACCAATCAAACAAACAAACAAAAAAAACCCCAAACCAAATGCTGTGTTTGGTTATAAGTATATAATTTTAAATGTTTCTTCTAAAAAAATTTGTTAACATTTACTGCATTTTGCTGTATGTAGTAATCCAGTTTAACATCTGAGAAAGAGATTAAATATTTCAAAAGTTATATTTTGCATTTGTTGGTTTTTCTTGAGAATCAAATGAAGTTGCATGATAAATTTACTCGTAATAAGAAAAAATAATTTATGCAATATTGAAACCTATAAGTTGATTTCATTAATTCATTATTTGTTTCCACCCAAAATTAAATACTGACAAAAATCATAATTTAATTTGGAGACAGTCCTTTTAAAACTGGCTTTAAAACTTTCTTTTATTTATGATTGCTATAAAAGCTATAGTAATATAATTTTAGAAAAATATCATCTTACTTGGGATGCTCTTACAGAAATTTGTTATGATAATTCTGTTCAACTTTATTTTCAAGGGGCCTGTTTTCTTTCTGGTGTAGAACTAAATTAGTCATACACAGGTTCCTCTAAGAAAATGTCTAATGCAAGAAGCAGAGAAATTCAGTTTTTCACCACTTCAAATTATGTGTATAGTGCTCTCTTGATTGTTAAATTACACTCTAGGCTAGGTCAAGGTATAGAATAATTTTTATTTTCAAGTGGATGGGAATTAGATGATTTAGAAGCATATTACTGGGTATCAGAGAGCAGGTAATTTTATGTTTAAGCTCAATGAAAGGTTTGTATGAGGTGTAAAGGAGGCTTTTATTAAGAAAATAGGAGCAAGAAATTGGACCTCTTCTAAACAGATCTACCCAATTTCTCTTACTAAAGTCAGTGAGTGGGTTTTCACAAAACCAGCATCAGCTATTGAAGGAAACAGACAATGCACAAGCTAGATCATGATAGATTTAGGTTTTGTTTTCAATTGAATGCAATTATCTTTCATCCACAGAGGTTTTACAGCATGTCCTGTAAAAATCTCCTAAGATATGAAAAGCCCCACTGAAGGAAATAAAAACAGTGCATCTGAGAGCATCAAGCCCCAAGTTAAAAAAAAAATATATATATTTTATACATAATCAAAAATGCAGTGTCAGTTTATATTTTCTTTTTGTTCATTACTTCACTTTCATATGCAAAATCAGGAAACTCAGAAGGACAGTTTTATAGACAAAAGTCTCAAGCTGAGTAGTTATTACTGATGTGTTGGTGAATCAGTGTTTTTGAACTGGTCCTAGCTGAATGATACCTGTAACTCTCTCTTTGGACCGTTTCTGGAAAACTTCAAAATTGTAGAGAAATGGCTCAAATAGTTTTTTTGTTTTGAGAAACTAGATAGATATGAGATTAAGGATTTAACAATAGATAAAAAGGCCTGTACATACTGTTTCTTTTGGAGGTATGCAAGTATTGAAGGTAAACATGGTTGTGTCTCAGGGCTCTGGTCTCTCCAGGATTACATGCTATAACTTTGGGCAATGAAGCGTGGCGAGGCTGTCTGTGTCCTCCCATCATTTCTCTGTGTCTCCCATCACCTTTGTTACTGTTCACCAGGCTCAGCATGGTTGCCTGACCTGACCACTGAGCTGTGTGTATCCTACAGCTGTACCTGTGTCAGCCTGCTTTTTGGTCTCTCTGTTTAGTTCTCTTGGTCTTGCAAAGTATTTTTGGCATGTTGAAGAGGGTAGGGTAGGGCATGAGTCAAAGCTGTGAAAAGATTCAGTATTTTCAGAGTAGGAGCATGAATAGGAAAGGACTGTGTTATTAGTGGTCAGTCCAGAAGAGTCCATGAAGTTTTCATAGTAGCTCCATTGTCCCTCCCACAGACACACACAGGACATACCAGAAAACCCATGACATGCTACCCTTGAATAAAACAGCAGCTTCAAAATCTGCCAGAATTCCTGGGGGCATTCTGCACAGGCATGAAACATCCCAAGTGATGCAGCAGGTTGACATGGTCTCAATACCAGTTGCAGAAGTGAGAATTGCTTTTGCTATGAATTGTAATAATCCTGTTCTTTACAGCTCAGGGTTGAAAAGCATCTGCAGAAACAGTCCATGAATAGGGTACATGAGTTATTGAATATTTTTCATTTAACTAAGAAACTTCCATTTCTAGGAATATATCCACTGGTGCGTGCCAGAAATAATTCAGCAGAGCAAAGGCAAAGCAAGTTGGTGCTGCACGTGGAAAACAGCAGTGCTCTCCCCATCAGTGGTGTGATTGAAAAGGAGCCAGCAACTCCTCCTGCAGCTAGGCCAGTGCAGAGGAAGATGCAACACAAGCAGTGTTCTGTTCAGCAGCTGTGTTTTCCCCCATGTTCACTCGTGGTACTGCTGCAATGAGGAGTAACATGATCTGATTAAGTGAAAAAGTGATTTAAACCCAAGGCAAACCTTAGCAAGAGCTCTGCAATATGTGCCATAAATCCTGGCCCCTCTGTTGCCTCATTTTCCTGGTACTGGTACCAGGACCGTGGCCAGGCCATCTCTGTTCCTCCTAGAAAGTCAGATGGTAAGACCATTGAGGTGAGGAGGCCATCAGGAATAAGGAAAAGACTGTAGCCGGAATTTGAGGGTCCCAGATTTCCAAAGATGCAAGTGAAGATCCGGGGACTGGTCTCATACAAGAAGTGTGATTTCTTCTCTAGGTTGTTTCATGTGTTTGTAGCTGCTGCTTGCTCATGAGTTTTGACCTTTATTGTTTTATATTGTTCTTGTTTAAATCAGAGTTACTTAAATCTAGGAACAAGAAATTTGTGCTAGATTTTTCTGTACCTACCCAAAACACAGGGAAGCAAGAGAATACTGTTACATCTTTTACTGAAAAAGCAGTAAGAGCACTTGACTTGCATTGATAGCTCCCATGAATCTGTACGTGCTATTGCAGAAGAAGGAATTGTTTATAAGATGGTGAAGAGACAAAACTTGTGCCTAAGTTTAAGTACTTTCTTAATACAGTTTTGTGCTGAGATTCTTAAAATTTGAGTAGTTAAAGATTTATGGTCAAGTATGTATCTCTAACTATATAAAACATGTAATGTAGATTATCATTCTGTCCAGTCTTTTTTTTTCCTGGAAACATTCTGTGACTTAAATTTCCATCAAATGCTGTAAATATCAAGGGATTGGTAGCAGTTACTCAGATGCATACACACTGAGATGTGTACTCACTCACTTCAGGTAAGATTTAAAACCCCTTCTCACAGTTTAATCACTGTGGTTTTGACTTTCAGACTTGTGAGAAATAAAGTTAATGGGACAACTGACTTTGTAAATAGCTTATACTAATACTCTGCTGTCAGTTCCACGGAAAAGCATTTTAAAATATTTTTAAAATATTTTTAGCATTACCTGATTACAAATTTCTGCTTACTCTCATATTCCAAACAAGCTTCAGCTTTCTTTATTTATCACACACCTAAAATTTTAACATTGCCTCCAGCAAAAGGCAAAAAATTATGTTAGAGCATTTAGATACATATCCCTCTCACGTAAAGCCTTGCAATTTTTTGAGTTTTGATCTGTAATGAAAAATCAATTACATTATACAGCTGTTTTACAGAATTTTGTGCATCTTACAGAGATTATTTAATCTAGTATTTTATGCCCAAGCAACTAAAAAATTTCTACCATTCTTCAAGCTCATACTGCAACAGTCATATATAAGAAAAAAATGCATAATTCTGCTTTTCTAGTTTTAATCAGCCTTTCAAGGATCTTTGCCTTATGTTATATTTCACTCCTACAGGCATAAATCCTGTCCTAACAAAACAGTGTGGATATATGCTATCAATTTTCTGGGCAGAATAGATTCTCCCAAACTAGGAGTGTCTTGTCAAACTGTTTTCTCTTAGTACCTAAAATATCAGTTTTAATTCTGGAAACTCTTAGAGGAGTGTATTTAATGTTATGCACAAATACAGTGCTCTGCTTGTGCATAAATACTTGTGTGCTCTGGCTGTGCTTTTCCACACAACTTTATTCCAGAGCTGTCTGTCAGGTGTATTATATAACTGCTCTATATTAATTATTAACTCCTTTATTATTTAGAGTAATTATAATTTAATGGCTGTAGCTTTCCATGGGAGGCTTTTTCTCTTAATGTTAGTCTGCTTCCTTGTAGCTATTCAAACTCCAGATGAAGGAATAAAAGGAAAAATAAATCAGAATTTATTAAAATGAAACAGCACAGCAATGATGTATACCATATTTTAGGAAAATTTTTGAAGCAATCATTAAAGGTAAAATCAATGGGTTTCACTTTAAAACTGTTCTTTGTATCTTAGTCAGTCTTCTACACTAATTTCTTTGCCCTCAGTAAAACATGTTGTTCCTAATTAGTGCTAAAAGGAAATCACCATTGGATGTTTTTCATCCTTTTTTATTTTTTCTTCCAGTGGATTAGTACAAAGAGATTACTCAAAACAGGTTAAAGCAAGTGGAAAAAGCAGGAAAAAGGAGTAATTTCTCTGGAACTTTAACCAGTTCCAGTTGGAGTGTGTTTCTTTTCTCTTGTATACAGGATCAGCTTACAGGTAAAACAAGCCAAATCTGACTGAACCAAAATAGTTTTTTTAACGAGTTTTCTTTTGCAAAGATTATTAATTTGGGGTTTTTTTCTTACTTTGTAAGTTTTAACATCATTAGATTTTAAAATTAAAAATAATGAAATAGTAGTGATGATAAATTTTGAAATTCAAGATTAGATTTCATCCTACAAAAATGTACTGGTGGCCTCTGGAGGAAGTTGAACAACTCTATCAACATGAAAAGCCTGGATCAGGGTGGTCTAAATTCTTAATTGGCCATCATCTTGTGCTTTGGTCTCATCATGATGTACAATTCACATACATTTGCATTTAAAAAAGAAGGCATCAAATGGAAATTTATAAAGTGAGAAATGTCCTTGTAGGGGTCTGTTGGGCTGGGCTGCTACACAAAATATTCCAAATGCTGGTATTTGAAACCCCACCACTTCTTTTGTAGACAGCAGCCCCTTGTGAGGGGTTCCATCTCCTGGATCTGTCTCTTAAAGCCTGTGGGAACTGAGTGGGGCATGGTCCTTTTTCCTCCTCTTCCAGTGCTTGAGGTCATGGGGCTTCACAGCCTCACCACGTGCCCCTCTCAGCCAGTGCCCCAGGCTCTGGGTCTCTCCCACACGTGTTTACAGCCTCACAGCATTCCTCTGCCTGGCAAATAACCCAAACTTTCCAAAGTGCTCAGGTGGCCTCGTGGGGGTCAAAAAGACAGACAAGAAACACAGATTTTGAAGAGAAATTTCCCAGCAGCCATTACTACTTGTAAAATGCATCTCTGCCCATGGCAGGGGGGTTGGAGCTACATGATCACTAAGGACCCTTCCTATGATTCTAAAACACTGAAATTTGCAGTCAGGCACACACTTTTCTCACTCTGAGCATCATGCAGTTCTCGGGTTAGACGGGCATCCTTGTGTTGTGTAACACTTCTGTTCTCTCACTCCCTAGTGTGCAGTCCCTAATTGTAGCAGGGAGAAGCCCATTCCTGATGGGAGCAGAGCATACCTCCCTGAGGACAGGGAAATCCAATCTGTGATCCCGTGTGACTTTTGCATAGGGAGCTGATTGTCAGGGGAAGGCTAGAGCTGGAAAGTCTCAGAGTCTCTGGCTTTAGATGGCTCTTTGAGTGACAGCTCTCTTGTTCATCTCAGCAGCAGAACCTGAAAAGGTGATCTATGGGGATATCTTGGGGGCCTTTGGGGTGATCTTGGGGGCCTTTGTAGTCTCCCCTGTATCTCAGTAAGGGCTTGCTTGCAGTTGCAGGTTACAGCACAAGTGGACTTTTTGTTGCTCTAAAGTTTTTCCTGAATTATTCCCCTACACTTCCTGAATAAAGTATTTGGAATAAACCAGCCTGGATGACTCAAAACTGCATTTCTTGTACAGGAAAAAAACTTTGGCAGCTATTGTAAAAACCATAAGACAGGAAAGAGCGTAGCGTTCGCAGCATTGTATGAATGTGTTCAGCACTCCCTCAACTCTCTTATTTTGTATCTTAGGATGAGGCCAGTGGGAATTCTGCCTTTGGGTTTGACCCTGAATCATGAAGAATGCTCTTCATGAGCTACAGTGTTTTCACAGGCCACCTGATGTAATGGCAAGAGTGGTTATTCAAGGACATAATGAGTAGTTCAGATCTAGCGCACATAATATGCACAGCAGCTGCTGCTCTCCTCCCATTTCAGGCTTGGTAACTGTGAAACTACAACCTTTAAATAACACCCTCTTAACTCTGTAGAAGTGTAAGGATGCAGTACGTAAGCAAGAAGCCAGAGCATCTTGGTTTAGGGCCTCTCAGCTGGAGCAGAGCAGACACAGCCGGCTGGGAGGCTGCTCAGTGTGTGCTGAGCCTTCCTCTGCCAGGGGAGGGGAAACACAGCCCTGACAGAAGGTGAGGGAAGGCTCTAATCATATAATCATAGATATGCATCCAAACGTGCCATAATGGAGTTTATGTTTTTTCCCTGCATGGTGTGAGATCACCAGAAATCAGGCATGCCTTGCTAAGTGGAGGGAAGAGAACCTTGGTGGGAGGTGTGATTGCTGGCACGATCCTTTGGTCAAGCACACATCTTCTGTGCTGAGAGCCATTCTTATTTCTGTCATGTTGTGCACTTAAGCTCGGTTATAATTTAAATTAGTCAGGGCTAACCAGCCCTCAAAAGGAGAACTGCATCATGCAGCTCATCCTGTACATCTGACTGGCCACCGAAAACACGGAGGCAGAGACTTAGCAGCCGTGTGCAGGTCGGCTGAAGCTGCCCACGGGCCAGGGCTACTGTCAGACTGTTGTGCTGTGCATCCCCACACTGACAAGAAAAGCCTCTCTGGGAAAAGGTAACCACGTCAGTCTTTTTAAGGAACTGATGTGGGTTTTTCAATTTGTTTTGTCTACTGCAAAAAATAATTTATATTCCACATTGAATTTAGAATTTCATTTACATAAGTATGTGGCTTAGGTAGTTGTAGTAAAACATTTCTTTTGGGCAGGCAAAATAAAATCAAATGAAATGTTAGAATATTAAGCATACCAGAGGAGGAAAAGGTCACCTTGATCTTCTCTCTCATTCAATCAGAGTAGGTAGCTGGGCTGGAGTCAGGGTCATCCAGGTCCCTAGGGACCCTGTCTTTTCTGTCAGGATATCCTCTATCACATCATCTGTCATGTTTGTATGGCAAGCTTAAATGCTGAGCTAGCAGATGGGAACCAGGATTAGGCATTTTTCAGCTGCATGTGTACTTTACCCTGGTAAGTCAGAAAAGACTGACAGCAGTGCTATTCCCAGTTTTTTCTTCCCTAAATGGCACTGCTTGGTGGATTTGACTTTAAGTCCATGAGTAACTTTTGGCTTAATTAAAAAATTTTAAAAATCTGATAATTTGGTAATGGTTCAAATTATTCTTTTGCCAGACTCTCCTGAGAGTGCACGCTGTGCCTGTTCAGACTGAGTTTCCAGGACACCAGGGATATAATAATTGCATTTATTCCCCTTGGATAAAAGATGTGGATACACTAATGCTCTGTCATCTTGGGTTTCTTTGGAAACACTATAGATTTTTGAAATGGGTGCACTGCAGTCCTGTGGTTTGCTGTCCCTTACCTTTGAATGAGTGCAGTGTCATGGTGTGTCTTGGATTGTGCCTCACAGTCTCTGACATTTCAGCGCTCTGAAATCAAGTTCAGGAGGCAAGAGAACGTGGCCACTGCCTCTCTCACTGGCACCTCCACCCCCTGCACGGTCCTGCCTTCAGTTGTCCCTCTCCCGGAGAGACTCTGACAGATGGAGCTGCTGCTGGGCCCTGGGCTGCTGCCAGGGGGATTCTCTGCAGATCAGTGGCATCCATGTCCAAACCTGTCACTGCCTGCATGGCCTTTCCAACCTGGGAAGCTCCTGGGAGTTCTCCTGGGAAGTCAGCCCAAGCCTGCACAGGCTGATTCCCTCACATGCCCACTGTAGAATATGGACTAGTGTATGATATAGCAAGTAATGAAGTTATCATTTAGTAATTGAGAAAATATCTCCTCATGATTGCTGCCTGTAGTTTTACATGTACAATGTTATTTCCCACTGTAAATTCTGAGTCCAGAAAAGCCTGCTGGGTTTGGACTCTGCCAGGAAGAGGTGACTCCAAGTGATATATGGTATCAGTATCGATATTTGTAGACCACACTGCATTTAGAGAATAATATTAAAGAACACATATATAATTACACTGTTCAACTTTAAAGAATAATTTATTTTGGCAAATAAACTTCCCAAATGATGAGGATTTGTATTCTCTGAAAAGTTAATCAAATCATAAAAGACAATGAACAGTAGAACAGAAGAACCCTTGGCTAGACTAAGATGTTATTGCATGTATCCTAGAATATAATCATACCATACCTACATAAATATATATTTTTATCTTTTAACTTACTTAATAGAGTTGATTCAAATTACTGACATACATTTCAGGTTATACAGTTTGGTATCGGTCAAGATTTTATGCTACAGTTATTAAATCCAAAAAAAGTGTGATCTCATGTACAACCTCATTTCAACCTATCAAGGATTTTATTAAGCATCCTAAGAAATAGGAACTTCTATTCAGAAGAATTTATGTAAGCTCTGCTCTCTTGCTTTATCACAATCATTGTTATGCTTCATGGATGATCTGCCTTCATTTCTTTATATTTGTTTATATCTTTCTCAGTTTCCTGAATGAAAGCTATAATGATGGTATTAACAACTCACATTTTAAGAAATAATTGTTTTAAACACAGTCTTTATTTTTTTATTTCATCATATAGCTCTTTGATACATAATATATAAATACCTAATATATTTAGGTGTTAAATCCATATGAACTATATTACTAAATTTCTGTGTAGAGCTAGAAGTCAGTTTAAGAAACCAAATAAGAGACAGAAGTATAATAAGGAAGGTGAAAACAAAGCTTTAAAGGATCAGTAAAAATAATTTTTGTAAGCTTGTAAAAATGCGGATTCTTGAAATTTTTGTAGAAAATCTTCTTGGGCTACAAAATTACTAGATTCTTTTATGAATTCAGGTTACTTAATGATACTTGATGTGCTACTTGCTTACTTGCTTGCTGTGTCCTTTTGGCTAAATACCATTACTTAGTGAAACACACCCAGGGTTAAGACTCCTTAGCTTTTATCCTGACTCTAAGGATACCTTGTTTGCCTTTTGTCTGGTTTGACCTTTCTGCCTCTTTTGCTTTATGGGTGACTGAAAGATCTACAGCCAGAGAACTGGCTATGAGGAGTAATTATCACTTGCTATACATACTGCTTTCATAACTCAAGATCTCCTGTATGCTGTGTATGTGTTTCCAAAGCAGTGAAATCCAGGATTTCATAAATAAAACACATAAATAAAACGTTAAATTAAAGAAATAGCTATGCAGCAGTTAAAGATGAAGGTAGTATTTCTTAGGACAAAACAAAATTTAAAACTGTAATTACAAGGGTGAAAACTGTTGCAATTCAAATCCTTGCAAAGGTAACATATTTTTCTTCCTTGATTCTTTCTTTTCTGGCAGCTTCTGCTGAAGAATAATCTTCTATCTGACCTGACATTTTCTTCCTTATTTGATCTGCGATTCTTAATCTCAGCATTTTTGTCTTTAAACAAAGAAATGGTTGCCTGCAAGTGGATGAGATTCATGAAAAAGGTTTTGCTCATTCATTATTTATAAGCTTCTATTGTGATTTTCTTTTTTTTTAATTGGAAACTTTCAACTGGTGTTCATTATTGCTGATATGTGATAAGGATAACTGAAAAGCTTCTCAGACCTGTCTGACAAGGATATATTATGAAAGTTAAGATTGCATTAATTTGCTAAGACTTTCTACATGATCCACAACATGAAATGTTTCTGTATTTATTCTGAAGGAAATTAGCTTTCCTGACACTTAGTTTCATTCAGTATTGCAAAGGCATTTGAGACAGCATTTCCAGTCATGTGGTAGATCGTTATTTTGTGAAACAGCTTTCAAAACAAGTGATACAGGTAGGGCAGGTTAGCAGAGATTTTGCAGGCAATTTGCACAGGATTTATTGAAATATGGGAAGTGTTGTCAGGCTTGGCATCAGTTTGCAGTCTCCTGCCTAGGTTTTTCACTGTTTGTGTTTGGCCCGTCTTCTTTCCCCTGACTTGGTCTCCGAACTCTCTTGGCCACAGGATTGCTGCTGCTCGGTGCAGCACATAATCTCTTCAGGAGCCTTCCCAGGAGGCAGTGGAGGGAATGAGAAAGAAGACCTAAGACCTGTCAGTGACAAATGATTGCTAGGTGACTGGCGGTGTAAAGTGTTAAAGAAAAGCATTCACTCTTTAAAAGGGAATGTGAGCAAAGGTAAATTGGAGAGAGAGAGCCTCAGGACACCATAATGTAATGTGTCAGAGCACCTTTCACCCTTTCTCTGGACTGAACCTATCAACGAGCTGCCAATAACTTGCTAATGGTGAGCTTTCAGACAGGTCAGATGTGCCTTTGAAAGTGTGAGTACTCGTGCAATGGCATGGTTTTTGATTCATGTCTAGGAGATTGATTTGAGATTTGAGATTAAAATCTGTCACGGTTTAAACCCAGTCAGCAGCCAAGCCCCATGCAGCCACTCAGTTATTCCTCCACCAACAGGACTGGGGAGAGAATTGGCAGGATTAAAGCATAAAACTCAGGGGTTGAGATAAAGACAGTTTAATAAGAAAAGCACAAGCCATGCACACAAGCAAAGCAAAACAAGCAATTCATTCACCACTTCCCATGGACAGGCAGGTGTTCAGCCATCCCCAGGAGAGCAGGGCCCCATCACATGTAACAGTGACTTGGGAAGACACATGGTGACACTCCAAGCATCCCCCTCTTCATCCTTCTTCCCCCTTTTTATACACTGAGCATGATGTCATATGGTCTGGAATACCCCTTTGGTCAGTTATCACCTGTCCCATCTGTGTCTCCTCCCAACCTCCCACACACCTCCAGCCCCTTGCCATTGTGGCAGCATGAAAAGCAGAAAATTATTTTGTTTATTGCAAGTCCTGCTCAGCAATAACAAAAACATCTCTATATTGCCAGCCCTGTGTTTAGCACAAATCCAAAACACAGCCCTGTACTAGCCACTGTGAAGAAAATTAACTCTACCTCAGCTGAAACTACCAGAAAATCTTTCCAAATTTTAGAGCAATTATCTTCCTAAGGATCTTCAAGTATTTCAGGTGTGTATGGACCATGCTTAGTTTCACCAGTTGGCCAACACTTTTCCAAAACTCTTCTGAGATCTGATGACTAAGTATTCCCTGTAGCTGCCAGTAGTCCTGTTGAGCTGCAGTGCATGAATAAGGAATAATGCTCAGGAACAAAATGGTTCTGTTGTAGGACAAGGTTTAATAATATTGGTTCCTGAGATAGGCTGCTGAGTGCTGATTATGCAGCAATATTTTCCAAAATGCTAAGCATCTAATCACTCCCACTGAATTAGGATGGTTAAGCAAGAGGGGCAGCTGCAAAACAGTGGGAGAAGGGAATGTTAAACTGATGTCATAGGAAGGTTTAAGGGAGTACAGTGATAATTTTCTGTGTGGAGTAGTAGGAGAAGCTATATAAAAAAATTTTGCAAAGCTTTTCAAGGAGGAGTTGTGGAGAGAGCACCTTTTTCAGGCATGTTTTTTCAGAACAAACTAAGACCTAGGTATTTTGTATGCTTTCAGCTATATGTAATATTATATTTCTGCTGCTTCTAAATTGAGAATAGCCTGTGTCCTCTAGATGAGAAACCTCTGTGACCCTTAGTTTTCTGGAGAATAGTCCATGGTAAGTTTATTAAATTTACTTTAAAATTTACTTTGTATTTGTTGGAAAGTGAATACTCATCACTTGCTCGTATTTCACTTTGTAGTTTGCATGGAATTCCAAGTTTATAAAGAGGTGCAGTGGCATAACAGTGGTCTTAGTAGTAGTGTCAAGCTATGGTAAGCTGTTATGAGCTTTGAAATCCTTAATCTTCATTAGGACCCATGTGGTTTGGGCACTGCAGTGATGTTAGGACAGACATGTAACTTGGTTTTATGGTAGCCATGGTTTTTACATGGGTATATCCAACCAGACATATAGGAGTTCATGAATGTGGTCACATATCAATATACATATATTTTAAACTTCATAGGATACTGTGTTTTTTCAGAGTGGTCTTACTAGTTAAAGCATCAGTTGTACTACTGCTTACACTGGTGTAAGCATTTTTATGTTGGCTTAACTGCATCACCATGAGGGCTATTTCTACAACTGCGGTTTGACTGACATAATTGAGGGTGCTATTAGCTTTACATGTAGTGTCATTGAAAGCTAGACATAGAGGCAAATGAAGGAAATCCATCTGTCCCATCTCTTATGCATTGCATTTCTCTCGTCCCTAAACACTCTCAGTAGAAACTGTCTTCATGAGGTGTGAAAAAGTACACTTTAAAAAGTGTGGTGAAAATAGAAATTATGACATATAGTGAAAGGAACTGAAACTAAGCATAGTCTCATCTGGAAATTCTCAGTGTAAGTGGATAACAGTCAGACTGGCAATCACAGTACTGCTGTGCATTCTGGTAAGTTTATTTTACTCTGCTGGTATCAATTGCAGGATTTTTTTTTTGCTTTTATTCAACAAGAACACGTAACTACCTGATAGGGTCTTGAAAATCCTCTGTACTAACTTAGTGAAATGTGAGCTAATTAATTAAGAGGTAGTGTGTCAATTTGTGTGGAGTTGCTTAACGTGGGCTATAAAATTCTGTAATAAAATATGTAGAAAAAAATCTAATATACCTTTAAGAATGTCTCATTCTTTGTTGGCAGAAGGCTTTCATCTTGGCCATATAAGTAATCTATTCTGTGACAATTAATTAGCAACAAGGATTAATTGTTTATAATTCTGTGAGAATTGCAGGCATAATTTACAGTCACATTTTTCTGGGCCAGTTTTATCTGGGTTGGTTAGTTTTTATAACTTTTGTCCCTCTGTGAAAGAACAGCTTCAGATCCAAGTTCTGAAATTTCTCTGCTCCAGTCATGGTGTTGACAAACATTATCTCACAAACCCAGTATATTTTCCCTCCTATTTTACTTCTGCATTTTAACGTGAGCTTCAGTACAATCCCTCTATCATGACTATGGAAAGATCTAGCTAAAAATAATAGAAGCACTACAGAAAGAAGCCAGCACCATATTCTGAATACTCTGAAAAGCACTTTGTTGGTGTGTTTCTTTGAAGGAGTTCTACTCCCTCCTGTCCTTTTGTTGTTGAACACTCAGAGGTTTTGACAGATACGAACTACATTATACAAATACTATCCTAACTTTAATAATTCAGAATTCCCAAAGGAAACTGAACAGAACGGCATATAGAAAAGTAGAGCATGCAGTCCCATCTTTAGCTGTATTGACCTGTGCAAGAGAGCAGAGAGCCCCAGTGCTGTCTCCTTGTTTTCTTTAATTAATCTTTGGAAGTGA
This sequence comes from Monarcha castaneiventris obscurior, assembly GCA_026261815.1. Classification (NCBI taxonomy): domain Eukaryota; kingdom Metazoa; phylum Chordata; class Aves; order Passeriformes; family Monarchidae; genus Monarcha; species Monarcha castaneiventris. The sequence continues at coordinate 8,332,983 of JAMPIT010000388.1, forward strand.
CTTTGTCACTGATCAGCACTTGTGCTTGGGGATCTGAAAAACCAGCAGCTGTGATTCTCCTTGCTGGGAGAACAAAAGATCACAAAAAACCTTTTTCTGTCTCCCGCTCAACACCCCTGTAATCACACAATAAAATGGTTACTATATCCTTCCTCTCAATAAAAATAGGGTTTATTTCCCTCACAGACTAATTTGCACAGTTGTCACTACTTTAAAATACCAAATATCTTTACAGGTTTTCTTGACTTCAGTAAAGTGTGGCATGTCCTCTATGAACTGTGCTTTCCCATTGGTAAGGGACACGGCATTGATCATGTGGTTTCCTGGTACTAAATGTTGAGGTTTTTTTCCCCACACTCTTGGGTTTCTATGTCCCAAAAGTCTTGCTCTTCAGGCTGCCATGAAAGTTTGTTTCTCAGAATACTGAGCTCCATTCCTACAAGGGCTAGCTCCTGGTACCCAGGCTAGCTAGTTATAGGGCACCTCTTCAGGCACATTCCCAGTGTTACTTCACCTGTGAAGGAAGCTGTGTCAGAATTTTTAGCTGTTGAGAAGAAAGGGCATTTGTCTAGCAAATGAAATAGTCACAGAAAAACTTTCTTAATTGCATTACTTTAATCACATCACAGATTTACACTGGTTTTGTATATGCTTTCGCACCTGTTATGTGCTACCTACTTCTCATCTAGTCCCAGTAACCTCTCCATACAGAAATGGTTGCAAAGCAACCTTCATTTCCCTTCTATGCTCATCAGAGCTATGAGGCTTTAGCCTGCTGCTGTGAAGTTGGTGCTAGACCAACACCAAGGTGTGTGTTCATCCTCTTTTGGTGTCAGGAGATGCTGTGGAATCTCTGGCATCTAATGTGCACACTGTATATCAGTATGCATCCTGATGTTTGTCTCTCTTCTCTCTAGGTTGTGTTTTGATGTTTTAGATCTACAGGTAACAGCTATCATGCTACAAATACAAATGGAAGTGGATCAGTTCTGGTTTTAGCATTAACCATTTTAGCTTTTAGATGACTACTGGGAATATTGTATTGTTTGGGATTGTCAAGAATTGATTCATGTATCTATTTCACAGTGAATGTTCAGTCTGCGATGGAAATTATAAACTTATATTCACTCCTAAGAGTATGTGATGCCATGTGGATGGACTTTGTGAAACTGCTGCTGGACACCGGGGGATTTTGCTTTTATTCCAAACTAGTCTTAGGTCCATCCAAGTGGATCATCATCATGTGGATGGCAAATGACTCTTCAGAACTGCAAACTCCAGCTTTTGTTGGGCGTGTAGTAAATGCCTAGAACTCTCTGCCAGATTTGCAGCCCAGTCTACAATTTATTGGAGACAATTTTAACAATATAACAATATGTAACAACATAACAGTAAAAATAGTGGTTTGTGTTAAGGAAACTTTTACCTCCTGTGAGCTATCAGATTAGTATTAGTATTAGTCAGCCTGTAGATATTACTAAAATGAAGCTAGCTGCACTATTCAGCAGAGCTGAACAGGCAAAATCACTTTGAGTGAGGAAGGAGAAAAGGTTAATGTGGAGCTGTTGGGTGAAATAGAGTCTTTTCAAATTTGCCATCTAGCTCAAGATCATCAGCTCCAAAATCAGTGTCACAAATAGGGTCTGTGAGCTTGGAATTTAAATGTAAATTGTGTTGTGCATGCCCAGACAGAGAGGCCTGAAAGGAAATTTTTGTCTCTGCTGTGCCAGCTCTTCAAAGAAATCTTTAGCCAATGGGCCTGTGGTTTGTAAGTGTCATCAAAATGTAAAAGTTTTAGTGTAAAAATGATAATTTAGTAAGCTCCTGCACTTCTAAGCCATATCAAACACCTGACAAAAATAGCAGAAATTAATTGACGCCAGATGTTATCAGAAGTGTGGGACAAATGCATGTCAGAGTTCCAGGTACAGTGGCCAAGGCAGCAAACAAATTCCTCTGTCTGCGTACTCTGTTCTGCCAGGTACAAGAAGGCCAGAGATTTGATGATAGTCCCAAAATAGCAGATGAGACTAACTGTAAAATTGTAGCTCAAGTGTGTGTTGGTTTTAATTATATAACATAGTATGTTTTGCAGTCGGGGTACTAATGAGCTGCTAATTCCCAGTCAGAGTAAGAGATTAGATTCCCAGCATATCTGCTAACTAGCCAGTCTACTCCATGCTGGCTGGAGCCTGCCACCGTGGCTCTCCTGGGAAATACTTCACAGAACAAGATGTCCTAGTTGTTTAAATGGGAAGGGAATGTGTGATTTAGCTGTGTTTGTTCTCCCAGTAAAAATTTCATGAATAGTGTGAGCCACTAAGAAACTGTGTGATCTTTAAGCTGGAGATGACTGTCCAATAGCAGTTTCCTGATTATGTAAGCAAGTTCTTAAAAATACTTTACATATCTTTCAAGAACCAGAAATACTTCTTTTAATGATGTTAGCTGTCTGGCATTCTGATTTAATTATTCATGCCCTATTCTTTCATATTTCTTTTCCTTTTGACATACTGTCAAAAAAGAAGACAAAATCAGTTAAATAATTGAGAACATGTGAACTGCCATAAACAATCACTCTTGTTTGTTTCTCTGCAGAACAAAAGGAAGTAAAGGTGGGAGAATACAATGCTGTGGATGACAAATTGGTTATAATCAACAACAGCATCAGGTTCCAAGGTAGGAGACAAAACTGGAAAGAGGTACAGGAGTGACATGGGTAACTGTATGTAGTTTCTAAGACTGTGTGCTGTTAAAAAGCTGGTTTAGGATTTTTAATATAAAAAAAGCTGTAGAAAAGTAGACACTAGAAAGTAAAAGAGAACTGAGTTGTGCTTAAAAAATCAGGAGAATTCTGAACAGAAAATTGCAATGTTTTGATATAGTATACTTGTTTTTTATTCCAATGATAGGGCAAAATCAATTTTTTTATGTGTACACGAATGTTCTTTGTTATTTCAAGAAGCAGGTTCTTCACCAAGGAATAATGTTCTATTTCATCCCTATTTTCCACTCCCCCAGCTCATCTCACCTGAGGGATGCTCTCATGTTCTGTGTTTTCAGACACGAGAAGGAGGTGATTGCTTTTCTTTGGGAGGTGTCTCTTAGGTAGATAGCAAACAGGTTTTCAAAATACCAAGGCTGGCTTTAACATGGCCCATGTGAAACAGGGCTGAACAGGGTTTTCAGACCAGCAGCACTTCCAAGGTCCGCAGCAGACATAAAGCCTTTGTTGCTATATCTTGCTGGTTTTTATCCCGAGGTGCTCCAAAGATAACATGGGGACTTCTGCCCTCAAGAAGTTTGAGTGCAGGCATATCCATGGTTTTCAGAGCCCATGGTCATGGCAGCCAGGTGTGAGCTGAAATGAGTTTTAAGGGTGCCTCCTGCTGAATATAGGCATACACATTATTTTCAAAGCTAATTTTTAAGATTTAATCTTAAGCTCCGCTATGGTGCAGTTCAGTGAGAGAAAGTGAAGTCAGCTTTGTGAGTCCTGTGTGGTTTTCCTCTGGGAGTGGCAAGGTGGATGAGTATCAAGCTGTTGTACTGCTGTACTCTCATACACCTACCTCCCATAGGTCCCAACACCCACATTTTGTATGAACACGGGTGGGAATTTCATTGCAGTGATCTAATTGATGACTACTTGTCCCTCTGCTGGAGCTTTCCACCTATCCCTTGCTGGACTTAAAAGAGTACAGCTACACAAACTTCTCACATCTCCCTGGAGAATGGGGCTTTGGAAATGAAGAGTGCAGAATCTGTCCCAGTTGCCTGAGTCTGGGACCCAGCAGATTATTTTTGCTGCTAGGAGGAACTAATGATGTAGATGAATACTGATTCAGTCCCATTAATTTCCGGAGAATATATGCAGGATGAATCAAGTTACAGGAGACAGCATTTGTTTATAGCTCCTCGCCTTTAGGGACAGTATATGATGGGGAAAAGTCTCTGTACAGTCTTTTTTCAGGACAAGATTTCTAGGTGTCGTTCTGACCACATCTGAAGGTGGTCCTTCCACCCATAACCTGTCTTGTGGTTCTCTTAAGATGTATGATGTGACTCGCAGTGAATCTTTTCCTTTTACTCATCTTAGCTTTTCATTGAGACAGTTGGATATTCAATGTGGAGGACACTGACCTCCAGTCAGTATAAGAAGCCTAGTAACTTTAAGTATTTGAAATAGAGAGTAGTAAAAATGTTCCTGTTTTAAACCATTGCATAAAATTCCACAGCAACAGGAAGCAGTACGATTAAATGACCAGTGCACAAACAGGAAAATACATTTTTGTAGACTCACTGTTTGTTTATATTTAATAAATACAAACCATCAATATACTCTGTAGAGTTTAGAAACAGTAGGGTGAGTTTTTATTTTTTTAGTGTTCTTTTAAATCAGGCGTATGTTTTATTGATTTTTTGGCTTGTTACTTGTCTAATTTTATGAATTGCCATGGACTGTAAACACATGCAATGTGGAGGGGAAGAGGAAAATCTCAGGTATTTTTCTCCAATATCAAATCAACAAATAGTCCATTCACTGCCACTTTTTTGTGATCACCTAAAGGAATTTTCTTTCTGAAAAGTTAGACATAAAGACCAAAGGATAGCAAGCTTCCATGGTCTGAATGGTTTCAACTTAACTCTTAAGGGTAAAGCTATTTTATTGTGCAAATCCCTGAATATTCTTTTAGGTGCAAGGCAGAAGAGTGGATCTAAAATTTAGCCATGGCAGCTGCTAGTCAGGTACTCACAGCTCTGCTTCTGCAGCCGTGCTCTGAATGGAGCTGCTTGTCCCCGTGGCCCTTGCAGCCCCATGGAGAGCTGATGTGAAAGGACAGGCTCAGGAACTGCAGGGCACACAAATCTGTTTCTGAAGGAAGACAGTGATGCAAAAGGCCATTTGCCAATCTCCTGCACCAAGGAAAAAATTAGTAAGCAGGTGAAATGGAGTGTGGGAAGTCGAGGATGCAGAGCTTTATTGCAGTTGTTGGAAAGTGGTTCTCCTCATTAAACCAAGAAGCCTTTAATTAGTTGGAGCTGACTGTCGATGAAGTACACAGCTTTAAACATAGTTTTTAAGTTCAGACATTGAAATCCACATCTGCAGGGATTATCAAACTGGATCCATCCCTATAAAACTTTTGCTGTTTTCCCCTATTGTTCCCTTCTGTAGAATCTGGAGGGTACCAACAACCCTCCCTTCCATCCCCCCAGGGCTTCCCCCACCATGCCCACAGCCCAGGACCACTTTTCAGCCCCAGGGCCATCCATCCCTGTACCACTGATGCCACACTAAGGCTGATCTCCAGACAGGTTGCTTGAATTTGCTGTGGCAATGAGAGTGGGCACAGAAAAAATGCTTTCTGTTTACTGTCCATTGCTCTGTCACTTGTTTCAGAAAAGCATAACCTGGTAAAATTTACAATCATAGTATGCATTTTAGTGTTTATTTACTTTAAAATGAGGCTAGTTAGCATATATGGGGTTCTGCACCAGGGTTTTGTTGTGTTTTTTCTTCCAAAGAGGATATTTACCTGCTCCAGAAATGCAAATCTTCATGTCAATCAGTGTGACTAACATATGTCTGTCAAAGTCAATGATTTCATCAACTACCGATGCAGTTCACAGTTTCGAAGTGTGCTAATTCAAGGTATGGTACTTAGGTGAGGCAAAGTTTCTTGCAGGAATTCTACATCTGGTTGAGCTTTAGCCTTTTTTTTCTTCGTGTAATTCTAGGTCTTGAGCCTCCGAAGGACAAAACAATTATACAAGAGGAGCTGCGCAAAATCTCCCTCCCTCTCTACAGCATCCTCTCTGCCCTCACAATCCTAGGAATGATAATGGCCAGTGCTTTCTTGTTCTTTAACATCAAAAACAGAAATCAGAAGTAAGACATTCATGTTACTTCTATCACAAATTCTTTCATATTTAATGTCGTGTTTGCAGACCCAGTCACGTATATGTATCTATCTATCTATAATGTAAGGAAAATGTAAAACTGTGGAAAGATGGTATTTTAGAACTATTTAACTGAAATCACTGGGTAATATATTCACATTGAAACAGACTGTATTTAAGTTATTTTATACTGTTTGGAAAATGTAGTTTTCTAATTTATGTTTGACTGTCTGCTAATAACATTAACCCTAGCTAGTTAATCCATCAGTAAAAGATGACGTCTTTTTACTAAGCATTCAAAAACCTGAAACAATGCTAGACTTTATAAAACAGCAAATACTGTGCATGCCTATAGATTTCATGGAGTTCTAGAAGAGTTATCTGTTTACCTGGTTAAAAAAAGCTCTTCTTTATTGCTCTTGTAGCCTAGCAGTAATCTTTTCCTCTTTAATGCACTATTACCTTTTGTCCATAGACTAATAAAGATGTCCAGTCCCTACATGAACAACCTTATTATCCTTGGAGGGATGCTTTCTTACGCATCTATTTTTCTTTTTGGTCTTGATGGATCCTTTGTCTCCGAAAAGACATTTGAGACACTTTGCACAGTAAGTAATTCCATATATTCTAGTTCAATTCTAGTTGAATTCAGTCTTACAGGAAACTCTGTGAGGAATGTAAACAGAAAAGTTCAGTGGTTGGATGTGTCATTCCATTAAATCACTGATTCTAGTAGTTGTTTCCTGGGATATTTTCTGGGACCAAATTGTAAAACATGCACAAAGCTTCATTATTATGCTGGTGGTTGTTTTTGTTGTTGATATTGTTATTATTATTATTATTATTATTATTATTATTATTATTGTAGAAAGCTTCAGGTGCATTGGGATTTGATCTCATACTGAAAGGGTAGATGTACATTCTTGTTTTGAAATCATATCTATGAAGATGACTTACTAAAGGCTGCGTTCATAGCATGACAACTTGTAATACCTGTAAAGCTGCTGTGTTTTCTTTATACATTCCATATTATTTTAAACTACATGACTACTGCTTGTCTGGATCTCTTTAGTCACCCTCTTTGGCTGATTCTCCAGACTTCTACTATTTTGAGGCTACGCTATAAATTCTCACAAGCCTAGATCCATATAGAATACATCCCAGTTAAGCAACTCTGAAACCAAATTAAATATGTCCACCTGGAAACTTGTAATGTCTTAATGGTTCGGTATAATAAGCACTTACTCTGTCTTGCAGAGGCCTTTTCAAAGAAAGGGAAAGGGCAAAAACTTCACTGCAAGGATTCTCCTTCCAGAAGCAGAGCAAAACAGTATTTAAATTTATCCCATATATCTTCTAAAAAATTCAAGACTCTGCTTGACTTGTTGCCTAAAAATATCAGACTTATTCAGGAGTTACCTTCACTATCATTTTGATTCTTCTTCATGTCTCTAGAAAGTTGCAGTTCACAGCACCTTTTGTTTTTAGGAGTCTGAATTTCTGATGTCATGACTGGCGAGAGAGAAATTTTACTTCAAGTTGGATGCCTAAAGCCAAGTTTACTGAAAGTCGGATGCCTAAAGCTAGTTGATGCAGATACATCCCAATATGTCAACTGAAGCCCTCCATACTGCCTAGAACCATTACAGATGTGAAACACCGTGTGACCTGTTGAGTTAGACCATTTCAAAACACTGGAGATTCCATAGCCCGTGCCAAGATGGACTAGAAGACATAATATAGGTGAATGCACAGGATTGTCTGAGGAAAGTCTTACCTTCCTTAGCTGGGCCTGGACACAGCTGTACTTCAGACACTTTAGCAGCAAAGGAAAGGAGAAGAAAAGAATATCCAGTCTTCCTACAACTAGAGCTCTAATTCTGAATACAGCTGGTAGAAAGAGGTGCCTTAAAGATTTGAAAAGAATTTTGTTCACCTCTCCCAAACTAGTCTATAACTCTTATGAATACAATGGGGGTGATAGGAAGTGGAAGAAGACATCATCCATTTTTTAGCCAGGAATTATGTCCTTTTCTGTGAAACAGATTCTGATGGAGGAGAAGTGTCATTAGGAAGCCAGTTGTTGATGTAAATCCCCATTCTTTTCTCATCCTCCATTGCAGAAGGATCTAGCGGCAGGGGATGCAATTTTTTAGTCCTGATGTCTGCTCAACCTTGAGGGGCTTGTATCCAGAGCTCCTGAGTTCACTGCCAGGCTGCAGGCCATCTTATGACTGGGCTACAGCCATCCTCTGGAAGCAGCCATGCACTGCTGAACAGAAGGAAAGTGGGAACCAGAGGTACTTATCAGCATCTAGCTGTCCTAGGAAACAGATTTCCAACCAAATGTAGCTATATAAGACTAAATTTGAGTCCTTCTTTACGTGAAACATCTCAGTCTTAACTCTGAAAAACGAACCAACATCTAAAATCCTGTGCCTCTGAGCTAGAACATTTCTTCTATCTGATTTTTCTCTAATCTGCCTCTCAAAATGTAATCACTACTCTCCTATTCTAAATGCGACAAAATTTAACTGTGGGCTGCTTATTTTGTCTAATCTTACATACCTCTTCCTTTTATTCCAATTTGTATCTGTCACATTATGTTAGGTCTGTTTGCTTGCCATAGAGGGATAGATCTGCGCCTGAGTAAAACACCTACTTGACTTAGGTGACCAGTAAAAGAAAGGGTTGGAGGAGAATGCTGTGCCCTAAAGCCAAACTTTGATTAAGACATATCACCACATGCCTTAAGCAGAGATTTTTTTTTTTAAATATAGTTAAATCCTGTATAAACAGAGCAGAGTCTGAGATTTCTTCCCAATCTTCTTCCCAAACCTGGCTTTCCAGGTTTTCAATCCAGTACAGAAGCATTTCTGATTATGTTTTCCTGTGCATGGCTACTGGTGTCTTATGAATCCCAGCTCTGTCAGCAATTAGTACTACAGTCATAGATGGAACAAATCCTTCAGTAGCGGCCGATACAGAAGGTTTTTGCAACTTCCTACTCATTAAAACAATTCTTACAAAATTTTCCTCCAACTGTATTTTTTTTAATGGGATAGCTTATGCTTCTCTTAGACATCGTCTCTACATGGCTACCATTGACTGTGCTACTGCACTTTTATTGTATCTAGAAAACTCTGAATTAATGCTGGAAAATTCATAAATATGAGAGGCAAACCCACTTACCTGTTAAATAACTCTTCTCTCTCTCCTCCTCTACTCAAAACAGCCACCAGGTGCTGGGTACAGAGTATACATTTGGGTTCATATCACGAACATCCTGATTCCCATGTAGGCAATATGCTTAGGGATTTCATAAGGTCTGCTAACAGATACCAGTGCTTATAGGGTCAGGCCAGGACAAATCTCTCTTCATCATCCTTCTCCCTGGAAATGCATGATTTTGATTAGTCATTCTAGCCATGAGAGATTAGTTTAAAATTCCCATTTTATTTCAGACTGTGGATTAGTCTTTAAAAAACGCAGTTGCATTTGAGAATGATCATAAAAAGCCATTGAGGCAAGTCATCGAGGTGTAACAACCATATCTCAGACACAGAGAAGAGCCATGTCAATGAAGGGAGTTATTTTTTTGGAAGGGAAGTAAAAATTTTCATTCAAGTTTTATAAGCACATGCAAAGCTATAAAGCTGTCATTAGTGTTATCCCCTGTCTAAGCCAAGTAATCACCCTCATTGTCTTCTGTATTTCAGAAGTGATTAGATCTCACCAGGGTAGCAGTAGATACACAACGGCCAGTGTACTTAATTAGATATGTTATATACGGTCCCTGTTTAAGTTTCTGACAATTTTTGGCAACAATTATAGGAAATCCTTAAAACTTCTCTTTACTAAGGTGTTCCTGCCACAGCAAGGGGATGGGAAATAGGTGGTCTTTAAAGTATATCTTACAATCCAGGCCATTCTATTATTCTATACTCACAAATTCAGGAAAAATGGTTTCCAAATTGTAGGTATTACATTCAACTCTGTTGGGTTTGTTTCCTCTAGAGTATGTTCTTTGTAGTGCTGTTTGGAGGGTGAAATGCTTTGCAACTTGAGCTATTTTTTTACTTTTCTACACTTTATGTCTATATGTGGCACATGCCTAATGCTGTATGCTGTATTTCCTCCTAATTTATCTCAATCCGAGACACTGTAATATTCCAAGGATACGGAAACAGGATCCAGAATTACATCAGTAACACCTGAAAGTTTCAAAGGATTTATTTGATAAGTTGTGCTACAACTTTCCACTCTGTAAGGCACTCAGTGTAGGAGGATGTGGTCTATAAGTCATTATTCTGAAACATAGAAACAAGTGTTAAATGTAGTTAAGAGTCAGCAAAGCACTTTAAACATATAATCAAAAAGTTGCCAGATAAGGGTATTATATTAAAGTTATATAATGTTGACTCTGCGACAGAGTGATAGAATAAGTAATTGGTTCCCAAACAGATTCATTTTTATCTTGGTATGCCCATTTTCTGTGGAAAAGTAATCAAGTCTATTTAAATACATAATAATTCTGTGTTTTCTCAATAAGAACTCATAATAGCAAATGTAGCATAATTTAGTTCCATGTCAGAATTAGAGATTAGGTTTCATGTTTTATAACTCCAATTATATGGAATTAAAATGATCCAGAGCAGTGAGTTCTGAGAAAGTGGTCAGTGTATTATTGAACCATTTGATCATGTCTTACTTAATAGCAACTTTATTGGTTGCACAGAACAAGAAAAAGCAATACAATATTTCATTACATGCATATGTGTGCCAAAGTACAAAGTGTTTCTGATATGAGAGAGAGAGAATGAGAATGATTTATCTTTGTTTTTAATCTCAGAATTACCATAGTATCATAGCAAAAAAAGAAAAGGAAGAAGTTAGAAGTAAGGGTGTGAAATGAGATGTGATGCCAACTGGAAAAATGCAAGCAAGTGGAAACATATTTGAAAGCATTCATTATATGGAAGAGAGAGACTCAAAATTAGCAATGCTAGTGACATATCCTATGAATAGAGTTTAAGGTGACATACTAAATAGAGATGCTTAAAATAGAGAGAATATTAGATAAGATCATAACGTTTAGACTTCTGTAATACATTCCACTGAGAATTTCATGATTTACATTTAAGATGAGTAATGTCTTTTCAAGTTAGAACTGCTGGGGGATGAAAGACTACTATGGTCCTGAGTGTGACCATAGTCTTCCCTGTTATGCATCTTCCTCAAATAAGTAAATCCAATTATTAAGTTGGGGCTGAAGATATTTTAAGTACTCCACATTGCACTCACCCATAGTTCCACAAAAAAAGGCCTGGTTCATTAGGTAATAGTAGAAAGAACAGCTCTTCTCCTCAGTCGTGGTAGTTCTGATGTGCAGCACGACTTCCTCCTAGGGAGTGTGCTGCACTGGGTCATTGTAGTGATTGGGAAGGGGCAAATATCTGTCTTGAATAATTGAATATAGGATTCATGCTTTGTTAGGAGATAACTGTTCTGCAGATAGAAATTGCCTTTCAATATCCTTTACACCACAGAGTGTTCTGCAAAGGTGTTGCATAAAATATAAGAGGATCTAAGTCTTGCAATTTACATAGGTACTAAAATGAAGCATGCTTTATCTCGTTCATCTCATTAGTTAGCATAGTTTATATGCAGATGTTCTGTGATTTCAGGTGATCTCTCTGAGCCTGGTCAGTGTTTTGGCTTGGATAAAGCAAAAAAAGTTGTGAAGGATTTTGCACACTGCAGACTGTGCTCAGGCTCTCAGATTTCAGCTGGTTGGCTGGTTGCTTTCAGCCATGATGTAGGCATTTGGAAACAGTCTTCGTACAGAAAGAAGAAGCCAAACAGTGGGATCGGATTGAAAGACAGAAAGAAAGAAGAGAGAGTACATATATCAATTTGTCAGACCACAGACAAAGTCCAGCTCCCTACTGCAGTGTGTGTGACTACCCAGAATTTGTGTTTTTCTTAGTCAAACATCTTGAGGACGTGTACATTCATGGCAACAGTAGATGTTATAGACCTTATATCTTCTCAGAGGTGCATTTTAAAATGTGACCTTTAAATGCACCCAGATATTCAGAAGCACTTAGAGTTTTCAACTAGTATTATTCTTAATTATGGGTCATGAACACTTTTGACTCCATCTTGCAACAATGTGAAAGGCAAGTTTTGTTCTTTTTTACTTTTTTTTATAGTCTTATGACTGCAATGCTGAGAGAACAGCTAGGCAAGGTGGAACTCAGTCCACATTTTGCCTTTTCTAGGAAAACCCTGAACCTCTGCAGGGTGGGGATTGCAGGGTGATATAAGAGTGGAGAGACATCCTGAAAAACATATTAAACAGAGTCTGATTGATTGTACTGAGGAACAGGCAGGAAAAGACAGTTGTGAGATGTTATGGAATGGGTTTCTAGGGATGGAAGCAGACTGCAGGGTGAGGGGGATGGTGGGCAATTTGCTAAAACTCTGAAAGCTGGCTGAGAGCAGCTCTAAAAGGAGGGACCTGCTTCTAATGGTAAAGCAGGGAGAAAGAGAAGATGTATGAACCTTCTGTCTAGTTATTTATTTCTGCTTTGTCTTCACTTGTCACTTTGCGTTTTCTCTGTTTAACCAATTTTAAGGCAACAGACTGAAAGGAAAACATCAGGGCAACACCACCACTAAAGCTGTGGTTCTCTCCGTGGGCAAGACCCACTCGGACTAGACCCTGTGCTACCAAATAGCATCTGGCCTTGATATTTGGATAGTAGTTGATGATGTTGTCCTTATTCATGCCCTTTATTCTCTTCAGGCATTGCCCAAAACTCAGTGTTTTGGTTTGGGTGTGGTTTTTTTGTTTGGGTTTTTTTTTTTTTTTTGGGTTTGTTTTTTTTTTTTTTTTTGGTGGGGAGGGGGTAGTTTTCCTGTCTCTAGACTTTATATTTGCCTGATTCTTTTGCTCAAATTGTTTTGTTTTAGCCAGGAATTTAAAAGAAGTCCAACAGACAGACACTCAACTTCCATTGAACTGCAAAAGGATTTAGACCTCTAATCTATTTCTTTGTCTCTGGAAACCGGAGCCTTTATTTGTGTTTTTCATCTGGCCTTTTTAATTTTGTGTGTATTCTTCATTATGTTTCCTATTTAATTGTTTAGCTGTTAATTTTAATCTCCCTTTTCTGTATAATCATTTCCATAATTGTTCTCACTGTCGTTCAGTCTGAGACTGATCTCACTCCTATTTAATTCAACAGCAATTCTGTTACTGAGTTTAACATGAGCCGGATCAGCTTCTATTTTAGTAAATGACATTTTCTTGAGGGTAAAGAAAAAAGAGTACAGACAAAAGCTATAAGGCTGAATAGATCCTAGAAACAAAATTATGTCATATACTGAAGCAAATACACCACAACCTTGCCAGAGATTTATTAAGGTAATATTTTTAGAATGTTTTCCTCTCCTTCAATACAAACAGCAGACATTTTTTAAAGCCCCCTTATAGAAACAGGAGAAATATTAACATCTTTTACACTACCCATAGATTAACTCTGAAAAATGATCTAAAGGATATTAAGAAGTCACTACAGGAGATCTCACAGTATGCAATGAACCTCTGTATTTAATTTATGTGAAAACAGCAGGATTCAATTTTCTAACATTATTGCCACTTACATTTTACAGGAATCTGTGCTGGTGCCACACAAATTCTAAAAAATGAGTTAAAAGTCATAAAAATTTGTCCAAAATGTTTGATATAAATGACAAAAGTATAATTCAAAGGGATTAACTCATTCTTTGGAGTCTGCTTGTGCTCACACTGTCAATTTTGCCATCATTAATAGAAGTAGAATCATAACCCAGTGAAAACTGGTTGAGATGAAACATATTTGTTCATCACAATTATCCATTATGTCCCCGGTTTTCCAAGAAAAATAGAAGGTGTTTAATTTTCAGCTCATGAGAACTCCGCAGAAATCAATGCAATTGTCCACTTAAAGACAATTGTGCTCTCCAGGGCTAAATCCACAGCATTGTTTATTCTCACATTTGTTCCTTTTAAGTCCTAAATCAAGTACTGAGATGTCACCAAGCTGCTCAGCAGTAATGTTCAGCTGCAGCCTAACCCTGTGGGCACTACAGCTTCTACCCAGGGCGTTTGTGGAACTGGCTCATTATTGATACTCCTTAAGTGAATCAATCTGAGTCTCATAAACAAAGCTGGAGAGTGGAGTGTCAAGTCCTATAAAAGAAAGATTTGCAAGTTTTATTAAAAAAAATTAACATCTTGAGATGGGAAAAAATATGTTTGCAAGAATCTTAAACCTGAGTGATTCCTCTGCAGAAACATAATCTAAATGTTTTACTAACTGAAGAAGGAGTTCTTAACGAACCAAGCAGTTTCACTATCTCATTATCCCATTATAATGTTATATAGAATTGCAATTATATTAAAACAAGATATTTAAAATCAATTCAAATAATATTGTATATCTGAAAGTTAGCAGTACTTAAATACTGGTTTTGTTTATAAGCTTCTTTCTTAGAATATATAAACAGAGACTCTTATTTCTTTATTCAGCATGTTTCTGGCACTTTCACCACTTATTAGTTTCCCCTTACTAACTCATTGTTCACAATTAGATTGCTTATTTTATTAATAATGAGTGGTAATATCAGGTAACCCTTATGTCTGTTACACAGATATATAAATAGTAACCACTTCACTATTCCTGTAATGAGATGATGGGAGAGGTGCAGATAGATTTGTGTGAAGATATCAAATAGCAGCAAACATAGACTAGCCAGCTGAAGCTCAAGGTTGAGAGGAAATAGGATTGAATTTAAAGTAATTTTATATAAGATTGTTAACCTATCTGTGCTTATTATGTGGCAGAAGATTTGTCTTCCTTGAAAAAATAAAAGGTGTTTAGCACCTTACGGACAGGTTAAAAACAGAGGGGTTTTACTGCCAAAGGAAAATAAAAAATAATGCTCCTACAAGATGTAAGGAGCATCTTGTTCATAGATGCAGTGACTTGTTAGCTGAACCTTACAATATTTGTTTAAAGATTAATATTTGAAAAAGGTAGGGTGTTTTTTGTTTTAAATAAAAGTCATATCTCTTTCAAGTCTGGAACATTAACAGAAAGATCTCTTTCTTTGTGGAGACACTTTCAGTGTTTACTGTTTGTCAACTGTGTTATCCACCAGATAAATGATTTCTAGTTCTTTTAGTTATCAAAGTAAGAGCTTCTAACAAGTAAGTTATAAAAAGCAAAAATTCCTACATTAAATTTTCAAAAAGAGACCCTTAACCAAAATATTGTAGTAATCGTAGTAAGTAAAAAGAAAAGAGACATAGGAAACTCCATTTCACTATCGGTGTAGGAATACTTGATTGTTGTATACCACATCATATAATTTCCTTTGACACTTGCATGTTGTCTTTGAATTATAGAAAACAAAATATTTTTTGGACATATTCAAATAGTCAACCCACCTTATTTAAAAAAAAAAGTAACCAAGAAGTATGAGCAGATTGTGGTGGGTGATTAACCTGTGGTATAAGAGACAGAGAGTGTTCTCGTAAGACAGTCTCTGGTGCCAAAGATGTATTGGTTATGATAGAGAGAAGCCTCTCCCAGGATGCCTGTTCGGTGGTGGTGATGTACCTCAGTTCTGATTCCCTGGTTGGCTCCTGGTGTTAGCCACTCCCCTGTACTTAAGATAGAGTTGTCATGTGTTCGGGGTCATTTGCCTATGGAACCCTTCACGAGTTGTAGCAATAAACTGCTCTCTTGGAACTCTATGCAAGACCCTTCTCAGCTCCTTGCCGTCGGATTCATATTACTGAAGTCACCCCTGCGTCTGTGCATTCATACATCTGAGGACCAGAAGGGACTCAGTAATAGCAGATGATTGAAAGTATACCCTAAAATAATTGAAGGCATTAAGAATTTTGTAATGAAAAAAGGTTTTGTGTCTAGTTAGGAACAGGTATTTGAATGCAAGTTCCTCTCTACTAAAGAGACATTTTTCTGCTTTTTTGGTGGGTACTGAGGGAAGGGTGATTTTCTTTAGCTTCTGGTGAAACACATAATTATAAACTTCCAAAATGAGAGAATTACTGATCAATTCTATAATATCATGGTCATGTTCTTCAATTGCTGATATTTTTATCATGTTCTTTCAAATGAGTAGGATGTGGAGGTATTATACATTTAAGAATATAAATGAACAGATTTAAGAATTTTAGAGACTTTTGCTGTTTTCTAAATTTTTCATTTTGCCAGCTGCATTAATGAATTACAGCAGACAAATTCGAGGTCATTTTCTTCAAAATTAAAAATTTATTTTCATCTGAAACTTACCATCTCCTTCTTAGCAACAATGATCTCATTTTGACAAAATCCTGGTATATTTAAGCTAGAATGTTTCCAATACAGACAGTAGTTATATTATTCTAATATGCACAATCCCAATCAGGAATACATAAAACTTTTTGAATCAAGCATGCTAGAAATAACATTTTTCTGAATATTGAGTTAGAAACATATTTTGAGCATAATTGAATTTATTAGTATTCCCAAGAGACAATTAGTGTTTCAGTGAGAACAAAACAGAGTCTTATTAGAGACACGAAAATACCATGTATCTGTTTGCCAAATATACCACTAAGCTGTACACAAGAGAGCTGAATACTTATTAATAGCAGCAAAAGGATTGAATGCTAAGTATGGTTATTGATGTGAAGTTAAAAAAAAATGTAACTGGCTAGTATGAACACATTGATATGAAATGTATTTTTTAAATCCCTGAGAGTTGATCTAACTGTGGTTTTACTAAAGCATAATGTAGGATAGTGGTTAATGAGCAAAGACTTGAAAAATATTGAAGTTAAAAATAAAACTTTGCTGGCCAAAATATCTATTTTTATTATTATTATTTTTTGGTTGGTTTTGTTTTTGTTTGGTTAGGGTTTTTTCAATATCACATTCAAGAATGTCACGAAGTGGCAAAACTCCTGTAGTTTGAATCTAATCACAATGGTTTTACTGGTTTTATTAATAGCGAGGTTAACCAGCAATGAGTGAACTCTACATTCAGGGTCATTATCAGCAATGCTACAGATAAACCACAACATTAGATGCCACTAAGTTGTTAATATATACATGCAAATATCTAAACAGTCTTCTATACAAATTCACGACATTTTCTAATGTTAAGACTCATGGTGCACTTTTCATGGAATCCTAGAATGGTTTGGGTCAGAAGGTACCGTAAATATCATCTAGTTCCAATTCCATGGCCATGGGCAAGGATGCCACCCACTAGACCAGGTTGCTCAAAGCCAAATCCAACCTGGTCTTGAACACTTCCAGAGATGGGACACCTGCAACTTTGGGCAACCTGTTCTAGTGCCTCACAACTCTCATAGTGAAGAACCACTTTTGTCTTACTAATTCACCATTATGGACCACATGTATCTTATTTATTTATTGGAACTGCAGTAATTTTATTGCATTATCAATAGTTTTTAATAAGTACATATTTTTTTTTCTTTTCCCTGCCTTTATACCTAGTCACTAATCACTACTAAAAATCAGAATTTCTTTTCCACAGAAAGTTTTGTAGAAAAAGATCATGTTTTGTACACTAAAATGGGAATTCTGGAAAAGTTTGGAGAGGCAAAAAAGAGGTAGCATGTATTTAGATATGAAACATTTAGATTATTCCTAAGGTTTATCTTAGATGTCAAGTTTTGAATCTTATTAGAATACCTAGTTTCTCGTCAATATGTATATCCTGAAATTACAAGTTAAAAATCCCAAAGTTTCCAGAAGTTAGATGTGAAACTAGGCTGGGTTCTAATGAAAAACATTGTCTTTAGGTTCTCTAAAGAATATTTCCCAAATGCTTTCTTAGAACATCCTGGCTCCTCTAAATCGGATTGGTTTTTCATATCACAAAACAGCTCTATTGGCCAAGCATATGTAGCTAACTTGGCCAAAAGAAGGCTGGCTTTCCTTTTTTTCTAGCTTTCCTTTCCCTTTATTTAGCCATTGTCTCTCCCCATTTTTCAGTCTTCAAGATACAGTACTTTGGTTTTTTACTTTGTTCAATTTTGTGCAGTCTCCCATTTCATGAGCTGGCCCATGTGGAGTCTCTAGGTGCAGGATGAGATTATTCCTCCTACTTGTGATTTCTCAGGAGTTCAGATTCAGCTATTGGCTCCACGTTCTGCCTCTCACATAGTCTTCTACCTGCTATGTTCTGTACTCCCTGATCCATCTTTGGGAAGAAAATGGCCTGTTCAGGGCAAAAAAAGCTTTCAAACAGACGAACGTGCATGGTAACGAAAACAGAAACTTGTAAGGAATTAGAGAGGTTTGTGCAGAGATTACTCCAACTCTGAATGTCACTGTGCTAGTTCAAACCAAGTCAGAAAGTGAGGATCTGTAAATAAAATGATATGGGCGGGGGGTGGGGGGGAATTGCAGAAAAAACTTTTGTAATCTAAGTTCTGTCCTTCTTGGTCATTTTGAAGCTTTTCCATTAAAAAGAAAAAAAAAAGAACTTAGTCTCATTTTTACGCTAAAGACATAAATTCTATTTTAGTTTTAAAATCTGCTGTTTTTTTCTGGAAAGCTCACTATGAGGAAAATGTCTAGATAGGTCTGTGTCAAAGCTATAGCCAGCTCAGGGTCTTATTATACCATTGCTCTGTGCAAGCTCACCACCTCTTTTTTCTTAGGCCCCATTTGCAGGTATTATCATTGACTCAGGTCTTGTTCCTGAGGCTTGCTCACCAAGACTATGTTCCTGTTTTGCTATTTTCTCCCATAGTATAATTTAAAATCTGTTGTTCTTATCTTTCCAGAATTATCAGCTTTTTCATTGAGTGATGCATATCTCACATAGTACAATCTTTTCTTATTTAGTCTGAATTACATCTCTATTTCTCTGTTCATTTCTGCTCAAAATGATGCTGTTAATATTAGCTCCCTGAGTGCTTTTTATAATCTGTCTCTTGAGTTCCTCCACTGGTTCTTTCCTCTATCTGCAAAGAAGTCAATAAAAGTGAA
This sequence comes from Monarcha castaneiventris obscurior, assembly GCA_026261815.1. NCBI lineage: Eukaryota > Metazoa > Chordata > Aves > Passeriformes > Monarchidae > Monarcha > Monarcha castaneiventris. Next base: position 8,351,972 of record JAMPIT010000388.1, read on the forward strand.
AAAAAAAAAAAATAAAAAAGGCAGAATATTATAAGCGATTTATGAGTTTATATATGAAAGAGAATGTTAATTCAGTTTTAGTTGGAGAGGGAATGGACAGAGGAGTAAAAAAAGCAAGTAAGCTATGAATGAGAAATTCTGCAATGTCAACATTTTTATGAAGTTCTTCAGATATTTTTTTTTCCTCAGGGTCTTGACAAACAAGTTGGCTGAAATTATGATATCTATATAACTTTGTCTTTTTTATGTATATACATTTTTAGGTCCGAACATGGATTCTTACAGTGGGATACACAACTGCATTTGGAGCAATGTTTGCAAAAACGTGGAGAGTCCATGCAATTTTCAAAAATGTAAAGATGAAGAAAAAGGTGAGGGGAAATAGACTCTTTTCTTGTTGCCCTGTTAATCCAGTTTTCTAATTGTTTTCCTACCTGTCCTGGATGGCCATAGACATGCTGACTGTTCATGTGTCACATTCAAAGGTCCTGAATAGTTTGATATTAGGGCTTTTTGGTTTCTTGTTTAGTCTCTGAGTATTGGAGTCAAGCATCAGCCCTCCAGTCTTTATAATAAGAGGTGGACAGTGGAGTGGGCTATAAAATGTCAAAGTGAATTTGGATCCCTGCTCCCTCTTGGTATGCCACTTCAGCATCCAGAGGTCTCCTGCTGGTAGATTCACAGCTTTTATGAAATGTTTTCTGATTATGTCTGTCTGAGGCTCATGTATTACATACAGATTTCTCATGGATTGGTAGGAGGAGGCAAGAGAAAGTGCTGCTTATAGCTTTCTGTTTCTAATTATCATTGAAATTGCATAAGTTTACCCTAATACTGATCTGAATTGAACCACAATAGTTGTCTCTGTCATTTTTGGTACAGCACATTTTCTGTAAAGGATTAGGCTCAGCTTAAGAGTATTGCAGCTCTTTATGATATTTTTCCCATGAAGCTTCTTTTCATACATGAAGTAATTTTTATCAGATGGTTTTATTAAAAAATTGGAAAAACACTGAATAAAAAGCATTTTGCTAGTAAAAACATTAAGAGAAATGCATGTGAAATGGAAAAAAGTAATATTTTTATAGAGTGAGCAGAAGTGCCAAATGCAGTTCCTATGTGCATCTGAATAGTTTTATTCTAATAACCAAGAAAGACTCATGTATAGCCAAATTAAGTAGAACAATGTTCCAAAACCTTGTCAGATTCCTCTGTTTCCCTCTATGTGGGGTCATGGAGGAGCTCTATTATATTTTTTTCTTACCACTATGTTATTTTTTCCACAATTTCGATGTGTAGGGATTCTGTCACAATGGGATACATCATTCCCTCAAAAGGAATGGACTTTAGATAGACAGGGAGAGAGTTAACTCAGTTTTTAAGAGGATTTATGTCTGAGGTTATTAAGGAATTACATGCTGTGTCTGGAACTGGATCTATTACTCTGGCACCCTAACAACACAACCACCTAGTACTTCCCCCTCCTACTCAGTCATGTCAGGATTGCTCAAACATTTAATTATCATTCATTGTAAAATATAATGATGAGTAAATACAAAATATCTTAAAACTAACTAAAATTATAAAAAATTTCTATACCAAACCCTGGCTACTCTGGGTGCAGTGAACTGGAAACCACCCTTTCTACACCTGAGCAAAGAGCCCACTGTAATGTATCAGTTTTTATTACCAGAGTCTTATATATATTTTTCAAGGATCTTACACTTCCTATATTAAAGTTTTTTAACCCAAGATGAGCCAGCATTTTACCTTCCTGAGAAATGAAATTTTATATTACAAATATGTTTTCAGCTATATTGATACGAGTCTTTTTAAACTAGTGAATTACACAAGACACTGACAGTCTAACACATAAAAGCATTTACTTCATAACCTTTATTATCCTCAGAATTTAATAATTTCTCCAATACATACTGTTTCAAATAGGGGTGAACAGGTACTGCAATAGACTGTCACTGAGGTTTTGCTTCATTTTTTTTTTAAACATTACATTTTAGATCTTCAAGTTGCTACTCAATATTAAATTTCACTGTCTGTTAACTAAACATAATCCTCAAATGCTTTATTGCCCCGTTCTTCAAGGGGCTCATCAACAACTGCAAATTGCAATTGTTTATGCATAGCTGGATGTCAAAAATTACTTAAGATCAGTTAAAAAGACACTGACCAGTATAAGGGATATAAGCCTTCGGACATCTGGATGATGACCAGTGGGCTACTTTGCTCTGAGTGATACTGGAAACATCAAGGCTATTAGCCCACCATCTTCAATATTTTGGAATTAAGTCAGTACTACATTTTGTTCTGTAAACTTTAAAGAATTCTTTATATAGATATCCCACTCCAAATCACAAGCATGAATCATGAAGTACAACAGTTTTCTTAATGTAAAAAAAGTCAGCTATCCATGATAAGTGTTTACCAGTCATATACTTTCTGTCTTTGATTTCCCAGGATAGATAAAAGTGTTTTTAGGAGTTGACTGCAAAACATGACATTCTTTACTTATGTCTTGCAAAAATGACATTTCCATTTTCCACAGATGTAGTTTACAGCCGAAGTATTTTCTATCTATGGCTGCACAGAAAATAGAAATTTTCGCAAACAATATCCATACTGACAAATGCACAAATGTGGTGCTGCATGAAAAAGCACATTTTCTGAATTAGTTGTGCCATGACAGAGCAGACTGGCATTACAGTCAGAGGAATACAAAGTTCCAAAATTATTTAAGTGCTGTGGATCCTATTCATTTGTGATTGCTTCAGTTGCTACCTGTATATAAGCATGACAGTCAAACCTGTATGACCTTTAGGCACATCACCTTTGCCTGTCATCCTCAATATATTCATCGGGAAAATGTTTCCCAACAGTGACATTTCTTCACAGGGTGAAAGAATCTCTGTTGGCGTTAGAAAATATTGGTTAATTCATTTAGCGAAAGTGGGAGTTAAGTAAGGGAGAGACTGTGATGAGTAAATCTGTTTAGATAGGGTAGGCTTGCTTCTGTACGTTTATTGTACACTTTAGTGTACAGCATGGCTTTTTGGAGAGATGAGTGGATGTCTGAGTGTGAGAAAAGATACAGAATTTTAAATAATAGTAATGATAATAATGCACTCCATATTAGTGCAGTAGAGAGTGGAACTAAGTGAGTTAAAGTGTCTTGAATTAGTTGAAGATTCTCATTAACTGCTGTTTATACAGCTTTCAAAAGTCTGTTTTATTTTCACCCTTTTATATATCCACTCCTCTGTTACTGGAAATTAATGAACAATAAAATTCAGAATACACTCATCCTGTTATCAGGCTACTAAGGACAAATTTTGCAAAATTCCCAGCGCTCTGTTACCATCTTTGATTTCGCTAGGGCTCAAAGGACGCAAATTAAAAATGCATTAATTTTAGCTGGATCTAAAACAGAGGGGTGCAAGGGAATCAATTTTTGTCAAATGGAAATGACAAAATCAGTAGGGGGAAATAAATTATTTTTAAGTTTTGAAGAGGTTAGCAGAGATAATGGAAAGTGGAATAGAATTAGTATTAAAAATAACTAAAAGTTATAATTGAGGTGCAATTCTGGTTTTCATACGTCTCCTTTCCGTTTGGGCTGCAGAATGTCTTCTGCTCAGAGAGAGGTGGGGACTGGTTTTTTGTTTCCCTTGGCAGCAGGAGGGCTGGCAGTGGATAAGAGAAGAGAGAGAATATCAGTGGCAGGAGAGCATGTGGTGTCCTGGGGAAGCCTTAGCTAGCTGAACCATTTACAGAAGCCAGCCCTTCTGGTAAGTTTAGAAGGACGAGAAGCTGTCTATTTTGATGGGATCTGCACTATCTTGGTTTTTGGGGGTGTTGAAACAGTCCTGCCCAGTGACTGTGCACAACTCCTGCCGAATAAAGCCCATCCACTTTTGATAAATACCAGATTAGTAAGAAATTCGAAGCAGTGGTATTTAAAGCCTCCATACATTTTATAAATTCTGCTCCTACAAAGGCAAGCATTTGGCTATTTGTACATGGCACACTAAAGCATGAAGATGATCCAGGTCACAATGTTGCCTTGTTGCATTTGTTGTATTTGAAAGTACAATACATATCTCTTGACGCTGCTATGATAAGCTTGTCTTACCCAGAGTACATTCCGGCTTTGTCTATTTGAACTTAATTCTTCAACTGTGGCATCAGAGAAAGGATGTTTTGACTTCAATTTTAACTGAAAACATTATCATTGTACTCAGTTATCATTACCACTGTAGACTTCTGGTGGCATATGTCTTTATGTTGACAAAGTTGTTGCAAGATAAATACAGAATATGATGACAAAAGAGATGTATAACTGCCCCTTTTCTTGAGGCTTGTGCTGCTATAGTTTTGCCAACATTATTCTACTCCTTCAGGACAATTCATAAGCTTTTCTCTATATTGGTAATATGACAGGGTAAGAAAGCTACAACCAACCAGAACAGACAAAAATGACTCATCAGTCTAACCTGACTTAGCTACGCCTGTCGGGCTAACATCTGGCAAACTTGTTTTCATCCATTTGGCCTACTAGGTCCTTATAAGAGTACTGAAGAGAGCTGGGGTCTTCCTGCCTTACAGAGATGGGTAGGAGCTTGTACAGATTATGATGTTGACAGTAGGAAGGAGAAGGGAGGCTGGCAGGGCAAGGGAACTTCAGAGCCAAAAGATCGGGAGAAGGAAAGAGACTGAAGAGAAGTCAGGTTTGCTGTTAATGACTTCAACAGAGAAGCCTGTCCAGATTAAAAAAAAAATAAGGAAAATCTTGAGATTATATACTAGGAGAAGATATTGAAGAGGGAGACTGAATTTGGATTAAAATTCCCTTGGAAACTAAGTTTCAAAGACAGGAAAGGCAGGAAAGTCAGAAGTGATCAAGAAAGCTAAGTATGATGGAATACAGAGCCTGGTATTTAAGTGGCAAACTGTAATTGAAGTTTAAAATCTGGTCTGGTTTAAAATTAGATTAAGATTGAAACTTAGAGGCAGAATGGGAGGCCTGAAAAGTAGGGATGTAGTCTGGGAAAGGAAAGCAGGAATGAGAAAGGAGAAAGAGGCAAGAAAGAAGCTGAAATTAGGACTGGCTGAAATGATTTCACAAGAAGTGGGGGCAGAGCATAAAATTTGAACACAGGATTTTTGAATTTTACTGTTCTTTTTTCTATTACTATGTATCTATAAAACCTACAGGCAAAATATGTGCCTTGTCTTCCTGTTATGCAGTTGTACAGATCCTGGTAGCTACTCGTGACTCTTTTAGCTCAAGCTGATGAGGTGTGCAAAGATATAAAGGCTCCTCTTGCTGATGCATGCAGCTCTCCCTATAATTGAATTTTCTTTCCATTTTCTTTATGAAGAATGGGCTCATGAAAACGTTAAAAGTTTTATGTTGTGGCTAGAAAGTCAATAATTGAAAAACTACAGCTTTCTAGGATCTATGCAATGTACATTTCTTCCCCTATGTGGATTACTAGGACACCAGTGAAGCCTTTCTACAGGATGCCACTGTCAAGGAGCAAATGCAGTGGGTCTGCTCTGGGCATGCAGTAGGACTATGCAGTAAAAGAGACAGGTTTATGTTACAATCTTTGACATTTAAGCCAGAAAAAATGCATAATGAGAAAGGTAGTAGGAGTTTTGAGAAAGGTGGTCTCATGTATAAGACAGTTAAGTGCCAAAAGAAGAAAAATAACTACTTTCCAGAATTATTTGTTACTCTGTAGAAATTTCTCTGAGCATATTTTTCAGAAATTATTTTTTTGTTTCATTTTTACTGAGAAGCAAATTTATTGCCTGAGTGAAGCAGCGCAGGAATTATCAGACATTTAACTCATTGCCTTCACACTACATTTTTTGACAGAAATCTGGCCACTCCAGCTCCACACTTTGTATATTTAATGGTTCATAAACAGGTGCATAGACGACTGGGAGGGGTAAGAGACCATTCAGGCTCCTTCTGGGGATCAGGGCACATGGGCTACTCTGAGCAGTCCCCAATCCTCATCTCCCAGTCGGGGTGGGCAGCAGCTGGCGGTGTGCTCCTGCCCTGCATGGTGCCAGCTGCAGGGAAGCTGCCAGTTCCTGTGATTGCACAGTGTTCCTGGGGTGGGGAAATAGGGAGAAGAAAGCAGCTGGGGGCTACACAGATATGAGTTTATGTGCTGCTGCCTTCTCTTTTCGACTTGTGTCTGTTGATTGCTACCCCCATCCCTCACTTGAAAACCTCTGAGAGACAGTTTGTAGAATGAGTGTAATCTCTAGCTATAAACTTTTTGGTAAGTTTTTCGAGCCACCTATGGAATTTAGAATTTATTACATTTTTTCTCACTAAAGTCCTGAAGAGGTTTAAAAAAAGTTACCCATTATCTTAATCTTTTAAAAATAGATGAAGCAAAGTTCTTCAGATTACATTGACAGAGGATTTAAGTCAGAACCTCACAGGCCACATCTCATTTATTCACTTAAATCCCATGTAGACGTAGTTCTGAATTAGCATAAATGTAGTTTGTGTTATCTAATCAGTTCTTTCTGTAAATTCAGTTATAAAATATTTTTCCAGGTCAGTTTTCAGACTGCAAATGTTTATGCTTTTCCAGGATGTTTTTGTCAATCTAGCTAGAGTGTTTTATGCATATAACAAAAAGTTATATGATGGATTTCCCCTAGGATACACTTGTATTCTACTAAATATGTGTGAGAGATCATAAGTCTAGAAAAGAGATGTGTCAAGATCCAAAAATTTGCTTTGGGTAACCATACCAACAGTACAACAATCTATTAGGGACCATCTGCTGAAAATGAACCAGCATATGGATACCTAAAGAAACGTTCAGTGTTATTGTTCAGTCTTTGAGAGTGACAAAGAAGGCAGCAGTTTGAAATTTGCTTATGTTTAGGGTATTTTTTTTTTCATTATGAATATTTACCACCAGACCAAGTAATTTCTGATACTTACAGTGCAGTGTAAATTATTCAGGTATGGTTTCGTGATTTATTAATATACAGATACAGTACTTCCTAAAGTGATGTAAGTAGAAACCAAATTATTTTTATTTTTTTTCCCCAAACAGCTACAACTATAAATTTTAAGTCCAAAGCTTTAAAAATACTCATTATAATCTTAGACTCCAAACTTAGATGTAAAATAAGCATCCTGGTTCTAATAAGGGCTGATCAGCCAAAATGCCAACCAAGGAACAACAGGAATCACATTTCTAAAATTTACATTCATATAAATATGGAATGTGGAGCTAAAACTCAAGCTCCTGTCACAGAAAGAAGCTGAGCTAATGAACTGTACATCTAGGAGAAAAATCTGCTTTTGAAGTAATTTATGTATGGAAATTTCTGCATGGTACAGTTTGATAAGGCTAAACCTCAGTAGTGACAAAAACAACCAAACTCCATGTGAAATGTAAGTGCTCATAAATGGTGCTACAACCATAATTTCTATGTATTATGAGACTATTGGATGACAGAGAAATAAAGAACATGTCGCTCTACAGTATGAGGCAATTTATTCCTGAATAGCTTGAAATTGGATTGTAAATGTAATCAAGTGCATTGATGTTCCCAGCTATTTGGTAACGACGTAGTATGCTTTCCCACAGAATTTTTCATTAAGGAAAATATTAAAGTCTAGGTATTTTAATGTTATGTCAAACAAAATCAGAATATTTCTTCCAGAACATTCAAATCCTTCATGCACCTTTTTGTTCCTGAAGATTTTGGCTCCTTTTAACACCAAGGATGAGAATTCACTGCTCTCATAGAAATTCCTTTACATTTATGGCCCATGTGATGTTGGGCTCAACAAGTGCATTTCTCTCAAAGGTGAATTTGGCCTGCTGTGTTGGTGGGATATGCAGGTCTCTCAAGGCAGCACGTTTTGCTTTACTTATGGTTGTGAGCAGAAGTTAACACAATGTTGAGGCTTATTTCTAAGACTGTTCTCCAGAACGCCAGTAAGAATGGTTGTTCTAATGCTGTCAAGTTGGATTTCTTAGTGCCATTTTTAGGCTAAAATGTTTTTTATTTTTGTCCTTTCAAAAGAGTTTTGTGAAAAATAGTCATTTTATATCACTCTGTGTGCTCGTTATGGTTGGATTAGAAATGTTAGTAAAACAATCACCTCTCCAATTCTCTAGTGCATTGTAGTCATAACTGAGTCTCAGGCTTTCAAAAATGAGGATATTTATAACTTTTTTTTAACCCATCACTTAATCTCTCTTCATCTCTAACCTCTGAAGTGTTTCTATCTTCTGCTTCCCCTAGGGAGCATCACCACTAGGATGTTCCCACTTTGAGTTGGAAAAGAGGAAAGGTGTCCCCTAATCAGATAGCTTCTCCTGGCAGCAGGGCATAGAGTCACCACATCCACATTTGCAATACCATTACTGGGAGGGTGAGTCTGTCTGGTGACGCAATTACCCTAAACAGGAGTCACCAAAGGAGACACATTTTAGAAATATGTGCTTTAGCATATTCCTAAATATATCCTAGCATAATAGACTGTAGCTATTGAATTCTCAAAATGAAGGTTTTTGATCATATCCTATTGTCCATTATTGTCAGGAATACCACACACTCCTCTATCCTGGGAGGTAGCCATCAGATTCTCAGACTACAGGTGTCCCAGTAGATCCTCACAGGAAACAGAAATGTATTTTTTTTTAATTTGTAAGTAGATATACAAATGTCCCATGAAATCAGTCAAAATACCTCTAAGAGAATAAAACTTAGCTTTTTACTCCCAGTGACTTACTGGTCGATAAACCTTACTTCTATGACACATGTTTTTTAAAATGCTAGCATTCACTCATTAAAACTAATGTAATTGCAGCTTGAGGTATTGCCAATAATAATCATAGAATCTATTATGGGAAGTACTCATAATAGCTGTTGAAAAAAACATTGTGGAATTATTGGGAACAATACATAATGTGTTTTCAATACTCCTTTTTTCTCATTCCATTACACAATAGAAATTAAGAATGTATTACGGTATAGTTCTCTAAAATATTAATGGCTTTAATAACTCTAAGATAGAATCTCCCTCAGCCCACGTGTGGTAAAGTTCACCCACCCACCACTGACTTTGTATCACCAACCCCCTGGCACCATCCCACTTGTGCCGACCCACTTAACGTAGGAGAGCAAGCCAAAGGTGTCCCTTAAACATCCTGAGAGAAATGAAAGGGCAGTTTATGCAATGGAGAGAGAATCCTGAAGGCAAGTTCAAGAGTGGTTTTATGGTCCCTTTTGCAGGCTTGCAGACTGTACAATTTTTTTCCCTGAAAACTCCATTTTCCATCTTTCCCCTCCAGTTCAGAGGGAGGACTCCGATCAGCAGGATTTCTGTATGTACCAGTGAGAGGAATATTTGGTTTCAGATATCTGAGGGCTTTTATAATTGATGTCAGTGATATTCATTTAATTGAGTAAGGTCTGGGAAGCTTCAGAGAGGGATCCTTGAAAGAGAGTTTCTCTCTACAGATTCCATCCCAGGAGTCTGGGAAAGAGACAACTGAAAAAAAAAGTTAATTAATAACATTAAGTGTTTATCCAGCTAGTGCCAGAAGGCAAGGGACTGCTCTGTCAGCTAGACTAGAAAGGGTTGATCTACATAAGAGAAACCAGAATTGCCTTCTTAAGCAGAAAAAGACCCTACATTTTAAATTAAAAAGAAAATGTATATATTTATCTCAAAACCTATGAATAAATGCAAAAGCACTCCCAGCCTTTCTATGTTTCTATGAATTCAATTAAAAACCCAACAAACAAACAAAGAAACCACAAAGATTTAGCTAATACAGCTTTAAATTTAAAGATATTTTATTCTGACAAAGGGAGGTGACCTGGTAACAAGGAAACTAACTCTGAAGAAATAAAGGAGTAAATTAACCCTTCAGTCATGCTGGAAAGCTGTTTGTGGAACTCAGAGAGTACAAAACTAATGTTGCATCCTGGAGAAAAGGGTAAGTCTTCTTATGCAAGACTCTTTCTTCCTGGTTTAGGATGGAGCTCAGCTTTAAGGTCTATGTCATAAACACTTTCAGAGTTGGTTTCTAGTAAGGTTAGAAATAACAAAAGGTTTTCCCTAGCCATAACTATAAAAATCAAGCCTAATGATTAATTACTGTTGATTGCCAAATCGCCAGGTGATCCCACAAACTGGTAGATTATAGGATCCTCCAGGACACAATGGATATGCTTTAGAAACCAAATGAAAAAAAGCCCGGCAAAAGGTTTGTGCAATAATAGCCAAATGGACAGTTGAAGTTACCATGGCAGGTGGTACAGCCTGTGATAGTTCTAGAAAATCCTCAAGAGTTTCCATGAACAGAAACTTTATCCCAGAGCTTTAGACAGATTTTATATCTCCTGTGATCAGATGGCAAGGTCTGTGGAGAGTAAGGACTTTGATCTGTCTTCATGGTTACGAGCCTTGCCTTCAGAGTAATTTTGATTTGCTCATACAGAGATGTTGCTGAGAAGAAAATGGCCTACCAACTTTTGTTCTGAGTGAATTTGTTTTGAGGACAGATCGCTTCATATCCAGATATATAGTCCAGACTGGTGGCAGTGGCATTTACAACAGTCTGCAGATCTGCCAGGATGAGACAGATTCACCTATCCAATCACAGATGGCAGAAAATATGACTCACAGATGCTGCTGTGTGAGAGCTTGGCTTCAGCAAGGATTCAGAAGCACTTGCAAAAATGGATTTTATTAGCTACCATGTATTTCTCTAGGCTGATTTACTGTATGCTAGAAGGAAAATGAAAAGGGAAAAAATGAGAACCTTCCTCTTAAAGAAGAATTACATTTTTGATTGTGAGGAGCTTCAGTTGCTCGTGACTTTCTTTTGTCAGACAGAGAATTTGTTGGATTCACAAGATCTGAGTCAAGACTCCTTCAGTGCATCTGGTGTTTCCCAAGGAGTGAATGTACTGAACTTAAGGAATTCTAGTGGGTGGGAATGATGGCTGGGAAGAGGAAAAGCTGGGCTTCCTGCAGGTGTCAGGGAGAGAGCAGAAAGCCTTTAAGATGTGCTGGTAGTGGTATACCAGCGCCATTTCTCAGAGCAAGTCTCTTTTAGGACAAGCTGCTAATGACTGGCAGAAGTGAAAAACAATTGACCCTCAATGTTTTGTTCTGAAAGCTAGCATTCTGGTGAGGAGTTCTGCTTCAGAGCTGTACTTCAGCAGTGGTTCTGTCAAGGACAGACCAGTGTCATGATGGGAATGGGAGGCAGTCCCAGGTGCCCTGCACTCAGCCTTCTCACCTTGCAGCAGCACCAGTACCACCGTGTTTCACAGAGCTCATCACAGTAGTGCAGGTCACCTAGGTTGTCTTATGGGCTCTCTTTTGCTGGCCTTCCTCCTGGCTGTCTGGCAGAAGGAAGGGATGAATAATACCCGCTGCCAGTGACAGCTGCTGTTATACAACTCCTCTTCTGTCCAGAAAAGGGCAGAGTAATGCAGGAAAAATTACTCCAAGAGGTATCCAAGGAAGAGCTCCACTGTTTGCTGTAGTCTATCTTTTTCTAATAACTACCTGTCCAAAAAAAGGTTGCCAAATTTACAAGGGAACTAAAATACTGATCTGCAGTAGTGCGGGTCAGCTACAAATGAAAGAGGAACAAGAGCAAGGAGAAGTGATGTGATCACATTAGCAATGTGATCATGAGTAGGAAGTTATTTATTTTGATCCTGTGAGTGGATTATCAGTATTACTGCTTTTAATAATATCCTTTCACTCTTTTGCTTCTGGCATTGCTGTACCAGTGTGATTAATATTGCCAGGGGTTGGTAAATCTGCATCCAATGCAACCTTACCTTCAATAGGAATATAATCCATACAAATATGGAAGACATTGGGCTGCTTACCCATCCTAGGTAAAATGTGCACTATTTTCATTAGAAAGATAAGATATTTTGGGGCTTTTTTTCAAGGAACCTTTTGGTTTAGGACAGCAGAGGGAGACATTTCTGGCAAGATGCTTTCACCTACCTTTAAGTTTGTCAAATGCATATTTTTAGTTCAAGTTAATTGTCTTCACCTCTGCTTGGGGGCAGGGAGTGAGGAAGGGAGGGACATGTTTCAGAACAATACTTTTTCTGGCCCTAAGGTGTACCCAAGATAGGTGGGATGAATTGTCTTTTAAAGGCTTCTGTCCCTGCCCATTTGCTACTGAGAAAGGCTAAACACGCAATAGTTCAACAGCCAACTTCAGTAAAATAAATTCAATCAGTTAGAAAGAAAGACCAACTAAAATATGCCAATACAAGAAATTCCCTAGCCATTTAAGAGGGAGGAAAAGAAATTTGAGTTGAAGTGTCTACATTTCATCTAAATCCAAATTCTCTTTGGACTTGACTCCCCCTTGTTTTCCCTTCCTTGTCTCCACTCATATTAGGAGCAGTACTAGGTATGTTTCACCCAAGGCCTGTGTTCAGGCATTAGAAAAGAGATTAAAAAACCCATGGGCTGTTTTAAAAAAGGCTAACCTGTTCCTTTTCAGCTTTGATTGCCACTTGATAAACAGCTAAAAGGTCAGACTCGGTTCTGTTTTCCCAAAGAATACAAGGGACCAAGCTGTGTCCGAGAATCTTTGCTTAATATCTGCTTTCGTTATCTCTGATGAGATGGATGTACTGCTCTGTTACTGCCACAAACATGTGGAAATCATCATTTTCCAGTCCTTTGTGGCAATGGTAGATACATGGATTTAAATAACTCAGGTCTCAGGAAATGAAAATAAAGTGTTGAGTCCCTTAGCTCATTCTGATTTTTAGCCTTTATTTTACTCTTAGTTTAGTCCAAATTATCTACAAAATAAACCAGCAGATTAACAAAACGTGGTGCACAATGTTGCCGAAACATCTTTTAAAATAAAAAAAAAATCACGCCAAGCAATATGAAAACCAGACTTCCTAAAGTTCTTCTTACATTATTTCAAATTTTCTTCATTTTTATCATTTACTTCAGCTTGATAAGAATTTAATGCAAATACAATTTATTCTACACAGGAATATTAACCTTGCCTGTACTAAGATTAACTGACACTTCTGGCTTTTTAATGCATTTTCAAAATCCTAATAATTTTATCAAATTGAACTGAAATAATCATAGCTTTATTAAGCTTCTCAGGCTTAGTATTTTTGAATATTTCATTTGGATTAAGTCAACTGTTTCCAAGAGTGAAAACTTGGAAAAAAATAGGTGGGTTTGTCTATGTTAAAGCAATTTGACAATAACTTTTGACTATTGAATGAGTGTTCTTAGTAATAGAGGTACATATTAATTAAGAAACCATGACCATAGACTCAAGAGCACTGAAATAAAATTAATTTAAGTCTGATATTTCAACATGCTTACAACTTTGCAACTGAAGTAATGTAATTGCAGTGTATTTTTTTCTGTGTTGCTATGTGTACAACAGTAGAAATGACATAGGGATTGCATGTAGTTATAAAATACTCTAATACATGGTTTGACTTGTTATTTTTATCAGCAACCCCCTTTTTCTTTTTTGAACCTAAACCCCAAGCAAAATTAAAAGCATGTTTTACACTGGATGTGCATTAAAGCCTCTGACCTTCATAATATAGAAAAAATACATCATTCCTTTCTGCTCCCTGGGTAACAGAGGCAAATATTAAACACACAAAACCTCCAAAATAAACTTTTGATAACATCTGTGTTTTCCACATCCAAGAAGGTTATGAAGAAGTGAGCACTAAATCTTAGTGAAATCTACTTCAATTCTGACTACTCTGAGAGGCTGAGGAACATTTTTCTACATTTGCATGCATAAACACAGTAGTGGCTCCATAGAATATATTTTTCTCATTTTCCAGGAGTTAATATTAAACCTGGACTTCAATGTTAATATTTAAGAGTCCTCCCAAAGTCTTTTTAGAAGTTGGAAAGCACTTCAGATGCTTCTTATAACCGTGAAATGAACTAAAAGAATTTGTCTTGCTTTCATCTTTCTATATTTCTCTTCTTGTTCATTGTTAAAAACCTCTATTATTAGCAATCTGTGTTTTTCTCCCTATATAGGAATAAAGCTGTACAGGGTCTATCTATGGCTCATGGGAATCTCCCTGCTTCTTTTTCCCCTTTTTTTTTTTTCTTTTTTTTTTTTTTTTTTTTGTCTCTCCAGATCATTAAAGACCAGAAGCTACTGGGGATAGTTGGAGGGATGCTACTGATTGATCTTTGCATCCTGATTTGCTGGCAGGTTGTGGATCCTTTGAGGAGGACAGTGGAAAAGTATAACATGGAGGTATGTCCTCAAGCCCAAGTAATACTTATGGTTGCATATCAATATCTACAGCTTTCATTAAGATCGAGCTAAAGATGCACTAGGTAAAATGAAGGCAAGTCAAGCTGTGTATTTCAGGGGAGGAAGGATTCTGGTTTTTAAAACCAAATGGAAAAGAAACAACTGCAACTTAAAGAAATTGTGTATGTAGTTGCAAGTGCCACATTTCTGTCACTTGTGAGAGATTTTATTTGCAAGGGTTGTAAACACAGGAGAGTCCTCTGCTAAGACTCTCTATTAGAGTCTGTTGCAATAAATAATAGATTATCAGAACCCATTAGTGGATTTCAGTAAGAGCTCATTCAAGATAAGTGCAGGAGAGGTCACTGCTTAGACTGCATTCTTTGTGGAGATGATCAGGAATTATGTTACCTACCACTATATTTATTTTCAGTAATTTTATGGGCATGCACCCATACTGATTGTTTCCCTTTTAATAAAGGTCATACAAGCAATTTTGATAGGCAGGAGGTAATAGCTTAATGCCAGCTGTAGACACTTTCCAGCACTCTGGTTGGTTTCTAGAAGTGGAGCTGAAATAGAGCTTTATGGACAAACTGACAGCAAGAAACATGGCAGCAACAATTCACACGTAGGAAATAAACATCTATCTGTATGTAGATTTGCAGTGTTTGAGAGTTTATTGCCTCCAACATGGAAACTGGTGATATCTGAAAACTACATTGTATAAGGACAATCTAGAAGTGTCGGTCTCTTCTCCAATACTTGGCAATTGGTAAGAACAGTAGTTTTCTCTTCTGATGTTAACATTTGCAAGAAAAGATATATTATTTTACTCCACTGCTTTTACTTTGTTCTTACTTTGCAGTTTAACTCTGGAATTTTATTAGGAGAAGATCGTACTTTTTATTTGAGTATAATTTATAGAAGACACCCTAAAATAATGCCTCTTAAACTGCAAGGGATGCCTTAGAAGAAATAATTTTAAGAGTCTGAAAAGGTTTCTCTCAGTCATTCCCTAGAGTTTGAAAGACTTCCCAGCTAATACAGTTGGCAATAAAAAATTGAAAATGTAACTGAAATTTGTCTTCTGGAGACATTTCTGGTCTATGTGTGTACAGCTTGAAGCCATAGCAGCTTGTTGAGAGCCTTGTTTACTTCATTTTGCTCCAGCTGTATTATAACTGATATTTCAGTTGTCAGTATTGTTAACAGTTTCTCTGCTCATCTAAACCCAAACATATTATGACAAATAGTTACAAAATCCAATTAATCTCAGATACAAGGAATTCTACTTTTTACTTTAGTTATAACTAAGGATCCTGATATCTACTAGATTCACTTGAGTAAAATGTCCCTAGACAGAAGCAGTAACTGTGAAGTTAAACCATAAATACCATGTATTTGAAAAATAATGTTTATTGTCATTTTAAATGATTGCAATTTCCATCTAAACTTTTCAGTGTATATTCTTTGATCATCTAATGCATAACACTAAAAACTTAGTGTGTTTTTTCCATGTTTGGGGCTTTCCAGATCATGGGGCTGCACACCAGTTGCCTGAACTTTGTATAAGAACTGAAATTCTCCTGGAATTACATAAGCCCATGCAAAGTGACATTCCCTGAACACACACATGACGATGCTTAATAGTTTGATCCCTCAGCATAGAATTGACTTGAACTTACTGTTAGAGCTCTTAGCTGTTACTGTAAGTTGCGCAGAATATTTTTTAAGCTAATGGATTTGGGGTGGGAAGGAAATAGAAGTATTGTGCTAGCAAATATAGTCATTAAACTATTGTATGTGCATAAAATATGTTATTATAAAAGCAGTGAAGTGAACTGAAATTTGCTTTCCTGAAGAACACCTCTTCAGGTCTCAAAAACTGCTGAGTAAAAGTAAATGACAATTGTCTTTGCTGCTGCTACTACTACTACTACTACTATTATTACTATTATTATTATTATTATTGTTGTTGTTGTTGTTATGTTATTTTTTAATTTTCAGGTTTTTAAAGTGTAATGGTGAATTCTTTAGTTGCGTTTGAGCACATATTATTCGTTTACTGAAAAATACTTGCCACATAGTAAGCACTACTGTTTACTGGCAAGTTTCTGTCTTATTTCAGGAATATTTTGTAGTGGATATTTCTTGTCCCACTTGATTCTGTGAAATAATTTTAAAGGGATTATTTCTGTCAGTTAATGTAATCCAAGTGATAAAGATTAAACTAAATGTAGGCTCCAAAGTCATGAATGCAATCAGTCATTCTAGCTAATGAACCATTTGAGTGCTGTTTATGAATACTCATCAGCTTCCTACGTGATAGTTCTGCATTTGGCTTCTATCAGGTGGCCCTCTGTTAGTTGAGTCTTCATAAACACCTCAATCAAAGGAACCAAGACAAGAAGCCTGAAGATGGTAATGTCCTGTGCTCTTTGAAATGAACTATTTTCTGAATAATAGCAATGAAAGAACAGCAGTGAATTATCAAGAACTTTTTAAAGAGTTCTTAAACCCACAACTTAAAAATCCACGCTCCTTTTCTGGAGTTGTTTGCAAAGTCCATGCCATCCATGCATTATAAACTGAGGATAGGCAGTCTAAATCTAAAAATACAAAGGAAAGTGAAGGCATTTGTGGAGACTCTCTGCCCCTTAGGGAAGCCAGAAATCATATGGGATGTTGGGTCTGTCAGTTTTCAGAGTGGTTTCTGGCATCCTGACCCCACAAGAATGGTTTCTTTAGGAAAAGCACAGCTATGGCTGCCCTAAGACACCATGTTAAAAGTTTTAATGACTGAACCATAAAACATCCAGATCCTCCAGTTATCAGTAGGGGAAGTAGTTTATGATATATAGACAATAAAATTGCTGGATAAAAGCAAACAGGTGCAAGACCAAGGCAGGGACAACTTTAAAACTTCCCTAAATGTATGCTGATCTGCAGAACTGTAAGGATGTCCCTATGTACATTTCCTAAGTTTGATTTTCACATAATGCAAAAGCATTTGCTGACAGAAAGGGCTTCTCAACTTCAAGCAGCAGTGTAAAAAAAAAAGGGAATTAATCCATAATGTTACTTCTATCCATCTGTTTTCCTAGTTGCACTAGCTGTAACATTTCTCCTTTTGCTAATTTTTCAGACCAGTGGAGAGACCAATCACTTTTTTCCTCACTAAGTTCTTCCTAGGCTGAACAGGGAATTTGCTTTTTGCATCATAATTCACCTTTCTTGTCATAATCAAAAAGCTCTGCAGTTATGCTCAGATCTGAGCTAGGTTCCTGCCAGACTAAGTTTCACCCAGTCACATGAACTGGAGTGCATCCTTCCTGTACTGTCTCACTCTCTGGGCTCTTGGGCTCTACTGCCCATGAGGAATTACAGTGCCTCTGTGGATGCGGCTGGAGAGGAGCTTTGCAAGGCTCTACCATTTTTTTCTTTTTGACCAGCTTTCTTAAGAAGGCAATGTGTATGTGCTAGGGTGCTCTATGTGGTTTGTCCTACTGCCTAACTTTGCCTGTTTTAGTCAAATCTGGCAAATTTGAGCAGATACAGCTCTTAAGGACATAGCACTGCAAGAGATTTGCTGGAAGCAGCCAGCTGTGTGGAGAAGTTCTGGTAGTGTCTCCTCTAAGAGAAGGGTGACAGAGTGAGTTTATCCCTTTGTCTAAAGACATATTTTAAATGACCCACTGCAGGCGAGCTTCACTCTTAGCCAAAGATAATCCAGCCACAAGACAAAAAATACTTAGGAAACCAGCTTGCTCTAATTTCAGTTGCTCAGCTGCATTGGAATGAAACTACAGTCTGAAATAGCAAAATCCTTTAGAAAGTGGAGTCTGTGCAATAGCCATATCATAATTCAATTATGTACTTAGTACAGTTGAAAGGGTCTGTGTGTACACATGCACTCACACTCACCTCTTGCTCATAATTAGCTCAGCTGGTCAGAGCATGGTACTAATATTGCCAAGGTCATGTGTTCAGTCCCTGTATGGGCCATTCGCTTAAGAGCTGGACACAATGATCCTTGTGGGTCCCTTCCAACTCTGAATATTCTGTGATTCTGTGTTTTTATGGTGGAGTAACTCTTTTACTTTAGAGTTTAGCTTGAAAGCCTCTGACTGGCTTATCTTCTCCCAACACAAATATCTATGAAACAGATTGGATCTCTCTGGCCTTGGAAGGTAGACAGTGATAATGTTTAATAAATAATAACTTGTGGGGGAAATGGACTACATTTTATAATTCCCAAGGTAAAAAGATCTTGCATTAGTGTTAGATACAATAAAAATAGTAACTTGCATACAGGATGCCAATATTTCTTGTAAAATTTTAAAACATATTTATCCCTGGCAGCAGCGTTTGCATTCCTTGATGTCTTAGTACCCATCAAGTAGTTATTTCTGTGATGTTTCCTCTTATGCATTCTTATGATAGCATTATCAACATTTAAAAATAAACTTCATTCTGGTATCTGGAATACCAGTATTTAAGGTTTCACCCTAATTTGTCCTGGGATGGTAGTAAACATGAAATAGAGGAAAAAATCTGAACAAGGTGCCATTTTAGAACACACAGAAGAGAAAAAGAGATCAATGTGATATATCCTGTTTGGACTTCTAGCATTGATATAGGTGTAAAATGCAGAAACCAGTATGAGGAAACATTCTATGAGGATGCTGCAATAACAAAAATACCAATATGCAAGAAAGATTAGTAGGCCATGCCAGTGTTAAAGCAGAGCAGTTAAACATGTTAAAGAAAAGTCAATTCATATTACCAAATTAATAATTTCAGTGAGTGAGACAGAATTCCTATGTATTACAAGGGTATAACTATGCTGCCAGACACGTATTACTACACAACAAGCCAGAAGGTCAGCTTTGACTGATCTGTTGAGGTATTCATATACATTGCAAAACCAAAAAAATGGCTATGTAAACGGGACAGATGTGCTGCTCAGACTAACTCATTTCTAATTCAACAGATTAGAGAACTCACAGAGAGAGAATTAACCCTTGATTTCATTCTGAATAGCACACAGAATCTGTTCCAAAGTCTTGGCATCTGAGTTTTCCATAGCTACAAATACATTGTTCTTAGTTTTGATAGCTTTGAAGAAGCAACAGCCAAAAAAGATCTGTAGAGTGGTACTCAGCTTCAGAAATTAGAAAAACATTAAATTGAAGAAGCCTCTTAAGGAGACGCTAAAGAGAAAACTGTAGAGAGTTAGATCTTTGCAGGTGGTCTAGAGAGTATTAAGAACTTCATAGTTGAGGCACAGAGTAAATTCACACAACACATCAAGTAAGACTTGAAAAAGAAAAGACTCAGTATGACAAAACAGCAGGAAGACATCCTTCAGAAAAATAAAATTGTATCCAAATAAGGAAAGTATACAGGATCATAAAGTCTGGTAAGTTAAATGCAGAAGATAATAAAGCAGTCTAAAAAAAATCTTAAATGAATGAAAAATGAATAATAAATCTCTCCATAAATACCGGTAGCAGGAAGTTTGCCACGGAATCTTGGGAATAATATTTAAGCAGAATAGAAGATCATTACTTTCAGAAAAGAAGGCTATGATTTGAATAATTAAATTATTTCTTTGCTGCTTTGTTCAGCAAAATTCTTAGTGGAAGGATTTGTGGAGATTGCTGTGCTAGAACCCTGTTGAAGAGCTCACTGAGGAATGACTGGAGTTGCTGGTAGGAATAGAGAAAGTGATCAGAAATAAATCAATGGCAAAAGATTCTATTCTCCCAGGCCTTCTAAAGAGATTCAAAAGAATAATAGTCAAACTACTGACAACAGTATGTAATCATTAGCTCAGAACTGCTTTGATATCTGAGCAAAATGTTGCAAATATCTTGCCATGTTTTCAAGACAGAGTAGAAACCTTAACTTGTAGGCCTTAATGTGGTAGGCCAACTTACAAAAATTATAATCAGGAGTAGAATTAGAAATTGATATGCTACATTGAGGAGGAGTTCACATCACACTTGTGAAGGAACAAGTCATTAAAACTTAGTGAAGTACTTTGAAGAAGCCAGCAGACATGAATAGAAGCTGACACAGCCAGCTAGGTCTCCAAAAAAGAACTCATCAATTTTTTTCATCAAAGGCTCTTACAGAAAGGAAATAGACATGGAATAAGAGAGAAGCCTTCAAATGGGTATGAAATTTAGACTAAGGAAACAGAAATAAGAAATAAATAAAAGTTCATTTTCTAGTAAGGAGGGATGTAGCCGATAGAGTCCTTCAGGACAAGTCCCAGTCTTTGTGCTGGTACCTGTATTGTCTAGTGGAAGAGATTATACCAAGTTATTTCAGAAAATATAAATGAGGGCTGTGAAGAACTCGGGACAGATGTTGAGAAGCTCAACTTAAACTGAAATGGTCTTTCCTTACAGTAGCTGCAGCAGCAAACCTAAATGTTGTCTTGTTTGTGATGTAGTCTTTCTGATATAGAGGAAGATGGAATTATAGATTTGATTTTTAGTTCAGCTAGAGGAAATCCATAAATAGATTAAATAAATTGAGTACATCTTACATCTTTTTGAATAAGACAGAAAAGCTTGACTTAAAATAATTACAATTGCCTAAGGTTTTCATTTAAATAACTGTCAGGGTTTGAGGCTGGCTAAGTGCCAGGCACCCCCAAAAACCTACTCATGCATTTTCCTCTGCTATAGCTGAGCAGAGGAGGGGAAATTAAAATGAAGACTTCATGAGTTGAAATAAGGATTAGGGGAGCAAACACTTTAAGGCAAAACAGGTTCAAACCTTAAATAGTATAAAGAAAATTTATTATTAACAGAATTAAAAGTAAAAAGGACAATAAGAAATAAAATAAACTTTTAGAACACTTATTTTCTACCCAGCCCCCTCCCTCTTTTCTCTCAAGGAGACAAAATATGGGGTTTGGACAGTCTTTTTAAGAATCTTTCTTCAGTTCAGTCAGGGAAAGGAGTTCTTTTTCTGCTGTGCCATGGGGTCCTTCCCGTGGGAGAGAGTTCTCTGTGAATTTCTCTAGTGTGGTTCTACTCTTCATGAAATAGCAGTCCTGCCCAACCTGCTGTAATGTGAGTCTCTCCCATGAGCCAAGGAGTACTCCCACAACTGCCCAGCATGGGTCATTTTAGTTTACGGGGTTTAGTCTTTTAAGGATAAGCTGTTTCAGTTTGGAAGCAAGTGTTCTCTCTCTCAGTTCGAGTTCCTCACTAGATTACAGCTTTTCAGCATCCACTCACTCCAGCGTGGGCACTTTTCCACATGGGCTGCGCGTGGATCTCTGCACCCCCCATGCACCTCATGAATTACAGGGAAACTGTTATATTACAGTCCTCACCATGGCTTGTAGAAAAATCTCGGCTCCAACACTTGGAGCACCTCCTCCCTCTCCTTCTTTTCAGTGACCTCCATGCCACCATGTTGGTTCTCCTCACATGTCCTCACTTCTTTTTCTCTGACTCAGAAGAAAATTGTTGCCCCTAGGTATTACTGTTCTCAGGTTCTATCAATTGAAGATTTCTTATAGAGCTTCGTTGCGCTGAGGAGGTTGATCTGGTCTGTGCTCTGTGTCGGAGAATTGTTTGCCATGTTTTCGTTGCTGGACACAAGGTCCCTGCCAGCACCACATAGGTGGCTCTGGCCGCGTGTTCCCGGCCTCGGGAGGGCCCTGGCCTCAGGAGAGCCCCGGCCTTGGGAGAGCCCCAGCCTTGCTGGCCCCAGTGGCCCCAGTGGCCCCACACTGCTATGGGCCCTGGCAGCCACCTCACCACCCCTCAGAAGAACTTCCTGCGGTTTTTCCTTTCTTAAATATGTCATTACAGAGGCGTTACCAATTTGTCTAATTGGGCTAATAACCTGCCCATTGTCAGAGCCGTCAGCGATTGGCTCTGTGCTGGACATTGTAGAAGTTTCAAGCAGCTTTTCTCCTGCCCACTAAAAACCAGGCTGTGTTAAATCAACAGAACTAACCCAGAACAATATCATGTTAGCTGGCTTGACACAGCTCTCTGAGCACCCAGATATGTGCATACATCTTCAGTAGATGGATGTAAGTGCAACAGGACTGGAGGAACAAATATTGTTCCTGGGTATCTGATTGTCTTTTCTGTGGGATTGTCTTTTCTGCTCGTAGAACCTGAAGAAATTCGTACAACTGAGCTGTTACTTGGACTGTACATGAATTCAACTATATATATAGATATACAATTCTAAAAGTTATTCACAATAATGTAATGCAAGGTCAATGATAAGTGAGAGTTGTGCAAAAATAACTGAGATGTGATTTACTAGTTAACTAAATAAGCTGTGGCCATCAAATACAAAACTTTTCCTTAGAACAGACTTTTGTCTTGTAAAATTGCTTTGTCTCTGCATTTTTTAAATGAAAGTTATGTGAAGATTTGGATTCAACTGCACAGATGCAGATTTTTTTTCTTTAATACCCATTTTCATCAATAACACTGCTGTTGTTGGGACTGGTAAATACTTAGGACCAAAATTATACACAGAGGAGTGTGGGGTGGGCTGGGGTAGGGGCGGGTGTTTGTACTCACATGATAATATGTGAGTAACATAGGTATGGAATTGGTGAAGATGTCTGGTTCAAATTCATGCGCTCAAGTAGATTTATGTAAATTCTTTGACATTTTGAAAAAATCAGATCATGTTCTTTTCTCTTTCTGCATATGTATATATGCATAAACAGATGTGTTTATGGGGTTTTGTTTACATTGTGCTGTTCAGTCAGCTAACAGCTGGATTTGAGAGAACTTTGTCAAATGTGAGATATGAAATGAAGAATTTAATTGGCTGAAGTAGTTTCTGGGGGTGTTCAGCCTAATGCAGGTCAGAGCTTGTTAGTCAATTTGTTCTCTAAATATCATTACGCCCATCTGTTTCCCCTACTATTTTTTAAATAAATTTAATTTCTTTCCTTCCAATTTGAAATATTACAGACTGTGGGAGCCAAATGTCTCCTGAAATCTGTAGCCTGCTTTCAAACCCTGCCATTGTAGCTCTCAGCGGGCGGCCCGCCAGGAGTAGCTGAAACTGAGAACTCTTGCTTGCATCTGCTGGGACACTCCAGTGGCTGGCAGATGCTGCAGAGAGAAGGAAAATAAATGGCCATTAAAGTCATCTTCAATCCTTCCACTGGCCCAGATGATCTAGTGCAGGTCCAAAGAAAGAGTAAATACTAAAGTGTAAAAGCTGATTTACTTCTCTCTTTCATTTGACATCAGTTTCCAAGGAAACAGAACAAAACATGAGAACTGGGAGCCAGCAGCTGAGATTGACTCAGCTGGTGGCTAGTCCTGCTTCTGTTCCCATGGAAACATGTATCAAATTGGCAAAAATAAGAAAATAGGGCAGGGTCAGTTCCAAAATGGCAGGATGAATGGCTGCTGCTTAACAACAACTACTTAACAAGATGAGGCTTGCTGGTACTTATTCCTCTTCAAGAAACTATTCCAATTTTAGTTCTGCCTCCCAAAAACCACCTCAGAAATGTAGGAACCACTGCCTTTGATGAGACTTGTAACTCCTCTCGTCCGGCACCTTGTTTAAAACAACGACTGGCCCAAATACTTTCAGAGGTGGATGCCAAAAATGTGTAGTGTACATCTGAAAGTTCATCTGTCATGCTTGAAAATTTCAGCCATGATTCATAATGAGTAGTAACTTGGAATGAGCTGTTGTGTATAGCTCATAACTCTTATACTTTCACTAATTGAAAACTTTTGTTATTCCCATAAATGTCAGGGGGTTTTGACTCTTGCAAACTTCGCACACTTCAGTGTAATTGCTAACTAGACATTGTGTGAAGAACTTCCTTTCTCAGTTTTGGAAATGTTGTTTTTCAGTCTCATTGAACATATATTATGTTTCTTTTAGGGAAGAAAAAGAGAATTGAATCTTCCACATCTCCTTTGGCAGCACCAACCATTACTATGCATCTGTGTGTTTACAAACCTTATTTTCCTCTTTTCTCTTTGGTAGACAGTCCCCATCTTATTAAGCTCTTTTTCATATGACATAGAAACTCTAAAGCATCCTTTTTTAGTTAGGATGACTAATATCGCATATCTTAGAAGAATCTGTGTAATGCGTTTTATCTATTATTCTTCCTCTTCCATATATTTAGTGTATTATTTTTCACTGTTGCACACCATTGAACAAAATTTTGGACTTCACTGTCAAAGCGATTCCCAGATCACTTCCATGAGCTAATTACGACTGAGAAAATGTATAAGCAGTTCCACTGTTTTTACAGTGGAATTTCGGTAACTGAAATCAAATTCCACTCGTCATCATATGGCCCACTCAGTTACTCTCCTCACACATTTTTAGACTCAATTAACCTCAGTATTTTTGTCTGGATATTTTCATCGTCGTGTTGTTGGGCAACACTGATTTTAGTATGGAATTATGGTTCTTAGAGTGGAAGTATTATTCTGGAATATGGAAGCATGATAGTGGAGGGGTTTTATCATATAATTATTGTTACTTATGCTACTGTTATGTAGTCACACTTCTGGCATGTCACTGCTGCTTTGCACTAGCTCCTCCAGTTCTGAGGGCTCTGCTGCCAGAGGTACCCAACAGGACCCATCCTTTCAACTGGAATAGCTGAATTTGGATTTGGAAATCCAAACTATTATTCCCCCCTTTGGGATTTTAAGGCATAATCCCTAGTCCTCAGAGAATTAGTCTACTGGGGGAAAGAAAATCAGATGTCAGATATCTAATTCCAACAATCAGTACATGCACACGGACTGAAGCAGCCATTTACTTCTTATGATAGCAACACTGCTGAGATTGCTGAGTGACACAACCAGTGAATGATTAACCACCACTAAAAGCAGCAGACACATCATCTATCAGAGATACCTGGCTGCTTCCCACAGAAGGCACTGTGGCAGTTTTGTTCATTCTGAGGAGGCTCATTATAGGATAGACCCAGTGGCACTTCCTCACTTTAAACTTTGAATACGTAGGATACAATCATTCAGATTTATTTCTCTGAAACCTAAAGCTAGAGCCAAACTCAGCACTGATGTTATTCTCCTTTATAAGACTACAGTGTTGGTATAGGATGCTTTTTGGCAGTTAGGAACTGCCTACCAAATAGAACCATGCCTGGCTTTAGGATGTTTCAGCATTTGTGAAGCAATACCGCATTAGCCAGGTCGTAGAAGCTCTTTTCCTCACATGCTTACCTTCTTCTTTCAAAAAATAAGTCCCTGTGAGATCTGTGGACACATTTTCACTTGAACTGCATATTGAGTGTCAAGATTTACAGGATTTATAATCCAGAAAGGAATATTTTTTGCTCTTTTTTTCCAGTGATTTGAGTCATTAATATCAGAATCAAAAAAAAGACAAGAAAACTCTTCTCTCCATCAAACACCAAAACCTGATGAGGAAAAAATTCCAGAAAACAGAGTCTAGGAACTGATGAATCTTTCTTGCTGCATTTTATCCTGGATATTCAATGTTCAACCTTTTCTAGTATTGTAGCATCTCTCTTGTTTTTTGGAAGGAACCACGGTTTTATAAAGAATGATAGACTTTAATGCTTATGTCCAAAACCAGATGCTGATACGGATAAAAAGAACCATAACGAATTACTCCAAGAATATGCTAAGGCTGCACTAGAGACAAATAAAATCCTTCCACCAGACATTTCTGAAAATAGATAATTGTGCATTAAAATAGCTATTTAGGATAGCAGATTTTCTAATGTAATTAATACTTCTTTGGGGAAGCATGTTCCCTTGTTCCTTCAAATGTTTAAATAGGCTGATAGTGAAAAGATACAATCTGGATATCCTGGTGCTTCTTTAAAACCATTCTTTCAGTCATAAGTAACCTTATGGAGAAGGCAAGCCTTAGCTTACATTGTAGGTAGTTATAGATAGTATTGTTTGCCTAGAATGTCCTAAGTTCTGGCCAAGAAACTACTGGAACAGATTAGTGGCAGTGATTAGTGCTGTTGTTAGTTTGGAAAACTAAACCATTGAGTCACTTGCCAGAAGATCTTTATGCAGTGCTTGACCATGAAGTAATGCTGTCTCACTCAAGAGGTGCACCTTGGCTTTGCACTAAAACCACTTCAGTGCTGCTCAAACTTAATAGGAACTGAGGTACTTCTCCTTCAAGGTAAAGTGCCAGGTGGAGCACTGCTGTTTGTAAGCACACCCAGGGAGACAGGGAGAGCTGGCTGGACAGCAAGGGCACACAAACAGGCAATAAGCAGATGGCAGAGTGATGCAAACTTAACCCAGACTTCGTGCTGGTGGGCAGAGGGCCTGAAGAAGAGCTTCCTTGAACAAAGCCATCCTCTTCATGGCTATGCAGTACGGGTCATTTCACTTCTGTATTTGGTTCTCCTGGATTCCTCGTCGTTACTGTGCTCTCTTACAGAGCAGCATCTGTAAGCAATGGACTGTATTTGTGCTCAAACCTTGAAGACTCTGTCCTTCCCTAGCAAAGCAGTGCAGTCATATTTTGAACACTATTTTTAAAAAAGTGCTAGTAACAACACAGGACATTTTCTGCAAGCGCCTTGGGCCATTCTCTGCTGGAGTTTCCCATATGGTAGTAGATGAAAGCCTTTATATGACTATATTCTAGGTATGGAAAATTGTTTTGCTTTAGTGGGTAAAATTGTTTCTTCTCTGATAAGCATACTCTAAAATTTGAATGTATATTCATATGCGAGTGAAAAAACTTTTTTCTTGCTCTGCCAAATACCAGAATGAACTTTTCTGCAAAAATTGCAGATTCTCATACATCTCAGCTGTGCAAAAGCAAATATTGTTTCTCAATTAGCTTTCTCCTGCATTAATATCCAGCAGAATGTGTTTATGCCTGCACGTTTTTATTTTAAAATACCCTCCTGCATAGAGTTCTCTCCCTGGGTAAAAGAGAAGAAACACACAATAGCTGTTAACCACATTATTAATGGGGCCAATATGCATTAGCAATACTTCGGTTGCATATGTATTTTTTAAAGCTATAAAACAGAGGGCATCTTGCTTTTTAAAGACCTGAATCACAGTGAAGTCTACTTTCCAAACTTTGTTCTTAGACCTTCCGCAGCTCTATTCTGGGAAGTGCATTCCTTCCTTCAGTGCTTCTGTACCCTCCTATAATGCTTTCTCCTGCCTGTGTCCATGAACTCTCACACTTAACAAACCTTACCTCATGCTCACTTTCACTACCATAATGTGCAGGTCATTCATAAAACTGGCTCTGTGAAAGGACAACAAACTTATGGCTTAGGCCAGTTCAACTTTAGATCACTACCCACGCTTGAGCAACTCTTAACGACTGGTGATGACCTGACTGTGGGTAACCATCGGTCAGGAAGAAGAAAAGGTGATGAATGGGTGCAGATTGGACAATTTCCCCAAAGAGGTACTCACTTCTGTGTTTGCTAAGAATGCTGATACTGCTCAAATCCAATAATTCATTTTTTCTTTAAAGAAAGAGTTATGAATCAACCATGAGCTACACAGGTGGGTATGGACATACTTCTGGACAGTCAATTTAAGGCTTCCCAGTAAGACCTGATTTAATGGTCTGTAGTTAAGACTCAAAAAGAAATGCTTACTAATTAGTTATGTGTAAGTGGAGAGAGTTCCTAGTGCATGAGGGTGCCTCATGAAGGGAAAGACCCAGACCCAGCTGTAGCTGCCTGGCAGCCCTCTTTGTTGTTTTTTATTTTTTGGTGGTGGTAGTCACCAGTCTTTTTAACAGAAAATTCTGAGTTTTTGTTCTGTTGTCATCATTACTTCTCACCTTAACAGCAATGTCATGAATCTATTTTTTTGATTTTTGGGTACATTTTTAAAAAAATTTAGTGTTGCCTTTTAGCTACTTGTTCTTGAAAACTTGTATTAGCCATCCTAATTTTTCTCATGTAATTTCTGCTCTAATATATAACTTTCTTATTATGACTATGTTATAAAGGACTCCTGGTTATCTCAAATAACATTATGGAATTAAGTGATTGGTGTGCTTATTTCTTAGAATTCTCATTTTATTCAACACTTCCCATTGATTCTGTGGTATTTGTATTACTTTCTCATGAAACATCTGTGACCCAAGTAAGAATTTTAGAGATCCAAGAATCTTTATAAGCAGTTGATAATTCTTTTATCACTTTATATCAGATTAGAGTTTACAAAGCTAGAATCCTCATTTTATGGAAATATCTTGCTTATATTTAAAAATTATTATATCTGCTTTTTTCATTAAAAATGAAGTATTTTGTAATTCTTACCAGTGTGGAAGAGTCTCTTCTAATCTATTCAGAATTAGGTACTCCAAAAGGCACATATTTCTGAAAAAATTCTTCTCTAAATATCTAATTCCAGTATGTTGCATACAGATGTACATATATATGTATGAATGTGTGTTAATATGTACATCTATATAATATCTTGACTGTTGATATTTCAGTTCTGGTGTTTGGTCAGGAATAACTCAGGTGACCAAATGTCCAGTTAAAGAAAATTTTTTTCTTTTTTTTTTTTTTTTACTTTTTCTGAACCTTGGTGTACGTGTGCTTTTCCAAGGGAATCTCTCTTGTTTTGTGGCAGTCTTGAATATGTGAACTCTTAGCTTATGTGAATTTTCAGGAATCTCTTATGGAATGGTAGAGGCCCTAAACATGATTGAAAAAAACCATGGTTTGGATTCTGGTGGGCAAAAGCTGGATATTCTCTCTGTTATTTATTTCTGTGTGCCGGTTACTTCTCTGCAGAAAAGGAATTTTTCATCTAACTGCTCTGATTGATTCTCTCGCATTTTGTGGGGCTGTTGCAAGTAAAAGGGGAACAGTACATGTACATCCTGAATTTGTAGGCTAATGACAGAAAGTTCCATTCACTATAGAATTTTCTGTTTGCAATAATACCATTGAGCCAGCATGTAACTTTGTGCAGCAGATGAAAGCAAAATGAGTATTTCTTGCTTCCAAAATGGAGGTGTTCTTCAGCTTTGCTGTATAGGCTGAAGGCACACGTCTTTAATGCTTTCATTGGGATCTAATCTTACAATAATGCTGTGACCAGTTTAAACCGAAGTTTTTTTAGTTTTTTTCATATTCTTCATTTGCATACATTAATACAGAAGAAAGAACAGCCAGTTAAAGCACTCTGGAGACACGTTCAGGATGGAAATGTATGTGTGATGTCAAACCATCAAACAACATTGTAAGAAATGGTGTTACACAGGAATTGGGCTGGAATAAGATGGAAGAGATCACTGTGGAGGCAAGAGTGTGATAATTTCGATATTTTTTCCCTTTTTCCCAGTGTTTTGAGGTTTTTTTATAAATTAATAAAATTTTAATTAATAGGAAATGAGATCCATATCAGAAATGATCAAAGTAATTATTTAAGCAGTTAAAATTATGAACTTTGACAAGTTGTTTCCACAAGTCACTATGACACTGATTTCATAAATTGAAATGCCAAGCAAGATTTCTTTAAGGGAAAATGACACGATAGGTGAAACTGCATGTAAATAAATGCCAGGTGATGGTTAGATCGTGATACAATAGCACTTAGTTATAAGAAAACATCATCTTAATGCACAATAGGAGTCAAAAGGCCAACCATGTGTAAGGAATTATAAGAAAAGAAGTAGGGGACAAAATATAAAGCAATATTATACCAGTGTTTAAATCCAGAGTAGAATTATACCTATACCTATCCTGTGTACAGCCCCAGCACAGTTCCTTAACTCCAGGAGATGGAAAACATCCAGAGCTACGTAGAGCCTTCAGAAGTATGGAATAGCCACCATCCAAGGAATCGGCTGGGATCACTTCTGCCTAGAAAAGAGATGGATGAGGACAGGGAAGAATAAAATCTTCAGTGGCTTAGAAAACATGATTAGAAGTGATCACGCATAGTCTATTCCTATACAAGAGCTAAGGAGCGTGAAGTGGAACTGGCAGGTTCAAAGAACAGACAACACATGCTACAGATGGAGAACTTTTCTGCAAACTGTGGTCCATCACAAAATCTTACATGGGAATAATATAGCAACTGGTCACACTGATGAAAGAAAAAACTATCAGGTGTTAAATAACCAGATATGACCTCACTCTGAAGAAATCATTGTGTGACAGACAACAGAGTATTCTAGAGAGTTGTTTCTATAATCTTGGCCTTTTTCAGATTCTTCCCCGGGGAGGCATGGTTTGATAGGCCTTGAGACATGCATAGATTGATTTTTGTGAGTACATCTGTTATATGCATCAGCTATGGAGAGAGGGGATACCCCTGTATTTTTAAATTCTCTTTGCATTTAATTTTATTTCTATTCTTTATAGGGTTTTCCTAGAATACAGAAAGCAATTCTGACAAACTGCAGATAATATTTCTGAACATTAATGGAAGAATGTTTAGAATGTAATTCTTGATGCCAGGTGTCCTGCATTCTTTTCCAAGTATGTCACAATATCATACTTTAGAGCACTTGATAATTGTGCTATGATGGGAAAACATTTTCTTCTACTATGTCATAAAGAGGAAGAGATCTCCAGTGTTTACCCAATTTTTATTTAATTTGAACAAACTGACGCCTGAAAAAGAAACTGAAGTTAAGAAATTAAATACAGAATTATAGAATCTTTGAGACTGGAGGGGATCTCTGGATATTCTCTAGCCCAATGCCTCTGCTCAAAACAGAGTCACTTATAGTACATTTTCCAAGACCATGTCCAATCATATTTTGAATATATTCAAGTGTGGACTCTCTACAACCTCTCTGGGCAACATGCTACAGTGTTCAACCACCCTCATCATCAAAAAATCTTTTTTTTTATCATGTTTAAATGGTATTTCCTGCACTTCAATTTGTGCCTTTTGTTTTTTCACTGAATACCACTGACAATGCTGACAAAAGTCTGGCTTCCTCTTCTTTACTCCTCCCATTCTATTTTTATGCACATGGGTAAAATGCTCAGTTTCTCCTGAGCCTTCTTATCTAAGGCAAAACTCCAGCTCTCAGCCTCTTCTCATGTCAGATGCTCCAGTATCTTCAGCATTTTAATGCTCTGTTCCTGACCTCAATCCAGTATGTCCTTCTTGCTCTCACATTAGAGATCCCAGGCTTGGACACAGTACTCCAAATATGAACTCACCAGGGCTGAGTAAAAAAGAATTACGCCCTTCAGCCTGCTGGTGACACTCTTCCTAATGCAGGGAACACACACTGCTAGCTCACACGCCACCTGGTCTCTGCCAGGATCCCCAGGACGTTTTCTGCAAAGCTGCTTTCCAGTCAAACACCACCCAGCCTATATGTGGTTCTTCATTCCCAGGGGCAGGACTTGATATTTCCATTTCCTCTGCTCTGGAGATTCCTGTCAGCCCAGATCGCCAGCCTGTCATCATCCCACTTAACAGCAGCACAGCCTTCTGGATTATCAATGCCTCCTACTTCTGTATCATCTACAAACTTACTGAGGAAGCACTCTGTCCTACTGTTAGCATCACTAACATATGCAACAGCATTGGCCAATGTTGATCACTAGGAAAAATCATTTGTGACTGGACTCCTGTTGAACATTATTCTGCTAGATAATACAATCCCTTGAGTGTAGCAGTTTAGTCAGATTTCAGTCCCTCTCCACTTGTCTTGTCCCTACCATTTCTTGAGGAAGTTATGGCAGAGTGTTGAAAGCCTTGCTCAAGTGAAGATAGTACCAACTGCTCTCCCCTCATCCACCCACTTAGGCATTTTGTCACGGAAGTCTATCAGGTTGTTCAGGAAGGATTTCCCTGTCATAAATCCTTGCTGACTTCTTGCAATTGAATTCTTGTCCTTAATGTGTGTGAAAATGGTACCCAGTTGGATCTGCTCCATCACTATCAGAGGCATTAAGGTGTGGTTGACTGGCCTGTGGTCCCCTAGATCCCTCTACTTGCCCATATCAATGCTCTTTGGATTTTCCAGTCCTCAGTCACCACAGTCTTCCAAAGAGTGGCCTCACAAGGACATCAACCAGCTCCCTTAGTCCTCGTGAATGCATTCAGCTGGGTTCCAAAAATTAGTGTTATGTCCACTTGGTATAATGTTCCCTAACTTGATCTTCCTACCTGAGCATAAAACTTCGTTTCTCCAGACTTTCCAACTGCTTTCAGGGGTTCCAGTTACTCAGGATAAATGTTACGGGTTAAGTCTGAGGTGGACAAGGCATGTCTTTTGTCACCAAGTCTCCAGCCCCATTCATATTTATCTAATGAGGGAAGGTGCTCATTTTCCATAATGTCCCTTTTGCTGAGGAAAAATTTGTAGAAGTCCTTCATGCTGCCCTTCCTCTCTCTCACAAGATTCAATTGCAGATGGACTTTCCTGCACATTCATTTATCATAGAATCATAGAATTATAGGATATGCTGAGTTGGAAGGAAGCCATCAGGAACATTGACTCCAACTCGTGGCCCTGCAAAGGACACCCCAAGAATCACACTGTGTGCCTGAGAGTGTTGTCCAAACACTTCTTGAACTCAGAAAGTTTTGGTGCTGTGGCCCAAATCTCTGCCCTGTAATCCAGTGTTGTTATTATGCTATTGCCTTGTTTCCTCCTTTCAGAATCACAAACCCTACCTTCTTGTGGTCACAGCAGCCAAGGCTGCCACCAATGTCCTCCTTCACCACATCTGCCTTTTTTCTGGGTCCAGAAGAGTGCTTTCTGTCATCACGTTATATATCACCTGTGTCAGAAAGTTCTCATCAATACAATCCACAGATCCCCAGGATTTGTCATTTCTTGTGTTCTATCAGGGGGTTAAGTTCCCGATGAGAAGCAGGATCTGCAAGCATGAAGCCTTTTCCCATTGTCTGAATGGGAACTCGGCAACTTCTTCCTGAACAGGTGGTCAGTAGTAAACACTGACCACAACATGCACCACTTTGTTCTGCCCTCTAATTTTAACCCCAAGGCAGAGCCTAATGTATTCCTGCAGCTATCTCATGTAACAGGCAACTTCTCTTTTTCATTCCCTGGCCTGTTTCTTCCTGTTTATCTCTTGCAGCACTTGAGTCATGGGAGCCTTCCCACCACAGCTCTGTGACTCCAATGAGGATGCAGCCCTGCAACTGCATCATACCTCTAGTTCCACCAGGGTTTCCTCCGTGCTGCACATCTACATTTATGTACAGACACTTCAAAGCGATGCTCCATCAGGCTGACTTCTCAGAAAAAGTGTGAACACTTCCTCCAGTTTCACCTCTGTCCACCTGGCATATCCATACACTTCATTTGGGCTTCCTTCCATCCTGTTTTAGTGTTTTAAGGCCTTTTCTTGTCTACCTCATTCTGCTTAGTTTTTCACTGTTCAAGAAAAAATCAGTGACTTATTGTGTGTATCTGGTGAGATTATCAAATACCTCTATTTCTGGTAACTGTTCAGTGCTTCACTGAACTTCACTGTATTTCATTGACTTACAGAAACAGAAGTGCTGCGAAAGCAAAAAGCTTCCAAGGTTAAGTAAAAATATGAACAAGGTCTCATTGCTCTCTACAACTACCTGTAGCAAGGCAGGGGTCAGTCCCCTCTCCCAAGCAACAATCAATAGGACAAGAGAAATGAGCTCAAGTCGAGCCAGGGGAAGTTTAAATTGGATATTAGGAAAGGTTTCTTTACTGAAAGGGTTCTCACATACTGGAACACTCTGCCCAGGGAAGTTGTTGAGTCATTATCCCTGGAAGTGTTCAAAAAGTGTGTGGATGTGGCACCGGGGGACATGGTCTGGTGGTGGACTTGGCAGTACTGGGTTAATGGTCAGACTTGTTGACCTTAGAGGTCTTTTCCAACCTAAATGATTCCATGATTCTATGATTCTAATTATTAGACAGAAAATCTAATTTCCACAAATTTTGTTAATAAATTCTGAGTAATGGTATTCCCTTTAAATCTGTTCACCTCCGATTAAAAAAAAAAAAAAAAAAAAAAAAAAGAAGCATAAAGGAATAGGTACCTGCAAGAATAGTTGGGTTAATAAAATAAAAACCTGAAAACTTTTGTTATTAGAGAAGTCTAAAAATTTTGGCTTGCCTAATTTTGCAGGAATTATGCCAGGAGGATATATGATTATTATATCTCAATTTCATGGATATTAAAGACCAAGAGGGGAGATGAACTATCCAAACTGTGTCAGTGCTGACACATGAGAAAAAATAGTTTAAAATTGATCATGAGTAAAGAGACACTGCAGTGAGGCTATGTTTCTAAGGCACTAGATTAGTTGAAGATCTAGAATTATCTTCTTTTTGGGGGGTAGTGATTCAACTTGAATTTCAGAGTTTAACAATGATATGAAAGAGATTATGTGATGTGTAGACTGGCCCCATGTTTCTGTGTTTAGGAATTGATCCCCAGATTTTTACAAACACCTTGTTAGAACTGCTTTCATTCGTGCTATTTTCCAGTTAGGGGTTGGCTAGCTTCATCTGGATTTTGAGATATTTTTTCAGCTGCAAATGGCTAACACAAGAGACAGAATACCACAGCTATCACTGCATCTCCTTTAAAATGGTTCATTTGCCTCAGGCTTTAGGATTTAGCTGTAATGAAGATGAAAGATTGATGGCTGACTGCTGACCTACTTTGAGGAAATGAAAGAGCAGGTGGCATGCTGCTGACTAGGAAAGTAAAAGACTGTACTAAATGCAGAGAAATAAAGCATGGCTGAATAAAGTCTCTTTTAGATCACAGCTTCTTTTCAGTAGCCCAATATGGAATAATACACATCTGGAAACCTCAAAATCTCTTTTATATCTCTGCATGTGTAAATATATTTAACCTATTTGAAATAGTTATTTTCATTTTATGTAAGAAAGCTCTGTCAGTTACTGATAGGGCTTTGAATCTATCCAACTGTCACAGTGTATTGTAGAAACTAATAGGAAAAGCTAGATGAGGCAAATTACAAAAAATTCAAGGCTTAAAGTGTGACAGATGTATCAATGTTTGCAACAAACTGTTCTCAAAATTTTGTTTAACGTTTGGCAAAAGAGAGGCACGTTCATCTAAACTCAGAATTAAGGTGTTCCCAACTGTGGGACAAAAGTGTTCAACAGTGTGAACCAGCCCTTCAGCAAAGAGCTGCCACCTTTCAACTGGGAGCAGGGCACTCTACTTTGTGTCAGGAACTTCAAGTGTGAAGCATGAGAAGGGACTAAAGGAAAACATTTTCAGTTTCTTGATAGCAGTCTTCTGTTTGAAGCAAACCAGAAATACATTGGCAAATGCAGCTAATGTTGACCACCAAATATGTCTGCAACTTCTCATAACTGACAAGTTTATAGAGAATGGCATGATTTTTAAGCTAAATGTTTTCATGAAAAAGTAGTTATTGTCCATGTTTTGGAGCAGGTACAGAAGAAAAGAGCTATATTGCCTGCCTAATGGGAAATGGACTGAGCTGCAAGCCCAGAGACTGAGTTGTAAGCAGTCATCCTCCCCTTACATTTCTGCACTTCCAACAGCCCTCATTGATAACTTCAATGTCATGCTGACATCCTGAAGTGAAAGGAAATTTTACAAACTAAGTAGATCCCTCTGTACTCAGCTTTAGATGGCAACAGGACCCTAGGATGTCATTTAAGACATCCAATTCCCATTCCTTTGGGGAAGAGTCAAAGGGGTGTGCCATTTAGAGAATAATCAAAGGTGAGTTGCTCTGAGTTTCCCTTCAGTAAATTATTATAAAGGTCCAAGTATGTGACAAAAGGCATCTTTGTGTATCTTTACACTCTTTTCCTTTAACGTGGAGAATTCTTAGTTTATTCTTTGGGCACAAGACATGGGAGATACCAAGCTATTAGGCTGTCAATTCTGTAACTATTTCCAAGAACTTTCTTAAAGTCTGGGAATAAAATCCTGATTTTATCGTCTGACATTAAGTCTATATTTTAAAACAACTTAGTAACTCATGGTTATTTTTGTACTCTCTTCCTTTTTTCTCCATCTTTGAAAGAGGAGACAGAGGAAGTGGGCGTTTACTATTTTGGTGTTATTCAGAGCCTGAGAGTGATTTAGAGGGACAAAGGGGGAAAAACGTGTGTGTGTGTGTGTGTGTATCAGGGAATGTGCCAAGTTTAGGTGCCGAATCTTTTTTTTTCCCTTCCCATCCTGTAAAACATTCTAGTTAGGAGACAACTTACCTTGTTTTTTTGGTGGTTTTTTGGTTTTTTGAGGGGTTTTTTGTGTTTTTGGTGAGTACAGGGAAGTTGCAGGAACTTTTTCTTTTGTGTACAAATAGTAACAGGCATTATGTATGTGTATCCTGTAAAGGACAAAATTTAATTTCATAAATCCTTTTCCTCAAAAGAAGTCTGCTTTCCAAGTTGTTGTATTAATACTTATGGGTGTGGCTGTCTTAGGTGCAGGAATTATGCCATCAAGACTTCCTTTACTCTGGCTTTGATCTATCTCACGAGTCTGGTAGCTATTCATACAAAACAAACTTGTTTGCTTGCACTCCTAGAACCCACCTGACAGACTCTCCATCATCCGTTTGCACCAGAGACAGCTCACAGAGAACAGACACTTATTGAAGCTTTTCATAAAAGGTCTAGAAAGGACAAAAAGATTACTTACTTTTATAATGTTAGATTTAACCATAAAAAAAATTGAAACATACATATTAAACTTTTAAAAATAATTTGATGTTAGGATGATTAAGAATCTTTTAACCTTTCCTGAATAATAAGGCTGCCTATAAACAATAGTGATATGGAAAAAGGAGAAGCCCTTTTTCTATTGCTCTTGCTTGACAAAAACCATGAGAAACAGGAGTGAAGGTGAGGGTGACCTGAAGAAGAAAGGTAAGAGGAGCAGAAGATTATTCTTTTGAATCAGAGTCCCACAAGCCAGTAAAGAAAAAAAACAAGTCAAAAAATGCATGTCTACCAGTGAAAATGCACGTGCCTGGGCATTACTAGGAAACATCTATAAAGAAAATACCAAGATAATTATTTTACTGTCTTAAACGCACACTGCAAAGTGGTAACTGAATAGATTATTTTTAAAAGGTTAATGAATTATAGTCATTAAAATTGTGGGGCTTGGAGTGTTTTAGGAGTTAGGACTATTTTAATGCAGTTTGCAAACAAATTAAAAAGAAGACTGTACCCTTAAAAGATCTATTAAGAATTACACATGGTGAAGTGATGTCAATATTCTTCTGTGTTATAAATCATAGAATCACGGAATCATAGAATGGTTTGGGTTGGAGGGGACTTTAAAGATCATCTAGATCCAAAACCCTGCCATGGGGAGGGACATCTTTCATGAGACTAGGTTTCTCAGAGCCTGTACTTCCCCTAGGTGAAACAGACACCATTTTCCTTTTGTATAACATTACTATGTACTGCCATTGCTACTGAAAGATTTAAGTATGTCTCTTCCTAGTTTTGATTTAAAATATGTCTACCCTTGTTGTGATTCACATACGAAGCTGGAAGGGTTAAAGTAAAGGTGAATCCTAAGATGGACATATTTTGTGACATTTCTAAATTGATTTTGACTTAACTTACAGCCATTTAATTCACATCAGAACTCTTGATGGTGTACAGTTATTAATGTAAAAGCTTTTTCTAATTCTGCAATTTTTCACCAGTTTAACTGACATATTTTTAACTTCTGCAAATTAAACCAGTGATGTTTATCATGCAGGCAAGCTACCACTTTCCAAGCTATCAGGCTACCTGTCACAAAAACATATTCACTCTAGGTGGTACACATTGAAGGACTGGAATCTTGTTTGTTAGGCATTTGAATACTTACGGTCGATTAAATGCGAAAATTTAGTTTGCTATGGGATTCAAATTTTACTTGATGTTGTCAATGGAATTATTCAACATAAACAATTTGTGGGATTTACGATAGGAGTGGTCTGTAAAAAAATGTTTGGTAGAAATTTGATTCCTGTTTTCCCATATTTTCAGTCATGAGACTCCTTTTCCTTTTCCTCCATGTTTTCCTAACTCTTTCAATGAACAGAACTGTAGCTCTTTCTCTTTGATGTATGTCCCTTTTGATTAGGAGATCATCAATTATTTAGATTGTTCTGAACCTTGCAGCCTAATACTTTGAACATAAGACTGTAAGTAGAGCATTTTGAAGATCAGCGTTTAAAAATAGGTCATGTTTTTCAAGAGACCAGCCAATTCAGTGCTTGAAAATTTGGAAAATATCCTGATTAACATTTAGTATTTGTTAACCTAATATGGACATTTTTTAAAACATTAGCTGTATTATTTTCTCTATTTAGAAAAATCACCTAGCTTATATACAACATTTAATGCCAGTTATATTATTAACAGTATCCATTAAAAAACAAGCACAATGATACTCAAGGGGTTTTGCTGAAGGAAAAGAACATATTTTCTTAACTTCCCTTTAACATCCATTTCATACTGTTTGGGAACCTTATGAAGTTATCAGTGTTGTTTTGCTATGATAATTATTTGGTGTACGTGCTTTATTATTGTCATTAATAGTAATAATAATATTTTGCATTTCTGAAGCACTTTTCATCTGCCGACCTCACTTCTTTTTGCAAACAGCTAATTAGACTTCAAAACACAGTAAGTGGTGCTATACCCACTTTTCTGCAGGGCAGTGCTAGAGGGCAAACCATGCTGCCTCTCAGTAGGCAGTCCAGGATGCTTGAGAGGACGAGTAGGAACCCCCATGAATATGAATTGTGAATTAATACGCTATGAGGCAAGTTTCCCTACTTATTCCAACTAATTAGCTCATGGCCTGATAATGAAAAGGACAGAAATTTCAGACTGCTCCCTGAAACTGCGTGCTGAAAAGTTTTCCCCTTATCTCATTATATGGCAGTGAAAACATGACAACCACAGAGCTTTTCACTGTAGTTTCATACACCAGAGAGAAGTTCAAAAGGAACTAAGTACTTACGTATATTTGTTGATTAAATGGTATTTTCCAACCTGACCTGTTTAAATGGTGATGGTTCTATTTCTTCCAGTTTTGCTTCTTTGGTTTTGTTGTTTTTGATATGAATCCTGGCCAAGTGCTTTCAACAATGTAGCTACTGATACTTATCTAGTTTTAGTGGCTCTCCAAGCACTGGCTGTCACACTCAAGTATATTAGAAATGTTCACTGCACATAAACCCTGAGAGAGAACTAGTTATATCATCAAACCACAGATTCAGCTTAACATCCTCCTGTTAAACAAGGAGGGTAAGAGCAGTGGATACTATCTGTTTACCTCAGCTTTAGTAAGGCTTTTGACACTGTCCACCGTATCCTCATAGAGAAACTGTTGCTGATGATGAGCAGACAGCAAACTGAAAGCTAAGAGGCTGAGACCAGAAGGTGGTGATCAGCAGCACAAAGTCCAGCTGGAGGCCAGTAGGTAGTGGTGTACCCTGGGATCAGTCCTGGGTCCAATCCTGTTCAACATCTTCGCTGATGATCTGGAGGCTGGAGCAGAGGGTGCCCTCAGCAGTGTTGCTGGTGATATGAAACTGGGAGGGATGACCAGTATATGAGAGGGTTGTGCTGCCATCCAGAG
Source organism: Monarcha castaneiventris obscurior (assembly GCA_026261815.1). Taxonomy (NCBI): domain Eukaryota; kingdom Metazoa; phylum Chordata; class Aves; order Passeriformes; family Monarchidae; genus Monarcha; species Monarcha castaneiventris. The sequence goes on from JAMPIT010000388.1 coordinate 8,391,911, forward strand.
GGTCCTTGGAAGTCTGGAGAAATGGACTGACAAGAAGCTCAGGCAATTCCGCAAAGAGAAATGCCAAGTCCTTCACCGAGGGAGGAAGAAGCCTCAGTACCCTGGTACAGATGCTGAAAAAGCTTTAGCAGAGAATTTCTTCAGCTCTCTGCAGTAGTTTGTGAGAGTTCTGTCTTTCCCATGCAGTTTACTTTAAACAAGATTACAGTATTGTAAACTTCTAGCACCTGCAGGTTGTTTTGCAGTATTGGTATGGTTTTAACCAGACAAATACCTGGGAATGGGTGTCTTAGAACTTGACCAATCCCCTCAAGGGGTGGATGGCCAAAGGACCAATTACCTTATGCCATTTAACACACTCTTGCGAACTAACATCTAAAAGCCTTTGGAAAAATTATTAAATGGCTTCCATTTATCCCTGAGCCTGGACTCTGTGTCATTTCTCTACTCGGCTGCGGTGAGAACAGTGACACCCTGGAGGCTGAGCAGCTGGAGTAGTTCAGCAGAAAAGGACCAGGGCTCCTGGTAGACACCACATCAAACATAAACAAAGGTGGCCAATGGGACCCTGGGCTGCATCAGACAAAGCACTGGCAGCAGGTGAAAGGAGGATCCTTCCCCTCTACAAGCCACTGGTGAGGCCACACCTGGAGTGCTGTGTCCCGTTCTGGGCTCTCCAATGCGGGAGGCACAAGGGCATACAGCAGAGTTCAATGAAGGGCCACGAGATTTAAAAGACTGGAGCATTTCTCCTACGAGGAAAGGCTGAGAGAGCTGGGACTGCATGTAAGTATATATGGTATCCATATATGTATATAGATATAAAATATGTATATAATACCGATGTATATAAATACCAGAAGGGAGGGGGCAAAGAGGATGGAGCCAGGCACTTTTTAAAGGCACTCAGTGACAGGACCAGAGGCAGTGGGAACAACCTGAAACACAGGTTTTATCTGACCATTCAGGAAACACATTTTCATTCTGAGGGTGACTGAGCACTGGCACAGGTTGCCCAGAGATACAGAGGAGGTATTTTCATCCTTGGAGATAATCAAAAGCCACCTGGATATAGTCCTGGAAAACCTGCTGTAGGTGGCCCTGCTTGAGCAAATGGGTTGAACAAGATGACTTCTGGAGATCCATTGCTACCATAGCCAGTCCGTGATTCTTTGATTCTGTAAAATAAAAAGGTGAATTTCTTAAGATTCTACCTCAGGGCTACTTGGGATTTCCTCTCTGCTACTAATTTTACCTTGGTTTCCATGGAACCAAAGGCAGAGGAGCAGAAGAAATCAAGTAATGAAGCCTACAAGTAGTTTCTCAAGGGAATGAGGAGCTGAATAAGGTAAATTGATATGAAATAAACCAGAAACTATTGCTGACTTCATTGAATGCTTGAGAAAATAAAAGAAGTATGTCTTTGAATGCAGTACTGTCTGGATTGGTATTTTGCATCATTTTTTAATATCTGTAATTTTTACCTATTATATTTATTACTAGTATCATTTTTAAACAGTAACACCATTTAATGCTTTCTGAAATGTGTTACGGACACAGAGGATATTAATAAGACCAGTGAAGCTATCTACCATTTAAGTCTTCTTTTAAGAGCAAACTGAGACTTACATGGCTGTCCTACACACAGGTGAATTTCAGTGTAATTTTTTACTTATATTTTAAAAAGAAAGTATTCACTATTCACAAATATTTGTCCTAGAGACTGGGTGAAGGATCACTGTGATGTGAAATGAAATACATCATTAACATAGTCAGCACAAACTGTGAAGTTTATTGTACCTAATGTTTAGTATTTGAAAAAGAGTAGGGTGAAAATACTGGTGGAATTTCCTGTTCTTAACAACCAGAGCACAGAATGTAATTTTGTCATCTGTGTCTCATGAAACAGCTCATCATAACATGTCAAAGATTTTTGGTCTCAGTCTTTTTTGCTTAGCAGCTATACTGCTGATTCAGGCCCTGACTCTGCAAGCTATTGTGCACTGCTACCAGCATGTGCTCACTGCCTGAACTGTGGCTTTTCTGAACACATGCAGGATTCGTTTTGCCACCAGATTCTGCATTAAGATATTGAGGATTATTTAGGGAGTGGTGGTGGGTTTTTTCTTTCCTTTTTCCTTTTTATTCCTCTTCTTTCTCCTTTTTTTCTTTTTCTTGTTTTGTTTTGTTTGGGTTTTTATGTATTTTGCTTACTGTATTGCTTTTCATCAAAGAAAATAAATATTCAGTGGAGACAGTCCAGGTGAAAAAGAGCTGCTGTAGTGCTCCATGGGTGAAATACTGTTACAGAGGGCAAAAACATTAAGGTGGCATGTTGTAAAGTCAGTAACTATTGGGAAAATTTCAGTGAGAGGCTGTTTATCAGAGATTGTAACGTATTATTAGGAAAAGCATTAAGAAACTGGCAAGCAGACCAACTAATTTATTAAAAAGATGTTAAGAACTCAGAAGCCACTAAGAGCCACAGTAACTGAAAATTACATGGATCATCAAATACAGATTATAGACTAAGTGAAAACCAGTGCTCTGCTGATTCCTTATGGACTTACATGAAACTTGGGTGAAAATAATTTACTTTCTAGCACAAGAAAGAGTGACTTATCTCAAGATAATGGCTCCAAGGTCTTCAAGCCACAGAATAACAGTATCCTCTTATGTGACCTATTTTATGTATTTTGGCTGGTACTGCTGAACAGCTGCAGTCGCTCTGTTTGATCTCCTCTGTTAGTTTTGCAGAGGAGAACTGTTAGGTTTGTAGGGATGACCATTTATCAGGCTGTCCCTAAGATGCTCTAGGGATAATTCTGATGGAATAAGGGCTATAGCAGTAAGTGATATCACTTCCTGAAAGAACAAGCCCTGAGTAAGAGAAATAATTGGAGAGTTTTGTTTAGGAAAGCTATAAATCCATCTTTTTCTTCTCTTGCTTGTTGTTTCCATGTAACATATGTCTGTTACCAAGACTTCTTCCCAATATCCAGAAATACTGGAAATTAGAAACAAGAATGCACTACTTTGTGTTTTGACTTTTTTGGTAAAAAATTTGAAAAGCATTTTCTGCATGTCCATGTTTTGGTAACAAAAAGTATATATATTTTTTTTCCCTTTCATTTAGCATTATGGCAATACCTGTGGGTCTCCTGCCTTGGACACTAGAATGATTAACACATAAACTTTTGCTAACTTGGCTAAGTAGTTATCTTGTGTTACCTAGCTATAAAATACACTGGGTATATACTGGTGTAATTTTTACCCCAAAATTCCACTGATTGTAGATATATCTGCTGAATTACTTCCTGTAGTGTAAAGCACGTGCAATGGCACTCAGTGCAGGAGCTCAGATGGGTCACAGCTCTTCCCAGAAATCCCCAAGCTGGGTGCTGTAGCTCTTCTGAGGCCAAAATAGATGCTGTCCTGAGAAAGTGTTTTGAAATGACTTGTAGAAGACTTTATCTTCTTACACGATATTAATACACTACAGGTTTTTTTACTTTCCAGTAAGTCCTTTTGTTGTAAGAAGTCTAGCTTGTGCTTGTGCTCTTCCCACAGTCTTTTCTGATTCACCCATTCAGCAATTTGTTGTGCACCCTGGCAACTTTCAATCGGATGTCTCCTATCTGCTCTCCCCCTCTTTCCCCTGTTTCCCTCCTAAACACTTTCTCCTCAGGCACGTAGCAAAGGTTTGGCTCTCTCACTGTTACCATGAACTGTATCTGCTCCTGAGTTAGGAGTTGTGGACTTTGGTGAGCCAACATAACGAGTCTCTTTTAAACTTCTCAGAAAAGGTAATTTGTCCCTTTGGGATGATTATTTGATTTGACCTAGAAGGAAGGTGAAATTTGAAACTTTCTTGCCTGGATTTTGTTTGCTTCTTTGAGTGTGAAAAAAAAATATATATATATAAAAATACCTGTCACTAAACCAAAGGAACTATGGATTTTGTGTACGTAAGTCCAGAAAGGGTGCTGGTTTCCAAGCCTTTCTTCACTTCATAACATTTACAGAGTGCATTTCCATCTCAACATACATCTAGTCCTTTTATAGTGTAAGTATCAGATGAAATTGTACCAGAATTGTCTGCTATTTCTTGCTTCCCTCCCAGATCCAACTTGTCCTAAATGAACTTCTATTCCAAAAAAATACAACCACTAAAGGAGCAGTGAGGTGTGCATTCACCACATCTGCACAGACTTTCCAAATGAGCTCACATGAAACACACATAAACCTAGAATATGCTCTGAGCCATTTTATTGCTTATGTGAGCAGAAATGTTTTCCCTCGGACTTGTCAGCCCAGCATTCCTATTTTGTTTTGGAACAACCAGATCCTGCAAATTTCTTTCCTTTTGCTGCACACAGTTGCATGTCTAACAGAAGTATGAACCCTGAGTCAATTCCTGTTGAAACTGATGAGAAAGTATTGCAGAAATTAGTGGCTTTGAACTGATCCAGATAAGTATTTAAATGTTCATTCCTCCCCCTCATTCCCTGGGTGCCTCTCTCTCTCATTTTCTCTTTTCATTCCTTCAGCTGCCTCCTTTCCAGATTACTCCTTTTGTTTTTATTCATTCATTTTTAACCTAATACATCTCTTAACTCAGCTTTTCCCATTGAAAGCTTCCTCTTTCAAGGAAAGATATTTGTTTTTTTCGCCTCTGCTGAGGATATACCTGTTCTTGGTTAACTAGAGTACTTCCTTTTCTGCTACTGTACCTCCATAATTAGCCAGGCATGCACCAATTTTGCCCAGCTGAGTGTTCCATAATGTGGTTCTACAACATAAATATTAGGATTACTGCTACTGTTTCTTCCTACTGTAGGAGTTTTGAAGTTGACCATGTTGCTGCAAAACAAACTGTAAACACACCCCTTGTTTTGGCCCTGGAATATCTACATCCAATACAGATCAAATCTTTATCAACCTCTGATTTTTCACTTGCCTTTAGTGTGTAACAATGAGGCACAAAAATGTGCAGCTGGGAAGTCACTGTCCTCACAAAAATTTTAAATCTTAACAACAAAAGAGAAATAAAAAGCTATGAAAGGAAATTAATCTTTGGCTAGTTAATACATTTTCTTAATAGAACTCCATCATAAATGTTCTTACATGCAAAAAATGCTTGTCCAGAGAGAATTATAAAAGGGCACTCTTGCCATAATTGCAGCATTAAAAGTGCATTTTTTGGTGTTGGAGCAAACAAAGCACTTGTTTTTCCAGACTGCTCTGCTCAGTACACTGGTTCGTTCAGATTCAAACACTACTATTACCCTTCTCTAAGGCACTTTGCCTGAAAGCTTTTCCAGCCATTGACAGTTGTCTGACCCAATCTTCACTTCAACTTAAACTTTTATACAAGCTTAACACCTTCCCTGGACCCTTGATTCATGTGTCAGCCTTCAAATATGCCTTCTTGTGCTGAAAAAAAAACAAAATACAAAATATTTTATCTCCTTCAAACTGAGAACCCCAAAATAAACAGCAGAAAGAAATGTTTCATATGACAGCCTATCTCCTACAGAAAGCAGAGCTGTGAAGTGCATAGACAGATGGCTTCTGCAGGCAAAGCATATTCTCAATGTGCGATAAATCTGATTTTTTTATAAATACTCTTGTCTTTTTTTTTTAAATTGCTGTTATATAAAGATTATTATTAACTGTTGAAGAATGGGCTATCGATTTCCTCCTCAGTGCTGAATGGGAGAAGATCATCATTCACTTGAGACTTCTCACTGGCAAGGCTCTCCTGAGAGGCAATCAAGAGTGGTTTGTTCTCCGAAAAATATTCTAGTTTTAGAAGTGACACACAGATTATACAGTTTTAGAGTCAACCACCTTTGACAGTTCTAGCTCCATTCTTCCCATTAACATATATAAGATTACTATTAGAGTACAAACATCTGACACGTAAGGAAAAGTTCTTCCCTGGAATACAGAATTTCCACTACTCACTGTTATCTGCTCATCCCAACAATAGTGAGACTTCTGAACCAATGACATTTTATAGTGCTTGTCTTCTTCCCTTTACTCAAGTCTCCTCTATTACTGCTGCATCTTTTCCATCTATCAATCTTAACTGTTCGCAGTATCAAACAAACACACTCCCTTTAGTGTGAAATTTTGAGCAACTGTGTCTAATAATTTAATAGTTGAGTTGAGAAACATGGAAAATTCATATTGTAAAAAGCAGAATTACCTGGACAACTATGTTCTATAATTATGAATGCAAGAGAACCTAACATTTGTATTTGCCCACAAGCACATTGCTTTTCTGTTTGGTCTTCCAAACTTTAGACATGCATTGTTTTATCCCACACTGCATGCTCAGAAGGTAGAATCCAGTGGAGTGTTTTACCTTCTTTCTCTGTTCTTAATCATCCCCTTGGCACTCTTAATACATTTTGAAAGAGCCATGTCTGCTTCTGGAGCGGGGCGAATTGTCAGACTTGGCAGACTGCTGAGCTTCTTCCCTTTAGCAAGCCAAGCCAGGTCATAGACTGGGAAAAAAAAATTTAAAAAAGCAAACCACATTTGGGAAAATTTGTTACTGAGACTTCACCCTGGCAGAGAGAAATCCTGAGCCAGTTCTGAGTGAGAAGCCGGAAAGAAATGTATCAGAGAAAGCAGTGTAAAACAGAAGTGCTGTTAAATCTGTCGTGGTGAACACAGTTAATGACCGTGGTCAGGCAAGGTCAGTGTTTGTCAGCACCATTCAGCAGCCCGAGATGAAAAGCCTCTCACCAAAGACAGAAACAGTTTCTGACCTAAAAGTCCAACCTGGAAGGGAAAGAGCCAGTTCCCTACTGTTGCAAATGTAAGCGGTTTTGTTAATAGTGGTCTCCATTTTTCTGGGGTATTAGTTTTGTGTTGTCTGCCTTTGCATCATATGTTGTATGAACTAATTCATCATTAAGCATCCACCTGATTTCAGTGGTGAGGGTTTGAGCAATGCTTGGATTCAGGCTTTAAATCATGACTTTTCAGCTAGTCAAAGGCAAGCTTGCTGCAATAGTCAAGCTGTTGTAGGAATCCAAATCCCACCCGTAATCTTTCACACAGATAAATGTCCTATCCTTTGAATACTACTTCTCAACTTTATTGGTCTTTTATAGTGCAGGGAAGGGGGTTGTACATAAGGTGTATATAGTAGCATTGTATACTAACATAGAATCTGCCGAACATCACCTATGTCGTTCTGCCATTAAGCTGAATTCCTTTCCTTATCTTCTTATTTCTATTTTATTGTTAAGATCCTGGAATATTATGAGAAGGACGGTGCCTTTCTGGGTTTTTTTGTGCACACAAGGAGAAAAGTAGTCAGGAGCACAGAAGTGAGAACTAGGAAAAATATAGATAAAGAAGAGCAGCAGTGGTGCTGGTTGGTTATGGTAACTGGCAAAAGTGAATGAATGACGCCTAAAACTTACAATTTCTTACCTTGAGTGAAACACATGTATTTCAGTGTGTGCTTTAGGTTTTTTAATCGGCTTATCTCTTAGAAAGCAAGAATAGTATTCTGTCTGTGCATGCAGGACTTTTCTCAGTGGCATATAATCCTGTACCAGTTTTCTGAAGCAGTATCATAACCAAAATAGGGAGTTTTTTGGCAATTACTTTATTTTATGGTTTTGTATTTAGTCTATGTTTTGTTGTACTCTTTTAATGTTACATTATTTTCTTTGCAGCCTTTGAGGGTGGGCTTCGGTGGCCTGTATGTACCCAGTGTAGCTAGTATATTTGTCTAATTAACACTTCATATGTAAATTACACCACAGCTTGCACCTCTGATATTTAAGGAAAAAATTAAAATTATCTTTCATTGTTTGTTTGGTATTTCCTCTTCTGTGAAGACAAAAGACTTGTACTTTTTCTGGAGAAATTTAGCAGTATTGATATTTCATTTAGAAATCCCTTCCCCTTGGTCTGCAGACACTTAGGTCTCACTGATTAGTTCCCTCACACTTGGAATCCTGCATGTGGGCATACTCCATGTAAATGGATGTTCACCACCATGCTGTACCTCAGACCTTTCTCTACATATATCTCTTTAGGCATTTGGTCTAGAATCTTGTTTTAAGAGGAAGTCCAGTACATACAAGCAGAGTAAGTTCATCTGAAAGCATAACAGTGCCAGATGCTTTAATTAAAAAAGTAGAGGAACTGTTCTTGGTTCAGCCACCCCAACTGGGGTGTGGCCCATCAGCCTGCCTGTTGTACTGTGCTGCCTTTTTCTTTCTCCTTTTAGCCCAGCATGTCCAAGATGGTTTCTGTTAAGACCAGCAGCAGTTTTTGCAGCTGGGACTGCAGGTGTGATGGTGGTTCAGCATCTCAACGTCTGCAGTTCCGTGTGTCCTCAACAAGACATGTATTATGCAACTCGGGGTTCCTACAGCTGCACTGTCTGGGTGTCCCAGTCCAAAAATGTTAAACTCTCCACAGATTTTGCCTGAAGATAGGAAGCTGGTTTTCTGTACTGGAGTGACTCTGGTGTGTGACTTCCTAGCATAACTCATCCTCTTCTGGGAGTCCAAAGCCGAAGGAGGGTGTGATTTCAGACACACCTCTCTCGTTAGTTTTTTTCCTTGGAGTAGTGTTTGTGGCTCACTGCTCAGCATGCTGCTGCTTTGAATCTCATTCAGAAGAGTGCTGTGGAGAGTGCAGGCAGCTGACACGGCGTGGTGGATTGCACTTCAGAAGATGCCAACCACTTCAAAGTCAGACACCACAATGCCAGGTTCCACACTGTGTCTGCATCCTTTTGCACAACACACCTTTACAATTTTAATTTTTATCTTTTAATCTGCCACCGACAGAAAGCACTTAAATCATCTCTTTCATCTATTGTGCCTTGCAGAAATGTACTTTCCTGCTAAATGACTTCACTCAGTCCATTTCTGCACGCAGCCTGTCCAGTCCTCGGCTCAGTAATTGGGCAGGCTGGCAAAAGGTAGGGCAGGTCTGGGCTGCCTTTGGATAAGCAACTTGGACAAGCCAACGGGATCCAGGATGTTGAATTCCCTGACTGGAATGCTATTTTCTTGTTGAGCCATGGTGCACTTGTTAATTGTCACTTCCCACCTCTGCTCCCTCAGCGTGCCGGGTCTTTCCTTTGCATGCTGGTCCTCAGAAACGTCAAAGATGGCAACGGTAACCCCACACAGCATTAAATATCCTCCCAGACCACCCCACAGCTAGAGACATGTCACTTTTCATAAAGTGCCTACTTTCAGCAATCTGCTTCTTCCCTTGTTTTAGTTTACTTTTAAACAGCTTTTAGACCTACTATTAACATAGATATTTTAAAAAACATTTTCTTGCAGTTTATTCCTTTTAAATTCTTGCAGGCAGGTATCCAGGACACACATCATACACCTGTGCTGATGTCTTAGGTTACAATGTAAGATGTAACCAAAAGTATGTATTCTGTCACCATCTGTTGAAACCAGGTGGGGCAGTGATCTTTGTCTCTTCCACTACACATCCCTGGTAACTCCCTCAGGAGGGATATCTTCTGTTAATGGCCCATCCAGCCTCACTGCATGACTCACAAAATTACACCATCTCATTTGTGAGATGCTCCACCCAGGGGGAGGAGCCAAGCATTCCTACCTGGATACAATCTGAGGTTTGGAACACCACACTCATCCCTTGCCTGCTGGATTCCCAGAGGACAAGAGCTACATAACCACCACTGGACCTTCAGAGGAAGACCAGACCTTTCTACAGGATCACCACTTCAACAGAACCACATCTATCACTTCAAGAGGACTGCAGCCACCATTTAATGGGACTGCTACCACCACCCTGCCCAGCAGGGTGTCAGGTCCTATCCTGACTCTGGCAGGTTAAGCCAGTGTTTCTGTATTATTGCCTTGTTATATATCCTAGTAAAGAACTGTTATTCCTTTTTCTGATATCTTTGCCTGAAAGCCCCTTGATTTCAAAATTATAATAAAACAGTGGGAAGGGGGTTGCATTTTCCATTCCAAGGGAGGCTCCTGCCTTCCTTAGCAGACACCTGTCTTCTCAAACCAAGACATCTAATAATGTTTATTTTTAGGTTCCTTACTGCAGTCCTGTCCATCTTAGGATCCTTTCTCTTGGTAAACTGCTCTACCTATTTCATCCACTATTCTGGTTCTGAACAGAGAGAACCATATGCTGAAGATCCATCATGACTCTTCTAGAAAGTCTGTTTTTCCCATTAAACAAAGGAGAGGGTTGAAGACTTCGTTAATATTTCACTAAAGACTTTTATCCACTCAGTTCATTCTCTCCAGAGTTGTCCTCTTGACATTATGAGTTTCTGACCTGCAGAATTTTTATGGGCATTGGTATTACAGGTATCCTGAGGATAGTTTTCCTTTCTATCCCCTTGTATTTCATGCCTTTAATCATCCTCTGCGAGTACCTTGACTCTGCTTTCTCTTTCCCTTTGTGGGCATACTAACACTTAACAATCTTACAGCACCTCCAGATTTGGTACAAATTTTTCTATAAAACCATTAAGGAGAACATTATTAATTCAAACCATTTTCATTTTCTGTGACAGGTGATACCACACGCTTCAGAAGACAGTGTGAAGTTTTCGCTCACACAGACACACACACACACACATATCAAGCTGTTGTGTGCCCACAGTGAAAGTTCATTTCTTTGCTACAGCAAACATACAGCTGCAGTGTCCTGTCACAGGTCCTGTGTCTATTCCTGCTGAAGCTGAAAATGGGTCACTTGAAAGTGTTTAGCTCCCAAGTCTTACTGAAGACTTCTTCCTTTAAACTCTCAGGATTTTGTCATTTCAGTAACCTCTTTTAGTAGATTTTTCTTCTTCCCCATCGTAGCACCCCACACACCTACTTGTGAAATTGCACACTTTTCTGCAGAGATTTTAATGTCATTTCGACAGCGTAATTGCTGGGTTATGAGTGAGGATACTAATATTTTCTGGGAAATTTACTGAATTTCTCTATTCTCTGCATGGAACCATACTTGACCGCACAGTAACAAAAGTTAAAGGTCACCTCTGAACCATTTCAGCCACCTTTCACCACAAAAAAAAAAAAAAAAAAAAAAAAAAAAAAAGGTATTTAAAAGGAGGATAACTACCAAAAGCTAATTTTTCCTAGGAATTAAAAAGCCACAAAAAACTCCTGGTCAAAGGGAGTACCAAAGGATTTGAACATGAATCAGATTTTTGCTAATAGTGTCTAAGGGATCATTTTTTTCATCTAACTTAGAAATCAAAGACTGCCTGTGCTAATAATAGCAAATTTGCTCTTTCAAATTCAGCAGTTAAATTATTTTAATGGAATGATGAGTATGTGTTTTGCTAAAAGGAACCCTGTCCGTTTTAGTATAGACCAGATAACTTTGTGGTATTTTAAATATTAACTGCCATAAAAATAAAATGCAGGGGGTTTGGTTTCAGTTTACCTCAAACTATATTGTTTTTCAGAGAATAACAGTTTTATTTTTAATTTTTAATTTTCAAAAGACAAAGATTTTAAATTCTCCTCAAAGCAGTGAAAAATGGGAGACAATTACAGATTTTAAAATATTGGTATTATTTATAAGCATTCTCTTCATATGGGAAGTATGCTTCTTAACTGTGAGTGTATTTATTTGTATTAGTGTTCTAAAGAAAAAATGGTTACAATTACTATTCCAGATATTTTAAGGCCTAAAATGTATTCCTAATGCTGATTTATATTTCTTTAAAAGACTAAAATACGAATAGCACGAAGCAGTAGACTGTGAACCAAACTCAGCCATTTAAATGCATGTGCTAGGAAAATGTTATTTGATTTAACAGCTAAAGATGTTTCCTTACCAGAGACAGATCTAATAAGACCTTAAAGGAAGTGAGGCTAAATTCAGATAATGCTTATGTACTGAGGGTAAGATGTCTTCGTGAGCAGCAATCTCTGGTAATAGCACCAATTTCTTTGGATGGAAAACAGAAAGATGGTGCAGGGAAGGGAGGCTGCACCAGTGTGTGGTGTTTCACTCAGACATTGCTGAGCTCTCCCCACTTATCTGCTGCTGTCTGAGTGGATCACATCCCCCCTCACCAACCAGAAACGCTGTAGTAGTAGGTGGGCTTAGACAGGGGCAGGGTATTCCTCACATAACTGTAACCAACCGCCCTGAGCTGAAATTTTTTAGTAAGATAGTAGTACAGAAAATTAGATCAGTATGCATTTAATTGGATCCTTTCACTTAACAAACCCAGCTTTCTTGGGTTTCATGTAGATAATGGTAGAGATGGCTCAATATATTTTCTAGTAGTTTAAAAAAACCCCAAAATGAGAAAAATCTTATACATATGCTACTCACTATGTAAGTTAGTGGCCACCATCACTGCAACACATCACTAGCAACCTAACCTACATATTTTGTAGTTTTCTCACCAAACCTATTGTTTCAGTAATTATTTTCTTGAATAACAAAAGGCTAATTAACACTCAGCATTCTTCACAGAAGCATTTTGCAAATGTTATTGAATGAGTTCTGACAAAATCAATAAAAGAAAGCAGTTTATTATTTCCAGGAGGGTGTATTTGTGGATAGAATTTTAGTGATTTGTCTCAGACCTTAAAGAATTGGCTACAACACCCTAGTTACGTAAGATAGGATGGGTTATTTTGGTTCAGAATCCAGCTGCTTATTAGTTACACACAACACCTTTCACTATTGTTGTGCCCAAGTTGTTGTTGGGATCCTGTCTGTTGCCTGCCTAAAAATGTCCCTAACTGGCTAAGGAGGGTGTGACTTTAATGTTTACCTGATATACTGTCTATCCAGAATTGTACAGATACAGCGCTTTTGCCCTGGGTTATCAACCTCTGAAAATGAAGGTCTAAAATAAAACTGATGATGTAGCCTTAGCTACAGGAGAACTCAAAGTCATTTCTCTTACAGCACAAAGTGAGGACATTTTCTTTTCCTCTGCAGCATTGTGGCATGCTCGGACTGAGTCATTTCTTTGATGTCTAAGTGCACCTTAAGAAGGACATTAAATATTTCACGTAATTGGTATGAACATGAAATCTCTCATTAGTGTCTGCTAGACAGCTGCAAAGTGAAGATAAGAAACTGTATGTGATAGTAGAAGAAAATATTCCGAAATTCTTGAGGGAAGCTTCCTGTCTAGAAATGTCCCGCTTCTTTTTGCCCTTCCAGTCTACGTCTGTGCAATCTGAGTCTACTGTAAAAAATTTGTGGAAAGGTAAAGCACTGTGTCTGTTTATCTCCTTGCCACAAAGGCTTTTCCTTACAGTGACATGACATCCAGGATCTAGGCTGCAGACCAAAATTATTTTCCCACTTACTTGCAGAATTGAATTGGAATGGTGCTTATTTAAAACACTTGAATTTGTCACATGTTTGATTTTGAAATGTGTTTTCAGTAACATTCAGTGAAGTCCATTCTAAAGCTGATATGACTGTCTAAAATGAAATGACAACAGCAATTAACATTCCACTTCATGGTTAATTAAAATAGATTATATACTAAGAAAACACAAACTTCATATTATCAAACTAGTTAATTAGTCTTCTCAAAGCTGTTTTTATGACGTCTGTTGTTTTCACAAGCTCTAAATCTTAGTTAGTGTAGTATGGATATAAAGAAGTCCTCTGGACTGTTTCTGTGGAAGGAGAAAGTTTACTGTCCCACATGTACTTCTAGCACTTTCTGAGAAAGTCTAGATATACAAATTCATCCTTCCTGAGACTGAGCAAGATGTCATTGGGAATTAAGGAAGAACCATGGAAGTGAAAGGAATTTCATAACAGGCTGGTTTTCAGCATTCATTGCAGTTCCTTACTGCACTGAGAGAAGGGCAGTCAAGTGTGTACTGCCAGTATAACCATGTAGAATAATCTAGTTTACTGGGGAGACCAGAGATGAAGGCTGGAAACACAACTTGAGTCCTTCAGAGAGCTGGATGTTTTCCAGATACATGACAGGGTGGAGTCGCTCTAGTGAAAATCTGATCTTTTTTTAGTGCTGCTCTGAAAGCAGGGCAGGATGATGTCCTTGCTAGTGCAGAATCCCAAGGTACTGAGAGCAGCTCTCCCTGTTATCTAATGTTGTGACCTGCATTATGCATTAACCATTAATTATTTTACAGATTTTTTAAAATAAATTTACAGATTTCTCTGAAGATTGCCTTCCTTCCTATAAATTCAGAAATTATGGAAGAATACCAGCTGGTAGTTTTGAAGCTTTGTGTTTACAGACTGGGATTAAGGCAATCTTTTCTCTGACAGTGGTCTGCAAACAACCTAAAACCAGAATGGAGAAGGAACTTCTTCCGTAGGTAACAGACCTTTCAATCACAATAATTTGTGCAGCTCTGACTGTCCAGTAAGCATGCAGACCATGCTGGTGGACGGGGAAGCTGAATCCAACAGCCAACATCATCTCGTCAGTCTTTTAAGCAAGAATGTTTCCAGCATCCTAATGAACAGGGCTGCAGTGCAGTAGATATTATACAGAGGAAATGTTCTGTTGCCAGTGAGGCCAAAGGAGAAAATGCTAGATTAGTTTTGCTTATAAATAAAGTGACCTTTAAAAGACCACAATAGGTAATCAATCATCAGGTAATCAATTCTAGAGCAATGCTTGAGCTACACTTGAGCTACTTCTTGGTCAATCTTCTTGCATTTGTGTGTCTTGACTCCTGGGACATAAATAGTTTTTCCACTTTTGGATCTCTCTGATATTCAGAACAAATGTTTTCCTTTAGTGCTGTAAGAAGAACCATAGCACAGCACCTCATAGGAAGTACAATCATAAATGATGCTGAGATAGTACATTAGATGTTTGATACTTGGCTTGCTTTCCACAATCCAGGAACAAGCAAGTGATAAAAACACCTGGTTTAGCCATTAGTCCTAACTATCCATTTGTTTCAAGTTGTCTTAAGTACATGACAATTAAGTTTAACTAGGAACATTTTTTTTCCTCATGCATATTTTGAAGTTTTTACTATCTTTTCAAACCTGATGATGAGCTCATAAATAAATAGATTTATTTTATTCTTCCAGTCAATCTAACAAATCACCTGCTCCTAAACAACCTGCCTTTCTATGTCATTAAAACACTGAAGCTGGAACTACACTAGTATTGTATATCTTGTTGGAATATTGTTCTGTGGTGCAGCAAGGGAAAATGTTTATAGCTGTTTCATTAAAACCTGTGTTTTATGCTCAGCTCTGCCTAAAATGTCCTTATGTAACCTCATGAGTGAAATGCATAATACGTACATACTCCTGAACAATAGCACTAAGAGGCCTTGACTGATGCTAAGGGGTTTGAATGTTCAGAAATATTACTATATGTAAGTGGGAGAGCTGGGACTGCACAGCTCAGTGAATATTCCTCCAAGCTATAAATAGCTTTTGGAAAAGGTATCAAATGCAATTTAAAAATGCCCAAGTGCCCAAAATTCATAGCCCTGTTATCTTGTGTTACTGAGTATTTTTGATCTGTTTAGAGTCTGATCTAATTTTTGTGCCAGATACTACAATCTGGTTTGCTTGTTTTCCAGTGCAATATTAAGGCAAATTCAGAAATACCTATACGGAGAGAAAAGATACATGTTCCCTAGCCCTTTGATCTGGCAAACAAAAAAAGCATGATTTACTGAGTGGCAATCAAAATTATCACTGCCCACATTAAGCAGCAAGATGGAACATTTTAAATATACCAGTAGTGAGCCATGAGGCCATCCTAATTGTGTATTAAATTCCTCTTTCTTTGCAACCCTTAATTCAGCAGTGCTCTGCAGAACTCAAACTGCAAAAGGCATAGTGATCCTATTTTGTATTATTGCAAATTAATTTCCTTCTAGGTGTCTAAGAATATAGAAGTTGTCATGCCATTTTTGTGATTCCCTTCTTCTTCATCTTCCCAATTACATTAGTAATTATGTTCTATTTTTTGTTATCCTGATACAATCTGTAAATCTTTCACATCATGAACCTCATGCCATTTCAGGTCTCTAGAAGAAAGATCTATCTTGTTTCTAGCTGTGGTTTCAACCCAAGTTACTATTTCAATATGTTGTACACCTTCAGCATATGGGTACTCATACTGAAGTCAACAGGTGACTCATACTTAGAGAGAAGCATATGGCTAAGTAGTGGGCTTTTTTTTATTTTTTTCCAGATTTGGATCTAAAATTATGCTGAAAAAGCTTGAATGTAACAAAACTGCTGTTCTTCCACTGTGTGGAAGAGCAGGACACCTGACATATTTCCACATTTCCTCTCTGTATGCCATGAAGCTGTATTTTGCAGGATTTCTTTCTATATAAGTGCATGAGGTTAGAGGAAAAGCTGACTTAGCATGATCCTGTACAACCACAAGCAAATTACGTAGACTTCATTATGTAACTGGAAGGCTGGATGAGCAGTTCTGCTAATGCTTTGCAGAGATAATCTGAGTTCTATGAAGACTGACAGCATAATATCAGGTTTTGGTACCGTAACCAAGGGTTTGTTGCATAGATACTAAGCAAGATTGTGTCCTAGCCTGTATTCCAGGTTTATTTCTTTGTACAGCTCTGCACAGAGTTTCTATTCGAGTCATGAAGTAGTGCTAGGTTTTCACTGTTCATTCTGCTCATTAGCTTTGAAGGGGTTGGATTCAAATGCATCAGTTTGCTGCTTCTCTTTCATATGCATTCCTTGTCTGTATTTGCAATATATGAATTGTGTTAGAGTAATCTATTTAGCATAATCCATTCATGAAATCTTTTTATTTTATTTTATATTGCCCATTTGTGTGATGGAAAGCAGAGAGACTTCTGGGGACAGGGTAAAAACACAGTTTTCTCTCTCCATCCTGGAGTTTAGCTGAGCATTAGTTGTTTACTCTCTTTGGCCTTTGTGTGGAGAGAGATCCATGTTGACACAAATCCTAGGAATTCCTCTTTTTTTGGTGAGTTAGGTGCTACATACAAATATTGCTTACCATATATGCAGTTTTTCTCCTGTTTGAAAGGAGAGGAGGCAGCTGCAGAGGAGTATTCTCAGTTCTGGATCTGAGCAGACTGAAGTGCCTACCGTGCAATCTTCATTCATAGGCTGAAGCATCTGGGAGAGGTCAGTGGTCAGGCACAGCTTAGCACTCCTTCTAGGATAACTTCCACTATGCAAGAGCATTGAAATGCCTTTTAAAAGCACTTCAGTTGCTGTCAGCTGTGCTCTAGCTGACAGCCTCTGGGCAATTTACAGCCACCAAACATCCAAGCCTGATATCTGTTGGGGCTCTCCAGATTGCTACCAGAAGTGGCAGAATGACATTTTGGCTGCCATTGAGCACCACCTAAGTCATTAACCTAAAAGGAAGTCAGCAATTAATGTGTGAGCACTGAATTGCTGCAAGTATATCATCCATTCTGCCATGTTGGCTGCAGTGGCAGTAGCCTGTGCCAGAGGTAAACAGCTCAGATTTGTGACCTCTTGAATCTTCATGAATTCACAGAGACGGCAAAGAGACTATAAATCTGTCATTGACTGCACTGGGATTTTAAATGTCTAGCTTGGATAGTTTGATACTTATATATTTTGAATCAATCTCTCTTTGAAACAGAGGGAAAAAACCCTAAAAAAACCCCATCAAACACCCTCTCCACTTCTCTCTACCTTTCCCACCTCCAGCCCCCATGCTGAGCTTTTAAAGCAAATGTTTGGAATTGGTGCTTTGTGTTAGGTGCATTTTGGTATTATCTTTTTGTAGTTCATTGCTGTTGCATTTATTTTTCCCATCACCTCACAGCTTTGCAGCAACCTATTCTGTAGAAACTTGGATTTTAAAATGAAATATATTAACTCTTTCTCCCATAGTCACTGTTCCATTTACAGTCAAAGAACCATAAGAATCCATGCCAATTAGATCATATCATCAAGCCTGGTCTCTCAGGTCTCTTTTCATTCTGCTTCATTTATGACTTCAGCCCATTTGCCAAGTTTAGATGTACGGTTTAATGCCAATATCAAGCTCTGGAATTTTTAAAAGTATATATAATCATGGTTATGCTTAAATAGGGTTTAATTTTTGTAACTATTTTTCAAGTATATCTGTTTCCAAAAGAGACTCTTTTCTCCCTAAACTACAATATTTGAGGGATGTGGAGAAAATAATCAGTGAGGTTCCAGCTGGCAGCTAAGGGAACCAGGCACTGGAATTTCTCAGATTCTTTTGCAGTTTTACCTATAGAGTGAAATTCCAGCAGGACAAAGGCTTCGTTATTAAGGTACAAATTATTGTGCTGGGGGTGACCATTACATAAATGAGAATTGTGATCTGCCCTTCTAAAAGGTGTTTGCTGAAGAACAATTGATTGTAGAGGATGAATCCTGAGCTGAGCACCCCAATCCCTGCAGGAGTATGCTGGTTCCCTCTCCATGCTCTTCGACCTGACACATCCTGCATTTAGGTTTTCAAGGGTGCCAAAAGTGCTGCCGTATCTGAGAGTTCAGCTCTAAACAGGGATGTGTCAGCATTGCTGACTTGTGTGTAGGTCTTGGCTATTTCATTGAGAGTTTACTTCATTCTGATGTTCCACTGAACACAACAGAACCAGTGAATACACTTCCAAGCCCAACGGATGCTTTAACACATGTGAAAAATGTATTATCAGAAATCAGTATAAATCACATCATCTCAGGTGCCAAGGTATCACGTCACAATAAAAGTCCTTCACAGCAGATTTTACTGATCCTGTAGTACCATAGGTGCTCCAGACCTGGCTATTTAAATGCTGTCACTGCTGTAAAGGGATATGTGGAGAATATTTGATGTACACTGACTGACAAAATCTGATCGCAGAACCTTTCCTGCAAGACTTGGCCTATCCAAGTTCATACAAAAGCAGATCAGGGCTGAGGCTCCTTACTGGTCATAGTTAAAGAACTCTCACCACACTAACAAACAAACTGAAGACAAATTAATGAGGAAGTGTTGCAATTTCGACAGTAGGTGTTCTTTCTTTCATGTTTACATCATCTAGCTATTGAAACACAGCGGATTTTTAAAAAATCCCTGTCCCAAATCTCAGGTGATGGATAAGGGTTTCCATGGGAAGACTATGATGGCCATGACATAAACCCACACAATATAATATTTGAAATAATTAAATTTAGCAGATGAAGCTTAGGCCTAGGAAAAACCCAGCAATCCCTTGCATCTGGTTTTTCTGGTGTAGTCCTGTCTGATGACTTTAGCGAGAACTGACACATTACTTTTGTGGCTTTCGAGCCTTGTCTCTAATGTTGGCTCCCTAATATTTTAGCTCAGCTCATTCTGGGATGCCTGTAGCCATTCTCATTATTCATTTAGTTTTTCCAATATTTGTCAGTGTTAAGTCACTGAGGTAGATGAACAGCTGTGGCACGAAAGATTAAAAGGGAATCTTTTGTTATGGGTACGCAGTGTTTCATGTGTGCAGCCCATGAATGCTGCAAATTAATCTCAACAAGGTTCCTACAGATAATACACTTAAAAACCATGAAAATATTTCTTTTATTTATTTTATATCCCTTAAATGTGTAATAAAACTTGATCTTTATCACTGTTAGCAATATGGCAGAATAGTAGCAAACTTAGGACTATTTATCTCAATTTATTATGATTAAAAAATATAAAAGAAATATATTGTTATGGAGGAATGTCTTTTACTAGCCAATTTAGTGCTCATCCCTCTGTCTGAGATTGCTTGTGGACCAATATACCTAGTTTTATTGCTATTTATTTGGACAAATGTCAGTCATATATTTCTCTTGACCTTTTAGTCTATTAAAAGCGAAAAGGAAATAGATATTTATTGTTTGCCAGCCCTTTTTTCTGTCTCATTTCACTGCATATGTTCTGGAATCCAGTTTTGTGGGTAAGCTGACTGCATTCATTTCATTCACCATTCTGCCATCTGTGAAGTAATTAACTTTTGACTTACGGAAAAAAAATCAGGAAGAATGACAATAATTTTGTTTCCCACCACCCCTAGAAGATAAGCAGTAATATTGTTTCTGTTTAAGCCAGGGGTATGCATGAACATCCAAAATTTGGAAATTGCTCAGTTTCTTTTACAGTAGTCATTTTAATTTTACTATAGCTAAAATTTTACTGTTGTGGCTATGGAGTCTGCTACTGTGAGCTGTATTTCTGCATCTGGGTTGAGTGTGGCCATCAAACTTAATATGAGGACTGGACTAAACAGTTTGATACAGATTGACATCCTCCTCTACCAAACCACAGCACCCCTAGAACCAAGATTTGCAAAAGCATTTAGAGATTTATAATGTTTTATGTGTTTGGGGTAGGAGAGAAAGATATTATAAATTTACTTTTTTGTAATTTACAAGCAGATTCATATTACCATAAATGTTAAAAGAAAATGCTGCTGGCCATCTTTACATTATATTAGTTTTCATCTTAAAAGGAAGATGCTTTACAGGACCATTACAGTGCTGATCACAGGAGAAGATCACAAGTCAGATTCTGTTGTGTGGAGGAGCAGAGAACTGGCAAAAATTCTGTTTACCTACTTTGATTATAGCAATTCAGTCTGATGGGCTAGCCTGAAGCATTCACATTCACACTATAGAGCAACCATGTGTAGTTATTCATCCAGGTTGGTGCAATGATTACCTTTCTTCCCTTCTGTTTTAATCCAGTTGAGTTGACACAGGGAGAATGAACAGAACAGATATGGCAGAGTGCATGTTGCCTTTACCAGTTTTCCCACTCCTTGCCCCAGGTGTTGCCCCTTCCAAAGCAGGGCTGGCTGGACCACACGTGAGGTCTGCAACCCAGAAGATGAGAAAAATTATAGTGTCTGGGGGAGTATTTTCTGCCATTGTTTGAGGACTGCTTCAGGTATGGTTCAACCATCCTTGGGCATGGTTATATAATAGCTTCAGGCATCTTAGTGCAGCCCTCAATGTGAGTCAACAATATCAGAATTACCGTTTTTCCTTTAGAGCTGCTAATGTTTCAGGAAACATTTCCTGGGATGGCAATTTCTGGCTTTTCCCCTGCAGTACTACCTTTGGAAGAGTCTCCTGTTTCAGTAACAAGCCTGTCAAATATTCTCATGTGACTGCTGGGGATATTTCACCTATCCAGTGAGTGAGCTGAACAGACTGCATGGAGAATAACTGAGGAAACATAGTTTCAGGCCAGGGTGAGAGCAATTTAGTGTTACAGCATAACCAACAATCCATAAGCCAGCTCTCCTGGTGAATAGAAGGCCATCCTACCAGCTAACAGCATTGAAAGACATGAACAAAGATTGGGAAGGACTGTCAGAGAGCAGAGATGTACTAATCCATGGTCAGGCTCCATCAGGTGGGATTTGAAACTGCCGTGTCTGTAACATGGCTGAAAACAGCGGCAGAGCCACTGCCACTTTCCACTCTGCATGTTGTAGAAAGAAAAAGGTTCATATAACCCTCAAAGCACAGGAGTATGCCAGCTGCTCATCTCTCCAGCCTTTGCAAATCATGTAGGGAAGCATTGCTAAATTGTTCAGTGAAACAGGTTACATATCCTTATTTTCCAACAGGTTCTCCATCCCAGATGCTCTGTAAATTGTCCAGCTATATTCAGCATTTTTTTTTTCTGAGGGGATGGGAGGGATTTTAATAGAGTATAAACAGTATACAATTTTTAGTTCAAATAAATATTTTAAATGGCTGGTGGACTATGTCTTTCCCAAAGTTATTTCCTTTCCAGAGGGCCACAGATTCAGGTCTTGTTAGTAAAATTTAGAAATTCAGGTTTGCTTATGTTCATTGTCTCACGGCTCCATCTTGCAGTTTCAACTATGCATTCAAAATTATAAATATGTGGCTATGGATAATATTCTTGAAAAATATGGATGGGTACTGCTGGAATCAAAACTCTGGCACAGTATTAGCTGGCATAATCTTTTGTCTCAGTTTTCCTGTCCAGGCCATGAAATTGATTTCCTCACAGTCCTGCACAGCCCAAACCCAAGTAAGTTTTTCGGGGATTTAGTTAATGTTGGCATTATGCTTTCAGAAGGCAAAGAGCTCATTTCTGTAACATCTGGTGTGAGACGGTCCAATCTCCCCAATTTGTGCAAATCCTACTGTAGTTTAAGTCCTTTGTAGTGTTTTAATGTCTGGAAATATTTAGTACAATCAGTAAACTTTAGCAATGCACAGTCCAGTTCTCTCAACGTATGAGTATGTAAAATAAGTATTGCTTATCATAATTCTAAAGGATATAACCTTTTAACCTTTAATCCTGCTGAAGAGTGTGAAAATGGCATCTTTCTGCCATTGTGTGCTCTAACCCAGTGTAAAGCTAGATGTATTGTTACTTGATTGACTAATCTGCTCTACTCTGGGCACCCAGGAATGGGATTGGCTTTTTGGGTTGAGACTGCTGGGGGGTGCTGCAGAGAAAAGTATCGTAGGCACATTTGATGAAGGACAAAACATGCCAAAGTTTGTGCTTCTTTTGTTTGTTTATCCGACAGATCAGATGTTAAATTTAATCACCTCAAATTGTATCACTGTTTTACCAACTTATGAACTAGCTTCTCAGACAGTTTCCCTGGCTCTCATTTAAATTGCTTCTGTCTGTAGATTACAAGGCTTTCTTTTTAGGAGCAGCTTTGCTATCTTTAGAAACAGATGCTATTTTAAGAATAACTTGCATAAACAGTAGGTTTAATTGCACTGGATTATGCAAAGTATTTTCTGGATATATGGTAGAGCTATCTCAATATGCAAAAGTGCCCAGAAAAAGAAAGGAAACATATTTTCTAGCTATTGAATATTTGGGATTCGATTTAATCTTCCATATTTAAGCATAGCATGGTTGAAATATATGCACATTCAGTGTAAAATCCTTTGTATGCTGCTTGTTAAAGCAGTTGTTACCAGCCTTAAAGATCTGAATTAATACTCAGACATTAGTTTCAGACATTCTATCTTTTACCCAATAAGCATTTTTGAGTCTTTAGTATTGAATACCAGAATATTGTGCCATACTTTCTGTGCAGACTTGGTTCCACTTTTTATTGCCATCAAAAATCCAAGGTTGCTTTGTTCTTAACCATTGGTACAACGGCAGTTGAAATATCATCCCCTCTAAAGGTCCTTCTCAGATTACTGTGATATTAAACACTCTGATGCTCCTATAAATTAAAACATTTATAAAGGGCTTCATTTGTGTTTATTTTTATTTTCTCTCTGTTCACCTAAAGCTTTGTTCCTCACCATTGAGGACAAGAACCTCATGCTAAATTTTGGGCAGACAAAAGAGCAAATGCACTAAACTCAGTCCAAACTTACAGACCGTATGAGACTGTGTGGTCAACAATAAAGCATTTATAAAACATTTATCACTTAACAGAACCAAGGAGAGTTTCAGGGACAATTCACAGGGAAGAAGTGGATTTAGCTCAGGACAATCATACAGCTTACTCTAGGATGGGGCAATATTCCCTTGGGTAGTCCTGTAATCCTGTGGCATGCCCTTGCCATGAGAGCTGTGCCTTACTTTTTGCAGGTTACACATCAGCCAGTTTGGCCCTTTGCACTGGTACATCTCTTACTAGCCAGAGTTTTGTATTTAATTCATAGATACAACCAATCCAGCTTGAGCCACATGGAGTGCCTATTTCAAGGAGGAACAAACACAATGGTTTCTGCATTTCTACTAATTTTTCTATCTGAGACTGTGGTAAAGTTTGAGAGTTTCATCTTGACCTCTTGAAACCATTTTCTCAGTAGAAATCAATCAATATGGAAGTCGAATTTTCTGCAGAGTCCAAATGTGTTGAATTTCAGAGTTACAGTGTAAGATTCTTTTACACTCTTTTGCTTGGGGAGCAGCAAGGACCCAGAGACCAGAGCTTGCTCTTGTGTCACCAGAGATTCAGTGGACAACTGTCTGGGGCTCTTCAGGATGCTGTTCATTCTGCTGAGAGAGTCAAACCTGCCTCTTTGGAAGCTGCAGAATAAATACCCTCTTCAGTAAACTCTTTCACATTATTCCTTTCAATCCTTGAATGAAATACCATCTGGTCCTGATGACTTACTGTAATTGCATCTCTAATTGCTCTGTAACTTCCTCAGAGAGTTCAATCTCGGGGAAAGATGTATTCAGATTTACCATTAAAATTGCCTTCAGTATAGCAATTCAGTTACCAGGGCTCCTCTTTCTACATCTCACTGTATCCAAATTGTGTAGAAGAATAAAGGCTACCATAAGGATTTTTCTGGCCTACAGGAGTCCTGCTTTGGTTAAATCGATATGCTTTTCTTGGAAAATGTGTTACAGATCTGACAAGTAGAGAAATAAGATGAATTTGGAACCCCGTAGCACAAAAAAAATCTGATATTTTTATCAGTTCTGTTGATTACCTCTCTCTAGACTCAGGATTGACATTGTCAATCACATTGATATTATACCTTTACTATGAATGCTTTCCTGTATTTTAAGTCTCAATCCTTATGCTGTTCTGATTCTCTGTTCTGATGTTGCTCCAAGTTACACTGACTTCCCTTATATTTTTAAGAAATCTTTTTGAAGTACTGGAAATTATGAAAAAATATGTACACACATTTTTCCATCATTGTGCGTGCATCTTTCTGGCCCTGTAGTTGTGGTGTAATGCATCATGGCTCATAGGTACAAGTTGTTGAAGCATCCCAGTTAGTGGTAGATGTCACTCAAAGGTTGTCAGTTGTTTCTGAAAGCAAAACATCTATTCTTTACAGACTTCAAGCCCACACTTCAGTTAAAGGATCAGACAAAGGAAATTTTTTTTGATCCATGAATCACTTACAGAGATCCTAATACAAGATCATCCTGCAAACAGGGAAGACACAAGACATCTTTTCCAAGAAAAAGCAACATGTTTAGCTCTTTCTCTTGTTTTCCACATTTTTCTGTTTCCATTTCTTCTTCTCTAACATCTGAAATAATTTGCAAATAGGTTTTGTAAACCAGTGTCCCTTAAAGAAATTACACATCTTGCTTCCATCTCAGAGATACAGAAGAATTTCTGTTGCTATCTGTATCACTTCCTTATGCATATCCAAGAGAAAATGGGAGGATATAAGCAATATGGCTCAGTCAGTTTTCCCATATAGATCTTCAGCTCAAGACAGTGACATCAGCCTCGTTGTGCTCATTAGGATCTCAGGATTTTTTTCCAGATATTGAGTTGAGTTCAATTCTGTCCTGGGACTGTCCTGGGATACTGAGAAATTTCAGTGAGATTTCTGGTCAATATCATCAATGTGATCAGCTTAACTCCTTGCATCACAGTGTTATTACAATTATTATCCCGTATGGCTTCACTTGCAACATTTCACCTGAGGCTACTTCAGAGCTGGCTGCCAGTCCAAAGCAGCGTGTGGGCATTTATAGGATCACTTCTCCAGCGTTGTCTCCACACAGGAGTGGTAAAAGGATGCACAATCTGTGTCACATCTCCCTCCCTTATAGTCTTCCCACGTGCCTCACCACAAGCAAACAGGAGGCATATGGACCCTCAGCCGTCCACTCTTCCTGCAAGTGTATCAAAACTCAGACCATCCACTTCACCTGCAATGATTTCATCCTCCTAAAAGAGGAGTGACACTTTGCATCCTGACACAGGTTACATTGGCTGTATTCACTGTGTGAGGGAGCATTTTCACCCTGATAGGTTCAGCACTTGCAGAGCACTTGCAGAGCACTGCAGTTACGAGGTGTAAACAACCACCCACCAGACTGTTTTAAACAGTCAGTAAATCCCCAGGCTGCCAGGTAAGGTGAAAGACCAATCCTCTCAGTATAAGAAGGAAAATGAGTAATGAGCTGAAAAC
The DNA here is from genome assembly GCA_026261815.1 of Monarcha castaneiventris obscurior. Taxonomy (NCBI): domain Eukaryota; kingdom Metazoa; phylum Chordata; class Aves; order Passeriformes; family Monarchidae; genus Monarcha; species Monarcha castaneiventris. The sequence goes on from JAMPIT010000388.1 coordinate 8,417,798, forward strand.
ATACCATTTTGTGCTATAAGGGGCCCTATTCCTGCCTCTCTCTGAGGTGCCCTTTGGCATTCTTATAAAAAAAACCCCTACTACTAGCTTCTAAACCTATTTGCTGTTAAAAATGACAGTAATTCAAAATGGTTTGTCTCTGTGGATCCTATTATCTACTTTTCTTTCTCTCTTTTCCATCACCTCGCTGTGCGTCTAGGGTGACTCAAAGTGGTAGATGGAATACAAGTTTCTAATGACTCTGAGATGAGACACTTGAAGTCCTTGAATTACAGTGCCAGTCAGAGAGTATGAGAGACATGGGAGTGTCCCTATGGATAAGGAATACGTAAAGACTATTCAGGAAACTGTGGTTATAGTAAATTTGGTGACCATGTGAATGCCATCTGCTTTGATTGGTGGGAGGAGGGGTTATACAGAAATTGCCTGGATTATTTCATATATTTTTGAAGTCCTCCCCCTCTTCTGGAGTTCTTGTGTGTGCAAATCTGAATGTTATATGTGCAATTGTTGATGTCTCCCCTCTTGAGCTCTACCACTACTACAAAGACATTTATACTGTTGCCATTACTATAAGGGGTATAAGGTGCTAGCTATTGTATCAGCTAGAAAATCCTTCCCAAACTAGGTTAATATATTCGTGTGATTTTTGAGGCACTTATTCTGGATTTAAGTTTAGAAGACTTAGCAAAATTATTTTCAAATCTAAAAGCATTGTGAAGTTTATGGCAAATTAATACATATTAATAGAGCAAATTTGGTTTTCCAGAACAATGACTGTCCACTATTTGTTTTCCTTCTTGTAAAATATTAATCATCCATGCAGGAAATTCAAACAGTACTCAAGTGATAGGCAGTAAATCAGAAAAGACTATTTCTTTGTTGTTTTTATAAGTGGATTGCTATTTGTTTTCAGGTTATTTTTGGTATGAGGGAAGGTGCTAGCATTTGTCTGGATTTGTTAAGCAAATGTTGAATGGAATATTTTGCATTAAACTTCTCAACACTATGACAGTATAAAACCTGTAAAATTTATAAATAATTCATATTTTATAAAGAGAAGGAAATATGTTGGCAGAAATGTAAGTTGTGGCTTTTTTTTTAAGATACTGAGACAAAACACATGATTTGTCTTCAGGCAAGAGTAATTGAAATGTCATCCAAGATCCATGCACCTTGACCTCTTTTCACTGAGTAACACACCAGTTGCATGACAGGTGCATTTGAAATATTAAATTTTGATGGAACTGGAGCTAGATATGTATGCCAGCAGAAATGAAAGACATGGCTAATCTACCAGGAACAAAAAACTACCCACTTTAGACATAGCACCTGATCAGACATTGTATCACTGGAATGATCATGGAGTTCAAATCAGTTTCTCTTATAGGATGATGAAATCTGTCAGATTTTTACAAGCAAATGACATGAACTCACTGGACTGAGATTTGAGGAGAAGAGTGGATTTAATCCAGAAGTAACTGACAGCATGAGAGATGGAATGGGTCAAAGGGGGGAAAGCAGAAAGTGCTTTCTTGGAAAAGTAATTTTTTTTTCAGTATAACTAAACCAATATAGATGAGCCTTCCAGAGAGTCAGACTGGATAAAATATTCAGACAGGATATTTTAGTCTGGTGTCTGTCCATTCTGTGTAAATCTGGTCCTAATCTGTGCTCCTTTACCCAATATAAATCAAATAAAATTGTATAGTTGAGATTGAAATACAAGGTCAGTGGTCTCAAATCCAGCCTCAATGCCTGAAATATGAGGCCAGTTTCTAAAACTATTACAAGTCTGCCGTCCTACTAGTAGCTCCAGTAGGGAAATGGAGGGGGTTTCTCTGTACATTACTGCACAGAGAAACCCTGATTTTTAAGGCAAAGAGGGACTTTCCCATAAACCTCTCAGTGATATAATCTGATATTCATTGCATTGCCAGAGGCATGTCTTTAACCACACTGTTACTAAAAAGAACATTTTGGATGGGGATATGCAGTCCATTGGCCAGAGCAGCTCTGCAGAAGCAAATATAGTGGCAATTCTGGACTGAGAAGCATTTTACCAGCTGATATGATGATATTTTGCTGCACACTGCCAGTATTTGCCTCTTCTGCATTACCTGAAGTCAGTTATCCTAGCAAACCGGAATAAAAAGGAGGATTTTTTTTCTATGAGATGACTCCCTTTCAAACCAAAAAGCATGCCACTCATTCAGCTGTACTTATCTGTAGAAGTTTATTGGTGCAGACTTATCAAAGATCCTTTCAGGCATTACTTCGTCTTCTTTGAAGAAATACAACAAGTGACAATGGTCTCTCCATGCAGTGATGGAATAAAGTGGCAGGAAACAGAAGCTGAGACTCCATCCCTCCACATCAGCAATCTCAGGGGCCAGAAAGATCAGTTTCTCTCTTTTTCTGATGTCTGCATCAGCCAGTGTTAAACTGCTTAGTTTCATGTTTTCTAAATTCAGATACCTTGGATTATTGGGCATAAACATCAGACCAGCTGACTTTACAAACTTAGTTATATTAGGACTGAGTAAATTTTGCTTAAGACTTGAGGGTCTGTGAAGAGAAGTTTGTGCCTACAGAAAAATATTACTGCTTGCTTTCTTTTGTTCTTCATTTTGCAATTCTGAGCAGATATGCAATATGAAGGAAAAAAAAAGACAGAAGGTTCACAGACAAATTAGAAACTGGAATTAAGAGAAAAAGTTCAAGAACCTTAACTGGAACTTCAGCAGAATTATGTGATTAAATCCAAAACTGTGCAGCTGTAACCTAAACCAGTAACAGTCAATTTTTTGCTTTAAAATCCTCTGGAATAATACATGTGATGGGTTGCCTCAGTCTTGGCAGAATGGATTAAATTTTTACAGCATTTTACACCAGTACTTGGAAGGGAAACATCACTCCTCTTATTGAGCAGCTTAATCTTTAGGGTTAACACTCTGACACACCTGGACTTCAAAAAATCACCAAACAAAAACCTCTGTGATGTTGCCCCTTCCTTGTAAAACATAACCCTTCAGATAGCACGAGATGATGGTGAGTTTGTTTACCCAAGAACTGGGACACCAGTTTCAATTCCCTGCTCCTTGTTTAAGCTCCAGTTCCAGGCACTGACTTTTCATAGGCGCATTTGTCTGTATCCTGGAAAATTGTCACTTTGCATTATCGGATTGGAGACACAAACTGCCTTTGTAGATGATTGATCCCTAGCCTCAAGGTTACCTTTTCTTTTTGGATTTTATTCAATGAACCAGGAAGCAGTTCCCCTCTTCCTGATCTGTGGTCTAAGATACCAATTTTTATGTGGAAATGGAAAACCATGTATTTTGTTAGCTTTGTTTTTAAAGAAAATCTCAGAAGTATGTTCGATGCGTGGATTTCATGCTGGAGAAAGAAAAAAAAAAGAGGAATCTGGATGATGTGCCTAAGAGGCAAGATTCAATGATCCTGCCATCCATTTGCCTAGCTCTAGGTAGCTTTCCACTCAAGATTCTAATTGTGCTGGTTTCCATTTGAGGATATCTCTCGATGTCCATATATCTAATCCAGCCACCAAACCTGTGAAGGCAGGTGCTTGAAAGATAGCCATCCCTGTCCTTACTTTCTGGATCATCTTATTGGATCCCGACTTGAGAGCACATTGCTGTTGGGCAGCAGCAAATTAACTTTATGAAATGTAATTTTTAAAATTCTTTCTTATCTATCTAATAAATTGCAACCTTAAAAAAAGAAATAATCTGGCCTAGAGACTTACATTTATCGTGGCATTAATCTGGCTATGTTTTTACTCTGCCTAAAGTTTAATTTGATTATTTCCCTCTAATAAATCTCATGTTAATTAAGACAGCCCAGAATGAATTATAGGGACTGTTACTGGATGCTCATTGTTGAATATTTCAAAGATAAGCGAAGCTGACTCCTGCCCTCAAGTGAAGCAGAAACAGCATGAGGGCATGAACACTGATGAGATAGCAAATTGTAACATGAACGAGAGCCATGAGGCTCCTAGCAGCAGATCTTGGCTTGTAGGCCCAGTAAAGACAGTGACAAATATGTAATTTCTATAGGGAGTACATAAGGTGAACAATCAGTCCAGTGTAGCTGTTTGGGCTTTGTTTTTGGCAGTGGCCATCAACACAAGTACCCGGTGCCAGATGTGCATAGCACAACTGGAATCGTGTGCACAAATTCGTGTGCAGAGTCAACAGTATCACACTGCAGCTGAGCCAGTGAATTTCAACATTTATCTGTAACAGGCTGCCATCCCAGTCAAGCACTTTTCCTCTCCTTAGAAAAAGGCTATCAGTGATGCCAAACTCTACAAACAGCACTCAGTTCTTCTGTCTAATTTGCATTGGCTTGAAATGTAGTTGTTCAGATATACTTGAAGGTAGAATTGAGCCTATAAATGCCCCATTCCTGCAAAATGTGATGTGCATGCAAATAACTCATCTTACAAAGCTTCTCATTGACAGCATTGACTTTATAGCCAGATGTTTTGTGAAATCAATACCTTTGACGAGGGAAGTTTTTTAAACATGAGATGGAGAGCTTTTCACAGCCATTAGAAATGAATATTCAGTAAAATTCCCAAATTTGAATTTCTGATATTATGAAAAGCATTATTTCTTCTTCATAAAATATCACTAGTTATATAGTTATACTGATTGACCAGCAGATACTGGCAGACATAAAACAAGAAATATCTTTGACAGTACATGACTTCATACTCTAAAACTGTCTTTTTATTTAAGAGTCTGTTGAGCATAAAAGGATCACGAGTCCTTAAAAAGATTATTAGACTCTATGAACTGCAGAAGGGAGATTTCTTTTCCAGTATTGTGCAGCTGGTGCTGTAGATGGTAGTATAGTTAAAATCAGCCACTGAAATGGCAATAAGATCAGAGTTAGTATCTCTTTTAGGATAACAAACTATGTTAACTTTTTTTCCAAAGGGATGGACTCACAGGATTGGGGATTAGATGAAGAGTGCACAAGAGTGTGTATAAAGCAGTAGCAAATGGTAGAATAATCAGTAGAGTTGTGTAAAGACAAAAGCAGCAGCTACTGATAATGTTACAGGTTGATGCCATCCAGTGGCTCAGCAGAGCACTCAGGGACAGGTTTTGAGTAGTATCTGGTACAAGATGCTACTCAGGCTCCAGAATTGCTCCTCTCTGATATTTTTACTCCAGTTGAACTTGCTTGTGTTTAGTAATTGTAAACTTACTTTTGCTCTAACCTACAATTGTGTAATACTCTTCACATGTGCTTTGACCTAATTTCATGTACACAGGTATATATTGTCTTGTATGTGTCGTGTGTCTGTGTGCACATCCAGACAGCAATAATGTTATATGGTACAGTTTCCATGTGAAGGGCCATGCCTCAGTTATTCAAAGAAAAACCCGCTAATTTTTCTGTAAATCATATTGTAAGATATGTGCTCCATAAGTGGAGCAACTGCTTTATATCAGAGCTCTGCACAGCAATAAACTTTTTATTTTGCCACATGCCCGTAGTGGGGAGACATACTAAATGGGCTGCAAGCAATTATGAATGCTTGAAGCAATTATGAATGCTTGAAGCAATTATGAATGCCTGCTAGGAGTAACCTGCTACACCATCAAAACAATACTGCAATTTATTTATGTGGCCATCATTCAGAAAATAAGGAAACACCAGAGGATTCAGTGTAGTGGGTTTCAGATGGATGCATTGCATTGCCAAGCTGCAGAAAAATTGCCTGTAGACATTAATTTTATAATGTTCAGTAATCAGAACAGCAAGTCTTGTTAGTTTCAAATCGGGAAATCAGTGCAAAATTTAACTCAGGCCCTGACAAGAAATCTGCTTGCCAGTATGTGCATGTTGATTTAGGGGCTTTAAGGAGGTATTGAGAGTTGTTTCTTCCTTTGAGAATGGACATCAGTGCTAAACAGCTCTAAGAGACCTGAAACAGCTCACACTACTATTCCATGCAAAAGCAGCTTCAGGACTGTTCTGCATTGGAATGCCTGCAATTCCCTGTGGAGTCACAAGGGATGGCATCAGCACATGGTAAACACACATTGAAGTACATTAGAGGAACAACTAGATTCTATTGTCCTATGTGAAAATTGCATCAATTTCAAAAGCGCAGATTTGGGTGGGAAGGAGTGTGCAGTTATGAGGGAGAAAAAAATATTTTCTGTGTGGCTCCTCCTTTTTCTTCTGTAAATAAAAGAAGCAGAGAAAGAAAAGGGCTGAGAAATGCAAAATGACTGACAAATGAAGTTATCACTCTTCAATTTTGACAGGAATATAAAGGGTGTTGAAAACAAGCCAGTTTCCTGGCAGTTTGCTTCATAGGAATTCCTGTCTGCTAACAACAGTGATTAAAACAGCAACTGAAACTTTAAATATGAGTTACCAAAAAAGCCTTTTGAAAACTTAATTGTTGCAGTTTTTCTATCCCCTTGAGTGCCAAGCAGCACACAGTTAATGTCATGCCAGCCTTCCCCCCCACAAGCTTGTTAAGTCCACAGCATCTCAAATATAGACCTAAGGTTTCTGTGTGTCTGTTAGCTGGGGAAGTGCCTTCTCTCATTTAGCAATTATTACTTTTTTTCCCTAATCTCAGCCACAGGCGGTTTAATTTTACTTTGATCAACTGCCTTGTCTTTCTATCACTTGTCTGAGATCTGAAGAGAGAGAAACATCACTGAGGAAATGCTTGTGAACTGGTATTAATGTGATTTAACTCGTTTGAATAAGTTTTGGATTAAATTTGGCACTTTTCTATCTGTAAGTTTGTACAGTTAGTTTTCATAGATGTTGGGATGAGAAAGCATGAACACGTGGGTTCACTGCAATAGTTATAGGTGCCCACATATGTCTGTGCTCTTAGTGTGTTAATTTTTAATACATAATCCTGTGCTCTGCTGTATACTTACATCAATTATCACCCACCTTCTCAAGCTTTGATCTTGCCTTTTCCTCTGAAATAGAGGAATATTGGTTGTTATAGCATGCTGAAAGTTGACTAATGGCATGGGTGAGGAGGGTAAAACTGAAGATTTCTTGGGGCAAAATGCTGGCTGCCTGCCACGCCTCTGCAGAGGCTCTGCTTCTCTGGTACCCTCACAGGCTACACTGCGGAATAATGATTTCAGCAGTGGATTTTGGCCATTATTATTTAGATCCTTGTCAGACTATTTAGGGCTTTATAGGCTTAAACTGTCCCTTTCACTTCACCAAGGAGCTCACTGAAGGCCAGTACAGTGGTGCTGAGGGTAGTAGTGTAATGGGCTTACCTCCTACTCATCCTTCTATGTTAGCAGGTTTCAACATCTGAGGCATCATAGGCAAGCTCTTTCTGAAAACTGTATTACAGTGACCTTATTTTGCCAAATTCTGCAGTAGAGAGGAAACAGCATGGAGATGAACTGGTCTCTACATTGACTGCAGGAGCAGCCTGGACAACAAAAACAAGACCCTGACGCACGAAAAGGAGTCTCTCCTGTTTAAAATAAGCTGCCAGTGTAAATTGGGATGATGCTTCCTCTGAACTTGATTAACTGTGCAGCTCCTGAGTGCTAAGTTAATGAGAGTATTGGATAGTATATTCCACTAGTTCAGCACCACCAGATAAATTGAAGCTGTAGGACTGTGTACCACAGGAAAATCCTTATCTTCCCTACTGCATCCAGAGTAATCCTGGGAGTCAAACAGTTAGGGAACACCATTCCGAATAATGGCTTAGACCATTGTCTAATAATTATCTAATAAGTCGTTCAAAGCATTCAGATTTCTTACAGCAACCTAAAAGTGTTTTGGTACTGAGTCTTTTTTAACAACAACACTTGTAAGCAACATTGTGTCAAGGCTGAAACACTTTCTGGTTTATTATTTCAAAATCCTTTGGTGCACTGCATTGTACTATGAGCTAATTAAATCTGTTGTCTCTTAGAAATTACAAATTCCTTGGTTTGTGTTTATCTTGTGAGGCTGAACACAAAAAGGAAAAGTTTGGAGGTAAAGGCGGATATAACTGAAATTGACATAGACAGATCTTACTGGATCTCTTGTTTAGTAGCCTAAAGATTCACTGTCCAAATATTGAGATGGTTTGAATTCCTGAACACTTGCAATGTGCAAAAACAATTGTCAAAGGAAGGATAAAACATGCAATCAGCAGCTTTGTTTTCCTAATTGTTGTTAGGAGTTTGCAGACAAGCCCATAGTAAACCACTTTTGCTTTGCTAATTCTATGTAAGGATCATGAAGAAAGAACTTCCTGACAGGACTTTGAAGAAGTGTAAGAAAAGGGGTTCGTAGGGTAATTCAGAGAGGGAATTCAGAAATGTCTCTGTGGAGTCCTCATAGCTTACTACGGAGTAAAGAAACAGGCTTGGAACATGCACAATTGCAATAGTAGAAGAAACAAAAGGCAAAATTCAAATTCAGAGAGACAGAGATACAAAAGTTCTGCAGATTTGTAATTTAGTTTAAAAAATGTGTAATATTTACAATTACATTATAAACTGTTGACTTGAGCACTCAAGAATGCTTCCACTACAATAGAAAGGATCATTATTCTGTGAAATATTGCCAATGACAAAACACAAGTTGTAGAACAGTCACCCTGCCTTTGATAGCCAAAAAGCTACCAAAACAAATTTGTTAAATAATCAGTTTATAGTCACATAGATAATAAAATAACAAACTGATATAAAACAGCCAACATCAATTTATCAAGAATAAATCAAGTCAAATCCGTCTGTGTTTCTTTTTGACAGTGTAACTGGCCTGGTGGATACAAAGGAAGCAGGGGATGTGATATATTTGGACGTTAATAAGGCTTTTGACACACTACCAGTTACATTCTCATAAGCAACTTAAGGAAATGTTCTGGATGAAATTGCCATCTGGTGGGTGCACCCACTGGCTGCAGAAATGTAATAAAAAGTAGTTATGACAGTTCACTGTCAAATTGGGAAGGCATGTTATATAATGTCCTTTACAGGCTTTTCCTGTGTTTTGTTCCAGTTTCATTAATGATCAGAAAATGCTCATCAAAAAATGGAGATTTTTTTCATCCACTGATAAGATGGGAATATTTTGGAGGATTAAAATTCAAAAGTCATGGTAGTTTGAAGAAGTGGTTTGAAAATCATTAGACATGAAAGAGCTGCTATACTTACTAAGAATAAAATACCCAAACAGAAGATTTGAAGTAAGGGAGATAATACTGTACAAAGGAGCAGGGATAGATCACAGTCTACACATGAAACTGCAGTTTCATATTGCTGAAAAAAAAAAAAACAAAGGAGCAGAGGAATTGCAATATTTGTATCCAAATCATGGGAGGTAGGAGATATTTTGATTTACATATGGCATTTTAACCAGATCATTATCTCAGATGCTTGGATTTCAGAATAGGTAAATGTATTGCTAAGAGTCCAAACTAAAAGTCAAAAGAGGGATGAGAAGTTTAGAAAATGGCTTGCGAGGGAGGTTTGAGAATTTGCTTATTTGTTGTGGCTTCTTTGTTTTGAACAAAACGAGTATGAGAAAGCTTGTCATTAAAAGAACCGGGAAATATTATTATAATGATGAGAAATTAAAATTTTCTCTTATCTGCTGAGTATAGGACAAAAGTAGTTAGCTGAATTTATCCAAGAGAGAGTTAAGTTAGATGCTAAGAAAATGTAAATCTAGGGACAGATTGTGCTGGAACACGCTAACTGTGCAGTCTCCTTCACTGGAGATTTCTGAGGACACATTAGATGAATGTGTAATCAAGAATGAGCTGGGTATGCTTCATCCTGTCTCAGAGATTTCTTTCAGCCTTGCTTTGTGTGATTTCTACTTAGTAATGCAAATGTCTGAAATTAGTGCTTAGGTGGATTCTAGAAAATAGCTCTGAGGTGGATTCAGGCAAAAGTATCTCTGCCAACAGACTGGCAGCAAATCCTCCTGACGAGACCTTGAAGCTAGGAATGAGGGGGTGAAGAGGGCTGGTGACCCCACAGTCCATGGGGGAAGTGGTGGGCTGTGTTGGCAGGAAGGTGCAGTAGACAAGACAAAGCTTAAGAATGACAAAACAGGGTGAAGGACACCCACTTCGAGCACATGAAGGCAGACAGGGAAGTGCCACAAGGACAGCATTATGGGAGAAGCTCTCGTGCTTTGTGAGAAACCAGCTGGTTGGAGCACCTCTCCGGAAGGCCTTTACACTGATGGATGCATGTAGCATGAGACAGGAGCAGGAGGAGTCCAAAGCCTGCGTGCAGGTGCAGGTCTGAGGCCTTGCCCAGACATGGTGGGACAGCTCCCACAGCCAGCGTGCTGCGAGGGGTGGGCACAGGCACTGCAGCACAAACAGCTGCTGGGGAAGGTTGTGGAGTCATTCAGCTTTTTGGGAGAGACTAACAGGGATTTCCCTGGGACAGACAATGAGACAAACAGCAGTTTATTGGTTAGGATTAAAGGGCAGACCATGCTGTGGCAGGTATCTGCTACAGACTGCCAGATCAGGAAGAGGATGCTGCTGTCTTCAGACAAGGGGAAGAAGCCTCATGTTCAAAACCCTGCTTCTTAGAAGGGGTCTGTTACGTGCTGGGCACAGCATTAAACAACTAATGCTGGGCATAGATGGATTGCACTGATGACAACTTCCCAGCAGGGGTCACTGGTGATCCAACGATGGCTGACCCTCCTTTAGACTGGATGCTTTCAAACAGGATTGGGCTGGGGATATGAAAGTTGGGGGCAGTCTTGGCTGCCCATGAGGTGGTGGAAGTCCCATTCTGAGCAACAAATAGGCGGAGCATGACCCTGGATTACAGAACAGCAGACTTTGGCCTCTTGAAGGATCACTTGATTGGAGATGGTCATGGAGAGAAGAGCAGACCAGGAGCTCTGGCTGATTTTCAGGATGCATAACAGTGAGCCATGCCACTGGGGAAAAAATCAAACCAAAGTGGCAGGAAGCCTACACCTGTGTTCAATTTTGGGCCTCTCACTGCAAGAAGGACATTGAGGTGCTGGAGCACATCCCAAGAAGGGCAACAGAGAATGGTGAAGGGTCTGGAGCATGAGTCTTATGAGGAGCAACTGTGGGAGCTGGGGCTGTTTAGCCTGGAGAAAATGAGGCTGAGGGGAGACCTTATTGTTCTCTATAACTACCTGAACAGAGGTTGTAGAGAGAAAGGGATATTAGGAAAAATTTCCTTGTGAAAAGGGTGGTCAGGCAATGGAAGGGACTGTCCAGGGAAATGGTAGAGTCACCATCCCTTGAAGTTCATGTGGATATGGCACTTGAGGACATGGTTTAGTGATGAATTGGTGGTGGTGCTGGGTTGACAGTTGGACCTGATGATCTTGGAGGTTAATGATTCTATGTCAGGTGAGGACAAGCTCCTTATTTAACTCAGACCTAAAAAGGAATAGTAGAAGAGGGGAAAGCTGGAACAGGTGAAACAGGACTATAGAGATATTCTCTCACTGTGAAGGAATGGCATTAGGAAGGCTAAAGCCCATCTACAGCTGAATCTTGGAAAAGACAGGAAGGGGAACATGAAGGACTTTCACAGGGACATCAACAACAAAAGACAGATCAACAAAAATTAGGGCCTTGACACTGCATACGGAGTAGGGGAGGAAGGACATGAAGAAGGGTGAGGTACCCAGTGCCTTCTTCACCTCAGCCTTTACTGATAAAATCCACCCTGAGGAGTCACAGCTGCCTGACACCCATGAGAAAGGCTGGAGCAATGAAGTTTTATGCTCAGAAAGCCCACATTACAGAATATTAAACCAAGTGCACATAAACAAATCTGTAGGACACAAGTGAAGGCGTCCATGAGGGCTAAGGCAGCTGGCTGATGTCATTGTGAGGCCACTCTTGATAATCTTTGGAAAATTGTGGTGACTGGGGGAGGTTTCAGAGGACTGGAAAATCAAAGGTCACTGATACCTTCAATAAGGGCAAGCAGGAGGGTCTAGGGAACTAGAGGACAGACTACCACATCTTAATTGTTGTGATAGTGGTGGAGCCAATTCTAAACACATTATTGTGTTTTAGGCATTTTCCAATCCTTTGTAGAAAAATGTGAAACTTTTTTTTTTATTTTTAGTGTGATACACAGAGGTTACATGTCTACAATGCTGAGGCTCTATTCAGTTCAGCAATCTTGCTAGTCCAATGTCACCTACCATTTTCTATCTCAGCAACAAGCTGAGACAGAAACTTCTAGCATCTCACAAATGCTGGTGAAGCTCCACACAGTCAGACACTATCTTCCAAAGAGCACACTCCTACTTTCTAGAAGAGGTCAGATTAAAAAAAGAAAAAACCCTACTTTTTCTGAACTCCCCCATTTCTGCATGGCCATCCTTACACGCACAGTTGGGCATAATAAAGTGGAACCATCTGGGACTAGCAGATACACATGAGAGAGAGTGAGGATGAGATTATCTGGGTGCAGACTGATTGCAGTTGCAAAAGTAATAAATTCATTTTTAAGGGAACAATTTTCAGGAAGTTTAATTTGCAGAGTGAGAAAATTAATTGAGAGCATAGGCAATTTTCATCTTTCCATCCAGCAAGGAGAGCAAACTAAAGGGAAATAGTGAATATAATCAGAATGACAGGAAAAAGAAAGAGTCACTTTTAATTGTTCTTGGTGACAGTATAATTTTTTCCAGAATACAGAGGTGTCTGAAAATTACTTTCAATAGCTCTGAAAATATATGAGTGATATCCAGTCAACTATTTATTATGACCAAAACACTTGCACAATAAGTCAGATGCTTGGATGGGACAAATCCATATTCCCAATTTTAAAATATTTTAGAAATCAATAATTAACATGCAGATGGGACACATACTCTCACACAAATTTCATGTCTATGCAAATAAAAAAAAAGAACCTTTGTAATTCAAGAGGAAGAATTGTACATCTTTATTAAGCAAAGCATGGCTGTGAATCTCTATTGAGGCTGTGGGGGAAAAACTGTCTTGAAAAAATTAAGATATTTCAACATTTGCATTTTTTCTGAATTAGCATAAAATTAAAATATCTAATTTTTTTATAGAACAAAACGACTTTTTGTAACGAGCTTGTTTTCACATTCACCATGGTCATGGCTGAGACTGCCTGGTTCCTGATTCTGGGGATGGCTCTGCCTGAGCTATGGTGTTGGGAGAATTTAGTGCTGTTCAGAAGACTGCTAATTAGCAACTGGTCTAAAGGAGCAGTTTGCCAAAGTAAGCAGAGTGCAAGAAAACTGCAGCCCTTTCCAACATGTTTCCTTTTCTAGGAATGGTGGGATACTACTGTATTTGTAATTATAATGAACTGTCTTGTACTGAAAGGATCCTTAGCTGGCAAATGTATCTCATTTTTAAATCCTTGACACTGGTTGAGCTGTGAAAAGTAAGTGAAGCAGATCTAATAATCTGACCCCCACGACTCCTTTACAAAGTGAACACTATCAATGAACACTTGATTTCCTGTATCCTCAAGGAAAATTGCTTTGGAAGAAAAGACTGCTCATGAGTGGCCCTTGATAGCCCCTTTTCAAATGCTTATCTTCCTGGATCAGCAGGCAAGTCTTGTTTATAGGGAGGGCTCCACTCCTTCTTTGGGACACCAAGGGTAATTCACACACATCTGTATCTTGGTTTTCATCATGTTCTGCTCTGCTGTAAATATCAGTTTTATTGACAGCTATCAGCCTCTCTGACACTCCTCTGTTGGCTGGAGATGTGAAATTCCCCAGCTCCACTTTTTGTCAGAACATCTCCCTGAGATATAATGAGCAGCAGCAGGGATTGGGAAAAAACACTTGATAAGTGCTCAAAACCCAGCTTTGTTTATTCTTTGTGGCAATCTGCTCTAAGGTTTGCTGCCTAATAGTGCTCACACTACAGAATGGTGCTTCCTACATGATTAGCCTTTCCCACTATTAAAATATTGTATTCTTTATGATCGACCTGATTGTAAGAAGAACTTTCACATCAGGCTGCTGTTGGAATTGTTTTACATGAAAAAGAGTGCAACTGTGTTTTAGACACTCCAGAATCTCTAAAAACAATACAAAATAAATAAGCTGTCACTGTCAAAGACAGAAAACAAGTGCTGTCATGGAAAGGATGCCATTTCTTTACATTTGGGGTATTTGTGTAATCTTTGCTGCATAGCACAATAATTCTGAAAATTGCAATGCTTTTATTTTTTAAAACATAATGTCTTTACTTGCTAAAAATAGCTTTCTGTCTAGTGTTCTATGCTTCTGCCCTATAGAATTAGCCTTGCAGAAAAATGCCTCAAGGCAAAAAGAGGCAAGTCTGAACTTGACCCACATCCAGAGATTTTTGTGAACACAAACCCCATGGGCTGTTGAGTTGGTAATGATTAGAATTGCAGAAAGTTTTTTTCTTATTCTGTTCTTCCTCATGGCAATGCAAAGCAACAAGAAGCATGAATGCAGAAACCATGTTAGTGCATTCATATCCCAAATTCAAAAGTACTAAAAAAGTAGAAAGGGGAGAAATTATATTGTGGCTTCAGAAATAATACTAGATGATATTACAAAGGGGTAGGTATGTGTCTGTAAGTCCAGTTGGATTTTAGAAAATAAGAAAGATCAGCTTACTGCCTTGCAGTTTCTGTGATGTTATGATGAGCTTCATGGTTTTGAGGGTTTTCTTGGCTTTCTTATCGCCTCTCTTGAAAAAATTTGCCTTTATTCAAAATTGTTTGTCCTGTTAATTTTAACAGGACGCTTCTCATGATTAACATATCTGTCATAGCCATGCATCTTTGAGATTAAGGGTGAACTCATTCCTAACATTACACAATCTGCACTTCATTACATCTTTTAAATAATGGCAAACTGCTGCTTCGCTCATTGTCCCCTTAATTATCTTTAGGACATATGTAGCCTTCTAATAAAAAAAATTAAATATATTAAGTGCCTGTGAAGTCAATACCATTTGTATTTTACAAATACATGCAGTAGAATTAAAGTAGAGATAAACTAGGGACATAAGTGAAGTTTTAACATATCATGTTTTGCTATGGCCCTTGGTGGACCCTGAGGTAGAATAGGGTACTGGGAGGTAATTCTTGTACTTAAAAATCCTGTCAATTGCAATTCTATAGACTGGGCTCAGGTGTATGTGTGGAAACACACTTGGCTGCTGGCAGAAAGCAGCCGTGGGTCGCCCCTGCTACCACCATCTGTGGCATATGTGCTACTTGGCAGAGGGATTTCTCTGTATTTCCTAGGAGGCAGGCCCTATCCATCCCTTTGCTGTTGCCATGGCCACATTCCCTCTCTTAGCATCCTTGAGTGGAGAAGAATGCAATGGTGTTGCTTCCCCAGGAGATTGCCTATGTATGCACCTTCCTCTTCCTTGTGTTCAACATCAGCATGGCAGAATGATGGGTTTTGGTGATGCACCTGGTAAAACACAGCAAGATGTGTTTAACCACAGAAGACTTTAACCACAGAAGTGGGCAAACCAGAACCAGGTCTTCAGCTGCAGGCAGTTTGTGCTCCTCATTTCAGCACTGAATTTAGAAGTCTTCATAAATAAACAAATAAATAAAATAAAATCTGTATATATATTTATAAAGATACACTCTCTCTGAATACAGTTATTATGTAACATATTATACCTAGAGGATAGGTTCCAGTTTTCCTGGATTATCAAATTTAGGGTCAAATTTTGAGAAAAAAGAGTAGCACCTGTGATCTGGTTCAGGGATTATCTCTTCACATACTCATCACTTTATCTTACTTCACAGACTTTCCATAATATCATTCAATATTCCTATTTTTGTAAGAATAGCTTTCATTTCTCAGTAAACAAATCTCTTTTTGCTAGCTTGCTTTGGTGATAACATTTCACATTACAAGCAGCTGTTCTGTAAAGATTGAAATGAGGACTATGTGTTAATACCCCAAAGAAGCAACACCGGGCTGCAAAGTGCCCTTTCTTTGTCCAGGTGCCAGCACTGTGAAGAATCAATACAAAATGAACAATTAGGATGAAAAAGAAAACAAACATAACTCTGTCCCCATTGCTTCCTTCTCAATGTTAAAAACCTTGCTGTTAAACAGGCAGAGGGGAAAAGATGATGAAATGCTGGGAGATATGAAAAAATTAAGCCCTCGAAATTTAGGACTTTGTCTTCCTCTAA
Source organism: Monarcha castaneiventris obscurior (assembly GCA_026261815.1). Lineage (NCBI taxonomy): Eukaryota > Metazoa > Chordata > Aves > Passeriformes > Monarchidae > Monarcha > Monarcha castaneiventris. The sequence goes on from JAMPIT010000388.1 coordinate 8,434,012, forward strand.
AATGACAGAGAAGACCAAGGTCATTTAAAGTTAGTGAAACAGGAGCCATTCTGCTGTGTCCTTCAATTAAAGCAGAGGGGGCATAAAGATGATTTTCTCTGCTGCATCCTTTTCAGACTCTGACCCAGTAATGACAACCCAGTTTAGCATGATGACTTTGATAATCATTGTTCTCTCAGGTGTGCAGAGGTGGTGAGGAAAAAAACATCTTATAAATGCCTGCCACCATAATAAAGTGACAATATATTTGATTATTAAGGAATGGGATCTTTATTTCAGAGAAATTTTGAAAAAAATTTAAGCAGTCATGGGTAGAAATAGAAAATATTTAAAGGGAGAGGAGCTCCAGCCAATGAGCAAGATCACATTTCAAAGGATACGTGGCATGATCCTTTAATTGGGATTTTAGTGGTGCACGGGACTTCTGCTGTATTATTCTTTACAGTAAAGAGGCATCCAGCAAACTCAGGCACACATCCCACTTGCACGTATTGCGGGATATGGAGTTGAGTAAGCAGGGAACAATCCTTCCAGATGCAGAGCAATAATTCAGAAATAACAGCCTAAAGTAAACAGAAGAATTGAGTGTGAGGCTTTCACACCATTTCCTAGGCTGAGCATCTGTTCAGCAGCTGAGGTGGATATTTAGATTCAGAAGCAAATCTTACTATTTTTGCATAAGTACAAGCCCCTTCCTCTGATGAGAAAGGTTTTTCCAAACTGCTATGCTGCAGCGTGGAGAGCCACCTGGTGGGGGTTGGCAGCAGTGCCTTGCTGATTTCACCTAAAGAGCTCAAAATACTATCTTTGCCATATTCCTTTGGTCATTATTATTGGGATTTCTGTTTGCAAAATCTTCACAGCCTCCTAAGTTTTTCTGTTGTTTTTTTTTCTTTTTTGTGTATGCGCAATTGTAGTTGTTCTCTGCCAAACAGGATTCACCAAGAGGGCTTATTGTGAGCCATTTCATAGTTGGACAAAATATTTTAACAAAAACAAACAAAAAAAAAGTTAATTACTTCGAAGTACAAATTCACAATATCTTACAGATGTAAACCAGATTCACCAAATAATTTCATGTGGGAAAAAAGAGGTGGTTCATTCAGATGCATGCCTGAGCTAGACAAAGGGAATTAGTTTCTGTCTGCATGCTGTCTCAGGGCTTAGAGCACTGCAGAAGGCTGGAACGGACTTGATTCAGTCTATTAAAATCCCTCCCCTGTAAGACTGAAGGCTGGATGCGGGCTGAGGAGGAGGTGCCCATAATCAGATCATAAGATGTTCTAAACAAGGACTTCCTCACTCTTCCCCTTTGAGATTGTTTCATTATTTATTAAATTTCGACATAATTACACATCAAAAAAAAAAAAAGAAAAGAAAAAGAAAAGAAAAAGAAAAGAAAAAGAAAAGAGAGAGCTGTCTGAGACTGATTCTCCAGCCATGTGCTGGGGCTTTTGCTGGCTAGACAGTATGTTAATGCACTGGGGTGCACTACAGGGCTAGCAGGGGTTGGACCAGATGACCTTTAAAGGTCCCCCTCCAACCCAAACTAATCTGTGATTCTGTGAATGGACACACACCAATGTTCACACAAGTTACTATCAAGTAACTCAGAGAAAGTTCTTCAGCAGGTGAAATGCAAAGCAAACTGCCTGTCGTGGTACCAGGGTATGGCTCTTTCCAGGGAGGTAGGAACTGGGAATTCAGATCGTCTCAAGAAAAGGAGACATCTGAGCTTGGAGCTCCTACACTGTGAATCTCTGAATGGCTGAAAGAACCCATCTTTTCATTTTGGTTTGGCAAGTCCAGGCTTTCTTTAGCATTGTTCTATTAACAAGTAGAGAAAAAGATTTTTGTTTTTTCACAGTAGGAGAAAATGAGGGAAAAATCTATATAAGCCACATCAAATGTGGGTGTTTGATCCAAATCAACAATTTGATTCATCTAAAAAAAAGTCTCACAGCCTTAATTCCAAGTGTGGGATATTTTATTAAGTACTCATATTCCCGCTGTTATTTCAAAATACATTCAGAAAGTGCTCCACCTATCTTTTGCATCAGAGTTTAAAGAGAGTGTTGGAAATTCAGGCAGTGAATTTCCTGATTTCCAAGTGTTACAGGAAAACAGAAGCTTCTTTCAATATGTTGAGTATCCTTTAGCCCGAGAAATATCTGGGACATTTTATCTCACTGCAGGAAACAATGGCAAGTACGATTATTCTGTTTTCCATTGTTTTAAACTGTCACCTTTGTGTAATTAATTAAATATGCAACACAGAACTGTTATGAGAGGGTTAAGCATGCTAGACAGTGTAGCTCTTATCTTGGAAGAGAGGCTGGAAAACCACTTATCTATATCCTTCAGCAGGGCTTTCCACGTTTATGGCAGGGTCGGGGAGAGCTGTGTACCACAGCCCGCCCCCATCTCACCTGATCCCCTTCTTACAGCTCAGTTGCATTAAATTCAGTGTAGGTCTGCATAACAACCCCCACACCTGCAGCATCAGGTGGACCCCACACCCTCAGATCAATCACTCTGTGCACGTCTGGCTGCTCTGACATTGCTGTTCAGTCACCATAAAGGTCTAATGAACATTTTCTCTCTGCAGCTGTTTCTTCGCTGCTTTCGGGAGCAGGTGTGGGCTAAGTGAGTGCCCTGGCAGGGAGTGCACAGCCTCAGAGGCACAGGCAAAGCACCCAGCCTGTAGGACAAAAGTCAGTCCAGGCTTTTCAAAATTCTCTATTTTTAAGATATTGTTTCTTGCATATTTTTTGTCCCATTTTTCTTTCCCTCATTTTAAAAAATGCATTCTCATATTAGTGTACTTTATGTCAGAGGCATTTGTAATTTGAATGTCAGAGTAACAGAGTGGCTGTAGCTCCTCTGCTTAGTACATGAGCTGCTGCTTTTTCTAGAAGGTATTTCAACAACATATCTCATTATCTCAGAAAAAAAAATTACGGTGCATCCACCATGCCCTTACATCGTGCTTCAAATTATTATATAAACTTGTTGCTAACTATTTTCACTGTAAAGACAATGGAACAAAAGCAATTGTGTTTGCCAGCAAACACAAAGTCGAACATCAACTTTTAAATTCTTTGTCCCATATAAAGTACAAACGATGGCATATGCTTCAGAAAAAAAACCCTTATTTCTTTCTACTTTTCACCTGGTTTGTTGCATGCGGAAGCCTTTTGTTGCAGCTCTGTTTTACAGAATCAGCTACTTGCCATGAGCATTCAAGTAGAAGTGCTGATTTTACAAACATATACATCCACCTGTCAAAACCATAATTCACATTAAATGGAGATTGTAAAATTAATGTTCTTTCATGAACTAGGTTGCATGTGATCTTAGATCTCATGAAACAAGAAACTAGGACAGAGCCAGTTTGTGGTCCTAAAATTGCTGCTGTTAATGTCTAAAATGTATATGATTAAAATGATGTAAAATTTATGGGATTTCAATTGTTCGTATGGGCCATTCACTTAAGACTTGAACTCCATGATCCTTGTGGGTCCCTTCTAACTCAGAATAGTCTGTGATTCTGTCCTTTTACTCCATGCCCTTGTCAAACTTTTTGCAAATAATTCAAATTATATTTGAAAATTTCTATTTCAATTTATCTCAGATGATTCAAAATAATTACAATTTTATTTGGAATACCATTTCCTTGAGTTCCTGTACTATTCCAGGAGTCAAAGCAAAGCACTAACACATCCTGAATCTCTGTGAGCTCATTACTGAAGCAAGTTCAGGATAGGGCCACCAACATGATAGGGGGTGGAGCACTTCACCTGAGGAGAGAGGTTGAGGGAATGGGTCTTGTTCAGTCTTGGGAAGAGGAAGCTTCAGGTTGGCTTAACATCAGCCTTCCAACACCTATGAGGACATTGCTGAGAAGGTGAGATGAGCTTCCTCTCAGAAGTGAGTGCAGCAGGATGAGAAACAATGGGCACAAACAGAAAAGATGGGCTTGGCCTAGACACAATGAGAATCTTTTTTCGCAGGGAGCACAATCCTGTATGAAACCAGGTTGCCCAGAAAGGTTGTGCAGTCTCTGTCCACTGTGAGTCTGGACTGGATGAGTACCTGAGTCTGACTCCACAGCTGACCCTGCTTTGAGCAGGGTGTTAAACTACGGACAGGTCCCTGACGCGTCTTAGAATTTTCCTGTGAACCTATAATACATTGTTTCAAAGGAAAATTGTCTATTAGTATGTTAGAAACATACTTAAATGCAATACTGACACAGTAGGAGTTACATGAGGAAACCTCTAAGGTTTAGCCATCTCAAGAGACCTCCAACAATGTCATGCTAAACTGGATTTGTTCTGATAAAGGAGCTTTGCTGTGATTACACATAATGATCCCTAAAGCCACAGGAGAATAGTATTTTCTCTCCTTGTCATAGGCATGGAAATGTCTACAGCAAGGTTGTCATTGGGAAGGAAAAATTAAAATAAGAAGTTCTGACAGGAGGAACTCATGAAGTGTATCACCCTCGTGTAACAGTGGTTATGCACTAGAAGGGATTGCTTCCACTTCTGCCATTCTTTTTAAAGAGTTTAGCCTAAAGAATCTAAATCTCTAAGGCTCTGTAGCCTTTTATGTAGTTATTTGAATTTTATTTAGATGTAAGATTCATGTTAAGTGGAGTTGTTTCTGCTTAGTCTGAAAGGGCTCTTCAAAGTAATTTGCTGTGGCTGTCACAGTTTTCTCTTCTTCCCCAGCCAGAAGGGTAAAATCCTACATGAGATGTGCTTTCAGATTTCATGTACTGTTGAGTTGCATATTTAAAATACAGATTATTTGTGGTGACTGCAAAACAAGCTCTAAACATAACTTCTCTTTTCTATATGTTTTAACTGCACAGTATAGGGAAGTTCTTCTCAGTGCTCCTGGAAGGTTGTTTCTTGTTCTTGATGTTGGGTTTTTTTGGATAAACGGAAACTTGCTTTAAGGTAGTAAATCTATGCTTTTGCCAGGGATAAATATAGTCCTGGATTTAATTCATTAATTCAGCACCTATGAACAAAAACAATTACAATCCAAACTGAAATATTTAAAGAAATCTAACACTACCATAGGCTTCAGCAAATCATCGAATGATACATTTCTGCAAAGATGACTGGTTTTTTCAGGCATATAAGAAATAATTGGCTGACAACCTGGGTATATGAGTCTTTTCAGGAATAATTGCTTCAAAAATGAACAGCCACAAAGTGTGAGTCACTACATCCAGTTGTGGAAAACAGAAACTAAATATATTCGACATGCTCTAATAGTCATATATGAAGAAGTAGAGACTTTCAAGCACTTTTGTAGGACCAACCTCTCACTTTCAAGTTTGAAGCATAAAGAGAAATGTAATTCTAATAAATAAAATTCCTAGTAGTCAATGAGGATACCTTTGGAGTTTCACTTTTCAAGCACAGCAGAAGCTGAAATAGGCTGCCTTCAAATAGCTTTTAGGTGTTTGGAAAGAATACGAGATTACCATTCCTTTCAGACATCACAAGACCAGCAAAACATTTCTGTCCTTTATATTTTCTTTAAAGCTTTAAAGAATATACTGAAATACTCTGTTGTCAGAAATACCAGAGTAAAAGTATGAAGAGCAGCAGAAAAATTTGAAAGCATGCAGGTTTGAGCAATTGCACACATTTTCCAAAGGTTTTCCTATACATTCTATCTCTCTTATCAAAAGATACTAAATCAAAAGTATATCACAATAATAGAGCTTATATGTACTACATAAACCAGTGATCCAGGCAATCATTACTCTATTTAAAAAAATGCATTGTGGTATTGTTACCTTACACTTTGATACTGAAAGTCAGAGGATGGTAGTTTTGTTCTGTTATTTTGGTTCAAAAAGCAGATAACAGATCATAAAGTGTTGCCTTCATAGATCTGTTGGTTGGAAATATATAAATATATGTATATTTATCTTTGATCTAACAATGAAATGTCTTTAAATCAGTATGAAGATCATAGTTACTTAACTAGTTTAAAAGTTGCCATGAACACTTACATAGCGAAACTTACAGCTGGCCCTAACTTCAGTTATATTTAAATTGTGAGACAACTTAAAAGGAGTGAGGAAAGGACAGCAAAGAGAAGCAAAATATAAGAGTTTCCATTTTTAAGAGCAATTTTATAGCTGGTAAGACTGGTAGATGTTGGTGGCACACAGTGATGAAAGTGGAAAATATAAGGAGGCAAGATCAGAGAGATGAAAGAGAAATTTCAGATAGTAGGAGGACAACAAAAATCATAAAGGAGTTTAGTTCAGATGCTTTCTAAAAACTCAGAAAATACATAGGAGCTAATATGATAGTAGTATATAAAATAATTAATGTTGAAAAAGGCCAAACAGTGTATTTATTCTTTCTAATGTGACATTAGCAAACTGTCAGCCAAAATCTTAATTTTATCAACACGTTTAATAGATGAAAGGGTATTCTTTGCAGACTATGCATAAATAAGCTGTTGAAATAACTTGTGCAGGAACTGAAGAAGAAAATACTGCAACTTTATACAAGTAATAAAGATTTTACCACTCCTTCAGAGAAAATTCCAGTAGCTTGGGAGGAAGATTTTATTTTCTTTTTCCTGGAAGTATGGTTAGCTAGAAAGTTTGGACATTTTGCAAAGCACCTCTGGAACTAAGGTTCCAGCTACCTGTGCTATTGGTCTTAACTATAGTGACAGTTCCTTTGTCTTTTCTGTGGTGCAGTGCAGATGTATTAGTTACCCTAAAAAAATAAAAACCCACTGAAACAAATTATGGTTTTAAGTGTAAATTCACACTTGTCTGTGAAATATAGGTTGTACTTCTATATAGCAACAGCAGTAATGAAGACCTGACTTTTTCTGTAATGTTCTATTGAAAACCCACTTAAATTAAATTAATTTTTCTTTACTAGCACTAATAAAATAATTCTTTATGTAAAATAAGAAAAGTTTATGCTGTTTGTATGTTGCTGTGATACTTCTGGGTGGATCATTCCTTTTCCCACCCCATTTCTCAGAAGCACTTTAGGTATCAAAGTGTAAGGGTGAAGCTTCATTTCCTACCAAGGTTGTCCTTGATATTAATTCAAGAATTGTCTTTATACCATGGAAAAATGTTTTGCACCAAGGAACGCGTGAGATGGATGCTCAGTACAAAATGCAATCAAAGCTATTGATAACCAGGGTAGGAGACTGGCACAGTGATCTGAGAACTTACTCAGGATTCCAATTAAGTCCACTCGAGTGTACTGATTGCCATTACAACTTTGGATAGTCCATTTAATCTTTCACAGTTCCCCACCACTAAAATGCCAAAATCATTCTTTTCTTCAAGGTACACTGGAAGTATTTGCTGTTGGGATTGGAGTGGGAAAATTTCAATTAAAAACCCTGTTTTAGGGTATCACTTCTTCACTCTACAGGAGGGTTAAAAATACAATTCTTTATTACCTCATAATAAGATAAGTAGTAGCATTTCTTTGTGATAATACTTGTCATTCTTACAAAATTCCTATGAAAAATACATGGTTTTTCTTCTCTTTTTTTTTGCCAGCCAACTGAATGGTGACACAGATAATTGAGCAGTTTCATATACTACCAATTGCACCTTACCTCTAATGAAGTGTTGTCCATGTATGAGAAAGATAAAATATTAAGGACTTAAAGTCAGGATTAGCTGTAGAAGCTGTCTTCATCCTCAGGAAACGAATTAAAAGCACTGTTGATTAAACGGATGATTTCCAATAGTCAGTGTAGATAGTCCATGTACATCTTCTTGTCACCATCTTTTCTCAAAGTGGCTGGTGTGACAGCATTGCTCCCATTCAGGAGAAATTAGGTGTTTACTGTGTGCAAGGAAGCACTGGAGATAATTTTATTTTAAAAGTATGAAGAGATCTGTTGATGGCAGTTTAGGGTGTTAATGACCCCGATGCCTCTTTGTTTTATTACCTTCTTGGTTATTTGAGTCATGCAGGGATTTTTCAAGAAATGTTTAATTTACCTCAACTCCTACCACATTTAGAACTTGTTTTGTTCCTTAAAGCCAATGAAACTGCTGGCAGGATGGATTTCTGTGCAACATGCAATGAAGTGTTAGGCCAAAAATAGAAAAGGATTAGAGACACTTAATGGCCAGTGATTTCCATATTCCAGTACACAATCTCAAAATTTCTCAACCTCCTTCCTAATCTTTATATCCATTTTTTCACTGCTGCTCAGCCACACAGAGAACTGAGTCCGTTTTCAAGTACTTGCACCAGTTAATGGAATTCCTGACCCCAAATTAGATTTTGAGGTGCCTCATTTCAGCATCTCCTCTCCTCCAGCTGACAGTTGCACATCAAGGGACGTGAGGAGGTGGCAGTTTCTCTCATTTCCTCTCTTCCCAATTTGAGTACAAGGTTTCAAACTCTACTGTGCTTCAGCAAGTTAGTGTGCAAAAGTGGAAGATGCTGGTTCAGATTTGATGAGGTGGGAGAGAGTTTAGAGCATATCTCTACTCCATCCTGATCGACAGCAGTTGGGATGGGGGGAGGGAAGAGGAAAAGGATGCCTCCCTGCCCTTCCCACAAGCTGTTTTACACAGGGGTAGGTGCTGCCAAAGCAGCTTTGGAATATCAAGCCGCACGTGTCAGTCAGTTGGGGAGCATTTTGTGGTAAGGCTCATCATAAGACAAGCTGCAGGTGAACAGATGCCCTGAGGTGCCATGCATGCACCTCACTGCCAAAATGGAAGTGCCTGCTAGAAATGTTTGCAGAGGAAACTGAGGTGTCACGGGGTTACGTTGCCTACAGAGTGGCCTGACAGAGGTACTGGTGATACCAAAATGATGGATGTGTATCCCTGAAACTCAACACTCCTGCCCTCTTTGTAAATACATCCTTGACCATCTCTGACAGTTCTCTCCTTCTTATTTGGTCTGTTTTGTTGTCTTAGGCCTTAGTGAGAAAGGTCTCATGAAGTGTCCTCCATCTAACGCTTGGAAGAATTGCCTATTTATTCCTGTGTTTTCTCTCTTCTTCTAATGGCTGTGTTTGAGATGGGTTGGAATTTTCAAGATAGATGTAAATAGGAATCGCTTTGCATCCTTATCTGTTCTCCTTCAAGGAAACTGGTTATAATTACTGTTTAAGGTTCAACTGTAGTTTGCTATGACAAACTTCTGCGTCTCGATTTAGTACTCAGAACTGAGATGCAAATAAACAGGAACTGAAATAATTAAATCAATTACTAACTTTGACTGTTTTCTTGTTAATCTGTGTAGGCTTTGCATTTTCAGAATAATAATGTCCAAATTCATCTTAGCTGAAGTAATTTTTTGGTTGAGATTCATTCCTTCCTCTCAGTACTCAGAACTAGGTCTTGCTTGAGGCAGTCATTTAATTTGTAAAGAAATTTCTTCTCTAAACTTTGTCCCAATGTGACTTTTGACCAGTTTATGTGTGGATAGCTGAAACAATACCTTACCAACAATTTATTAACTTCAGCTGCCATTTCTCTCCTTCAGTATTATGTGTTCAATACTTTTTATGATTTAGAGGCCATCATAATAACCTGCCAAGTATGTCTTTCAAATGGGGTGAATACACATTAGTTTCGAAGTTAAACATAATAGCTTCTGTTTGGCTTGGGGAGCTCTGGATAAAGCAGGCAATTATTACCAGGTTTCTGTAGCTTTACTGTTCCAGCATTCTCTCAGACATCTATTTCCCTTTCCCACTCACCATGAGTAGAGCATTGCCTGTTGCTCAGCCCCCCATGGGCTGAGCTGCCCTGGGCTGCACGGGTGATGTGGCAACATCTCTGGTCCTTCCCTGGTTTTCTCATCCTCCTAAAAACCCAGCTGCTTCATTTTTACCTCTGCCACCAGAAATGAAGGAAATTGTAAATAAGGAATGTGTCCCCAAATGCCAGGGCTGCATGGAATTAAACTAATTAGCTACATGGAAAATGTTCAGAACTAAGGAGGGGAACTCCTTGGAACAGAAGAAGATGGATGGTTGCAAGGGAAGCAGAAGAAAAGGATCTGGGGATGGCAGACAGGGTGGTTGTGTGTTGACAGTATCTGTTGCATGGTGGTGCATTGTTCAGGGAAAGGCAGCAAAGCTAAAGCACTGCAGGACATGGGAATGCAGGGTCAGGACTCCAAAATTATTTAAATTCTCAATCTCCTAGATGTCTCATAGGCACCTACGTGCAAATTCATCCAAGCTCAGTCTAGCTGCCACTTCTCGTTTCCTGAAATCCTTGCTCTTAACTTTTCAGATGCCCAAGTGCAGTGTTGAGGGTAGAACTGCCTAAACTTTGTTTGCTGTGGAGCATCTTCCAGCTCTGCCAGGGTTCACAGACTGAGCACTACTCAGTTGATATTCTTTTTGCAGTCTTGTCTGTATTACAGGATGCAAACCACATATCAGACCAGTAAGCAGTCTCCTTACTCTACAGGAAATACAGGATGCACATTTACAAATCTTTTTGCTGGCTTTGATAACATTTCTTGGAGAAATACCTTGGTCTTTCTGTTTGCATGATCAGGAGCTGAGACTACCATGTCTTTAATGAAGTGCTCTGTTTTTACAAATCCCTGCCTGACATTGTTCCTCCTCACTAACCTGTTTTTACAAAAAAATAAACAGCAAATCTTTAGGTTGTAAGATTTAATATCCTAGGTTCTTGTGAGCCATTCACAGTCTGTCCTCCCAAGGACACTATGACTTACAAAAGATTGGGCATGGGAAGCAGAGGAAATGGCTTCAATTTTGAATCTGATAGTGAAATTTCCATCAACAAAGTGACTATCTTTTCAGTGCTACGGGTACACATTCACTGTACATCTAACAACAGCTTAATTGTAATGCTAGGCTTTATTTTTGAAGATTAATTTTTTAATTGGAGATCAAATCGTCAGTGACTGACTGACAGCAGTTCTCATTAATGGAATAAATTTATATCTAGCACCTCCACTCAAGCCACTGGAGTTGTACTCGGGCCACTGAGAATGCTATCATCTTTAGAACAGTATTAAACTTATTAGGATAATTGCTTGATCTTATAAGTGAATTCAACAAGCTAAAATCACCCTTCATCTAAAGCAGATAATTGCATTAGGGTTAAATTAATTGATTTATTTGATGGTTATGTGCTGGAGCCTGACAGGATCCTGAGAGTGTCTCTCTTTACTCCCTTTCTTGCTTCCTAGCATGAAAGTGATGGAACTGGAAGAAATGTGCAAGTTGCAAATTCAAGTGTATCACCACCTACTTTTAGGTTATTTGTTGCTGTTTACATAGCAGCTCAGGTGTGTGTGACACATCAGGCAAGTAAAGCATCAGGTTACTGCCTGACAGCATGGGAAGCCTGATTGTTCACCACTTGGCTTAGGCATTCCTGCTTGCACAAAATGCAGGTGATGTGTGTGTAACCTGATGGCAAATTTGAATGCTTCGTTCGCCTCCCTTCCATTAGATTTTTGCTTTATGCTGACTGCTCAGGGAGGCATACCAGTGTAACAGATGTGTGCTGTACCAGCTGTGGTCCTGGAACAGGAATCAGATGTGATGGAAGTTTGCTATTGTGACAGCAAAGGGGCAGGAAGAATAGCCTGCAGTTCTGGAATCCTTTTCAGAAGTGGCATGTAGAAAGGCAAAATGCAGATGAAAAATGAGTGAAAATTTGTAAGGAAGATCTTCTTTCCCATACCTCCCCTGTTTTCCTTTATTTGTATATGTATTTCCTCTTTTATCTGTGTTGGTTTTTAATTCCTACTTGAATCTCAGATGTTTTTAAAAACGGTTTAAGGTCACCCATATAGAAGTATGGGTCATCAATTCATTACTGCTATGTGCATCATACATCACATCAAGTGCCTTTAATTTTGTTCCAGACTTTGCCATACAGACAGTAATATGTATGTTTGATTTATCTATCATCATGTTGATATGTTGATATCATCACTGGTTGAACATCAGGCCTCTGGAAAGCATGTTCATCCTTTAGAGTCTCCTGACAGGAGAGCACTGGTGTAAAAGACCTGGAGGGAGAGAGAGAGAGAGAGAGAAAGAAAGAAAAAGGAAGAGAGGCACTTTTGATCTATTCCTTGGAATATGGACTTCATTAAACAGCTGCATCTATCAGTCAAAAACACTGATTCTGAGCAGTCAGGCTTCATTAGCTCCATTTAATGGAGGACTAATTGTTTAAACACAGAGCAAGATGAAAGAGGTCATAAAAGTTAATGTGTTTGTTAAAACTTTTGCTTCTAGTAGATGATAGGGTAATTTTCATTGAAAATTAAATTGTAGAAAGTTATATATGAATGTGGCTAAATACAGCCTGGGAAATTTTTCTGAAAAGAATATATTCTGTATCTTGGGATTAAAGTAAAACATCCTGAAATGTAGGAGTTGCTATGGAAATGCTTAAATTAAATGTAAAGCATGCATAAATTTTCAATATACCCATCACTTTGGGAATTGAGGACATATGTTAGGGGGAAAGACATATACATGAAGACTAAGCAGAAGATAAAACATGGGATTTTTTTTTTCTGTGGATCTGTGTTTGGAATATTCCACTAGCATAGCTATACTTCATTTTGAGTGCAAACCAAAATCCACACTGAAATACCAAAGTATTCCTATGCAAACTTTAGGACAAGACAGAAATGTGGGCCTAAGGTAATTGTGCCACCAGTGCCCTGTCTTCTCTTGCAGCACTACAGCTTGGCCAGCTTTGGGCAAACAAGCTGAATATCCTGTGCTTTCTAGGAAGGTGCAGGGTACCACCACAGTTAATCACAGCCTGTGGTTGATCCCAGCTGGCCCTGTGTGAAGCAGAGAGGACAAGATGACTTCCAGTTGTGCCTTTTGACCTCAGCTATTCCATGGTTTCCTGAAGTTGGAATTATCTGAATAGCCTGATATCTTGTTGTCCTTCCAGCCATCTGTCCACTGAGGTACAGATGTTCTTCAGAAGATGTAGTTACAAAGTGAAAAAGACAGAAAATCACACTGGGTGAATTCCACCCCTTTACCCCCATTCTCCATGCACCGTGAATTTGACACAGACTAAGGATTTGAAAGTATCCAGTTTGCATTGTACTCCAGAAATTGCCAGTTAACTAACAAGACACTCTTTTGGCCATTAGAAGAAATACTTGGGAGAAAAGAAATGCTTAGCTTTTTGCTAAGTGCTCCGACTGTTGGTTCTGCGAGCTCTGTGTGCAAAGCAGGGGACAGCACACTGTGTCTTCTCTCCTGATCACCTTCTGGAATTCCTGGACTTGCTGCACATGCCCAGGAGTACCTGTACATGCCATAGGATACCAAGGGACGGGTTGGATGCAATGCCAAGAGTGACTGGTGTTCTGTACCACGGTAAATGGGAGCCACCCTCACAGATCAGCCTTACCATCCTTGATAGTTTGCTGACACTGTTTGACACAAGTTAAAAAACACAGATCTAGAGTGAGGGTATAGCTAGAAAAACCCTCCAGGTTTCTGTCTGTGGTGATGCTGACATAGTGAATGTCTAATCAGCCTGAAGACTGCAATTTGCAGAAACATCCTGAATCTCTCTTCATGCTTGAAAGGCAGCTTCTGCAAGGTGGTTCAGTTTTCTGTTTTGATCTTCTTGTTAAATTATAGTTCAGCATTCTAGTGCAAATTAAAGGGGAAACTCTGAATCTTCAAATTGCAGCTTCTTAAAAGTCAATTTCCTCTTTAAAAAGAGAGATATCCATATCAGAGATATGTCATATAAAACTATACACATACAAACACACATGCACCTTTAATAATCAAGTTATTCAGTTTAATCTAAGTCTTGACTTAGGATATAAAAGTCTTCACTCCTCTAGGAACTTTGTGTCTGTCTGTTTGCATCAGCATATTGATTTGGGAATGTGCACTTCTGGTTTAGTTTCTTTTTTTCAGTGGAACTACATCAGAAGTGCTCCAAAAGTGTGCCCAGTGTGCTCCATCCACTGGTGGGTAACAAGGCAGCAAGGCTTTGTCTGAATAAGTGTGCCCAGCCCAGGCAGTGCTGCAGGTGGTGACTCAGCTACAGTTGCAGGAATCCTGTTAGGTTTGAGAAATGTGAAAAATCAGAGGCATAATCTTGACTGCACTAAAATGAAAAGTAAGGTTCCCATTCACTTCAGGGAAGGCATGCTATTGCTAGAGTAGGTGCTCTTCCCACCCCAGCAGCTGCCTGGCAGGAACAAACAACTATAGCAATCAATTTTTAGATATGGCTGCTGGATCCAAAACAATAATATACTCTGAATTGCACTCCTCTGCAGAGCTAGAAAAATACACCCTTTTGCACCCTTTAGCAAAGACACATTAACCCTGCTGGACAGACACTTTAATGGATAGCTTTAATAACATCATATCATGTTTGTTTGCCACTGTCCATGCACACAAAATAAACTCCTCTGCTAACATGGCCTGCACCTGCCTGTCTTTTACAGCCATTTTAAACAATATTTTGTATAGATGTGAGTGGCATGATGATGGTAAAAAAAAAGGGAAGTATATTCAGTCATGTCCTTCATCTGTGTATTTATCATTCCTAGTTTTGTTTATTCATTTAAATACTGCTGGAAAGTGAAGGGTGGAAGATAGCCATTCACATGTGCAGATAAGCCTAGGAGGCTAGGTGATGCCAGTAAAGATATTCTTATGTCCATATAGGTGGGTGTTTGATGAGGAAATTTCAGGTATATATTTATATTATTTGTCCGCTAAGTAAAATATTTGGGAAAAAAAACTCTGAAGCAACAAATGGTACCTGGTGGATTTGATTTCAATCTCTAAGCAATATGCTGTGTCTTTGTAACCTGCGGCATAGGCAAATGATTTTAACCATGGAGTTAAACATTACTGGATTCATTAGAGACTATTTTGGCAAACATAGAGCCTATTAAAGAGAGAACAAGAAATCATACTTGTGAAAATATGTTGGGAATAGAAATTGAACTCTAACATCTGCATTATGATAGTATACTATTTAATTTAAAAGAACATATTTGCACAGCTAATATAGATCAGACAGTATTGGAGGAAGCTTCTTATTGCTTGTCACAAGAGATGTTGGTCCTCAGGGTTTGATTTGATTCACACATGAGCAATGCATATCTCAATGTTTAGATTCATGATCCTGTGATTCAATCCAAATTGCATATTGTGACTACTATATTTGATACAATACTTGAAAGCAGTGTGTTTAAAAATACTACATTGAAAACTGAAACCTTTTATTTAGTCATAATTAGCAGATATAGTAATCGAGATACCACAGACTTTATGTCTTCAGGGGGAAAAAGATATTTAACGAACAGTAAGAAGTTAATATACCTCCATAACAAGTTAAATGCATAGGGCCATATTGGGACAATTTGCTCAAACTATATGCCATTACTAAGGTACTATTTAACATGCAAATTGTGTAATGGGGACTCTTTCCTTTTGAAACACGAGATTCAGTTTGTCAGGTACTTTTTGTTTACTTAATTATTCCACAAGTTGTCCAAATTACTTCAGAAAGGAATTATTTGTGGAAGATGGTCCTATTTAATTGAGGAAGGCTGTTGAACACTGTCTGTATAGAATGGGTTCATGTAACTTTTAGCTGTGGTTAAAAGTCCCAGTAAAAACTGTAATATTCTGAAATTTAATGTAAGAATTTGTTTGGATTATTCCCTGAAAATAATATTATGAGTACACTTTTGATGGTACTTTCAGAATTTTTCATGAACAACAAATATTTTAATACCTAAATTGTATGCAAGTAAACCATGCTACTTATTCACTATATGTTATATATAAATCCCGATGTTTTAACAGGTAAGCTAAATCATGGTCTACTCAAATTTTTACATTTTTTCATCCCATGAAACATATCCTAGCACTGCTCAGTGGTGGATATACTTGTCTATTCATAAACAAGTGTATGAAAAACTGTCATATGTCTTTTGCTGTCCATTTGTCCCTGGATGGTAATATTGGATGGGTATTTTTCAAATTAAGACTTTGTTAAGTCAAGCTCAAAAGACTACATTTGTATTTTGCTTCCATAGGCGTTCCTGTTTCTATAATAACAATAATATAATTTCTGATTCATATAGAGGTAGATTCCATAGCCTTCAAACACCTTCTAAGAAAGCAGTTTTCAATTTCCAACAAATAATTGTTAGTGTTTAATTTGTTGTATTGAATGCCTGATGTATTCATAAAGTAATGCCAAGGTGACTGTGGGAACATCAGGCCTTGTTGCCATGGAAATAAACACTTACTTACACAGACACATTTCAAAAAGAAAAAATAACTTTTGTAAGAGTACATTAAGAGATACTTCTAAAATTAATATTGATCAGATTGCAGAAAGAATTCTTTGCTATTTTTCATTTATATGTGTTAACTGGGGGACCATGTATGGGATTGATGATGTGTCAGTTCTTACCCCACTTGGTGGTGACAGAAGGAAATGCTGTCTAGGGGGAGCATGTGAACCTGCCCACTTTCTGCATTAGCCCTCTCTCCCCTTTCTTCTTAGTTTGGCAGCCAAAAGTGGTCACCTCCACTTCACATTCTTCCACACAGTCTTCTTGAGCCAAAATGGTCTGATGTTTCAGTCTTCTTGAGTTTTCTGTATTTCCCTCATTCCATCAGGTCTGAGAATTCCTCCCAAGGTTTATTTCTATCCTTGATGTATTTGTGAGATTCTTACTTGATTTTCTGAGTAATTTACCAAAACTCCACTGTGCTATATAGAAACTCATGTGATCAAGAACTGTCACTGCTGACAGTTTTTCAAGCCTCAGATGAATTGTGAATACCACCTCAAGCTTCAATTTTTCAATGGCAATGAAAGTGTACTCCAGCAGAGGAGTAAGACCTCTCACCGAGTTGGATCACTTGGCTCTTACCATAGGCGCTCCAGAGATCCTCAGTGTGGATTTACTTTGGGGAGGACCAACTAAGAGCTCTGTGGCGGAACATTCTGCATTTTCCTTAGCTCCTCAAAGCACATCAGCAAAACTGAGATTTCCTGGGGCCATACCAGTGGTGCTTACCCAGCTGTTTCAGCTGGTTCTGCTCCAAGGAGCCCTCCAGCAGCCCAGTGCAAAGTGCCAGAAGGTCACACCTCCTGCCTCTCCTAAAGTCTTGTCACGCTGCAACCTTAAAGAGGAGATGGTGACAGCATAATAATTGCTCAGATAGCTCAGACAGAAGAGGTTTGTTCTGAAATGCATGACAGGCTGGTTAGTGGCTGTAGGTGAATACTGCAAAGGAGGTGAATGCCAAGTCAGACAAACCAGGCTGACACCAGACATCACTGTTCAGAAATGTGCTGCTTTTCCTGCCCTTGTGCTGATAATGCCTGTCTCCCTGTGCTTATCTTGTCCTCTGCTGGTCTCTCAGTCAGCTGTGAAAAGTGGTATCAAGAACAAAGGCATCAACCCCTTACTGTTTCTCTTCCGTGCCTTGATCTCAGAAATGAAAATTTGGGTGCAAGTGTAAGCTGTCAGGGGCTATGCTGAGAAGGAGTTTCTGACGGCTTTCATGTCAGCTCTGGAAGTGCTCTAGAAGAATTACACATGCTCACCTGTCAAAATAAAACTATGCAATAGACATCCCTAAAAAAATAACAGGAGGAATGATAAAATTGCTAACTACACCCTACTAAAAAGTGATGGATAGATTTAGAGGAAGCACTTTATCACAGAAATAACAACCTCAATGAATTCTTCAAGTCCAGTAAAGATTACAGGCTTTGCTTCCAATCCTGGAGCAATCCAGTTTCCTGAAACATGCTGACACCTGACACAGATACACCTGTACTGGGAAGATGCTTGTAGGTAAGATCATCTCTATCTGCCAGGACTACTTCAAGTTCACATGACAAGAGAAAAAATGTACAGCTATGGATATACACTGTATATTTAGCTATGGAAAAAAATATTAAAACACATCAGATCAATGCTTCCTATGATTCTCTGGTTTGAAAAATAAACATTTTGTCGTGTCCAGATCTTCTAATACAATAATTCACTAAAACATAAGCTTAAAAACAAGCAAATGTACTACTATTATCAAGAATATGTTGGAATTGCAAGGCAGAGTAGGTTCAGAGTTATCTGCTTGTGCTACATATATATATTTATCATATATATGCTTCAAAAGCAGACAAAAAAACCCTATATGATTTAGAGTTTAACAATGTAAAAAAAAATCTATGGAAATATAAAACAGATTTTATGGTTGCTAGGTTTTGTTTCACAATAGCTTGCTTTTTCAACTGAAAATTCTTCTGTTGTGTACCAGAGAAAGGACCTGCAACATTTAAAGTGTGTGGCAGACTAGTGTTAAATGAAATCTGGTCTGACAGATGCTGAAAGAAAATAAATTATTTAAGAAAAATGTTGCATAAAAGTTTTACTGAACTGAGAGAAAGAAAAAATTCCCATGACTACCTGCTTTGCTCTATATAACGTCAATAGAAGTGGCAACACCAAAAAAGCTATTTGTAGAAGAAAGATGTAATGGAAAAATCAAAACTCCCTGTAACTGCTATTCTTTTTGTGTTTTGGGGGCATGTAGCTTTCAAGGTAGCTTAGTGCAACTACTATGGGTTCTCACTCATGTCAAATATTCCTATTAAATCAAGAGAAGCATTTGGTAAATAAGATTTCAAGATTATCTTTTTTTCTTTTCTATGGCTTTTAAAGTATCTTTACACTTCTGTCATCATTTAGAACAGAGAAAAGAAAAATGGAGAGATTTTGTGGCATCTTTGGTTGCATGTGTATGCTTTGGTCTCACCTGGCTTTGGGTGTTAGGGTGGTATTAATCCTGGATATGCCTGCAGGGCAGCTATGACCAGCTGAGCACACTCCATTCCACTCTTCAGATCTCAGGAAATGTACTGGTCCAGTGGCCCAGTGAAGACCAGTAAGGCATGTTAAAGAAAGATAAAACATGCCCACAGTGAAAAACACTATGAGCTCAAGATGAAGCTTGTCAAGGACTACATCAAGAGTTTACTGGGTCAAAATCTGTAAATACCAACCTAGGAACAAAATTTTGTTATGTAGCCTTTCAATTCAGTAGACAAAACATAGTAAGAACTAAAGGAACCTGAGAATTCATTTTAGACATCAGAACCAAAATTAGGGCTATTTTTTCTGCAGTCAATACAATTGGCTCAGCAAGAGCTATAAAGATTTATTTTCACAGGATGTTTTTTTCTAAAAGAGATGTTTTATTTCAAACTGGAGTTAATGCAATGAAAATCTATATTCTGTGTTTTACTGGAGATGAGGCAGTATCAAGACAGTCTCATTTAACTGTACTGTCAATATAACTATGAAGGCCTCATTTCTGAGTCTTTCTTTAAAGCAGGACAGACATTGATTTAAGACTCCAAGTGTAATTTTAGTTTGTTTAGGCCTACATTTTTCACGGCTGAAGCAGGACTCTACCGAAGATGAATGCATACTTTGTACACCTTTAATCACCCGCCCTCACCCTTGGTCTGTAAGCTTTGCTGGCATCATTAAGTCAGTAAAAGTTGCAAAGATGTGTGGTTCATTCATTGGTGTCACTGGTCTAATACAGGATTGGTAATACTGGCAAGTGTGAATATTCAGAAGTAATCCATCAAGACCACAGATTTAAATCTTATTGCTGATGCTATTCCTTAAATTAAGCATTGAGATATTTTTCTCAGAAAACATTGAGTAGCTATAAGATTAATATATTTGTAATAAAAAAGGTGGTCTCAGTCAGTTTCCCCACGCAGAATTATTTTGGTAGAAAAGTGCTAAAATATTCTTGTTGACCTTTATTAACTAAAGAACATCTCTTTTGAATTCAACATGACCTTTCTTTTCAAAATGGAGTTAGGTTATATCAAAGAAGGTTATCAAGTCTAAAAGGTCAAAATGAAATAAAATCTTTTGAAGTAATCAAAATATTTCTGTTGACCTGAACTTTATTGATTTATTCATCCACTCGTTTTTTGCATGAAAATTGTATGTAAAAATGTTTATATCTGAGACATTACTAGTGCTGCAAGGTGGGAGAAAAACATCAAAATCTTCAAATTTTTTATGAAAGACAAATGTTTTCACGTACTCCTGTATCTTGAAATGCATCTTACATTTGACTGTCAACAAGAAACTGGGAGTTGATTAAAGAGAAAGCAGCTTTTGTGCTGGGGAAATTGAATTACTTAATTTTAGAAGGACTTAGGGAGGAGAAGTAGGTGTTTCTGCTTCAATTATAATGATGAAATTATGGAATATACTTATTATGCTGGTCTTGCCATTAGAAATTAAAGATTTTGCTCAAAATTTTTGAAAACAAAGGAAAGACCTCCCCTTACTACAGCAATCCCTCAATTATGTCTTAGTGCAGTCATAAAAATAGCAGCAAAATCCTCTGATAGGTTGATGGACCATCACCTTACCATTTTGGAGAATATAAAAAGACAAGTAAGGAAATTAAAATGGTCCCTAATGTTGAAAAATAATCTTCTTTTTATTTGCCATGGCCCAGAAACTCTTCATTTGTCAAAGCCTGCATAGGGTGGCAGTGGTCTCTGCTGATATTTGCCTCTGAAAATGTCATTAAACCCTACTTTATGCTTCCCTCTTCTCCCACACATGATATATATGTTTTTAAATCCTCTTAGGGAATGGATTTTTCACTTTCTAAATAAGTCAGCGTCCATTTGTTTTTGTTGTCACTGCAATGCAAATAAGCATAGTGATAAATATTTTCAGAATCCATAAATCAAGGGAATTATAGCACTAAATAGAAAATATAAGACAGTTGTAGAGGTGATTGTTGTCCTCCTTGACCCAAATAGCTGGGCAAAATTGAGGACCTGATTTTTCTTATAGGAAGAAGCAACTGATGATAGATTCTGTTAGTTGTGGGATGCAATTCTGGCTTTTTTACAGGAAAAGTGTTAAATCCAGTTTTTCTGAGTGCCACATAATGGGCAGTAAGTCATATCCGTGCTTACAACTCAAAGCCTACCCACTAAGAAATTAATTACAAAAAGAACCTCTACCTTGCTTCCAGCTGGGGCCACCCAAACAGTTTGTCCCTGGCTGTCCTCTGTGGTTTCACTCTACTGTTCTCCTTTCTGCCTTTGCCTTCCTTCCCAAGAATGCTGTCTGTTTCCATTACCGTAAGCAAGGAGGCACTGAATTGCTCCAGCCACCAAAAGGAGTGCCTGGCATGGCCTTCAGAGCAGCAGGAAATCTAGCTGGGAAAGAAAAGAAAACCAGAAGGAACGACAAGTCTGGGCTGTGAACCACAATTCTGGGCAGCTTCACAGGAAAGGAGGGGAAAATCCTCATCTTGTGAAGCTGATACCAAGAACTGTACATTTCTGGAAGAATCTGTGCAGTGCAAGAGGGTCTGAGTAGCAACAAAGGTCTCCATTCCTCTGACCTACTTTACTTATGTGCCTTGGCCCCTCGCCCTCCCTTCAAAGAAAACCACCCATTCTGCTGCCGAGAGTGCTTTATTGAGCCTTTGTAACACTCGTCCCTCTGTCTCCGTGCACATACACAGAAACATTTCATTATCCAGTCACTAGATATGCAACTGGGGCAACATTCTCTGAGGAAATAATATGATGTAAAATTTCTACTGAAGCTATAGCTGAGTGCAGAGGGGGAAGACTCAGTCACAGTTGTTTCAAACTCTCCATGATTCAAGAGAATTTGGTCTTTTCTCTTTCATTCGCTAGTCTGCAATTGTTTGCAGGGATTACAGTGGTTTCTTGACTCAGTCTAAACTACTATTTTGCATTTTATGTTAATACAAATAAAAGAAACTGCTTGGATAAGGAGATGATATTAATAAAAATAGCAAGAAATCTCTGGGAACCTTTTGGCTCTCAAAAAGCAGTTTCATTTAAACAAAAATGAACCATCACAACAGGAAAATAAAACTCATTAAGTAAAGTGATGTTGTAAGTAATGCTGATGGGAGATTTTCTCTACAAATAAATGTATGGGCAAATTCATGATACGAGAGTTTATAAATAGCTCTTCTGGCATTTTATCATCTTTAAATCACACTAATTTACAGTATGTATGCTGACTGATTTATGGAATTATTTGTATAAGAGGCAGATGGAGACCTAAAAACTAGGTTTCTTTTAAATATATTGCAGGGTGATATCACTGTGTCTGTATTATCAAACATTATTGTTTTGGGATAATAGGAATTACAGTGGTTATCTCTAATAAATTTGGGGGAGGAGGGGAGGTTTCCTGTCTTTCTTCACTCCCATTCACTTGCAAATGTAGGCCTGGATTCCGTATATGTAACAAGCTGAAGGATGTAAAATAGCAACATCAATATCCTTGAAGCCCCCAAATGTATCAGTACTTTTTTCCTTGGCTTGCATTGTACCTCTTCTTAATTCTTTAGAAAACCGAATTGAGAAAAGTGACTGAATAAAAAAAAAAAGGATATTCATGTTGGTATTCCAGCAAGTGTCATTTCATTGTGCCATGTTTACTAGCTAACCATTACTGAATTACTGTCTCATACTAAAATACCACTTGGAATGAAGATTTTTTAGGAGTTACAATATAAAGATATATATTGATATATTGAATTGTGGGAAGAGTTTAATTGTTGAAGTATTTGTGAAGCCAGAGAATGCCTAAAGTGCAGTCCATTGACTTAGGTGGGGTGGTGAACTGGATTTCAGTATAACAAGAAAATGAATGAAGCAGAAAATACCCTTTAATCCCATTGGATAACCAAATTAGTTCATGTCACAGAGGCAAAGGCTGTGTATTCAGACCTATGGAAGAAAGCTTGTGTCTGAAGCACTTCATACCTCATATTTCAATCATTAGAATGTTAGAGAAATGTCCAAACTTCTCAATTAACATTGAAGGGAAATTAAATTGGTCGCTGGATTGCAAGAATTCAGTAACAGTTTCGTGCTTTGCTGAGTTGCTCTGGGACATACAGTGCGATCTGTAATGCACCCAAACCCAAGCTCAGGTATCAAAAAACAAGGTTGCCTATTATTCTAGGCTGCCTACCACATTTTGAATTGGAAGACATTCCAAATGAGCTACCCTAGCTTAGTATTACCATTCCTATTTTGCAGTAATGGAAAGTATGACTGCACAAAGTAAAAAACACATGAAACGAAAGGGATCCATTTCCTGGAAAATCTCTTTTTCCTATCGCAGCTGTTTTGCTCTAAAAATACCTACAAATTATAAGGTAATCAAAAAGTCGACAGTGTCTGATTGTCGTCTTTTCATCAGTAATTAAGAGCCTGGCTCTCAATTTCACACTGCATGCTCAAACTGTTTGAATCCTTTTGTGAAACACCTTTACAGAATTTAGAGTATAAAACAAATATAATGATCCTTGGGGAAAAAAAAATGAATTTCAGAAGTAAGAATGATCTTCTAATTTAACAAAGTCTGAGTTTTAAGAAAGGAATCACATGTGAGCTCCATATCCCTGCTAAATGTGACAAATTAAAGATGACAGAGATATCCAATTCACACTGCAAATTAGCTGTAGTATACAGTCATTATGCCAGTTCAATTGAAGCCATTTAAAGGAAAGATAAAACAGAGAGTGGGATGCTACATGAAGGCCACAGTGTGACAGAAGAGTGATCCTGCATTTTCGTGTACTATGGGAAATGCACAGTGTCTTTTAAACATAGTAAACAGAAGCTGCAGCTATTTACCTTATGTTCCATACCCGTCTCTGGCAAAGACTGAGGCCTAATGTTCTGCCTTCCTCACGGGTGGAAGTGCAGCTTCAGAGATGGCAGAGAATCACACTGGAGATCTGCTGAGTGTTCCTGGCCAGCTTGCTGAGATGGACCCCTGTGAGCTCTGCCCCACAGCAGCACCACAGCTCTGCAAACAGAATCCTCTGCGGTGCTGCCCAAGGGACCCGAGGAGGACCTTGGGAGAAAAAGTACCTTAGGAAGGTCAAGGACTTCTGGATACTGTGTGCTAGCCCAGTCTGTTCTTCACAGACATTTGCTGGATAAAATACCTCATGGAACAAAGACCCTTCCTCCTTTGAAGACCTTTGTGAAGCTCCAGAAAGGAATAGCAATAAAGACACAAATTAGGTCAAAGGTACATCATCCAAATACCTGCCTTTTCCAGAGGGATTTTGGCTAATATAATAGCCACTATTATATTAGATACACAAGAAATTGTACTTATAGATTAAAAAAAAATATATATATTCACATTTCCCTGATGGTTCTTGGTAGTTTTAAGCTTCACTTCTCCCTCTGGCAGTTCCCACCTAGGCCATCACTCACCTATAATGACAAGGATCTTCCAGCCCTCCCAGCAGACTGAAAAGCAAAGAAAATGAAAAAGCAACAGAACTACAGCATTGACTGATAATATTTTAAACACACACACACTGGGGATATGAACATTCTGTTTACTGGTTTGGGTTACTTTCTAGACCTGGTGGATCTCATGTAAAACAAGCATTTTACTGGTGATGATACACAACTCTTGTATGAAGTGAACAGACTAAACTATTTATGTTCAACTGCCGAAAGCACTCCAGAAATTGATGTCAATGTCAGAAACCTTATTAGGTTTCAGAAGAGGTAGGAAAGCTTCAGCCTAATCACAAGATAGGAGGTCTTCAGGCTTTTGAGAATGACATCTGAAGGGCATTCAGATTGTTTTCTATAAAAGGAAAGGGCAAATTTCCAGTACATATATAATCACTGGTAGCATTTATGTTGTCATCCTCTCTAAAGCAATAACAAAGTGCACAAATGGTGGATGATTAGAGAGGTCAGTCAAGTGCCCCATTCAGCTGTAATTGTAGAGTTTTTGAAAATTCTTTTGACATCAGAAAATATCATATGTTTTTTTAACCCAGCTTTTTGCTATGATTAGTTAATTCATACAAAATCAGTGAAGAAATAGAATGGCAAATTAAAAGCAGTAGAACAGGAATGTCATTTTGCAATAGTGATAATTAAACAGCAAAATCAGTTCACTTTAAAATTACTGCTACCTGCCAACATTTAACCCCACATGCACAGGACCTCAGCAAATTTTTGTTTAAAATACCACCACCTTGCAGATCTCAAATGTCTTTTGAAAGAAGTGTTGCCCCAGGTACACTTTTGCTAATGCTGCAATCAGTAGTCTCTCTTTTCCTGCTCTACCTAGAGCACTTCACAAGATTTTACTATCTCACAAAGAAAATCTGAACATGGTGTTTTACTTAATTAACATCAATTTTGAACTATCATGCCTCATAAAATCTGACAATCTTCCTACTAAGGAAATGATGCTTACTCTCTAATAGTATTTGAAAAGAAGTTATGTTTTCCACTTCATGGTTTTTTTGCCTGGGTCTTAAAAGAGAGATTTTGAGTAATGAATGAACATACACTTTGCAATTTTAAAGCAAATTTTCATGAGAGAATAGCCACATAGGGAAAATAAAAATATAATTGCCACAGAACAAATAAGAGTTCTCATTTCAGTAATATTCTTCAAAACAGGTAATTATTCCAATTACTTATTCCTCCACCTTTAAGTAACTATAGTTACTTAAAGGTGAAGGAATCCTTCAGTCCAAGTGTGATTGGAGTTTTCAATCCAGGAACAGGATTGATGGCATCGTCCATCTCACCAGATGGAAGTCTACATTATTTATACACTTTTTTGTTTCAGAAAAGTGGGAAACTGGAAGAGAATAAATACCTGGCAGGAGGGATGTGGAACTGGGGAAACAAAGAGACAGTCCTGTATTGACTCACAATGGGAAGGAAAAGAAAAAGAAAGCCTGATGACCACAATGGGAAGGAAAAGAAAAAGAAAGCCTGATGACCACAGCCTTACATTTTATGTCACTTCTGTAATTCCAGAGCATGAGAGATGGAGCTATTGGCAGGCTTAGATGTAATTTAGAATTTTAGAAAAATGTCTCTGTAGTACAGTCCTGTTGACACATCAGTTACACATTCAGAGCTCTGTGTGAATTATTTGCCCTGTGATATTTATTACATAATAGAAAAAAATTATGTTAAACATATCAGGTTTATGTGTATTTTCATGTAACTTTGACATGAAAGGGTGCTTTCAGTGCACCTAACTTTTAGCATTGGGCTTTTGCCATTGATCAGAGAGAATGAGGTAGTTCAACTGATCCCCAGACAAACATTTGTAGCATCTTAAATGTTGTGATGACACTTAATGTTTGCAGTCATTTCAGTTCTTCAGCTAATGGTTGTTTGCCTGCCATCAACAACCATTAGGATGGAGTCATAAGCTCTTTGGGAGAGTTAATATTGCTGCCTTGGTTTTTATCTTACTTTATTTTAGCACGCCTTTTTTTCCAAGAGCTTTATTTTTCCTTTCAGGGTTTCTACAGAAGTTCAGGATAGGAAAATGTTTTAAATGTTAATGTCTTGCCTACTGAAGGCTTTGCAAAGAAAGTTGTGAATACTTTCACTGTGCAGTGCATCATAGCACAAGATTGTTTGGGGTTTCTCATTTTTTACAATGTATGAGGTATGGGGAAATGCCTCACATACAAAAACACCAGTGGAAGAAAGTGTACTGAAGATTATTGCTGTGACCACTGAAATACATAGTCATATATCATCAGAGACATCAAGAATAAGCTTTAGGAAATTATTCAGATCTCTCCAAAGTCTTTCCATGTACAATTCTAATTTCAATTGGTGAAAACATGATTTTTTTCTTATATAATAATCATTATACTTATTTATGAAACATTTTACATGTGTTCCTCATCAAAAAGTAAAACTGAAAAGCCCACTGGGACAACCGGGTACAGAAAGCTGCGTCTGGGTTGATCTTAGCTTGGCTGAAGTTCAAATCCAGTCTTTCAAAGTAGAAAGGAAAAATAGCTTTTAGTATTTCAGCATTTTCTGTAAACACAACAGACTGTAGGTACATGTGTCTCAGAATAGCCAGCAGGAGTGTTCTGCAGTATGTAACTAAAACAAATTCTCCTGGAATCACATACAAGAGGATCCTTGTGTTCTTATACAATGTACATCATTAACAAGCAGTTTAGCCCTTTGACCAGACCCTAATATCTATTCTAATTGTGTACAGCACAGTAGCTAGTAACACTTTGCTCTGTGTGTCAGCTGCTCTTTCCTCTGTTCCTAAAAAAAATGTGAGGAGGGCAAGGAGTGCTTCTTGCAGGTTTCTCTGAGTCTTTGTTATTGCTCCTCCTTCATACAAAGAGTTCTGATAATCTCCAAGTCCTCTAGATTCTGCAATATTATACAATCTCCTTTTCAAAATAAATGGAAAGCTACAAAGCTTCCAGCAGTATTTCATTTTGCACGAGCAATCACTGGATCTAAAAGACTCTTTTTTTTCCATATTTTTGATGATTTATAGTCTCCTAAGCTACTGGTGTAGTTTCCATAGTCTTTAATTTAGCTCATGGTTATCAATGAAAAACCACCTGAAACACGGCAAAATTTCGTACATTGTTTATCAGCCATTTGCCAGTGACACAAGAACCGCAGGTGAAAGGAAAGAGGAATTTAAATACATTATTTTTCATGCCTGTGCTTTCAGGCTGTTTGCCGTGTTGAAAAACTTTATGTCCTAAAGCTGATAAATATGACTGACAGTGTTAAATACAGAGTGACTTCAGACATTTTCTTGCTGATTTGCAGTAGATGTGACCTCACCAGGCAGTAGCTATCAGGCAGCTGTTTCCTCAGATCCTCGCTTTTCACTGTTTCTGTGCAGGTTCATGGGTCTGCTCTCATCACAAATTACTTTAAAGTTGTCCACTCTGTATTCTGCACATCCTCAATTAACTGAAAATGTGTCTGAGTACCACTGAGGTGTGAATGCAAAGGAAATCTCAGTCCAAATATTCCACCTTTTCTTTTTTGCAGCCGGACCCTGCGGGCAGAGATATCTCCATCCGACCAATCTTGGAGCACTGCGAAAACACCCACATGACCATTTGGCTTGGGATCGTCTACGCTTATAAAGGGCTGCTGATGGTAAGCACAGCTTCTTCTGCACAGCACTGACTTCAAGCTGCTGTTTACTGAGAGGCATGAACCGAATTTTATTTGCTTTCCTGATGGCTGGGAGTCATTAAAAATGGCCTCGAGTACAGCTTTTATAATCAGATCTGTTTTAAAGTTCATTAGACAATAATATGTGGATATATGCATTTGTAAAATAAATAAGGCATCAGTAGCACTTAAGCTGAGTGTTGTACATATACCACAAACCAAGAAATTCACTAGTGAAAAGATGGGTCTACAAATGAGACAGCTTTGTAAATAGAGAAGTCAAGTCCTCTGAATTCCTTTAGGTTCTCCAAAAAGGTAGATTTAGATTGTTCCAGGTGTTTGCCTCTTAGTTGCAAATGTCCTTGAGAAATAGTCACAAGATGCAAGATTAATTTGGGGCCTGAATCAAAATAACCCTTTTGTCACTGAGGCCCATCTCCATAAAAAGATTTAGTCACTAAAACAGAGCTCAGGAATGAGGAACCCTGAGGCTTGATAGTTAAAAAAAAAAAAAAAAAAGAAACTGTGACTGTTAATGATTAAAAGCTCCTGAGCCTGAAGGTTTTGAAAACATCTGATTTTGACAGCACTGACCAGCAGAACACCTATCTCGAGCTGAGTCCCATCTGGATCCTAAGCCTGAGAAACATTAGTCTACAGTGCCTGAAGGGGTCAATCTGTTCTGTGCATTTGTAGCATGCTGGTTCATTAGGACACCGGGAAAGATGGGGTCAGCTGTTTCCACTTGATGTGGTTGGTGCTGCTGCCCAGAGGGGGCTGCTGGTGCCAGGAGTCCTCTTCTTCCCTGTCCCCTGTGAATGACTGCTCTGATGAGTCCTGCTGCTTTTCACGCTGCTTTCTTCAGGCTGAAAAGTCTTTAAATACCCAATACACAGTTCAACAGGGAGAGATGGGAAGTTTTGTTTCCTTAAACAGTTGCTTTTTTGTCAGACCACTCTGCTGGGGTGAGCCTTCAAGAAAGGCACTAGCATCAAGTGTCTCCAGGTCCCAGGTGAGAGCTCAGTTCCTTGAGCTGCTAGCCAAAAGGAAGCCTTCTTGGGGAAAGGGAAGGGAAGGGAAGGGAAGGGAAGGGAAGGGAAGGGAAGGGAAGGGAAGGGAAGGGAAGGGAAGGGAAGGGAAGGGAAGGGAAGGGAAGAAGGAAAGGAAAGGAAAGGAAAGGAAAGGAAAGGAAAGGAAAGGAAAGGAAAGGAAAGGAAAGGAAAGGAAAGGAAAGGAAAGGAAAGGAAAGGAGAAAAAGGAAAAAGGAATGTTAGGTGTAGATGACTCATTTTCAGAGAGAGAATGTCGAAGCACACTGTGGAATCAGGAGCTAGGACATACTTGCTCCCTCCAAAGAGATCAGAAGAGATTCCACACCTCAGCATGTATGACTGGTCAGCTCTGGGTGGCTCTGGATGCACATCAACCTTGGCATGTAGCACAGCATTGAGGGATTTGTGTCCTGAAGGGTGCCACAAGTTGGGAGCCATGACACTGATTAGCACTGGGGCCACAGTAAGATTGAAACAAATGGGTTTCTTTGGTTTTTTAAGTAACTTCATCAATATTTTCAGTAAAAATATTTTAAATATACATTCTCAGGCAACTTTCTTCGAAGTTTCAAGTTTGAGTGGTGTTAGTAGTCAAACTGCTTTGGTTCTCACTAGTCCTTTGTTGTAGATTGGTTTGTCAGCACGTATGTTGGACTATGTTCTACAAGGTATGTGACCTTCTTTAAGTCTGCAAGTGTCATTTGCAAACTTATTTTGCAAATGCCATTACATTATTAGACAATAATATATGCATATATGTGGATATATGCACACGTAAAATACCCAATTCACTACTGAATTTCTTGGTTTGTGGCATATCTATGATATTCAGCTTAAGCGGTACTAATGTCTTATTTATTTTATGTGTGTCATTACTCACTAATTTCAGACACACAGCTTTTCATAACCACCAGTGAAATACACACTTTTTATTACTCCAGTGCCCTCTTAACACACAAATCGCTACATATTAAAAAGGAAGATACTCATCTGAATCATTTAAATAATTGCTATGATGAGTGAATGAGTGATATGAGGACAACAGAATTGATGCATTTCATCTCATCACCAAAAACATTCTGTACACCACACATACTTTGCCTTCAGAACAAAAAACAGAACCTCTCATGTTGCTGTATCATTTTACGAAGGTTTAGAAAATACAAAATTCTGTGATTTGTAATAATAAAACACAGATCTAATTTAACACGCTATATACTAAAGAGCTAGTACTGCTTATTACAGTGCAATGCAATATTTAAGGTGAAATGGCTTTACTCAGGCCAAAATTATTTACTGTGACCTCTTGTCTCAAAATGGGAATACAGAAAAAAAAAAAAAGGGGTTAACCTAAAAAGGTTATTTTCTTTTTTGTCTTGATGTAAAAGAAATACTGTTCTTTCTGATGTCGTAAATCCACTGATGCAGTGAATAAATCACTCAGGGTAGGGCAGAGCACAGAAGGGAAGGCAAGGCATGGCAAACTAAGGGAAGGCATTACTTGACAGGATACACTGGTTCCCTCTACGTTAAAGTAAGCAAACTTTAAAAATCAGATTCACAATTCTTCCATTGCCTCTGAAGGGATGTGAGGAAATGCTTACTTACTGAATGAAGACTTCTCAGTTATTAGATTCAGATTCCTCAGGATGGGTGACTAGAGAATAACAGGAAAACGACCATCCTAAATTTTGCCTCTACCATTTTAATAATCTTCTTATTGACCAATGTATTAGTCTTCTCCAGTTGCTCCATACATAGAGGATTCAGTGTTTTCTCCCATCTCAAGTTCAGCTCCTAAAAGGCTGCAGACAAGTTCAAGGTCTGTCTATGTGTACACGTTGACCATCACAGAATTACAGAATCAGTTGGACTGGAAAAGACCTCTGAGACTGAGAATGTTCTATGCCTGAGCATCATTACGTCAGCTGGATCAGTTGCACATCAACTCATCAGTTGCAGTATTTTGATTTTTGATGAGGTAGACATAGTTGAAAAGCACCTTTATTTCATATATTCCACAGGATGACAGAAGACAAACCATCTTAAACTTGCTGGCATTATTAGGGAGTGCACTATCATCTTTCTGAGGGGTATGAATTATTTTTCTCATCTCAGCCAAAACAATACCAGACTGGACTCTTAGAATGCTTTGCTTATTAATCACACACACATTAGTCTTGTTTAATGTTTGATTCCTCTCTTCCTGATAATGCTTTAAGTTAACATTAGACTCAAGGTGTACGTGTTGGAAGTTTCATTGTGTCCCTTACATTTTATTACAGGTACCTGTTATTCAGCTACTGAGAACCAGGCTTTTGGGGCAAAACTATATTTTGTGCTTGACTGTTCCTCTCTGTATGAAATTCTACTTTTGCCCTGTGTTAATTGAGGGGATTTTAAGCCATAACCAGTAATATTGACCACTTCCTATACACCATTTTTAACATATCGTCCTTAGCTAAGAATGCCAAGAATGCCAAGAATGCCAAGAATGAAAATATCAGTATTTCATGACTGAGAAAGGAAAAAAATCATGCATATGCACCATGCGACTTGATAAAAGTCTCTAAGAATACGAAATTTATTTTCTTCTAATGATTAATATTCCAGCATTCCACTGTAGTTGATATACTGCACAACACAATTCTGTAATTGATTTATGAAGCCAAAGAAAACATTAATTCAACTAAAATATATCCTTGGGATAATGTTCAATCTTAATTTCAAGTCTGAAAGAACCCTCTGCTTCCTACAGCTCTCTAATTGCTAAGCTGAATTTGTCTTACTTCCAAAACTTGAACTTTGTTGGGTCTTGCTTATGTATTATCCCTCTCCCTCCCTCTAAAATGACCTGATGCCTTTATTTCTAGGCAAATTTCCTTGCATTTGGCCAAAGTTCTGTGATTTTTCTAAAAATCTTGCTGTGAGTTGTCTACCATTCTTCCCCTTTGCTTCCTCTGCATCATTTTCAGCCATGTTATTATAGTCTCCTCCAAGTCCATGTATGGGACAGCTTGAGTCAGAAATTTTTAAAAATCTATCAGTTTTTTTCACTAACTTCTCTTTAATAGCTACATGTTGAGATTTATCACATAGATTTCAATCAGTTTAAATTTGTTGTATTGATTTTATAGCATTCAGTATTTAAATAATGATACCGTGCAGTACTAAGACAAACACTACTAAGAAATCTATGTAACCTGCATGAATGTAATTGCCTTTATTCAGTCTTGCAAAATAATAGCATGTTGAATTATATTGCTATCCCTTTTTTTTCCCCCCCCCACTTATTGGCTGAGTTCGCGTGTCAGCCATTTCATTAATTTTCTTAGGATAGAAATTACAGTAATAGCTCTGTAATCACTGGGGGTGTTCCACTTTCTCTTTTCTCATATGGCCTCTTTGTATCTTAAGTGGAGCTTTGCCAGAATTCCAATAAATATCAACGAATATCAAAAAATATTTGATATATATATAAATATCAAATTAAGCCCAGCAGTCCAGACAACTTCTAAATCAATTCTTAAAACTCCTGCATGTAAGTTATGGGATCTCTGTGATTACAACAGCTTGTCTTGACAGAGTTTTCAAAGCTCTCTTGCTTCTGGAATAAGCTGCACTTCACTGTTTTGGCAAGATGTGAATGGACTGTTCCATCTCTATGTAAATATAGGACAAAATCCCTTGTTAAGCATATCTTATCGTGCATCATTGCTATTGAATTTGTCATCTTCCAAGGAATGAATCATTATTACGATTCATTTTTCTCAACTTACATTTTTATAAATCCTTATGAATTCTGTTAATGCTGCTAGCCATTCTCTTACTACTATATATTTAACTTACTTTTCCACTATCTCTATTTTAGATCTTTAATTCATAATCATTGTTGTGAATTTCCTCTTTTTAACTTTTGTTACATTCTGTCTAGTCTTTGGCCATTTTACTGCCTATTTTACATTCCACAACAACTGAAATAATTTTTAAGGTAAGAATAGCTTTTTTACACATGTAAAGCTTAGGACAGATCACTTACAGCACATACTCAAACATCTTTCAGTTGCTGTTTGTAAATATTCCTGTTGCTTCCCCTTCCCCCTTCTCCAATGGCTTCCTTTGCTTTGTTGGCTAATACATAAACATTACTTTTCCATTATTTTTATGCACTTGGAAGTAGATTTTCAAAAAAGGAGTTAGGTACCATGGTTTAGAGCTTGAGTTCCAGTCATGCCCAGAAGCCAGGACTTGGTGCTCTTGCCTGTACGGGCTGGAGGGGAAGCAGATGCTGGTTGTGTGACAATCAGTCACCAGTTAGCAAATATCCAGCAGAAAATTTGGTCACTGACAGCATTTAGGTACCTACAGATGGTACTGAGGGGTGGTCTGGCTGTCCTTGCTGGATGTTGGATGTAGCTTCTCACTGCTGCTTCAGGTGCTTAAGCCCTCTGTGTGTGCCGAGCCCAGAAGCTGTGTATGAACAGTGCAGCTGTGGTGTGCAACATGTGCTACTCCTTTTATTGTTACTATTATTTTATATTTACTCCATGAAGGCTGGATGTAAAGAATTTTTTTTTTTTTGTCACTGAGGAAAGGGAAGCAGTGGAGCAGCTCACACAGAGTGTCTAATCAGCTTTTGTCCTTAAAAGGTTCCAAAACCAGACTGGATAAAATTATGAACAACCTGGACCGAACACACATCTGAGCCTGCTTTTTGAGCAGGAGGTGGCACTACATGATTTCCTCAAGTCCCTCCCAATTATCTTATGAGACTATATCAACCATATTATTAATTAATTCATTTATCAAATTAATACATTTTACGTGTAGAAAAACTGAATAGTTTTCAGATTATGTTAAAATTCCCAATTGTTTTCTGATAATACCTTTGGTTTTTAACACATCTACTTGCATTCTTTCCTAATTCCCCTCATGATCAAAAAGCATACTCAGAAGAAGGAACTGCCTCCTTGTCAATTAACTTGCACGATTCCAACTCATATATATGGTGGGTTTAGCACCAACCCATCTTCCCCATCTTAAAGTGATTAGAGAAGAAGGTAGTTAAGTTTTGTGGTGGGGGAAGTAGTTTATGGTGGTATCAGATATTTATTATATCTTTAATAAAACATGGACAGTATTTTAGCATCCAAAACCACACTTCCATATGGCTCTGTTGGATAAATTTTTCCCTAATATGACCATAATGAAACTTCAAATACAGTTTCGAAATGTTGCAAATAGTGCAGTATTCCCTTACATGTCTCTTGGCATCGATTTTTGCACAGCAGAAATAGATTTAAACTGTAGCACACAGTGTTTTCTAGCAAAGGTGCTTTACCTCCTTACAGAGCTGTGATTGTGGTAATCTTATGCCAGACACAATATAAAGCTATTCCAAATGGATATTTGCTAATGACCAGTTGTGTATTTGTTTAAACTTAGTTACTAGAATGTGTGTCATGACTAAGCAGAATTTTCATGGAAAAAAGTCAAACACAGTCTGAATGGAAAGAGGGGAAAATATTTCATTGACCTGTTGATTTGGGAGGATGGAGTATAAAGTGAAATCTGGATGCCTGTTAGTGTTTGTAGCTTTGTCCCACTGCCTTTCTGTCTTGCGCTGGGAATAAAAGATTTTGCCAAGACCTTTAAGAAGAAAGTCCTTCAGCTGAGAAGCTGAATATCATATCTTGCAATTAAAAACAATATTTAGCTCTTGTCCTAATGCTCAATAGAAATATTAAGCTTCCAGAGCAGCTCTGTGAAAATGAACTAAATATACAGCTGACTCAGATCAGGGGAGTGAGCAATGGTTTAACGTCAGATTGTACTGACTGTGAAGGTAAGAGACCTACAAGGGCATAGTTTGTCTTTCAGTTTTCTAACCTTATTGTATTGTTAATTTTAAAAAAAAGTCACTTTTCTATGCATCTTCCTGAAAGCTGCTCAGTATTTTTACCGCACAATTCTCCAGTGAAAACATGAAAACCAAAAATCCCTTTTATTTTTTTTAAGTTCTGAAAAATCTCATTGAAAAATGTCTGCAGCCATTTCACAGAAATAAAAGTGTGCCTGTGTCTGTGATGATCTGGATTTAATGAATGAACCTGAGAAGAGAACACACAAGTCAAGCTTCACAGTTACTTCAGGCTGAAAGGTCTTTACAGGCCAGAGTCCAGAACTGCCTTGGTTTAAGGGGACCAGGAGGGGAAATCTCACAGTAACCTAGCTAGAAAAAATCAAACCAAAACAAACAAAAATCTCCCAATGTAAAATCTTTGAAGAAAAGGCTTGCTTTTATTGTTCTATATGGCAGAGCAGGGCTACAATCCACAAGTGAGCAGGGTCAGTGATACTACAATACAGCAATTAGCTGCAAAATTGCAGGGTGGTCCAATATATAATCTTTCCAAACCCATATTCCCTAGTTATTGGCAAGCATGACTTCTGACAAGATTGGAGATTTTTCCTCTGGTATTTCTCTGCCCTTGTCAGATATCTTCAGTGTAAGTTTCTTTATCTTTCTTTCCTAATACTGTTCCTAACCTAAGCTGACATGACTTTGAAATTAAACATATAAAAAATGGTTTAAGGGCAGTACAGGGCGATGGAGGTGAATAAATCATTTCCTTCCTGTCATGTGACAGTCTGTGCAATTCAGTAGCTACTTAGGCACTTGGTTGTATCTATATAAGTTGTGGATCTAAGCAATTGTTACCGTGTTTAGCAGTAATACTCATTAACAAGATTTAAAATTAACTAGCTGGTAGAGTTCTTAAACAAAACATGTTAAGTGCTTTCCAATACTTCATCTACAAGCATCTATCAAAATTTGGTCAGTACAAGTTTCTTTAAAATTAAAGTTTGCCCATAAAACTCTGTAAACACAAGTATTATATTCTCCATATACCTGCTGTGCTTCTAACATTTTAATACAGATTTCTCCTAGTGGCCACTATTCTATCTTTAATCACAATGATAAAATCCTATTGTCTTCAGATATTGTTTTCTCCAAATGTATACAGTGGTTTTCTCACAGCCTTTTGAGGTGCACTGACAACACAGCCAAAACCTACCATACCAACAGTTGCAAAGGTAATACTCCAAATCAGTGTCAGATGGAAGCTGCCTTCCCTCAAACAAAAGGTGAAACAAACCAATCCTGCCTGTACAACTGCCCATATCTTCTGAGAAAATCCAAACCAATATTTTACGTCACTTTCTACATCAAGAAGATGTGTGTATTTATTAGACCACCAAAATTGAAGAAGGCTTTAAGTTCATGACTAAGAGTGTAGGAAGCCTTCCTAGCTGCATTCTCAGTGTCATTGGTTCAGATCCAAAAAGGACTAAAATTAGTCCATTAAACATGATAGCAGGCTGATGCGTCCTTCAGTTTTAGACAGCTGCTTCCTGTAGGAGAACGTGTAGCCCTGAGTTATTCAAACTCCTTCGGGGATGCATGGGGTCCATCAGAAGCCTTGGGATGAGAACTTCAGCTGCCAGCAAGGAGCTGCCTAAGTGAGCTGGTATAAAACAGAGGGGACAGATGTGTCCTACACCTCTCCCAGTCCAGCACATTAGCACTACTAAGAGCTGCCTGCCTCCATCCCAAGGTGTATTCATGCACACCTTCTCTACAGACTGTTTAATCCAAATTCTCAGCAGGGATC
Organism: Monarcha castaneiventris obscurior; assembly: GCA_026261815.1. Classification (NCBI taxonomy): domain Eukaryota; kingdom Metazoa; phylum Chordata; class Aves; order Passeriformes; family Monarchidae; genus Monarcha; species Monarcha castaneiventris. Next base: position 8,470,854 of record JAMPIT010000388.1, read on the forward strand.
TGAACTAACATCCCATATAAGTGCCCAATTGACTAAGACAGTCACTTTCTCATGACATAAAATGCAACAACTCTGCAAGAAATTCGAGAGCTCCTTCTGAAGCCAGACTATGCTCTGGAGTTAGGGAGAACATCTCAGGCGAAATTTAGAACTGTGTTGTGTTCTCCAAACGTGAAGCTACACAATGGTCATCACCAGCATCATTGTCTTGAATGAAGATGCCTGCTGCTGTATTCTGTGTGGGGCCCAAGCCAGTAGACAGTCTGAGAAACCTTTACCAGCTTGAGCCCTGGAGGAGGAGAGACGACTGCATTGCAAATCCCGGCAGGCAGTCTTAAATATCAAATAGTCCTTAAATTCCACAGCAGTCTCCAGAATTAGGTGCCCCCAAGCATAATTTGAAATGTAACTTTCTTATCTGAGGAAGATGAATGTTTAAAGTTCAGGTACCAGGAGTAAAGAGGAGCGGAACTGGGTACTACGAGTCTGTGTTTTTAACTGTAGCTCCCAAGTTTCATATTCAAAAGTTGTCAAGGAATCACAGAAATCTGGACCCTTCACTAGCAATATCGGCATCCCATTCCTCAACTGAGCCATTTTACAGGATTTTACCAAGGGATTTACGGAATTTTTACTGACATAAAACTGAATCTTTCATGTGTGCATATTGTCTGAGCCTCAGGAAGGGGGAAAATAAGGGCAGATGGAGGGAAAGCAAAGCATCATGTTCCCTCAGGAAGGCTTTATCTCAGAGGAGAAACCTTACCAACCCCACAGAGCCCTGCAGGCATCTCTACCAGGCAAACAAGGAGCACCTCTGCAATCACCACTGCTCTGGCAGCAGGATGCAGAAAACTCTCAGCTTTTATCCATGTTCGAGTCTCAAAGATGAGCTGTGACTTCTAGAGAAGGAGATCTCTCTTCCTGAGGCAAGCATTTTACCCAAAATGCTAATAAAAATTAAAAACATTGTTCTCAGATTTACAGTGCTTCATTCTGAGGAAACCCACTTGCTGCAAGAGCCTCTCCCTTTCTTTAGTTATCGTATAAATAAATACATATCTTCCTTTCATCTGAAAGATATTTAAGCATTTTCCATGCTGTTCTCAATTATAAATGAGAATGGGCCAAACCGTAACCCCCACAACACTCCAAACGATCTTTTTTCCATTATAATTGATATTTTAGATCATTTTATAACTGCCTCAGCTATAAATTCATCCCCATTATTTGTAATAAGTGCTGGCCTCATGTAAGTATGTTGGCTGTATTCCCAGAATAATGCTTTTGGAATGGAATCTGTTCATACTGGGGGAAGTGGACGAGAGTGAGGGATAACCTACAACCCTAAAAATCTCATTAATAATTAACCATAGTAGAAGAAGATAGAAATCTTTTCCATAGCTAATCAGGGTCTCATCCCTTTTAAAATGTGATGTAGAAATACAGAGAAAGATTCCTTCTACCCCTCAAAACAGCTCAGCCCGGACCACCCTGTTTGTCAGTTCATGGGCTGGCAAAATGTAAATTTCCAGCAGAACTGAGCTGTGCAGCACCAAGAGTGCAGGGAGTGAAGAGCAGGCAACCCCTGAGATGAGGGGGTGTCTGGGAGGAACAGGTGTGTGCCCTGAAAGGAGGTACCACCCCTGTACGTCCCCCCAACGCACCCAGGTGAATACAGTGGCAATTTGCTTCTGCAGAGCCTGTCATGGAGTCTGTACATTCCTGCTCTGCCTGTGCACATGCCAGACCCAACAGCAAAGGAGTGCTGCCTGCATCCTTCCCTGTTGGAGGTATTGCCTTGTTTGCCAGAGGGGCTCTGTAAATGTATCAGAGGATGAGTTGGTGCTCTGGCATAAGGCTTGATAACAGGCTCATGCACCTCGGCTGCCCTCCCTGAATGGCTCAGATTCCTTGCTGACCCAGGTAGCTGTCTACAGATCCCTTAAGAGCATCCCCTTGCCATGCTCTGCCTGCAGCAGCCACTACTGCTCTTCCTGCAAGTCTTAGGCTGCTGGGAAGGTGAGGAGAAGAGGCAATGGGCCAGAGTGAGGTGTGGGCTCTAGTCCTCCTAAAGGAGATGGGTTAAACTGAAGAGGCAGGACTGCAACAATGAGGCAATGGAGTGCCCTGGACAGGACCATCTCCTGAAGCAGTCTGTAGAGAGATAAGGTGGGAATGTTGCTGAGAAAGACTTGGGTAAGGATTGCCAGGTCAACTACTGCTGCTGTTGCTGGGAAGGGCCACCTGTGTCAGTGTATCTTGATAGGGATTGCAGCAGTGATGGAAGCATTGGAAAGTGGGTGAGCAAGTGATTCTACATCCCTTGCCTGGACTGGGCAGCCCCTGCAGCCTGCCACACTCCATGGGCTGCGAGTAGATGCCTGATCTGCCAAAGCCTCCCAGCCAGCTCTGCTCATGAACATGTGGCAGGGTGACATATGTGCTGTAGGCAAGAGAATGAAATAAGCCAGCAGACGAGCTCAGGGAGGGCAGGGCTGGCAGTTCAGCAGCAAGTCCTGGTTGGAAGTGCCTGGGTGAGTAGGTGGGTGGCTGCAGCCTGCAAGTGCCTGTGGGAGTGCAAAATAGCTGAGTCACAAGTGGTTGGCTTTGTTGCCGTTGTTATTTGAGATAAAAACTAAGCAAATAATCAAGGAAATTTGCAGTTACTGGTGTCCAGGTGTTACTACAGTTGAAACCCAAGTTTATAGAGCAAACATCACTCTGCCACTTCCCTACTCTATTTTGTTTGTCTGGCAGCCAAACACTGTTCTTCTAGTCCAGATTATTTGCCACAGAAAAAAAACCCAGGAAAATAGAAGGTAAATTATACTAGACAACTGCAATTAATCCACCAAATGGCATCACCATTGACCTCCAACTTCCTGAATTGCACATAAATTGAAGTTGTATAAAAGAGAATATTATCTCTATGATATGGCAGTGGACAAATGTCATGGTCTGGGAGGAAGGCTACTAAGGTCAATGGGAATGCCCCTTTGCTCTTTCTTCTTCTTGTCTGTCCCTGCACTGTGATCAGAAAAAAAGCTGGAAAACACAGAAACCATGCCCTGGACCTTAGTGATAGTTCTTCTCTCTGTCTTTCCCTTCCATCCAATACCATCTGCTCTCTGTCATGCTTCCCAAGGCACCATGCACTCCCACGGGGCTTTGCCTAGACTGTAGGCTAGGTTACCTATTTACAACATTTTCAGTTCGTTTAGGGTTTTACTGAATTGCCAGGACTTCTCTGAGGAATGCAAGAGGAGGAAAATAATTGTTTGCAGCCGTTCATGTTGCAAAAATCCTAATTAAATTTCGAGGGATGGAGATGGCTTCCTTCCACTAAAAACTTTCCCCTGCTGAATTGCAAAAGCATCTTGAAAATAACAAAGGGGCTAAAACTTAAAAATACACCAAAGGAAAAAAGCAAACAAAAAATTGCCACAAGAATGTTTTATGCCAGAAATCATTAGATAACTGCAATTGAAAGGCCATTACCAACTCCCACTATAATAAAAGACATTATAATTGTAATGTGAACAACTCGGGTGACACTTTCTTCATTGTATATTTATCTCTCATGGGACACATCTTGGCACTGCTGCTTATTAATGTAGGTGATAATCATGTAATGAATGGCTGGATTGATAAGAGTATATTGAGAACAGCTGCTAAAAATAGCTAAAAGAACAATGCACATTATATCTTTACTGGAATCCTTCAAAAGAAATGGAAGGACTGTCTTTAAAAATTATTAAAAATATAAAATAAAGATAACCATAGCATTTAGAGAAATTTGTTTCAATCAGGACTAATTTTAAGTTTCACATTTTTCTTGTTAGAGCGGGAATCTGTCCTAGTGAGCAAAACAAATCACACAGGTAATTAGATATTGAGCAAAAGGTAGGTGTATATCTCTGAGTTGTAATACCGCCTATGTTTGTCAAGTTGGAAAACACACCTGTTTTAAATTAGTGCTTTTTCTGGATGACAGCCAATTCCTCTTACAATTATCATCTTCGCTCCTTCTTTTACCATTTCAGTTATTTGGGTGTTTCCTCGCCTGGGAGACACGAAATGTCAGCATTCCTGCTTTGAATGACAGCAAGTACATTGGAATGAGTGTGTACAACGTGGGGATAATGTGCATTATTGGTGCTGCTGTTTCATTCCTTACCCGGGACCAACCCAATGTGCAGTTCTGCATCGTTGCTTTAGTCATAATATTCTGCAGCACCATTACTCTCTGCCTTGTGTTTGTACCTAAGGTAGGTGAATTTGTTTTGCATGAATCTGTATTTTTTTCCTGCTGTTTTGTAATTATGATGTAATATGTATGTGTTTATCACCTTTTCAAGTGCAAGGGATGTGTATGAATTCTTAACCAAGCCCATCTATAAACTCTTGTCTCTGGACCCTGAAGGAGAAACAAAGCTTCATGACATTTTGGAGAAAGTGTGAATACATGAGCTTCTAATGTCTATAATTTTACTGAAATTGTGACTGGGGAAACAAAAGTTGTTTTCTGTAGTTTCAGTGGAATAGTCTCTATTTCCAGCTTTCAGGAAATTTTTGAAAAGAGTGGAAATGTAAGTGGAGATTCAGGGGGAGCAGGTCCTGTTGTCTACTCTGCCATGTTTTGTCTTTTCTCTCTTCTTTTTGGTGACCATTTACAGATACCAAAGGAATGGCATAAAGCTGTCTAAAGGAGTTTTAGGTTGGATATTGGGAAAAGGTTCTTCACCCAGAGAGTGGTTGGGCACTGGAAAGGGATACCCAGGGAAGTGGTCACAGCACCAAGCCTGACAGAGTTCAAGAAACATTTGGACAACGCTCTTAGACCCTCAGTGTGACTCTTGGGTAGTCCTGTGCAGGGCCAGAAGCTGGACTTCAGTGGTCCCAATGGGTCCCTCCCCAGGATATTCTAAGATTCTTACATACCCTAAGCAAGATAATCAAGATCTCTGTTTCTATACCTACAAAATAGTAAGATCTTTTTAGTTCACTAGCATGATGTGAGATCAATTGTGTTGAGAACTCTTAAGTATTCATTTATGGTGGTACAATAGGCTTTGTCAGCACCTCAGAGGAAAACTGTGTGCTGCAAATGCTGACACTGAAGTTATATTTATTAATGGGTATATTAAAGGACTAAGTGAGGCACAGACTGTGAGGCATGGGCTTTCATTTCCTTTTGCTCTTTTGGGCTCTGAGGACAGGTTCCTTGTGCCTTGTTGGAAGCATTAAGAAGATACTTGCAGAAGGCTGGAACTTGATAAGTTCCCTTGCAGAGTTAGGCTTTAGACATGAATATGACATCTTGAATGAAGGGAAAACTGGTTTTTACGTAAGCTTACTTTAGAAAAGCCTCAATACTGGGGAATGCATTTGATGTTTTGAAGTAAAATGTTCAATTGTATTCATTTCAAGTGGCTTGGGTAAACATAGCTTATTACCCCAAATTAGATGAATATGTAGTTGGATGTCTGAAACATTTGCAAGGCAAAATGTAGGTCTTTTTGCCTCTCAAATCTGTTTTTAGGTTTTTCAAGTGAGTATTTATAAGAAGTTTGTGGCTGTTTATTGGACCATATTCAATCAATGTATTGAGAAAATTTTAGTCAGTAGATTCTGGTGTTAAGGGGCATCTCATCTACTGGGGGGCCAAGAACTATGTGTGCAAAAGAAACAAGCTGATAAACTTATCTCAAGAAATTAGAGGCACAGACTAGCAACAGGAGCTGACTTGTGATCTGCAAAAAAAGCAAAGTAATTTGTTCCCCAGGACTGACTAAACAGGATGTTTTTGCAAGTTCTGCAATTCACTTCTCAAATATTAAAAAGCCATACAGACATGTATAGTCATATTTTTGTTCTGGATCTTAGGGAAGAATCACAACTTTGTTCCAAATTGAGGGAACATTCACAGACACAGCAATAGAGTGTGCTTTGAAACACTGCAAGATTTAAGTGGGTAAGCTATATGAAAATGCATATTAAAACTCTGGTGCCAAAAATACCTCCACAGAATGTCAGAACTCTCTTCAAAGGGAATCATTAATGCTGTCCATGCTCTTTGCCCCTTTGCTTTCATGCTCCTTTGCCCGTCCTTCTCTTCTCTTGTCACAGGCTCTGAAATGACTTTTCTGATTCCTTTTTTAACCCCTTCCTCTGATCTTCTTTTAAACCCCAATTACCCTACTCTCATTTTTCCTCTCAGTTCTTTTTCACTCAAAATACAAACATGAACCATAGCCTCCTAGCATGAAGTACTTAAATTCTTTTCACGTAGTGTCAGGTTTCCAAATGCTTAGCTATTTAGCAATAAAATTCATCATTGGCTGAGGTACGAAAGAAAGATGTTGAAGCAGGGGCTGGAATGCAGCACTTCCAATGCCCATGTGAGTGCTTTCACAGCTGGAGAGTTCTTCTAGCACTCGTATATATTGTCCTACATCTCCTCTTGCCATGCTGTGCCACAGTCACAGCAGGACAGCTGGCAAGCACTCTCCCCTCAGCCTGCTCCAGCACAGGTTGCACAATTGCTGGTCTGGACCCCACAGACAATTATATCCAGCACTACCTAGTTTGTACATCTAGGTAAGATGTCAGTGTGAGACAGGCACCAAATCTCTCCCCCTAATCAAGTAGGTCACAAATTAGTACAATCTTGGTGACACAGGAGGGTTGTTGGTGAATACTAAAGCCTGTTGCTCATCAAGCACAGGGGATGATAATGAAGACCTGGAAGACTGCACTTTCTCATTTATTAAACTGACCAGACAGATGCAAGCAGTAATGTGGTTCTGAGCCAGGTGAGTGCCACTATTTCTCTTCTATGCCGAGTAAAGTGCACTCCTTTTAAGTAATCTTCAGCAGTCTCCTGGGTCAACAGTGCTGAAATCCAATTTTACCCCACAGCTCTTTTGTGAATCTGAATAGGCAACTACTCAATGATGTAGACACACTAGGGAATGAAACATGACATTTTCCCCTTCCTTCTTGTCAGCTCTACTAATCTTATTTACTTATAACATGGCAATTACTATACTTCTCCAGTTAAATGTCCATTTCGTCCACTGCCATTTTGTTCAGTACCGAGTGCCTTAGAAAAAAACATGAGGAAAGTCCCATAGCAGAGTAAGACAGATCAGGGAAAAAAATGTTCATTACCCTCTCCACTTAAAGGTACAAATGTTGATAGCATTATGATGCATCGTTATACTGCATTAACTGCAGACATCCTTGTGATCCGATCAAAAACTTTCCAAATATTGTTAAAACTATTTTAGATTTCCACATGCAAGGATGTCTTGTAGAAGTTATCTGCAGAATTCAAACATGTATTACGTGTATTTTTCCTGTTAGAAATTAACTGCTATGTCTAATTATCCTTTTAAGGACGTAGATGTCTATAGTACTTTTCAGCATATTCTTGACTTCTTTAAAAGAAGAAATCCTAATATGCATTCTCTCTTCATGAAGTCATTGTCTCAAGCTTATCCATGTTTATGAAGCTTCCATGTCCTTTCATTTTTTCTACTCCATCCATTTTGAGACAGAACACTGGGTTCACTTGTAGTTACCCAACAATTGCATACCATTTCTGGCTGCAATGGCATTAACACATTAATTCTGATCCAGTTTCCTGCAGAGCAGCAAGGCAAAACCAGTTCTAGGGATTAAAACATTCGTCTTCTGTGTTGGTAACATTTTATGCCTATTTGCAATTGGCTCTGCCAATATTCAACATTGACCCTTTGTGAAAATTGAAACTGCACAGATGTGAGATAGCAAGATATATATTCCACTGACTTTATGGTCAGAAAAAAAAAAAAAAAAGCTCATCTAACCTCATTCTTTGTACAGCATGAGCCAACAATGTTGCCCATGGATTTTTCAATCTAATCCACACCATGTGAAGCTTTTTAATTACCATTCTTCACCTTTAACTTCATTTTCATGGAGTTTTTTGTCTGGGACTTAGACACAGCAGTCATTACAAACAGCCTAATTTGAAACAAAGAATTTTAAGAGTGGAGACACTTCCTTCTAGGAAGGCTCAGCTACAGCAAGATACCCAGGCCTTAAGCAGTTGGCTCTTGGTTATCTCCAGATGAATACTTCCCAACTCCTCTGAGTATCTCTACCAGCATTTGACCACATTCACAATAGGAGAGGTTTTTCTGATGTTTAAGTGAAAATTCTGGTTTTTCAGCTTGTGTCCCACTCCCTTTCACTGCACATCATTGAAAAGAGTCTGGCTCCATCCTCCTTACTCTCTTCCATCTTATATTGGATACACATGAATAATGTCATCACCCCACAATGTCTTCCATCTCAAGGCTAAATAATCAGTCTCTACTTGTATCCTAAGGGCTGTGATCATCTTCAGCACCTTTGTGGCCCTTCTCTGGGCTTTCTTTACTACTCCTATCTCTCTCCTGTTCTGGGGACTCCAAACTTGGACACAACAGCCCAGGTGTGTTCTCACCAGGCTGAGTAGAAAGGAAGGATCACCTCCATTGGCCCAGGGTACTAGTGGGTCATGTTCCACCACAATTCCCAGTGTCTTTACTGGAAAACTACTTTCCAGGCAAACACCCCTCATACGGTTTGGGTAGGTGCTTGGGATTTATTTCTCCTCAAGGGCAGGACTTAGTATTTCCCTTTGCCTAGCTTCAGGAGATTCTTATTGGCCCAGACCCATTTCCTTCCAGACTGAGGAACAGCACTAGTGACTGGCTACCACAATCCTCTGAGCCTGTCAGTTCAGCCCAATTTGAATCCACTTCAGTGGCCCCTTGTCCAATCACTATTTTATCAGTTTAACCATGAGGATGTTCTGGGAGACAGTGTTAAATCTTTGCTTAAGTCAAGAAAAATAACTCTCTACCCTCGTTTACGAGCCCAGACATCTCATTGAAGAAAGCTATAAATCAGGTTGGTCAGGCAGGATTTTCTTTCATAAATCAACAATGACTACTCCTAATCACATTATTGCTCTTGTTTGGAAATGGTTCCCCAGAGGACTTACTGTAGCATCCCCCACGGACTGAGGTGAAGGTGGCAAGGAGTCATTTCCCCAAATTCTTCTCTCGCATCTCCTGAACACAGCTGTGATATTTCCTTTCTTCCAATCCTCAAAAACTGTTCCCAGTCAACATCATCTTCCAAAAGTAACTGAGAGTGGCTTCATGATGACATGGACCAGTTCCCTTAATCCTCAGGCATACAACTTATCAGGCTGGCTGAACTTGATGTATTCAATTACTTTAGAGGTGTGGAATTTCTGAAGGCAAGTTTTACCAGGAAAGACTAAGGTGAAGAAGACACAGAGCACCTTAGCCTTCTCCATCTACTTTACCACCTGAAAAATTAAATGTATTATCTGCAAGCACCATCCCAATCTGCAACCTTGGTCTGTAAATACATGCCAGGGACCACATTCTCCGGAGTCTCAGCAGTCGTATCTCTCTCGATCAGAAGGTAGGGCCTTAATTCATGCCAGTGGAGCTGCAGAACAGTGCCATGCTCTTTAAAACAAGAGGAATTGATTCCAAAATGCAGCTATACCACAAAATCTGGCTGGGCTGTGCACACAAAATGATTGCCCGTTCTCTCTTTTCAGACAACTCAATACCTCTGGATTTATGATTCCACGTCTGTCCTCTCAGGGCAGGGAGCTCCTTTAGCTTTGTCTGTATACAAATATATAGGTATGCTGCTTGGCAAGTAACATAAATTTTATATTCTCCAGAGTAATCTGAGGATCTCTCTCCCCCTTGCCAAACAGCAGTAGCTTTCTCTCCTCATGTCGAGGTGATATTTTCACATTGTCACCAAGTGTTAAATTTTACTTACATTTGCTTAAATTAAATATGTTTAAGGTTAACCTTTTTTTTTTAAAGTGGCTTATTTAATTTGTTTGAACAGATTTGGTTTATTTTGGGTCGCTAAAAACTAATTAAGTTTCTGTTATCTCCAGAGTGCAATCTCCCATGAGTTCTCTCTGTTAATACTCCTGCTTCATGTCTCTCTCTGCTTGAGTGTTACTTGTAACAGTAGGATAGGAGAAATTTCAGATGGAGCTGTGCTTGGGAAGGGAAGGGTTTTGTGGATTGTTTTTTCTTTGAAGAAGGAACATATTCTTTTAAAGTATAAACATGTCAATGAAGGAGAAAAATACATTTGATAGAATATTAAGATATATTTTAATGTATTTAAAATACAGATAAATATATTTTGAATTAGTTTTTTTCATAATTTTTTTAATGCTTCCCTTCTTATAATCATTTTCGTTCAACCTATTCTATAAAGTTATTCAGAAATCATCTCAAGTAGTGCACATGGCAAGCAGAGCTCACTTTCCAGAGTTTTATACTTGAAAGTCAAAAAGGAGCTCTTGGTTTGCCTTTTCAGTATTTTGAGATACAAAATAAATAGCTGCAAAAATAAAACAGGATTTCTTAAGGCTTTTCAACCTTTCAGCTCATCACACTGCGAACAAATCCAGATGCAGCCACACAGAACAGACGGTTTCAGTTCACTCAAAATCAAAAGAAAGAAGATTCAAAAACATCAACATCAGTCACCAGCGTCAATCAGGCCAGCACATCTCGACTAGAAGGATTGCAGTCAGAGAATCACCGCTTGAGAATGAAAATTACAGAGGTATTTTTTACTGCATATACTGCCTAGGCACTTTATTTTTCATTGTTTTTTGTTGCAATTCTGCAATCTGCTTAAATGCTGACTACTTTTTAGAGAAAAAAGTTATCTTTCCCCATAGAAATAATCGGAAAGAGACAATTTATATGGGTCGCTAACTAGTACAGCAAATATGTAGCAGGTGTGGTAAAATGAAACTGTGCCTTAGCAAAATTAAACTTGCCCTATTTATTTGTGACAGGCCAATTACCCTGTTGTTTCACATGGACGTGCTGAGCTCCACAGCTCCAGAAGTGTAACCTTTACAAGCAAGCATAGCAGCGATCCGCAGCCCCAGGGGCACTTAAGGGCTGTCTTTGTTCCTGTTTATGGTTGAGTTCTGAGACTGCTGTTGCTGTTATTTCTCAGCCTCTCTGGGAGTTTGCTCCAAAACTTGCTACACAGATTTTTACCTCTTCCATGAAACAGAATTACGTATTTTCTTAAGGTAGAAAAAGATGTTTATGAACATGTGAGCTGACCCTTTTGGCACAAAGGAGGTGAAGTTTCTTCAGTACCTACTGAGGGAAAGGCTGAGTACATGGAGTACATGAATTCCATTAGAGCTATAACAGGTACAGTTATAGTTATGTCCATCCTTGCTCAGTAGACCTGAATTGATGATATACCAGTCTTGAAGACTGCCCAATTTTTGAGACAAGATAACCATAACTGATCATATCTTAAAGAAATTCTCCTGTTCTTGCCCAATCAATAAAGTATTCTTATACCTTGAAGAAAAGGTATTTTATTACAGCAGTTATTTCTTTGCCCAGATCTTAAGTAATGACAATTGCCTAGGTAACTAAAAGGTAACTCAGGCTATCAAAGAGTCCAAAAGTAAAAGTTATCTCTGCCTTGTTAAAGAAATTTAGTTCAGCTTTGCCAGCTTTGTCCCTTTCATGTGAGAGCCTTGAAATTTTTAATGAAGGCCTAGCTGCCTGCTGGCTATCTCTGTTCCCATACTCTACTGTAGTTTTTTCTACTAAGCCTCCTAACACAAGATTTCAGCCTGTGCCTCACGAGGCTCATGATGGTGAGCACAGGTAGGGCTAGGCAGAGCAGCTACATTGGTGCTCACAGCGCCCTGCCTATTTCTTTTGGACTTTGCTTAAATAGATTAAATTCCTAGAACCGATGGGTCCAAATCAGTTTCATTGACAAGGACATTTGGAACATGCCCTACCATGGCTAGCATGTGCATCTCTGGCTCATCTGGTTTGAGTTGCTATGCCCCAGTTCTATAAGGAGCAACGTAAAGCTAAATTCAGCACTTTTAAAATTCAGTTAAGCTGGTAGTGAGTGGGAGATACTCTGGACACCACATCCTACATAACTGTTCAAAAAGAGGGCTATGAACCTTGTTTCTTTTAACTTTCAATTGGGGCTATAGACAACTTGTAGTACAAGTTAGCCTCTGAGGAGAGCACACTGTGCTCTGCTCAGTGCTAAAAGCAAAGCATTCCTGGTAGAGTTGACTGCAGTTACTCACATGACTGGACGTGCCATAGTTCCCTTATATTCTCTTGTGTGTTTGATAATTTAATGGATGAAGTGGTTACAGCTATGTATGCCACAATTTTACATGTAGATAATAAATAGTTGAGAGGTGTTCAGACTGGGCTTTCTAATGCCCATATCTTTCTCATTTGTCAGTACACCTGAATTGCTTCTACTGTCAACTGCTAAAGCTTATTTCTCTCCTATGCCCTGTGTGCAATATCACAGTTGAACAAAATTTGTTACTTGTAGCATTATTTTTAGAGGCAGTGTAGTAGTGCTGTAAGAAGACTGTATTTGTCACAGTGTAGTAATTGCATTACCACCTGCCTTCCAGTCTAATTATAGAAAGCTATGCCTCAGTGCACATACCTGAAGCAAGGACTCTTGAATTTTGAAGGATTTGTACTCTCTTTGTTTTGCAGCTGGACAAAGACTTGGAAGAGGTCACAATGCAACTTCAGGACACTCCTGAGAAAACAACATACATTAAGCAGAACCACTATCAGGACCTTAATGACATTCTTAGTATACGGAACTTCACAGACAGCAAAGGTGAGTGTTAGTAAAATCCATTAGTAGCTTAACCTGCCAAACCTTAGAACAGCAATCTCATCGAATTGGTTTCAGAGCACTCAGACCTTGGTAAGATAGAGCTTTAAATATTTTGGTTTAATTACAGAGAGTATGCAGATTCACATAATAAGCTACATATTACCCACTGAGTAGTTATTTCTGTATGTGTGTCTTCTACTGTCATACACATGGTGAAGTGGGAAACTTTTAGAAGTGTACTTGTGTTCAGAAGTCAAGTTTTCTGTGCTGCATGGAGAGAGGAAAGTCACAGAATTTTAAGCCCAGTTTAATATGTGCTTGCCTGACTAGGATGCTGAAATCCTGCTTTTGGACACTGCTATCAAGCATGTAAAAGAGAAGCATGTAAATATTTCAGTGCTGATTTGGATTCTAAATGCAGAACTGGAGGCACTCATGTATGAAAATTCTTCCCTAGGAACTGATAAAAAAGGATTTCACGACAACTGTAATATTCCTAAGTTGTTTCTCCTGTGTCTCTTGCATGGCTCCCTAAAGAACTACATGCAAGAGAATTGCTTCCATTAGAGCCATTTTGCTTTTTGGGAAGCAATAAAATCTGGTGCATAGCACAATAAAAGTGGAAGCCAGGACACCCACCTTCCATTTCGGGAATGGATGTACTTTGTGACTTCTGGCAAATGGCTTTGTACAGCTGAATATTACTATAGTCTGTGAAAAACTGGCTGCTCTGTGTTCGTAAGTTGTAGATTTGCGTGTTTGTTACACTGCAAGGCTCAGGCTTCCTATTGATGTGGCACCATAATCTTGGTTAAGTGGGACAGAAGTTACTCCTATGAATAAACTTGAAGAATAATTTTAGAACAATAGCAACAGGTCACACGTGTTTTTGAAGTGTATTGAAATTTTGGTTGGATAAGATTACATTTTCTTACGCCTTTTGTTTTAGGCTGGGTATTCACTGGGTTATATAACTTGTGGCAAAAGGGAAAAAAGGGAGAGTTCCCAGTGTCCTTTTTAAAAGTAAAAAAAAAAAAAAAAAACCACAGAAGAGGGGAAAGGAGGAAAAGGAAAACGTAAATAGCTGCTGGAGGCGTGTGATTATTGGGCTGAGATCAGGAGCAAGAGCTAACATCAGTGAGTGGGATGAGGCAGTTTGAAAGGAACACATAGAATGTTCTTCTCATGTCAGATGCTCCAGGAAAAATGATAAATCATGAATAATATTTCAAGCAGAAAAGATGCATTGCATTGTGCCAAATGCCCATCTGAATTTGGGTATGAGAAACAAAAAATTATTCTCAAGAAATGCACTGAGTATAAATTTAGGATGGATGCTTCCCACAGCAAGATGCACTCCATTAGCAGTAGGAGGCTGGCAAAGAAATCAAGGATAAAGTATAACCTTTCTGCACTTACTTGTGTCTATGTATACCAAAGACATTGATGCCTAACTGCTGCTTGAAGCAGCAGCATCCAAGTTCCTAATTTTCCCCCAGTACAGTAGCCCAGCTTTTACACTTCTGCTGTGGGTGCACATTTAAAATCATCTGTATGGAGGCTAACTATGGATAATATTAATATCCAGAGTAGCTTGGAACTATGTATTTTTGGTATTTACAGGGTAGATATTCTGCATACTGAAGTTTCTGGATTTTCTCAATAGACCACAATTTTCTCAATAGACCTACCATATAAAGCTCCACACAAAAGTTGGGACAGGTGGAGAAAGATGTTTCCCCTTGGCCAACTTTATATGGAAAGATTAGAGCATCCATTCACCTGGAAATGAGGAAGACCTGGCTCCCAGATTGCAGCAGGTGTTTGAAGCTTGGTCCCACACCTGGTGGCAAATACTCCACGCATGTACATTACAGTGTATCCTGATTCTGACACCAGTGACATTAGATATTCCTACTTCCAGGCTCTGAGCCACTATGATCCACAACCCTTGCTAGCCTTTTCTGTCCCTCCAGCTCCTTTTTCTTCTGCCCCTTCTCTTTCTACATTTCCCTGTCCCTTAGCTACATGTCTGAATCTCGTCTGTTTCTCTCACCGCATCCATTCCCAATAGTCAACCTATGTGCTTAATATAAATTTGCCATTCCAATCAAAATAACAAGGCTTTGGAGAATTCATGCTGCTGAGTCACTGCTGCTTCTGTGCAGATTCAAACAGACATCGCTTAAATGGTACTTAAAAAAATTCTGGCCCTTACGGCTACAGGAAAGCTAACTCTGAATGACATGACTATGCTTTCTGTAGCTATGCATTTCATGGACTTTCGGGAAGGGAAAGTACAGAACCTTGAAATTATGCATCCCTGGTGGTACTTGAGTGAAGCTTCAGAATTGTAAATAATCTATTAGCATGACCTAGAAGTGACCATCTCTCTCATCCCCACTGTGCAACTGGGGAAGCCAGTCCAATATTGGTTTTAAGGTGATGATGAGGTTTGTGCCTTCTTTGATCTTGTGAAAAATGTAAGCTGGGAGAGCAGGAATGGGACAGTGAAGAGAGAGGTTTAAAACTGCTGACTTGGAGCTAAAAATCATAGGAGATAATTTGCCACATTTGCTTTGTGGTTCCCTTTTATGTCACTTGTTTTTATAAAATACCTTGCTGTTCTGGAGGATCTCACACAGGGAATGCCTTGTAGTGTAACCCCATTGCTATTGCTTACACAAACTCAGGGCACTGCTCTTCACAGAACAGATCATAACGTGGGATTTAGGCAATGCATCTTCAACAAGCCCTAATCAAACTTTTATGTCATAGTACACTTCAGTAGGCTTCTGATCTGTAAAAATTGCCCAGAGTTAAAAATCCTAACTCCTATAACCAAGTGCCAAAGGAGGTTATTTGATTCATCTCTTCCTTCCCTGGCACCCTCATTTACATTAAACATATGGATTTAGGATACAAAAGTTATATTACTTTAGCAAAAATAGGTAGATACAGCTGTGAACTCCTATATCTGCCTGACCTCAGGCAGCATTTCATAACTTTGGGATTCCTGGTTAGTTATTAACAGCAACAGCTCCTGGTATATCCCAGGAGCCCTTTGCTGGCACAGGGACTCCTTCTTTACAGCACATTTCAGTATGTCTCATTTAAAGAGAGATATTATCTGAGACACTCATCTCTTGCTCACAAATGCAAAATGTTCCATAGCAATTGGCTATGTAAGAAAAGCAATTAGGAAAATGTGATTTGTGGTTTATGTCTTGATTGCTTTCTTTTAATGCAGGCTTTTTAGCTGCACTGCTACAGAGCTTTGTGTGGTCAAGCAGTTTCCAGCTTGCTCCACGGGCTGTGGCTCTGGGACTCCGAATGGCTTCCCCAGCTGCATTCCAAAGGGCATCCCCTTAACTGCATTTGATACATTCCGCAGATCACTGAGCCACTGTGCCTGCTGGTGACCTCAGCCCTGTGCACAGGGCAACATTAACTTCTCCCCTGGCCTCTGGTGGCCTTGCTGGAGTGGCAGAGCCACATTACAGCCTGGGTTTGAGGCAGGGATGGGGTGTGGGGGAGGCCAGGCTTGGCTCAGGCCACCTCTGTGACTGACAGAGCCGTTCAGCAAGAACAGTCAGGCTTGGAGGCACGGCTGTGTTTTCCAGGCTGACATTTGGAAAAAAGGAGGACAAGTGCTTCAGCTGTGATGCTGTGTGAAGAAGAAGTTCCAGGGAAGTTCCACACAGTTCCAGGGAAGAAATGTCCTAAAATGGACACAAACCAGAGCTTCCCAAAAGGGCTCCTTGCACCCATGTCAGTGTGTCAGGCAGGAGAGAGTGGTGGAAGTTATTTCTGCTGTGCAAGTTCCTGCAGAGATAAAAGCTACTGAAGAGAGAAATAGAGGAAAGATACTGTGTGGTTTGGGGTGGCTGGATAATTTTGCTAAACTTGGAATCTTACTATCTTACTTGACTTCTTTTTGATGTTTTAATACGTGAAATTATTTCCATGTGAAATAATTCACAAAATCACGGATTGCAAGTGTTTCATATAAATCAAAGCTAAGAAGAAATCCTGGAGAAGAATCTCCCTCAATTTCTACCTTGGTCAATACATTTCAGAGTAGCATATTAGGGAAATTAGGCCATTCTGTGGGAAGTACATGAGAAGCAAGAGACAGCCTTGCCAGAGTCCCCTCTTATGAAAAAACCCTTTTTGTAGGTTCTCTCTCTACAGGCACCCTTCCTTGCTCAGAAAACTTTGTTTTAATCCAGAAAGCAGTCTTTACTCATTGCTGTAAACAGGCTGGGAGCATTCATTTACATGTCAGATATGCCTACATGCTGTCACTTGTCACCCCACTCCGATGTTTCCTGGTGTTCATTTTTCCCCATGTAAAAGCAGCTCAAAGGAAAACAGATTTCAAAGGCATGTTGCTCACAAATGCAAAGCAAAACAGAGTTCATCTGTGATAGATGGGGGAAATATTATTTCTATGAAGTTCATGCAATTCAAGCATTAAGCTTGAGATTGAAAAATAGATTCAAAGGTAAGGGCTTTCAGAAATAACTCCTTTAAAGGGATGCTGTTCTGAAGCAAGGATATAGTTCCTTTCTTTACAGAGATATATAGAGATATGTATGCTAGTTTCTATGAAGCCTAACAAATTGATTCAGTTCTGGAGCTTGTTTCTATTTCAACAGGGAGACCAAGCTGTCAGAGGTTCAGTACCTGCCCTTTCTTGCACAGAAATGAATTTGTAGTAAAGGGAATTTCTTCTGATTTAAAGTAGTATAAATCAGAGCAGAGTCTTGCTGGCTTTTCTTTTTTAAAAATCTTCCTCTCAAAACATAACCGTCAGAAGTTATGATTTAGATTACCAGTGCAGTGTGCTTCCTTCAGGAGATGTTTTTTTCTGATTACCCAGCAGAAGATGTGATCATTTTAATTTTTCCTTTCAGCTTACTTTCTTTACATCCTATTCACATGAAAAACAGAGACTGGCTAGTCATGTTTCACAGTCCAAACAACAGAACTGGGAAAAATTACAGCAGGTTTTAAAAATCTACCTCTAGCTTTAAAGTTTCCTGAGCTCTTTAGTAAATCAGCAAAATTATCTCTGCCAGGTCTTATAAGTCCTTATTAAACCACACTTGCTTCTTTGTGGAGCATAAAATATGCTTTCTAGCAAAGAGAAACAAGAGTAGAATTGAAAGATATTGGATAAAGAGTAGTTCTGCCATCCAGTTCCAAGCCATCAGAGGAATATTGCCAGTAAAGGGTAATGATGAAGATGTTCAATAAAGCTGCAGTGTACAAACATCAACAAAATAAGCTTCTAGTTAAAAAAATATGTTTTCTAAACTCTTGGAAAAAACAGAAGCATCATCAGTTACCTGGTGCTTTCTGCCTGCAGTTGAATGAGTGCTGTTAAAACGCATGGCACGTTTAAACCTGCCCAGGTAATTTTGGCAGCACGAGGTTGCAGAGTGATTATGGGTGACCCCTGGCAGAGGGAGAGGAGAGCAGCTGGGAGCAGTGACCTCCTCGCTGAGCCCCCCGGCAGCCGGCGTGGGTGTGCTTTTGCAGCTCAGAGTTTGTAAATGAAAGCTGTTTCTTTGCTACAGGTAGGCAAAGGTCCTGAGCCAAAGCCTTCTGGCTCTCACCGACCACTGGCAGCAAGCTTTGTTTTCTAATGAGCCATTGCTGAGTGCTCTGTGCGGCCCTTGAGATGTATTTGTCTTTTCTCCCGACAGCTTTCTGAATGGAAAGTGCTCAGGCATCACTTATCCAGATTTCTGAGTTCTGGTTTGAGGTCTACAAAGGTGAAAATTATTTAGAAGGTGCTTCTGGCTAATGTAATTTCAATTTAGAAGGTAGTTACATCATCCCAGTGCAACTCACTGGGTAGAATCTGCAGTGGCAGACAGTACCCTGAGAATGAAGGGCGTTTTCCATGTGGCATACGTAATAGACAGAGAGGAGAAGATGGGAAAGTGTCAAAAACACTGCTACACTTTACAGGGGAAACTGGGAAATATAATGTTTACCACTGCCCTTAATTTCTTTTCTTTCAGTTGCTCAGGTATATAAAACTAGTTTTCTAAACCCTTAAGTTTTTTAAGTGCATATGGCAATAGTGTTTTTTCTTTAAGCTCCAGCTCCCAGAAGCGTATGACTAAGTGAGAATCTTGCTCTTCATTATTTAAATGAAAGGTAAATAAAAAATAAAGATATTCTAGTTTCCATAGCTGCAAAATAAAAAAAAATCTAACAACTCCTCTCCCAAAATGCCTAACAAATAAGAATTACCTAACATTTTTTTTTTTATTTATTTTGGAAGAAGCAAAGGAAAAAGGAAAAAAAGCAACAATTTTATGTGCATTTTGTCTGTATTTTATACATATACAGTAAAAGTTGCTTTTGGTAGCCTTGTATACAGAAATTTATTCAGTGTATTAAGGGCAAGTCATCTGCAAGAGTGGTAGAAAAGAGTCTATTAAGAATAACACACGGTGATATATGGGCAGTTGGTGTTGAGAGGTGAGTAGGAAGAGAATATATGATTTCTGCTCTACTCTAAACTAAATCCCCCACCTTTTTGACAAGGACCACCTCCTTCTCTCTCTCTCTCTCACAGCACATCTGAAAGTACATGAAACTCCTTTAGTGTGTACAACACAGATTATTCTATTAAATAACATACTCCCAAACAGCAACAGTTGCATTTCCCAATCATTTGATGAAGAATCTTTAGTAGCTTTGTAAAATGTTAAATTGCTTATCTTGTCCAAAGGAACTGGAACCCTAAAATAATTAAATCATAGAGTTTTTCCATCCCTAATTACAAGGGTTACTCAAATTTTTACTTTGGTCTATATCAGAAAGTCAGCAGTTTCCATTGTCAGCTTAGATCAGCTCAGGACTGAATGTTGGTTTTAATCACAGAAGTAAAAAGTGTTCTTTTCTACATGTCTGTTTATAGACATCACAAAACTTTTATGCAAATGTCAAACTTGATATACAAAGAAATGCAATGTACAGAAAGTAAAAACTGAACTCTTGTGACAGCAAATGCCACACCAGCAAACTTCAGGCTGCCCTGAGATTTTAGACCTCATTGCTTTTCTTAGCCACTGTCAGATTTGACTTTTTACTGTACTCCCTTTACATCTAAGCCATCACTGAATCCTGCCATCTCTTAATTTTAAACACTCTTCTTGCTACAACTGAATTCCTTAGCTCTCTTCTACTGACATTTTCCTGCCCCAACCAAAGCAGCTTCATGTGTTCTGGTCACCTCCCTTCTCAGCCAGATCCTTCTCTTCAATGCAACATAAGTGAAAAACCTTGTCTCCTTCTGAGCTGTAGTGATCCTCATGTCTGCACATTGTTGCTTCCTCACCTGCACACTTGGTTGTTGCTTGCTTTTTAGGTTTTTCACAGCAGGAAGTGAATGCTATCAAATAATGCCAGGCATGACCTTACTGGGAGGGTAATTATAGATATTCGAGTTTGCCCTGAAAATATTTTTGCTTCCAGCTTCTTTCCTCACTCTGTGTTTCTGCTACTTGTTTTGTATCCCCGGTGCCTGTTGATAGAATAGATATTCCTAGCATGCTGGGAGCTGAGCATTATTTGGGGCTCTTAAACGTGACTACAACAGAAAAGCAGCTTAACCCTTCAAAATGTACCAGATTTTTCATGCCATTTTCCTTTTATCTTCACTTTTTTTCCTGCTTTTCCCCCTCATACCCACTTTTATGTTCAAATCCTCCAGTACCCTCTTCAAGAATTTACCTCAGATTCCTCTTCCATGCTGCCTCAATGCCTGCAGCAATCACTGCTTCTCTGTTTGTGTGGCAAACAACTGCTGGTGATGGTTTTGGAGCTCTCTGTAATTATTTATGAAAACTGTGAACTGCCCTCATTATTCAGATGCTTTGCATGTGATTTTATTTGGCTTAACAGAAAGAGACTTTGAAAAAGCAGGCAGGAACAGAAAGGATCTTCTTAAAATGGCTGTGTTCACCCATGTTTCTCAGGGGGAATGATGCCATGGGTGTCAGCACAGCTAGCCAGGGACCCCCAGGACACCCAGGGGAATCAAGAATTACAATCTGTTTTGTTATCACTATGCAGAAAATAAAAAAAGCATAATGACATCATTAGCTGTCCTTGCTGCAGACAGCCTATGGACAAGTGCAACTGATATGAATCATATTTCCATGCTAAAAATGATAGCAGTAGCAGATAGGCAAATGACAGCACTTAGTTGCCTGTGTGATTGTAAGAGTATCAAGTATCAATGAGATTATAGCTTTTCTAGGAAAAGTCTTAAGAAAGAAGGTTTATGAGAAGGTTACGGTTTTTAACTGCAAGAACAGTATGGTTACAATAATTTTTCACATAGCCTAAGACTGGATGAGAGAGAGTGATATGGCTGCATAGAGGTCGACAACAAGTGTTGGTTTGTGGGGTTTTTTTAAAGCAAAGGGAGGACAAAGAGGTTTTGTTACTTTTCTGTTTCTTCATGGTAGTTCCTATGGGGGAACACATCAACTGAGACATAAGAGTACCAAACTCTCACAGCAAAACTTGAGATTATATTGGAATACAGGTAGTATGAATTTACTTTGTGGCATTATGGATATCAGGGAAAATTTAAAATGAAACAATTTTGAAATGGTCACTTGGTCACAGTAAAGTAAAATTGAATGTGTTGTCCAACCAGATGGTGAGAAAGCCATTTTGAAAAATCATCTTGATCAAAATCCACCAGCACAGTGGGGCTCATCAGACCCTTCCAGAACAAGCAAAGATCCCATAGAAGACATCAACTCTCCAGAACAGTAAGTATACATCATTGCCTTGCTGACAAGATGGTAATTTAAAATATTGCCTTTCATCAAAGCCCGTATTTCCCTTATATGCATTTTTTAATGGAAAGACCTTCACTGTAACCCCCTTTCATCCAGCCCCAGCTACAGAGAGTTACAGGATGAGCTGTGCTCAACCACCAGTGTGTGGAGGAGAGAAGAGGGAGTACATATATGCCCAAATGTCTTATGACTCTTGTCAAATATCCAAGTCCTTCCACATGCCAGCCAGAGGGGTTCATGGTGTACACAGACATTTTGTTCTTTTACATTCTTAAGCTAGATGAGAACTAAAAAGTGTCCTGAGGGCTTTTCAACGTTGCCATAGCAGCTGGACCTGAGTTTTGGCATAGGAAAGCCCGCACTAAGTAGTTTCCCTTAGAAACAATGCTGCAGATACAAGGAGAGGATGGCACAAAGCACTGGCTAGATTTACAGAGGGGAAGGAGTCTTTGGGTGCCCTCTTTTGTCTCTAGGAACCAATACAATCAACCCATGTCCTACCCTCCTCTATCTGAGCAGGACCTGCCATGGGCCAGAGCTCAGGGAAGCACCATTCTCGTGTGTGCCTGGATCAGCCATTTCCCCACAGCAGCCTGGTTACACGAGCATCGCTTCCTCAGTGTCTGGGCTAATAGCTGTCAGACTTCTGGGCAATTTAAAAGCTTATTTAAAAACAGAATAAATTAAACCGATTACTAGAATGAGTCACGTTACATCAGCAACAGCAGCCCTGATTGCAGATAGTAGCTACTGTCTTGTACTACCTGGTGCAGGAAAACACGTGGATTTCTAATTCTGTTCTTGCACTCAAAGAAAAAATCCTACCCAAACCTGCAAAAAACCTAATCCACACACACACACACACCAAAAAGAAGTCCCACAGTAGATGAAATATCTTGTAATTTCACAAAAGCAGGGCTCTTGCTGAGAGCGTTCTCATGACTTCGTGGGGTCAGCAGAGTGTTTTAATGCATAGCTATTAGAGGCCTGTGTTTTTTTTCAGCACCATTTGTCAGAAATAATGTAGTGTGAATGCAGGCTCATCCACATGTGGCCCCCTTACATTAAGAAGGATGCTAAGAAAAACACAGACTCTCAGATAATCCAATTGTCTCGATACAGATTTAATACAGACAAAGAAAAAGAAAAACGTTTGATGATGACAGAACTTCCTCTAGGCTGGTGATAACTGATGAGAAGACTGAGATTTCCTAAAGGTCCTGGAGAGTGGGTCAGTACAAATCTGAACAGTCATCTTTGGAAGGCAATTAATAAAGTCGTGCTAAATCTAAACAGTGTCATTCAGCATTTGCACAGCTGTGACTGTGCCAGGTCCAAGGGCCAATGTCTTCCCTGAGAATGAGGGGGCAGTTTGGATACCAGAGCCACACTGCCCAGGCACAGTGGATCTGCCAGAGAGGTGAAGTACAGCTGTCTTCGGGACTTCCCTCTTTTTGATAAGAGATTGACTCTCTCCAAAGTTTATGCTCTTTAAGATATCCTTCTGCACCCCTGGGCCTGTTTCTCAACTTGTCTGGCAGCACTTCTCTCCTTTGATGGTTGCTAAATATATAATTTTAGTCCAAAAAAAAACAAAAGGATTTAAAGGCAAGCTGTAGTTTCTGTCTTTCTAATTTCACTTCATACATAGGGCATCTGATAGGAAGTCACACAGTCTGAGAAACTTATTTCTTATTCAAGAACACGAATCTCAAGGACGTTAGTCTGACAAAGATTTCCTCTTGGTCACAAGCCTGTGAAAGGAGGATGTTAACACAATCACTTGCCTGCAGAAATTTTAACTCTTTAATGGCTGTGGGAAAAAAAATCATCCCAGCTTCCTGTGCTTGTCAGCACTTGTGAAAACTGACATCTTCCAGTATGAAAGCCCCTACAGAGTCCAGAGAAGAGCTGAACTGGGATTTTTTCATTGTTTCTTACCATTAGTGCTACATTTGACTCATTGCAAGTAAGATCCCTTATTGTACAGTTTTGCCCAGAGTGAACCCAAAATGGTATACATGCACTCCAGGCAGTAGTGCAGGAAGTTGTTTCACATTTTTTAATGGGGTGATATTTACAGTGTCTCAATCAGAATGTGAAAAACAATTTTTTTTTGTTGTGCTTGGCTCAGATTTAGAACCCTGCACCTAGGGAAAATGCATTCTGTATGACTGTAAAGCAGCCTTAGAGCATGAATATAGATGATTCTCAGTTCTCTTGGCATCTTACTCCTTTTCCTGCTGGACAGGACCCAGTAGGTTTTCCATACTGCCATGTAAAATTTTCCATACCCAATCAGGCCATCAGATAAGAGGAGCAAAAAGTGGATGCTGACTGCTTTCTTTCCTGTGTACACTGTCTGCACAGTATAAATTAACACCTCCTATAGCAAAAGCACTGGCAAAGCAGTGCCAGCACACAGGAACGAGCCCTGCGCTTTGGTTTCCCATTGTGCTTTTTAGCACACTCCCGAGCACTGCTGTACCTGTTGTACTCTCCCAGGAAATCTCAGCAGCAATCTTGGGGGCTGCTTAGTTGTGTGGATAGACACTGCACCATGCCAGCTCATCTCAGGTCCAGAGAGCAGCCTGAACCAGTTTAGAATAGATATCATTCATTTCCCAGTAGGATGAGTTGTCTCTCAGGCAAAGTCATCTGCTTTGATGAGCATCAAACTGCTCATCTTTCCTGATGGACAGTCCTGCTTTCTTATCCAAAGATCACATCAGCCAGCTTATCTGCATGACAGCTACATTCAATGGTTTATCTTCTGTGACCCTTAAAGACGTCCATCTATGCTCCTTCATTCCTGTATGATGTCCCTTCTCATCAGTGACCTACATCCAGCAGGTCATTAGTTTTTGGCACCATTAAAATTTTTACCATTCTCATTTTAACAGCAACAATATGTAACAGTCTCCCAGTTCTCTCAGTAGAGGTGATGACAGATTTCTGCGGGACCCCACTAAAACTTGTGATCTTAATAGACTATTTCTATATGCAGGGTTTTTGTAACCTTCAAAGCATAACTTCAAAGCATAACTGGAGCCAGTTATGTTAATTTAAGTAACAAAAAATTCTCATTCAAAAAGGTTGGTTTGACTGGATTATTGCATTGCAGCCATATGCCTCAGCATGAACAGGCCTTTGTTACTCAGTTTCTTCACTGAGAGTGGTTTATGTTAGTCTATCTATGATCTTACTCAAATCTGTCATTAAAATAAGGTGGGTTTAGAACAGTTAGTTTACACAATCACAGAATCACCAGGTTGGGAGAGACCCCTAAGATCATCGAGTCCAACCCATGCCCTAACACCTCAATTCACCATGGCACTGAGTGCCACATCCAGTCTTTTTAAACACACTCAGGGATGGTGACTCCACCACCTCCCCAGGCAGACAATTCCAGTACTTCACCACTCTTTCCATGAAAAACTTTTTCCTGATAGCCAACCTACATTTCCCTACATTTCCCTTGGTGCAGCTTGAGACTGTGTCCTCTTGTTCTGTCAGTTGCTGCCTGGAAAAAGAGACCAACCCCCACCTGACTCCAACCAGCCTTCAGGAAGTTGTAGAGAGTGATAAGGTCACCTCTGGGTCTCCTTTTCTTTTACTTGCTAGTAGAACATCTTGCTTTACTGCAGTCTTTTAGAGCTTCTCCAGCTTCCCTGCAGTTGCTAAAAAGCAATATTAATGTGCTGCAGAATTAACTGAAATAATCCCTCAGTGCTCAGACACAGTTGATACACTCCCGCAGAACTTCAAATGTTTGACTCTTGCAGCAATTTGTTTCAGTCCCCCCACTTACCAATGGATCTTATTAATGATTTTCTATAACAAAACCAAAATATATTTCAAATGCCTCGGCCCCCCTTGTGGTATCGTGCATTCCCATGTGCACTGCATTTTATTTCTGTGTGCATTGACATCGGAAGTCAAGGTTTTACTTGATTTTATGTTTCCCTAATAAGTGGTGTTTCTGTACAGAGCTGAGGACACTTGCCCTAACACAGAATTCTGATGAATGGGTGCTCTGTGTGTGGAATCATCTTTCCTTTCCATCTCCTTCAGTGGTTGCCTGTGATTTCAGACCCACTACTACCAACCATTCCCTCTCCAAAATACTTGACCATATATATGCTTTTACACACATATATATCTATATAGTATGGACAGCTTGAAACAAATTCATAGAGTCACGTAATGGTTTGGGCTGGAAGGGATCTTTCAAGGTTAACCAGTCCAATCCCCCTGCAACAAGCAGAGACTACTTCAAGTAGATCAGGTTGTTCAAATCCCCATCCAGTTTGGCCCTGAATGTTTCCAGGGATGGAGCATCTGAGCCACCTGTGGCAGTGTTTCACCACCCTCATCATAAAAATTCATTCCTTATATGTAGTCTAAATCTACCCTCTTTTGTTTAAAACCTCACACAGCATCCTCTCACTCCATGACCTTGTAAAAAGTCCCCCTCTAGCTACTTTGTAAGCTCCCTTTAGGTACTGGAAGGCAGCTTTAAGGTCTCCCTGGAGCGTTCTCTTCTCCAAGATGAAAAACACCAGCTGTCTCAGCCTCTTTTCATGGGAGATATCCTCCAGCTCTCTGATTTTCTTTGTGGCCCTCCTCTGGACTTGCTCCAGCAGGTCCACATTCTTCTTATGAGAAGAGTTGAATGCAGTATTCCAATGGGGTCTCACCAGAGCAGAGCAGAGGGGCAACATCACTTCCCTCACACTGCTGGCCACGCTGCTTTTGATGCAGCCCAGGATATGATTAACTTTCTGGGCTGCAAGTGCACATAGCTTGGTGATGCCCAGCTTTTCATCCACCATCACCCTCAATTTCCTCTTGGCAGGGCTGTTCTCGATCCCTTCATTCCCCAGCCTGTGTTGATACCAAGGGTTCCCCCAAAAGCATAGGCAAAATGTGTCAGGAGTGAGAGAAGGAAAAATCACTGATTTTGTGGAAAAGAAGCCCTAAATAGAGTGAGGCAAGGCATGAGATTTACTTTTACTTCAGGTGAAAATAGCAGGTTTGTTTGGAATTTGCTGCTTCTTTTGTTTTGTTTCATGCTTCACCCTAGGAGTTTTGTCTACACTCTTAATTGTGTGCAAGTCTCCAGGCTACAGTTCTCTGCCCCAATTCCAGGAACCAAGTTTTCAAGTGAAAGTAAACTTTTAAGTACAGTTAAAGTAAAATTTGCCACCCACTGCAGCCACTGTTGGCATAGCTAAATAAACATGCTTTGTCCGTGGTATGGCTAACGCTGAAATGGATGAAAAAAAATCCTATTCACTTGATTATGCAACTGGATTCTCTTGGAGTGGCTTCAAATAGCCCTTTAATGAGAAGTCTGTAACAGTTGAACAAAGTAAGCATTTCCACTGGTGGGAAAATAAGTGAGGGCAATTCTGCATTTGACCCCTCAACAAGAGACAGAATGACAATCCACAGCATCAGGCTCATAAGGATTCAGCACAGGGAAGCAGTGAGCCATGCCACCTCTGCACTCCTTGGGAACAAGGCATGACTTCATTGATAGCACCAGAAAGAGTTGAGCACAGTAGCAAAATAACAATGAATGGATTTTGTTCAGTTCTAGGAGTGCATTGCCAGCACTAGAATGGTCATCACTGAGGACTAGCATTGCATGAAAGTTTTAAAGGGAGTTTGAGGGGAAGAAACAATGAGAAAGAGTTTCCCGGGTAGGTGGACAACAGCTATTTCTACTGCACCTCTGTATAAACAAGCCAAAGTTTGTAGTGGAGAAACTAAAGAGAAGAACACTGCATTTCTTTCTGTTTGAGTTTAAGAGCTATATTGCTTGGTCCCCAAGCAGTGCAATGGATGCCTTAGTATCTGTGTCTGCTACCTAACACAAGCAATTAAATGTCATTTGAATCAAAAAGGCTGTCCAAAGGGCTAGCTTTCAAACATACACCTCTTGTAAAGGCCTATACATTGTCATTATACATGTCTGTCTATACATTGTCATTATATCAGATAATGGGCAAACGTAAATTTAAAACTCTACAATATTGCTGCAATGCTTTCTGTGGGCATTTTTGTTCTGAAATCCAAAAGCCAATCTTCAGTTCAGCTCAGTCACTTTGACATCTTTCTTCTGTTTAGAAAGTGTCTCTGTGTTTCAAGGGTAAATGTGTCCAAATGCAAAGCCATCCTGAGGATAAAATGACTGAAAACATCTTTTACACTAGCAAACCTCAACAGGATTTTGATTTTGTGAAAGGTGCTGGTATATCCACAGCACAGAGGTAGCAGAGGCCTTTTCTCATGGCACCATGCTCTCCAAGGAAAGGGCTTAGATGGGATACCTGTGAGCATGATTTAGTATCCATTTAAAAAAAAAAATTATACCAGTTACTATGATGTCAATCCGCTTGGAAAAATGGATACAGAATGTTGTGTTTAGACACTGAATTTTGGTATGGGTGTTGGGCAGGACTGCATTTAGAGTGCCTCTCTAGAATAGCACTGACCGAAGCATCTATCACCTCAAAAGCACAGACCCAAACTTTAAAGAGGAACTACTTAAAGGAGGAAAAAGCCATTAGGCCCAACCACCATGCACCTGTGTTTGCTTTAGCTGGAGTTGCAAAAATACCATCCCTAGAACTAACATCCTTGTGCTAAGTGATGCGTGGCTTGAACCTCAGTGTGTGACCTCGTGCCTGTCTGCACAGTTGGCCAGGGCTCTGAAGGCAGCAGATCGCTCTGCAAGGGGTGGGGGGCCACCAAGCCCTACGCCCTCTTTGCAAACTTAAGGTTTTCCCTTTTCCTGGTATCAGCAGTCTAACAATTAACCTGAATGTGCCTGGGAATTTCAGAAGGTTGTGGGATGCTGAGAAGCACGCTTAGTTTCCTTTGCCGTGTCTAACCTGTCAGAAGAATTCCCCAAGGGGAAAATAACATCACGGTGGCGTAGCTCAGCATCAGCGAGCGCAATGCTCTTGGCATTAACCCTGTCGGTCACAGCGGCAGGCACAGAGAGCTCCCTGGCAGCAGCCTGGGAGCACATCAGCCACGTGATGACTTCCATTTGGCCCTTGGCTAACGCTGCTGTCCCTGTCTCTCCCGCAGCATACAGCGCCGGCTGTCCTTGCAGCTGCCCATCCTTCACCACGCCTACCTGCCGTCCATAGGAGGGGTCGATGCCAGCTGTGCCAGCCCCTGCGTCAGCCCCAGTGCCAGCCCTCGGCACAGACACGTGCCACCCTCCTTCCGAGTGATGGTTTCAGGCCTGTAGGAGAGGGAGATCAGTGCTTCCTGAACTGCTTTTAAGTACTCAATGACTGGACTGAACATCTGACCTAGAACTCTGCTACAAACATGTAACATTGGCTCTTCACGCAGAGGAACTTCTGCTGAGGCCCTCGTCACAGGAGTGCCCACGTAACTCGTGTGATAAAGCAAAGGAGGACACAAGGAGTTTGATCTGTAGCCTTATTCATAGAGTTTTTATTTCTTCACCTAGAAGTCAATGAAAAATGTTTCTTCCAAAATTTCTACTAGCAACAAGGAGGCTGGGATATACGGATCTTGCAAAAAAGACACTAGGAAAAAAAAACAACAAACACTCAAATGTCACTGAGCTTTGTGTGGCTGCTGAGAACATGCAATTCTATACCGTATCCATGTAAGGAAAATGCAGTGGTTGAGCTATACCATGTTGGAATAGATACACTCATTTTTACAAGAGTTGTGTTAAATCGCTGGAAACATTCTGCACTGGTTAGTCTTGCTTTTTTTCATTTCAGGGACGATGTTTAGCAGGAAAGAAGAGTTGTGAGAAATGATTCCTCGGGTGTCATTGAGACTCTGCAGTGCTGTGAGCAGGGTGACCTTTACCTTGCAGCTGTATGTGTAACCCAAGCAGAGCCTGAAGCTCCAGCTCTGAGTTGCCACCAGCTGGAGAGCTGCTGATTGCAAGCAGAGCACTTCACCCTTCCCCAGGGGCAATGGCAGTGACTGCTGACCATCTGCAGCTTCATTTTTAGCAAAGTTTCTGCACCTATTTCAGAATAAACAGCACCAACCATAACACACTAAACTGTCTGAAAAAGTCCTAGGGCTGATAACTCAGGACACTTAGGACAGATGGGTAGTAAAGTCTTAATGCCACAAGATGAATGGTTTTTCCTAGTTTGTTTGAATTGTGTCACACATAATTACAATAAAATTAATTTAGTGGACTTGGGGGGAGGGATTAGGGCACAGCACTTTGCTGCTGCAGGCAAAGCCTGCAGGGCACGTAGATGTGAATATACACAATGTTTGCTTCGTACCTGCGTACGTGTGACAGTTGTAGCGGACAATAGAGAGGACAAATCAAATTTACCAATGGAATATTTTATCTGAATCCTGAAAGGACTGTGAAAAAACAATGGGTTTTATACTATAGCTCCTTTCCCTGAACCAAAGTAATTAGGAGGAATGATAGTAGTGTACCGTCTGGACCAGCTCTGGAGCCAAACCCTCAGGCACAGGTGAGACACACATACAGCTTCTTTTTTCAAGGGACTGGAAATGTGTCCTCTCACTGCCAGGGCTGTTTGCTAAAAGTAGGGGGGAAAAAAACCACATGAAGCGCCCACTAGGCTCTCAGTTTTCTTTGATCAACACCTGTGCCCCTCAGACCAAACCTTTGGAATGACATTTGTACAAAGGTTTACAAATCAGCAATGACTGAAGCACAGCTGAAGGGGTTCATTAGCTGAGGGAATTAACTGCAGCTTTGACAAGCTAGCATAAATCTCCATTAAAAATAAAACACACCTCATAGTGGCCAAAACCAACATGAATATGTATCTGAATCTTGCAATCAGGAGCATCACAAAATATTTCACTTGGCACATACAGTAAGAGAGGTTATGGAAATATCTGTAGCTTTTAGAACAAAAAACCATGTAAGTATAAACACAGATAAACTAGAACTCATTACTCTGTTTAAGCACTAAACACTGATGTCGTCACTCAATGTGTGTTGACAGTATTCTCTTGCTTTATTAATATCATCAGGGCCTGGTTTATTTTAAAAGGAATGTTAATTTTTAAAAAGAGAAAATTACGATAATGTATATAATGTATACACAAAGATCTCTGTAGAAATATTATTCCAACTTAGCAGGAAAAAAAAAAATAATTCAGAAGTATCGGACCATTGGAGGTGAGTGTGTGTGTGTGTGTGTGTCTGTAACTTCGTGAATACTGACTGTGTGACGTTTATTAGGTTTAAACCATGCAGTACATTCTGTCTCAATGATACTGTAGTTTCTCCCATAACATTTTTTTTTTACTTTACTGCAGATAACAAGACCAACCAAGTGAATATAGCTATTTAATGTTTCTGTTCTTTTATACTGCAGCAAAAATGTACTGTAAATTTATGAAGAGGCTGTGCCCCAATGGCATTTTCCAATGATGTTAGTGCACAAATGCTTTAAACTAGACTGGAACTGCCAGAAGAAAATGTAAATGAAGAATTTCTTGTATAACCTTATACTGCATGAGATCAATTTTTAATAAATTGTTGCAAATCTGTTTTTATGAATAAAATATATAAAACTTAGCTTTTTGCACTCAATGCCCTCTTCCCCCATAGCAAAATCATTTTTAATGAGTGTGTATATATATAAACATAGGTATATATATAAAAGCCTCCTCAGAGAAAGAGGAATCCTATTACAACACCACATTTCAATAAAAATGTAACATGTAATAAAAATACACATTCTAGTAGTTGAACAGTTTGCATTTGGAGATAATAGATAGAAGAGCCTCTGCCCTGGAATACAATTACTGCAGTACCCAAGAGTGAAGTCTAAGACCTTTTTCAAATGGGAAACTAATCAAAATATGTACTGAACATTTATATCCAAACCACACTTAGCCCACACACTGTTCTCTCTCGCCCCACAGTGAATGTGAATTCAGAAGAAAAAGAAATTTTACTATTTCACACAAATTATTGAAATTGAGCCAATCTTCCACCTCAATAGTAAAATCTCTGCATTAACAAATGAGGAGTTTCTGAGAACAAACACTGATTGCTTCATGAAGACAAACACTAAGCCTCTCCATCTAGTTTTGTGCACGTGGTGGGGTTTGTGTCTTAAAGCAGGTTCTTCTGCATGGCAGAACAGGAGGAAGGTGGGAATGTAGGGCAATGAGACAGTGAGAGGAAAGAGCATTTGAGTTGTTTGCTTTTCAACAGGGAAGCATCCTCAAGCCAGTACAAAATGTCATGAAGCCCAAGATGTGGGAATTAGAACCACAACAAGTCGTTTTCCAGTAGATTTCTGATGCAGCTTAGGAGTCCCTCCAAACATATTCAAAAAGAGAAAATACCAGTGAGGAGTTAACAGTGTGGATCATGGCTCTCAGTGCAGAATACCAGATGGCAGGAGAAACTCAAACAGACACATCAAAGCTCATTCAAGAAAGGAAAAAAGTACAGAACAACTTCAATGTGAAACCTATATTCAACCTGAAATTGTGGGAGGATGTGAAGAACTTAGAATTGCTCATGAATAATAGGAAACCAGAACAAAGCAAAACAGTACTTTAAAGGGTCATGAAAAAAAAAAAAAGAGGGACATATCAGGGGAGCAGCTTTACTTGAACCATTGAGTTTCCACAGGCACAACAAATATGCTTCCTAGACAATCATAAAGTTGCTATTGAATTAATGGAAGATTGCTAATCTTGTAGCACTACTTTCAAATAAATAAAATCAAGGAAGGTAAGGAAAGACCATTTTTCTTTTTTTTCTTTTTTTTTTCTTTTTTTTGAGATATAGTACCTTTCCTTAAAGGTTGATAGTCAAATCTTTTCTGATCTTTTCAGAACTTTTTTGTTCATTGCAAGTCTCAGCACAGTGTGCCTGTTCTCCCCAAGACTGGATTAGTGTTTCTGCTGATCTCTGGTCAGGATTGCTTAAGTGCTGGAAGTCAGCCCAGCAAGGCTTGTCCCAGCACTTCCACAGCATCCTGTGGATATCAGCAAAGCTTTGCTGTGCTCTCAGACCACAGTCCAAAGGATGAGCTGGTTTGCCTATTCAGCAAGCTGACTCTCCCTGTCACTGACTTGTTTAATAGGGATTTTCTGCTCACTGTCTGAGGAGACTGACAGATTTATTACAATGGTTTAAGCATCATGATTTTTATCGGAGTTCAGTTCTCAGTTACTGACTGCCTTTTCCATCTCTTGACATGGTGAATAGTACTTACAGCCATTACTTTAATATGTGTGAATATTATTCATGAGTGCACTTCCAAGAGCACTCTGCCTCTTGAGTCGATCAGGGCTCTGAAAGCACTACTGTGCTTGTCACTTGGCACTCAATGACATTGCAGAGGATCAACAGAGGGTCTAGAGATGCATTGGAAGAGATGGGGAAGGGAGAGACTAAGCTGCTGGCAAGGGCAACTCTGAATGACAGCACCACCATGTCTGTTGCCACAGACAACTTGCAGACATTTTGAGCCATTAGCTTTGCAAACTGCAGCTGGTTTAAACCACATCCCTTGATGATGAAGTGCTGAAGTAGGCCAAATGAAGGGAAAGAGGGAAGGACATGTGGGAGGAGAAAGGTGGGAGAGGCATCTTCAAACACTGAGAAAGTCCTTCACTGCCCCAAAGAAACTGGCTGCTACTTTCTTTTTTTTGATGGATGCCCATCAAAGCTAAGCATCGCACAAGGATTTAAACAAATTACTGAACTTTAGAGGCTAAATTCAGTAAAGGTCAGATAGATCTGAGGACAGGAGCTGTAGGTACTAGCAGCAAGCAGCCTCTGGGCTGGCTCATTAACAGAAAGGAGCATAGCAAAAAGGAGCTCACATGACCTTGAGCTTCAGTAGAAAGGACACCTTCATGAGTCAGCAAACACAGGCTTTGGCCAGAACTGATCCTGTGCCCACATGCAATGGGTGCAACATAAGCTAAGAAAAGTATCAATTACATTTACAACCCACAGCTGCAACCACCTCAGGGACAACATCACCCACCTATCCACCACTGCCCTCAGCAATGTGGGATGCCCACTTGAGCAGAGGAGCTGCCACTGGTAGCAAATCATCCCACAGATCTGAAGTTGTCCATTCTGGCAAATAAAATTGACTGGAAAATAGGGGGCAGGTGTGGAGCAGAGAGTGTGTTATGTGTGTGTGTGTTGCAGAGAGCTCTGGCAGGACACAGAGAAAGTGTAAGCAGCTCAGCATTAATGGCCTGGAAAACACCATGAACATCAAGGCAGAGACACCCATGCTACCTCCTGCTTTGGGAATTTGTCAAGCATTTAAAAGCAAAAATCATTCCAAACACATAAACACACAAGTCATCCCCAGCTCAGAATTAATTCTCCTCAGCCCTGGCCTACTTGCCACAAAATCCTGAGCCTTTGCAGCTGAACATTCCCTGTTTGAAAGGAAAATTGAGCTTAATGCAGAAATAAAAAACTGGAAAAGAGCAGCCAAGAAAACATGCACATGGCTTTGTCTTCATAAAGTGCTCTGCTGTACTGTTACCCAAGTGGCTCCTCCTGTCTCAGGATACTCCAGTACCCTCAAACACCAGGGACCCCTCCCAGCAGATGGAGGGACGGATACACCTCTTCTACAGGAGGGAGGAACCTCACATCCTCACCAAAAGCTAGCTGACATAAAACTACTCCACATGATTAAGCAGGCTATCAACTGGTGATATCCAACGGGTGATATCAAACCAGCACGAGGTTTGAAAGAGCAAAGTGTTCTCCAGAACACAAACAACCCTCTTGGGGAAACACTGTGTTCCTTTTACTTTGGACACATCATGTACAACACACCACAAGGACATCTCTTACTACTTCAGAGAACAAAACCGTTCCTCCAACCTGAGAAACCCTTCACTTTTTCCCCTACTAGGCCTGTGTCTGAAGTGGATAGACACAGACAGAACAGTAGAGATGAAAGTCATCTCTTGAGCAGTTCAGGAGATAAAGGCAACGTCTTCTGAAAAGGTGCTAGGACTACCTGCCTGAGTGAGAGGCTCATCTCCAGATAGAGGTGCCACGAAAAGACCTGCTGAGAAGAGCAAATTGCTGAGCTTCTCCTCAAGCAAGGTAAAAGAAATGTGTTAGTTGCTCATCCTAAAAGCAGCCACATTTCCAAATACATTGACTCTCCTCATGATGAGTGGTGGCTGAAGGACACTAATAACAAGGAGAGCAAGGACAGTAACTTCATGCTGGGGTTGCAGAGGGAGGATGATGAGGTAAGGGTTAAATCTTTAAGTTAAGAATTCCATAAGCCCCACAACTCATCCTGACTCAATACTGGAAAGAAATCCTCTTCAGTTTGCCTTGGCCATACTTATGTCACTGGAAGATACTATTTGAAGAAAGCAAAAGAGTTAATGGGAGAAAAGTGGGAAAATACCAAAACAACCAACACACGTACAAGAAGATGGCTTGAGAGTCATAAAGATGAAAATGAACAAGGGATTCAGCTGCAGTCACTTCTGAGGAAGATACATCAATGTCAGCATCAGATATGAGCACCCCTAGCAAAAGATAGTAGTCACTGTCATCCCAGAAAGCTGGCTGTACAAATAAAGCTGTTAAAATTGTCAGAAACTAAGCCAACACTGTCACTAACTACCTCGGTGTTGCTAGTAACTAAAATGGGAGCAACTTTCCTCCAAATTTTGACCTCAGATTCTAGTAGGCTCAAAGTTTGAAATTCAGCACAGTACCTCAATATCTTAGGCCGTTTCCAGGCATATTGTTACTGAAAGGCTGCAGGAGTGTGAAGCTTGCAAATTACCAATCCTTATGAAAATTTTACACACACTCATTCTTACAGACAAAGAAACAGGTTTTTTTAACCAGACTGCCTTAGTCAGGGAGTGGGGAGAGGGCATATTTCATTATTTTTCCTATGTACACATCGTTTATTGTTTTCAGAGGCCTCCTTTGAAATTTCCTTTGAGATTATGAACTATCCAAGCTGAAAGTACAGCATAACATGTCATACTGCTGTGTGATAAAGAATATTTCTCTTAGAAGTATCCCCATTATTTGAGAACCTTTCAGTCTTTTCTCTCATAAAATATTCCATATTTTCTGCTTTGTTTTAATTTTAAAATACAAGAATCTCTTTACCTAAGAATTAACTGACATTTGAACTTAAATAAGCAATTTATGATGAGAGTGCAGCTCAGCAAAGTGGAAAAAACGCATGAGTTGTTCCAGCATAATCCATGCAAACAAATAAGAACAATACTTGCTGCAGCTCAAAACTTTCAGGCATATCTCACTAAGACAAATGAAAATAATTTCCAAATAAAATCAAGTAAACACATCCCAGATTTAATGGACCATTGAGTTAGAGGACAGCTTTCAGTTATCTTGGAGCAGCTGATTTGGGTTGCCACAACCTGGGATCCAGCCTGCCTGCTCCACCCACTGGGGCCCATTTTCTCACTGCTAATTAAAGCCGCCTTCATCTCCCCAGAAGCTGGCATGTAACTTTTTGAAGGTGAAGAATTAGCTGTGAAATTCAGGCTTGCACATGTGAATTTTCCACGGAACTTTTATTGCCTTGTGTTAACCTGCCCTTCCATCTATCCCGTTTTGCTCCATACAATACTGTCATTTTATATAAAACTGCTCCTATTAGGGACAAGAAAAATTTTAATGAGGATGGAAAGACATATAAAGACATTCATCTAATTGGTCTGTAGCACAGCATTTCAGTAGTAGGAGTGACAAACTGATCGACCCAAAGGCATCTGAAACTACCTGAAAGGAGTTTGTAGCAAGGTGAGGGTCAGCCTCATTTCCCAGGCAAGCAGTGACAGGACGAGAGCCTCAAGCTGTGCCAGGGAAGGTTCAGGCTGGAGATCAGGAAGAATTTTTTCATGGAAAGGGTTGTTAAGCATTGGAGCAGACTGCCCAGGGAGGTGGTGAAGTTACCATCCCTGGAGATGTTTAAGATGAAATTGGACATGGCACTCAGTGCCATGGTCTAGTTGACACAGTGGTGTTCAGTCAAAGGCTGGACTCAATAATCTCAGAGATCTTCTCCAACCTAAATGTTTCTGTGATTCTGTGATCTCCCCCCACTGAGCAGCAAGTTATTTGTTTTGGCATGGGACAGAAGCCATGGTGTCAGCTGCCCATTCATTCCTCTCAAAAGAAGTTTGCTTTAAATTGTTATGCTAACCTGATCCCATGGCAGGAAGACTATCCACTCCTCTCTTCTTCCAGACTTTAGCAAAGTCTCCTGACTTTTCAAGACTACCAAGAAGGTGAAAATTCCCCTTCATCCTCCTGGACCTGCCCAACTCTGCTCCAGCACCCCGTGCTCCTGCAGGCAGGCAGAGTGGCTGGGACATTCAGCAGCCAGACAGATCCTCTCCAAGCCACATTTCTCCGCAGTGCAACATCCAGAAAAGCTGCACCGTTTCACATTTCATCTTTATTTTCTTTTTTTTTCCTTTTCATCTACTTTACCATCTTAACTCCATGTGCCATTTCCATTGTTCTTTGTGCAGTTGTTACTGATGCTGGAACATCTGAGATGTTCAAATCTTTCTCAAAAGGCTGTCAGTCATTATTTGAGAAATCATGAGAAGCGAACACTTCAGGAGACCCAAATGTGACAAAAATAATGTCAAGAATCAAAAAGTGACTATTTTAATACAGCCTCCTTTCAAATAAACTCTATTTTTTCCCAGTGTACGTCAGCAATCGTCAACCATCATTGTCTTCTACAATGAGAAACGTGCACACCCAGCTCCATTTCAGACCTCGCAGGCACGCTTGCATTTCTTTTCATACCCCTTGTTTTTTGCCTTTTTTTTTCCTATGTTGCAGATTTATTGTTTGTTTGTTTTCAAGCAAGACAGAAATAAAATTAACTTTCCCATATGGAGAACACCAACCACAGAGCACTCGCGTCTGTGCAGTACAAATGCTCAAGAATAAACTGCTTCTCCTCATCCAGCATGCAGAGTGCGTATCCCAGGCTGTGCGGGTAGAAGCTTAGAGCTTCAGTCAGATGAAAGATAATAAAATGAGCTTGGGCCTCATTAACTACCCTGTTGATGTGAATATTAACATAGATTAAAATCCAAGCTCCAAAAAGAAAATGCAGTCCCAGCTCTCATCGGAGGCAAACTGCAAGCAATAATAACTTCCTTGAATTAATTTACTTCATCATACTCTAAAGCTGCTGTAAGACACTCAACATAAAGGCCTTCTTCACGTGGTTTTGGAAGTTTTGTAGCCAAGTGCAATTTCAAGAATTAAATGTCTGGTTATGCACTTTGTTTATGGCTTCGATGAATACCCTGCTGCTCTGGATGCATATGGAGAAAGAGTCTAGGAAGGCATTTTTCTTTCTTTCAGGACCTAGTTCAGCTTGGTATGCACAAAAACATTTATGAACATATAAGAATTTAGACAACCTTGCTCAAATTAATTTAATGGGGTGTATTCAAAATGATGAAAAGATGTTTCTCATTAATTTCTCTCTCTTCTGGAATAATCCTTTCTTTTTACTGATGCTCCATTCTTTTACTCTGTTCTAAATAGATGTTATATTACCTTCATTACAGTTACATTATTGGTACTACTCTAGTTATGCAAATAAGGTCTCTTCATCTTATTTTTCCTCTCTGCTATTCCTACAGGGGATCTGTGTTTACAGTATAGTCTTTGTACTTATGTAAGAAAACCTAAGGTGGAGAGAAGAAAGGAACTGCTGGGTTTTTTACTTACACTACAAACTTCATGTTTATCATGGAAGTTAAAGAATGTGTTTAACAACTTAACAAAGGGAAAGGCATTTATGGAGATCATTCATTCCTCCTAAAGTTCTGTCCAGTCTTGAACTGTCCCTTAGGAAAGCATCACCCTCTCCCTGGGGTTAAGAAGTTCCATGCCTTAAGCGGTCATCAGCAATCCTCATTCGAAATCTTTGGGCCATCTTTTAGCTTTGTTAATCCCAGTCACCAGCTTATTATTTAAAAAGTGTTTCCCTCATAATCCACTGCCTCATTTGACTCCCACCATGAGATTCATCTGCTGCATCACATGAGACTGCTCTGTGCTTTCCTGACATAGCTGACATGGAAAGACATCGAAGTTGAGTTTGCCCTCAGGTTCCCCATGCTGAATGGATGCACTCCCTTGGCCAACGGGATTTTATTCATCATGGAACCTACCCCACTCTTTAGGATACATCTTCCTCTTTGTCCATCTACATTCAGGGTTGTAAGCTGTCCCTTGTGAACTGTGGTAGTCTTAAGATAGACATCTGTTCCTGCCTCTGTGACAGAGAAATTTCCTACCAGTAACTTGTAACCTCCAACCCCCCTGTAAGACAGCATTAACCCAGCAGAAGGGCAGAGCAGCAGATCATATGACTTTCAGTTTACTTAACTGGCAAAGATTTACTTGGATTTTTGAGGCACATCAAGCTACATGCTGCTTTACGTGCTGTAGTTTTCTTTATATTTAATACACAGATCACTGCCTTAGCATACAATGGATGTCTCTGCTGATGACAGTCCTCTGTCATACCGTCTTTCTGACACTGTTCCCAATGCAATTGCTGTGGGCAGAGCTGCATATCCCCAGAGACTTTCTGCATAAAAAACATCCCACAATCTGCTAAGCTGCTTTTGCACTTGTCAGGCAGTCATTTGGCTACCCATAAATTACGTTATTCCTTCTTGCTCTACCTAGCATCCTCCTCATGTTTCTTTAGTTCTCTTGATGAGAGCTTCTGCCTTCAAACCCTAAAAAGTCTCTTCTACTTTTCTCTAACTACTCAATTTCATATTCTTGGGTTTCTTTGGTGGCCAAACCTGCTACTCACAACTGCCAAGAGCACCACACCACCTAATACTTAGCTAGATTACTGACTGAGTCCTTCTTTCACAGGTGAAATAGCAAGAATGAAAACCAAGAACAAAACCTCTGTCAAAGAAGATGTAAGCCAATAGATCAGGGCTGTTATTACTATACAGGCCATGTTATCCTCATTTTCTGAGTGATGACTCTGCTATCAGGACTTACTGGGTTGTGTTTTAGTATCTCTGAGCTTGGTTTGGCCATGGCAGCAGAATTACCAAACAGCTGGGATCAGCTGCTTAACTTGTTCTTTTCTTTAGCCTGAAGCTGACAGGTTTCAGTGTATGTAGTAAAGGACTAAGAAAACACAGCGATCGTTGTGAAACTGCTCTTGTTATCTCAGCAACAAGAAAGCCTGGCCAAACAGAGTAGGAAAGCACAAAGATAACCTCCCCTAGCCAAGCCAGGGCTAGAGTAAGGGAACTCACTTCCATGACCAGGAGGAAGGGAGTCCACTCCCACTTCTGAACTCCTCCTGGGGAAGAATTTGAGTGACCAACAGCTCACCTCAAACACTTTCTTCTAAAGGAAAGGGCGCAGGCGAAGTGTGTACAAAAGCCCACATAAGTTTCATGAGGTCTAATGCAAAAGAAAGGGAAAGTGCAAGTTTTTCATCTGAAGTCATTCAATCATTTGGAACATCATGTGTCTGATGGTCTTCTCCCCTCCCCCAGAATTAGTACAAGAGAGAGAGAGCATGGACTACACTAGCTCATGTGAGATGCAAAGTAATTTCTGTGCAAAATTCTGAGTTACGTAAACTGAATGATTCAATGCTCCCTGAAATCGCCATAGAAAAGGCTGACAATGAGAAGTGTTTTCCTGTTCCTGCCTCAGCACTCACCATTATTTTCCACCATTGTATTTATGCCACTTCATCTTAGGTTTACTCTAGTGAAACAAGTTCATCAAGGGGGAGCAGGCTGTTGCCTTATTATGATCATTTTTCATCAACATTCTAGACATGAGCAAGTGTCTGGAAGCCAAAGTAAATTAAAAAAAGAGACTTAGGAATACATGAAGAATGGAGAAGAATAATTTTCCTGCTCTTTCTCCTTGAGAGAAAATATTTTTACACATGGTTTTTAGAACCAACCTGAGCAACACCTCAAAACGTGTAGAATTCAAATAAACAAAAATAAGAAAACAAAACAAAAACAAACACGAACAAACTACATACATAAACATTACCAAAAAAAAGAAAAGATAACATGCTGTTTTCCAGCACTTGCCTACTTCTATTCCCCCAGTGGTTATGCTGGTCAAACCTGTCACTGGGCAAAACACATTACTAGCAGAGGGAGAAGACAATTCAATATTGAATCACAGTTATTTCATATGGTTTCCCAGATGGAAAACCATAAATCAGGGTGAGGGTTTACTGCAAAACAAAACAGTCTGGAGAAGGGAGAAAACATATGCATAGATGCATATATTAAAAGCAGTTTGAGAAAATCAGTTAGACATTTACAAAATGATAGGCAATGCAGAATAAGTTTCCACATTTTTTCCAATCAATACTTTGCATTAGAAACCATTCTCTGGATGTATTGACAATCTGCGTACATGCAAGTACATTGATTTTATACTGCAGAATTAGACCTCCCTGCTGCCAAATTTGGAACATTAGGGTCCAATGTGCAAAGTTAATATAGAATCATAGAATCACTAAGGTTGGAAAAGACCTCCAAGATCACTGAGTCCAACCTCTGAGTGACCACCACCATTTCAACTAAACCATGGCCCTAAGTGCCACGTCCAGTTGTTTCTTGAACACCTCCAGGGACAGTGGCTCCATCACCTCCCTAGGCAGTCTGTTCCAATGCTTAACAACCCTTTCTGTGGAGAAATTCTTCCTGATGCCCAACTTGAATCTCGCCTGGTGCAAGTTGAGGCCATTTGCTCTTGTCGTCCCTTGGGAGAAGAGGCTGACCCCCACCTTGCTACAGTCTCCTTTCAGGGAGTTGTGGAGAGTGATAAGGTCTCCCCAGAGCCTCTTTATCTCCAGGCTACATAGTCCCAGCTCCCTCAGCCAGTCCTCACAGGACTTTACTCTCCAGACTCTTCACCAGCTCTCTGGGCCCACTCCAGTACCTCAATGTCCTTGTAGTGGGGGCCCAGAATTGCACATGGAATTTGAGGTGTGGCCTCACAACTGTTGAGTACAGGGGGACAATCCCTGCCCTGCTGCTGCTGGCCACACTATTCCTGACACGGGCCAGGATGCCATTGGCCTCCTTGGCCACCTGGGCACACTCTGGCTCCTGTTCAGCCACTGCCAGTCAGCACTCCCAGGTCCTTTTCCACCAGCAGCTTTCAGCCACTCTGTCCCCAGCCTGTGGCACTGCCTGGGGTTGTTGTGATGCAAGGGCAGGACTAGACACTTGACTTGTTGAACCTTATAGTGTTGGCCTCGGCCCATCAATCCAGCCTGTCCAGATCCCCCTGCAGAGCCTTTCTCCAATATTTGGTGTTATCTGCACTTACTGACTCGATCTCCTCATTCAGATCATAGACAAAGATATTAGACAGGACTGGCCAAATACTGAGCCTTGGTCAACCCCACCAGTGACCAGCCTCCAACTGGATACAGCATCATTCACCATGACTCTCTGGCCTGGCCATCCAGGCAGTTTTTCACCCAGCAAAGAGTGCCCTCATCTAAGCCATGGATTTCCAGCTTTCCCAGAAGAATGCTGTGGGAGACAGCAACCAAGGCTTTACTGAAGTCTAGGTAGACACATCCACAGCTTTTCCCTCATCCACTACAGGGGTCATATGCTCACATAAGCGGATCAAGTTGGTCAAGCAGGCATCGCCTTTCCTAAACCTGTGCTGGCTGGGCCTGATCCCCTGGTTGTCCTGTCCATGTGATTGCACTCAAGATGGTCTGCTCCACAACCTTCCCCAGGCCTGCACTTCTCCGGATCCTGCTTCCAACCCTTCCTGCAGATGTCTGTCACATTTGCTAATCTCCAGCTGTCTGGGATCTCCCTAATTAAGCAGGACTGATGATTAATGATGCAGTGTGGCGATTCTGCCAGCACCTTCAGATGCTCAGATGAATGTCATCTGGTCCCATAGACTTATGAGTGTCAAAGTGGCTCAGCAGGTCACTAACTACTTCCCCATGAATTGCAGGGCATCTATTTTGCTCCCTGTGTCTCTCTAGAAGCTCAGGGGGCTGGTTGCCCTGAGGATAACTAGTCTTTCTGTTAAAGACTAAGACAAAGAAGGTGTTAGACACCTCAGCCTTTTCGTCATCCTTGGTGACAATGTTCCTCCCTGCATGCAATAAATGATGGAGATTTTCCTTGGCTCTTTATTTATTGTTAACGTATTTATAAAAAAACTTTTCTTATCTTCCTTAGCAGTGTCCAGATTGAGTTCTGGCAAAGCTTTCACCTGGTTTTCTCTGTACATCCTCTAACAACATCCTTGTATTCTTCATGAGTGCCTGATCTTTCTGTCAAAGGTCATAAATTCTGTTTTTTCCCTGAATTGCAGCAAAAGATCCCTGTTAAACCAAGCTGATTTTCTTCCCCACTGGCTCATCTTTTAGGACAAAGGGACAGCCTGCTCCTGCACCTTTAAGATTATTTTCCAAAAGTATGTCCAGCCTTCCTGGACCCCTTTGTTGTTAAGGACTGTTTCCCAATGGACTCTCTGAAACAGGGTAATGAACTGAGCCCAAAGTCTGCTCTCAGGAAGTTCAGGGGAGAAGTTTTGTTGATGCCCCTTCCTTACTTCACCTAGGATTGAAAACTGTCATTTCATGGTTGCTGTGCCCAAGATGTCCTCTGACCACCACATCTCCCACCAATCCTTCGCTGTGTGTAAACAGCAGGTGTAGCAGGACCTCATCCCTGTAGGCTCACTCACCAGCCACAACAGGAATTTATCTTCCACACACTCTAGAAACCTCCTAGGCTGCGTCCTCTTCACTGTGTTCAGTTTCCATCAGAATATCCAGCAAGTTAAAATCTCCCATCACCCATATTCTTGAGATGATAAAACATTTTGCATAAATATTATTTTGGTTTATCATGTAAGAATATTTTGACATGATGTTCTGGGCTCATGTATTTTTTATAAATTGTTGCTTTTTTGATAAAGCAGAAATGTGGGGTGAACAACAGCAGCAAGCAGTTGCAATTTCCCATCTGGCTACCACACAGCATACCAGGATTTATATCTTACTTCATCAATAGTTTTCATTATCCTGCATTTTTTACATTTTCCTTACTCTGTTATTGTTGGGGGGTTTTTA
Organism: Monarcha castaneiventris obscurior; assembly: GCA_026261815.1. Taxonomy (NCBI): domain Eukaryota; kingdom Metazoa; phylum Chordata; class Aves; order Passeriformes; family Monarchidae; genus Monarcha; species Monarcha castaneiventris. The sequence goes on from JAMPIT010000388.1 coordinate 8,514,658, forward strand.
ATCATTAACTTCAAATTGACATCCTTGGGCCAACTCAGTCTTAATTTAGGAGTATGAAACAAAAATAGCTCTATGAGACAAGAATTAAACAAATGAGAAATGAGCAGATGGCAAAACCCAAGCCCTTTTAGCTGCTCTTTGAATGTAATATGATTTATAACAGTGAGGTTATGTGGTAGAGTTTAGAGTGCAAAGCTTACTAAATAATGAATACAGTGCTTCCATGTAATTTTGTTGGCAATAGCCCTGAGCAATTTTAATTAGCTTCACCTCCCATTAACAGCAAGGACAGCTGTGGATGTGCAGCCTTCCTACAAGAGTTCTGCAAGTTGACTTATCTAGATTTAATTTTTTTGCTATCAAAACACATCTCCACCAACACAAAGGAGCACGGAGGGGTGATGACAAGCAGCCAAACACCAATATCCTAATCAGACAGAGAGGAGTATCCTGACCTGGTTATTTCCAGGCTCAGTCCACTGTCCTGGTATGAAACCCATCATCAAGATGGGTTTTGGTGGGAGAGCCCTTCTGGATCACCTTGCAGGCTGAGGGGGTGTTAAGGGTGCTTTAAGGGATGTGGGATTCATTGAAGCATGCCATGGAAGAGTATGTGGAGATTTTGCAAGACTGACTACAGGTTTTAGGGGAGGAACAGTAAGGGATCAAGGAGGTTTCAGAGAAATAAGCGTGGCAAAACCTCCCAAGAAATAGGATAAAAGCAGCTGATTGCGTGCAAACAGGTAATCGCTCAGCACACTTCTCTGGCCATGCCCTGTGCCTGATTGCAATAGCCTGTCCTGTCTTCTCATTAAACTCCATTTCTATTTTCTTGGGTGAGGGGCTCTCCGCTCTGTGTGCATGGAGGCCCAAGTACCAGTGGTCAGGCTAGGAGACCATGAAGAACAGAACCCCTTTGTCTGGGATGCCAGCAACTGGAGAAACCGGCAGACCTGCAGGCATGCCTGGATGTGCAGAGTGCTGTGTGATCACTGGCAAACATGGAGTGAGATTCAGTGAGAGTCCTGGGAGCCAGGCCTTGCAGCAGCCAGAAGTATGGGCTGGACAGCAGAGAGACCAGGAGGTCTGAGAGCTGGCTGCGGGAGGGATCAGGAACCCAAAACCAGCTATTGGAGAGATTGTGGCATCTGCAGGTTGGCTCAGACACATTCTTTGCATGTTGTGTGCCTGAGGCACTGGAGAGCAGAGGATCCAAGGAACATTTACTGGGTAGGCTGCAAGTCTAAAGCCAGTGGCTGGAGAGTTCCTAGTGTGCCTCTGTGTGTCTGAGCACCAGCACTGAATGGTCACAGATGCCATCTGTCCCATAACTTGGGGTGATCTTGGTTTGTCTGGTGAGGTGATAGGCATATGAGCAGTTGCTTCTTTACACGGTTTGCCAAGAGTGGGAATTTTTGTCTGGATGCATTACCCAGGATGTTTAACCAGACAAACCAGATCTTGTCTCTGCCAGGCCTGGAGTTAGTGCCATCCTATTGTTCCCTTCTGTGCTTATCTCATGGCAAAGATCTTCTGTGGCCTTAAAAGTGTTTGAGACAGGGAACTGTGCGAAGTCCTTACAATTCCCTGTGTGCCTGCAGGACATACTTGCTCAGCCTGGCTGCTGGGGACATGGGGCTGCAGAAGCAATCTCACCTCCATCTGGCTACCACATTTGGCAGCTCTCAATCATTTCCTCCTGAGACTGCAGCTGAAGGGTGCAAACAGCCCCCCCCAACATCATTTCCTCCAGGAAAGGTCAACAGGACATCTTTGCTAACTCACGGTCAGACAGCAACTGTCCCCCTGACACTTTCCTGCCCTGGTGGAATCAGTGACAACTGTGTCTCTTGTTACTGTCTGAAGCCTGGTGTTCCCCTCCAACATTGGCCTCAGCTGCAATTCCAAAAAGGCATAGCTTAAGGAATGGGTTTGGTACTCTTTGTCCTTAACCACCTAGCTGCTGCCACGTGAAGAAATTGCGTCATTTATGTTCTTCTGCCCATTTTCCTCCTCTGTCCCACTAACCAGCTTCCAGCTTGATTTGTTTTCCTTTCACTGCTGAAGCCTTCTGGCAAATCACTACAAAGAGCTCAAGAAGTTGCTGTAACACCCAGAGAACAGGGCGCCCCAGGAAGCCCTCTCCTCTTTGCTGCCTCTGCCTGCCATGCTGGTGGCTGGAGAGCAGACCTCCTGCTCACTTGTGAGGCACATATCCCTGTCTACTTCCTAACATCAGGGAAATTCGGAGAGACAGCTGCAAGCAGAGGAAACTCACCCCAGGACTGGAGATCTGCTGATTAGAAGATGACTGTGGCTAGGTGTGCCCAAAGAGTTTTTATCCTGCCTTTTCTCAGAGCTCAAGCCCTTTCCAGCCTCAGCACCAGATATAAAAATTTTCTCCAGTGAGTGTGGATAACCCAGCAAACAAACATAGCCCAAAATGAAAGATGGGCAATCTCTTCCTTGCCTGTCCCTATTTTCACTTATTTTAAAGGAGGAAAAAATGAATTTCGGTGTTTTTGTTATTTTTTTAATAAAATCTAATATGATTTCTGTATTATTACCAGAGATGTGTTACAAGGACCTTAAATCCGACCTCACAGTTCTCATTACCTTCTGTTATCTGGTAGCAGTTTTTTGGGGGTTTTTATTTCATCCCTAAGGGAATAAGAAAATTGGACCTATTCTGTTTCACTATATCAGTTTGCTACGAAAGGCTGATATTCTTGAACAGCAGATGCTTGGAGTCTTGCCAAATGGGAGAAGAAAATCGAAATAGCTTTTCTGTTGTTATTACAAGGAGTACTGTATACTTATAGGTCTATAACATATCCTCACCTCTTTAACAGTCTGTCAGACAGCTGGAAGTTTTCTAAATTACACAAAAATACCAGTTTTAGGTTCTGTCACTACAGATACTTAGAGCGGCCAAATCCAGAGAACAGAGCAGAAGTCTACACCAAAACGATAAGCCAGATGGGAGGGCTCTACATGACATGGCAGACTCCACAAAACTGTCTGACTGCTCAGAGAAAGCTGAATGAACTACTGAAGATTTTTCCTTAGACATCCATTCATGTTTGATGTGGAATATGTGAGCCCAGATGTTTTCTCCTGGTGTATTTTAACAGAAATCTTACTGCAATGGATAAAACAGCATATATGTGTATTTCCTTCCACAGCTGCTGGTGAAGGGTGCAGTGGCTCCAGCTACTTTGTTGAGGAGGAGAAACAGCCAGTGAAACTAATCAAGGAGAAACAGCAAGTGGGAAAGGGACTTAGAGATCAATTAGTGTCTTGTACCCTTTGTTTTCCAAAACATTTTCCCCCTCAGCCTGACCCACCATCAAATCAAGAAGTGTTAGCTAGCAGGAGATGCTCAGGTGATGTCTGTACAGCCAACACTTCCTTCCCATAATTACAGTGCTGCTGGAGCTCACGTGCATGAGGCTGCTTTGGCAGCACTAGAGATCCTCAGAGCAAGAGGCAGGTTTATGGGACTGGGAGCTGTGCCTTACAGCTGCTAACACTGATTTATTTGATTGTGTCTCCACTGTTATTTCACTGCTGACTGTAAAGCAGGTTGCCTGAGCCTTTAGAGAAGTAGATTTCTGGAGGGAGCAGGCTAGCTTTTGCAATATTACAGGGGTTGTTTTAATTTTGGGTACTTTTCAAACTTGAGGTTAAGAAGTAGACTATTCCCCAGTAGATGGAATTAGCAACAAGGACAGAGCACACACCTGGAGCAAGTTAATTACTCAGTACAAGACAAAAACTAATAGTTATGAAAAAAGCAGCTGGGGGGCTGATCAAAGTGTATTTAAGGGATTTCACTTTTTAAAACCACTTGGCCCTCAAAGTAGTCTGTAATCAGATATACAAAAGAGAGTTAACAAAAAAAGACCACAAAGTTTCTGAAATTTTAAGGCAGGAGGTTTTCCCCTCAAGAAAGGGGTGATGTGCTGTCTCTAGATAGCTTTCTAATTTAGTAAAATAAGTTCTCTCTATACAAAGATGTTGGCAGGCCTACCTAGCTCTTATCAACTCCGTTTAGGCTTCCTAGCAAGTCACCACATGGTGTCTTTAACTACAGAGTTAAAGAAAGCTTCTAGTTAAATGGCTTACTGACAAAGATATCTACTTTTAAACTACACATAAAATAGGTATTGAAAAATTCATCCAAACCTCTGGCCTCAGAGGTAAAATATATTAGAAGAAGAAAACAACCACACATATCCTAATGTCAACCATTATCAACCACTCATGAACCCCAAAAGTCTCACCCATCAGCCTCTCCTGATCCACCCCACTCTTGTCACCCAGGAAATTTTGCACCAAAACCTTCAGATGCACAAGTACAGTCCCTGGAGGAGGAGCACAAAAGCTGTTTCCAAGGTCAAGGTCTCTTCTGTTGAAAATACCGTGCATCTCAGCTTCCTTCAGCTAAGCTGTGACATGTCAGCTTTAATGCTTCAGGCAATTGTAGCTGTCACCAAGTGACTCAAGAGAAAGTTGACCTTTAAGATATTTGAGAACTTTAACCATTTTCTGGAGTATTCAATTTGTAATAACAAGAAGCGAACTCAAGATCAATATGTAACGCAGAACATGGGTTAATCACAATTTTCCTGACAGGCTCATTCACACAAGGAAAACCAGTGCATTTGGAGAAACAAGGTAAGGAATGACTTTTAGAAAGACTAAAGCTCTTCTATTGGGTACTGATTAGCAGAAATAGGGCTGGTCCTATTCCAAGATGTTCTCACTAAAAGCTTGCACGTAGAAATTTGGAAGTTAAAATGTACTTTCTGGGGGCTGAAGAAAAAGCTGGATGCAAGAAGTGGCATTATATAAAAGACTTCTAAGCTATCAGAATAGGGGAGACAACACATTGGTATGGAAAATCCTAAAACCCAGAACCATTGTTATCCTCTTCCCATTGCTTCTTCACAAGCAAACAGTAGCCCTACTGTCCTCTTCACAAAACAGCCCAAGTGGAAAGTGATCTCCAGAGGTCATCTACTCCAGCCTGCCTGCTCAGGCAGGGCCATCTAGAGCCATTCACCCAGGACCCTGTCCAGATGGCTTCTGAATATCTCTTAGAAGAGAGATTCCACAACCTCCCTGGGTCCTCTGTGCCTGTGTTTGGTCACCCTTACCCCTAAAGAAGTATAAACCCTTACCCCATTTTGAAGTATAAATGGCATTTTCCCTATTTCAGTTTGTGTCCATTGCCTCTCATCCTTCCGATGGAAAGCAGTATCCTACCTCCAGAGATCACATTGAGCCAAGGCCTCTGCTGTGCCAAGGGTACTTGTTTGAGTCACTGCAAGGGACCATGTCTCGAGTGACCCCTGCCCATGGCCCCAAGCAGCCTTTCCTGGCTGCCTCCATCAGTGCCTCTCCTACAGCACCCTGCATTCCCATCTTCTAGTTAGAAAGAAAAAAGCCAGTGTAGAGCTGCCTCCCCACATCTGTTTTCCTTTCCCCAGTCTCCTTCCCTGTCTTGCTGCCTGGATTATTCCCTCTCAGTGCCTGCTCTGCTATGCTCTCCTCCCGCACCCACCACTTGCACCTCTGCACAGTCTCTTCTCCTTTACTGGCTGCACCCTCACATCTGCCCCACCATCTCTTACCAGCTGTTCAAGGCAACCAGAGCTGGAGGTGTTCATGGCAACCTCACTTCCAGGCAACCCAGGTCTTCACAAGTCTTTAGGAAATTCAAGAAGATTATACCAAGCAGCCCAGCCTAACCCAACATTCTGATACATTTATAAGACAGGATCAGGCACAAAGTCACACCAATATTTCTCTTTGTCATTTTTACTCCCTGTCCACTAATTCTCTTATATTTCCTATTAGGTTTCCCAGTGCAAGTGTCAAATTTAGCAGCCTACATTTTCCTCTGTCTCCACTGGAAAGCTTTCTAAAAAACTGGTGTCATGGTTGTAACAACCTTATAACATCAAACTGGTTTTAGACAAGAGTTTTCAAGCCACTGTAGGCAGATCAGCTCTTGCATCCTTACATTCTCCTTTGGAAGAGTTGGGTGAATGTCTTCCAGTCCTGGTAATCCGGTGATATTCATTTTGTCTATTCCTTCCATAATCTGTTCTGCAGTCACTTAGGACTGGGAAACTCAATGTGTGACTTCTTTATGATGTGCGAATCAAAGATGAGTGCTGCAGTCAGGATCCTTTCCCCTGAAACATCCACCCTTTTTGAGATGGTGGGAAAGGAGTGCAAACACTTTGCTCTCTCACACACCCACTCCCTGCCTACTGAAAATGTATTTTTTAATGCCCACACTCAGAAGAAAGAAGTAGGAGTGCTGTAATTTTAGTATACTCGTTTTGTTGAGAATTTATACAACCTGCTTTCTTTCTGCTCCCCCCACCTCAAAAGGCTGAGAGAGGCAAGCAAGATGCTTTCAGCTGCTCCTGGCAGATGCCCCCAGTGGTCAAGGCACACAGGCATCACTCCCGCCTTCCCCTGGCGCTGCAGAGCCTGGACCAACCCTGACGTGTGCTGGTGGCACAGTGCAGCCAAGTCCTCTTGTACCAAAGAGTAAACCTTAGCTGTTACATAAAATACACGGATTCCCTCTTCCATGCTGAAGAGGTCTTTGTTTAGCTCCGATCCCTGCCCTGGGGATGGCACAGATGAGATGTAAATCCATTCTAGTTCCACCAGCAGAAGAGGTGGATCCTGCCAGCTCTCTGTTTCTGAGGACCAGCTCTCACATGCATTTACACACTTGCACTTGGGGGTGGGCAGGGGTGGGATGTCTGCCTCCTTCACGTCACTGTCGTTTACATCTCTCTCCTTACTCAGAGGGCTATTACAGATTTGAAAAAACCTAGCTACACTCTGCTGGCTTTGACAGGAGAAATAGCCCCCCTTCCCAAGCCTCATGTTACAGGAAAGCCCACGCAGACTATTAAAACATAGTGTTTATAATATAATACAGTATAATCCCACTGTCTTTTGTCAAGGAGGACTGATATGGATTTCCATTGTTTCATTATGCAAAAAATATATAATCTAATATTCTGCCAACCAAACTGGCTGTGAAAATTAAATGTTACGAGTGACCCAAATAAAATTTAACCACTATGTTTCTCATTCTCTCCCAGTGAAGGCACAGCCATCTCCAGCTCTGATCCCTGACTACAGATTATGGAAGCAAATTCCGCATGTACTTCAGCTGTTTCTACATTTTAAAATAAAAACAAAGCAATTAATTTGGTGTAGAGTGGTTCAGATATAGGATTCTAATCTGTATTCCTACAGTCTTTGAGGAAAACACTTGTTCCTGCCTAAATGGCCAGAGGTTTGCTGCCTGGATGATAATCCTGATGCAATTTCACACTGATTACCAAGGATTTTTACTGTGGCATAGCTGATCAGAGAAGTAGGCTCATAGGTGATTCTGTAGCAGTCTAGGTGATCTGTAAAGCCATCTTACTTCCTTACTTCTTCATTTTTAACACTAACTAAAATTGTTACATATAACACAGCAAAATAGAATAAGGAAGTAAGAATACTAAAGATTGTTTTAAGCAGTGTAAGCAGAAAGGTAATGAAGGTGGTGATGAGACCTGAGATGAGCCTGGTGATGGATTTTGTTGTCAGAGAGCAAGACAATTTCATTGCCAGGAAGCACTTCTGAGGAGGGGGGAATTGCTAATAACAATTCCACACGACATCCATATAACATCCACACTTCTTCTTAACTCTGTGTTGGGCAGCAGTACAGGCAGTGAAGCACAGAGATATTACCCAAGAGCAGCTGATGGTTAAACTCAGTACATCCACAATAACCATGAGGGATCATTCTTAGGTAAAGGATTTAAATTACATAGAACAAAATTCCATCAGAAAACCCTGATTTTGAAAAGGGCTGTGGTTCCCAGACCTGACCCTTCAACAGCAGAAGCAGTGTTGCTTCTGCTACTGACAGGAAGTCCATGCTGTGCTCAAAATCAGAGTTGTCCTAGTGCATTGACGCATTTTTTTTTTTTTCAAAATCCCATTTCAGTTTCCATTGGATTTCTTAGATGCACAAGTGACTTTCCAACCAATGCTCAGGCACAGAAAATCATTCAGCAAGTACACCCTACTCATCCTGTACTCCTAATGAACACAGAGATTTTACCTGCCCTCTGGAAGCTTTACTCAGTGGATAAACAAAACTTCTCCTCTTTCAAAGCCTGCTGCAGCCCCAAGAGCCTCCCCAGAAAAGCAGCACCTCCACAGCCACCCTGCAGCCAGATAATTCCAACTCTGTGCCTAAACGCAAGATAATTACAGCTGAATTTCCACAGCAGGTGCACTCAGCCCACAGACCTTGCCATCTCCTGGGGAGCAGAGACAGCTCCATGAGAGAGGCCCTGTGGGGACAGGTCTGTGAAAAACTGAGCCCAGGGAACATTTCAGCCACACATCAGGTTTTGTTGCTTCTCCATTTGCTCTCTTTCCTGTGGGGTCTGTCTTTGCCCACAGGCAGGGACCCTCAGACCTGTGCCTGGACGTGGTTCCCCAAGGCAGGACTGCAGGTGGGCACTGCTGCCCTGAGCCACAGCTCCTCACATGTGCCCTGCCCTGCAGCCTCATCCTGCTCCCGACCACCCCGTTCTGCATTTCAATGCCTGCCACGCTCCACGTGTGCTCCTCTGCTGGGCACACACTCCTGGTCTTTGCCAGAGTTATCCCACATGTCAAGGATCCTCAGAAGCAAATTATGGTGGGTATGTTGCTGCCAGGTCCCTTCGTTTTCATACGTCTGCTGCCATTAGCATTGTTCTGCCCATGACAGAAACCTGACATTGTCCCCTGTAGTTTTATAATCAGTTTAGATTTTAGTTACTAATGAAACCAAGCCAGGCTTGAAAATACACTTTTTCACACATCTGGGAATTGAATGGAGACTAGCTGCTTCATCAGCAAGAAAGCTGTTTTACTCTTTCAGGTGATTTTTCCTTAGCCTAATTGCTATGGTCTCGTTTGTACTTAAATTATTGTTACTTAGTTTGTTCAGGCAGTTTTAGCTTGCTTGTTCCTCACTCTGCAGGTCGGAGGTGTCCTTTGTGATTACAATCCAGTCTGTTTGTAAGAGAAGCAGTAAGGAAAAGTCATATTTTCAATAAAGCATCTTGTGGTCATTTAGAAAATAAATTTTAAAAGTGTTTTCAGTTAGTCCTTTTACTGAGGCAGAAATCTGAACAGGGAGGAACAGGGAAATTGTCTGAGAGAAACTGTGGAACAGAAGTTTAGTGGCATGCCAAAAATTTCTGATGGAAAAAAAGACAAAGCAAAGTTGTGATCTGTATTCTATTCAGCTTACTGGAGGTCTGCATGTGTTACCCTCTGCATGTCCTTCCCTCTTTAATTATCTTTCCAGCTTCAGTGGCTCTCAATCTCAGGGTCACCAAAGCTACTTGCTGGTAACCTGATTGCCAACAACAACAAAAGACTCAGAATTGCCTGTTTTGATTATTGTTTAATTTTCATTCAATTCACAGTCAGTCCATGGTGAAAAGGGCTTCTCACTGTCTACCTCATGATTTGGAAACTCTCACCAGTGAGTGAAAATAGCTGCCCCTCAGAAGGGAGAACAAGTCCAGAGCTACTGGTCACACAAGGACACCCGAATGCCAGCGGTAGCTATTTCCTCCTAAAAGAGCCTGTCCCAGATGTGCACAAATTCCCCCATCTCCATCACCCTTAGGTGATACTTCAGCTTCTTCTGGTGAAGTCAACTGAAAAAATACTTGCTGTGCAAAGATCAAAGTAAAGCAACAATTAAAACTGGGTGAGGGCGTTGCTGAAGTTTAAAGGAGAAATGCTGGAAGACATTCACAGAGAGGAATGTGGAGATGATGGGCATGTCATTTTGCAGCACTGGAGCTCTTTCTGATGTGTGATTTCACACGGCCTTAACTGGCAGAAAATTTTCAGAAGACCTTTTCAAAACAGTGTTTCAGAAATACTCTGAACTTCTTTAGGCACAGCTCAATCAGGCTTGAGTGGAGGGATGAGAAGGGGAAAATTAAAAAATATAATGGAACACAGACCAGTACCCCTCAGTTTGATTTCTAGCTTTTCACTACCCACCTGTGAGGGAATAGCAGACTGCTGCTATTGCAAGCAGCCAGTTTTCCCTGGGCCCTCTAGAGCTGGGTGAGACGACAGCAAGGAAGCTGCAGTAGCCTTTGAAGAAAACACCACTAACACTGAATTGACAGCTCAGTGCAGGAGGCAGAGCTGTCAGGGATTTAATTTGCCTTCCTCACACAGGCACTTCTTTGCTGCAGCCATCACCGAGGTCCCTGGAAGAAGGACTGTAAGGGAGGAGGGCATGTGAGAAAAGGTTTTGATAGCTGGCCAGTACCTAATGCTCCTCTTGAAATATTCAAGGAGAGAAAATGGTGTATTCCTTCAACCGCCTCTCCTCTTTCACTTCTTGAAACTCAGTCTCAGTGGTTTTCCTGTGTGAGAAACCCTAGCTAACTAGGCATAGCTTTAGGATATTTAAGGTCTCGTCCTTGTGACATCAACACAAGGACATTGATAGTTCCAAGGTGCTAGGGAGAATGAGGTGGTGGTATACTGTATAGAAATAGTAAAGATCTCATTCACAAGAACTGGGGAGGGCCAGAGAGGTGTGCCATTTCATGAAAAACTGTAATATCAACAAATATCTGTAACACCACTCCAAGGAGTCTCTCAGAGTGGCTTTTAAATAATTGAAGAGGGAGTTTAGGTGCTGCTGAATGATGATGCTCTGGGCTTTCAGGCCAAGTTTTCTGAAGTTTACTATAGACTCCAAAGAGGGAGTGCATTCTAGCTTGAAAACAGATCTGAGTGAGCATTGAGTTGCCCTGGGATCAAAGTTTGTTAATATTTTAATGTTTCTAACGTGACGTAGAGTGCATGAGAAGTATAAGCCTTGGGGACCATCCTGCTTAATTTATGTAGTGAGTCACTACCAAAAAGCAAGGCTGTAGGTCTGCCTTCCTGATGGCACATTAAATTCTGGCTATTCTCAGTAGTCCAACATGGAGGATTAAAACAACCTCTTCTTCCCCTTCCACATTTTTAACAAAGACAATAGAAAATTAAACTGGTTCAGGACAATAATAGGCAATCAGGAAAATATGCTGGAGCTGACTGTCATTAGCTATACCACTTTCCAGTCTAGTATTGTGATAAATCAGATTGGCATTTGGCAAACAAAACAGTCATGCTGGTGCTGGAATAATTGCATTCATTGTCAGAAATGCAAGTAAAGGCCTTCAAATGTTCTGCCTACTTAACATCAACTCTGCTTTATTTAAAATAGTCGTCTACAGAGCAAACATGATCTAGGGAAAAGCAACACTTAGGCACAAATGGGTAACAGTAATCACAGAAAGCTGAGCAGAGTACATGTGAAGGGCCCCAGCACGGGACAAGCAGTAGCAGGCTGGCTGCCCACAGCAGGACACACGGTGGGGTCAGGGAGGGGACAGACCTCTCAGGGCTCTTCTTTGCCCCTAACAATCCCACATACAACCAGGCAAAGCACTGGTTCTCCAGCTTCATGGGCAGAGGGGTTAGGAGAGGAATCTCCCCAGTGAGAGGGTGGTGTAGCACAGATCTCTTCTCTGTGTAGGAGAAAAAATTGACAGCCTTAGACTGCAAGTGTTAGGTGGTGAGCAGACTGAGAGAGAGTCCCAATCTCCAGATAGCTTTGGATGCTGAAAACCACTGTGCCATCAACAATGCATTTTGGCTCTCCTGCTGTCCCTGCTGCCTGTTGTAATTTTGTTTTGCTCAGAGCAGGATGCCAAGGTGAAACCCCGGACAAGTCATTTGTGGCCACTCGAACAGCGAGGCAGCTGATGAGAAGGGCTGTACCTGTCCTCCTGACAAGAAACTCCCTGTGTCTTGGGAGGTGTCCCCAACCCAAGGAAGTCCATATGGACCACAGTGCCTTACAACTGCTACTGCTTTCTCCCTCCCAGTACACAATACTGGGCATTAAGGGGAGATCATCTGTGCAGTGGGCATTTGAACTCAGTTCCAGTTTCTGGTCTCCCAAAGCAATGAGTTATCTCATCCTGCCACCACTGCTGCCCTGCAGTGGAAATGCTGGGTTTCCATGGCTAGGGTGGGAGCTGACAGTTTTTTTAAGTGACTTGAGTGCAAGCAAAGGCCGTGAGTTTGGCTTGGTCACCAGTCCCTGAACCATCTCAATTTTACAGCTTCTGCTGGCAGGAGATATACTGAATTCAGCTATTTTAGGTGAGCTTTAATCCTCAAAGAGAAAAAAGGGAAAGCAGGTTGATGTCCTCTTCTGATAAAGCAACAGACCTCAATATATCAGGCAGTCTTTTTACCTGACAAACAAAGAAGCAAAAATTGTGCAGTTCCATGTCTACTGGTGAGTGTTTTTTCCCTCATTATGGAAGGCTGTATACACTGATACGATGTTTTACCCTAGTTTGAAAGGACTGAAGAATCTGATTGTTTAGCTGCAGCTTTGTTCATCCCATCACAACATGATTCCTCAGAAGGTTTCACTAAGAATGATGCACTGTTTGTGTCATGAAAAACTGGCACGTCTCAGAGATGCTGCAACCTGACATTGGCTTGGTGTTTGTAAAAGGCTCCACAGCAGCCAGACAAGCCAAGGGCTTTAGGAGGCAGAATGACACTGTAGGGGCCAGCTAATCCTGTGGCAACCTTGAGAGCACTGTTGCCTGAAGCTGTTAAAGAAGCACCAATCATTGATCTGGGCCTGCAGTGGATCTCCCAAAATAGCCTGGTACTGACTATCCTGCTGGAAAAGGGAATAGCACAGCCAAAAGCCTGCAAGCATCTGGCACCAACGTGCCTCCACATGTCGTGAATGGCTGCTAGCAAAGCTTCATATGGCCATTATCCTATGAAAGGTTCGTTTGCATATCTGTGCCACTTGGGAAGTGAATATTGTTTATATTAGCCAAGAGCTGATGGCAAAAATGGGAACGTCTGCCTGGGACATGGTGTGCTTCCAGAAGCCGAGGTGAATTGGTTGTCTGCCGACACACTGCCATGAGACACGGCAAACAGCTCCACGGTTTGAACATGGGAATGGCATCACAGCCAAAGGCATAACTGGCCAGTTTCAGATGTCAGCAAAACATTGCACACGTCTAAAACAGGCTTTCCACCTGGCTGCAGCACAAGGTGGGAAGACGTCTGGAAGAAAAAGACCGCAAAGAAGAACAACCCCAAGCTACTGCAGCCCAGCTGTAGGAAGACTGGCCTCGTACCCACTGCTGGCTGAAGGGATGGTGCAGAGTAGGACTCTCAGATCCAAACGCACATCAACCTCTACACTGACCCCAGAGCCTACTGCACCTGTCAAGAGCTACTCCTGTCACAGGGTAAACTACGTCCCGGTGACTCAGAGAGCACAGATGGCACCTTTAGAAGGAAACAGGGATACAACAGCTTCTTCAAAAGCATATGTTCACCTTTCTCCCGCACCTACGCAGAAGCACAAGGTGCAGAACATGCTCCACGCACACATCATCGTCATCACCACAGCAGAGTACAGTCTGCTCCCAGGAGGGGCAGGGGCATTGCAAACATTGAGCCTTTAGGCAAATCTCAAAACTCTGTAACTTCTGTCTTCATCTATTGTGGTTCTGCCCATGCTGAATCTGGGCTTGGGTTGAAATGAAGTATTTTTGCCTGCTTTGGGCTGGCTCTTTGGCTGGGTCTGGGGCACTAGTTCTCACCCTCAATCAAACAGCTGCTGGGGAAGAAGGGGATAGGGGCAATTCTGAGCAACATTTTTCTAACATTTGTTCCCTCTTTGAGGCATATCAAACCCAAATTTTCATTTGCTTCCTCAAGACATATGGAGAAAAACAGGTACTACTTTTTTCACCCAACTTCTCTCATTGATTAAGAAACCACATTTTGGTGTCTTACAGATGACCAGTCAACCCCACCATCACCATAACAGAGTAAGTCTCCAAGACCAAGAGCACAACCTTACAAGCTCTTTTTTGCTTTTGGAGAACCCGTTTTAGCCACATTACAGTAAGTGAGTTGTGGAGGAGTAAGGAGATATTTCCAGCTTGTTTTGCTTTTTTAAAGATCTTCCTGGATAACCTGGTTAACCACAAGTCACTGCACTGCTCAGTAACTCCACAGGGTACAATATCTCCTCCTACATTATGCAAAAGGACAAGCTGAACAGCAACTGCACATTCCTCTAGACTTTAAAAAAATCAATTATTTGTTTGTTTTTAAATCTGTAAAATCCTATGGAGACTTTTGCCTCTCTGCTGATTTTGTGGGCAAGGACAGCTGGAAAGGGTTTCCGACATCTGCCACGTCCGTGGGGAGGCTTTCCAAACGGTGTGAAAGCCCCTCTCCTGACGTGGCTGGAAAGCCTCTCACCAAATCATGGCAGTCACTCACCAGCCTCTTCTATTTTTACTGAGTTGATAAAGGAAATTCTCACCACTGTGATTGACTGATCCTTTGATGGAGCTGCGAAGACGCAGGAGGCATAATATCAGCTGCTGCACAGACATCCCAAACATATGCTGCCAGTACCTTCAGTCTTGGGTTACAGCTACCCTGTTATTTCAGTATTGGATTTATCCCTTAGCAGCAAGTGCTAATCGTTCCACACAGGGCTGCGATGCTGAGGTCTCAGCAACTTGTCACTGCTGACCAGAATGATACTAGAAAAACCAATTTATGACTTAAATAAGGAAAGAACAAAACAATCCAAAGACAAAATACTACACTGTGTCACAAACACCCAAAAGACAGCATCGTGAGCCTTAGATGCTTCAAATAAAATGTTTTGACTTGTTTCAAAACAAAACAAAAAAAGAAAGAAAATTATTTGCCAGTATTTTAATAAAACAGTTTGGTTTGTTAGGAACTCCCAGAAAAACATGAATAAATTAAAAGATGCAAAACCAGTAATAAATACCTCTTTAGGTAGAAATATTGTAGCGCTGGGAAAGCGGCAATAAGTTCAATGAAAGGAAGAGTACAGCTGCCATAAAAGGGATATTTAATTACAGCAAGACCCTTCAAACTGCAAAAGAAATCCATGCAAGAGGTCTATAAAATCAGGAGTAACAAGGAGACAGTGAAAAAAAACCTAATCCTTTTCTTTTCTAATATAATAACAAGGAGGCATTAAATGTTCCAAACAAACAAGAGACACATCTTCTTATTGGCACAGACTTACCCTGAGGATTACCCACTAATCACGGGGGAAATTATGTGTTTGCATGGATTCAAAAAGCAATTAGACAAACCCATGGAAGGAAGAGGAAATTCATCAATAGCTAATAGGCACTAGGACTCTGCCTCTGGTTGATGTTCCTGAAACATTAGTCACTGGCATCTGGGAGAGCTTCATCATAAGATCCACTATGGTCATCCATCACTTAAAAATCATGGAATCAAAGAGTGGTTTGGGTTGGAGGGGACCTTAAAGATCATCACTCCTCAAAACTCCATCCAACCTGGCCTTGAACACTTCCAGGAATAGGTCACGTGCAACTTCTCTGGGCTACTTGTTCCTGTGCCTCATCACCCTCACAGTAAAGAATTTATTCCTAATAGTCCATCTAAATCTACCCTGTAATCTAAAGCACGGCTGCCATCAGGAGGTGCATGAGACATCATTAGCTTAAACCCCTCCCAGGGCATCCACATGGTCACACAGCCTTTCGGAATACAGAACATAAACAACAAAACAGACACAGAAAATTAAGTCCCATTTTACACTTTATTAGGATAAAGCAAGAAAATTAAGATTTTTTTATATTCTCTTCAGAGTGATATGTTGGGGTGAGGAAGAATGTCTATAGCAGACAGTGAGACCCTGTGTGATTAGGAAGTGCTCATTATTTTCTGAAGTTTACAGACAGTTTCCCAACTGCAGGGCAAAACAGAAGAATGCTTTCAAAAGCAGTGTTCTATGAGAAATGCTTGTCACTGAAACACTGCATTTAAACAACTCAGAGGAGACCAAATACCTGTTTTTGAGTATATTCATAATTTATTTTGGTTTTTCGGGTATACATGACAGGTGCTGCAAATTCACACTTATCCTTTTTCTTACATTGCCACCTGGTGGTCCTGGGCATGTGGAAGCAATCAACTCACTGACGTTTCAGTGAAATGAGCACAGTTCATGCATTCAAAATAGCATCCATTTCTTTTCCTCTGAGATAGGTGGTAAGCAATTTTTTAAATCTCGAATTTTAAGGGTGAGGGGCTGTTTGGGTTTACAACCAACATAACAGCTCCTGTGTCAGCTCTCAATTATCTAAATAGATGGTTGCACTGACCACGCCAAGCCACAGGGAAACAGTTAATATGGATTGCAGTTCTGCTGTGGGGTCTGGACACCTGCTTGGCCCGGGTGCCTTGCTCCCTGGGGGCAGGAACCCCACACTCAAAGGGAGGCAGGAGATGAATGGAGCTTCCAGCCAGAGCCAAACCATCTTTCTTCTGCCACTTCCACCTCACCAGTGGTGGAAGCATGGTGTAAGGACATTTAACTAGCATGACAGTACTTTTGCTCCCAGAAGCAGCGTGCCATGTGGCCAGAGCAATGCCTGAGTTCCCATCTGGTGGGGATGCTGGAATACACTGCACAGTGGGTATGGGGAAGGTCCCAGCTCTGCAGACACACAGTAAAATCTGCAGCTCTGTCTTGGGATCGCATCACCACCACACACAGTCAAGTGTATGCAAAGGAATAGTGTAGGAAAGGGACATGATAAGGTTAAAGAAGAGAGAGTTACAGACTTGGACTTCATAAGGAAGGAAACTGTACAATAGACTTTAGACAAATGGTCTTTTGGAGAGACTGTGGGCACTTGTCCAGTTTGGGGTTTCCCAACACAGGAAAGATGATGTTACACTGGAGCAAGTCTAGCAGAGGGCCACCAAGGTAGAGGGAGCTGCATCAGTTGCCCTGTGGGGGAAGGTGGAGTGATGCACCAGGTTCAGCCTGGGGAAGAGAAGGTTTTGCAGGCACTGGGTAGCAGCCATCTGATACTAAGCAGGAGACTGCGAAGAGGATGGAGCCCAGCTCTTCACAATGGTGAGCTGAAGGAAGGCAAGAGAGGGAATAAACCAAACCAAGAAAGGTTCAGAACTGAGAGAAGAAGAAAAATTTTCACCATGAAGACAGCCATCAGTCAAACAGGTTGCTCAGAGTGACTGTGCAGTCTCCATCCTCTGAGATTTTCAAGACCAGACTCGCAGTCTGAGAGAACTGGAAATTCTGAGCAGCCTGGTGTGATTTCACAGTTGACCCTGCCTGGATTAGGTTGGAAGAGAGACTTCCTGAGATCCCTTCCATTTTTAATAACCACATGGTCCTATTGCTCTGTGAAACATTATCTGGTTTTATTTCAGCTTTGAGCTAGCAATTTTCAGTACCAGTCTATGGAAATGCAATTTTGAGCAATTCATAAGAACTGCAGAATTTCACATCAGAGACATAACTCCTGTTTTGAGCTTTTACATGATAAAACACACCAAATTTCTTTTTGATGGGTAGAAAAAGTTGAATCTGGCATTTCTCTAGTAGTAGCTAAGGAAAACCAACATTTATACCTTTTTATTAGCTTTAACAGACTACATTCCATGCGCCTGTAAACTATAGGGGTGATCTGCCAGGCTGAATCAATGCTCACCAGCTGTAAAGGGGCTCCCACTTCAACTAGTCCCAGTGGACCTAATGACCTGGAGCTGTTACTGAAGGCACAGCAATGTTTGTGATATAAAGAGACTGTGTGCACACACCAAAGAATCAGAAGTTAGACCAAAGCAGCCACTGGAGTCTTCTACATCACAGCTTTAGCACCTGTCGAGGTCAGACAGACCCTGTGGAGGTCAGAAGACTTACACAGACTTACTACAGGCACCTCAGGAGCTTGCCTGCACTGCAGCTCTTTCAACCTCCCTGGCTGAACTTCTTCTGCAGAGAGAGGATCATGTGTCGCAGCTCAGTGCTCTCTGTGGACAGCGGTGAAAACTTGTAGCATCCAGAGAATTGAATATAGGACTGCCTGCCATGTCAAAGGAAAAGACTTAAACAGCAGAAAGCTCCTACACTCTAAAAAGTGTGTCTGTGGAGTACAGATCTTCTCTCAGAGAGGCACATCTTCAAACGATAACTCACAGGAAAGAGATTCGCCAAGATTATGAAACAGAGAGACAAACGTAATGATTGCTTTATCTTGAAAAGCACTTGGACAGCTTCTCTTGGGGAGGTTGCAGTCAATTCATTTTTGTACAGGAGAAAAGTTCCCCCCACTGGCAGGTAGACAGCTGATGCTTTAGTAAGGGAGGAGGGCATGCTGCTCACACGTATGCCAGTAATTTGTTGTCAGGGAGAAAGGAGGTAATGAGGCTGGACAGGCTGTGTAAATACCAAAAGCCCAAAACCTAGCAAAGGAAGAATCAGAGGCGCAGAAGGCAGAACAGAAAATACCAAGAGGATGTTATACTTGACACATATGAATTCTCCTATGATCATGTATTAGAAAGCATAAGATTATTTTACAAGAACAATAGGAAGAGAGAGGAGGCTGTTGAGAAAATATGGATTGGTTACAGGAATATTTAGGAGCCTGAAGGAATGGAGAGGGGACCAAGGTGGCAAATAGCCTTCCTAGAAGAAGAGGGCGTGAGTAAAGAGAGAAAAGCACTTAGAAAAAACAAAATGAGGCAGGACAAGACCAGTGTTTCCACAAGCTTTTGAGGCAAGGGGAGCAGCTCCTCTGCAGTAAAATGTCCCTTTGCTGCATCCCTTTTATTTCAGCTGGCATCTGCTGGAGGCCATAGAAGGATGACACCACCATAACACAGCGATTACCTCGTGCGGGGAGGCACAACAGCTCCCCTCATCTGTGCAGGCAGAATGTTGGCAATTACATGGAGCAGCACTCCTCAAGGACTTCAAGTCCAGGGCACATTTGGTTGGCAGAGCTACCCCAGGATACTGGAGCCAGCCCCGTTATTATGGTACAGCATTGCGATCTGTCACATGGTCTACCCTAAATTCCCTCCAGAAAGGGAGAGATCATTTCTAGTTTTATTATTGCATTACAGCATAGGATGAGTCGCTGCAGAAAATGACAGTGTTTGGATAGGCCATTGAACACAAACTGCTCAAATACAGGCACTAGAGCTGGCCACACAAGCTGACAGCAAGAGCTGTGCTTGAGCAAGAGTACCAGGGGCTGGCAAAGGGAGCCCACAGCCCCCTCGGCTCCCTACCAGCAAATGCAGAAGCAGGATAAGAGGAATCTGGTGGTTGGCATGGGAAAAAAGGCAGCTCCTGGCTGGGGGAGAAAAGTGTCTGAAGGGATATCCCACAACTGTTTGAGGGTGTGCCAGTACACAGGGCAAAAGTGGGAATGGTTGAAGGGTCAAGGGCTGGGCAAGTCACGGGGTACAGACCCTGCTGCCTCAAAACTGCTGCTGCAGAGCCTGACATAGGATTGCTGCTAAAAGAGCAGTAGTGGGGCATTGCTGAACTGTGCTCAACAACTCCCACCTCCACCAGCTTCCAATGCACAAAAGGCAAAGTCTGATTTTTGTCCTGTCAGTGATTTTGTGTCGTCTTTTGTACAGCTCCAGATGCTCCTTAAAACAGAGCAAGTAATATTTTTGCTTCCCATTTCAGTTATTTTAAAGTTTCCTTATTTGTAACAGCCACTTCTTTAAAGTGAGATTTGAGTCTAAATGAGGACACAGCTGCTTCCTCCTCTTCCCTCATCTCTGCATTAGCTGCAGTTGGCAGTGAGCCATGGAGCATTCTCATTTCTTCATGTTAAATATTTTGGAAAACAGAGATTAGTCAGAGTTACCAAAGCCATGTTTTCAATAGCTCAGAGTTCAATCATTTAGTTCCTTGAAATTTTTCAACTGCTTCTAGTTACTTCTGAAGTCCCAGCCCACAAGACAGACAAGAGCAGGATAGCTACAGCCTTTTTTTAAGGCTTACCATGATGCTCCTGCTCCTTCTTTCCCATTTCATAACTGAAGGAATGAAGACTACCAATAGCTTGGCAGCAGTGTTTAGGGAGCCTGCCATGTGGAGCCCAGGCTGAATTGGTTCCTCGGGCTGAATATCAGCATTCCACATCCTCTGAGTTTACACAAGCAGCTCGTTTTGTCGTCCTGATCCACTGGATGCCACGGCATCCTCACCTCCAATGTCAGGGTTAGCATGGCTTTTTGGTCCAACACAGGCTTGAGAGGATGCCTACACCTACATCCTGGACTGACAGATTTAACATTGCTTTGGACAACCTCAATAACCATTTGATTTTGGTTATATACAATAAGACCCATGCCATTTCTTGCTTGCTTTTTCACACATACCTCTACTGTAAGACAAAACAATCCTCCTCCTTTAGGTCTGATTACATAAAACAGTTTGTTCACATCTTTGACCACAAAAACTCTTCAAAACAATCATAAAGCCAGTAAATACTGATAATATGCATCCAAAATCTTCATGGGATGGCTTTACTTCAAACGTATCAAAAGGTATTAAAATATTATTTACAAAACTTCAGTTTGTCCCATCAATTTTCTCAACTCCATTTTCAGTGGCACTGTACAACAAGCAGAGAACTTCAGAGAGGCACGTACATTGACAGCAGCTCATTTCTTAGTATTTTTTACTTGCTGGTCAGAAAAGACATGAGTGGATTTTCTAAGATAAAGGTGTATATAAAAGTCACACCTACGAAATGCATAGCAAAGTGATATGTGATCAAAGATAGTATCATACATAAAATATTAATCACGTGTCAAGGTGTCTCTTGACAACCTCTAACTTGACTGAAAATTAGAAGTGTCTATTATAAGCATTTAGACTTGGGAGACCAACAGACTAATCTGGTTCATTTTAAGCTGGAACAATGAGGTGTAATCTTTAATGCGATTCAGTCACGGAGTCCCAGCAGTAATGGAGTGGATTACTAAATCATCTGATGCTTGTTTAATGACAGCATTTCACAAAATAAAAGAGAGGGACAACTACCATGATGTTTCATTGTCGCCTATACCCAGAAGTGGCCACATGACAAGATGCATTACTACTGGAAAGAATTGTACAGTATTATCATCAAATTTTAAGATACAAATTACAATTGTGACACAGAATAAAGTTCCACTTCTGGCAGTTTTTTGAAACTTCCTGAGTGATAAGGTGTGTCTTTCTCTTGCCAAGATATAGTTGCTTAAAAACTCCCAGGAAAGTGAAATACAATACTCAAATGCTTGAATGCTAAAGCACACATGTAAGGAAAGCACTGGGTACCACAAGTAAAATGTAGCAAATCATCTTTATTAATAAGTCACTTTTTTTATTCCCCCGTCCCCATTTTAAAGAATTTTTTTTTTTTAATGGCTGAAAAACAGAACTGAAAATGAAGAGCTAAAATACAAAACCTTTCAAGGCATAAACTATAATTACTCTGAAAAGACTATTGCCCACTCTGAAAGAGCTGCACTCTTAATTTAAATATCCAACACAGTAAAAAGTTAAACACAATTCCAATTACCTCTGCACTGCCATTTACAGGTAGCAAGCAGTTCTGGAATAACAATAATTTCATTCTCAAAGTTTAACTAATTTCTAAATTAGACTTTGGAATCAGATACAGACCTGCTGAGGTAAAGTCTTTCTGAAGTACTCTCAGTCTATTAGCATTCTACTTAAATTACATGATGGGACAACTAAGTTAGCTTGTTTTCATCAGAGCAAAGGAGGAGCCCTTAAAAGACAGTAAGAGCCCAAAGGCAGTGTAAGGAATGGCTGCCTCCTTTTAGCTCCTGCCTAGTGATATCTGTAAGCTTTTCCATTCCAAACTGTAGTTTCCAACAGTCCAAGATGTGGCTCTTCTATCTGTGCTCAGAGAGGGCTCACAGGGGAGACACCAGGACATTTAAGTGGTCTATGAGTTCAGCTTGAAGTCCCACCTGACCAAGAAGCACGAGCTCAGCCCTCCACAGCAGAATAAAGGAATAAAATCAAAGAAGCAGGCCTGCCCAAGCATGTGAACACAAACTACTCCTTCCAGAGTCAGGTGGCCTCAGATTTGGACCAGGGCTGTAATACACATTCAAAGGCAATCAGAGAAAGCTGCATGTTTAACCCTGATCTCTGGCTGCACATGCCTAAGCACACACTGGCAGCACTGGCAGGCCAACCAACAGTTAAGTTTAATAGCAAGAGGAGTTAAAAAAAAATTCAGTACTCCATGTGGAATCTCAAGCACAAGCAGCTTCCCACCTACCCTTGGAGTCACAGAGAACAAAGCTCTCTCATTATCCTCCCATGCCCTACCCCACCTCCCATCCCTCAGTTTCAGGGTATTCACCAAACAAAACATATACTTCATATTCCCAGAACTGCAGGAATAGAAAAATATTTGACATTTCAAACTTCCACCAAAGTTGCTTTAATAAATTAGATGTCAGATATTTCACCTTCCACAGCAGAAAACAGAAAATTCAATAATCAAAGTGGCTAAAAGGTGAAATAAAATGCTGTGAATCTGTTTGGCACAAACAGGCATGCTGTCTTTGCTAAAGAGCAAATCTGTTGACATTGAATATTTTAACAGAGTGATCAGCTCCACAACTTGCAAGCTGCAACCACTTGCTGCTGTTCTCATCATTATGTCCAGCTCTGCCTGCATGATGTCTCCAACATAAGCGCTTCACAGCAAGGGCATGACTTTGGCTGCAACAAAAAGAAATCCATACGTAACTGCAAAATGTTAAACACAGTTGGGCATGTGAGTGTAAACATCAACACTCATGTAATTAGTACTCTTCATTTAGCACTACCAACTGAGGAAAAACTGACTTGTGACAACCAGCAGGTATTAAGTTCTTATTAAGTAGGGTCATTAACACTAATGACATTTTATCCTCTTACTCATCAATAATTCAAACAGCTATTGATTTTCAGTTTTACCACATTAAGCTGGAGGTCGAGCATCTCAGTTACTTAGATATGACAGATTTCTGGCTTTTAGCCTGCGATTTCCTGTTATCTGGGGTCTCTTTCCCATTCATTTCAAGCACACACAGGCCAAAGTCACCATCAGCTTCCATTTCTGTTACTATCAATGCCAGTGTGTGATGGAGGAACCCAGGAGAGTGCTTCAAGTGAAACATCCAAAGTCTCTCCACAGAGGCTCTCTAGCTGTCACTGCAGCAGCCACACACAGCTTGTCACTCCTTTGGTTTCTGCTGGAAGCTGCTCTTGAAAGCTTGCTGTCATCCACTCCAAAACGTTTTGCTAATGTATATAGACAGTGATCCTTTCCACTCTCTCAAGTGTTTCTATCACCATATTTATGACTAAAAGGAAAGCTTTTTTTTTTAAGTAGGGCCAACAAAGAGTAATACTTCTCAAAGCATCTGCATAGCATGAAGTATTTTGGGGTTTAACCCCCCCCCCCGCTGTTTTTTTTTTATTTGTTGGGAGGTTTTTTAATACATCTAAATAACTGATATTTCTGGGTTTTGCTTCAAGACATCTTTAGACTTTCAGGGATCAAACTTTTCCTAAAAGGGTAACAATTTTGGTATAGAAATAAACTAGATTAATATATTTTATACTGTAAGAACACAACTCCAGCACTGTTAGTCTGAAGAATAAAAATTCATTGCTCCTAACTCACTTCAAAAGACATACCTGTTATCTATCTCAACGCTTGTGGTCCAATCAGCCAGTGCTGGTTCTTTCCCACTTTGCTTCCATGTGTACAAGATAATCTTCCCATTCTCTAAGCCTACTGCAACAATGTATCTATCAAGAGAATAATTAGATTAGTTTCATTAGAAATTACAGTAGACAGCTCAGTGAGGTCAGTTCTAATGCACGATAGAAAGAACTAGCATTGAAGCACTGTTGTTGCACCTTGCCCTTCAAATCAGTATTTGCTTTTCCACGAAAAAAACTAATACATCACAACTTACATCAAAGCTGCTTCACAAAAAAAAATGAGCAAAGCAGAAACCTGCTGCACATATTTGATTAGGAAAAAATAAGGACATTTTCACAACATCAGGTAAGTCAATGTTGTTGGAAGAATTAATGTGTTTAGAGTGTGTTCATGCCTGTCTTAGGTTACAATGTAAGATGTAACCAAAAGTGTGTATTCTGTCACCATCTGTTGAAACCAGGTGGGGCAGTGTTCTTTGTGTCTTGGACACATCCCTGGTAACTCCCTCAGAAGGGATATCTTCTGTTAATGGCCCATCCAGCCTCACTGCATGACTCACAAAATTACACCATCTCATTTGTGAGATGCTCTGCCCGGGGAGAGGAACCAAGCATTCCTACCTGGATACAATCTGAGGTTTGGAACACCACACTCATCCCTTGCCTGCTGGATTCCCAGAGGACAAGAGCTACATAATCACCACTGGACCTTCAGAGGAAGACCAGACCCTTCTACAGGATCACTGCTTCAGCAGAACCACATCTATCACTTCAAGAGGACTGCAGCCACCATTTAATGGGACTGCTACCACCACCCGCCCCAGCA
Source organism: Monarcha castaneiventris obscurior (assembly GCA_026261815.1). Taxonomy (NCBI): domain Eukaryota; kingdom Metazoa; phylum Chordata; class Aves; order Passeriformes; family Monarchidae; genus Monarcha; species Monarcha castaneiventris. The sequence goes on from JAMPIT010000388.1 coordinate 8,539,275, forward strand.
GGGTGTCAGGTCCTATCCTGACTCTGTCAGGTTAAGCCAGTGTTTCTGTATTATTGTCTTTATCTTAATTTTCCTATTAAATTGTAAATCTGACTTGGAATCTCTCACTGGTTTGCTTTCAAACTAGTACAATGCCTCTCTCCCTCCCCTCTCCCACTTTTTTTGCCTCGTTACACTTTTTTGAAGAAGTCACCATACACCCAAAAAAGGTGGCTAGGAAAGAAAAAAAGTAGAGGTCATTCAGTTAAAGAATGGTCAAAATAACTGACAGGTAGATTTTGGGAGCTGTTTAGCCACAGGAAACTAGTTGACTAAAGGGATAAATACTAATTTCAGATTAAACACAAAATGACATTACAGAAAACCAGCAATACCTTCCATCAGGAGTAAGCACACGGCTGATACCAACAGCAGTCACAGAATCCCCAGCATCCAGCACTGTTGAACAAGGCTTGATTGAATCCAGCACATTCCCTTCAGTAATCACTGACAAATCACACTGGCCCCAGATAATGACCTGTAAGCAAAAGAGTAATCTAGGAACTTTCTTTTTAATCTTCTTGTAAATGCATATACAAAAACATAAGGAATAACTTAATTAAAATAATTCCAAGGCACAGAATTAAGTGGATGACCCTGAAAATACTAAAAAAATCTCTACCTACAAAGATCCAACTTTGTAGAAAGTCTGTCTGATTTCATTAAAGTTACTGACAACAAAACCAGATTCTGTTATGAAAGTTAAAGAAAAACTTGAGACCCATAGTATTATGTGACATATGCTTGTCTTACTGCATGAAAAAAGAAGGGAGAATGTCCAACTGGCAGCCCACAGTCTTGTATATACATATTCAAGCACTTTATTTAGCTTATGAAAGTATCACTGATTTCTGTGCTAATACGTGCAATAAGATTTTTGTGTGTATATAAAATATGGGCTCATTAGAACACAGTGTTTGCTATTCTAAAATACATTTAAAATAACTCTGGGCTTTCTAAATTTCTTTAACGTTAATTACCTTTTTGTCCCGACTACCAGTAACAAAATACTTGCTATCTGGTGTCCAATCACAGGACCAAATGATTCGGCTGTGAACAGCTGTATTTTTATCTGTGTAGGCACAGCAAGTGAAGACTGGTCCTGAAATAAAACATATAGAGGAAAAGCCTTGTTTCAACTACTTTACATATTAAAAGTGATTGTTACTCTTACTTAACTCTATGTCAGAACTGCAGGAATACTTGGACATTATTCCACTCATTATTCCATTATTTTTTACTTTAAAGCAACTGGGAATACTGAGGACTACATGAATTATTTTTTTCAGCACTTACCACAGTGTTCAACACCATTATCAGTCAGCCCTTATAGCCCTAAAACAGTAGGAACAGTTCAATCTTTTACATGCATTTCTTTTTCAGAGGAATTTAGGTCCAAGTATAACACCTTCAAGTTATTTCTATCAAGTTTTTTTATGAACACTGATTTCAGAAGTTTTTGAATAGTGCAACATTTACCACGTGTTCACGTTTCTCCAGTAATTTCACTAGAGCTCCTATTTACCAGTAAAGTCCCAACTGCTCAAATCAAAACGGTCCAATTGTAAAGATTAATGTGTTCCCAAAGAGACAAGCTGCCATTTCAGCATGTATACAATCAGGCACTAAATCTGATCAGCACATCAGTAAATGGGAATGCTTTTCCTGAGTAGAAAAGGTTGTCATTTTGGAGGACAGACTTTGAATAACCACTTCTTGGGATGCCAATAGCAGCAGTTTTCCTTTACACTGATAATGATGTTATTTGTAGACAGAAGGGTTATTGATGAACAGATGAAAAGAGGATTTCCTCTACTTGCTATGAGTATTCATGATCCTTATCCTGAAACATTGTGTAACTACTGTGGACAATATGCCAGGCTTTAGAATAGAAGCCTGAATAGAACAGAAACTCAAGCCAGGATACAACCGGACACTGTCTGAAGGGGCCAAGACTCACTGCCAAGTCTCTAGGAACATTCTATAGAGCCCAGCAGTGTTTATATGCTATTAAGCCAAGAGTGCAATGATAATCACTTTCAGCACAAGCATCTGTTCTAGGATACTATTAAAGTGTTCAATAGCAATCTTCTCATGATTTTGCAAGGCTCAAAGTCTTAATGAGAAAATCAACTGAATCCTTACTATCAGCTTTTTTTCCAGACATAGCCAGTCCTAGTCAAATTAATCAATTGTGTAGGATTATCAGAAAGCCACACCAAAGACAGAGATTAATCCTGTCAAGAGTCTCAAAGTGTCATGCCCTGCAAGCAGGGACAAGGCAGCCCTGTGCAGGATATGGGTGCAGCACTGAACCTTCAGGCTATGCCTGCACAGACCTCTAAGATGGCTTTCCTTGACAGAATGTCAATCTGAAGTTCAGCTAATATACTTGATTGCAGTAAGTCAAACACACAATCACATGCAGAAGGCAGGAGGGCTAGCAGACTTCATTACATCCATCAATTAAACACCATCTAAAGCCTGATTATATTCTTCTCTGCATTTTAACTTCCTTTCTATCTTTCCACACGTTAACTGCATTTCTTAAATCCACAAGAGCCTACAACACTAATCATTCTTCAAAGTCGTAAGCAAAATGTCCATTAAAATATTTTACCAATTCTCTTTCAAATATTTTGCAGTCAAAAATACTGAACAAACTGCCAAGTCTACAAATGTGTATACCCACTTCACATATCTTACCTGACTCTGAAGAATCTTGTTTCCTCCACAGTGACCAATTCCTGTCTCTAGAAACAGCTAGTAAAAATCTGTCATCAGGAGAAAATGCTAGCTGAGTAACAGTCAGATTGTGAAAAGACAAACTCTGCAGCTTCTTGTAAGAAGTAGTGCTCCACAAAATAATTGCTGCATGTTCTTTTCTGGAAGCCTGTATGGATGGAAAAAAATATCAGTGCAAATTCATGAGAGCAAATATAAAAGTCACACATTTCAAAGTATTAAGATATTGGACAGCTTGTTTTAAGGCTTGAAATCAAGTAAGACTCAGCCTTCCTCTGGTAAGTTTCAACATGTTTGCACTCCTTTCTTCTAATGCTGACAGGATATCAGTTGGAAAAGATTTCAGAATTGTTTGTTAGAATTTATCCTACTAATATCTTCAAATGAATCATACACAATTTAGGAATAATAACATATTTGCAATCACTCTCACCTTTTAAGGCAACTGTCACTTATACAAAATCTTCCACATTTTTATTAAAGAACAAAATTCTTGTTAGCCTGATAGCACTTTTCACTAGGTGGTGCTAGAATCTTTTCTTACCTTACATGCCGAGGCAATTACAGTGTTTGAATTATTGCAAGCAACACAAAAAATTTCATATCCATGTCCATATCTGAAATACATGTGAAAACAAATTCAACACATCACAATCTTTTTTCGAGTATGTATCAAAGTTCTTACATTAACTGAAATGCCTTTTCAAAAATGAAAGGCACCTGCCAGGAATTTCTCACCACTGTTTCAGTATTACATCCCAAATAATTTGTTCAGCACTCAGTTTAAACATCTGCACAAATTCATCCATTAGAAACTGGCTACAGAAAAATCTCTCCAGCCCATTCCATAGTCTTAAAGCATCAGCACTGTAAAAGCTTATCCTAATGACTAACAAAGCAGATTAAAGCAGCATTTAATGTATCCTTATTTTCTTAAAAAGCAATTTTAACACTACCAAGAAAAATCATGTCACATATTTGAAAACTACTGAAGAAATGTGCCACAAACACACAGTCAAAGGATGCCTATTCTGTGAAATACTGCAAGAAGATTTCTGAACTAAAGAACAAGAATCATGTTGGAAAAGGAAAACACCTCTGTAAAAACCCTAAAATTTCCAGCCTTCTCCAGAAACACATTTTTTGATCAGTCTTTTCCTGAGTTCTGCTGAAATTCAGGCTCACATATCCAGATTGGTATTTAACTAATAAGGAGAAATTCCAATCAGACTAACATAAATTAAAATCAGTCACAAAAAAGGTTGGAAGTAAAGTAAAATTAGAGATGCAATCTATGAACAGTAGACAAGCATCACCTCAACACCAGCAGGGTGGGGTGGTTTCCTCTGAGTATCCTAGCTCTGAACAGATGGGCAGTTCTCTTAATAAACTCCTTCAGTCAGCAGTGTTAACTTCTTATATGGGACTGATGTTCATGGGATTTCACTAGCAGCCAGAACAGCCACCTACTTAAATGACAAATTTGGGTCTGGACCTGTTGAACTGAGTCCAAAGCATCGCTGATGTGGATATCCCATCAACAGACTTCCACAGTCATGTCTGAAGACTGGGAATGCACTGGCTTTTCATGAAATGTAACTGTGCCTGGACCATTTAACAGGGAGAGGGACTGGTGTGTACCCCTAATTGGAATGTTAAATTGCAAATTTGGTTGTATCTTATAATGATGAAGGTACTACTGCATGTCTTACTCCTAATTTGCCACCAGCAGGAGTTTTATCATAATGCTTACTTTGAAAGCATTATTTTGTAGTGAAAGCCATTGCAAGTCAATTTCCTAAAACTAAAAAAAAATATTTATTGCATCAAAGGTATAAATTTCCTGAAATTCAGTGAAGGAAAAATAACCTGTGAAACAAATCCTTGGTTGCTTTGGTTTTAATCTCCTAAAAGTAGTATTGAAGAGTAGTTGATGGAAACATTTTAAGCTTCTGCATGCAATGCTGCTTTTGCTAAATGCAAGCACCAAAATGTAACCCTTCTTATAAAATTAACAGAAAACATAAAATATTGCCTTTTGCAAAGTCACACGAGCAGGACTATCCTAGGTCAGACCAGCAGCTGGAACAGCCCACTGCTGTCTTCAGGAAAGAGTGCTTACCTACTGGCAATAGGAGATGCTGTTTAAAAGAGTGTATGAGCCTCGACAGCATAGGAGCTAAAATCCAGCCCCATCCTCTGATCCCATAAACAAAGTCTGACTTCTTCACTGCCTAGTACACCACCAAATTAAGGTTCACAATGGAGAGAAGTAACTGCATGAATGAATAATGAAATGATATTTTCAACCACGAGCAATTTTGCCTCAGCACTGTGCAATTCATAGCATTTTTTTAATGCACAGGTAAACTGACTGGACTTCCACAGTGGCCAGACAAATGAAGACAGTAATTTTCTAGTGTCAAAAACGATCTCTTCCAACTTCCAAGGGATTACATGAAATGTACATACATATAAACATATATATATATATATATATATGTCAACACTCAGGCTTTAATCTCAGTATGCTGCATATGAGCACTCTATGATAATTTTCCAAGAGGATAAAGATTAGCATATTCTCACAAGATTTACCATATTTTTAAAGTTATTATATTATGCAAAAAATTCAGCAAGTTCTTCATACTAATACCACCTCAAGCAATCACTTTGCAAAACCCAGCACTAATCCTTCAGAATTTGGAGTCAAGTTAGAGCTAGGAATACACAAATGTCAATGACAAACAAGCTATTTTTAGCAAGTCAGTGCCTCACAATGTTCTTCTGCTGCTATGGCAACTTGAAATCTACATTATGCGATTTCATGTTACTTCTTTCAAGATTATTCTGAGCAAAAAATTCTGAAAGTCTGTGAATGCTTTACTTCTTGTTGCTCTTGCATAAAATAATCTGTATCATCAGCTGTGTCTCTAAAACCAGAAAAAATTGGTCAGATAAGTCATCTGAAGACCATCATAAAACAGAGTTATTTTAATGAATGCAGAATATAAAGGCAGATAAGCAGTACTCCCATAGCAGAGTATAAAATATTAATGTCCCACTAGACTTTGTGAAATGTCAAAGGCAAATGAAGAAGAATTTTGGCCTTGGATCCTTTTCACTACTTAAACATCCCTTATCAATCTACTTATGTGAGTCCATTAGCAGCCATAGCATGCACAGCAAAAACAGTTAAAGTAACAGTTAGAAATTACAGAATGTGCAGATATGGTCTAACATCCACTGGCTTTCCTCCTAAAACTACTTTTGAGTGCAAACACAGTAACAGAGCTTAAAAGCATTCAAAGCAGATTTACTGCCCAATTCAAGGCAAAGATGAGCCCCCACAGAACTTCCCCCTCGGTCTAACGAAAGCAAGCTGCAAAGTGTTTCCCCAAAGCTTTTTATTTCCTCCCTCCCAACTGAAGTCACAAAACCGGTAATGTATAGAGGTAATTGTGATCATCAGCAAAGGCTCAACATTCTTCTTGTTCCAGTCTGAGACCCCTGTCAGGAGATTCAGATAAATAAACCCATAAGAGATTGAGATTATTCAATTTCTTTGGGCTATACTTTGAAGATTGATACTAAAACTTTGAAGATTGTGGAAGTATAGTCTCATGTTACTGCGATCCTTAGGGAAAAAATCAGGTGACAACATTCATGAGAAAATTGTTGTGAATTTCAGAAAAAGGAAGAAAATACAGCTGAAGAATTCCAAAGCCCTGCAACCTCAAAACAATTATCACGACCACATAACTACAATATCTTTGCAATTGACAACCACTCTGCCAGCATTCAATACCCAGACTGGCTTTGTAACCATCTTACTCAACATCCATCACTTTGCTCTACCACTAGACACATCCTGGTTTGGCTGCTGCTTCCATCTACTGCACCTTACAACTCTGACAGGTATTAGGGGCAAGCTCCTCCATCGATGCCTCAGCCTCTACTTTCACTGCACATCTGCAAGCCTGTGCCACGAAGTGCAAAAAAGCAGGAAACTCCTTACACAGAGAGACCTTCAGTATAGACAAGGTTTTACAGAGAAACAACTAAGTAAAATAAAATTGTGACACATCAGTTCTGCCATTTTCTGCACTGTTTCCTAATTTATTTATACATATATATATAATTTATTTATCTTACAAGCAAAAGAGCGCACACGAAGTCAAACGAGGTAGCAATATAGGAAGAGTTACAAGACCAGACTATATTAATATGTTGCAACAGCTTTCTGGAAATTTTGTAACTTAAATAAGAAAAGGAAAAATAAAACTTACAACTTCTGAATTTCAGGCCATAAGGTATTCTGCAGCAAGTGATCCTCTGGTGGAGGTTCTAAAAAAGATTTGTGCAGCATATTCAAATTTGATTTTTTCAAATCTGCTAAATAATGCTTCAGGTTTATATCCAATGAACCTCATTCTCTATTTTGTACAACAGAAATTAATCTCATACCTGTAAGGATCAAGGGTTGAAAATAAATCTCTGGATACTGATTTGAAATGGTATTACATGATTCTTCATCCTCATCTGGCTGAACAGCCATATCTCCTATTCAAAGCAAGGACTTCATTAGCTAAAGAACATACTTAAAAGGAGGAAAAATATGAGGACTTACTATACAAGTAAAAAACATCTATTTTTTTTACAAGCAGTTGAAACTAGGTTTCTCTGCTTGCAGAGTTACAATAATATAAATTAGAAGCTTGTTATTCTAATGCATATGAGAATGAGAAGATTTAAAAAAAAAACCAATCTAACCTTCATTTGGAAACTGATCTCTATCACCACAATCTTATAGAGATTCCTAAAAAGAACTTGACTGAGCGAAGCAGTCACCAGAGTGCAACCTGTGTTTCCCCAATGTTAAACCTTTCCTTCTGTATTTGACAAAGTTTAAAACAAAAATCTCTGATACAAATGATGAGCTCCTAAATTTGATGTAGATGAATAAATGAAAAGCCATGCTTGAGCAAGTGTATCTACAACTTGCAAACTTCAGCAAAACTGCTGAGGACTCAGTCCTTAGCTTTAGGCAAACGTACCAGAGGTAACCAAAACTAGTTAATTATAAGTTGAATTTTAACTCTGTCCTTCACTGTGAAGGTATTAAGAAAAAGGTACAGAGACAGGGAACATTTCCTCTCAGACAGAATCTACCTTTTGCCAATGTACACCTCAAGCACAGCAGTTTCAAAAAGCAGGTACACAAAAAGCAAAGGAAAGACTCTTCTCATTAATCCCATCTTCTCTTTCCTTGAAAATTAAATGAGCACTATTTATCTGAGACCACTCTCTGATCATCGCTCACCACGAAGATTCCTCTTTAGAATAAGTGAGAACATGTCTGTGGTGTTTTACTCTAAGCCATCAGTGCTGACAGCATTGTGTGAGCAGCGGTGGACAATGCAGGAAAGTTCTATTCATGGCACTACTTCTGTGTGGGCCACATGAAATCAATGGAAATTAGTTATTCTGTGTGCGGCAATAATCTAGAAGAAGGAAGTTTTGTTCCCTCTCTCATTGGAAGAACTCATGAGAAAGCAGGGGGAAAAAACTTTTCTAAAATACATTTTACGAGTTATTTGAAGTATAACAAAGTTGTTTTTTCTCTCACAAATGATTTAGGAAAAATCTGTCTTATTGCCACTGAAGACCCTGGAGACAAAGTTTATTAAAATGCTTCCTTTTTTAGATCACACCTTCTGATAATGCTTCAAGCAGAGAAAAAACAGGTCTGACCTAATTTGTACATTCCATTGTAGTGCATTTTTACCAGAGACTTTATGAAAAAACAGACTCCTAGTCTCATTCCCAGTCTCAGGAGAATACTTTTATCATTCTAGGGAGATGTTTGTCCCTCTTTCCTTGTTCCCCCACAGTGTAATCTCCCCTGCCTCTCCAAGACATTAGTTACTACTGGCAAACTAATTCTTCTTTACTTGTGCTTTTTCTTTTATTTTTAAGTACCATATTTAAGTACTAGCAAAGAAACAAACACTTTGCATTATTTTATTTCTAGATTCTGAACTTGCAGTCAAGCCTACACTTAACAGACCTAATGTGTACACTAAAACAATCCCTTAAATAAAGTTTCCAGATGAAACACTATAACCATTATTTCTCACTAGCAATACCTTCAAAAACAGCTTTATTGGATAATCCCAAAGCTGGCACAGTTGCACCTTCTGGAAGATCAGATGACTGCTGAATTAAAGAAAAAAGAAAGGTTACACACAGATTGTCACGTAGGCTTGGATTTCAAAGACCACAACTTAAGGAATCCCTGAGAGTTCCTGGAGTTACTTTCCTAGAGAACTGAAGGGGGCACTTTGAAAAACTCTAGGACGAAACAAAGACCAATACTCTGCCTGGAAGGAAAAAAAACACCACCACCACAAAAATTTTCTAAGGCCCCAGATCAAGGATTTTCTTCTACACTAATTGCAGGTTTTCTTCCACAATAATATTTATTCTAGCACATACATGACAATCGATCTATTAACTGAGAGCACTGCAGTTTTTAACACAATAGAACTGGGAAATCGTTGTTCTGAAGAGAAATAATAAAGCAGCATTTTAGAAAAGAGAACAGAGGGTGCCTGCCTGTGACCACAACTTGAAACACAATCAGTAAATAGCACAGATATGTGGCTGGAATACGTGTCTGTTTAAAGCAGCACAAGGGAAAGACAAATCATCAGACAGAAAATACTTCCATAATGGTATAGGGAAAAGAGTAAAAATTTAGAAAGGGTAAGTGAACTTGGGGACCTTCGTGTAGAGATAAAAGAAGATTTAATAGCTGTAAACCCACTTCCCTATGGTATCTGAAAAGTTCAAAGAAACACTGTTTTACAGAATTAAATCAATAATTTAGGTGACAGCTTAAAATGTATTTAAATGTTCATAATTAGATGAGAAAATTTATCAGACACAGACAAGTATAAGTCCTCTAAAACAAAAATGGTTCCTCATTACAACCCAAAGGATAATACAACACCATGGATTTGAATTGAATATAATCCGATTCAACCCTTTTTGAATATAAAGCTGTTTTTTTCTGGTTTTAGGTACTTTTTTGGGGAAGGCATTTGAGCCAAATTAAGAAAAAGCTTCCCCGTTTTAATGATAAAAAGCTTTCACAGAAAACTATTTCAAGAAAGCTGTTTAAAAGCAGCTGTATAATTAGAGCTCATACAGCCTTCCTCTTTAACCAAAGCCCATGTGAAACACTTTGTGATATGAATCAAAAAACAGCACTCAAAGGAAGAGCCAATAAGAAGTCCTCATAAAGTAAAATAATGACATCTGCCAGCCTTATAAAAGCACAATTTTATATGTACAATGGTCATTAATGCAAATGCTTACAAAGTCTTGTGGAATTAAAGCACTAAACAGTTACTTACGTAACTTCTTGCTATTGAAAATTATTCTATCTCAGATATTTCAATTGTTGAACTAAATGGAAAGGCTAATCCATCTATGAGAAACTGCAGAGAAAACCCTGCTTTTGAGTGAGATATCCAAAGAGCATGCAAGGCACTGTATAGAGGCAACTATCTTGAATGAGGTCTGCTCTACAAAATGCAGACAAAATCAGAATTACATCTTAATGCAAATGAGGACCAAACAAAGGACAGCAACAGAGGACAGCAGACATACTCACAACTAAGAACTGGAATGTAAGGCCTCAAGAAAATTTCTAATGCCAAGAGGAAATAAAGCCTGAGCAAGTACATATTTATAAATATTTGTATGTAAGAACTAAAAACAGTGCTGAAAGCTTTTTGCTATTTCCAAGCATACAATTACAAAAAAAAAATAGTAATACCAACACATAACCACACAACAATAATTAGATCTAGACAAGACTACTACACCCCTAAATTAAGAAGAAACACATTACCAGGCTCTATTGTTTGTTTAATCCCCAAGTGTGTACAGTGGTCTACCTTGGTTTGAGTTACTTAAAATTTACCCACACTCTTTTCAATCTTCTGACACAAAGTCTTGTTTGGTTTCAAACAGAACCTGTTTCATATGACAGCACCATAAAAATACTTAGGAAACAACACACATGGAAACAAGCAGAAGGAAAAACAAGGTTAAGGTTTCAGTACAACTAAAAGAATTTTTACAGAGTTGAGTGCAATCTGACATTTTCTGAAGCATTGATTTTATTTATGTCTAGGAGGGTTCTCTTCACTTAGAATTGCTATAGCACACTTACATGGGAGCACAGCTTCTCCATTGGGATACCAGTGATGTTACTGAAATTTTCTATGAAAATCTTGGGAGCACGAAAAACTCGAAGCACTTTTTCATCTGCTCCTGACACAAACTCCAACCGGCCGATCATTGCCAGACAGCGCAGGTCGTACCCGTGTACTTGAGGCCTGGCAATTTCGTGCCAGGTGACCTAAAAATGAACAGACACACAGCAAAACCACAGCTCTTAAACAGAGAAGCAGCACAAGTTAAAGTTCAAAAAAGTACCACTATTTACTTGCTGAATTTATTAACACAAAGCAAAGTTAAGAGCAACCTTCTACTGATGTGCATAAAACTGGTGCTCACACACATCAGTTGAATCCCATTTTTCCACCCAACCACTCCTGTAATTAGTAAACTGTGTCCCTGCACAGATGTGTTTAAGGCACTTACTGTGACTTTTTATGCTAGACAGTCAGGAATAGAACATAATTTGCCTAAGCAAAAAGAGGATTGTATCCTACTACTTTCAAAACTGTAGGTCTGAAAGACCTAAGAAAGGTAGTGATAATTATCTTGCTTCCTTCATCTGTCTTTCACAAAAAACAGCAGCACTCCTGTCAGCAGGCTACAGATTCCTACTTCCCTCTTTTCTTTAAATACTTGATTTAAGAGAGACCACTTAATAGAAGCTTTGCAAAAAACTGACAAAACCATAATAGATTCTTGCAAAAAAATATCTGGAAAATCTGGATAATTGTAGAAGTGTTTTCTTTTTTCCTACTTTCCTGAAATATTCTATCCAGTCTTTAAGGGTTAATCCAAGAAAACAGGAATTAACAGTTAATCAAAACAGAGAGACAAACTGGTTTTATAGTCATACTAAACAAATAATATCAGCAAAAAAGATATTAAACTATTGTAATTGCTTTTCTAAAAATCTGACCTATTCCACACACGGGACAAATTGCTCTTAAAAAAACCCATTTGTTTTCTAGCAAATGCACTTTCATGCAGAGTTTTTTCCTAAGTGCCATTTGCTACTTCACCTAAATGATACTTCAGTTGGAAAAATCCAGTGTGTACTTTTAAGTTAAGAGCTAGCAGAATCAGAATCAATTAAAATAACTTAGAGTACTCCAGTATTACAATTCCTACTACTTCAGTATTCCAATGCCTGTAGCCAAGATGGAATTTACACTGTACTAGGTACCATATGAATAAAAGCAAAGCCATTATATTGACTGAAAACTGCACATATCACCCTAAAAATTCAATTGAGTTTTGAATGTTGAAGTTTCTGATAGGACCTGAATGGGAATTTGAGACATCCTACAAAACCTCATGATTTCACAAGGGCTTGATTATTTTTCAGTGAGGAAAAAAGCATTCATTCTTTAAAAAAGGATAAAATCAAACAGTGCAACAAGCCCTTCTTACCCTTCACTAGGTACATTTTTGCATACTTTGGAACATAATACATAGCAGGAATGAAAAAAACCCAAAACTCAAACCCCAAACAGACAAAGAGAGGCCTGTGTAAGTCATGCAATAAGCTTCTTCCAGAAAAATCAGGATGCAAATTTGCATGGCAAATTGAAGCTGATGGTTATCCCTCTTTTCTGATATCAGAACTGAGACTTTAAGAAAGGATATTTATTTGCATTTAACACTTAAGTTTCCTTTTTATAGGGAAAAACATGAATATTGACCTGTAATACTAACTTTCCACAGATATCTGAACCATCCACTGTGTATTGTTAAGACAAACATCAAATGCCTCCTTTTGTAATTTTTCAGATGCTAAACTCAGTGTTTAATAAGGAAAGTAAGGCATTTTAAAAGCCTATGCTATCCGAGTTCATTAACAGCAGAATTAAAAACCTTTCTGGGGTTCAGAAGTCCTGAACAAACCTCTTCAAATGACCCATTTCTATCCCAACCCTCCACTTCACCCATCCAAAAAGGATACTACAGCTTTCTCCCACAGCTCATGCAGCAACAAATATTGAAACTACTTAGATTTATACCCAGTCAAATTACCCAGGTGGCTGCTCTGTGTTGGAAGAGGAAGGTGAAGTACAAGAATTCAGTTTATGCCAAATTTAGGTATGAAGACTGCAATCACTCTGCTAAATCAACTGATTCAAAAGTTTCAAGGAGAGCTGTGCAGGTAAATCATCCAAATATCAGCTCTTTCAGAAAATAGGATTAAAATTTAGCAAGCAGCATACATAATAAAGAGTGGTACTTCAGTAGGTCACAGAGAAAGTGATATTGACAACTCTTGAATGCTGCCAACTTACATCACGTGCTAGTCCTGATTTGTTTTGATATATTGAATGTACCCTCCAGAATGGAGATTAGGATAAAAAGCAGGGAAGGAAACTGGAAATGTCCTTCCTACAACACAAGGCAAAGTGTAACTCTTGAACTGGGATTGCCACCACTCCTGTGTGGCCTGGAAGAAGGAAATCAAAGAAGCCATGCCAAATTCCTTCTCTCAAAAACATCAGACCTCCTGTGCTGGTCTACATTACAGAAACTTTGATGAGACAGCCATTACAGCCTCCCCTGATCAATGGCACAGGGCCTTACATGACTACAGCCAGCCATGTAAGTTTCTGCCAGTTTCCTGAATGGAACACTGGAACTGTTCTGCCAGAAAAGGTTGTATTTGTAGAGGAGGAAAATGCATGAGAAACAAGAAACAGGAACTACTGCATTCCTAAACAGACTTTCCCCCAACCCAATGCAGGAGGAGTGAGTGAGCTGCTGTGTGGTCCTTAGTTGCTGGCTGGGGGTTAAGACAGGACAGGTACCAGCTGCACTCAGGTAGTTCAGATAATCATTCTTGTAAAACAGAGTCATAAACAAATTAATGTGAAGAAATACACTGAGAACTTTGTTTAGATTAAGTTCATGTAAGAAAGCACAACCAAAGCTGAGTTTCTTTATGATTACCTGCAGCAATGTTTAGCCAATTGTTAAACAAGGGCAATAGGTGCTCATTAGTACCAGTCATGTATTCCTCCTTCTGAATTACTGCAGAGCTGTTTCCCAAGACTCTGGGAGAACACTAACTGAAGGTAATCTGGAGGTGGACAACAGACTGAACTGCAATCATACTGTGTGATTGCAAAAACTCTGCCACTAATATTTTGAAAGTGAAAACAGCACACACTGAATGACCAAACCAAGCAGTTTTAAACAGATCACCAGTCGGGGAACTTTTGAGTTATATTCAGGTGACTCATTCCAAACTCAGGACAGACCAAGCCCCCTTAACCACACTCACAAAATCTTTGAAGATTGTACCTCTGTCTCTTCCTTCCTTTTCCATGGAGCAAAGAGCCTTGTAGTTTGATCAGAGCCCACACTGATGATAAACTCTCCTTCTGGATCCCACTTCACATCCTCTACACTGTTAAAATGTCCTGAAATCACAACTTCTGGAGTCCACTCTTTCTATTAAAAAAGTTCCACAAAGAAGTAAGGAGTTTTTTATTTGACTGATTGGTACATTATAAGCAAAATAAAAGTATCAATGTACTTATTAGAAAAAGACATTTGTAAATAGCAAATCATTAAAACTCAAGAAAGGCTGAAGAGACACAAATACTGATTTATTGCTCCCATCTAAAAGAAATTTGTGTTATTTGTTCAGCTGTGAACAAAGCACAAACACAAAGGAGTTCAGTCTATTCAACTGATTTCATGATGGCCACAGGTAAGAAACAGTGTTTAGAACCTGGACTATTTCAGCCTCCCTTCTGTGAAGGACTGAGACTCCTACAGAGTATTATATTCAGAAAAGGACGATTTCAATCACTAATTTTAAATTATACTGTTACACTTTTCTACTAATAACAGAAGTTTACCACAAATGATGTAGAAGTACAATTCTTTTAAGTAATACTACTAACAAAAAAACCAACGTACCTTATTAACTGCAGCCTGTTTCCAAAGGTGTAGTGCTCCGTGAAAAGCATGAGCAATGATCATTGAACCATCTGGACTAAACTGGCAGTCAAAAAATCCAAGGGTATTGCCACCCACTTCACCTACCCGTACCTAAATTAATGAACAGAAGGGAAATACTAATGAAAATGGCCTTCCATTCCTACAAAATCCTTATTTCATGAGGTGAAAAACTACCTTTAGACAAGAGTTCACGTTACACACACAAACACATTCAAAGAATATTTTAACTGCAAAGTTAAGCACTGAAATATCATGGGAATTTAAGCTCCATGCCATTTGAATGGAGCCTCCCTTCACAGACATCTCAAGGTAGGATCCCCCAAGGAAAAGAAAACATCACATTAGATGAGATGCAAACCCAAATGTTCTGTGTTTCAGTCCAGCTTGTTGGGTGCAACAGTTCCTTATCATCTGTTGCCTGGCTACTGTTGCACAATATGGAAAAATAATCCAAAGAAACAGCAGTTCCCATGTACATTTTTTTTCCTACTTAATTTCTAAGATTCCTTAGCATATTTTCATCCTGTTTCCCCATGAACACCTGCAATTTGATCCACACTCCTTCTGTGGCATATTCTAGCCCCTGTTTTGTCCTTCCCTTATGATTTCACATGTATGTATGCATGCATACACACAGGCCTTATAGTTGCTCTAATGCCCTTCCACTTTTTAAATTTTATTAAGAGATTAATAATGTTACATTTTCAAGTTTTATTCAAGACATAAGACCACAATTTCTTTCAAGCTTTCAACACCCCCATTCTCACATAGTCTCTTTTAAGATCAAAATGAAATGAACCAATGTCCCATTTTAAATGGCATTGCACTAGTAGTTCCATTTTATTAGCACTCATTCAAAAAAAAATACCACTCATATTGAAGTGACTTTGATATGCTATGCTAGAGGCAGAATTCTAGTCTCACCTCTGAGCAGGGGAATGGATTTCTGAAGACATCTTGTTCATCATATCATGATGAAAGAGAGAAATTGGGATGTTCCCCTTGTGCCCTTCCTCCCTGCAGGATTCCAGCTCAGATTTCCCTCTCTTGATGCAAAACGGATTGTTGCAGTTAAAATGTCTGATCTGAACTTCAAGCTGCACATTTGTGGTCAAACCAATGCAAAGAGAATGTAAAATTAAAGAATCACAACTCGCAACAAGCTTTACTGCACAACCCATTTTTAGAAGCATGTGAATTTAGCCACAACTATGCATTGCAACTAGGGACATCCAATGGCATCTCTGTGTGATCACCCTTTTATGAACTAATTTCTACTTAAAGCACAAAAGCACCACAACTTTTAAATGAAACAGAGGAAAAATTAAATACCCTACTGTAATTCTCTCTTTTTCACCCAAGAGAGGAGTGGAACTTTCCTTGTGATAGGAAACATCACAAACAATGGCTAGCACAACCCAACACAAACAATGTCAACTCAACTACTGCAATTTGGAAAAGCAGGTCAGCTGAAAACAAAGACATCAATCAAAGTACTAGGGAAATCTGGCTGTACTACTTGTTTATTCAGGATGATCCACATCAGAATAGCTTTCAGAATACTACATGAGTGACACAAGTGTTCAGCTCAGATGGAGAAAAACCTAATGACACAGCCCATGATCAAGTTACTGTAAAACCAGGCTTATGAATTGCATGTCAGCTGCTCTGTAGTAACTGCTTAGGTCACATTCCCACAAGGATTAACTGCAAACAGTTCAAGAGGGTTTCTTCCTCCTCTTACCAGGAGTACATAGCATGTGTTACTATGCAGCACCTGTCCTGTACACTGTGAATGACAGTTGAGCACAAACGTCCCTTACAAACTCCTCAGTATAGTAATAAGACAACAAAACAGCAATAAAAATCATATTGTATCACTTCTTTTTAAAATACAGTTTTACTCACAACAGAGCATCAAAATGACTATTTTTGCAAGAAAACACTTTTGCCTTTC
Source organism: Monarcha castaneiventris obscurior (assembly GCA_026261815.1). NCBI lineage: Eukaryota > Metazoa > Chordata > Aves > Passeriformes > Monarchidae > Monarcha > Monarcha castaneiventris. Next base: position 8,556,226 of record JAMPIT010000388.1, read on the forward strand.
TCTGCCCGAAGTTTATGGAGTTTTTGCTCCCTACAGCACACACATGATGCTGGAAACACAACCTGAATACTGTACATATTGTGAGAATGACTGACACTTGCCTGTTCTAGCCAGACTCCAGATTCTTTATCAGGTTCCCAGATAATCACAGTTTTGTCCATTGATGCAGACAATATCCTCATTGGTTGTTGCATGCTGCCATCTGCAGTACAAAGAAAATTATTACCCTACGACCTAGGAGAATACTTTCTAAAGAAACCAGGTCATACTGAAATACATTAAGAAAATTGTTCAGCATCAGAGACACGCAATGCAGTTCTTATATGCCAAATTTACAGGCTCTACATTCTTGCCAGGCATTCTTTAGGAGGTATTGTATTCTCAGCCATACTCATCCAAAGAAAAAGTAAAACATGCACATGAGAACAACCATTTTCCACAGCTTTCTCACTCCAAACTTATATTGAATTAAATATAATTTGGCTGAAAAGCTAGAGCTTCACAAAGAGAACGCACAGCAGCTCTCAGTTCCATTCCTTTAAGTTTTTACAGAGAGATTTACAGTTCAAAATAAAATAATTGCCCGGTATTCACTGGGGCTTTTTTCCAAATTGTTAGGTTTGCTACTGACTTCAGCAGACTCTAGCACCCTGTAATACAGGACTGCTCCCCAGAATGCAGTGAAACACTCCAAAAAAAGCCCAACACAGAATGGGAAAGAGGGAGCTGGTTCATCACCCAGTTGTGAAACCTGCAGGAAAACAACTGAGGATTTTTTCTTGACAATAGAGATATTGGTGGGCATCTCATGAGGGGATATGTTAGCAAGAGGCCTCCCACCTCACCTTCTGCATTGAGAATATGTCTCTCAGATCAGTTTGCCTCTAATGAAAATCTATTTTGGGGAGCCCAGCATTGGGCAGGCCACAGAACACAAGCAGCTTCACACATGCAGAAGCACCTGGAAAACTTCCTGGTCCAACAGGATAGTTTTCAGATTGCAATGCAAGGCTGACAGGCCTATATTGTGCCTAAACCTTGCTTTAAAAGGCTAAATCTTTTAGTGGTGTCTAATCTAGAAAAAAAGAAAAGTTCAAGGACCAGATAACTAAACCAATATTTTTAAAGCAAGTCCTTTGTCTTTCACTACATGTATTTTGGCATTTTAATGGCACTCTGCTGTTCAAGTATTGTATACACACCAGCAAAGCTATCCTTTGTACTGCTGAAGTCACCTGCCACCAGTAACTCTAAAATATATCAGAACAAAAGACACCTTTGCCAGTACAAATATTCAACAGTGTTCTGACTGTACAACGTCAAATCAAGAATCTCCTTCTCTTATATGCCAGGCAGACAAATAACAGCAAATCTGTACTGCAAACAAGGCTGTCAGAATTTAAGGATTTCAAAAGAAAGATACATACTAGAGCAAAATGCAAAATTAAACTATAAATAACACTGTTTCAATGGGAGTCTGCATTAATGCTTAAAAGTTACATGCTGGAGAAAACTGATACTCTAGGAATCTACACCATTAAAAAGAAAGGAGTGCTCTTGAGGTAATGCTTACCTTTTTGAAGAACAGACATTTCACATACATGTTTCAAGGTAACCTATTAGAGCTATTAATTCATACTGATTAATTAAACTAATTTGTACAGCATAAACCACAAATCGATTACAATAAAGTCATTACAGCTCAATTATTTAATTTCCTTCCTTAAAGAAAACATGAACACAAGGCAACATCTGTTTACTCATAAAACATTATTTGCAGAATTAAAAGACTGTCATTGTCTACAGGAACAAGTGAACATGCAAACACAATACAAAGACATGTGACTGTGCTCTATGTATATGACACTTAACATTGCTGATAAGTGTTTGGTATCTCTTTACCTTTGGAAAATGAAGGTTGCCAGTGAACTGCATACACCCAGTTTTCATGACCAGCCAACACAGACTCCAAAGAAACTGCATATGATCTGTCAGCATCTACCACAAATCAGAGAAAAGCACATTTCTTTCTAAAAGCCAAGAAAGATCAGGTCATTTCTGCTATCAATAGTAAAAATAATCAACTACGAAACATCTACCAATATCTCAAAAGCTTACTGACATTGAACAGCTCCTTGAAATCCTACTTTGCCACAAGCCCTGAGTACCAGACTGATGGTCACAGGTCAGTGTATTGCCTCAGAGAGGTCTCTCAGAATTCCTGAAGAACTCTCAAGGAGCATTGAAGTAAATGCTCTAAATTGGCACTACGTATACTCCTACACATATTTGCATCTCCAAGAAGCACAAAACACAAGCATTAAGATACTGCAAACAATGAATCAGGATTTGCAGGAGGTATCATGAGTGCTTTTTACACGTAACATCATACATACTTCATTATATTACTAAGTTGCCAAATAACTTACACTACAATATCAGCAATGCAAGCATCTGATGTTACCATGCTTGAACAGCTTGTTAAATGACCATAAAGCAAGCCTGTGCACACTTATCTGTTCTTTTCAGCATGTTTCTAATCTTTAAATAATAGCAGCACCTCTTAATTCATTGTGTTTGAAAGAAAATGAAAGGTAAACTATTAAACTGGAGAACTACACAACAGCTTCCCTCCCACAAGTAAGTGTCCCACATACATATGGAATATGGATAACATATATTGGAATATGCATAACAATAACAGCATGTTGATATTAAGCTCTCTCACAGCTTTACCATTTCTTGTAATACATCATTAACTTTCCATAGCCATGCCTTTAAAACAGTAACTCTGCTTTTCGTAACAGCTAAAAATAATGCAGTCAACAAGAAACAAACCAAACTAGGTGGTAACCACCTTGTTAGCTTCCCTGAAACCATGAAGAGATGCACAAGTGAAAAGCTGTGCCAGAGAATTTTGCAGCTGTTACCTACCTTTAACAGTAAAAACATTCTCTTTCAGTTTTATGGAATCATCTTCTTCAGTTTCTGGAAGTTGTTTTGATTTTGTACATACTTTCCAAATTCTTATCAAACAGTCCTGAGCACAGCTTGCTAAGAAAAGGTCGTCACCTATTTGTTTTCAAAAAAAGAAGAAAAAAAAATAGAGCCACATTTTCATTGCAACCACTGCCATGACTAACCTATCACCTTTCCTTACATGCACCTACAGCATTATTCCAATTTTTCCCACTGTACACAGTATAAAAATATCCACTGTTTTATTTCAGCATCAACTCACTTTCCCATTCAAATTCTCTATTTTTATAATGCACTATGAGTATGTCCCTGCTTGTAAGATGTGGAAGACTTACAACAGTAAACACTGCACATGTTGTACATATACTTCCCTACTATTTATGGCCTTTGCTTTTGGAATTCTATCAGTCTCAATACTTGTCAAGAACTCCTTTCCTCCTTTTCTTTCTCCAGGCTTGCAGCATCTTCTAATTCAATTTTTTTTTGGTGCCATTGCAATAACTATTTGATTAGTTAATGTCTGAAAAGGTTCTCCTTTTAATTTCCCAATTAAAAAAAAAAAGGGGGGGAGGGGAGGGGAAGCAGGAAAAGAAAAGATAAACATACTATTTCCCCTTACTCTCCCCACTTTGAAAAAGCAGCCAACTCTCCCTCACTCAGATACAGACATTTGTATATTGAAAAGGACAAGTTGCTAAAACCCCAATTTGACTGAATTAAGTACAAGTCAGGTAAACATACTTGAGGCAAGCAATAAAATAGGTTTTAAAAGGATAGAAAGTTTCATCTTGAGTTTTAATATTAATACCACCATCTCAGGAAAACAAACATCACAACCACAAGAGCTTAGTTGCTACAGTGCCTCAAGATCATGTGTTGTGGGGGAAAACCCTAGTCTTGTCATTAAACCAGAATTCCACTTTATTTATCTTTCATACTGACCACAGACTGCCCACTCAACGCCTCTTATCCAATCTTCATGGCCAGGGAGTATCAAAGTTTTCTGAAACTGAATAAAAACTCCTGTTACATCACAGAAATGTACCTAATTACCATGCACATATCAGCAATAAGCTTTATTTTTTCAAGTCTTTTATATTTACAGCTTCTATTATTTGAAAGTGGGGAAAAAAAAAAGCTGCTACTAAGGATTGTAATTTACACATAAATTCTAGATAAGTCTTTTTGGTTTTGTCACCACTGGATAAGCACATGTTACATTACGGCATTTCCCATATATAAGCAGGAAAGGATGTGAATTTTAAGGTGCACACTTTCAAGAGGCTACAGTCTCTCTATGATACAGTTGAAATTTTTTTAAAGTTTATCAGGGTTACTGTGCTACACAAAGAATAACATAATGCAGGTGTGATGTGACAAGTAATTTCTCGTATTTGTGTGAAGTGGATGCAACTGCAGACAATGATGAAAATGAATACAGGAAAAATCCAGTATGAAAAGAAGAGTAAATGCTTTGAAATTCTTTCAAGAATAAATTTGTAACAGAATATGATTCATAAGAATCAGTTATGATGCTGGAAACATTCCCTATGTTTCTTAAGTTTATTGATAAAGTTTCTAAGGAAGCTATACATCAAGAACTGCTGATGGAAAATTGCGTGAACATAGGCTCAGGAACACAGGAATGCAAACACAGTCTGGATTCCCTTTTAAGAACTTTCACTAGTAATTTATTTTCATTCATAACATATGTAATATTACTGTTTTATTTTGATTCAAGTACAAGTATTTACTCCTTACTCACCATTCAATCAATTTCTGCTTTTCTTTGACCAGAAAAAGCCCTACTTCCACAACACCTTTTTAATCCAAGTTGACTTAAAATATCTGAAATTAACTGTTACAGTTAAAATGCTACTGTAGTTTAATATTAATAACTACAACATTATTACTGACATTATATTCTACTAAATTCCTTACCTAGGCCTACTAAGAGCTATGATTAAATGATAGCCTCTGCTATCAGCACAAGTAAAAAAGGCTTTCTTATTGTGTTATTGCTCCTTCACAAAATCTCTCTTCAGCTTCAGAAGAGATAGTGAACATTAGTAACTCACTCGAAGGAAAATCTGTAGGAGTATGAAAAAACTCATACTCAGAAACTGGTCTCTCTTTGACCCAACATTTCTGACGTTCTCCAAAACCACCTTCCCATCAAACAGTGTTACTCTGCTTCTCCTCGTCATACGGTTGCAGTCACACAAACACAGAATGGTTTTGTTTGGGAATGACACAGTCTGTGCCTTAATTAGACCTCCCTGGATGGGGGAGATTTGTTAGAGTCCTTGCCAGGAGTCTAAGAGATGAACAGGACCTTCAGCGTTCTCTGCTTTCAGATAGTTGCTTATTAAGTCTTATCAGAGAATTAGAGTCACTGACGTGACCCAGACACAGCACAGAGCAGAGAAGGCAAGAGAAAGTCAAATTATCAAGATCACACAGTCTTTTTAAAGGTAAATCACCCAATGAAAACTTAAAATGAAACATATTTTCACTTTTCCACCAATGTTCAATAAATCACTTTGTCACGTAGACAGGAACTGTGGAATTCTTTATCCAATCACCTTAAGCTAATTTTACTGCAAAATATGGAGTACTTAGGGGAAGAAGGAGATGGTCTAATAAAACAAGTATCCTCCATCTCGAAGTTTTTACTTTTTATCTATTTACTATACTAACAAACCTAAAACTTCTAAATTTTCACCCTGTGACAATCTTACATAATATTCTATCACCTATTCACACCAGTGCAGATTCTAGTTCTTCCCAGAGGGTAGGCAATTTTCTCCATGGACGAAGGTCAAAAGCAGTGTTGTCCAGGGGGGTATAATCCTTCAAAACAGGCAGAAAAATATTCTCTGCACTTTGGATTCCAACACTGAAGAACATTAAAGGTCATCTGGATCCACCCTCCCCAGCCATGAGCAGGGACACCTTCCACTAGACCAGGTTACTCAAAGCCCCATCCAACTTGGCCTCAAGCTGTTACAACAATGAGGCATCCACAGCTTCTCTGGGCAACTTGTTCCAGTGCCTCACCACTCTCACAGTGAAGAATTTCTTCCTAATACCTACTCCAAACCTACCCTCTTTCAGTTTGAAGCCATCACCCCTTCTCCTGTAACTACATGCTCTTGTAAAATGCCCCTAAAATTACAGAACAACCCAGATATATATGGCCAGAAGAGCTGATCAGCTACTTGCAAATCAGAAAGTTCAGGTCTTAAGATGGTGTTCTCAGAGCCACCTAAGGCTCATTTGGCTGGTCACTTCTGCAACTCACTGGCACTTCCAGATGGGGCATTCCAGACAGATGTTTATGTTAAACACCCACCAGGTTATGTATAAAGGCAGAAGGGAACAATCCCGGAAGTTACATGAAACAGCAACCTAAAGATTTTTCTGAAGGCTATTGCTTCTGGCAATACATAAAAAAAAATCTTCAGCAATTGATATTTCAGATAATAGATAAAAAACATACTTATTTATTCATTTATATGATCTTTGACAAAATGCTCTGTATTTTATAGCCATCAAGGTTAGTTGGTAAGTTTATTTCTAACTGAAAGATTGGTTCAGGCTGAACTGTTGCTAACATCCTTCTCTTTTATGGTTCATTTTACACTAAACAGTGTGTGTATCTCCTGAAACTTGATGCTAACATTAATCTAAACACACATCTAATCATTTTCCTCTTTCTAATTTCAAGGTGCTGTGGTGTGGGGTTTTTTAATTACCCTCCTCATCTTACATCAAAGAGACCTATTAAGAAAAGCAGCCATTTGTTTTCTCTTAAAATAATAAAACTAATTACTTTGAGATTATTAATACCACCCCAGATTTCGAAGTCAGTTCTCCAACAGGTTTTTAGGCAATACCTAGCTTTAAGTCAAGTATGCAGTTCTTTTGTGCTACAGAACAAGCACTCTTCACCAATCAGCTAGAAGTCTGTACTAATTTTTATTTTTACATGCTTACTATTGAACTATTCACATGATTTAAGGTAGAGGCTTCTAAATTTAACTACCTCATATTCATGCACAGCAGTAATACCAGCACCAGATGGTGTATGAGGCCTCATTGGTGAGGAGAGATAGCCTCAAACCTCTGTCAATGCATCCACTCCCTTAAATGAGAAACTCATGCTGCTGTCTTTCCCATCCCTGCAACATCATCCTCCATTCTGCACCTATATGGGCAGTGTCAGTACAGAGGCTGCAAAACAGAGGTGAACACAAGGGCTATCAGCATATACAGAAGGATGATCCTTGAAGCACAAGGAACACCACATTCTTAGTCATATGATTTGGTTTTAGGTGGTCTGGGAGGAGCAAGGAGCTGGACTCAGCAATCCTAATGGGTCTCCTCAAACTTGAGATGGTCTGTGATTCAAAGTTTTCAAGATATTGTTTCCCATAAAAATAAAAATTGTCCACTGAAACTGAGCAAAGTACTGTTGCTGTTATGCCTTCTGCTAGGGTTTTTAGTATTATTTTTGCCCTTTTCTTTGAAGCCTGTGTCTCTTGGCATCCTATATACGGTTTCTTCAGATGTATTCAGTTCGAAAATTGAATCAATATAAAGGTTCATGCAGATGCACATGGTCATTATTTTTAGGTGGTTCAGCCAAAGTTTTAATTATTGTCTGAGTTATATATACCAGTATTTTGAACTGTCACTCTCTTTTTCACAGATTTTGTTTTTATAGTCTCATATTTCTTCTCTGTTTCAGTTTCCACTTGGTCCTCACTGGATACACAAGAAGTTACAGTACCAACAGCTAAATCTAACAAAACCTCCTGCTCTGACTCTACTTCACAGGCTTTCCCATGCCTCTTACCTAATCTCTGAACATTGTTGCTTAGCAGCAATCTGGTCTCTTTCCTTTTAAGCAAAGAACAAAGCTGTTCTGTAGATAGAACAACTAATGAAGCTGTGGATACACCCAGCACACTGCACAACTAATCCTGCCCACACTTTGGGTACACCTCTTTCAGGACCAGGCTGGTGGCAGTTTGGTAAATTTGGCAATAGAAGCAGCAGTTTGGTAAATTTGGCAAAAAAATTTGGTCCAAGTCTTCTAAATTTTCTCCAGCAGACTCTAGATGTGATTTCCCCCCTCTATGCAGCTGTTAATCAACAGATTAGAAAGAGCCTGGATTACTTTTGATTCATTCCCATATTACACTTCTCCACTAGGCCAAACTACTTGGGTGGAATCCAAAACACACAGTGCCCATCTTCTCAGAGAAGCAAAGCTCAATGCAGACATGTTTTAAAATCTAATTTAATCCACTGGTTTACTTGCTTGCCCTCCACAGGCCACATCTGTAGATGTTATTTCTCAAGCAGGAAGACGTATTACGGTTTCTGAAAGATTTTTCCCTGGATACTTTTATAAATCAATACCCTCCTCCAACAAGTCAGAAAAGCAAAGAGTTCATTTTCTCTCTACTATTTAACACAGTAAGGGATCTATGGGTAGGGAATCTCAAAAGATATAAAGCATGCCCACTCAGATTTAAAAACCAAGCAGTTTTTAATGAATAAATACATTTCAACTGTAAAATTAATGAGTTTACCAAAAGGTAGCCTGAATTAGCTAAGTAAAGACACCTCATCCTCCCTCAAAGTCTAACAGTGCCCTTTAAGTATCATTAGAATTCCCTGTTATGAACGTTATGTTCTGCCTTTGGATTCATACAATTTTTTGGGGGATGTTAACCAAAGGAAGTGGTTTACAAGAGCCATTATTAACAGAACAGAGCTACAGGCCCTTAGCAGTAAGGGAATGACAAAGGAGCTAAGGTTCTAACCATTCTCCTATGTCAAGCTCCAGTAAAAAATGGCAGGGCTATAGCAACACTTCCTTCAAATACCTTTAATACTACTATGAAGCCATAAATAAAGGTGTCAATAGATCTGAAAAAACCTGATGAAAGAGAACCTCCCTTTAGCAGCTAGGCAGGAATTCACGTTGATGCCTTAGGTTTTAACTTTTATATTTTTCAAATCCTGTACTGCTTAGAGTGTAGCTCTGAAGTTCCTTGTAGCCTGTAATTTCTGCTCTCTCGTGCTGGGCAGACATAACAAAGCCTCTCCAGGCTTTGCCTTCAAGGACAGCCAGGCTCTTCTAGGCCCAAAATGTGTAAACCAAAGACTCTAAGGGGGGAGCAAGCTGAGGGGATTACATCATTGAACTGGGGCTTTAATTGGAGAATTAACCCTCATATGCAAATGAACCAAACCTATAAAGGTGTGAAGAACTCGTGACCTGTCGTCCATCTTGGGGTCCATTTTTTGGAGGCAGCCTCTGGCTCCCCCAGGGTGTACCTTGAAGGCCCTTCAAATAAATACCTATCTTTATTCCCTTACTCTTGTCTAGTCTCTGTTTCTAGATGACTGGAGAAGGCATCAATGTCAGAAGGTTCACAAGGATGTTCTAAATCTCCTAATAGTTGTGAAGTACTACATGGGCTCTTCCCTTTGAGACTTGCACAGTCCACTTAGCTAAAAGAGATATTCTGCAAAGTTAAGATAGACACCAACAAGAAGTACCACCTCATTTAAGAGATATTCTGAACACCAACTGCCACAACAGCTGGTGAAAATACTTTCTGAAATTGAAGGTGTGAAAAACAACACATGCAAAACAAAATTGCTCACCCCTTGTATAAATAAAAAAAAGACAGAACAAATTTGCTTATGAAGCTGAAGAGGGAACTTTTTTATTCAAGTTACCTTCCTTTACACTCCACAGACTAACTGCCTTTAAGAATGGCAGACTATTATTATACTGGAAAGTTTGGCCAACAATGGACAAAATAAGCTATGTATCTCTGAACATTTTTGGCAGTCAAACTATATAACGTTAATCTGGATCATACAAAAAAACAAGTTTCAAACTCTGAATGAGAAAAAACAACTGCACAGTCCCTGAGATAAAAGTCTTTCTTTAGCACACTGAGAATCAGTAGTGGCATTCTGCCATTGCTAATTCCCAGAGAATTCATTAAACTGACTTAACTCACAAGCTACACAGGAAAAAAGAAAACTAAAAATCTAACCAAGCACCCTGCTTTTCCACTGAGTGGTCAAGAAATCATTAAACATAAAAGAAAAGGATGAAGTACTTATTTTATTGACAACAACAGCAACCAAAAAAATCTTAATATTGTGCATGGCAGCACAAACTGGCAAAATTATCTAAAAAGTAGCTTTTATCTCTCTCAAAAAAAAAGAAAAAAATAGTATCTATTCTTTAATCCTTAAAAGAGTGTGTCTGAGCAAATCCAGAAGACTAACTGGTTCTACATATGCCAGTTTCAAAGGGGAATTCTAAATAGTAGCTTCACTGGTGCATTGGGAGAGCTTTTGTGGTTTGAAGGGTTTTTTTTTAAGGGAGTGAGAAAAAGAAACAAGTGATACTGAGTTATGTTTCAGGAAACAGTCATTTAACACATGCCTTAGAATGTAACAAAACTTCTGAGCAGATGCAAGAGAGGACATAATGTTTTTCTACTGCTCCAAAGGAATATTTATCTGTATGAAAAACTAAAAATTGCCAGCTTCCAAATAACACATGAAAAATGTGTGTGCTTTTAGAAGATCAGATACTCCTAAAAATACTTTTTTTCTTGATGTTCAAAAGCATTCAAGCAGAAAGGGCATACTTAGCAACAAACATAAAATTCCCCAGATAGAAATCATAACAGTTTTATTATAAGAATTTATAGAATGAAAGTAACATCATTTCCATATGAACAACTCAATGCCTGGATACTTAATAAAGGGCAGTTGCAGCTATTTTGTATCAGTGGAAATGGAAACACAGGCTATCTTCACACAGGGAAAAAGAAAAATCAAGAAAAACTAACACTTTCATGCACTGAATTAAACTTCAATACTCTGTATGTGCATTTCATCATTACCTAGAAAAATGCATGAACTATTTGAAAAGAGGTGCTTGTATGTGATGGCAGTGTAGAGACAAATAGAAAAAGATCAACAGCACATTTGAAAAGAAGCAGAAGAACTGAGTAATGCTTGGAGCAAGAGACAAAAATTGTAATTACCTGCCCATTCTGCTGAATAAACAAACTTATTTTGCAGTCATCACCACCACAAGCCAGTATTGGTACTGGAAAGGAAAAGAAAGTCTTAATTTTTGATAAAATCTGATATTCTGAGTTATGAAAAAATATAAATAATGTAAAAAACAATACAGAAATGTAGTGGTTGCTAAACCATGACAAGAAATATATAGAAATACATCAATAGTAACAGACAGGCAAGTGTGATACCACTTTTTAATGTTTTCTACATTAGCTGCCTAATAAATTAGTATCTCAAGAACATAGAACTCAGGAGTTATTTTGACATGCAAATAATATCTACAAATATTTAAGATGCTAAAAAGAGTAGTTTCCCTCAAGCTCACATATCTGTAGGAAGTTCAAGTACTAGGGTTTCTTAATTAATTATATTTTATTGATATCAACAGGCCTTTGCTCTAAATACAGAAGGAAGGAACAAAACAACGCAGAATCAAGGCAATTCAAGTTCCTAAATCAACTGAGATAGGTTTAGATGGAGTTAGCATAATTATTAAACAGCAAATAAAAAGACAGACCAAAAATGGAAGACAGATCACCACTACCTGTACCCATATGAAAGCAATGAAACATTTTTTACACCTACTCAGGTCTTGAGTAGTAGTTGACTTCCACTGGCTAACCTGAAAAGTGCACAAATCCCATACATGTACTGAATCAAAGTTATGTCTGAGCTTAAAAAAGAGAAGTTAGGCAGTGTATTGCTTCCTCTCTCCTACAGAACAGCATGGGGAAAAATAATCAATGCTTACTCCACTCTTCTCTTTTTAGAGTATTTCCTCATAAGGAGGAAATACTACTGCTAGAGACTGAAACAGTAAAAGAAAATAAATTTAGAATAAAGTTTTGAAGACTAAGTTATAAATTAAGGGCTAGACATTTGCATTTCTCAAGTCTGGATAGAAAACAAGATACTAAATTTCACTAAAATCAACTACTTATTTCACAAAAAAAACCCCATGCCATCTCTTTATATAGTTTAATCTTTACTATGGATAGATCAAAAATCAACTTGAATATCCTTAATATGTTTATCCTCTACACTAATTTCTTCTTTCTACTTGTACCAAATCTGTGCCTAATTATCCACTGTTCCTCTCGCACTTCTCTGTCGCATTCCACATTCTTATAGTACCATCACTTGCTTCTTCTCTCCAACCTCTAAGCCACAATTCACCTCCATCTCCTCCTGTCTTTAACAGGGCTAAAAAAATGCCTGTTTTGGATTGAAGGTAATCAACAGCTTTGAATGAAGACCTGGTAGTCAGGTCCACAGAAACTGGGCAAGAGTGAGGTTTTCTTCCATAAAATACAATACAACGGATGTTCTTGAAGACAGTATCATCCTTTCCTGAGAAACATATTTTATGGGCCATTACTGTAATTATATATTTACTCAATAGAATGAAACTTTAACTAATAAAAACAAAGCGAGAATTACAATTTAGTTGCTGTAGCAGACAAATACAAATACTTTCACTCAAAAACTTCTATCAAGAAACATGTATCTGGCAAAAACAGACTAGTATATAGTTTTTCACATAAATGCTTTAGGGGATTAGAATTTGGGTCTGATTAACATAAAAGTCCTGCAGAGGAAATAAGAAAAGTATATTGGATGAGCAGAGCTTTTCCAAGTTCACTTGCTCTTTTCTTCCCAACTGTTGCAATTCAGTTAGGTAGTGTATTCAGCTCTGATGAGACAATTATTTACTGTGAGAAGCCAAGCTACATCATGACAGTTATCCAGGTGGTGGGAAGAATCACAGTATATGACAAATAGCTGATCAACAGTTGTAAAATAGTAAATCCTATTGCCAGCAATTTAGAAGCAGAGTTTGAGCAGACACTGCAAGGCAAAAGCAAGCAACCAACCAAAACAGCAGAAAGTTCTTCTTCAAGGCTCAACAAGCAAATGTACAGAAATTACTTAGTGAAGAGGCTGCCAGAAAAGTGTTTAAGCTGCATTCCAGCTGCAAGTGACTGGTCAGGTTTTCATAAGCAGTCTATCAGTTCTCCCTATTTGACTTCTTTACAAAAGAGGCTCAATTTTTTTTTTTTTAATGGTTTATTTTCAAGGACAATCAGTTACAATCCTAGGCATCATGAATGTCTTCTGAAAGTTAAAGCACCCATTGCATATGAATCAATTTTCAGTGCAAGCCTCAAACTTCTCTGCTTGGTGAAATTAGAGGCTACTGTAAATGCTTCAGGAAATGTAGTTTATGATTTTCAGAAAAGTCATTCTGTATTTAGTTCCTGACTTAAGAAACGCAGATTGTTCTCAAGAGAAAAACTTCTTTGAATCTCTGTACAGCTGACAACTTAGCCTTCGTAAAGATTTCTGAGCAACTACTAAATTTATCATAGATCATTTTTCCCTGAAGCTCATTAAAATTCCAAATTGCCATTAGAGATTAATGCTTCTGACAAATGATCAGCAGTGATATTTTAATAATGCATTTTAAGCTACTTTATTTAGATTTCAGAATTAACATACTTCTCAGCTATATGGACTACTATGTTAAGTTTAGGGAGAAAACTCTGGCTATGCTTTATTAAAAGTCTTGTTACAGATTTCTACAGGAAACATTTCTATCCATTTATGGTTCAAAATCTAAACTATTTCTTGGCAATTTTAGCAGCAGAGGTCATTCATATTGGAACTGAAACAAAAAAAGCAAATGTCTGGAAAAAAAAATTTTAATTCCATACAAAATGAAATTTTTTTGCAAATTGAAATAATGCAACTTGAAAATCATTTCAGTTGTTGAGAAAAATAAAGTACTCTTTTTCAGGTTATGAGCACTGCACTGCTTTGGATAACTAATCTGAATTGGGATGAGAAGAGTTCATAATAAAGGACTGTCCAGCTCTCAATGTAACTTTAAGCAACACTGGTTTTGGGGACTCTGGAAACAAAATCCTTGCTATTCCACCACTCAAAGAAGCTTCAAGCACTTCCTGCAATTTGAGTGTCAGAAACATTTAGTTTAAGAACTAATTTAATAATTTTAATAATTTTAATTCATGGTGTTTTCAAAATGTATGGTTACTTCTCTTACATAGACCATGATTTCAACATTAAACAGATGCACTACTCTAGAGTGTTAAGAATGAGAAATTCTTATGTGTACAGTATCATAAATGATGATATAATCTATTGTTTTGCAGTATGAATGTTATACTCATTGACACCACAGGCACTTCACTTCTAAAGAACATTCACACTGGAGGGAATGACTTTAATTTACCCTCAAGCCTTTTAACTTCATCTCAAAAAGCACCTGTTAATGTAGTTACAGGAAAAGAGAGAGAGAGGTGTAAATGTTCTTTACTGGAGCAGATGCTGCTTTTGGTATCAGACACACTCTGAAAACAGACACTGGCATTTCCAAATGGGACAACACATCTTGATAGAGCTTTCACAGCTCCCAGAATTATCAAAGCCAAAGAATAAAATATGCTTGCAGTCATATAATCAAAACAACACATCAGTGTGGAACACATGCAGCAAAGAGCTCAAAATTCTAGACAGAGTAAGAAAATTTAGCACTTTTCCAGTTGGGAGCCTGGCAGGTCTCCATCCAGGTGAAAGACTAAGAATACTTAAACACAAACTTAATTCAACACATGGATCTGGCCTGAGGATACATTTGCTTTATTAAAAAAAAACAAATTTAAAAAGCTTCTACCTCTTTGCAGAAAAAGAATGTGTCTGTGGCAGCCTACAAAATCTAACATTTCTGTTAACAGAAACCCACATAAACCATACTGAACAGTCAGGTTAAAGTAGTTCAGCACCTCAATTTTTTCACATTTAAAATTGAACAGATGATAAATACTGCTTGGGAACCTAAATTTTTTGATGCAGGCCTTCAGATTTTTTCTGAATCTTGCCCTTCAATTCAACCAAGAACAAACATATGCAGCAGCACCACAAGGAGCAGGTGGAACTAACAGCATCATCCTATCCCATTCACTTACAGCATTGTTACCCTGTTTTAAAGCTTTTCATCTCAAGAGTTCAACCAAACAAATCCATCTGAGTGCCATTTTGAAGACACTGTAATCAGTCTGGGTTTTTAATTACTAAGAAGAGTTCAGAAAAAGTCTTTAGATACAAGAATCAGCTTAAGGAGATGTCATAGAAAACAAAAACTGTGGCACACAGGTCTGGAGTAAGTCAAATGAGAATCTGTTTGGGGGATTTCTTACATTTTGTTTCCTGCATTGATATTCAAGATGTGCAGCTTTACTTACCATTGCTGCCAGGCAAGAAGGATAAGCAGACATCCATAACAAATCCATTTCCAAACTGCAGAATTTCAACACATTTAGCTGGAAAACAGGAACAGACAGTGTTGATCTCATTCACTGTAACTATTACAGTTACACTGTCATTTCCTACTACATTATATAGTTAAAATTTCCCATCCTCTTTTATTTTAAGAAGCCGAAAAATGTCTATATTTTTTCAGAAGCCTAAACAATAATATCATCCTCTGTGTGATCATAAAAACTCATGCAGTTAGTTGACTTAGAAGATAATACTGAGTATTGCATTTATACAGCTTCACTGTGGTAACACATCAGAAGCAATAAATACAACAAAATATATCCTGTGGCAACAGCATTCCTACACAGGAAGCCAAAACTGAATCCACTTGCTACAACAGCAGCTAGAGAGATGAGCAAAAACCTGCAAACATCCCTGAGATGCTGGAAATGATTAAACTAGTAAGCCACCCAGATCAAAATAAACAAGAGGACAGCAGAAAAAAACCTCTCCACAGCAGAAGAATTAGTTTCTCCATCACTGGAACCCACAACAGCAAGACAAAATGCGTAAGACAGGATTTCATGGGGTTCTTTGAGAGCATCAAAAATGCCTTCCAGAACATGGGACTGTGCATTGGCAACTCCCACCTCTCTCATGTAGGCAAGGCAATATGAAATCTTCAAATACACCATACAAAGAAGAAAGTAGCTAAAGAGATGCAGTCACTATAACTCATCCAGCAAATAACACTTTAAATCTCGATTATCTACCCAATTTATTTCTTATGTATTTTAGAATGCTGCTTTCCTGTATTTCCATGCAAGGGGCTAGTTCAACAGAAGGCCAAGATTCCGTTATCCCAAACTTCCCTGGACACAAGCCAATAGCAAAAAACAAGTGACTAGTTAAACCTCACCTTTCTAAGGCCAGTATTGACCATTTTAGTATGTAATTTCACTTCACACACACGTACAGCTAGTCTGCCTCCACATTACAGAGCAAAACAATGGTTCAGATTATTATAATCTAAATACATATTTTTTAAAAAAGTAAATTCAGGCCACACATCCCTGATGAAATATAAAGATAAATCATTCTGCAGAACAAATCTGACCCAAGGCTTTCAAAGAGTAACACAGTGCTTTGATGTACTAAAGTCTGAAGAGAAATCAATGCAGCTGCCTTACAAGATGTTAGTATTTAATGCTTAATAGATAAGCATTCACCATTCTTATTTAGCCAGTATGTTATCCCTAATACTAAAAATACACTACCTTCTGAACCATGCCGAGACCAGATTCTCACAGTCGAGTCAGAGGCTGCAGAAGCTATCAGCAAGTTTAAATCAGGTTCATCTGACTGGTAGACAGCATCCACAGCAAAAACAGCTTCCGTGTGGCCTTTGAGAGGAATGCTTTTCACAAGCTGAACACATGAGAAAATTTTACAAAGTTTTAAATTCCAGTAACTTATATTAGAGAACTTTTAAAGCCATTTTAGGAAATAAAATAACTTAATATTGAAAATGAGTTGTATACCTGCCATGGCAGAGGGTCTGCCAAGCTATGCTTAAACTACAGCATATTCCAGGAAACCCAGAGAAGGGATACAGCAGTAATGAATATTAACATGGTAAGATTTTGCTCAAAGCTGAACAGAATTAAATGTTGCTGTGTACACTATACAAACCTCACCATTCCTTGAGGAAAGCTGGAAACTGTATAGAAGTAAGGAAGAGCAGTTTTCCTTTCTTTATCTCCTTCTCTTGTCTCTCACCCTAAGGAACACCTCACTAAAGTTTGGAGAACCTTAGTGAAGGAGACAGAGCAGAGAACACAGTCGAATAAGCAGCAGCTACAGCAGTGCTAGCAGCAATGTTTAGTGTGTTCTCACAAGTCAAAACAGCTTTTTACTCCTTCAAAATGCCAACATGAAAAACAACATCGCTAAATTTAGACTCAATGAATACAGGTGATTCAATTTGCAATCTGTTCCTCATAAACACAAAGATCAAAATGAGAAGCTTTTAATTTTGCAACCAGAAGTTATCCAGCATTTTTCCAAATTTTATCATAGACATGCTTGACATCTCTTTCCAAAATACAGCCTGGTAGGCCCCAGTAAGAATTTTTGATTGGTTCAATACAGAACTTCGTTTTTAAGATTTACCCTAGTCCAGAACTGCCATTAAAATGTGCACATTTAGCCACATTCTTTTGAAATCACTGCCACATGGCCGTGCACCACATCAGCAGAAAGTTTATTAAAAAGTCTGTACGTTATCTTAAATAATTGCATGAACAGTTACAATGGATCAGGATCAGAAATAACTTACAACTGAGAACCTTCCCCCATCCAAGTAGGTTCATTTCCCCCTACTAGGCATTCTCGTGCATTTCAAAATGCCAAGACTAATAATCTACTTTGAGACAGATGATGAAAATGGGTTACCTACACAGCCATTCACAATCCAGTGCCTTATAAGCAAGACTTTAAAGTTAGATAATAAATTAGCGTGGTTTTTTAATCTAAATTTCAAGTCATTCTGAAAGCTCTTTTGCCTTACATTTTACAGTACAAATAATAAATTAGCATGTCTCCTTACTTTTCTCCATTTGTCTAACAAAATTAAATTGTTGCACAGATTTTTTTATTTTCATTTTTGTTAAACATCTACCCCAACTTGTATATCATTCTGGTGAGACTACCTATATACAAACCCCATGCTGTTGCACAGATTGACCAGAAAACATTAGACATGGATATAAGGAAACATGGAAGAAGGGTACAGAAAATGCCAACTCAGAATGGGCCTCATGGTTTGAAGGTTTTAAGGTGGTTTAAAGAAAACTGCCACATGAGACCAGAAAGCTGATGAGCCAAGAACAGACAAACAGGGTCTTTCAGACACCTAAACAAATCCACTTGATGACTGATTGGGTAATTTCTTACCAATGCTGATTTGAAAAAGGTGAACTACAGAAAAGAAGAAACGACATTTATAGTAAAACACAGCAAGACACCAACAATTTCAAGGATATACATACAGGGTTCAATTAAAAAAAAAAATAGAAACCGTCAAAATGAAACAAATAGTATGAATCAGAAATACAGACAAAACAGATAATTTGTGATACATGAGAACTACTGAAAAAGGAGATTTGAAAAGAGGTTATTGCTGCTTACCTGATTATTCCATGTTACTGTATCCTTCCATTCCCAATGAATAAGTTGTTTATCAGATCCACCAGAAATTAACTCTGTTTCAGAAGCTAAAGAATATGTTTCTGTTAGTTTAGTGTACACTTAACTTTGTACCAGCAACATAAACAGTTCTGCTGGTTACTACTCACCAAGTATCACTGGTAACCAAAGCTTCCACCAAAATAAAGTACAGTTAATGGGAGTTGCACTGTGCAGAACAGGTTAAGAGCAAAAATAATCCCCAAGAAAACATAAAGAGAAAATTCCCAGGACTATTTAAAGTTCTGTATAAAAGTGGTAAAAATACCTTTCCAAAAGACTCTCAAATCCAACAGTGTAAATTTATCTTTTGGGTTTTTGTTTGGTCTTTTTGGAAGATAGGAAAATAAAGCAAGAGAAATCTAAACAAACAGAATTCAAAGCTTCACAAGAAAACTTAATTCTCAAGTTCCCTGAAAATAACTTCTTTTAATAATTTTTAAGAAGAATATGTTTTAGTGCAACCAGTTGAAAGGATGGCAGTTTATATCAATATTAAAAACTAATGTCTGCACCCCAGTACTTCTCAAAAAATGCAACCAGCACATTACATTAACAGTCTAATCAACTACCCCATTTCTCTTTTTCAGTGAGTTTCCATAAATGCCTCAGAGCACGAATATGTTCCTATGAAAAGTCGGCAATAAGCAATGTTTAATCCTGGAATTACTATCCAGCAAAAGCCTCATAAGTGTCTCAGACATATCTATCGATCTAAAGATTATTTTTTTCGAGCACGTGACCTCAATGCAACTTAAGAGCTTTATGCTCAGAAATTGCTCAAAAGACATTGCAGATCAGTTTACGAAGCCAAAGCACACAAACCTTCAAACCTTCCTAAAGAGACTGGTGGCAGAACAAGCAGCACAAGCCATCAACCTGTTCGAGCTGCTGCAGCCCCAGGCAAACATCCTCCTGGGGTGCCCTTGGCTGTGAGGCCAGGAGCAGAGATCCCCTCACTAACCAGGCAGCTCACCTGGGTTTGGCAGGCCACATTCCTACAGACCCACCTGTCAAAAGGAGGCCACACCTCGAGTACTGCGTCCAGTTCTGAGCCCCTCAATTCAGGAAGGGCACTGATGTGCTGGAGCAGGTCCAGAGATGGGCAATAGAGCTGATAAAGGTCTGGCGCACACAGCTTATAAGGAGTGGCTGAGGGAGCCGGGGATGTTTAGCCTGGAGCAGAGAAGGCTCAGGGGGAACCTTATTGCTCTCTACCATCACCTGAAAGGAGGCTGTGGCCAGGTGTGGGTCGGTCTCCTCTCCCAGGCAGCAAGGATGAGAGAATACAGTCTTAAGCTGCGCCAGAGAAGGCTGAGATTGGACATTAGGGAAAATTTCTTCACAGCAAGGGTCATCAGACATTGGAATGGGCTGCCCAGGGAGGTGATGGAGTCCTGGCCTCTGGAAGTATTTAAGGAAAGACTGGACGTGGCACGCAGTGCAGTTGTCTAGTTGACACGGTGGTGTTGGGTAATAGGTCGAACTCGATGATCCCAGAGATATTTTCCAAACTAACTGATTCTGTGACAATCCCTCCTGGAAAGCTGGGCTGAAGGCGAGAGGATGCACTGCAAGCGCCGCAGCCCCCCCATTTCCTTCAGTGCACAGCCCGGCCCCGCTGCTGCCGGCGCTCCCCCGCCTCCCCTCCCCGGCACGGGCAGCAGCAGCGCCCGCGGCCCGCGGGGCCCGGCCCCGGCCCCGCCGCGGCACCGCGCACCCGAGGGGACGAGGCCGCGCTACTCACCGCGGTCCCGCCGGCGCACCCAGCGCACGCAGTTCACCCTGCCGGCGTGGCCGCGGAGGGCGGCGACCGCCCGCCTCACCTGCGGGACAGACAGACAGACAGCACCGAGCGTCAGGGACTGCTCCCGGTCCCGGTCCCAGTCCCAGTCCCAGCCCCGGTCCCGGTCCCGGTCCCGGTCCCGGTCCCACCCCAGAGCACATCAGCTCACCGCCGGGTCGTAGAGGACGACGTCGTGGCAGCTGCCGAAGGCGAGGAGGCCGCCACAGCCCCAGGCCACGGCGCCGCCGCCCGCGCGGTTGGCGCAGCAGGCGATGTGACAGAGCCGCACGGGCGCCGCCATCTTCGCCGCCGCCGCCGCGTGCGCGACCCCGCGCGGCTGCCGTGGCAACGACCCCGCGCGGGCGGGGCCTGAGGGCGGCGGGGCCGGGGACTGGGGCGGGGAGTTGCCGTGCCGGGTTGGTGTTTTTATCCGTATTGCAGCTTTTGGCGAGACCTCAGGGGTTTAAACAGTTCTGAACTTTTCTGTTTGTTGGTTTCTGTGAAGAAAGTCCTCCTAGTGTCCAGCCTAACTGCCCCCTGGCGCAGCTTAAGGCTGTGTCCTCATCCTGTCACTTGTTACCGGGCGGAAGAAACCGACCCCCACCTGGCCACAGCCTCCTTTCAGGGAGTTGTAGAGATCGATAAGGTACCCCCGGAGCCTCCTTTTCCACAGGCTAAACACCCCCAGCTCCCTCAGCCACTCTCCATAGGATTTACCCTCTGGACCCTTCACCAAGTGGATTTCACTGAGCTGCGAGGGAGCTGAGATGAGTATCAGAGATCATGTCGCTGTTACCCGTTCCTGGGCTGTTTCCATCCCCTGTGAAGCCACCTCCTGATAACGAATCATGCTCAAATTCACTCTCTGACGTCGGGATGTATTTAATACTACAGTGTATGATGTCCTAAAATTGCTGTCATGGCAGCATGAGAATTTGCAACTGAGCGATGGCCAGGCTCAATGGCTTGATCTGAATACGTTTGAATACCTCTGCTTTTCACAGGAAAAAAAGAGATGAGAACAGAGCAATTAGTGAATTCCATCTGTTACATTTTTATTTTTTCTTTTTTTGTTTATTGTCCTTCGTGCACAAGAAATCAAAATCTAATCAAGAAAAGATAAGTACTGCAGTAGTATTTTAGTTTTACTTGCATGGTCACTGGCCTTGAGAAGAAGGGTCACTACAGAGTATTACACTGTATAGATGTGCTCAAATTGTATCAGCCCCTTGGCTTCTCAGGTACAAGGATTTTGCCAGTTCCCAGTAGCCACAGGTGCAATCAGCTGCCCCACAGGCTGAACAGGAGTCTCAACAGCACCTTCAAGACAACCACTCTGCCTCCAAACGTGCTGCCCCACACATGCAGAAGGCCCTGGAGCAGAAGCCACGCTGAAGTACGAATGGAGAGCTCTGCAATGAAAGCGTGGAAAGGGAGAGAAACAGAGATATGCCTCCTGTCCCCAAATCACACCTAAGATATCCTGAAATAATTGAAACTGAACTAAAAAGCTGGAAAGTCTGGGCGGGAGGGAGAAGCTGGCTTTATGGGGCTGTGCAGGGAATGGGGCAGGAGGTGGGGGCCGGAAGAAACAGCAGCAAAAAGCAAGCAGGCATCCAGAGGAAACACTCTGCACAGCCCATGGAACATTTTGGGTCCTAAACCTCTCCTGCCAGGCCTTTATCTCCCTGTGTGTTGTTGAATCCCGGCTGTTGGCAGCTCTGTAACCTGACACAAAAACGCTGCAGATAGGCACAGTTTTTTTCCAGTGGATATGAGAGGAAGGAAGCTGTGCCTGATCACACACAAGACACAGCCAGAAATGCTGGCTGCTAGGGGAACAAATGACTCCTTGCAGAAAAATGCATGGATCCAGTCATCAAAGCATGCCTTAACTGAGGAGCGCTGTCTTGAGCTGCCAAGGATGGCTGCGCAGCAGTCAGGTTGCACAGCAACCCCTTCTCAGCAGGCCTTGCCAGGGTTGGAGTCAGGGCTCCAGCAGAAGGAGATCGGGCACTGCCGAAAAGCTGGGTCATGTTGTAGGAGTTGCGTCTGTTGCTGTGGGAACAAAGCTGGCTCTGGCTGTGATTGTAGGCATAAGTGTAGGCTTCTCCAAGATGGATTGGGTGAGAGACTCTTCTGTGACACAAGAAGTTAACTCAGCTGGTAGATAACCTGCTCTTTTGCTGTCCTGTAAACGGGAAGACCTGGGGTGCTGCTTGTGTTGCAGAGATTGGGGGTGTGTCATGCCTGAGGGTGCAAGGGCACTGTGGCCCAGTGCTGCAGGGTTTTGTGAGGCTGATCCTTGCACACCTCAGGGATGGTGCTTTCCCAGCCAATTTGAGATAGCACATTGTGGAGGGCTGCTAGTGCCAAGTATTGACAGTGATTGTCTCATTTTTCCAAAAAAAAGTCTGTCACTGTCACCCCTGTTCCACCCTAACACAGTCCAACACCAAGAGAACTGGGATAAATCAACACAGAATATGGACTTAAAAGTGCCATGAGGAGTGCTGTAGCAGCACCATGGTGCCATGGCTAAAAAAGCACAAGAAGCTGGATTTATGTCAGGGCAGATCAGCCCAGATGAGCCTAGTTTTTTACTTTTCATAAGTATTATGTCTGACCAAGCCCTCATTCAAACGAGACCCTGAGCCTTTGGTCAACCCAAGAAACCCAAGAAAACCCAAGAAATATTTTTTGCGAATTCTGATGTTACAGGATCTTCTCTTGAAAACTGAAGTATCTGGAGGATATTTTATGAGAAGTTTAGAATATTGGATAATTACAACAGAAAAAATAGGCCTTTTGGGAACACATACTTTGTAATGAAATAATAGTGATGGTCAGTGATGTTACAAGGATGGAAAAGGACACACTCTGGACTTGTCACCAACTGCCAGTCTTCATTCACAGCTAATATCCTCATGGAATTAAAATCTGTTGTAGAGGCCCAGAGAGGGTGGTGCTTCCTTCCCCTTAAGAGTGGGTCATCACCATCTGTCCTTGTTTTCCTTCACATTACCAGAAAATACCTTCTTTGTTTTTAGAAATATATGTAAAAATTATCTTCCACTTTTTCCCCCTTTGGTGTAATTTTTGAGACACAGTAAGAACTCAGTTAATTGAACATCAGAGATGGTTGTTTTGGTGCCAAAGCAGACTTCAAAGTCACTCCATAGTTTTGTTGATATCTTTTATGTGTCTCAGTTTGGCTCTGCCAATGGAGGTACATCAGCAAACTCTGATAGTGAACTTTGTTCACTACTTGAACAAAAGTTTTCTTGAGCTTGAAATAAATTTGCCAGTTAGTTAGGCATTGAAAAAACTTCTGTTCCAATAGTAATTTACTAGCAAAATAGTGATTTTGTATAGTAATAGTAATTTTGATGGTGAACTTTTGTCTGCAAGTGAAGCTTTGCAGGCAGAGGTGGCTTAGTGCTCTTCACGTGCTCCCTACCCAACTTAGTTATGCCGAGAACTTTATGAGAGACACAGAGAAAATACAGCACTAATCAAAAAGTTATATGTAGTATTTAATATACCTATCTGTGTCTAAACACTGAGATGAAAATATAATAATGTTGCAAATATGTTAAAGTTTAATGCTTCTTTTATTGGGTGAAATCCTGATGTGCAGGAATGTGTTAATAGACAGGAGTCATTCTGCATGATACTATGAACAGTGGCAGTCCCATGTTAGGTTTACAGTTTAATTATATGTAGGTTAATTCTATAGAAGAAAGTTCCAAAGTTGTTAAATGAGCAAAGCCAATACTCAAAGTTTGGGGGCCTTGTTCTTCTTGTAAATTGTTGAACTTAGTTTGTCTATATGTATCTTTGTTATATACCTGCTTATGAAGTAATCCCTAATGAAATTGCCTCATATACAAGTTACTGTTTGCTATTTTTACTGCTCTTTGCCTCCAATGGCAACCTGGATGAGTAGTGCCTGGTGAGTGAGACAGCTATTCAGTATTTTAATTTCTTCTCATTAGTTAATCAGCACCCTAGGCTTAATTTGTTGTACAGTAGTCTTTTCTGTACAGCACGGAATTATCTTTTTCCTAATAGCCTTCTTTTTTTGTTTTCTTTTTTTTTTTATGTAACTTCTACTGCCACAGCACCTGAAGGTCTCAGGAAACAAATTATGACTTGCATTTTTCTTTGTAAGATAACACTTAGGCAGAGGGGTATTATTATATTCCTTTCCTGGGGTGAATTTCTCCCTAGACCAGAATTCATAATAAAATCACAGACTCATGGAACGGCTTGGGTTGGAAAGGACCTTAAAAATCACCTTCTTTCAACCCCCTGCCATGGGCAAGGACACCTTCCACTAGACCAGGTTGCTCAGGGCCCCATCCAACCTGGATTTGAATACTTCCAGGAATAGGGCATCCACAGCTTCTCTGGGCAACCTGTTTCAGTGCCTCAGCATCATCACAGTAAAGAATTTCTTCCTAATACCTAACCTAAACCTGCTGTCTTTCAGTTTGAAGCCATTCCCCCTCTTCTTATCACTACGCTCCTTGATATATAGTCCCTCCCCTATTTTCTGTAGTTTCCACCCAC
Organism: Monarcha castaneiventris obscurior; assembly: GCA_026261815.1. Lineage (NCBI taxonomy): Eukaryota > Metazoa > Chordata > Aves > Passeriformes > Monarchidae > Monarcha > Monarcha castaneiventris. The sequence goes on from JAMPIT010000388.1 coordinate 8,581,226, forward strand.
TTTAGGTACTGTAAGGCTGCTCCAAGATGACCCCAGAGACTTCTCTTCTCCAGGCTGAACAACCCTAAATCTCTCAAGCACCATATATCTTTAGGGGTAAAATACCCATAGTGGAAAGCTGAATAGCATTCATGGGAGTGGCAAACTATCCACAGCATCCTTTGCATCTGGCTTGGATGGAGAGCATTCAAAACTTGGAAATCAGATTCCAGCCCTGAGACACTTCTGATGGCTTGTGCCAAGGTTTCATTGAGGGATCAGAGCTGGAGTACTGTGAAAATAAATATTGAGCAATAGTGTCCAAAACCATAAAGAGTTTAAATAACTTCCCACCTTCATAGAGGATACCCTGTAGAACAGCTGGGAACAACTCCATTGCTTTTGATATCTTGAAAACAGATCCAGGCTCTTCCTTTTTGACAGCTGTGGGATCTGTGTTGGAAGGCATTCCACTGCACGAGGAATATTAATTTGTGGGTTTGCTAGGATTTCCTTCCCATGAGCATGCACCTACCAGATTTGCTGCCAGAAGGGATGACCAAGGAGAAGTGTCATTCTCAAAGCTAATAATTGAGTCCATTAAAATTCAGCATCAGACTGTTTTTAACTGCCACTGGAACAATTCTGAACTTGTGGGTCCTGCATTCAATAAAAGTTAAGATTTCCAGTGTATCTTGAGTATAATGTAAGCCTGGGGCATCATTTCCAAAAACATCTCAAGATAAAAAAGCAGATATTGTTACTTGAATAGATTTAATTTGAAATGTTTAGAGTATGATTTTAGAAACAATTTCTCCTTTAATTCGTCTCACTGAAGACTGAAAGTTGAATGATATTGGTGAAAGAAGTTGAACTGAACAAACCTTAACTATAGATGTTTCCATTTTTCTTGAAGGCTGTATTTTAATTATTCTATGAATAGCTTAAATTCCCACTGCCTAAATGGATTTCTGATTTTCTAAAGAAAAAAAAAACCCTAATTATTTATAAATATAATTCAGAATTAGTTCTCCAAACAATTACTGTAATTGCTGGCTGAAAGAAATTCCGCATAAAATCTCTCTGATATTGTTTTTTTTTAAAGGAAGACCTAACACAAACATGACCTGGAAAATTACTTGGGAAAGAAAAAAAAAAGAGAAAAAGGATGAAACAGCTTTTCACATAATCAAACTGATTATGCATTATGTTTTTGAAACAGAAGCTCTAAAAAGAGACATGATAATGGGCATTCATTCCAGAGGGCGTACGTGTACAAACACACATGCACACACACACAAAAGAAAAAGTACGTGGAAATGCCATCTGGAATAATTAAAATAATATTTTACACTTAAATTCTGGATTAGCAGCAGTTCTTGTAGGACTTGTATAGGATATTGTTCTACACCATAGAATAATATCTCCCAAACTCAAAAATAAATTTTATAATAATCTCCTGATGCATGTCTCCATGCTCATTTAAAAACCCCAAACCTAACATGCTGAGTTAATACCAGTTGGTGGTTTTATTTGTACACACACATATTTATACATGCAGCCACGTCCACTGCATATATATTCAAAATGGGTTTGATCGTGAAGGAGTTTTGTACAAGTTACATTATCTCCAGAAGGATATGCCTGATCCAAAGCCTTCAGCAGTCAGATTCCCAGTATTTGATGAGATGCTGAATCAGAGGTCTCATTACTGACACTAGGAGCCAGCAACCTTTTTTATCTGTATGAAAATGCCACATCTCCCTGCTCTTTGTCACTGTCTCACTCCCAGTAGCTTGGTGAGCACAGGTAGGAAAATTAATAACCTTCTATCCTGCAGGTCTGAAGCTGTTGAGGGTTTCAGCTCGGGGGAAGTACAAACAGCATGACAAGTTTGTATGAGGAAATCCCCATTCCCAATGCTAAGTTCTCAAAGACAAATGTCTGCGGAGTCTCACAGCTGAAAAGAGGAACATGACACAGCATATCCTATGCTCATAGAGCAGCCTGCTTGTGTTGGGTGAAACTTTCTCTCCTAGGAAAGATAATGAAAAACTCTCTCACTTCTGTCAAAAATACAGTTTCCTTTTAAAAATGGGGGGGTGGGGGGTGGTGTTTCTTTTTTTTAAATTATTTTTTCACTGTTGTTGTACATTCATGTACAAAGTTTCTCTAGTAGACAACAACTTCTTTAGAGAATTTGATGAACTGCTTTACCACACATTATAGGTGAAGTTCTTTCTATATAAGAAAGAAAGGCTTGAACCTGTCCCACCACAGTGGCCACAAAGTCCACTGTGCCATTCAAGTTGGAATTGGCATCACAGGTGACTCCGTTGTTTTTCCCTTGTCACCCACAGAGGACACAGCCCAGTCAAATGCCACAAGCCACAGAGGAGAAATAAAAAATACTTTATTTTGAAAGGGGGAAATGTGCTTTCTATTTGATGTGGCTCAGCTGAAACAAGTGCCTCAGAGGAAGACTTCATACCACACTAACATTAGGAAAACATTGTTAACAAGAAAGGTATTTACGAGATATAAGACTGAATAGTAATTGATTGTAAAGAAATTTAGAAGGGAAAAATATTGAGTGAGTGAACATGAGGAAAAAAAATCCCACTCATACATCAGTTAAAACATACTAGATTAGGAAATTACAGTGTACTGAACAGGAACTTGTGATACCTCTTCAGATTTAAGGTAGTGAGATCTGCTTTGCCTAGCAAAGAAGGGGGGTTCAGCCTTCTTCTTCTGCAAAATAATTCTAAAAAACATACACTTTGGACATCGAGTTAGTGTTTTGATACTTAAAATTAACTCACTGGATAAAATAGAAAAAATGAAAATGAGTTTGCATAAGAAAAACACCATGAAACAGAAAGAACATGAAATATGAAAATATAAAAAGCTGCATCATTTTAACCATTTAGAAAAACACATACAACATACAGCTCAAGCTGGCATTTCCAAGCACATTATTTTAAACTCTCACATGCTAAAGTGTTTTGAGGCAAGGTATTTTGTCTACATTTCCAGTCATAAATAGAACCATTTAAAGAAGTAAAATACTGAAGCAGGGAGGTCTAGAGAATCAGGGCAAAAGCAATCTCTGCACCAGTGAGCCTTACAGAACATTCTGCAAATAGCTTTGCATGAAAGAACCAGGCAGAAGGGGCATCTACTAAAAGCCTGCAGTGCACACTGAAATTCACTCATGAGAATCAAACTTCTGCACACTCAGCAGTAGTAACACTCAGAGAGTAGATGTTTACCTTTCATGCTGCATTAATTGTCAACAAAACCAAACTTACACCGGGCTAGAGTAAATTTTGACCTCATTTTGAGTGCATGAAAAATTCTCTTTTCGCCAAGGAATATTGCCAAGGTAAATTGCAAAATGCCTCATAGTTCCTTCACTGGTTCTTCCATTTCTTCCATCCAAAAAGTCCATCATGCTTGTAATCAGCAGTTGCAAAACTTTGCTTTTCCCAGGCTTTCCCTACAGTCCAAGACATGGAGAGCTACATCCTCGTGCTTATACATAAAAATTGTGGGGAAAACAGGTTGGAGAAAGATCTGGGAATTTTGACTTTATTGATGGATGGCAATTTGGGCTAGCTGCATCTTGGGGTGCATCATGCACAGCATCACCAGCCGGTTGAGGGAGGTGATTATCCCGCTCTGCTCCACACTGGTGCAACCTTACCTTGAATATTGGGTGCAGTTTGGGCACTCCAGTGTAAGAAGGATATCAGACTATTGGAGTGTGTCCAGAGAAGGCAACCAAGTTGACAAAAGGTCTTGAGGGCAAGACCTCAAGGGGTGGCTGGGGTCACTCATTTTGTTCAGTTTTGAGAAGGGAAGGCTGAAGGGTGGCCTCATTGCAGTCTACAGCCTCCTCAAGAGGGGCAGTGGAGGAGGAAGTGCTGAGCTTCTCTCTCTGGTGACCATCAATAGGACATGAGGAAATGGAATGAAGCTGTGTCAGGGGAAGTTCACATTCCTCACTGCAGTGGTGATTGGTCACTGGAACAGGCTCCCCTGGGGAACTGGTCATGGCATCAAGCCTGTCAGAGTTCAAGGAGTATCTGGATGATGCTCTTAATTATATGGTGTAATTTTAGTTAAGTCATGAGAAGAGCAGGGAGTTGGACTCAATGATCTTTATGGGTCCCTTCCAACTTGAGATACTCTATGATACTTTTCCTAATCTGTCATCACCTTCTAGAAACTTTTTTTTTCCCTTTTCATATCCTTTTCCCTCTCCTGTTCACTTCCCTGTTGCCTTAACTTCTGCACTGAGTGTTTTGCAGAATGCACTGTGTTCAAGGTGCTGGCAATCCTGAACATCCCTGTTCTGCTGGGCCTTGTACATAGGGCTTGACCAGCCCATTCATAAGTGTGAGCAGCCCTAAGTCCACCCCACACCAGCCTGAGCTGTGCTGGTGTTTGTGGGATGGAAATAAGCTTCCAAGCTGCTGAAAGACTGTCTGTTAGCTGGACAGCCTGCTCAGACAATCTGTACCTTACAAACGGTTGAGAAAGATGACTTTTGTGTGGGTCAGGGGGTGGAACACAGCTCTCCTTCCTGGGAGAGGGCTGCCCATGGAGGAGTGAGTGATTAGCTCAGTTGTTTGGAGCATGATGCGAATAACACCAAGGTCACTGATCCCATGTGGGCCCTTCACTTAAGAGTTGGACTCGATGATCTTTCTGGTCCCTTCCAACTCAGGCTATTCTGTGTGATCATATTTCTCTGTGACCCCAAGCACTGTCACTGTAACCCCAAGCAGGCGCAGGTGGGTGCTGGGCTGCCTGCCCAGCAGGGTCCTTGGGCTGTGCCAGGCTGCACAGCTTCTCTGCCCCCAGGGTCACCTCACCTGCATCACAGTCAGAGCTGCCTGCAGGCAGCTCCCACACCATACCAGCAGCTCTGCCTCCTACGTGGCCTTGCCTGTATCTAACCATGCAGCAAAAAGTTCTGTGAGCATCCTTTGGGAACAGAGTTTTCTTGTGAGAAAATCCTATATTAGCTCAGGGAATCAAAACGGGAAGCAGGGGAGAATGTCTCTCCATGGACAGGATCTGCTCTGCGTGGAATTCCTTGGGGAAATCCATCTGGCTCCATCTGATGCTGCATGAGCACAAGAGTGCTCAGCATCTGAAGGGATATAAAATGTACCCACTGTATATATATTCATCTTCTTTCCTTATAGTACAAAACCTGCTATTTTATGAAGTTGTTTGTTTTCTAACCTTTCTTGTGGATATCCATAAGAAGCCCTGCTCCATCCCTTTCCCCCTTCACCTCACCCCCTCCCCAGTGCAGAGCAAACCTCCTCTGCCTTTTCCCCACTGCAGGTGTAACCCTGCCCTCTAAACCCAGCACCCCTCTGCATCATTAGCTCACTTCCCATCTCACAGCCCTGAGAGCCAGACCATAGAAAGGCTTGGAGGTGCCCCTGAAATGGCACAAAGTTCAGGTACAGGTGGCTGAAAGGTTCTGTCACCTGATGCCATGATGATTTTTGTCTTTTCTTTTATACCCCTGTTATACCTTTCTGCAACTTCTGTATTTTCGGTGCTTTTTGCCTACATTCTTAGACTTGTTTGTTAAGCTAAGAGACTAAACATTTTAGAAGCTTCGTAGTTAAGGTGCCAGGGTGCCCAAACCCCCAAGGTCCTCTCCAGAACACATTTTGTAAACTAAGATAAAACCATCCAGGGGAAGGTTCCTTAGGAGGGGGGGCTCATTTGAGCCTCTCATTAAGGAATATTTGATAGATATGCTAATTAGTAAGACCTAGAATGTAAGACCAAATCTAAGAGAGAGAGACTTTGTGGTGGTGATGGTGGGGTGCACAGAAGTGTATTCGACCTGTTCGTGGTGCACCTAAGGATCCTTACAATAAATACCAAGGTAAAACCCTTTTTCCCCTTCTAACCGTGTTCGCCTCTTGATTTTTAAGACTAAGAAAGGCATCAACCCACCTCAGTGTGTTTGCACTACATTTATATTTCTCATACTATAATATATCCCTTAAAAACAAAAAAGGTGCCATAGAAGTTGAGAGATCTGCACTGAAGAGTTGCATACATGCCTCGTGCAGAAACCAGCTAAACCAAGCTGGGGAGCTGTGTATCATCCCCAGACTATTCATGTGCTTAATGCTACCAAGTCACCCAAAAACATATAGCAAGCAAGCAAAGTAAAGGGGAGCTGCTGAGATGACTTCTACTTGCACTTTTGTTTAGAACTTTGCTTTTTGTTTAGAACTTTGCTTTTTGTTTAGAACTTTGTGAGACTGGCTTTAAATTATTCTGTTTTCAATGGCCTTTTCCTTTTTTTTTTTTTCCTGACTATCATTAGTCATTACCTGACTTGGAAGTGCTCAGGATCTGGGGAAGCCAAGGCATTTTGGTTCAGCTGTCAGGCGAGGCATGTGACAGATGGCAAAACTTTATTCTTAATGAGATGTTTTTCCACCACAGGTCTCTAGCAAGGGAGCCCTCCCTCTCCAAGCCTGCAGTGAGCCCAAGGTCACTGCAGCAGGACAAGCTCAAGTGAGTATCAGGGAAAAGCCCCCGGGCGGGGGGGATCTGTAACAGACTGCAAGTGGTGGTGTTACCCTGAGGACTGTTCTACCTTTTGAACACCAGGGTGATAATAGGGATGGCAAAGAAAGGATAAATCTTTAGCCTTGGGGAAAACTGCAAGAGGTGCCTTCACACTGGAGCCAAAAAACCCCAAAAAAATGGTGTAATTTACTTGGCCTTTATTACTGTCTGTATCCAACTGCATCAAACCTTAGTCATCTTTATAGGGTTTTTAGTAGAAGGAATGACTAAATTATAATAAGCACAACATTCTTATTTTATAATACAGTACAAAACCAACTGAAGTATTAGCAGGTAAGGTCTAAAACCATAGAGCCGGCTTATTATGGTCATATTTGAATTACATAATCTCTAATAATTCTTTCCTATTTTCACAGATGTATACCAATGGAATTGTTATCACAATCTTTTCTTCCTGATAAAAGGCATCAATGCGAATAAAAAAAACTATGGCATAGTTGTGATTAGCTTTAGGATATGTAAGAGTCATGATCTCTTTCTTGTATATTTGTAACCTATATAAAAATTTATATCTAAACAGTATTTTCTGATCTCCTTTTGAATATGTAACATCTGTTGGGAAGTAAACACAGATTTTCTTGTACTTTATAAAAGATGTCAATGTTCTATAAAATGCTAAGAAAATGTTTTAAACATGATCTTTTTTTAAAAAACATGAGCCTTTTTTTTCTCCCAAGATCTGTGAAGAGAATATGTTTTCCTTCTTGCTGTTTCCATCACATACAGGAAAATTTTATTTTCCTTAGTTTAATCATAGAATCAGAATGGCTTGGGCTGGAAGGGACCTTGAAGATCACCTAGTTCCAACCTCCCTGCCATGGGCAGGGACAACTAGACCAAGTTGCTCAGAGCGCTATCTAACTTGTCCTTGAACACTCCCAGAGATTCTGAGAACTCCTAGAATAAATCTAATATCTCCCTAGACATAAGAAGCATTACAGGAGTTGTCCCAGGCTGATAGAAATTGTTATACTTCTCTTGGAGCAAATCTTTGATTGTTTGCATCTTCTGAAGGTTTGCTTCTGAACTGTGATAAAGAAAGTGGCATTTTATTGTTTACTTTAGTAGGTGTTCAATATGCCCAGTAAGCTATGACATGAATCCATTTATTGTAGCCCCAGTACACTACAAAAAAACCTTTTACGAATGTTGGAAATTTATTCTACCATCTTCAGGGCAGCAGCTGAAAAACAAATTGAATAAATTTTAGGTGGGTGTTCATGAAACTGAAAAAAAAATGGATCAGCAGCCTCTTAGGCAGATTTTTCCCTTTCTGGGTTTTTTTTTGGTTTTGTTTTTATGACATGGAAACAGGATGTACCTTCCCTATTTTATTACAGATAATTGCATCCAAATCTTTCCAGATATTAAAAATAACTAATTTTCATGCATCTTTGTAAAATACCAGGGAAGGGGGGGTGTATTCTATTTTCTGCGTCACTATTATCCCACATTTTATTATTTCTATTTGTCCAGAACTATACCTTTTTTCAAAAGAGATCATCAGATGCAATTTGACTATATGTTTGAAGAAGCTCTGATAAACAAAGAATGACTAATAGGGGTTTTACCATTATTGTACATCACTGTTCACTTCCAAGTGAAAACTCAGCCTACATTTTTAAGGATGCTGTTTGTATGAACAGCCTATTGGTTTGTTCGAATATTTTCTCATAGAGTAGTTCCTTATCTTTCCTTTCTTTACAGCTACTTTAAGTCCTTACTTGATTCTTACAAGCACATTATTGCATGAATATTTTAATTTTCGGTACATGGACATCCTTCTGCTTTTAGCCTGTATATATTTTGTCATTTCAAAACTTTAGAAATTATTTTTTGTGTCTAAGAGTCTTAAATAGGTTAGCTGTTGTTTTGCTAAGTCATGTGCTTGTTTCTCAGTAAGACTGAATTCTAAATAAGATTAGTGGTAAACTAAATATTATACACAGTTATGAAATATATTAACCAATAGAACTGGCAATAATTTAGTATTTATATATATAATAACCATAAAAAGAGAATCATATTAAAGCTCAAAAATCTTCTTGAGCATTGAAGCCTGAGATAATCTGGTTTAGGGTTTACATTTTGTGATGGTTCCATTGATTTATGTCTTATTAGACAAGAAGGTATCTGATAAAGTGTCTTTTGAGTCATATGACAGGAAGGTTAAAGAAATTTAAAATTTTCATATCTTTGGGTTCCAAATCCAAGTTAAGCATTGTAAAACAGAGGTGACCTACCTTGCAAAGATGCTTAGTCCCGGTTGGCATGGACATGAGTTGTTCTCACTCATCACATTATCCCACTGACATCCTCATGTCTTGCCCCATCTGCCCCCTGTTACATGTGACATGTCTTCTCTGATCACACATTCCTTCAAATTCTCTCGCCCAATTTTTTTCTCCCAAACCTCTTTTCTCCTTAAACCCTTTCAACAAAACTGTGTATGCTTAGAAATATTTTTAAATTTCATACAGAATTTCAAAAGGCAAGACACTGAATAAAACCTTGACCATGACCTTTTCTCCAAACCCTCTTCTTCTATAATCCCCATTTTTCCCCATGCTGTATTATTTCCCGTGCCCCAACCCTATGTAGACATTTACATTATTATGCTTCTATACAGAGATTTCACATTTTTCCTTCTTCACAGACAAGAATTTTTTCCAGACAATGACATTTTTTTATGTCTGAGCAAATATTGATTAAGACCATGCTTCAGTGCATGAAAATTGTTGACAATCCTGCAAATCTGAGTTTGGTCATTGGAAGTTCTAAGTTCTGGGGCTCCAGTTGTCTGTATTTCGGGCCGCCACCCATCCTTCCCATCCCCATGTGCTTTCTGTAGAAAGAGGAACGCAGTGGAAGGTAACTCCTTCCTCCCTTCCACCTTCCCCCAGTGCATCAATCCAGCCCTACCGTGGAGCCATGTGAACCCACAAAACTGAAGGTGATCTGAAGTCCAGTAGCCAGAATTCAACTTAGGAAGTCTGGCTTTGCATGGAATTTCTGAGCCAACACTTCAGTCCTGCCAGCTTTGCTTTGCACTAGAGCTGTTACCCACAGCCGAGTGCAGAGTGGGTTGGCACATTTTGTTATTTCCTAAGTTGCTGCAATAAGTTTTGCCTGAACTTTTTGATCAATCTCCTCAACTCATAGAGCGAATATAATAACCAGGCAAAACACAATATACACAAACAAGGAGTCTTCTTATCTGTCAGAGACATTATTTCTTTCTGTCCTGTTTTCTTTTCCAGCAGCTGCATAATGGAACTGTCATCTTTTATCATGAGACGTAGTGATATTCCTCTGTTGCTTTACTAAGCAACAGAGTTCCTTCAAGGCAAGTACAGGTCTGTTTTCAATTAAAGTACAATGTCATACATTTGTTTCCATTTCCATCTCATTGACAAACAGTGAAGGTAAAGAATACGTATTGTATTTTCATCCAGTTTTTGAGAACCACTCATAGGTTGGCAGGGCTGCTATATCACAGTCCTTATATAGCTTCTCACACTTAACAAGAATTTGCACAAACACATCTAGCTCTCAAAAGCGTATCTATCTTTTCAATGCCATTTGATTTGAAGTAGTCACTGATTTCACTTTGTATCATTTAGGTAATACCTTTGACCCCTATGTTCTCCTCGCCTTCTGAGTACTGTGATCATTTTGATCCATTTGTGCAAATGCCCTCCCACACAAAGGCAAGTTAGAGATGTGATACTGGTGTTCACTACCTGGAAACCTATTGCTTTGATAGAGAGGTATTTTGGTCCCATTCCTGAGTCCAGCAAATATTTTTACATTTACTGGTAATATCTCTAATGGAAAGCATTGTCCTTACATAAATCATTTTGGTCACACTGAAGAACTGCAGGTTTTGTTTTATTTTTGGCTGAGTACAGTTTGGTTTAAAATAAACTTGGTTTGTTTTGCTGAGCATCATTTATAAAGGCCTGGAAGGAGGTATTGAAGATGGCTGGATGTGATGTGCTCTGAGCCCTTCATCTGCTGCACTACATATGAGGGTTTACAGGGGCTTATATTATATACAATATAAGCTGCACTGCAATATACAGGGTTTATGGGGGACACTATGTAGCCTCCAGCAGCGCTTTTACCACAGTTCACTGATGTTAAAACTTTGCAAATGACAAAACTTAAATTATTTAACCTCCAAACTAGAAGCTAAGTCATTTTGCTGTCTTTGAAAGTAGGGCTGCCAGGAATCCCAGGGCCCGCTTATATAAAAGCAGATCAACTCTGATTTGCTTTTATATAAACTCTGAAAAACTTATATAAAAGTTTTATAAACTTTTCCAGAGCTGCTTCTGTACCATCTATACAGGCTGTCCTCAGCCTACCACTGGCAGACTGGCCAAAGCCCTGGATGGCTAGTTTTCTAAAAACTTGGCATCTTCTTATTTCTTCCTCTTGTTGAAAAGAGCTTCTGCCTCTAGGTTGCTTTTTGCTGTGCTGTGAAGGCACACGTACTCTCTGCTAATGAAGTATGATGACAGCCTTGCTGATCTTTGCCCCGCTCTTTGATTTTCTTCCTTGTTGTTCAGCTGAGGCTGACTTTCAAACCTTTTCAAGAAACTTTAATGAGAAAGAATTTTTGCATGGATCATCCTCCCTCCCACTCATACCAATTGTGATTTTCTCCTGTTACTTGAGGCAACAATATTTCTAAAGAGACATTTCTTATGTGGAAAATTATTGCTTGGAAAAAGGTTTCTTCTCCTATTACTATTTCACAGTTTATCAGGTAGGATCAAGCTAAAATGGCTAATCCTATAACCAGTTTTCAGGCTGTAAACCACACATAATAATCCTATTTTGAAGTCTAGCAGCAGACATAGGAGGGATTAGATGACTCAGAGGAATAAAAAAAGTCTGGGTGAGTATCTGGAAAAATTTTCTCGGTCAGTCTGTAAAAGACTGAACAGAATTTTCCTCAGAAGAAAAAAAAATAAATAATTTTGAGTAGCTCGAAACATTGAAAACGAGTTCGGATGCGATAGCTCGTAGAGGAAGAATGTCGTACTAAAGCAGATAATAAGCAAAAGGGCTTGAGAGTTCTTTCTGATGTTTCTTCTCCATGGAAGGGTAATTAGGTATGTGCACAATTACAAAGCAAATGGCATCCATGATGATGTTTTCCTCAATCAGATTTGTTTTTCTGTTCTTCTAATTTGGCTTTAATTAACACTAACACAAACAGGTTTTTTTTTCCTAAATATAAGCACAGATATGTACTGTGGTTAAGGTTTTTAATCACGCCTATGGTGCACTTAGGTGATTTCTACTGGTATCAGGGAGAATACCACTGGTTTTTTATGTGCAGCTGGAGCAAGTGGTACCCGAGTATAACACTGATAGTCATGCTTTGTTGGGTGTGTGAAATTTAGCAAAGGGAATTAACAACCCAAATGAGCGCTCCCACATGAAGGATAGTATTAAACAAATCTAGCTCTAAGTCCTGACCTTCCTACCCATAATTCCTGTCAGGAGACTTTGAAGTCTGATACTAAAAAGACTGTGGAGCTTGGAAACTGAAGACAGCATTTCACAGGTATTAGCATGATAATTAGGAGTCTGTTTAACACATGATTTTAATTTGAATGTAAGTAATCAGAGTTTAGATGACACTTTGCTTAATTATATTGAGCGTTTGACATGGAAGTAAATTAATAGCAAATTGATTTCCACCATCTGCTACTATGAATGCTGGGAAAACCAGTAGAACTCCAAATACCATGTTTTTGTTTGATACATATATTTTTTTAATATTAGTATCCAAAAAAGATGTTGCATCTTTGTATGAAACATCACAGTGCATTCAATGGAAGAATAAAGCATCCAAAACAGTTCCCTAGAGAGCAGAAGACAGTGTGGGATGTGATTGAGATTGAGCCTGTAGCACCATCACTGCCCACTGCGCAAGGCAAATGCTGTTCCTGAAGTGTTACATGTCCCAGACTGTGTCCTGGAGGATTTTGAGTGTAACTAGAAAGGGAAGGAGTTCCACTACTAACACTCAAACCTTTGCAACATGGAGAGGACTGGAAAGAGAGTACACATGTTCAGATTTGTCATTATTCCTTATAGTTAACCAAGGTTCCATACACCTCAGCCTGAGAAAACTGTCAAGTGTTATCATCCCTCAGTTTTACAGCCGGGTTGTTAGAGAGAACATTTCTCTTCGGAAGTGTTCTGCCTTTGAATTGTTATGGGGATTTTTCAATCTCACAATGCAAATAATTTCACTATTTAAATATAGGAACCATTATCACTCTAATGTTTTTCTTATGAGGAATACGTAATTGGAAATTGCTTCCTCTCCCGAAGAGCACAGCTTTCTGTACAAGGTGTACAATTCATATCTAACAAAAAAAGGCTACAGTGAAAATGAATTAGGCAGTAAAACAGGGGAGGTATTTTTAAATGTGAATGTTTACTTGCTTTCACAACACAAATTGAAAAAGCTGGACAAGGTCTGGAATATTTCAGAGGGAAACACCTTCCCCATCTAAAGCTGCTGTTGCTATGGGTTATCTCCCAGAGTGGGTATATTTCATCTATAACCTAGGACAATATTGCATCCAGCTAACATATGCTATTGCAGTGACCTGATTCAAGCTGGGACAGGTTGTGCTCAATTTGTTGAGGAGTGGCAATTTTAAAATATTCACATCCATAATATAGAGCTCCAAGACGAAGGTGGGTCAGGTGTGGAACCAGTTCACAGCAGCTTAGGGGTAAAATGGAACTGCCAGGTTGTATCTCCTGAGACTAAGGTACTCTGAGAACACTTCTTCAAATGATGTGAACACTCCAGCAAGAGAGCTCTCGTGTCTCATTGTGCTAAACAGCAGCAGAGCGACTGTGCTTGAGCTGTCTTCTTTACACTGCCTTTAGCTACTGTTTTTCAGACTGTTTTAGAGATCAGGTTTACTAAAAGAAATTCTCTTAGAGAGCCTGGAAAACAATCCATCCTGAGAAAAAAAAAAAAAGCCCAAATGAAAAAATCCCAGCAACTACACTGAAAACAGCCAGGTTGTTCAGAGGCAGAGCTCAGAGCCCTGCAGCCAGCAGTCAGAAAGGCACTTAATACCAACAACTTCTAGTGCTTTACAGGGTGCTTGAAGAACAGATTTGAACGATGTCTTGCTGCTCTTGCTTGGTGTTGCCTGAGCCTTCTCTCCAAAATTCCTGTCCTTTTTTTAAGGGTAAACAGTGTTAGCAAGCCACAGAAATGATAGATGTTAAGGGTTGTGATTCTCTAGGATCTCAAATGGGCATTTGTTTCAGTCCTTGGAGATGAAAACAAAGAAATTAAAAATGTTTTTAGCCAAGGAATACAGTGTTACCAGTTCCTGAAAGTGGAAGCAAGGCAATTTTCCCAATAACTTCTGAGACTCCTGAAGCATTATAAAGACATCAGCTTTATGAAAGCATCAGTAAGAACTGAGCATCTCCTTGGAAGGAGTATCCCTCAGCAAGCAGCCAAATGCTGTTTGGCTTACCCTGTTTTTTCTCTCACCAGTAGTGATCAGAGTACTCCCCCTCCCATCAGGAGTGGGGCAAGTGTCCCTGTTCAGCTGCAGGTTTCCTGCCAGGGACACTGTGTGATCATCAGCCACCTCAGGGACACTGGCTGTCCTGGAACAGGCTGCTCTTTACAGGGAAGAGCAGAGGCAGGATTTCCTTTAAACATATATCTGGGCTTTTTGCTCACAGTGACAGTCTTTAAACACATTGATAAAGAATATAATTTTTGAAGCTGCCGTGCACCCTCCTTAGAGAATATATTTCCCAAATCATATTGCTTCTTGTTAATTATGAAATTTAATCTATTGTAGGAGTATAGACATTTAACATATACACCTCATACACATCCTTAGAAGGGGATGCTGAAAGCCTTTGATTTATGCTTCAGTGGCAATTTAAACTACATGGATTGTAGGTTTGTGAAGAAAAAATATCAACATTACAAATTACTCTATGTTAGCTAACACTTGACCAAACAAATTAATTTAGGCCATATAACTCTGATGACAAAATTGAGGTGATTCCTTATAAGAAATATCCTTAACATCCAATTTCATTTTCAGAGAGCTCCTGAGAATGCCTGTGAAATCAGACCAGTTTATCAATTACCATTTTCACAAAAGAGTTGTTTTAAATCCATTCTCCCTTCAAAGTCTCTCAGCTCTACTTAGTGAGAGAAAAGTTTGAATGGGAGAACTGGAAATAATTTCTCTTTGTCTCTCCTTCAATTTTTTTTTCAACATTTAAATAAATGTGTAGTGATTGGGTTTAAATAGAAAAAATCAAATATTATTCGTGAGCTATATTTTTCTCTCATGAACATCCCACACCAGATTTTCCAACAAGATAAAAACCCCCAGGTTTTTAATCTATAATGATTTTTTTCTCTGAGCCTTACTTGGTAGTCCCTTGCAGATTTCCTCGAAGAGGAAGAACATCATATTAGGTGACACATTGCTGTAGTTCTCATATATACTCTCACACAGCATGACAGGAAGGAGATTTAGGTGCAGAGCACTTGATCAAAAATTCAAGCAAAAAGCTCTGGCCTTCTGAAATAGTCCTCAGGTTTACACTTCCCATGAAGTACTAGAAGAAGCCCAGAACCCTTTGTTTTTCTTTTATGACTCTTTGTGTCACCACATGAACATGTTTTTATCAGGTCTTCCACAGATCACCCTGCATTTCCCATCCTAGTGGTGACTTGCTTTGTTAAACTCTAAAACTAGGGAAGCAAGACAGGGATTTGTAATAATTAAAATTTTAACTGGACAAGTATGTGAGGAGAAATGAATCACATTATCATAACCAGAAAATAAAGGCAAACCCCTGCTTTTAACAGCAGAAATAGATTTTCTATGCTGGATTTCCATGAGAAGACTAGAGTCTTTCCACCCCTGAGAGGGAGCAGTAGGTGCTGTAGCTGTACTTATACAGTACAGCTGCAGTGTCAGTGTGACATCCTTGGGTGGGCTATGGGCTTTCCCTCTGACAAAGAGATTGTGTGTGATAAAAGTTAAAAGATGAAATTTAGAGGCTTAGATTTTTACAAAACCAGATTGGTGTGAAATTCTATGGGGACAATATTTGCAAATTATGTTAGAAGTAGGCAGAAATAATTAACCACTTCAGCACATCTATTTCCATCTTTGAAAAGAACTCGTCTTTCTTAATACATTAATTATGTAGTAAAAAAAAAAAAAAAGGCATAAAAATTTAAGAAGATGTTTCCAGCCTATTTTACAAAGTGACTTTAACAAAAATAATATCTGAATTTTTATGACTGGCTGCTCTCAACTCTGTAGTCAACAAAGAAACAGTCAAGGAAAAAGAGTATCTTACTCTCCTGGGTCTATCTGTACTGAGAATTTAGATTATCATACTGGAGCACAAGACGGACTTACCTTCTCTTTACAAGACAAATGAGGGAAAGATTTGAATTTGAGGTAAGCCTGCAAAATCTTGTCAAGTCAATGGTCATATTAAGAAGCACAGATTCATTTCCTTGGTGGTGATCCTGTGAATAAAATATCAGTCTGTTAGACTTGTGCTATACCTATATTTTATATATAATACTGTTGTTTAGGTATTTATAAAAAGTTATAGGCCTTGATACTCAGGATGGCCATCAGAGGCAAACTTGGCATTTTACTTACTGATTCTCACGTCTGATTATAATGCTGTGACATTCAAATGCAAAACCATGAGGCAACATAGCCTCTAAAACACAAAATGTGTTGCTGAAGTGTTCTTTAATGCATAAGAACAATTGCAATGGCCCAGACTCCCAGGACAGATATTTCTAGTGGTCATATTTGTATGAATCCCAAACTGGAAGCAGAGCTGTTTCTATTAAACAGGTGGTCCTGTGAACACCAGATCTGAGGAGTCCTGCTTGCTTTCAGAGGGATCTCCCTGCTGAGGTGCAATCAGCAGAATCCCACTGATGGAAGACTGGGTTCCCTGGCATCTAATAAGGTTTGAACTCCAGATTAAGCTTCCCTAAATTTGTATCTCTCTCCTTTCTCACTTGCTTTCATTAAGTGTACTGGAAACTTGCATCTTTTAAACATCTTTTTTTTTTAAATGTACTTGAAATACATTGACAGACACAGAGTCCTTGGCTGTGACCTGTATTCATAGGTCATTGGAGGGAAACTGAAATATAGACACGAAAATCAGTATCACACACTCTGCATTCATTCACGGGAGGCAGTGTGGAGTGACATGGGTGACTTTTCCTGCCACACATGTGAGCACAGGAGCTAGCTCTTAGTGCCAGCATGTCAATGTATTTAAATGTTCACTGACTTCACAGTAGATGTGGTGTTTTATCCAAGTCAGAGACTTTGACCCCTGTATTTACAAAGTGCAAACTCATTTAACTCAGCTGATATGAGAAACACTCCTGATTAAAAAGACTTTATTAGGGATAGCTGTTCATTATGCATACCCACAGCTTCCCAGAGAAACTCATTCTCGGCATCCTGCTGTGACAGAGATTAGTCATTATGCAGTAAAGCTGTACTGCTGGGACCACATTTGCATTATTAAATGAATTAGAGTATTACTTACAAAAAAACAGTCCCATAGCTGTGATCACCACCCCCAAACCTAGGCAAATGTGGCCAGCAAATGTTACAGGACACATCTCACCATTTGGGAAGAGGACTGCATCCTCAGTCATCTGTCACAGTTACCCAGACTTACACTGGCATCTATAAAATACCATAGAAGGGAGGCCTCAAAGAAACTTCGCATTCGTGGCCAAGTACCTGCTATTAGAAGCAAAGCAGAAGTAGATACTGGTTATAAAACACTACAATAGTGGGTTGGTGTTTTTCCCCCACTGCTCAAAGCCTGCAGCACCACTGAAACACATCTACATCCAAACTTAACATGGACCTTTCTTCCAGGGCACTGCCTGACCCGCTGTTGCCCTGGCCACTTCAGCACACAATTGGGTACTGCCCAGCCAGCCAGGGGCAACTAGCAGTTGAGGTGCAGGCAGGAAAAGCTTTTAAGTGACCACTGTCCAGGCATCTTTTCTTTTTGAAGTTCCCTTCTGATGTTAAAGCAAGTTTAAGTAGCTGTGTGGAAACCATCTCTTTTTAGTTTGAACTAAAGTGAACTAGAAGTCAACCTTTGTTCTGAGAGAACACGAAAACGAGCTGAGGGCATTTCACTTTCTGGAATGGCCTCCTGACCATCCTAGGACACTTAAGCTTTTCCAGCCCTTTTCAAGGCATTTTTAAACACAACTTTAATAAGGTAATGTGTTTCACTTTGAACCTTTGTGAATTAGGAAACTTTACGTGTAGAGCAATTAAAAATAAATCCTTACTTCTGTGCAGCTGTAGACTGCCAAATTTTAGCCTTTGTTTCTGCCTGACTTATTCAAGCCACACAGCATGTAGAACATGGGTCATGGCCACCTTTAGAAATGGAGCTGCTCTTGCCTCTGCTCTGAACCACATCCTCAAGGAGCTAAGCCAGCACACACTACAGTGCAGGGCTGGTAGTATGGCTGGATAGTAAATGAGAGTGTATGCTTTTATTCAGGTAAAGGTTTAGCAGTTCAGACATCATGTGCCACAATTCAGGCAGCCTGGAAAACCATGTGAGGAAAACCAGGAAGGAAAACTGGGCTGCAAGCACGTCCTGGCTGTCCAAATTAACGAGAAATGGATGGTGGCCAAATGCAACAAGCTGGTGCACTTTAGGGTACAAATACCAAATTCAGTAACATTTTGGAAAAAATGCCAAAATCATGCACTTTGGAAGCACACAGTCCCTGTCTGAAATGAAGGCAGCTTTTTACCCCCTGCAGTAGCTATTACTGCAAGCTGTGAGCAAACTGGTGACTTGAACTCAGTTCGTATTTTCAAAGTTATCACCACAATCATAATTCCACAGATCCAAACACAATAAGGTAAAGATCCTAGCTGTTACCAAACTCTTTGAAAAGCGAATCAAAAGACTTCCCTTTTCTCTTTGATTTACAAGTCTAGAAGAAAAACCCACAAGCCTAAACATTTTATTAAATCTGTGTCCAAAAGCTTGGACTCTGGAGGCTTTGGGCTATTGCAAATCTATTGAAGCACCCCAAGGGTCCAGTCAGACCAATTAGACTGAACTGATCCATCAGCCCAAGGCTGCTAAAGAAGCAGTTCTTCTCCCTCTCCTCCTCCCTTCTCCTTTTTGTCACCAGTATCCTCCTTCTTACTCTTACCTCAGTGGTCCTCAGCACTTCCCTGGGCTAACTTGGTGCTATCTAACCTTTCATGGATGCAGCTGAGCTCAGAAAAAGTGGTAGAAATCACTATTAAAAAAAAAAAAGAGAGAGAGAATTATTTTTTAGGCATAGCAAACTGTGAAGTCACCTCAGCCATCTCGTCTGATTGTACCTTCAGACCTGCTGAGTTTAAAACAAGCAAACACTGGCTGCTCTTGAAAAAAATATGCTGAGTTTTTCAAATACCAACATACGGCCTTTAATAATCTTGCAAAATCATATGAAGGTGCAAGACAATAGAGTCTGACTCAAAATCTGTAGAGTTCCCTTGTGCTAATTAGAAGTGGCCTTTCCTTGCACCAGTTCCAAGATGTTGCCTGAACTTTCAAGTGTTTCTGAAGACCACTGCAATTTCTTACTTGAAAGGAAGGACCAACAGCTTAATATTTAACCTGTAGCTGTTGTCAGCTATTTAACCTTGTCCAGAAGTGAATGGGTAATTCTCCTTTGCTAACAAAAGTGTAAAAAATATCTTAAAATGACCTTGTGCTGAGTTTATGGTGAAAAGTCACACTTCAGTAAAGCCACACAGCTAGTAACAGTGTTGACCTTTTGTTCTTGGCCATCTAAGGACATTAAAATCTGATTGAAACCTGATTACACCATCTTAGACTCAAAGTGCTTAAATAAAACAAGGGGCAGTGGTAGGGAAGACCAGCCAGGCTGAGGCAGGGTGAGCTGAGCCCTGCTCTGGGCAGCCCTGAGGAAGAGCTGCACTAATTTTACCTCACTGATTCTTGGCTGGTTTTAAAATTTTTGTTATCAGAATAGACTTCTTTATTTGGACAAAAGCTGACTAAGAAGGGGGGATTTATTCACATTAACAGGCAGTCAGTATTAATGACTCATTAGCATATGATCAGAGAGGGTTTGTAACCCTGCAGGCCTGTGAATGGGGCTGAGCAAATCAACAGAACGAGAAAAAACAATGATGAGCTCGTATTTGAAAGTTTGTTTTAGGAAAATAATTCAGATAAGAGGGTCATCAGTTATTAGGAAACAAGACTGGCTAGTGCATATTCCTGTTCAAGGAATGGGCATATTTCTCAAACTGTAGTGTGTGTGAAGACATGAAACTGAGACTAAGCTGGCAGCAAAAGGCAAAGGACCTTACTCATGACACATAGAGCAGCCTGGGGCTCTTGATGGCTTGGAGATGTCAGTCTAGTTACTCACAAATCTGAAAGAAACAGAGAAGATTTTGTAAAACACAGCTCATCAAGCTCTGTTCACATCCCTGAAGGGTGAAACATGCCTTTAAATTTCACTCTGTCAGGGTGGGACCTACCTGATGTAGCCCTGTGAAAGCGAAAAGGGGAAATTTGGATATTAGCCCACTGCTCTGCTACAGCATCTTGGTATGCTTTAGCACAATCAGGCTCATCTGGAGAAGAAATCCCACTTCTTCAGTCTTAGTAATGAAGCTTTCCTGATTTCCACTCAGTGCCAACCATGCGAGGCCTTGCTTCTCCAAAGAAAAAGCTATGAAGCTCTCTACAGAGAAAATCCCACTGCCTTCTGACTCAGCTATCATTAAAAAAAACATTTACTTTGATGTAAAATTGTTCCTGAATGCACATAAACAGGCAAGGTTTGAAATTTCGGTGCAAAATTTGTCATTTGGGTGCAGTTTACTGTCTCTGCCATAATTATGCTTTGAAATGCTTTGTTTCATTTGTGCTTCTGTCCAAATGTGCTCTTATCCTCTTGTTCTGTAACCAAGCGGATCTGGTGTCTGTTGTCAACATAGGGGTGGCTTCTCATTTTAAGAAAAGAGAAGGTGTGTGTCACCCTGCACATCACTGATCACCATCACAGTCTCTTCAAAAGTTTCCCCCAGCCAGAAGCAGGATTACACTGCAAGTTCCATCTCCTCATTGTCACTCATCCAGGGGAAGGATTGCTACAGAAAACAATGTCCCACTCAGCAGTGTGGGATGGAAGTCTTGGCTCTTTTGCCATGGGCAGTGTGAGCTCTCCTGAGCAACAGTCCCAGCCCTGCATTCAGCATTGCCTTTTCAGGCAGCCTGGCTGCCTCCCACCACTGGGAGAGAGCTGTGGTGCCTCTGCCCACGCAGGCACAGCGGGATGGACTGGAAATCACCGGTCACGGTCCATTCCACAGGCACTCTAAGTAAACAGAAAATAATGGCTGGGACTTTTCATCTGCGCATGGGAGATTCTGTGTGGCCTGCTTTGTTTTCCAAGTGCTGGGAGAAATCTGTTTTGATTGCTCAGACTTCAGAGCAGCTGCTGTAAACATGACGTGTCTGAATGTTTCTTCTGGGCAAACGCTGACAACAATGCAGCTCACAAATTCTGCTAAAACAGATTATCCTCCATCTTCCTGCTCATCCTTTTTAGGGCTAACTGACAAGTCATTCATCCTCAAAAATTTAAGGCAGCTATGGGTCTCTTTAATTTGCACCTAGCTTCCTCTAATCTAAACTGATTTTTCCAGAAGCCAGAAATAACTGCTGCACATATCCAGCTGTTCCTTTGTTGTACCAGGAGTGGCATAAATACCAGTGGGGACAACAGTGTGATTTTCTGCTAAATACCTGTGTCCCATCCCATTCCTGCCCCACTGATATGATTTTCTTGAGGCCTTTGACTGGCTTTGAAGCTCGTCATGGCAAAGGAGAAGCAAAGCTGAATTACGGCAGAAGGGAAAATCAAAACCTGAAGGACACAAGATTGACACTGAACTCAGCTATTTACTTAAAACTTTGCCAAGGAGGGAAATGCAAAGCTGTTAATGATGGTAACATTGCAACCCAGAAGGCAGGTTTTTATCCCATTTCTGGAAGGTCAGCTGTGCTCTAGTTTCCAAGTGAAGACAATGTTTCACAGTAAAAATGAGCAGGTGCAAATATACACCAGCAGTGACCCATTTTATAAAATAAAATTTTAATTTGCAGGTCTTTTATGAGTGCCCAGCATCCAGTCTGAAAGCATGTGCCTGTAGACATCATGACTTAATCACAGCCTCATTAAAGACAAAATCAAGCAGCTTTGGTCTTTTGGCCACCTCCAGGCTGTAGAACTGTCCTCCCAGTTTACTGTGTCCATAATCCCCTTTTGATTTTTCAAAACCTATTATGCAAATGCAGGAAGCATGATAACTAGAACAATGAGCTCTGAACTTAGGACTTTGCCACCCAAAAGACATTTTCCTGTGACCTCTAAAAAATAAAAGTCTCCCCAGTTCTTTTCTGCCAAGGCAATGTCTGCATTAACAAGTTGTGCAATGCCAGTGGAGCGAATCCAACTTTGCAGCCTGAAATCTGAGGCTGTGGTGATGGTCCAGTGTCGACATTCAGTGTGTTTCATCCTCTCTCTGGTCACCTGGACTGACAGCCCAGTAGTGGCAGGCACACACAGAGTGCAGTCCTGGAGTATCCTGTCTGATGGAGCCGAATGTTTGGAGCACTTCCATGCTAAAAGAAGGGTTTTTCTAGGGACCTTAGGAAGACCTCATCCACCCATGTTGAAGACCTCTCTGTGATGCAAATAAAAATGTGGTAGGTGAACATAATCAGGAAAATCACTTAAAAGGCATAATTTTGGTCTGAACTACACCATTAATGACAACACATTCTGACTGAGCCAGCATCTGTCTGGGCTTAGCAAACCAGAGGCAGGTTTTGAGGACGATGCCAAAAGAGGGGCAATGCCAAAAGTTTCTGATGTGCTCAAGTCTGTGAAGGCTGATGAGACCCCACAAGGGTCAGCACTCCCTGCTGGCAGAAGAATCTTTTTCACCATGGGTGCAATCCATCCTTAATTGTAAGGGACATAGTTTTTTCATTCACTTCTCCAAAGGATATGGGGAAGGTTGAACCATTCAGTCAAATACTACAAGCAGGAGTTTTGCCAGGGAACACCGACAGGTCCAATCATTGACTAAAAACCTTTTTCAAGCTGTAGTTCAGCCTGAGGAAATGAAATTTTTTTTAAAAAAAATATAAACACGAAGCCTAAGAAAAGTATGATTTTCTGCTATTCTGTGGCTATCCTGAATTACAAACTTGAAATATGAAGTCGTGGGTGTGGAATTGTATTTGAGCCATTGGCTATTGAAGTCTGATGTTTATGCATTTGTAACCCAGTTAGGGCAATGTAATGCAAAAAAAGGAACTTTTCAAAAGCTTCATGTAGGGCTATGTGAACAGAAAATACTTCATGTTATTTGAAGTCTAGCATGTTTTGTTGCACATGTTTAGTGAGTACTGTGGGAAGGGCAGAAACATGAAACAAACCGGCCCATATGGATTCCATAATTTCTTTTTTTTTGGAGTAGAAGCTTTGCTAGTGCTTTATGGGAGTTTCATAACAAGCTCAGCGTCCTATAAATAAAGGAAACCCTCAGCAACTGGGGGTTTTACTGTGTCGCTGATGTTTTCATCCCCACAGATTACCACACTGAACAAATAAAAGCTACAACCTTTTGAGGGAACTGGAAGTGAGCTGGGACCCTTCTGATTTTAGGAGAAAGACCATGTGAGCATTCCAGAGACCAGACATCCTCAAAAAACAAACTGACATATCAATTTCTTCTGTTTTCTGAAGACTAGGAACAATTGAAAGAAATATGATGAGTGCTCACTCTTAGAGAGACTTCTAAGTAATTGAATTAAATCCTGAACACCAAACTTCATATGTTCCTCCATAAACTTCATCTAGAAGGGATTTCAGCTGCTGCCAAAGTGTAAGATGTTACACTATATGTCTTCCAGAAAAGCTCTAGCTGACTCCCAAGATCTCTAGCTAGAATTACCTTCTACAAAGATTGTGCTATTCTACCTGTTTAAAATGTCATACATAGTCAAACATGATGCTTGATTCTGGGCAGGCACTGAAGATGTGAGTAATTGATTGTGGGTTAGGGTTGGCTATGGCCCCAGTGCATTACTAATTTATTGAAGTATCTATCTATATACATGATGGCCATGACTTTAAAGACTACTAAAATAACTCATCTGCAAAACAAGAGGTACGCCTTCACTGTAAAAGAATTCTGCACATATCAAAAAAGCTAAGAGCTTTCCAGTTTTTCATGATTGATTGTCAGACATGGGATAGAATGTTGAAAGAGAAAACATAAAAACAAATTCCAGCATTTCTGCTAAGTAGCAGATTATTTGGTTGGTAAGAAAAAGGCTGAAGTGACTGTACCACAAGAAATAAAAAGTGTGCCAAGCAAACCGTGATTGTGGCAGTAGATTATTTAAGCTGAAATCACCCTCCAATACTTGAATGGAAAAAAAGTTTAAAGTAGTTTAAAAACTATAATAGCTACTTCTTTTAAAGGAGAAAATAAAGACTGACGAAAAGGACATATTTTTGTCAGTGGCCCCTGATAACTCTTGATAACTGGAATTAAATAGCGACCTACTATTAAATAGCTACCTAGCTATGATTATTAATATCATTTTACAAGGGTGATAGTCTACTATAAATACAGGAATATTTGCTTCTATCAAACTGCTCAGATCATATGCTGCACCTAACAACATGCACAACATAACTCTTGATTTTAAAGGTATGTAACAAAACTTTCTTGTCACTCTCATATGTCATAAAGAAGTCTAGGAATTTCAGGATATGTTTAATTTTGTCAGCAAAACATACAAGTATTCTGAGGTTTATTCACCAACAATACATATTATCACTGAAAGGCATTTAAAAGTTTTCCAGCTTCTGTAAGTTGCCTCTGTATGTTAGGTGAAGATTTATCAAATGCAGTCTCTAAATTGGTTCAAGATGGTGAAGGTGACAGCAAACCACTTTCGGTAACTGAAATGCTACTTATATTCTTTTATAATGAGCTAGAAGTGTTTGTATGGTGTAATCTTTGAGAAGTTTATTTTATATGCTGAGGTTTCTGAAATGATGTGTTCTCTGTGGAGTAATGACAAAGAACTGATGACAAATTCTTTTGTCATAGCAGTAACTTTTATCTAAGAAAAACATCAAAACAAAGCAAAATGAGAAGGGATTAATTCAGTAGCATACCTTGGCTCTCAGAAACCTGCCTCATCAGTTTTGTGTACGTAAACAAATTTGCAGCCACATCCTATAGAAGAATATCACTTTTCCACGAAAGTAGGACTGAAGGGCTGAGATATGACAAAAGGCTGGAATTGGACTGTTTAATAATAATATGTATGAAGAATAATATGTGTTGAGAGATTCAGTAGAGAATTATTTATCTGAGGAAACTGTGAATGTACACCTAAAGCTTACAGAGTTCCTACTTAAAACATCTCCTGACACTTTCAGAGTTATCCTCTTTCCTTCCATCTCAAGGTGATCACATAATTTCAGTTGCTCTTGTTAAGTCCAGAGCTTTAAACTTTTAACTTTAGCCCAACAGTTCTAACTATGCCATCAAATACAGAACCATCAAAGTTGGAAGAGACCTTCAAGGTCATCCAACCATCAACCTAGCACCAGCATAATCACCCTTAAACCACAGCCTCAAGTGCCACATCCAGAAGCCTCTTGAACACTTCCAGAGACTGTGGCTCCACCACCTCCCTGGACAACTTATTCCAATACCTAACTTGTCTTTCAGTGAAAAATTTCTTTTTTTAATATCCAATCTAAACCTCCTGTGGTGCAATTTAAGGTCTTTCCTCAAAGACCCATCACAATGAGTTACTGTTGCATTCCTATTGCTTTGAGAAGAGATTAGAGGTGGCACACAGAAGGGTCATATGGGCTCCATCAGTGTCTCCCTGCAGTCTTTGTCAGCAGCATCACCTACCAAAGGGCTCTTCAGAATGTTCAATGACTATTTCTTGCACATCTTTTCCACAGAAAATGTGTTGTTTTCTCTCAACCCAGTGAAAGTGCTCTCCAGGCAGGTCATCACAACAAAGCAGCAAACCTTCCTGTCACTCAGGGATGCTCACCCCACCCCAGACCCATAAAATTATGTTTGTCATAAGAAACAGTTCTCAAATACCACAAAACCAAAACATGCCTATCCAAGGAAAAGAGCATGAGACAGCTGTAAAAAATAATTCTGCAGCTGTTGGTCTCAGTTACCAGCTCTCTACCATTCCCTCTGCTTCACAACAGCTGTTGCATAGACCTTGTGGGCAATTTCCAAAATCTTTAACAGAAGCTGTTTTGCCCTATGAGAAAATCACAATTTCATTCCTATTTCCAGTTTTAGAAGAAAACAGCACCATATTCTGGGGCATTTAACCCACAGTCTCCTAAATCCTGAAATGCTTTTTAAAATCACTTGGAATTTGCCATGGAGGAGGCTGTGTGTTAAGTTCAGTGCAGCCACGGTGGGGTAACACAGAGCAGTGAGGACACAAAATATAGTGCAGCTAAAACTGCTCAGTTGCATAAATATTGCACTTCCTATATCCTCATGGATGGCAGCCCTTCAAACAACTCAAGTTGGAGGCAAAATCTGAATACAGGTCAGCAGCAATGAACAGGGAGTGGAGGACCACTGGAATTCTCTCAGCTGAGCACTTCCTGCAGGCATCTCAGTTAACGTGCCTCAGGTTTATCAGGATGGGACAAGAGCAGTAGCACTCTCACCAGTGATGAGTGATTTCACACTTATTTTTCCTGGTACTTTGAATAGTTCTGTCATCCATTTAACTCTCAGCAGTATCAGTCATCAGGGGAAGGGATGACTTAACTGAATCCATAAATCAGTGAGTGCTTGGAAAATATCTTCTCCTAAGTGTCCCAGTGTCTTATCCCCAGAGACTTGTGTTTGTGTCCTCTCTCTGAATATATTGTCTTTGGAGAGTTTATTTACTCTTTAATTCCCCAAGTATAAATTGTTCAAGATGTTTGTGTTTAATGTAAAGGAGAACTAGGATTAGGTATTCAGTGTAATAAAACTTTTGGCCCCTTAACATGATGAGTCTTGGCCATCTGACAAGCCAAAGCTATTTTAAAAATAAATATGGACTCATTCTCTGGAAATTTGAAAGGTCTGGTGTCATCTCCAGCATCTTAGTACCAAAAGATATTTTTTGAAAAAAAAAAAAATAGTACCCAACTGCCTGCTGTAAGGTCTAATTAATTCATATTTTGTCCCCCCCATGCTCTGTTATCCTTTGTTCTGAGGTTCTCTCCAAATCCACATAAATATTTACATGGTAAAAATAGAGGGGAATGAGAGCACAGAGAGTGAGTGGAATTTGTTTTATGGGCTTGAGAAAAATAATCTGCCAGTAGCAAATTATGCTCAGATAAAACACCAGTAAATTTCAAATAATGAAGTGACCAGGTCCAAAATGCCTGGAAAATAAAATGCTACTGAACACTAACAAACAGAAAAATGGCAAAAATAGTCAATGTAAAATTAAACCAATCAATCAATAACCCCACCAAACAAGCAAATGAAGACAATTTTCTGCCCTAACACTGTGCCAGTTCCTAATATCGTGGTTCATTTTAACTTCTCAAATTTACAGAACAACATACCTGATGAATCGAACTTGGGTTCAGGAGCTCACTAGGTAGTATCACACAGCATAGACATAAAATTCTTCAGAATAGGATTTTACCCATACCTGTTAAAGATTTTCTTGTTTCATATTGTGAGCTGTGCTCTGTTTTACTGTGAAAAGAAGTGTGCACTATCCCCACACCAAAATGCAAATGCTCTGGACTAACACAGAGTCCTTACTATGCCAGCACAGGAAAACGTAGAAACTGGGAGGCCTTTGGAGAAAATGAAGAAAGCAAAGAAAACTGTATTGCAAAGAAAAATACTCTGAACAGAAAAATTATCGTGATGGGATTCTTTTGCTTGTAGCAATGAGAGCACTGCTTTGCCAAGGCACCGATCCTAAATGTTCTGGGCCCCTTGGGGAACTGCTTTGTAGGGAGCACTGCTGGCTCGTTCCAGTAGACAAGGCATACTGGCTGTCACAGTCACGGATATGAAATTTATCTTTCTGTAAATGAATTACAGGCTTGGGAAGCCAGAAAGCAGCCAAGCCTCAGAAGACAAAACTGGGGTTCAGATTGCCCATATCTTAGTGGAGCACTTTGCACAGTGACCTGCCATTTTATCTCACACTAAGTTCTTACAACATCCCAGCCCAGCTGCTCAGGACCCAGAACTTTTACGAATCTGAAATAAATCTTCTGAAACAGCACTAGCAACTGAGTGATTCAGAAAGATATTACTGTTGTGCCCCTGTGACCTGTAAAGCTGAAGTCTAAATGGTAGGAAGGTCTTATGTAGCCGTTCCTGTGAGAGGTATTTAAGAGGCCCACCATGTATTTTAGCTTCCAGCAGTATTTCTTAAAACTGATAATTTGTAGTTCCTGGGAATTCTACTGTTGAAAAATGGATGATAACCAAAACCCAAAATATTGATTTATTAATTTTCAATTAGCAAATTTCAGTTGAAAAATGTAAAACTCCATCATTTTGTCTTGGTTTGAAACTAACTTGTCCCTTCTCCTTCCTTTGGTACCTCATGGTGATCCCATTCTTCTCAGCAGCCTGGGCTTGCCAGACAGGTTGCCTGTGCCATTGCCCATGGCCCCCCAAGTGCACTGTATCAGTTTAATGATGGGGGACACTGCCTGACTTAGAATAATTGGAACTAAAGAAAAAAAAAGGATTCAAACTAAGCTGCTTCAATTCAAGTCAGACACCCTTGAAATCTCCTAATGAAATAATGAATTTTTTTTGGCCTATATATCTTTTATTAAGAAAAGAAATCCTGTACAGTTTTACTGCCCTGGCCTACATTGGGCAAGAAATGGATTTCTAGATAGGTGTTTCATTACTGGTACTTAATGGGAAAGTAAACCTGATAATTTTCCCTTACTCTACTTCCTTTTTTTCCCAAAATATATTCAAAGAAATTATAATTTTTACTAAGTGATGGAAATCCAATAATTTAAATGTTATCTTTGGAGAATGAATCTTTTGTTAAACATTAGTGATTTAGAACAACTATGACATATTTCATATTCATAGCCACTGCCTATTAATTCTTCTCTTTCCATTTTTCTGTCATGTATATTACCCAGTGCAGCTGCCAAGTTCAGCTTAGAGTGTGCTCAACTTTCATGAATTTTTCCTTTTATGTTCATGCCGAATTTATAAAGCAGTTTATAACGAAAATTCACCATAAGAGAAAAACTTACAAGATATTTTTATGGAGCAGTCATAAGTTTTACAATTTAAACGGGGAAGCAGTAACTGTGACGTTGTTGCTATACCCATGGTATATTTTAATCATCTGTCTACAATATGCATAAGCTGGAAAAATTTTTTAAAAAACTGAAGGAGATTTTCCCCTCCTTGAGGAACAACAGAAACAGGAATAGAATTCTGAGATTTGGAGACTGTCATTGATACCAACACTCTGTAAAGATAACAGCAATGGAATGTTACTGAAAGAATTGATTCACTGTTGACTCTTTTGGTATGTACACATAGATAGACAGGAAACGTAATCCAAGGATGGAACTAATGACAGTTTCCCCCATGCTTGGAAATCCCCTTCCGAACAGATAACAAAAGCACAGAGAGCACTGCCTCGAGATCCTTCAGCTAAAGTCTCTGACTTGAACATGACAGCTGAGAGGGAGCACAGTGCAGGAGAAAATAACAGTCTCATGGAAATAAGTTGGGGGCCAGCTAGAAATTTACATACTTAAAGCAACACTTCTGAATCCCCAAACATAATCCTCAACTAGCCGTTGCAAAGCAGGAAGCCCTGGTACACTGGTTCACAGTAAAACATCCCAATTAATGAAGCCATCCAACTTGTACCAGCTTCAGTCTGTCAGTGGCTTGGACCCAGTCACAGCCGGATTTTGCTGTAGTCCAGCTCTGAGGTGCATAGGCAATATGTAGGTATTTGCTGGAGGGGATCACCATCACCATTTGATCTGTCCCTGGTTTTACTCAATCCCTAAACCAGCAGATAGGCAAGCAGAAAGCTCAATCTCACTTGGGAGGACACCTAAAATGATGCCATGATGACTTTTTTGCTTTTTCTTTGATGTCCTTGTTATACCTTTTTACAACTTCTGTATTCTTAGTGCTTTTTGCCTACATTCTTGGACTTGTTTGTCAAGCTAGGAGACTAAACATTTTAGAGGTTTTGTAGTTAGGGATCAGTGTGCCCAGGCCTCAAGGTCCTCTCCAGAACATATTTTGTAAACTAAGATAGAGCCATCCAGGGAAAGGTTTCTTGGGGAGGGGGGCTCATTCGAGCCTCTCACTGGGGAATTTTTGATAGATTTGCTAATTAGTAAGACCTATAATGTTATACCAGATCTTTTGCGTGCTTTGCAGTGGGCATTGAGGTGCATTCGACCTGGACGTGGTGCACCTAAGGATCCTTAAAATAAATACAAAGGTAAAATCCCCTTTTCCCTTCTAACCATGTTTGCCTCTTGATTTTAAGACCAGGAAAAGGCATCAAAAGGAGTGGAGCAGAAGAAGGGGTAGCCTTTCTTCTGGATAAGAAGCTGTAGGACAGTTATGTTGTAAGGAGAGGGGTATTCCAGAGAAACAGGGGATCTGGGTGTACCTGCAGGACTTTTTCCAGTGCTTCAAGTTTGAGGAAAACAAGAAGAGAGGGATGTAATTTGCAGAGGTAGACGTCCAACTTAGAATCATAGACTATATTGAGTTGGAAGGGCCCCATAAAGATCATTGAGTCCAAGTGCCAAACGTTACCAAACTAGGACCAAAGGAAGAGGTCTGCTACAGACCTGAATGCAGTTTGTGTGGCCTGCTAGGAGGGCTGACAGTGGAGCCTGTGCTGCAAAGGACCAGTACACATCAGTAGCTGAACTCATGTTTTTCCTGGAACTTAATTACAGCAGAACTGAGAGTGTACCCTTCAATTTAACTTCTTCTGTGAGTGGGCAGGAGACCAGTAAGCCAGAACTGAAGGTCAGGTTTGGGAAGGCTAACATGGAACCTTGTCCACACTCTCGGACTCCATAGCCATATTCAATGCATTTAATCAATAGTCACACCTTTTTTGGAACCCTTAACAGAGTGTATTTGAGATAAACTGAACAATGGAAGTTCTCACCATGCTGAAATTGCTGGCAATGTGCCAAAAAGTAATAGCAAATTCACTAAAGTATTAGTCATATTAGTAACATTTTATTTTATGAAGTTAAGAATTTATCACCCAAAATGTCAACACTTACAAAAATATTTGAAGCCCTCTTGTGAGCCCTTTTGAATGCCCACGCAGAAGAGCAAGTAGCTGCTGTCCTGTACAAGATGTCAAGGAGCTGTTGGTGGATTGACTTACCCTTTTTCTGGGGTGGGCAGAGTACATAAAGCACCACGGGCTCACGGCTCAGCAAGCTGGGCTGCATCCCACAGCAAGAGAGGAGGAAATGGGCTGTGCCAGGAAAAAGGGTGGTGCAAACCACTTCCCCTCTGCAACAAGGAGGACGCTTGACCCCATGAGTCAGAGTTCCCAGGTCGGTTTAGCTGTGCTTCTCCTTTACATGGCTTCAATTGCTTGGTGGAAAGCCAATGTTCTGGGTTTGTTTTAGAGAGAAACAGTTAAATCCTTTTGTTAAAAGTGTCTGCCCTGGGTTTCCTTTGGTTTAGGGTGGTAAAACTTCTTCATTGTGTTACACAAGGATTGGAGTGGCTCCCCATGAGATTCAACAATACCAGTGTTTGAAAGGTTGTTTTCCATTTAGCACTGTGTTACAAAAAAAGTGTAACTGGTATATTAGTCAGCTTTCCAATTTGCCTGACAAATTAAAAACCCTGCCAGAACTCAGCCTCTACGCTTCTTTCCTTGTTGTTATATGACTCGTCAGAGATCCTCCTGTTTTGTAGTTGTGAAACTTTATTAAATGTCTTGGAACTGGTAACTTCTCAAATTTTATGGCTGGTGTAGTTTCTCACTGCATTAATAGTAACAATGGTCTGTGTGAAAGTAAACCTGAAGCATCCTCAGACTTTACTATAATAAATACACGTGTTAAGGAGACATCTGCTATCTTTGTGTGTATGTAGTGTTTGGTGTATTTTGCCTCTATAATCAGAATTACACTCTAGATATAAACAAAGCCTAACTTCTTCTCATGTAGCACTTGGGTTCCTAGCTTCACATAAGCAGTATATTGTAATATCTTAAGGGATTTGCATAAGTAGCAGGGTGTACTGCAGAGCAGCTTAGAAATGCTTTCTGGCAGGACTGGAGTAAAAGCAAATAGATGGTCTGCAAGGAAATATCCAGCCAAAC
Organism: Monarcha castaneiventris obscurior; assembly: GCA_026261815.1. Classification (NCBI taxonomy): domain Eukaryota; kingdom Metazoa; phylum Chordata; class Aves; order Passeriformes; family Monarchidae; genus Monarcha; species Monarcha castaneiventris. Next base: position 8,613,449 of record JAMPIT010000388.1, read on the forward strand.
TGATGCTGGGTAGAATGGATGGTGAGATGATGACACCAGTTAAAAATATAATCCACCAATGAGTCAGCTTCTACTCGAGCAGCTTCCTGACTATCCAGAATGCTATCGGTTCAAAACCCATGAGCTATCACATATGTACTGGCGAAAACACACAGTGAGTCTCATGGTTAGAGCAGAGGACAGAAGAACCCATGCATCTGTTTATGACTTAGCTACAGATTTGCTGTGGAAGTCCAAGTAAATTAAACTCTTTATATTCCCCTAACTCAGTCTGCAAACTAGAGAAAGAAAAAAAAACCAGCTAGTTATGGCGTAAAACAGAAGTCTTGTCTTTAAGGAGTTAAAGGAGAAGCAAATATGTCAAAGTTAATCCTAAATCACAAACTCTTTTTGCTGTAGCTACTAGTAAATTCCTCCCAGTACAAAATGCCAAAACGAATTTAAAGTTCAGTCTCTCCTGGAAGTCTCCTGCTTTTGAGAAGGAGGGGAAAGGAAAGGCACCAACCACATAAAGGCATTCACTGTAGAACTGCAAATGAGCCTGCACAATGTTTTATCCTTCACCAGTCCTCTTTTTCTCTTTCTCTTCTGACTGCATTCTTGGAACATCTTGTACAAGAATTTATAAGACTATTTGTTTTATTGCCACATTTTTAACTGCATAGACCACACTGCAGTCTAAAAAATACATTTGAAAAGAATGGCAAACTGTGTTATTTCAGTAAACAAGAGTTCTTGCTAAAACAAAAAGCTGTATTTTTCTCACATTAGAATTAAAAAAAAATACGTGGCAGAATGAGGACATGAAAGGTACCTGAAAAGTTGAGCTGTGCAAACACTGAAATGCTATCAAGTAGAGTTTAATTAGAAAGTATGGGATGCAGCATATAAGTACTTATAAGTACTCATGAGTTTTACATATTTAAAATATAAAAAAGCCACCTCAGTTTTCTGGCATTAGCAGCTTTTCTAGCTTGATAATAATAACTGAACATAGTGTACCTGTTGATAAACAGAATTAAAATCAGCCAGAAGTATTTAGAATTTGAATACTATTTTTATTAAAACCAAGCTGGAAGCCATAAGCTGTGCCTGGAAGAGAGTGCATATGGGAATCACTCCTACACCATGGGTGCAAAAAACCCTTTGCAGGTAAGATCCCTTCAGGTATCTCACTTCAGAAGGCAGCAGCACTGCTCATCTGCAGAAAGTGATGGATGTGCTGCTTTCCTGATTATCAGAGCAGCGGCAGGGGATGAAAGCACTGCAGACGCAGCTCCTCCAGCCATCTTTTTGCACCAGCTAATCTTTTAGATACCACGGGCAAATTTCATTCCATGGAAAAAGTGACAAACGTCAGCAAACTAATCTGAGAACAGAGATTTCATCAACAGGCTTTTGGTTACTGCAGAGTGCCTTATTGGATGACTGGATCCATGAACTGCATGGTAAATAATAAAGAAATTACCAAAATTATACCATTAAAATGATGACAAAATAGAGTCTGCTTGTTTTAATCATTCAAATTTCCTTGAGATTAAGTGACACAGACAGTGATTACAGATCAAAATTAGAAAATAATTACAGGGAAGTAATACAGGTTAGATACATCAGTTGATGAAAGAAAACAAGAGGTCTTTAAAAACACATTTAGGAAAAATTAATAGGGAAGGCAAGCTTAGAGGCTGCCGGCTTATGCTTCATGATGTAAAGACATATTTCTTTAACAACGTCACTCCTAATCCGTAACTAAAAAAGTCTGTGGGAATGGCATTTTTTAATGAGAGGATACAAAATCCATTGAAAATAGTATTGGATACAATTTTTTTCCCATAAGTATTTAAAATAATTTGATGAATCCATTTTATGCATTACTTTCTACACTCATTCATTTGAATGGTACCATCTGTGATATGTTTGCATAAAATGAATTTCAGTCTCACTATGAAACATTTGTTGAAAATAATTCTGAATTTACTTTGGAAAATATTCAGTGTAGAAATATGATGAAAGTTCTGGATTCAGCCAAGTAAAAGAAATTACTAGGGAATCTATAACCAACAATATTCGCCTCATTTCTGGCTTTCAAATAACAAAACAATATAAGAAATTAAAGAAAACTTTGGCTTACATTTTCCAGTAAAGCCTACACTGGAAAAGAAATCGAAAGAAATTATATTTGTTGCATCAGGCTGACACAAATTATATGATGGACTGTCAGAACATAAGACTAGTGTTCTTTATAGCCTTCTCCAAGAGACCACAGCTGCCTGGAACATATTACTGGTGCACAAGTAGATGCTGCTGCACAAGGACCCTTCCAGTTTTATGTAATTGCTCATTCAGGTTTTCCTTACTATAACTAATATATGGTCCCTGAGTCTTTCAAATGCAAAGGCATTTTCAGGAACTACCAGTTTTATAATAGATACTGTAACTTAATCCAATATACCTTTATTTTGTTGAACTACGATGTGTTACATACCTACGAACATTAGGGATCCGTATTCACAGAGTATCTTCAAGCTTAAGTTTGTTACAGGGCTCCAGAGCCCCGTTCTAATCTCAGTTTTAGTGATCAAGAGCATTCTCCAAGTATTTAAGTGTTAGGTCAGAAATGGTGACAGCTGAAGTTTCCTAGCTCTGCATTATGGTGGAGCAACAGGTTCCACCTATATTTGACTCAGAGCTTAGCAAAATGTGTTAGAGAAATTGTCCTAAAAAGAAAACCGTGTCTAATAAGCCTGCTTAGCCTGCCAGCCTTGCCTGCCCTGTGTGCTTTAGTGCTGGGGAACAGAGGGGGCTCAGCCATCTCCATTTGCCAACAGGCTTTGATTTTAAACGTCCCTCTGAAAACATGGAACTCCTCCACGAAGTCATATTAAAGTTGGCTGAAGAATTCCTTCTCTGATTGAATGGCTATGAATGAACTGGTTAGTGCTTAACAGCTGCACGGTTGGAAAAGTATGAATTGAAATGTCTATGTTGGATTGTACTGGTATTTTTTTATATGGGACCTAAACTGCATGACTTAGCACAAAGAGAGGCAGCTGTTAACAATAAGAGTTTGACCTCAGATAAAAAAATTGAAAAGAGTGGCCTAAACTTAGCCTTTTTATCCTTGATCATAGTTCCTGGCATTGTCTTCTTCCAAGGCTGAACTTAATACAGTCCTACTTTCCCACCTAAAAAACTCTTCTAAGTTGCCCTTCAATTAACAGTTCAAAATTTTTTTCTGTCATCCACTGGAAAGGGATAAAAGTATACACAGCAACATGTCTCAACTAGAAATCATTAAAACACCTACTCAGCTAAACCATGCAAATCCTTTTTTTTTTAGAGTAGTATGAGGTCCTGTGGAACAATAAGACCATTTGTTACTTTTTTCTGACTCTCCAAGATGCTCTCCAATATCTATAGAAAGTAAAATCCAGAGCATTGCATACACCAATTCTCCCAGCAGCCATACATAAATAATCCAGAAAAGAGAACACTAACTATGGTTGCATCAGCTTTCAGTACATTCTTAGGATCAAAGGAAAATCTCTTAGAAAAAAAATCCCCAGAAAATCAGTGACTGATTCTTCTGAAGGAAAATTGCCAAGGAAGGAAAAGATGAAGGTAGTACCGTCTTACTGGGAACAAATCTACTTCTGCTCTATCTGAGTTTGTCATTCATCTTTGACTAGAGAAGCCTGTATCTCTGAAAAGCAGAGGAATAACTAATAATATGCATCATTAGAAGTCGAATTCATCATCAGAAAGTGAATTCAACCACTGGGATACTTGATGATCAGTACTGTTCTGGGTCACATAATCAAAGAGCAGGGAAGGGATTCATCTTCCTCCCTCCCTCTATCCCTTCCTCCCTCCCTCCTTTCCCCCTCCCAAATTGCATCCATCACATTAGACAGGAAATAAATGTAAAAAGAGATGAGTAAATAGGGATAAACTGTCTCTCACTATTAATTCTAGGACAGGACAAAAATAGGGTATCGACAACTATAAATATTTTAAGGTTCAGTAGGTGCGTGTTCCCTGCACCTAATTCCTTCTAGCAGTCTTTCCACATTAGTCTGCCAAAAACTTAGAGCATCCATAGTGCTGAACAGAGGATAAGTAAGAAGAGTTATCAGGTGGTAGGAAGCCAGAACACAGCCTTCTCTGATGACCAGAGCCTGGGCTATGTAAATGGGAATTCACAAATGTCCTCTGCCTGACCCAGAGCCTCAGGAGATGACAGCTGACTTCCACTGGAACAATTTTAGGCCACTGTCTGAAGGGTTTTGACTCTCACCAAAGAATTTACTTCAATGAAATCCTAATGGGAGAAGTATAAGGTAACAAAACCATTTGTAGGGTTTTATTCTTCATTGCTAGAGAACTGTGACCAAGTATAACAGAACCAACAACAAGCAGGTTTCCTGTATTCAAATGAGGAATATGACTACTGATTCTAATCTTATGAATATTTTGATCTGTAAAAATTGGGGAAAAATATCCTAAGGGATTACAAACTCAGGATTTAAATGAACAGAATGTTAACTGAAAAGGAGTTGTGGTAAGAGATATAAAAGTAACAGTCTAATTCAAATTGCATGGCTATAGTACAGTTTCATCATGCACATTAAGTCTATTGGGATCAGCATATATACACAAAATCCCTGTCTGAGGACAGCTGCTCATGCCTTTTGTAAAGTGCCCTTGAACACTGAACTTTCTCTGAAACTCATATTTAATATGTAACTTCTTTTTAAGAAAGTTTTAAGAGGAAGAACAAAAATCAGGCATGATTTAGGAGTCAAAAGTATTAATTCAGTTTCCATTATGAAGGTTTTGGGGGGAAGTGTCTTAAAGCATCTTCGGATACTGAAAAGAACATTAGGAGGGATAAAATAAAGTTATGTTTAAAACCTTAAGTGGACTCTACCATTCTTTGTTTGGGATGAAGGGTAAACCTGCAGAAACATTGCTAAACATAATATGAATTGCTCCAGATCACACTTTTAAGTCCCAACTCTATTTTGAAATAGAAAGAACATTAAATCATAAGCACATTAGTAAAATGTTAAGACTGAAAATATACTGTTGAATCTAGTTTTTCCCCCTAAATTTAGATAAGAATTAATTGTGGGGAACACAGCAGTGTCTGTTTTGTACCCGGATGCAGATAAAGCCTGACTGAGATTTCTTCAAAAAAACCACTCCACCTTAAAACATCAACAGCTAAACATGCAGATGGGAAGTGGGAATTTAGTTTCAAGACCATGATCCGAAGCTGGCTAAATAGGGATTTAAATCAGGTTATGAAAGCTACATGTGTGACCTGTACAGCAGGCTACACTAATCTAGGTGGATTTTCACTTTATGTCTTGCCTCTGCTGTGCCCATTTTAAAAAAAATGTGAATCTTAATCATCCGTCTTTCAAAGTCAAGGAGAAGCGCTGCTAGAGCTAAAAGAATATTATCATTTGCTCTATCCCCTTGGGACCTTGATCATAACTTTTGAGAAGGACACAGAGGTAGATAAAATACAGTTGTTGCACTGTTTCTGCTGGAAGGGCTGAGATTCCCTACCCAAAGTGTACCAGTATTTGAGCATGACAGGCAGAATAGAGAGCAATTCCATCAGGATGTAATTATCAATTACACATCACTCTGTGATATTTTAAGTTTCAAAAAATACACTGTTTTAAAATAGAGTGATATTTTTCTTATTATGCTGCTTGGTAAGATACATAGTATTGTAAGAAATCAAAATGGGTATATAGAGGCATAGACAGTAAATGAGGTCTTGAGAATCCTGAAGCAACTTGCAGGCTAAATAGCTGGAATGAATCCTGGAACTCTGAAAACACAAACTGTCTCCTGTAGATTGGTTTCTCTTCTTTTCAGAGAAGCAGGATTTTTGCCATCCTTTATGGCAGGATCAAAGAAACATTTGATTAGGGAACTATTTTCTCCTTATCCAAAGCCCTCAGTTACATTTCACATTCTGATTGCTAGAATAGACCAATTGTGAAGGAAGAAAGCTTGGACTGTGAAGCACTTCCCACCTGTGATCTGCAAACTTGTTCCTGTTAGAGGAACATGCAGAGTGTCCTGAGCATACCTGAGCACGCAGTCCTCATGTGGCACCACTCCCAAGTACATCAGTGGAAGAGTCAGGACTACTGTTAGTGAGTACAGCAAAAAAACATCCTGTCACTCTTCTCCTTACACTGCAACACCCCATCTTGCTTTCAAAACTTTTGCCTATTAGGGCCTGTCTACATTATGATGTTTTCCAAAAATGGCTGATACTGCACTGGCAATTCAGTAAAAATGACAGGTTCTTAAGAAATGCTTTTAGTACTTTGAGCATGACTGAAAAAGAGAGGCTTCTAAATTTTCAGTTATTTACATTACGCTTTCTGGAACTTTTTAATATTTAGTATAAACTCACTGAATGTACTTATTTCAAAAATCCTTGTGCTCCCTTGGCAATAGCTTGCCGCTTCCCGTTCCATTTCAGCTGCACTTACAATTTTCTGCTCCAATTCTGATACTTCAGCATGTACTCTCCTGCTGCCAGAAACAGAATTGAATCCTACCAGCTGCCTGTAAGGCTTTAGCAACAATATCTTTTAGCATTGGCAGTATTTTGTTAGTAATGTGTATTAGTAAAGTCTTGGTTGGGCTTAAGTTGGTTTGTTAACTGAGAACTACAACCCATGTTTTGAAAAGAACATAAACTGAAACAAAGTGGGGTTTAGTACCCTGTAAATAAGGAATTTTAAGTAATGCTATCAACGTAAGTCTAGAAGCTGCTCATTTTATTTAGAACAGAGCCAGGTTAATTTAACAATGTCACATGGGTGAAATTCCTTAACAAATGACAGTGGCTTGGAGGTCAGGGAGGTCTGAAAGATGCGGTATCCTTAGATATCCCCAGGTTCTTTCCTTAAAGGAGATTTAAAAAAAAAAAAAAAAAAAAAAAGGAGGAAAACACAGCAACTGGGATAACTGATAGTCAATATAGTCAATAAAGTATATTCTTAGATGTTGCAAAGACTTATGCACGATGATCATCTAAACAGAACCCATGTGCATTAGCATCTGTGTAATTTTCCCCCACTATCTCATTAACATCACAAAATGCAGACCAATGGGATTTTGATAGCCAGCCAGCTCATGCATGTTGCAATTACCCTTCCTCTCATGTAACTCCCATACTTTCCTCACATATCTGAGCAAACGAATAGAGTATCTGTGGTTTAAATCATTAGCATTTATAAACAATATCTATATTATCACACTTTTCAAGGAGTGTGGTATTTATTGCATGACTAAGTTAGCAAATGCACATTTGAAAAGAAAATAGCTTCTAATCTAAGTATTCATTTGCTGATGAATTAAAATCACCAAGTTATTCAGCACAATTCAAAATGAAAAAGCTGACATATCATTTATTGCAAAGGCCACAGCTATAATAGGAACGTCATTGTTTCCCTTTCTGCTGGTCTCACACATTCTTTTTAATCTTGATTATTTGTCACCCTGTTAGGGACTTCTTATGGTAATGAAATCCTTTGTCAGTGATGTAACCAGAGCCTTTTTCCTGCATTTTTCCTTCCTACATAAGTTACAATTGCAGTTATAAACACTGTGGAGGTTTTTTCTGAATCACACAATTGCAGATTGTTTGAAGGAAACACACTTTCCTGGCTGTTGCTAGGTGGCAAATGCTCTTAAAGATTTTGTAGGCTAGAGATTTCTTCAAACCTTTAATCCTTCATATTTATTTTATAACCCCTAGGAACTGTTAAAAAACCCAACAAAATACCACTAAGTGCTAGGATGATCACAGATTTGAAATAGATAAAAGATTTGGCATCAAAAGCTTATTCCCAATCCTAGCTACAGGTCAGTTTAAGACTTTCATGAGGCTTCATTATCCTGTATCTGCATATTGCAAGGCTGCTCATGCCTTCTTGTAAAACTGGTGTTAGCTCCTGTTTAGAACAAGGTCCTTGATGTAATGAATAAGCCTCAGCCATAGTCCTTTGAAAAATATCTATGAAAGAAGAACGTCACAGACTGCAAGGAAAGAGGGCAAAACTTTTGCTGAACATCTAGGAACTGAACACATAGGGGATTTTGCCTGGTATGTTACAGCAGCACTGTTTCAAGAGCATAGCAATGCATTGATAAATCTATATAGTGTTTGTCTGAAAAGAGTTCTGCACCCTACCATTCCTAGGGTATGATTTTACAAAACTGCACATTAATTCCTACTTACAGTTCAAGCTGAAACTGTATTTTTCATATGTCCTTTTGAAATAAGGCCAAATTCACAGCTGAAGCTAAACTAATTAGACTTTTCACCTCCAAAAGCTGTCACACCAATGTCAGTGTTAGACTCAAGCCTATATACCAGTAATGTGCATTAAAGGACAGCCCAAGGAAGTTCTAAATACAGAAAAAAATACCAGGTTTTATTACAGAGCAGCTTCAGCTTCTCCTGAAGTACATCATACCTGTTTTAAAGCTCAGCATATTTATGTTCAACCCCAAGCATGGGTCTTACCATGGAAAGCCTTAGTTAAGTCTAGCAGTATCCATTACATATTATCCACTACATCTTTCCTTGCCAATAAAGTCTCATAGTATCATTAAAAAAGCAAATTTTTACAGGATTGAAAATTGTTCCCTTGCTCTTCCCCTACCTCAGACACACATCTTCTACAACTGCTTTTTCACATCAGTGAAAAGTGGGATATAATCTTCAGACCCTGACTTTAATGATCTTTCTTTAATTTTGATGGGTTGATTAAAGCTTCTGTGCTCTTTGTGTTCACGTTACAGAGGAAAGATTTGTTTCGTGCCTAGACGAATTCTCAAAAACTGCTACTCATTACAGACGTCTCTTGATGGTGCTGGGATAGATGAAAAATACTTGGTCCTTAGACTTCCTGGAGAACTAGCACAGGTAACTGTATTCTTTTGAGCTCTGTAAAAGAGGCAGTGAAGTCATGATGGGCTATCTGTGTCTGACCATCCAAACAAGGTTCCTCATTTTCCACAGTCACAGGGGACAGAAGTGTTTTGGAGGTGTACCACCTTTGGTAGCATGGCCATACAGCTGTTACTTGCTGAAGATTTTGACAGCTACCACCTTATAGACTCAAAAGGAGAGAGTGCTTGAAATCACCCTCTGGCTGTAAAGGCACAGATATTATATATATTGAATATATATATTATTATTATAGCATTACTCTGGATAAACATTCAGATAAAAATAGACACTAGCTTGTAGTCTTCAGATAGGTCTATCCATTACTTTTATAACACCTCTTCTTCATAGTTTCTGTAATAACTGTTGCAATCCCACTGTGAAACTAATACATTCACAAAATGACAAATACAGTCACTGTATAGTCACATAAAATGCTCTCTATGTAAAAAAAAAAAAAAAAAAGTAATGTAATGTCTTTGTAAGGAGAAATATTTTACTATGGGGCATGAAGCAAACATAAAAGATTGATTGTTTTTATAAAGAAGTAATGTACCTTGGAGTTAATAACCACTAATAATCAGGATTATACATTTCACGCAATGCTTGTCTCCCATCTTTTGACATTTCTCAAAAGCCTAAAATTTTTAGCCGTCTTTAAAATCACTGATTTCACAAGCTGCCTGCAAAACATCCCCACTGAAAAAAAAAAAAGAAATATGACTTTGTCAAATTTTAGAGGAAACTAGGGGCAATTGAGGGAAAAGCTTAATCTTAAAGTGGATTTCTAAATTTCATCTGGAAAGATGATTGATGTGCTTTCCCCTCCCACACTGCTATAACTTTAATCTCACCTGGAGGAAAGAGAAAGGGAGCAATCCGACACTTAGCCCACTCAGCTCTGCTTTCCAGACTGCAGCTGGGAGATAAGAAAGCAATGGAGGCACTGCTTCCTCTCACCCCTGGATATTTGGGATGGTCTCTGTGGGAGGATAAAGACCAATTACCCCTTGGAATTCATCCTCAAAGTGCTATTAATGTAGATAATTCCTATGTTTTATTCATTATAAGCATGTGTGGAAAGGTGCTCATTACCAAAATTGACTAAAAAGCCCTCTGATCCCAGCAACTGGCCTTTACTAGTATTTCCTTGTTCGCCCTGCAATTTGTGCTTCCTAGACCAACTGCTCGTTGTGGAGAGAAGCTGCTAAGCTCCTCTTCACAGCTCACAAGTTCAAACCCGTTTTGACTGGTTAAATGGCATCTGCTTTGCTGCATGTGCCTCAACAGCACATATGGAACAACTATAACCTGCTTCCTAAGGAAGGTTTCTTCATGTGGAAAAGGCTTCTGTCTTCACTGCTGACCTTATGCTGGTCAAAATGACCAGATTACAAAAGCGTAATTTAAACTGTTTAAGTGTAACCCATCTCGTTTTGCTTTAAACAGACCAGGGAACGCACACATCTTAGCTAGAAGGTAAGAGCAAGTGCCAACTGCTCCATTAAATGAGGCTGACTGACAGCTTCTCCAAACAAGCCATGGCACAGGTAGCACAGGAGATGCTTAGTACACTCATTAGTACGTTCCATAGAATTCTCATCAAAGCTAAAAGGTCAGCATCCACGGTGAGGCCTAGCTACACATAAAGGCACAAAACAGCCATCCTTGTCAGAATGTCAGAGGGTGGGGAACAGCACTTTTGTCTGAGCACTTTGGCACAGCACCGTGCTGGGTAGTAATGTTGTCTCCCACAAAAGCAACTTCAGATAGGAACAAAAAAAGTGAAGAACTAGATGAGGGGAAACTGGCTTACATTCTATGTGGGAACCTGTCACCAGTCACAGAATCTAAGCTCATGGGAGATCATGGACAGAGGAGCAGGCATCACCTCCTTGAGTGAAGTCTGGAAACAATACAAGGAGGACCAGATTGACATGTTCATAATGCTATGAGGATATGAATCACTTCCTTCCCCTTGACCACTGACTAAATTATGAAGTTAGAAATATAGTCCATTAGACATTACTCTTGTCCTCCATACTTCAAATGCTTTTCAGGTCCAATAGCAGAGTTGAGCAGTCCTAACTCTAGGGGTAACATGAGGCTGCCACGGCCAGTGGGTGGTCCTCACATCCTGCAGCCACGAGGGATGTTCTCTCTGAGGTGCTGGGCTACTGCTTTCGTGGGCTGAAGATGATCATATGCAAAATATTCTACTGCTGTGCATTGCACAGTGTGCTCCCTCAGAGGTATGTGTTGGCATGCCAAAGGTGTGGTTGCAATCTATCACACTGGCTCATTCAAACTGTCTTAACATAATTAAAAAGCACAATTAAGCTCCAGGCTATGATGTTTGAAGATCTCCTCAAGGTGCCTTCAAAGACATTAGTCTGCAGCATGCTAGAGCTTTTCAACTGTGTTACATTAAAAACATCACAACATGCTTTCTGTCTGCCTAGCACAGGATTCCAGAAGCAGAGCAGTGGTTTCCATGCTTAAACTGGAAGCACCTGAGGAAGAGAATTGGGGGAACTAGACAATGCTGTCACTAGCACCACCCACTAATGCTGCTTCTTGAGTGAAAACAAAATGCAAGCAGTAAAAGAAAGTGGTAGATTGGGAACAGGACTTCAGTCTGCAGAAAGGCATTGCAAAGTTCACATGATTTGTCCAATAAGTGTAAGAAATTATTTTTAAGCTATTTTTGCCACTTTTAAACTCAATTTTTCTTCTTTTTTTTAAAAAAAAAGTTACAATCTTCAAAATGAATCATCAACCTCTGTTAGTAACATTGCTTTGAATCAGAAAATGTCATTCCTGGAATGTCTGGTCCATTATTGTGTTGAAGATGACAGGCAGCTGTCTTTGAAATTAAGTGATGCATATTGTCAAATTATAAACCAAGTGTGCATCCAAGTGTTCATGTCCTAGTGCATTTCTAACATGAATCATAGACTTGTATCTGTAGATGTTGATGACAGTTAATTTACATTATGGCAATATTCATAAAATAGCCAGTAAGTTGGAAAAACAGGGGGAAGAGGGAAAAGGAATACATTTCCCTCTGCTGTTACTGACACTTTGTCTGGTGAATGCTTCAGCTCATAATCCAGGAGTGTCCTGTACCAGTGTAGAGTCTTGGGGAGGCTGGAACCATACCTGCCCTCAGTACTCTATCAAGGTGTAAAAGAAAGCCATTGCTGCCAAGGCTTAGAATCTGGCTACTAAAAAGTAAAAGAAAAGCAAGTTACCTGAAAAAGAACCAAAGATGTTGTAAGAAAATGAAGTTTGGGTGAAAAACAAACCCAGAAATCTCAAGTATGCCCTAAACCACTTTGATCAAGCGTGACTAGCATTTATTTCAAGTCTACACCATCATTCAGATATTTTTGTACCATGGCAGGTTTAAGCCTTCAGTTCTCTCCTGAAACACTTGATGTTATATAAGATGTCATTTTAGAAAATATGAGACCATGTTGGAAACCAATTTCCTGAAGAGCTAGGAATAGGGTCATATCGTTATCTACTGTTACACTCGCAGCTCTGGCAATTTTCTTTTTTAATAAATATGGATAAGTCCATAGGACTCTAAAGGACAACAAATATTGTCCTTTATCTTATGTCTGTCTTTCAAAATTGTGGAAAAGATGCTTTGTGCAAAATGTGTCAGAAACCTTTTTGAAGACACAAAACGATACAAAGTCCCTGATCTAAAACATAAAAAAAGCCAAAGACACGATCACTGAGTTGTGTTGTGTGAGAGCTGAGCAGTCAAACACAACTCCTCAGTTCTGACCAGGAAACTAAGTAGTTGGGCTGAAGTGATTTACTGCCCCTAGCAGACCCTACCCAGGGCTTGCTGGCTCCCGCACAGCGTTGCCCTGAGTGCCCCAGTGCTGGGCTGGAGCTGCTTTGCACCTCGGTACTTTGGATCACAGCCAGCAGCGCTCCGTTCCCTTTCCACAGTTTTGGGCAGACGAGCCTGTAGAAGCATCAGCCGTACCAATTACATACAGCCAAATCAGACCTGTAAGCATCCATGTACTGATACTTTTCAAATACAGGTTACTAAATAACGTGGAGAAGTCAATTTCGCTCATTCCAAACCAGAAGAACAAACCCCACAACACAAACCAAACCACTTTTATTTCTTTTAATTACTTTTGCCTTCTTTTTTGCTAGATCAATCACAAATGTTCTTGCTTTAACACCAGGGCTAGGCAAACCCGGATAAGCACGATAGCTGTTCTCCAAGAGCAGCCAGGTATGGAATACAAATCACCCAAAGCCAGAAGCCTTTTCCCCCCTTCGCCGTGAGGCTTCTAAGAGAGAAGCTGATGGCATTTAGTTTGAGACACCTCATCAACCCCCCGGATGCTAAAAGCAGGCGAACCATGACTGCAGCCCTTCCCAAGAAGAGAGCGGCTCCTCGGCTGCCTCTCCCTGGCCCCCACACTTCCCGACCGGGACCACCCTTCCCGGGCTCCGCGCCACCCGGTGCCGCTGCAGCCCAAGGCCCGGCCGCCACCTCCCTGGGGCCACACGGGCCCCTCAGCCACCGCCTGGTGCGGCCTCCCACCCCGGGCAGGGACCCGAGCGAGCCCGGCGGGGAAACTCTCGGTGGGAGCGGTGGTGGCGGGACCAATCACGGTTCCCTTCCTGCGCCGGCTGCGGGCGCGGGGAAGGAGGGAGGCGGCCGAGCAGGCGGCAGCCCCCGGGCGCTGGCTCCGCGGCGGGGCGGGACCCGGGCGGGAGCTGCCGCTTTAAATCCGCCCGGTCCCGAGGGGCGGGGAAGGGGCCGCTGAGGGGGGCTGAGCGCGCGCGCGCGGCAGCGGAGCCCCGGCGGGCGCGGGGCGGGGGCGGAGCGGGGCGGCGGGAGGGGAGCGGCGGGCACGGGCTGCCCGTGCGGGAGCGCGGCGGCGGCGGCGCGGCTGGAGGGGGGTCCCGGCCCGGCCCGGCTCCCCCGCTATGGCCACGTCCCCGTGCAGCAGCAGCGGCGTCTCCTCGTCGTCCTCGTCCGGGCTGGGCGCGGACGCGGGGCTGGAGATCCGCACGCGCTCCGTGGAGCAGACGCTGGTGCCGCTGGTGTCGCAGGTAGGAATACCGCCGCGGGAGCACGATTTCCCACCCGCCTTCCCCCGCAGCCTCTGAGAGGCGAGCGGCAGCCGGAGGCTCTGCCCGCCCGGGACGGAGCTCGGCCGCCGCCGAAGTTTGCTCGCCCGGGTCGCGGCGCTCCGTAGCCCCCTCTCTCCGGCCGCGCCGGCTTTCCTGAGCCGCGCCCCCTCCCGCCCGTCCCGGGGTCCCGCCGGCCGCGGGGGGCGGCTGCCGGAGCCGGCGCCGTGTGGGTGATGCTGCTCGCACGTCCCTCTCCGGGAAAGGCTCCGAAGTTCCCCGCAAGGTCGCGGGGGAGCGTTGCGTAACGCCGGGCGCTGCGGTGCCGCCGGCGGTCCGAGCCCGGGACGCCGCGGCGGGTGAGGGACGGACTGGACTGCCCCGCCGGCTTCCCGAGCGCTGCCCGCTTCCCGAGCCGCCCGCCTGCCGGTGTCCGCGTGGGAGCGCGCTCCTTCCCTCCGAGCTCGGCTCTGGAGAGAGCGCTCGTCTTCCCGGGGCTTTGGCGGAGCTTTGTGTTTTCGCGGTCTGGCCTGAGCGTTGCATTGATTGGAGCTTCTACCGCACCCCAGGGTAGTGCCCGATTTTTAAGAGGTTCGAGAATAGGCAAACTGTCTTGGTGACCTTTTAGCGTGTCCCGCTCAATGACCTTAAAACCCCCCAAATCGGGCTTTTTAATGGTCCGCTAATTATATGCCAGTCATTTTGGCGTTGGTGTTTTTTGTTGTTGTGGCTGTTGGGTGTTTTTTTTCAGACATTTAGTTACAAAACTGGCGTTTGACATACTCATTAGAATTTTGTTTCTTGAAAAACAATGTCTGAAAACAGCACAGTGTTTGCTATATAGGATTTTGTACTTTGAGCACTGATCAATAAAGTTAGGAAGTCCAAACCTATCTGTACAAAATCTTTAAACAACATGTAACTGCTATACAAAAGTAACTAGTCCTGGTGAGGTCAAATAGTGTTTCTACCATCATAACCCATCTGGAAACAAACTGTGGTAAGCCTTGTTCTGTATTTGTATGTCTGGGCTTCAGGAAGGGTTTGTGATGGGTAATTGTGTTTCTGTACTTATCATGGTAATGTGTATTTATTTTTCTGTTTGGAGAAATCACAATCAGTACAGCAAAGCCCTTCAAAGGGATTGAACCGCTTGTTCCAAGGCAAAGTAAAGTTAAATGAATTTTCTAGTCTGGAAACAACTGAGATAAAATAGGGAGAGCTTAAGAACAATCAAAAACACATCCATTTGCAAAAGCTGAATTAGGTTGCATATCTTAAATTCATACTTTTAAGAGATTTATATGAAGATGTTCTTATTTCTTTGGAGTACCCTCTAATAACAATGATCTTACTATGCTTGCAACAAACCCACAGAGAAGTATGTCATGTATGAGTTTCCATTGTCTGCAAAGCCCGTGACAGCATCTTCCCGAAGGGCTAAGCGGCTTTCTCTTCCCTGTGTGCAGCATGTCTGAGCATTTGTGAACACTCAGAGCTCGCTGTTTTCCTGCTCAGGCACTCCAGACTGGAGACAAGCGCGTTCCCTTGAAGCGCGAGCGCTGAGCTCTGTTGAGATTCAGGCTGAAGTTGCTGATGGTGGCAGCAGTAGCGCCCTGCACCTGCCTGGGAAAATGCCCCAGTTACTGTAGTGGTTTATCGGTTCTGCCTGTGCCATTCTGTCCGGATTGCTCAGCTGAGATCTCACTGGCTGGCTTTGTTCAGAAATTTATGCAAAATGGTGTTTATAGAGTACTTCTTAGTCTCAGAATTTGCTTTTAAGATTCTGCATAAGCTGTGCATGCAGTAACCCTCAGGACTTTGTTTTTCTGCTTGTACAAAATACACTTGCAAAGGGCTTTGTTCCTGCTGTGAAGTTAACTTCACAGTTTATCTTTTTGTTAAAATCTGGGAAGCGCTATGTGATACTTGTATACTACTGGAAAAAAAATAGTCAGAATGTTCCTGCTGCTTTTCACTACTTATTTTAAGCAAAGAGGAAACAAAAGGTGCCTTGTCTGACAAACTCACTTTCAATCTCTCATGTGGGGCTAAATCTTTTCTTTAAGCAAAAAAAAAAAAAAAGCTGCAGTGATTCTTATTTAAATTCATGTACTGTACCGTGCATTGTCCTGATTGTAATATCGTAAACATGTGTTTGCTTGCTTGTTCTTCCTCAGCAAATGTGAGAGTTGGTTTTGTATGATTTTTTAAATTGCATTTTACAGCTTGTTTTGGTTTTTTTTTTGCGTAGACTATGTTGTAACAGAGTAAATTTGCTATCAGCAGTGGTATAAGAGTCCTATTTTTCCAGCAGGAGGAATTACCCTTAGAGTCATTAGTGCATGTACTTATTAAACCAACTAAAATTGGTTTTAAAACTTAGAGTATTTACAGAGTTAAACTAGATCTGTTCAGACCCTGATGTGGCCCATTTTTAAGAGTGCCACAAATGACAAAGACGACGGATTTAAGCCACAGTATTAAGCATTTTTGCTAACACTTCTCTTTCACTATCTACATGGCTGTACTGTGAAAAGAATCATTGTACAGTATTTTGCAAAGCATGTGGCATGCAATTCAGAAAATATGGCTTCTGGGGTCAAGCCACCACAGTTTTCTTTAAAATAGGTAGTATTTTCTTCTCCTGGATAGGTGTCTTTAGTTCAGTTTTCCATGCATAAGTACTACGGCATTCTTTAAAAATCCAGACATCTCCTTCACTGCTGCTACCCATTTCCAGCCTAATTATTTTGGGGTTGATTTTTTTTAATGGAAAGTTTTTGGCAACACACATCAGGAAGGGTGTTTGAAGTGGTCAGGGCTGACTCATTTAATAACAAGTCATTTAAACAGTTGAGGAAAAGCAAAGACAGGGAAAAAGCACTTTTCAGGATGTGGCTCCACCAGTGGCTTCCGCAGCTGCCATTCTGTACCTGTTTGCTTGTCTAGCAGCAGTCGGGTACCTTCACAGCTGTAGGAGTTTGTCTGGCTAGATCTGTTCCAAGGAAGCATTCTGAGAAACAGCAGAATAGGTATTTGTCGACCTTCACAGTTGGGTGGGTACTTGGGAAAAAGAGGGGAACTTTGAGATCTGTTTGCCTGGAGAAGAGAAGGCTCTGGAGAGACTTGTTGCAACCTTCCAGTACCTAAAGAGCACCTATAAGAAAGCTGGAGAGGGATTTTGTAAAAAGGTGTGTAGTGATAGAGCAAGGGGGAATGGCTTTAAGCCAAAAGTAGATTTTGATCAGATGTTAGGAAGAAATTCTTCTCTGTGAGGGTGGTGAGACACTGGAGTGGGTTGTCCAGAGATGCTGTGGATGCCCCATCCCTGGAGGTGTCCAATGCCAGGTTGGATGGGACTCTGAGCAACCTGATCTAGTGGAAAGTGTCAAAGCCCTTGGCAGTACAGGAGAGGAACCAGGTGACCTTTCCCTTCCATCCCAAATCATTCTATACTTCTGTATTCCTGAAAGAACAAAGTCACTTTTCACAGTTGAAGGTGACCTATCCTCCAGCATCCAGAGTGAGACCAATGTGATTATAGCTGCTCAACCTTCAGAAAGCCCATTCTGTCATAAGCACTTTGGAGAATGATTGTGTGCCTGTATGTTACTGAACATGTTTTTCCATTTTTCTTGGTATAGGAGATCCTGCCAGAGGTTTGGAATTGACTTGACCTATATAGTAAAAAAAAAAGCTTTTAAGCTTTTCTTTATTTTAGCTACAAAAAGCCCATGATACCAATGCTTCTGAATGTTGTTGTTGTCAGTCTTAGATTCTACATAAGTTAACAGTGGTACATGCCTTGAGGTGAATGAAACAAACCTGTTCTTTACT
The DNA here is from genome assembly GCA_026261815.1 of Monarcha castaneiventris obscurior. Lineage (NCBI taxonomy): Eukaryota > Metazoa > Chordata > Aves > Passeriformes > Monarchidae > Monarcha > Monarcha castaneiventris. The sequence goes on from JAMPIT010000388.1 coordinate 8,631,399, forward strand.
AGGGTATTGTTTCCTTGCTTTCTCTGAAGCTAGCTAAAATAATTCCCTTTTCAGTAAATGTTATATAACATTACATAATGTTCTGCCAGTATTCTGTTTTTCTAGAAGCTTCTGGAGTTGTATATTAGAGCCCAAAGAGGAAGCCACAGCTGATTGTTTGCTAATTAAGTGAAAAACTCACTGATGCAGTTTTCAGACTGAAGGTATGACTTTAGAATAGCCACTGTACATGAAGCTAGAGGTCTCTATATAATCTGTAAACTTTTCTCCATTTTTTTTTCTGGTCAGTCATCAGGGACTGATATGGGGGCCAGTACTGTTTAGTATCATTTTTATTAATGATCTGAATGTTGGGGTGAGCATGGGCCAGCACATTCAACAGGCATGTGAACTCCCCTGCAGCAAGCTGGGGAGCATCTGACACTGTGGAGGACAGGCCTGCTAGACAGAGGGACAGCCTGGAAAGATGGTATGACAGGAAGTTTCTGAAGTCCAAGTCGTGCATCTAAGCCAGGGTAACACCATGCAGCAATACAGGCTGGGGTCAGCTGTCTGCAGGAAAACTTTGCATGGGAGTCCTGGTGGACAAGTTGAATGGGGGCCAGCAGTGATGGCCAGCTGCAGCTGGGGTTGGTAGCAGGAATGTAACAAACAGACTGCAGAAATGACTCTTTAGTTTGGCACGTGTGAGGCAGCATGGAGTACAGTACCATGTTCAGTTCCGTGCTCCTCAGTACCAGGGAAAACACTGACACAGTGGAGTATGTGACATAAAGGGAGAGGTTGAGGGAAGTGGGCTCGTTCCACCTCAAGAAGAGAGGTGTAATGGTCTGTTAGCTTCCATGCTGAAAGCTAGGGTGGTACTTTCCTGTCTCTGTCACTTGAATCTGCAGTGATTTTTTTTTTTTTTTTTTTTTTTTTTGTCTGGACAATGGCAGAATTTACCAAGGTCTACAGCTACCCACCTAATGGCAAGTATGGAGAAGACAGAGACAGACTGATCCCAGACATGTATGGTGACAGAATAAGAAGCAATGGACAGAAGTTAGAACATGGGAAAGTGTAATGAGGTACAAGAGAAGGCCTTTTTCGATGTAAAGGGAGGCCAAATACTGGATGAGGTGTGCAGAGCTCCTGCAGAGTCTGCAATTTTGGAGATGTTCAGAATGGATAAGACTATGAACAGCACACTCTAACTGGACTTGATTTGAGCAGGGAACTGGAATAGATGACCCTGGAAATTGCTTTCATCATAAGCAGGATTTTTTCATGGATGTCTGTTTTGTTATCAAAAGATCTTGCTGCTGAGGAGTAATGGTCAGCTCAGACCTAGCTTTCATAAGGAAGGCTAGGATTGTACTTTCCCATCTGTATCACTTTAATCTGCAGTGATTTTTTTGGTCTGACATTTTGTTCCCTGGTCAGTGCTGCAAGATGTTTCTGCAATTTTGTAGTCAGATCTTATCTTTACTGTCCCAAATAAATTGGGATCACCAACAAATTTTCATCATTTGATTACCTGCTTATCTCTCCTCCCTCTTTAAGATTATATATAATAGTTCATGTTGCAGTACAGGTTTTTTGTGTAACTCTGTTAAAGTAAGTAATCATTTACTTTCTGATATCTTTTATTTTCCTACTCATCCTTCTGTCTCTTGATGAGTTCAATATTCATACAAAGGGTCTGCTTCTCTTTCTCTCAGAGACTTGCTTGATGTCCTTTGATAACTGTGGTGTGAACTTTGCTTCGTAGTTTTCTTTCAGCAGAGTGCCTTCTTAGCCATGTAATTGGGTGATGCCAATAGAGAAATCTGGTTGTTTTGTGAGGCAGGAATTCCTTTAGTGAACATCTTTGTTAAATCTTTGCCAATATGTCATATTTATTTGGGTGTCCAATACTTCTTTCTAATGTTTTGTACTGATTTGCCATGTACAAGTGTCAGGGCAGCATTTGTACCTTGACTGCTGATCTGGTTTTGAGCAGGAGTTCGCATGAGAAAGTTGACACAATCCATTGTATCTTTGAACCCCTTGAAATCTGAGTGAATAACATCTAATGTTGGCAAGTTGTTCCAGTTCATTTTATCTAACATTTTCATAGTGTGTTCTGCAGTCACTTTGATTCCACACAGATTCTCTGAGTACCTCACATAGGTACATTCTGAAGTAGGGATTGCTTCACTTTCTTTTGCAGTGGAGCAGAATTCTGAATAGGTGCTCTGCTCTGTTCTTATTTTCTGTCAAAAGAAGAGGGCAGAATTGTGGTAAGGAAGTAACTGAGTACATCAGTGTTATAACTCCTGAAGAAATGGACTGAAATAGCTGGTACATTATTGTGTCTTTAGTGGAACTTTTGTTATTCTCCATGGAACTGAAAAAGCTGTCCAAGAGAGAGATTTAAGAGAAGTGCAAAACATGGAGTTCAGTATGCTACTGTCAGTGCTGCTGACACTGGGCTTTGGATTTTGTCTGTAGTCTAGCAGTGTCTTTGGGGAAGCTGTTTTGTGGATTTGCTGGCTCAGAAGTCCTCAGATGGCTTCTTCAAATACATCAATAACAAAAGAAAAACTAAGGGGGATGTGGACCTGTTGCTAAATGGAGGGGGGACCGTGGTAACAGAGGATGCAGAGAAGGCAGAGTTGCTGAATGCCTTCTTTGTATCAGTCTTCATTGACAAGACCAGCCCTGAGGGATCTCTAACTTGGGAGACCCGAGTAAAGGAAAGTTGGAAGGAAAAATTTTCCCTGGTCAAGGAAGATTGGTTTAGAGAACACGTAGGCAAACTTGACATCCACAAGTCAATGGGCCCTGACAGGATGCATCCATGAGTGCTGAGAGACCCGGCAGACACCACAGTGAGGCTGCTCACAGGCATCTTTGAAAGGTCAGGGTGATGGGGAGAGGTGCCTGAGGACTGGAAGAAATCAAGTGTCACCCTGGCCTACAAAATGGGTAAGAAAGGGGAGCCAGGGAACTACTGGCCAGTCATCCTCATGTTAATCCTTGGAAAAGTGATGGAACACCTCATTCTAGAAGCAGTCTCTATCCACATGGATGACAAGAAGGGGTTCAGGAGTAGTCAGCATAGATTCACTGAAAGTAAATCGTACTTGACCAACCTGATTGACTTCCATGATGAAACAACTTCCTGAATGGATGAGGAGAGAGCATCACATCTTTTCTACCTCAACTTCAGCAAGACTTTGGACACTGTTTCTTGCAACGTCCTCATAGGCCAACCCTGGAAGTGTGGACTGGGATGAGTGGACAGTGAGGTGGGTTGAGAACTGAGTGAACGGCAGATTCCAGAGGATTTGTAACCAGTGCCACAGGGTCTAGTTCGAGGCCTGTCACAAGTGGTGTCCCCCAGGGTTCAATACTGGGCCCAGTATTGTTTATCTGGTTCATCAATGACTTGGCTGAAAGTGCAGGTGCTTCCTCAGTAAGTTCACTGATGACACAAAGCTGGGAGGAGTGGCCAATATCCCACAAGACTGTGCAGCCCCTCAGAGAGCTCGACAGGGTGGAGAGATTGAAAGAGAGGAACCTTCTGAAATTCAGTTGTTTTGTTTCTAACAGCTTTAAAGCAGAGAGTTGTATATTAAAAGCACTGTTAGGCTTCTAATTTAGTATCACTAGTTCTTTTTTCCTGAAAGTCTACAAAAATGGGGGGGAAACAACCCTCTACATTCTCTATGTCCTTTTTTCCTCTGCATCATGCATCAGTCTTGTATATAAGCTAATGTTTGAATGTCTGTAGTTGTAGTATTGCATTGCAGTACAGGCTCATTACATACCAGCTTTTGAACTTGTTAATCAAATGTGTTCTCTCTTTCTCATTTAGAGTCAAATAGAAGTGTCTCATGTACTCCCTGGACAATATTCATAATCTTAGGGAATATGCGTAGTCTCATTCCCTTCCTGAACTTCAGCATTCAGTCCAAATTCAGATCCATTTCAAGTTATTTGCATTTCCCATGGAGCAGATGCACTGACAGATTTGTTCCAGCAAATCCCTTGGCTGCCTTGTTTCACTGGGCATTTTTTTGGTACCTCTGGGTCTTTCCCTTTCATATCTCTAAGGTGCTAAAGGGTTCTTACATTGTTGGCTGTTGTTGCTCCAGTATGGTGCCAGAGATTGTGCATTGCCCCTTATGGCTCTTCTTGGAGGATGGGAAAATTTTTTTTTGGAAAAAGTAGGATGATCCATATTTGTCTTTAGCTCATTACATCTGAGGGAAAAAGATCTGCATGCACTCCTTTTAAAATGCTTCTTGGGACCTTGTCTTTATTTTTCAGTACTTTAAAAATACCAGTAACTTGAAAGCTTTGAGAAACTGGTTTCTCTTCTCTTCCAGAATTTTCTGTCTTATGAATTAATTTGGTACTTGCTTTAGACTTGAAACTTGGCACTACTGTTGAGTAATAAAATTATGAATTGTGGTGTTAAGGCTTGCGTTGTAACTTGTGTGGAGCGAGGCAAACCTCCTGCTCAACTCCTGTGAGTTTACATCCTGTAGGGCAGAGGAACTCTGCCGTGGCTCTCATGCTCTGAGTGCTGTGGGTCTGGGAGCACATGGTGCTGCCTGGGTACAGAGCTGCACCTCCGTAGTTCCAATTAGTCACTGCTAACTCAGTGACTCTTCTCCCTGCGCTTCCATAGGCATTGCTGGTTAAGTTGTGAGCTTTGGGTTAAGCATCGCTCCATGGATATTCTTTTTCTGGCAGAAGCTCAGCTGTTACTCAGCCTACACTTGGTGCTCTGTGCCCCTAAAGGAGCCTGATTGTTTCACTTTCTTTTATGCAGAAGAGCTTATCTTAGGAGATTGTCATCTGGATGTAGAAAAGGTGATTATTTCAGTCAAAGTATCAATAGTATTTCTTGGCTGATGTGATTGCAGGTTTCCTTTTAATGAGACTAGTTTTTAATTGACAGCTTTTAGTCATTGAAGCTAGGTCATCATGAAACACTGAAAGAGAAATAGATAATCATTTGCAGTTGTGCTTTTTAAGGTATGCTGGGGAGCCCAGGAGTACCTTAGAATAACTTAAAGAGGTAAATTACTTTGTTACATTAATAATTAATGATGTTACTATCACTAATTATATTCTGCTTTATAAAGAAAATTACACTTGAACATTTTATCACATGAGCAACAGCACTATCATGACATAGCTGTGGTTTCAGGCTTTTTTTGGTGTGAACCCTTGGACAGTAAAATTGGCTTTGAGTTAAGCTTGGCTACTGGTTTATAATGTTCAATACATTAGTCTTTGATGTGATAAATGAGTCAGAGTAACATTTCAAGTGGCTGAAGGAAGATGCTTTTTACTGACATAGCTGAAAATCAATTGCTCTTTTTCAATGGTAACTTATCTTTCATATTTTTGAGATCTGATTAATGACTTTTCTACAGATTAAACAAATTTTTGTAGTTCTCCAGCAGAATGAGTATTAAATCAAAACTGCCACTCTGTGATCTTGCACAAGAAGAATTAGAGCAGCTTTCTTGCTATTCAGCATTGTTAACAGATGGTTTTAGACAGATTAGGTAGGGAAATCCCCAAAGGATGATTTATGAATTAATGATTGCAAACAACTCTGATTATAGTTTAGTAAAACTGTTGTATGGTACTATGAGCCTGTGGCTTTCTTCATGGATTTGTTTTATGTTTCTTAATTAATTGGAAAAGTATAACCCTTGCTAGATAGAACCTTAAAGTCTATTTTTTATTCATTGGGCTGTATTGCATTTCATTAATAGCCTTGTTAAAGCTAATGGGGTAAATGAGAAGTGATACAGACTCTAGAGCCAGCTTATAACTGTTACTCTAGATACTGAATTGGATTGTTTCTTACATATATGCCTAAAATGCATTCTCAAATGGTAAGATAACTCCTAAACAAAAATTGCAAAAGTAATGTATGAGCAAATCCTAAAGTTCTTTCAGATGTACATAGAAGAAGAAGAAAATTGTGCTTTTGCTTTTGTCTTACATGTCTAACATGTTTTTGTTAAGCAGAATGAATGTAACTATTTAGAACCACACAAGTCCTGTATTTTCAAATAACAATAAAGCAAAATTGTTCTGTAATAACAATCTTTTCAACATGGGGGGTTATGATAGTATTTTTGTTTTTGTTTATTCACAGGTATGAACAATGTTTGGAAGTAGAAGGGTAATATTGTCCAATGTTGCAAGTACTTAACATGTAGGAGTTAGACCAGTGCATGGAACATTCCCTTGTAATTATCAAAGATTCTGTATTGTATCTCCATGTTACATTTAAATATTGTTAAAATTCCCAACTGAATGAGTTTTCATTGCCCTGGAGCTCTTCAATGAAGCAATCAAAAGAGCATACAGGCAGTGTAGCATAAATAAGATAATAGTTCCTGGATTCTATGAAGTTTTTGTTTAGTTTTGCACTCCTGTAGGTGGATAGTGGTTGGATTTGCATAGCCTTTTCCAGAGCACACTGTACTTCTCAGTTAATCCCTAGAGCAAGTATGTGCTTTCCAAAATGGAATACCAGGTGTTGCTCTGAACTGAAGTGGAATGGCAAAATGCTGCTAATGAAGCCTTCTCTGAAAGAGGCTGCAGGAACTCTTCTGTTGGGAACATGCAAAGCAAGAAGGATTGAATAGCTGGTATTCATGGCAGGGAAGCCACCTGCTTATGGAACTAACAAGGATTATTTTCTGCATCTTCAGGAGCCAATCCTGGTCGGAAGAGAGAGAATTCTCAGTGGCAGGTGGTATAAGTGTGTTGTCCTTGCTACATCCTTTATTACAATGACTGAATTTTTAGTTCCACAACAGTGGTGTTTTTTTGAATAAGCAGCTCAGAGATGGCTCAGGCATTGTTTGCACAAGCAGTACAAGGTTAGGTACATTTACAACAGCAATTTAGGGGGAAGAGCCAGAATTATTGTTTGCTAGTCTCTGGTTTTGAGGTTACCTGATTATGTTAGTAAATTGAGTTATTTCTGAGACTTGCATCTCTCTGGTGCTGAAAACGTGTCTGCATCTGTTTTGACCACATCTGAAAGTACACTATAATGATCTTCCCTCTGAGTTGGATTTTCTTAGGCTTAATTCTGCCCAGGGTTTCTAGGTGTGGAATGAAAAACAGGAATTGCTTTGTTTATGAAATCCAGCTGTTTGAGCAAGAAAATACTGAACTGAAGGGCAGCAGGAGGGGAGGAAAATGTGCTGCCTTGTATGCCCTGAAACCCAGTTATTTGGTCTACTAGCTTATGCTCACCTCTTTTTGTGAGGTAGTTATGCATTTCAAACTTCAAGACAGCAGTTGAGTTTGAAAACCAGTTTTACTTCTGGACACATTTTGTAATAGGTAAATGCATATTTTATGATGTCCAGTGTGCTTGTTGATACACATATTGTATAATGAGAAGAATTTAAGTCCGACTTTGTTTGAAAAACTGTCTTTGCCAACTCATGTCAAGTTGCTCAAAGGTACAAATTTTGGTGCCAGCTCAGTGTGTGAACTTGCATACATCTCTTAAAAAAGAGAAGAAGGCTTCAACTTGAATTGTCTGGAAATGACAACCTTTTTCTTGGTCTCTCATTCCTATAGAAATTCTGACGTTGCCTTTTTAGGGTGGAAGGGGGGCAGTCCTCTGACTTGTACAGGGTGTGGCAATAAGAGTAAACAAGGTATCTTTGATTAGCGATCAAGCCTCACTGAGGGTTTTTCAAGGGATCTGTTTCCTCTTCCATGTGTGGAAGAAAGAGGAGGGGATAGCAGCAGTGCAGGTCAGTTTCTGTGTACTTTTCTGCTTTACCTCTGCAGATCAGTGGGGATCCCTGATTTTAAGGAGTCTGTGAAAAGAGAACATTAAAAAGAAAGCATATTTTTTTCTCTACAGTAGAGTGCTTTAATAACATTATTAAAGTAATTCAATCCTCTACATAATATCCAAGAATCCACAGGCTGCAAGAATAATGGGCTGTGTTCATTCCTTTTTTTTTACCCTCTGATGTTCCTTTTCACAACTTGATTTAAAAAAAAAAAAAAGGAAAGAAAAAAAATTGGAAATAATTTATTCCTGCGGGGGGGGGGGGAAGAGTCCTGAGGTTTTCACAGTTCTTATTGCTTTGGGGGAAAAAAAACCCCACCAAAAACCCCCACCACTCAAAGCCCCAAACCCAAAATAACCCACACTGGGGGAAATAAATTGGTGTCATCAAATTGCTGCACCTCATTTGAACAAGTTCATCTATATCACATTTTGGCTAATCATTTTTTCAATGGTGTTTAGTTTGGAACTTGAAATTTAAAAGTTCCTTGGTTTTCTAGGAATGCATTCAGCACAAAGAGAGGGTATTCACTACTATAGTACAGTCTTGCTCTGAGTTGAATCCTTTCTTTTGATCTCTTAAGAATTTCAAGAATGTCTAACAAGTACATAGCAATGGTACTGATATCTGAGGTGAGTATTTGAATTTGAAGTTGCGTACTCTTGTCTTTCCTGGTGAACTTTACAAAGAGTAGATTTTGAAGTGTAGATGTGAAGGAGGTGAGGAGGACTATTTTCACCCCTTCCAGATAATATTTCTATCTGCTGACGCTATTGTGCTTGTGAGAAGTGCACAGTTAGGTATTGTGGTGTTTTAAAATTAAATGTACAGTTTGCAGTTAACCAGCTGGAAATCTGGTTGCAACTGCATTATAGCTCATGTTGCACTTGCTGCTTAAACTCTCATGGTCTTTTCTAGGCAAGCATGTTGAGGACTATGGGATGTGAGATACTAGGTTAGGTATCCCAGTGATCCGAGCTAGTAGGGCTCTTCTTAAGTTGCTTGGCAGCTCCTACTTGTCACTGCAGGTCAAGGATTGTTCCTTCTTCCTTTTCAGAGGTGGCTTGCCAGCTTGTTAGACACTGTGTGTGAAAGATTGCCTGAGGCTCCACTGAGCGTGTTAGCATTTGCCCACAGATAAGTGAACCAGCCTACAGGTTGTTAAAGTTGTCTATTTAATTTGCTTCCCTGAAGGTTTTTATGAAAGATGTGTATAAAGCCAGTGAGAAGATACTTTTTTAAAGCCTCCAGGTAAAGGTACAAATACAACAGTCCCAGTGCCACAAGTCTGACAGTACTCAGCAGTCTTGGGTATGCAGTGCATTTGTACTGCTCTTCTAGACACCAGTCTAGAGGAACTATGAGGAAGATTCCTAAATAGGGGTAGCTGGATCACATCACTTTGTGGAAGCTGTCTCAAAAGTGTTGACTCAGCATCCTGAATGATGTGTTAAGGTCTGTGTGACTTCTATAAGAAGGGGTTGATTGCCCCTTTGAATAATAACTCTTAGAAGAAACTGTTCTGGTTCAATTGTCCATAAAGCAGGGGCAATTGTTTCAGATAATGTTTTCAGTATAAATAGAATATTGGTTTTTACAATTAACTAATGCACTGGTAGTTAGTGCAGTTGAATTTCATTTTGGTTAGTCTTTTCCAGCCTTTGAAAACTTTCAAAATTGAGTTTCTGCGAAGTTTATTTGTCGAATCTTTCTAGAAAATTAAATATTAGTAGAAAGATAAGGCTTTCCAATTCTGAAAATCCACACACTAACTGAACTTTAAAAAAATATTTTAGTGCTTGAAATTCTACAAAATGCTTAAGATTTCCATTAGTGCCTGGACAGGCATCTAATCTTAACAGACTTTAGTTTTTTAGGACAGGTAAGCAAGTAGTCCTTGTTCACTTCCTAAGAACCCTGAGGCTCATCTTGTGATGAGAAGTCTGTGTGACAGCTCTGCTTGTAGCCCTTATGGACAGGATGTCAAATGCCAGCTGCTGCTTCTCCGCTGTCTCTGCTGCATGGTTGCCTTCTGTAGCAGGTGTGGGTGTTGGAACAGCGTGTGCTGCTGTCTGGCTAAAGGACTCTGAAGACCTGATCATCCACAAGGAGTACATGAGACCTAATGAGAAACAGTACCTAAAAGGCAATATTAGAAGTTCTCTGTGCCCCCAAACTCAAGATGAACTAAGGAAAGTACAAGCAGTGTGGGAAAGGCTTTTTTGACCAAGATTTCTACAAGTTGTATTAAATGCAACTAAATTTACCTTACAGCACTCTTCTCATAGAGGTTTGTAACTTCTTTCCCAGTATGTAGTGCTATCACATTTTCTTAGTAAAGGCTTTCCATTCCTGGTATTACTCTTTTTTTTTCCCAGAAACAAATTTTCTCCTGTTATAAAGTTAATGGAAGGTAGAAAGCAGAAAATATGCAAAATGGAAGAGGAGCTGTTACTCTAAGGCAGCTAATCCTCATAGCGTAGAGATAACATCTTGAATTTTTTCTAGCAGGAAAGCTGATCAATATAGAATTAAAGAATCAATGGTCTGGGTTGGAAGGGACCTTAAAGGTCATCTAGTTCCCACCTCCTCTGCCAAAGGCAGGGACACTTTCCATTAGATCAGGTTGCTCAGGGCCCCATCCAGCCTGGCCTTGAACACTTCCAGGGATGGGCCATCCACTTCTCTGGGCAATCTGTTCCAGTGCCCCACCATCCTGAGAGTAAAGATTTTTTTTCCTAATATCTAATCTAAACAGATTCTCTTTCAGTTTGGAGCCATTCTCCCTCGTTCTGTCACTACGTGCCCTTGTAGTAGACCCTCTCCATCTTTCCTGTAGGCTCCCTTCAGGCACTGGAAGGCTGCAGTGAGGTCACTTGAAACCTTCTCTTTTCCGGAGTGTATTGGGTTTACGTGGCAAGGTTTTAGTAGTGGGGAGGCTACAGGGGTGGCTTCTGTGAGAAGCTGCCAGAAGCTTCCCCGATGTCCAACAGGGCCAATGCCAGGGGGCTCCAAGATGGACCTGCTGCTGGCCAAGGCTGAGCCAGTCAGGGATGGCAATAGTGCCTCAGGGATAATGTATTTAGGAGGAGGGAAGAGGTATTGTGCAGAAGTAATTGCAGCCAGAGAAGAGAGGATTGATGATATGAGACAAACAACTCTGCAGACACCAAAGCTGATGCTCCAGTTGCAGGACTAGAGATTCCCCTGCAGCCCGTGGTGCAGACCATGGTGAGTGAGCTGTCCCCCTGCAGCCCATGGAGCTTCACAGGGATGCAGAGATCCATGGTGGAGCAAGGTGTCTGAAGGAGTCTGTGACCCCGTGAGAAGCCTGTGCTGGAGTGGCTCTTTGCAGGAGATGAGCTGATGCTGGAGCAGGTTTCCTGACAGGACCTGTGATCCCCAGGAGCATCCATGCTGGAGCAGCCTGTTCCTGAAGGACTGCACTCCGTGTGAGGGACCCATGCTAGGGCACTTCATGAAGAACTTCAGCCCATGGGAAGGACTCATGGTGGAGAAGTTCATGGAGAGCTGTCTTCCATGGGAGAGACCTCAAGCTGCGGCAGGGGAAGGAAACCTCTTGCTGAGGAGGAAGCAGTGGCAGAAACAGCATATGAGGAACTGACCACAGCCCCCATTCCCTGTCTTTTTGTGCGGCTGGGAGAAAGGAGGTAAAGAATCAGGAATAAAGTTAAGGCCAGGAGGGAGGGGTAGAGGGAAGGTATTTTTAAGATTTGTTTTACTTCTCACAATCCTACTCTGATTTGATTGGTAATAAATTCATTTAATTTCCCCAAGCAGAGACTATTTAGGCCATGACGGTAAGTGGTGAGTGATCTCTCCCTTTCCTTATCTCAGCCCACAAGCCTTTTATTATATTTTCTCTCCCTTTCCCTACTGAGGAGGGGAGTGATAGAGTAGCTTTGGTGAGCACCTGGTGTCCAGACAGGGTCAACCCACCACATAAGAGGCAGTAAGAAATACTACTCTCGAGAGTCGAAATCAGCCTGAGTACAATGTGGGTACTTTTCCAGGCAGAGAGGTGGACAAGGTATCTTCCAACATGACTTGTCAGTTTAACTCTTGTGTTTGTAGCAGGGGCTGTGAAATAGCTATGTTTCCTCTGGTTTTATTTATAGATGTCTATAAATACTTCCTGAAACCGTGTCTCTTAAGTATCACTTAATTCTGTCATGCAAGACTTAATTACACTGACAATAAATAGACATTAGAATATTTTTAGCTAAGCATGCTGTCATGATGCTTCCTGAGCATGAAGCATATAATGACTTAAATGTCTGTATCTGAAGGCCCTCAAAAAGATCTGAAAACAGCTGCTCAAAAATTGCCACAACTGAGCTTGTTTCCTTAAATATGAAGTACATCTTGGTACTTTATGGCTGTATCTCTTAGTTTTGGTAAAGTACTTGGCAAAAGGCCATTATTTTTCTGTGGCTTCTCATAACAAGTGACAAAAGATTGTAGCTGACAGATTCTTGAGACTGTACACTCCTTAAACTGATTGTCTCAAATCTCAGATAAACATTCCATGGAAATAGTGTAAGAGCTCACATTAAACAGAGGGTGAGTACCATCAAAAGGACTGTTTCCTTTCTAGGACCTGATCAGTAAATCCTTAAGTAAACAGCATGTAACGTATTGCTCTCGTTCAAAGAGACTTGCAGGTAATCTTTTCAGCTGCTAACTCCTGTCCAAACATCACAGATGTTGGTGACTGGGAAATACATGATGAGAATATAACAGATTAAATATTTGGGAGGTGTTAAGCTTGAGGGAGGTCTTAGATGATGTTCTTGGACTTGCAGGGGTTTCCTTCATTAAAAAAATAAATTAAAACACAGTAATAATTCTAGTCTGGCTGCGACTGGATGGGCTGCAGGGGAAAAGCAATTTAGTGTAATCTGAAATATCTTAAATGCTGCAAGTTTTACTAGTCCGGTTTTTTATAGGCTCTTAGGGTTTCTTTGGCTGGTTGTTGGGGAGAAAATTCCTTATTAAGTTTCTTCTGCGTCTTTCCTTTTCTCCATTTAGCTTGTCCAATTTTTTTATCTTTGTTTTAAATATTGTTTAAAAGTCAGAAGTGAAACCTTTGTTTATTTTTTTTTAGAAGCCTTTCCTATTGGCCTTTTAATGCTCACTGCTGTATTTGTGTTCTGAGGCACAACTCAGAACTGTTTCCTTCAGTTTGTCACTTAATGAACTGGTGGAATTCTCCTTGCTAAGTTAAGATCTTGTTGGGTTTTTTTTAACCCTGTTAATTACAAGCTTAATTAATTCTTGAAAAGAATCCTAAACTGCAGTTGCTATTACCTCTACTTTTTCAAAACTTGATTTGAAATGGAGGATGTACCTGTCACTCTTAACACTGTATGAGGGAATGAGAATGTATAATTCTGAGAAATCTTTCTCCTTGTTTGTACAGCAGTGTTTTCTGCAGGTGGCAGGTTATGAGAAGCCCATCTTGTATCAGAACAGCTTTCCTCATGCCTTTGACATTATTAAGCATTTTGCATTTGGTTTATGTGTAACTCATGTTTCTAGAACCAAACCCAGCCCTTTTTTCTTTAACTGATCTATATATCATATCTTTCTTTTATCATGACCTACCTACTCCTATTTCAGGGCTGTTTGTTACTTCGTTTTTTATAGGAAACATCCTATGCAAATCTGGTATCAGTTCAGGCTGCATTTGCTACCTAATGATGATCACACTTGAAAGAGGTGTTACATGAAGCTGTTTGCTGTGATGTTTCAAACTTCTTGACCAACTTCTGTTCTGGTTTTCTTACCAGTTTGTTTTTAACTGTCAATGCATACAGTTTTTTGACTTACCTGAAAAAAAAAAAAAACCTGTGGAGCTCAACAAACTTCCCTCCATTCCAATGTTAAGATAGTTACTATACTGGCCCCATGTTAGCCAGATGGAGAAGAAATTCTGTTACCCAGTTAAGAGTTCATTATTCCAGGAGGTATTTGCAAAGCCTCAGCTGCTGTGTATAACCATAGGCTGAGTTTGATCTTCATATACAAGCTACTCAAGTGGGTGTCTAGAGTTGGTCATAAAATCGGAGAATGGTTTGGGTTAAAAGGGACTTTTCAGGACCATCTAGTTCTGCCCCCCTGCCATTGGCAGGAATACCTTCCACTAGACCAGGTTGCTCAAAGCCCCATCAAAGCCCCAGGTTGTTCAAACTGCCTGGCCTTGAGCTCTTAAAATGATGAGGCTTCCACAGCTCAGGGAAATTCTTCCAGTGCCTCACCACCTTCATGGAGAAAAATAACCTCTTTAGGTCCAATCAGAATCTACCCTCTTTTAGTTTAAAACTCTTGACCTCTCTACTGTCACTACAGGCCTTGGTACAAAGTCTTTCCTAATCTTCTTCTAAGCCATCTTTATATATTAAAAGACCACTCACAAAATATGCATTTTATGTATTATAAGGTCTCTCTGGAGCTGTCTGCAGGCTGTACCACCCCAGCTCTCTCAGCCTGTCTTCATAGCAGAGAGGCTCCATCCCTCTGACCATCTTCATGGCCCTCCTCTGAACTGTTCCACAGCTCCATGAACCTTCCTCCTTCTGTTGGGGACTGCAGAGCACCTAGAGCTGCATACCCTACTCTAGGTGGGATCTCACCAGAGCAGAGGGGAAAAATCCCCTCCCTCAGCCTGCTGTCCACGCTGCTTTGGATGCAGCCCAGGATACAAGCACTTTGTTGACTCATGTCTGATTTTTCTTGCACCAGTACCCCCAAGTCATTTTCTGCTGGGCTGTTCTCAAGCCATTCATCCTCCAGCCTGCACTGGTGGGGGATTGGTACTGGGGATTGTCCCAGCCCCAGTGCAAGACGTTGTGTTTAGCCTTGTTGAACTTCATGAGGTTAAGATGACACTGGTGATGGACCTGTCAAAACAGCTGCTTGTTCTTGCTTAGCCTTGGCTGGGGTAGTAGAGGGGTTTTTCTGCAAAAATTATGATGCCCTTTGAAGAGAATGCTAAAGAAATCTTAGAAGTGTAAAAGGCACTCATGTTCCTGAGAGTGTTTTGTAAGACTTTAAAAAAGCAATTTAAGGTGTGATATCGTCATGGTTTTTATTATTTGCATACCTCTGCAGTAACATGGGAATTAAAATAAATGCCCTTGATGATTTGTAAGAGACAGTGGGATTCCTTTCACTCTGCAGTGTTATTTGCATATGCATTTTTTTTTCAGGGTTATGCAGAACATGTTTAAACTTTTACTGGTGTAAAATACTGTGGGAGGTAAACTTGCAGCCAGTATATAAACCTGCAGTTTGTTTCAGGCCACTGTTATTTTATATATGCTTCTGAGAAGTCAATAACTATATTAATGTAATATTAACCCATGTTGCTGTTTGCTTGAAAACCAGTTGAAGAAGCACAGTTGTGACCCTCTATCGATTTGGTTTTCCTCAGCATTTGGACTAATGCTCTCAGTTGGCTTGCTAGCTGTGCCTATTCAAGAATTCACCAGCTGGCACTGTTAGATTAGCTGCTGATGGGTGTTTGTTAATTCTGGATACCTGAAGTATCTACAATGCAGGAATTCAGGGGAGCTGCCCAGTGCAGTTGTTTTTACCATGAATTTCATGTTGGTCTGGATTTCCACTGAAGTGATGGTAATTGTGTGTTTTGAGGAATGTCATTCCTCATCTAAAATGAATTTGAAGATGCTCAGATGTTTCCTCAGTTTACTCTCTAGTAGGACTCTGTTTTCATCATAAGAAGATCTTTTCACTGGAAAGGCATCTTGGGTTTATAGGCATTGGAGTTGAAGTTTGGTGATCCAGGGGACTCTTGCAGGGACAGATTTGTTGTATGAATTATAGAAAGTGGCCTTCCTTTAGACCTTGTGGCTTAGGTACAAGTTGGAAAAGTAGGG
This sequence comes from Monarcha castaneiventris obscurior, assembly GCA_026261815.1. NCBI lineage: Eukaryota > Metazoa > Chordata > Aves > Passeriformes > Monarchidae > Monarcha > Monarcha castaneiventris. The sequence continues at coordinate 8,647,147 of JAMPIT010000388.1, forward strand.
CGTATATAAGAAGACAGTGGGCAGACAATGCATTTCTGTACTGATGTTTTGTACCAGAACAAAATATTCTTCCATTCTCATAGCAATTCTTCTGTAGGGCAGCACTGTTCTTAGTTTTTTTGGCTTTTTTATTTTTCTTGTGTGTGCAAAGCTCTCTATGAAGTGTTGACATTTCCCAGTGCAATGGGCTTAATACCAGAAACTTGACTAAGCCAGCCCCTGGTGTTCAAAACCAGCCTCAGTGAGGTGTTAAACAACACCACGCTTGCTTCTCTCCAGAAAGACGACTCAGTGATATCTGAAGGGTAAACCTTGGGCATTGATCAAATCATGAAGCAGAGCAGTTCCCACACTGCTTCCTGCTATGTCCTTGATTCTGAAGTGAGCATTACAGGTACAGCTTGTGTGCTCCTGTCCCACCACAGGCTTGACTGGTAGGAGAATTTATGAGTGAATGATGATTTTTGCTTTTTTTAGAAGTGGCAAAGACATCTGTGATCAATCTGATATAGCTGAGATGTCCAGACACTTCAGTAATTGATGTAATTCTGAGATTCTCTCAACAGACATCTTTGAGCTCCTGGGGATGTGGCTTAGAGTGGAGTTCTGTGGGCATTTTAAACTACACTGCTGCTGACAGGAGCACTTCTGCCCATCTTTCTCTCTCCAGGCTGTACTGTTTCCCACCAAAAATATTCATGAAGCTATGCAGTGAACATGGCTGGGGACCTGGTTGTGGGGAAGACTAACAAGCATCACCTCCACAACTGAGGTTTAACCCACATCAGATAAATTCATTGCAGACATGAGAGTGGGAGACAAGGACAGGCAGGACTGTTTTTGTTGGGTTTTTACGCTGGTTTAGGATGTTTGAAATTACAGAGTTTAACTTCTGTCCTTCTCCCTAGAAAATAGTTGTAGCAAAATGTAAAGCTCATGTTGGTAATGCAGTTTATAGTTAGTTAATTGTGGGTGGCAGGATTCCATACTGTTCTCATGTTTACCTAATGCCTTGGTTGAGAAGCTGCTTCTGCAATCCTGCCTTTCTCCTGTGTGAGGGGAAAGGATCTCTTTGTTTCTTCATGTTTGGTGCTTTGGACAAGTCTTCAGTCTCCTGCAGCCAGCGTGCATCTCCAGTCTGTGTGGTCCAAGAGGGAACATATATTGCTGTGTAGTGGTTGGAAAAGCCAAGTCAGAAGTTCAAAATAGGAATGTCCTCACAAATTGTTTTACTGATAACTTGTATCTAAATGGCAACCTTTTTCTAAATTCTAGGAAACGTGTAATCGAGGGTGTTTAAGTTATGAGTATGGTGGATATTTTAACGGGGGAAGGGCTGTGTCTAGTGTGAAAAAGGCTGTTGAGACCCAGGGTAGCTTAGTTTACTACTGCAAATGGGAGGGGATGAAAAATAAAAATCCCTCTGTTCATTTGAGATAAACTGAGGTCACAGCAAATGAGCAACCTTAACTATACTCCTTATTATTTTTAATTCTCTGAGAAGTTAAATGATACTTCATGACACAGCACAGCACTAAATTTTATTAGTGAAGTACTGTAAAAATTATTACTGAGTTCAGTTCAAAACTTGCCTTTAATACTAAAGTTAAAATGTTCTAATAAATAACTCTTCCTGTTTGCAGATAACCACTCTTATTAATCATAAGGATAAACCAAAGCGTTCAGACAAGACTCTGCAGGCAATTCAGCGAGTGGGCCAAGCCGTGAACCTGGCAGTCGGGAGATTTGTTACTGTGGGTGAAGCCATAGCCAACGAAAACCATGAACTGAAGGAGGAAATGAGTGTTGCTTGCATCGAGGCAAGGAGAGCAGGTATGTAGTTACTCATGAAGTTGTACTTGTGCCATTTTTGGCACACTATTTTTAGTGTCAGTCATAATGTAAGAACTTTATTATTTAATTGCTTAACCTTCCTCTGCTGGTTCATTCAAGGCCTGATCTGTTACCTGATTTTGTCACTTACTTAAATTACTGTCGTCTTACGAATAGGGAATGGAATTGTGTGTTGGCTTTGATTTTTATAGGATCATTTGCCACAAGGAATTACCTGACTGCTCTTTTTTTTATGATGTTACTACAGACAAAGAGCAGAATGTTGGGAATACAACTTTAGAGTTTATTGCTGCCAAGTTAAAACAGCGGAGTATTTAAAGTTATTTGAGTGTTATGCTATTGAGGTCACTGCATTCCAAATCTTAATGTCTGAATGAAGGTCAGTGTCAACCCATATTTCATCAGGACTCTGTAAGATGACTCACATCAGTCATCTGATGACTCCTCTCAGTAGAATGAAAATCATATTGTGCTTGCCTTTTTTCTGGATTCAGGTTTTGTTGCAAAGTTGCTGTGTGTGTGAATTGAATAGGAAGTGTGGATAATTGAGTTGCCTGCTGTCACTCTCCTTCTCCCAGCAGACTGTGTCTAGGCGAACAGGGGGTTGCATTCTCTGATGCTGTAAGAGAATGTCTGTGTCGTGCTAGAAACTACTTTCCTAGATACTAAGTACTATTCCTTGCATAATATTTCAGTGGCCTTCAGTAAATGCATACTCTTAGATCTGCAGTGAAGGCTTCAAGATGACATCTAGTAGAATGTACCTTTTGTTGTTAGTGGGGTGACTTTCTGTTTTTGCTTTCAAATACTTTTGGATTATGGGAAATTCTACTTGAATCCCAGTTTGAGCAGGTAGATGAACCTGCAAGTGTAACAGACATTCTGCTTGCTGCCACTTCAGGGAGACAATCTTGAATTTCTGTTGTGGAGACAAATAAATGACTCTTCAACCGCCCTTCAACACTAATGTCCTGATTACTGCAGGATGGAGCAGTACTCTACTCCAAGACGTGGGTTGCTGTACTTAAAACTGATCTGTTAAGTTAAATAGCGGGCTTGGGTGGGTGTTTGGTTTTTATCTTTGAAATGACCTCAGAGTCCTGAAAAACTTGTCTTTGCTGTCCTAACTGGTGTTCCATGTCTTGCTGAATTGCTGTTGTGGCCTCAGACTTTGGGGATGCAGTTCATACTATTATCTGTGATTAAAAGAAAAAAAAAAGCTTAGAAATTGGGCATGGTGCTGTAAGAAATCCTCTGAAAATCCCTCAACAATGAGTCACAATGTCTAGAAACACGCTGATGATGAATGATTGTTCTTGTGATTTGAAGGACTGTTCTGGATAAACTTTAGACTGAAAATTCCTAGTCGCTCCAGTAAACTTGGCTGCAAACAGAAATGTCCTAATTTAAAAACATTCCATTTGTTATGTGAAGCATGTGTTTTCTCTTCAGAGATCCAAGTAAAATGCTGACAAGCCAAAATTGCCAAAGTTCACATCGATAATCTCAGCTGCTGGATGAGCAGTGCAGTCTGAATCTCTCTTTCTTGACTTGCCTGTTATGCTGTGGTTAAATATTTTTTTCTCCCTATCACTGTATGCAGGAGGAGCTCAGAATCTAAAAATAGTCTGTGGTATTTTATCCCAGCAAAAGACTATAGTTCTTTTGCACTGTAAGTTTTATTTCCTGTTATGCAGTAATAGCCTTGGTCTAGAGGAGTGAAGATATGGGCTGTTTACATTTCTGTCAGCCTCACGTTTACCTTGGCATGGCTCAGCCTTTCCCTGCATTTGAGATCTAACTGAAGACTTACATGGGAAATCCAGTATAGCCAACATGTTTGCTCCTGGTTACTTGTCTGATGGAGGGCTTTTTGTGCCAGCATTATCTCTGTGGACTGTTCAGGACAAAGGAACACAATCCTTTGAGCAGATAAATTCGTATGGATAAATGTCCTCTGAACTCAGTTTCTGAATGTGGTTGATCAAGTGCCATTTTTAATAACTTTGGTGTTCCCAAGCAAGCCAAAAAAGAATTCCTGGACAATTACAGCCAAGACTAGTGACTTGTATTAAAGAATCTATGTTCTGAGGGTATAGCAGCAGAAAGCCTTTGCTCTTTAGGGCAGAGAGTCTGGTAGAGCTGTTCATACTTCTTTTTAGACAATAAATCAGATTGTGTCTCAGAAATGGAGATTTTGTTAGGCATAGAAGATAGATTTCGACACAAAAGGATTGAGAACATTAAGCATCTCAGTTTCTAAGAAAAGTAGGGAGTCTTTAAATCAATTGCATATCCTGCAGAGGCTTTGAAGGATGACAGATGTTGTATCTGTCTCTTATGAAGGGTATAATCAGTGATCTGAAGTGTTTCAGACTTGTTATGACTATTTCCTTGTAATAAACCTTGTAATTTGATTGACTCAAAATAGAATCCTAAAACACTGCAGAGGGTCATGTAGCAGATTTTGCCTAACATTATTCTTGCACTGTGTCAATGTTTACAGTGACAGTATAGTGGTGGAATGTAACTTAAAGAAGCACATTTTAGATGCCCATCTGTGAATTTTTTAATCTTTTTTTCCTCTCTAAAACTAGGAAAGACTGGCTAATTTAAAAGAGAAAGCACATGTCAGGAATGAGTTAGTGTCATAACATTTCCAGTATTCTCTGCCAGTTGACTATGTAGCCCTAAAGGAAGACATGGAGTAAAATAAAAGCAATAAATAGCTCTCTCCTATTCTTGCCTTGGGTTTTAGTTGAGAGAGGGCTAAATTAAGAAGGCTGAAAAATGGAAATTCAAGTGGATAAATAAATATTACAGAATAACTGAAGTTGTAAGGGCCGTTTTAACTCCTCAGAATGGAGATCTTGTACACTTCTCATTTCTTCTTTTTTGTACCCTTACTTAAAGATATTTGACCATCCTTGCTGTGGCAAAAGTATTTTCTTACATCTTGATCCTTGCTTCTTCTTCCATCACCACACATACTGGGATCAGTCTGTCTGTGTCTCTCCACACCTGCCCACTTAGGGGGATGGATGTAGAACACAGAAGGCTCTGCCACTGGCCTTCTCTTCTTGAGGTAGAACAAACTCCTTCCCTTCAACCTCTCCCCTTCTGTCCCTTGCTTCACTGTGTCAGCCGAGGTGCTGAGTAGACCAGAAGTGGACATGGAACTCCAGATGCTGCCTCACAAGTGCCAAAAGGAAGGGAAGAATTATATCTGAAGCCTTCCAGGTGCAGCTGGCCATTATTGCTTACTCCTGTTCAACTCTTTGTCTTCCAGGCCCCCCATGTCTTTCCCCACAAAAGTTCCCTGTTGACAGCTGATCTCAGCATGTAGGGCTGGGTGGTGTTACCCTGGCCTAGATGTGGTATTACTGCCCTTGTTGGACTTAAAGGATTTTCTATCAGGTCATTTTTTTTCAGCCTGTCCCTCTGTCCAGCAGCCCTGCCCTCCACGGTATCAGACACTCACCCAGTTTGGTATTGTTCACACACTTGCTGAACTTGCTGAGTCATCATCCAGGGAATAGTTTTGATAAGTCCTGTCAATCCCAGAGGGACACTGCTGGAAGCTGTCTGTCCATTGAACTTTGTTCCTGTTATCAGCATCCCCAAGCCCAACAGTCAGGTTCATTTTCTACCCGCCTTTTTGTTCACTTAGTCTGTATCTCTTGATGAAGTTATCAGGACACTATGGGAGATCATGTCAGAGGCCTTGCTGAAGCTGAGATGCACAGCATCCGTTCCTTTCTCTGTTTAAAAACTGTCATCTCTTCATAGAAGGCATTCAGATCAGTGAGAGACTATTCACCCTGGCAGGTCTGTGCTGGATCTTCCTGATTGCCTTTTTCTGCTTCATGTGGTAATGACTTCCAAGATTATTTTCGTGATAATCCTGGAGGCTGATGTGACCCTGACTAGCCCACAGTTGCCTGAATTTTTCTTGTTAACCTTCTTGGAGATGGATGTGACCATTGTCTTCCTATTATTGGAACTATCACCCAATGGTCATAATCTCTCAGCCATGATAGCAGAATTGCAGTGACACTGAACTGCTTCTTTGACATGCTCGGATGTGTTTTATGGACTGATGTATATCCACCTGGGTGTAGCTTTCATAGCTCCATCTCTTCACCTTAACGGGTCTTGTCCCTCATGGCTTACTCCCAAGGCTTGGTTCTTGTTCCTGTAGTTGCAGATCTACAGGCAGAGGAGGAAGCCTTTGTTCAGTTACCAGAAGTTTTGAGTTTCTAGGGCTGTCTGGGGCTTTTGACAGGCAGATGTTGCAGGTCTTTCAGTGTTCCCTGATACCTCTTTTTATGACTAGCTGCTTCACCTATGACTTGATTCATCCTCAAGAAGGTGAATCCCATAGCATAAGAAATGGGATAATGATGTGCATCCTATCTTGGTTACCAAAAGAACTTGGCATTTGTTTTAATTGTTGTTCTCTGTGTGTTTCTACAGCATTTTATGTTGTCACAGATATTGTGAGGTCAAAGAAATAGATTAATCTGCTGACAAAGGTGAACAGTTAGAGGCTGGTGTGAACTGAAATGAATTGGACTGTGGAGAAGGCAATGGCCAGTGCGTTTTGCTGGCAAATGATCTCCTTGCCTGACTGGAGCCTTGTCCTACAGCTTCATTGGTAGTGCATTTGGCTGCCCCTCACTCTTTGAGTTGTAGCTGTACTTTTATAACTCCCCTTGCTTCTGTTCATTTTCAGGCCCTTCAGCTGTGGAATTCACTGTCTCAGACTGTACTAGAGTTCAGTATATTGGAGCGATGCTCTGATTATTTGGAGCATGCCTTTTGTGACCTGGCCTGGTCCCAGCAAATGTACTGGAAGTTCCTTGCCATACTGTAATACCTATTTAGGCAGTTTAAGAACCCAAGGGATTACAATTATCAGAGTAGAGAAATCTATACATAAACATTATGAAATGTGGAGCTCTGTCATTTGAAGGACTGTCAGGCTTTCCTTGTTCCTATAGTGTGTGGTATTTCTGGAGTACCAGAATAATGCAGGTTCTTCTTATGGGAGCACTGGCTTTATCAGGCTTTTGGAGTATTTTGCCTGCTTAGGTGAATTACTTTCGTTGAGGTTTTGAAGATGAGTCATAGGGAATTTGAGCAAATCTCCTAGATTTTATCTTCAAGGACGATCTATAGGTCAGTTGTAGGTTGATCATCTTGTCTTGCACACTAACAGAAATCATGTCTCAGAGCATGCCTGAGCTCAGTCTCCCAGCAGCCCTTCTCTGGTTATGGACTAGCAAATTGCTCTGTCTTTCGTGTTTGTACTATTATCTAGGGTACTCCAGAAGATTTAGTTGGATAGGGTCTGTGTTTCTTTCTCAGGTAAAGAAATCCATTAGCTGCATTGGATGTAGAATTTTTAACTGCATGAAAAAAAGTGCTCAATTAAGCCTGTTTAACTATCTATTTTAACTCAATGCAAGTTAAGTGAAAAGACAGTGATGAACTGAAAATCAGCACTTCCTTGCCTTTTTTTCCTCTCCTGTCTCTGACAGTGCCCTGTTTAGTGGCCCTCCTTTGAATGTAAAGTGCAGTAGTCTCACTATAATGCTTCAGTCCTGGAAGTTATAAAGTTACTGTTTGGAATCTCTTTATTATTCATGTCTGGAGACTTCTACAGGAATAGGAAATCCATAAATTATGGGAATGCTGACTGAAATTTGGAAAGTGGAGGGGACTTTGTAGTTCTTTCTTCCTTGCTGCATCCCACTGTTTCAGTGGATTGATCCTGCAAGTGTGGTTGCTGGTTTGACTTTTGCTATTAAAATCAGAAAAATGCCACCCATTAATGTTTTCTCCCTGCACATTCCCCAACTCCACCCATCACTCCCCCCCTCAGATATCTGTAGATTACTGTAAGAAAATTAGTGTATGTTACAGATGGAAGAATAAGGTAGTAGTGAATAGTAATCCACATTTAAATATGGAGAGGGTGCCACCAACAGTCAGTCGAAGGAAGTGAAATGAAATAAAAAGAGCTGTAGGTAGCTCTGAAATGGTCCTGTCCCTCAGAGGTAAAAGTTACTTTCTTCTAAGTATGGAAAGTTACTTTTTTTTTTTTTTTTCCTTCTAGGTGAAACAATTGCTCAGCTTACAGATGTGGCAAGCTTGGATCATCCCGAATCTGATAGCCACATAACAATCTTTACGGACAAAACGGGTGTGGTAAAAGCTGCAAGGTTGCTGCTTTCTTCTGTCACAAAGGTGCTGGTGTTAGCAGACAGGATTGTTATTAAGCAAATTATAACTTCCAGAAACAAGGTATTTGTAGCTTCTTTTCTGTTTTGTTTCACTGGTACCTGCAGTCAGTGCAAAATAGTGCTGGTAAATGATGTGATATTTCCATCCTCCATCTCTGGAGGAATTGTGAAATAAAGAGATAAAAATGAATGTCTTGCACATGTTTACCTACCAGGTATCTGAAAGGGGATGGCTCTAAGTCAGTAGGATTAAAATAATAATTTTCAGTGACTCTGCATTTTATGTCACCTGTATTGCTTTATTCACTAAGTATGCTGGAGAAGACACTGTGTTACTGCTTATTTAACTTTAAATTTGCTGTGAGGTGAAAAATGTGTCTGTTGGTAAAATGGGCAATAAAAGCTTCTACTTGCTAATGACAGGATGTTTGTACTGTCAGGATCAAGACAAGAAGAGCATTACGGCATCTAAGCAAAAAGCTGTGAGGAATGCACATAAAATTCTGTGCTAGTGAAGTGAGGCTTACAGATTAAAAGGTTTCTATGCAGTTTAACTTAGGTCTTGAAACTTAGCATGAAACTACTTGGTCAGTTTAAATAATGTATGAAGGCCCATTTAACCTCAAATGTAATCTATCTCATGCAGTGCAGACTTCACTGTCTTGCCTGTAGGATATTCTTCCATTTTTTTCTCTACAATGCGCTAAAACAAAAATAGAAAAATCTCATGTTTGAAAAATGATAACCTCATAAGGCCTGGGGTTTTCCATTAATTTTGAACTTGTAATCCAGAGCAGTGCCCCTCTTTCCACTTTTGACTCCTCATGCTGTCTCTATTCTTTTGTCCCAGTTTACTTTCCAGACCCGCTGGTCTCTATTTTGCAGTGCCTAGATCCAAGACACTTAGTTCAGCCTGGGATTCAAAACCAGTGAAATTACCTGCTTCTCTAGCTTTAGACTTGGCAGCACTGATCTGCTGTCTTTGTGCTCATTTCTTCTCCCAGTGGTTGATTCAGGTGGTAGCAGTTTTATCAATAACAGTTTGCTGAAGTTACTTGCAGCTTTGGTCTTCTTTTGTACTGAAGACCAGAATGGTGCATTTAATACCTTTTGCTGCTTTTCTGCTGTCATCTGCAGCCATGCAGTAATCCTAATTAATTTACCTTTCCAGAAGTGGTGGGTGGTAACACAGATTTAGGCTATGGAGCAACTGTGCAAATGCATGCACCATGAAAGGATAAGGAGGGATATACCCTTTCAGGCACAGGCTAGGTTTCTGATAATTTTAAATAAATATGAAAAATCATCATATATACACTGATGTGAATATAGTAAGCATAGGTGCAGCATTTAATTTTGAAAGCATTTCAAGCAATCTCATAGTCTGGAGTAACTATGTCTGACTCTGACTGCCATAGGCATAGAATCATAGCATATCCTGAGTTTGAAGGGACCCATGAGCATCATCAAACTCCAGCTCCTGGCCCTGCACAGGGCACCCCAAGAGTCACACCATGTGCCTGAAGAGCAGTGTCCAAACACTTCTTGAACTCTTGTCAGGCTGATGCTGTGACCACTTCCCTGGGGAGCCTCTTCCAGTGCCCAAACACCTGCTGGGTGGAAAACCTTTTCCTGATCTCCAACCTAAACCTCCCGTGACACAACTTCAGGCCATTCTCTCAGGTCCTGTCACTGGTCACCACAGAGAAGAGATGAGTGCCTGCGCCTCCTCTCCCCCTCACAAGGAAGTTGTAACTGCAGTGAAGTCTCCCCTCAGCCCCTCTTTTCCCCTCCCTTGCCTGGCTGTCAGTGCTGTGCCTGATGCACCCCAGGACACAGCTAGTCTTTGTGGTCTCTTGGGTTTTACTGCATTCTCCTTCCTGTGCATACTGCACATGTTTGGGAAGGTCTTGTTCCATCTGTGGTATCAGTAGAGCAATTCACATCTCTAGGACCAGATTAAACAAATGATGGTGTCTTAAACAGGCCTAATATTTATATATGCCCTAATTTTTATAGGGTACACTCCTGAAAAGTGTGTCAGACACTGCTGTGATGGATAGCACAAAGGTTCTTCCTGTAGGAAATGTTGTGGTAGAGGGATAACATGGGCAGGGACTTAAGTGCGCACAAGTATTCTGAGACAGTGTAGTATGATGTGGCAAAGAGGATGGGAAGGTAGGAAGAGGATCATCAGTACTGCCAGCTGGAGAAGATTCTGGCTTCTTGAAATGGGTAACTGTTCCAGAAGATCTCAGCTCCATTTTTATCTTAGAGACTGAATCCCAAATGCTAAACTTCTGTTGCCATTTTTCTTTTTGCTGCCTCTTCCTGAACATCTTTATTTTCATTGTCATGATCTTTCTCATGTGAATAAAGAGTCAGTCAAGGGCAAAGGTTAGCAAAACAGATGAGCGGTTGGACATCCAGTCCCTCAGGCAGATGGGAAGGGATTGAGGTCTTCCAGAATGGTGATCTATTCCAGAATCCAGCCTCTGGCTCATGATCCCCAGCGATCCTGTTCCTGCTTCCACATCCTCTGCACCCTACATGCTGTCCTTGTGTTCTTGGATTGCATACATTTTCTTCTGTCCCTGGCCACGTCTTTCCTACCTTACAACATCAGTTTCATTGTCCATCAGACTTAGTCACTGCATCAGTGAGCTTAAGGTGTTTCTCCACTCACTGTCACCAGTCAGGTTAGGAGAGCCAGAACAATGAGCAGAGAAGTGACAGATAGTGGGGGAGTTGCTGCACTGTTCGTTTTGGATCAAAATATGGATGTGCCCTGAAGTGATGTCAGCCTACAACTGCTGTCTGCAAGGCGACATTCATCCTGCAGCAGTAGCTATGCAATATCTAGTGCTCATTTAGATATTAATAAGAACTTACAGCCTTGGGTTTTTCATGTGTTCTTAACGGTTTAATTAAAATTGTATGTTTTCATTACTATCTGCATGTTTCTTGTCGAAGAAGTTTTAAAATGAAAAATTATGAAGACATCACAGGTATTTTGCATTGTAACAGCTTCTTGAATAAGCTTTAGACAAATTTAGAGCTGTCTATACAGTTTTTTGGAATGTCAGCTCTGCCTGGGATGTCTAGAATTATTCAATGTAATGGAAATGCATGTGCTTTCACTGAAATTTTCATTTGACAAGAAATTTGTAATGAGAGAAACAGAAAACTGTAACAGAGTTGTTTGCAAGCAAGGTCATACTCAAAGTGCTACACTTGCTTAAACCAAGAATGGTTGAGCATCATTAATATTTTTTTATCTATTCTTAGAAGAGAAAGTTGAACCTTAGCTTGTATGTTTTCCTCTTTTATCCACATTTACTTTTCTACATGCTCACTTTCTCAGTCCTGTGGTTCTCTCCTTCGTCCACTCTCATACTGCTGTTTTCATACCTTTGTGCATCTTGCTTCCAAGTCCTTCACACTGCAGCCTTTCTCATGCATCAACAGCCCAGTCAGGAAAGTCCTTGTTTCTCCAGCCTTTGTGGAGCTGGCTGCCCAACATAATATACTCAGACATGCTGCAGTCTAATATTGCTTGATAAACAGTCAGTTCCACAGCAGTCACAGGGTTTAGTGTAACATTTGCTTTACTTAGTTTACAACTGAGATTGAGCAGCTGCTCTATCACAAACAAATTGGGTGCTTCTAGGAGAGTTTGCCAAGGTTGCTGGGAAGGGGGGAGTTTGTCATAATCAGGTGTGTACACTGCTTTTGTAGTTGGGGGAAGATATTTTTGGCATAGAAAAGGAAAAATAAGTTGAAGTTTCTCCCTTTCAAGTATAGTCTGTTAAAGTTTCATACGGTGTCTTATCTCCAGTCTGAAAGACAATAAAGAACTGCTTTTAGTGTTTTCCCTTATGAATACATTTGGTGGATTTGAAAGATCCCTTTGAGATTAGCAATTATATGTCTAACCTGAAAAAAGCAGATGTTAATCTCTGTTATAACCCATAATGTAGTGACTTCACAGGATGCCTTCAGTAATCAGTAATTTATAAACTCTATGATAGTATTTGGTGAATGTTTAAAAAAATGCTGACATTACATGCTTTTATGTTATCTTGAGTAAGAGTTTGATACAACATGGGTATATTTAGTTCTTTGTTTTATATGCACCTAATAAAAATCTCCAGAGTTAGAGTAGGTTATTATGGGAAGTACAAAACTATGTATTAACTTATTTCTAACTTTTGTGTTTAGTTTTGTTGAATTCTTTTGCCTTTTCTTTAATATACAGAGCCACTGAAACACCTGTCTGCACAACTGTGATTTTAGACTTCAAAAGTTATGCATCTGAAATTGAGTTACACACAGAGAGTTCCAACACAGGAATATAACACGGGGATATAATCCACACTTGTTACTGTCATATTAAATTTAAAAGCCCTTTTTTTTCCTGAATCTGGAAGCTGAATCCATTGTAACTCTTAATACTGTGAGGAGAAAGGAAAATGTTTTTTGAGTGCTGACAACAAATGACTCATTTTGAATGAAGCATGATAATTAACTTACATTTGATTTCCAGCTGCTGAGTTATTAATGTTTAAATAGTAACAAAATATATACATTTTAAGCTACACAACTTAGAAGTGTCTGTAAATAATAGTACTCCTAGTTCAATGATAATATTTTTTGTTTAGCATCTTGATAATCTACAATATTTTCTCCTATCTTGCAGGTTCTTGCAACAATGGAACAACTAGAAAAAGTCAGTAGTTTCCAGGAGTTTGTACAAATATTCAGCCAGTTTGGAAATGAAATGGTGGAGTTTGCCCATTTAACTGGAGATCGACAAAATGTAAGTATTAATAAAAGGTTGTGAGAGATGTTGCACAGTATCATCTTCATCTTATCAGGAAGATACAGGTTTTTCTGGGATGATAAAACAAAACAGTTGCTGGTGTCCTGTCTCTGGAACCTACCCTCTCCCTGCTCCATCCAAAACACGTCTTCTGATTTTAAAGCGCTGCCTGAGGAGTATCACTGCATTGTTTGACCTGCATATCTTCCAGAAGCCTGGGTGTGTGTTATTTGCATTCTCCTTTGGCTTCAGTCACTGGCTCTAACTTTTCTGTCTCATTACTCTGGTAGAGCCTTTGTCTTTTGTTACTTGACAGAAATATTTGATGTTTGCACATAGTGAAAGGACTTCATTATTTTAGAAAACTCCAAACATGAAATCCTTAGATTCTAATAAAGCATCTGCTTGGTGGCTTGTTAAAGTTTGGTTTTTTACTATTATTATGGAATATTTTTCTAGGTTTAAGTTGAAACCTTCTTATGTTAGGGCAATGAGTTTTAGTTCTCACATGCAGCTACTCTTTCAAAGCCTTTCATTCATACCAAAAGCTTTTTTCCTGCTACTTCCATGTATATTAAAGGGTTTGCTGACCCTTTTATTAAAGGGTTTTTTAACACTTCTGCTGTGAACTCTAGTTGCTTTCCCTTGATAATCCAGTCTTCTGTTCAGAACTAAAGCAGGGTTCGATATAAATGTACAGTCCCTAATATCCAGCAAAATTCAGAATTCAGTTTGTATAAACAAATTGGCCAACAGCATGTGTTTTCTTTTACTGTAGATGTGTGCATGCTTGGTGTCAAAGAACTCTTACTGGGAAAGCTGCTTAAAGGAAATACCTGCTTGGAAGTGAACTCTCCTTGTTTTTCCCTGAAGCAGTTGTTCCTCTGAAAGGGAAACATGCATTATTAGGAAGTGGTAGTCTTTTCAACTATTTTGGATTTTCAGTGTTAAGTGGTCTTTTGCTCTTCCTTCCTTGCCTGCTTGACTCTTTTGGAAAGAGTGCTACATTACCACTTTTTCAATTATCTCAGGACTTTCTTAATATGCTCAGTTTACAATGTATAGGCTGCTATGTGGCACTACTAGTTCTATGGGGAGGAAACATCCCTCACAGTATTTTTAAGTGTGCCATAAATTCTTGAGTGCCATCAGATTTATCAGAGTGTAATGTCAGAATTTCAGAAATTAACTGTTTTCTTGTGTGGTTGTCTTGTTGGCTTGGGGTTTTTTTAATGTGATTTTAATCTTAAAGATTTTCTGTAGTTGCTAAATACAGACAGAAAAATGTCAAAACAACCTGCTGCTGTGATTTATCAGGGTGTTTTTGTTAATCTAGGGTATATTAGGATTAATTACATCCTGTAAACCTTCAGCTGGTCCCATTCAGTTGCCTGTTTAACACTCAAATAGCACTCAGCTGTCTCTGTGAGCAGTGAGAAGTTCATAGTTGTAGCTTTCTGAGTTCTTCCTGTTGTTAGACCCCTTTGCATGTTGAGGGATTCTCTATGCTCTTCTGTTTTGATGAACCTTGCTGGGGGTATAGTTCACTTTTGCAGGTGTATCCATCTTTCCCTGGAAAGTTCTTGGTAAGTTTCTATACTCAGAGCAGAGAAATACAGAGGAATTGCTTTTTCAGCCTGTTAAGACTTTCTTTATTACTGGTATGTAGCAAATATAATAAGTAGAAAAAAGGTTTAGTTTACCTTTCCTCCACTGCAGTACAATGAAAAGCAGGTGTTCTCTGTCTCTACCTTACCCTCCTCTCCATTTCAGGAAATACTTCTTGTCAGCTCTTCTATTCGCCTCATTTTTCTGTTTTATGAATAATGCTTTATGATAAAGGTATCAAAATTAACAACAGTTTACATAACATGCTCTGTATCTTGGAGATCTTCCTTCTTTGAAATCTGAATTGAATAGAGCCAAGAATAAATGCATAAATTAAAATCTGTCTGAAAAGTAAATTCTAGATCATGAGTTAGGCTGAAAATAGCAGTTGTCAGAAGTTAGGAAGCTTTCTCACAACCCATTCACCTGCAAGACAGTTTCCTTTTTCCAATCTCACATGCAGTTAATATTTTAGATACTGTGTAATATTTAGGTCTGGTTTTTTTTTCCTTTTGGTGTTTAGGATTTGAAGGATGAGAAGAAAAAGGCTAGAATGGCAGCATCTAGGGCAGTTCTTGAGAAGTGCACTATGATGCTTCTGACTGCTTCAAAGGTGAGTGAGTATGTGCACCCTTACACAACTTTGGCTAAATCACAAAGTGTGGCATCTGCCAGGAGAGCTGACTCTCCTCTCTCAGCCCCACTTTAGAGTTCATGCTAAAGAAGGGTGTAAGTGTAAAATAAGGAAAGAAAATCTTTATATTCTGAGAAATGGTGTGAATTCTACTTACCAGCAGTTTAACTGAAAGAATTCACCATATTCTAACACATTCTTTAGACTTGCCTTAGCAGGAAGCATTCATTTCAATATACTGCATGTGTGCTCTTTCATAATAGTTACTTTGCTTTCTTTACAAAGACTTGTCTGAGGCATCCAGACTGTGAATCTGCTCGTATTAACAAAGATGGAGTTTTTCATCGGATGAGACTAGCTTTGGAACAGGTAATAGAAATTGTAACTGACTCTAGACCAAATGGAGAAAATGAGATGGCCCCCATCAGCATATATTCTGGCATCAAAGAATTCAAGGTAAGAGTAGAAATAATGCTGTTTTCTACAGCCAATAAAGTCCTGCTTAACTAGGATTTTGGAAAAAAAAAAAGTGGTTTTAGATTTTAAATAATAGAGCTGCATCTCTTCAGCAGCATTGACTTAAATAACTGTCCCAAAATGTTAGAGAATCTGACAAAAGGTGACTATAATTTAATAGTCATAGCCAAAATGCACCTCCTGATACTTGCCATCCCCTTCTGAATCAGTATGCATTCAGAGCTCTAATGTTTTGTTGAGGTGATGCATTGACATTGAATAAACTGAAGTATCAGGATCTGATCAGACCTTCAATAAAATAGTTGTTGTTTGAGAATTCTTGCTTTGTAATTGCTAGTGTTTTTAAAACTTCATGCAAAAATACTCACACAAACATTTAAAAGAGCAAACTGGCATTCAAAAGAAATGTTCTGAATTGAAATTGTATCCTGTAGCCCAGTTGCCTTTTTTCCTCATAAAGGCTTTTCTAAATTTCATACTCCATTAAGAACAGTTAATCAGCAACCATGGCTTACTGCTTTTGAGCCTGTCACTTTGATTCAATTTATTTGTTTATCTATTCCCCCCTTTAAATTTCAACTGAAATTTTTTGAGAATGCCCCAAAGTATTCAATTTGCTACATACACCTTTTTAGAAAACTGCTCAAAATGGATTACATGGATGTGGAAGGATCAAACAAAATTGGAACACGTATTTAATTTCCAAAGCTTACTGAACTCAAACTTTTTACTGACAGCAGTAGAACAATGATGTATTTTCTGTTATTCCTGATGAGGAGCAAGTAACCTGCTGATGCATTATCACTTTAAAAAAAACATCCTAAACTGCAGGTCTGGACACAAGTAAATTGTTGGATTACTCAGAAAAGAAAACAATGGTTTTAAAGAGCACTAAGGAGAAAAATAAAGTGTAAAATGATGGATCTGCTTTCTGCATTTGTGTCACAATAAATCATCATGTAAATTCTCAAGGAACATGATGTGCTTCTTTTTCAGAATAAGGTGGAAGGTCTCCGTGAGAATCTTTATTTTCTCTCAAAAGAGAACCTTTCAACAATGCTGGAAGTTATCCTGGAACATACAGAAGACTTCACAGACTCTGCCTATACCAGTCATGAGCACAGAGAACACATTTTGGAGCTGTCTAAACAGGCTAAAATGGAACTAGAGCAGCTGGTTTCAGTGTGGATGCAAGCTGTAAGAGCTTTTTAGCAAAGTAAATCTTTTCACCTCTACTTTGAAAAGAAATTTTTAATGCAGTCTTTCTTCTGGTCTAGGAAGAGAGAACTGAGTGTATTCCTCACAGTGGGAGCTGATTAAGGAAGCCACAGTTTGTTCTGTGCTTCTGCAGCTTCCATGTGTTCTGTCCTCCCCCTACCCCAGTGGTATTGTTTCATTGATTCTCTGATGGCTAAATTAGGCTGCTGATGGTAGTAGACTAATTTTAATTAAGATGTGAGTGGAAACAAGGCAGTTAACAGAAGTATCATTGCACAGTCTTAAACAGTGAGGTCTTTTGGTGGAGTGGTTCAGAGATTTCAATTGTCTTGATCCCATAGCAGGGACCACAGATTTGGTTCTTGTTTTCAACAGAATATTGAAAACAGTTAAACGGTAGGAAAGGGAAACATTCTGAAAAATTGACTGGTTTTTTACTTCTGTGGAGAGGGAGAGAAACAAGAAGGCTATTTTTGTTTGTCCTTTTTTACATGATTTAAATGGTGGTAGCTTTTAGACACGAAGCATGTTAAGCCTGCCTCTGTCATTTGTCTTACTTGTTCCTTGAAAATGATAGAAGATATATGCAAAAGGGGAAGCAAAAGCAGAGATGGAAAATGCAGCTTCTGGTTTTGATGCTGACTTGCTTTCAGTCTTGCTCCTGGGGAGATGTGTAGCACAAAATCTTAGCAACCCTGAAATATGGCAGATGTGTCCTAGTATAGGTTATTTGCTTAACTGAGTGTATTTCTTATGAGAAAGCATTTTTGTTCCTTTTTTTCCTCTTTGAATCAGGTACTGCAGTCAGGTGTTTTTAATGCAGTAGTGCAGTTTGAAGGACATATAGATCTTCCTGATAACACAGAATATTGTTATGACAAACAAGACACATATAGAATACTAATTACATAGACTCCCTTTAGCTATAGGAAAACTAAACCTTAGCTTGTGTTAGTTTGGTGTTGGTGGTTAGCCCTCGTGGCAGCTGGGTAAACACTGCTCAGCAATAACTAACACTGCATTGTCAGCACTGCTTTTATCACAAATCCAAAGCAGCAGCATGCCAGATTTATAAAGAAAATTAATTCTACCCCAGCCAAAACCAGGACACTTGCGTATTTTTAAGATCTATTACTGGTGGAAAATAATCACCTCTAAATAATTTACAGGCTACATTTGAAGTGGCAGAAATGAGAGCCTAGTACAAGATTATGCATATATAGAGATCTGTGTGATCTGTGATACTTGGGTGTGCACATGTGTGCTTATGCATTAAGTATTTTCATTAATAAATAACCCAGCCTAGCTGTGACTAAAGACACAGTAGCAGATAAAATAGTAACAGCTCAGTGAGGTGGGTCTTTGGTTGCAGCTCAAGAGCTTCATTGCAAGGTGAATGTTCTGAAGAACCATTTCATAATTCAGTATGTTTGGTATATTTTTAGGTACCACTTTATTTTAAAAGGATGTTTATATTAAAAAAATAGTCTTAAGTGCTTGTTTTACTTAAGAATGGTCAGGCAGAAGGTTTCTGGTGGTTATCAAGCTGAAGGAAACCCTTTTCCAGAAAAAAGTTCAGTAAGGTTTAGAAATAAATTCCTGATGAACAGAAGCAGTCAATTAGATTGCATCACTATTGGTTTTGGATTTAATTTGTTGATAAATGTTTCTATAAAAGAATTTTTTGAGTAGAATATGCACAGGCTGCACAAGTGAAAGCATTTCATCTAGAAAGAAAAGGCTGTCTTCTAAAGCTTCTTGAACCAATGACACATGGTGTGAAGGTGGGGTTTGCTGGGTTATTTGTTGGTTGATTAATGTCTTGTTGGTTTCTTTCTTTGGTTTGTAGCAAAACCAAAAGACAAAGGATCTCATGGAAGACTTGGAAGTAGCCATTTTAAAAACTTGCCAGTGCATGAATGAACTTAAAAGAGAGGTAAGTGCAGCTTAAGCAAGATAAGCTGAATAACATTTTGAATTTCTCACTTTTTATATGTGAAGTTGGAAAATGGGGTCCTGTGCCCAAGAAGACTAATGTGTATTTCTAGACAAGAGTAACTGAATCAGAATTGCGTCAGGGAGCTAGTATCATCTTTGTCCTTACTGATTAGAAATCTGTTAGATGCATACACTCATTGCTAACCCACAAAAAAGAGGTGTTTGAAAGTAAGTACTATGTATGTAATCATTAATTTGGAAGTATGTAATCATTAATTTAAATGTAAAGGCAAGCTTCCCTTGGGGATGCATACATCACTGTTTGTAAATACATTTTCTTGTAGTGTGTGCCCAAATTATTGAATTACATTTGCAGTTTATTTGTACTTATCCTGTCCTATTGATTTCCTTAGCAGAAATATGTCATGACAGTGCCTTATACTCAGGATTTTCTTCTCAGCTAT
The DNA here is from genome assembly GCA_026261815.1 of Monarcha castaneiventris obscurior. Taxonomy (NCBI): domain Eukaryota; kingdom Metazoa; phylum Chordata; class Aves; order Passeriformes; family Monarchidae; genus Monarcha; species Monarcha castaneiventris. The sequence continues at coordinate 8,666,410 of JAMPIT010000388.1, forward strand.
TGGCAGCTATGTGTGTGTCTGTCATAAATCATTATTCTTTTCCTAAGTGCAAGTATGCTGAGGTCAGCTTGCATACACATATGGAATAGCTGCCTCATTTGGTACATGGAATTGCTGCTCAGGGTCTTCACCCTTCATATTAAGGATAGCATTGCTACCTTGTCTGTTCCACAGAACTGAAGCAAATACAGAATCTGGTTTCTGGCAGCTTCCTAAATATTTGCACATTATTCAGCTATCTTTTCAACTGCTTCAAAGTGCTGTTCTTTTAAACAGATGGAAAATGAAGATTAAGAACAGTGAAAGTTTCAACACAGAGCAGTGCAAAGATGTTAGAGAAGTGTGGTGAACTTGCTTAGGCTGAGCTGTCAGCTGCTGTAACTGGAAAACCTCAACTGCTCAAAAAATCATGCTCCCCTTTTTATCATAGACAAAATGAGAAATTCTGTCTTCTGGACTATAGTTCCTGCAGGTGTCCTGAAGATTTGAACAGTGCCTTCAATCTGTTTCATTTCAGTTGCACTTCTGCTTTGAGGCAGAGTGTTCGACTCCAGAAAGTGGAGGATACACAATTTTTGGACTTAATGATTATGTGCTGGTTTGTAATTTGGCCATCATTATGTAGGAAATGAGTAGCAGAGCTTTTCCAGAGTGTCATTCAGCTGCTTTAACTGTAAGATTAGTAGCATTGTTCCCAGGGGCTGAATGAGGTGGAGGAGTTCCCAGTCAAATTAGGATGTGACTTTGTAATTGCATAGATCATAAAGCCACAGGTGGCTGGAATATGGTGTGTGAAAGAAAGGATTCATGCTCTTAGAAGTGAGTTCAGAGAATTATGGCGTTTTTGTTGTTCTCTGTGTAGGGATTGAATTGATCCCAGAGTGGCCATGCTTCTGTACATGGCTGAGGGCTGTCTTCTCAGTCTGGCTTGGGGGGCTGCAGTGTACCAGTCAGCAACCAGGATTTCTGCTGGTAAAATTCAAATATGGCGACTCTAATTAAAAATTTTTTGAGAGCCTGAGTGGCTGAGAACAAAAGACAGCCTTGTTAAAGTAGTTCTCACGTATTTCTGTCCTTTTATGGAAGAAACAAAAGTTATATTCCTTTCTTGAGACTATTTTCCTGCTAATGATCAGAGACAGCATTAAGTAGAAGTATGTTTCTGTTTTGGATCAGGATGAAAAGACTCTCTAATGAAAAGGTAATCTCTGTGTAGTCTATATATAAATGAGAATTGCCAGTTCCTGCTCCAACGTTACAAGCCTTTCAGATATCCTTTCTTCAGAGCTGACTTCATTTCTGGGATTAGTGATTTGTGCTAATTTTTAATGCCATGTGAGCAGCATTATATAAATAGTTTGTAACAGGTTGTCTTAGCTGGTTTTTCCCCCACAAAAACAATTGCAGCAGATTTTGAGGCAATAATTCAGTTGTCTTGTCTTTTGTGAAATTAAAAAACAAATCCAGAACAACAGGGAATACTGCCAGATGAAAGGAGTAAAAATGGAGTTCAGTGGAATAAAAACCCCAGCATAGCATTCCAGTAAACACTCTTCTCTGCAGAGTCAGTTACAAGCTCTTTGCATTCATAAGAGCTGGAAAAATACCTTCTCTTGAACACCAAGTTTGTTCTGTGCTCAGTGTATTTCTAGCAAAGTGAGTGCAGTATTACAAGACTCATAAGAGTCTTAGGAGCATACTCTGCTATTTCTAAAGAGGTTGCTGTTTTGGTTTTACCAATGTTCTTAAGATGGGGCTGATAGCAGGATTCAGGTAAACCTGACTAGTTACTAGAACTAGCATCAGCTGTCACTGGTAGCTGTTGTCAGCCAGAGTCCTTCACAGCACAATGTCTGAGTGTGTGCCTGCATTTAGGGATGTGTTTAAACACAAAGCTTCTCCTTGTTTGTTGGGAGTGTAGGGAGACTGTTTGAGACTTCTCCAAGACCCATCTCCTTATAGAAAAGGTGCTTTATACCTTCCTAAGGCTGTGTCACAAGCTGACTGTATTCAAGCTTTTCTTTGCATCACTGATAATTCTAATTTCTAATACATTATAAATGCAGATTTGTGTGGCTTCAATCTGATTCACACAGTTTAATGTGCATTCTTAACAAGAAGAAGAGTGGCCATTGTGCTTTGCTTATGCTGAACTTGGTGACCCACAGATTCATGCACCTGGTTTTTCCCCAGCTGTAACATAATCAGAAAGCAGTGGTGTCATAATTTCATGGCCTCATTTTACCCAGCTGCTCTTTTGTTTCTCTCCATATTTGATTGTGGAGTTGGTTTTTCTTGTTTGTGGGGGTTTTTTTGGCTTTTTTTTAGTATTGTAGTGGATTTTATCTTTGAATAGTGGATTTTACTTTGAATAGTAATTGAAGAAATAAAACTCCGGATTATAAGCAAGCTGTATATGAGCTTTCATGGCAGTAAATTTTTTGCTTCTTGAAAAATCAGTCTGTCTTAAGCTTGTTTGACTTGGTACTGGATAGATTTTTTTTTTTTTCCCTTCTATGGTTTATCTCTCCTTCTTTTAATGCTATTCAAGGTCCACAGTGCAGCAACATCGTTGGCAGCGGATCTTCTAAAATACCATATGGATCATATGGTTCTCAAAGCATTAAAAATCACAGGAGTAGAAGGAAATCTCGAAGCTGTAGCAGAATATACTTGCAAGCTATCAGAGCAGAAAGAACAGCTTGTTGAGGTGAGTTCACAGCTGCTTTCATTGTGTAGGATACTTAGAACACAAGTGGCTGGATTTGTATAAATCTGTTCTTTAGGAAGGCTTTGGTCTGTGGCTTTGTAGTTTTATTTTATTTTCCTTGTATGCTCTTGAATTTTGTGTTGTTCTTGGCAGGGTCTGAGCCAGAGGTGTCACTGTGGCATGCAGGTGTTGTAGAAGGGATATACATTTGTGCCCAGTTCTCCTCATGGGTCTAGACTCAATCTGTCTGTAGACATTTGGCCTAAAATATGACTAAAAAAGTAAGTTTCTAGATCCAAGAAGAGATGATAACCCTTCTCTTTCAAGTAGCAGGCATCCAGCAGCAGCTGAATCCAGGTGTACAAGAGTGCTTGAGATAGGCAGGTACGTTTCTTAATGCAGTGAGTTTGATTTTTTTGAAGATCAGTCAGGAAGGGCCACTGAAAACCTTTCTCCTTTGTGAAAAGCAGTGTGGAGGGGATGTCAGCCACGTGCACCTTGTTGCTGTCTCGTCTCACAGACAAGCAGAGGTAGCTGTGCCAGCAGGAGACATATAGAGATAGATCACTTTGATGGGGAATGTGGTGATGCCAGCAGCTGTTGCATGGTGTCCCGTACTCATTTCTAAAAATTTACGAGATACAGGGCTTGAGGATTTCTCCCAGAGCTATGAATATGCAGAAGCAACACCCTTGAACTTCCAGGATTGGCAGGACAATGCTTTGAATTTTTAATTTCAGCTTTATTGTCCCCTTGATCTGTGACTGTTTAGTGTTCCAGTGAGACACTAATTTTTTTTCAGGCATAACCACGAGGTTAAATAGTGCTTGTGTGTGAGACCTTACAGCATTTCTGATGGTGGACAGTGCAATAAGTTTCATATGTGCTGTCTCTGTCTTAAAAATTCCTTTTGATGTGAAAACTTCCATGTTCCTTCTTGACCCAAGGTTCACTCTTAATCTTACTAAAAAAAAAAAAGGAAACAGTATTACTTCCCTAAACTAATTAAACTAATTTGACACTGATTTGCTCAAAGATAATTCAGTCCCCTGGATGATGAAAGCCTAAATTTTCCACTTGGTTGCTAATTGCTGAGTAAGCCTGTTCTGGTGAAGTTACTTACGCTACAATTTTTCCAAGTTCTTTATGTGTGTGTTAACTTTCAGTTTTATTCAGTCATAAATACATGAAATTGTTTTTGTTCTACTTTAATTTATTTTTTAAGACTTTTCCTTTCTCTCGGTGGTTTTCCACACCTTCCAAGTCAGGATTTAGCCCCATTTTTATTGTTAATTCTCCCCTGAGAAACACCCAGCTGTGCAGTCCCCAGTAAATTTCTTAAAGGACTGTCAATAAATTTGTTTTTGTTGGTGTGTATTTTTGTATGTACAGCTTTTCTCACTAATAATAAAAACACATTTTTTACGATTCTTTTAATATTTTTTTAAAATAATTCAGATGTGTCGCTTACTGAGGCATGTTTCTGGAACTGAGCCCCTTGAGATTACTTGCATACATGCAGAAGATACCTTTCAGGTCACTGGCCCACAGGTATGTTCAGCATTTAACTGGCCTCTTCTACTACACATAAATCAATAAAAATTACTTGTGTGAATTTTTAGGCGGCCTAATGATGGCCTGTTCAAAGCATTCATTTCTAAGAAGGAATTATGTACTAATGCTGGGTGGTAGCTAAAAGGGCTCTCAAGAAAGATCATCAAGCCTGCAAATGTCAGATGAATACACTACAAAGACATAATAGTAGCAGTTTAGTTTTGTGTTTTGCCTGTGGAGGCATTTGTGAATTCATGTGGAACACTATGTACTAGGACTTGCAATACCAAACGCTTTGTTCTTTGTCCAGATAATTTCTGCTGCAGAAACCCTGGCATTACATCCATCTAGCAAGATTGCAAAAGAAAATCTTGAGGTGTTCTGTGAGGCCTGGGAGTCTCAACTGAGTGACATGTCTTTGTTGTTAAGAGAAATCAATGATGTGTTTGAAGGAAGAAGAGGTAAGAATGCTGTGTAGAAATAGAAAAATTTAACTTCAAGTCTAAGAATTTTAAGTGTGATTTAGGAAATTCTGCTTTCTTAAGAGAGGAGTGCAGTAAACAGTTTCGCATCCTGTGGGATCTAGGTAGTAACACATAAATATATTGGGTTTGTATAGATGTCAAATCAGGTTGCCTGTTGGATTTTTTCCAAATGAAAGCAGCCAAATATTTAAAGGCCTGATTTCTGTAAGATTAGCTATGTTTAATTTTCTGCACTGGGATTAGTTCTAACAAAATCAAATGGAACTTTTCAAAGGACACAGAAGTGTTAGACACAGCTGTTTGCCAGCAGTGTTCACATACAAGGGATGTAGAACTTTCACCCACCCTTTGTTCTGTCTAGGACATATCATCAACTCATAACAATCAAGATACAACTTGGATTGTGACATTTAATTAATGTCCTGTATTTGTGGAAAATACATATGTGCATAGATATTCTGTACTGTCAGCTTGCCTTGTATTCACTTCATAATGTAGTGAATGTAGTTATTTGATTTTTAAACTGCTGTCCTTTCTCCTGGATGGAATTTCTGACGGCTCTTCACAATCTTGGGATATTTTCTCTGGTTGGTAAGTTTATTGGTATTTGTACAACATGTAGAAGAAAAGCTTGGAGTCTTAAGAAAGAAAAAAAACTGTGTCTACTTTTAGCATGGGGTAATTAACCTTTAAAATGGAAGGCATTATGGTTTTCATTTTTATACCACATAATTTTCTTTCAGATTACGTCTTTAGTGTAGCCTGTCATACTTCTTACAGCTACGTGTTTGTTTCAGTCTTTAAGGTATAATTGCATACAGATAGAATGTAATATATAATAATACTGAATGTCTTGTATTTTTAAGAAAATTGCTCAGGTTTAAAAGCTTAGGTTTAGCTAAATACGGGCACTTAATTTTTTGTATCTAAGATACAGAAAAAGTAAATCCTTATTCAGGTTAGATGACACTTTATCAATGATACAATACTTCATCTTGTTATTGAGACCTTTTTTCATTTTTAGACTTTATTTTGTAGTTTAACTTCTGTTCTTGATTTTGTGTTTAAGCAGTTCTTTACTGCCAGCATTTTGAGCACAGTAGCAACCAATCACAGGGTGTAATATCTTAAATTGTTGCTGCGGGTTGCTAAATGAGTGTGTGCCTGAGCCTCAAGGCTTGTAAAAGAAAACATGCTGAAATTCTGAGTGGGTTTACAGTAACTGTGTGTAGAGCAGGTTATTGGGAGTTTGAGACATTTGAGAAAAACATGGTTGTTACCCCAGCTGTTCTTCCACCTTGGTCTGGAATACCACATAAATATGTGCAGCAATCCTGTTTATGGGCCTTTTAACTTTCAGCAGATTTGTTTGTTTGTTTGTTTTGGGAGCCAGGGTCACACTTGCTTTCCTTAAAGAGAATATTTTATAAAATGAAACTTAAATTACAATATTACTCTGTTGTTAATGTGTTAGAATAAATTTGGAATCTTTAGGGCTGATCATGCAGTATCTGGTTTTTTTCATGTTCGTACAATGGTCTAGCAGGGTTGAATGACAACCTTTTTATATTTCTATCTATCTGTATGTGTATGCATACATACATACATATATATATTACTGTATTTAAAAATATTAGGATGAGAATCATGCAGCCACAGCAAAGCATATACTTGGCTCTCCAAACAAATTGTTCTTGATGTCAGATTCCCAGCCTCCTCTTTAGTTAGTAACTTTCTCTTGGGGCTGCTGATGGCAGATAACGCATTTTCCATAAGTGGTATTTTCCACTTTTCTTTAAAGCGTCATTTCACAAGGGCAGCCCAATGTCCTTGCTTGAAGGAGGGAAAGGAGAATGGGCTGGTGTTGCTGAGCAGGTTGGAAGCTGTCATGTGTGATGCAGTGAGCGCTGCTCTTGTTTGGCATAACCACACAAGTGTTTTCTTGTTAGTATCTCTCATGTCCTCAGTCTTTCTTTCAGCGTAAGGGGTTCTGACAGCACCACTGACTGGTAAGATACTAAGCATAGCTTGTGTTCTCTCTGTGGCCTTTTGGGTGAATTAGGTCTTGTATTGCCAAAACAATGTTAAGAAATTTCTGGTTTCCTTATCTCATGGCCCAGCCTAGTAAGAGACTTTTCCTCTGAATCTGGATTGTTTCATAGTTAGCAACCAATTATCTCCTTAGAAGTAACTTGGTCTCTTACATCCACCTGTCTTCTACAAAGTTTTCCTTTGTATTGTGGGCTAATCTGTTTTTGTGTGCTTCTTTTCTCTTGTTGGACTTCAGAGTGACTCTTGTCATTTAAAAAAGAGAGAGGGGAAAAATCTTCCCCAAGTACCCCACCTTTTTACTACCAGAAAATACCCTGAAGTTATCTTGCCACTTCTAGCATTTTTCTTCTCTGAGAAAACACAACTGGTAAGCCAGTAAATAAATGAAACTAACATATTTATTTGCTAAGAGATTATAGAAGTGGCATTCATGAAACTTTTGCCATTGCAAACACAATGAGGTTTTGCAATATTTGATAAGACTTTATTCTTCTTGTATGTAATTCATGATACTTGTCTTAATGTTGAGGTTGGTAAAAGTGTCTTTATTTCACAGACTAAAATGTATCAAGTGCTTTATTCCTAGTAAAATTGTGACTGTATGTAACAAGAGATAGAATTACAGTAAGAGGTATATTTTTTTTTTCTCCTCAGTTTAAAAACTTGTATTTTTGTACTACCAATTTAAATGTTTGGCTTTGTTAGAGAGTTCAGAATACAGCTTAAGATGCAAAAATTGAATGGTGACTAAATGTGCTGGACACATGAAATAAAAGAAGCATTTTTCGGATTACACTAGATTGATGTTGTTTATACTCGTTTTTTTATTTCTACGAGCAATTGCAGAGCTCCTTATCCAGATTTTTTTTCATAATGGCAAATGAGGCATTTCTTATGCTGAGGTTCCAAACGCACATGGGAGGAGCTGCATTTAGCTTGAAAGTGAAGCAATATTTTACTCAATTTTAATGAAATTGCACCCAAATTGAAAAGGGCTTGTTTTGGGGAGCAGGATGCACAGGCACAGTGGGGTGGGGGAGGTTGGTGAGCACACCACAGCCTAGTAACCCTCATGTGTATTTTGGAAATATTCCTGTGCTGTGCAGAACTGTACAGCAAGGAAGAGTTGTCGTTCTTTTGCTCAGTCCTAAACCACTTTTTAATCCAGTGGTGAGGAGACCTGTTCTCCACAGTGTTGGTGTGTCCAGGCTGGGATGAGGAGAGTGAGGGGCTCCTCGAGGGGGTGGCTCCTGTCAGGTATGGGAAGTTTGGTTCTGCCCACAGAGAGATCGTTTGGTTCATTTCCATTTGATGCTTAACTCTGAGGCTCTTGCACTTTGAGATGGACCACCTGATGGATGTACCTCTCATCAATCCAAGCTGCTGGATGTCAGCTAGTCTCTTTTTTCTAATGTTTTCGTTTGAATGTGCTGGAGAACAATGTAAATAAGTAATCCTCTTACTTGCTCTCTTGTAACTTGGGTCAGAAGTGAGAGAATGGTTTCTGAAGATAACATACTTTTCTGCCCTCCTCTTTTGTTTTGCCCACTTGATTTGTGAGTTAAATGACCATGAGATTTTTGAAGGGCTCTAGTTGATGAATAGGTGATACAGGTCAGAATTTCAGAATTAGGAAGCTCTAATTGTAGAAAGAAGAGTGAAGCAGGCATGCTGCCCTACTCTCAGAGAAGAAGTGACATCAAAAGCAGGACTTAAAGTTGAAATAGGGGCATTATGGAGGGGAAAAATATGATTTGAACTAGTAGAAAGCAGAAAATTGGAAGACAAAGAAAATAAAATCATGAAAATTAATTTTAAATGGAAAAAATTAAAAGAGGAAAAACACGTTAAAGAAAATACATTAGGAAAATCAAAGGCACTCAAATAAAAAAGACCATAATGTGGTGAAAAAAGCCTCTTGATATATTAGCACAGATCTGACACACAAACTAAGGAAATCAAATACCTAAAAAATTATATATGTATATTCTATTAATGGAATCAAATAAAGGTTCTGTGATTACACTGATGAATTAAGTATTTTCTGATTAAGTAGGATTATATCTGACCTGAGTTGATTTGCTCTTTTAAATGGTCTGGTCTCTGTGGGTCTGGTGCAGCGTGGTTTTTGTGTGTGTATTTTGTGGTCTTCAGGGTTTTAAAAAAATGTTCCAAAAAATAAATAGTTAGATCTTTCTTCTTACTGAATATGGTGAGCAACTAAACCTTGTAAAGCTAAGTAATGAGAATTACTAGAAGAGCAAAGGAAACTTTTTTTTTCTTACTTCTGTTTACCACCTCTTTCCATTTGGTTTCCGTAACTCTGAATGCCAGCCTTGTGTGTGCAAGTACTGTGTCATTGCAGTAAATGCTTGTGTTCCATTTCCAAAGCTTTTTGTGTTTGAACTTTTTAACAAGGCACAACAAGTTTTTATTTAGCTCCAAGGAGATCTTTTATGCTGCAGCATTTTAAAATTTCAAGTTAGCTTTTGTTCTTGGTATGTCTTACATGCTCTCTTACATGCCCTTTAGCTGATGTTTTGATGTATAGGATGTTGTAAATGACTTTTCATAATTTGTATCAGTCTTCAGGGAGAAATCTTGCTCGGATACATGTTTGGGCAATTAATATCCGAATAACTCTGCATTCTGAAAAAAAGTAGTTACTCAGCTTCTGCCCTGTTAGCTCATTCATCTTTTGCAAAACTGGATAGGGGAAGGAAGAGGTGATTTTAGAAAGGAAGGTCACATTTTTCATACTTTTTAAGAGGGTTGAAGGACACTTGTTGGCATCCTAAAATTTTAGGAGTCAGTTGCCTAGACAGGGAGATTATGATCTTCCTGTCATGTCAGGAGATAAAGGGCATGCTTTCAAAAAATCCTGAATGCACAAAAGAACTGTCTTCTGAGGACTCAGAATGGAATTTCTCTAGGAGCTGATAAAAGAGGAGGAATTAGCAATTGTGGAGGGGTTTTTTGCTTGTCCTTTGTTGTGATGCATCCTCTCTATGTAAACCTGTACTGACATCCATTGTAGTAGCCCTTGGGTTTTGGTTGGAGGGGTGGCGTTTTTTTGATTGTTTCTGGGTTTTTTTGGTAATACCAATTTCTTACTAGCTCTTAAAGTTTTTACTTGGTTTAGCAGACTTTCCTCTCCTGAATCTATTGTAATAAATGCAAGTCTTCATAGACCATTATGTCTTCTGGTAATTGAAGCTGTAATCTTAGGCTGTTAGCCCAGGCACTGTTTCTTCTTGAAAATAAAGTCTTCTTATCAACATTTAGGTAACACCCAAAAAGGATTTTTTCTTTGTTAATTTGTTTTGCTCAGACTCGGAATATTGTAGGCTCCTGGCAATACAAGAAACAATTCAGTAAGTGTGTAAAATGGCGTCGAAATTTCTTCTTTATAAAATACAGCACACATGGGATACGTATAGTACAACATGAGAGTTTTATTTGCATTACATGGGAAAACCTGCCTAGGTGTTTCTCACTAGTGGCACTGTCTACTCCAAATTTCAGACCATCCAACCCATGCCAAGAAAAGCCATACATGGAGCTGCAATTTTATGTTATTGTGAGACAAAATTAGTGCATGTAGCTAGTGAGTCATTGGAGAGAGTTGCTTTACTTCCTTGTGAAATACATGCAGGGGACTACAAATATTACTGAAGGACATTGTTCAGAGAAGCTTTCGTAATTGCCATTTGCTGGGAGCTAAAATCTGAGCAGTACAGAGCTCTTGGTCTGTCTCTGAACACGAGACAGATCTTCTGCAGTATTGAGAGAGGAGGAATTACAGGTAAGTAATTTGCTTTTATAGTACTGCAGTTTAATTGAGGATGAAGGCATTTGATCCCACTGATTGAAATCTGCATACAAATTTTGGTATAAACCTGTGTGTTCTTCATAGGAGAGAAGCGTGTCTACCTATCACTGCCCAGACCAGGGGTAAGTTGCTTTTGGGTTTGTTGTGTTTACTTTGTATCTGCTGTTCTCTGACTTCTTTCCCTGTCACACCTTGATGGGGACATAGCAATATCTTGGTAACATGCATCCTGACTGGATGGCTGACAGTAAAATATCAAAGTTTGTCAGTGTATTAAATGAATAATAAACAGACTGAAGACTAAGGTAACTAGTTATGTAATGTGCTTTAATCACTTTGATTGTACATAAACTTTAATTCCTGTTCATTAATTTTTTACCACATACTCTACTGTCATGCCATACAATAAAAAACTTCATTGTTGCTATTAAAACAGTAGGAATATGCTGCAATATACTGAAAACTAAAAGAAAAAATAAATCCCAAGACTTAACATTGTAGCCTGAGTTAACCTATTTGAACAAAGGGTCATGTTCGAGCCTGTTGTAGGCTTTTTAAATAATGGGTTGTTTCCTTTTTTGATCTTAAGTGTGTTTAATGTAGAGAAAAAAGTCACTCTAAATACCCAGGTTTTAGGTGTGAGGTATTTAATATCCTTAGCTGATTATAATTGATATTACACTGTTTCTGAGAGTGTCTCTGTGTTAGAAAGCCTCCTAAACCTTGTTAGTGTCATGTAATCAGTCATTTGATTCAATTGCTATGAACTGAATCTTTTCATGGGTAGGAAAAAGGGAAGAAATTATCTCAAAAGCTACAGTAAGCTCTAGCTTGTTTCTTTCTCTCCTTGCTTTCTTTCCTTAAGCTGTACTGTTGAGGAATTTGGGTTTGAAATGATCCCATCTCCATGTCTTCTGTTGTGCTCTTCTCTGGCTTCAAACAATACAATTTATGACCCTAAATGAAAAGAGAAAAGCTTTATAAATCAAATCTTTATAAAAAAGCTTTATAAATCTAATCTGCAGATTTAAATAGAATATGTTATGCTGCATGAGAGTGGGTGAATTTCACAGTTATGAAACTAAATATTGAAACTTTTGATAGGATGTCTGTCCTTTACCAATTTGACTAAGACACATAGCTTCTGGACTTTATAATTTAGAGATTATGTTTTAAGTCAGAGTCTCACTTGCGGATTTGTATGGTTTTTTTAAATACTTCAGTAAAATGTTGTGCCCAGTGTTTAAACAGTTCTGTTTTGTTATTGTTTGAAAGGTTGCTGCCTTCTTTTTGAGTTTTGCAAGATACTTAACCATCATGAAGAGTTACAAATACACACTTTGAAAGTAGATGGGAAATGTAGATTGCATCCACAGGACACCAGAGTTTCTTTGGAGTAATTTCTTTGCCTAACTGATGCTCTGAGCTTTGGAACTGCCTCACTTCCCAGTGCTGTTCCTCTCAGCAGAGCCTCTCCTCCCCCTACTGCCACCACAGATCTGCTGTGCCTGGCTGACGCCCACGCTGTCCCTGCACAGAGGCCGCACTGTTCCTGCCGATCTAATTAGATTGCATGTTTTCTTACATCTCTTTAATTGCCACTGTGCTGTTTGCTGGTAATGAGTGGCACCCTAGACCATGCTGTAGATGAGGACCAGAGCAGCAATGATGATTCATGTGTGTGCTTAACACATGGGTATATTTTTTTTCAGTAGTATTATGTGTCAGATCGTGTTTTTAAAGCAGAATAACCTGTCTACTGATCTGACTTTTAACAATAGTACTATTGAAATAATGCAAGTGAACACTAGAGTGGAGAAAACTGCAAAAACATTCTGAGCTTTCTTTACTTATTTGTGAATCCAAAACCTTATTTGTTGTAACCAGTGCTGGTTTTCTTGAGTACCCTTCACTCTGCAGCTCAAATAATTGCCGTATCTTCTAGACCAAAGTTTGTGTTTACAAGCAAATCTGGTTTGGTTTTGTCTTTGTCTTCCTTTCTTCTTTTAAGACACTATCTTAAAAACAGCATTTCTTTAATTGCATCTCTAATATGCAATATAGTCTAACTTAAATCACAATTAGGAGTATGAGTTCTTACCCTTTGTGCTAAATCTTTCATTATGAGATCAGCATTTCTAATACATAGGCAGAATTACAGTGTCTAATCTGGGTAGACATTCATAAGATTCAGAATATTTAAACATTTTGGGATGGGAAAAGAAAAATTACATGAAAGCTAAACTCAGCACCAAATTGCACTAGGAACTTCAGTATGAGTACTTTTGCTCAGACTCTTGAAGTGAGAGATGGAGATGGCACCTGAATCTCTTTGCTGGTGCTGTTCACAATGAACAGTGTTACTTCTTGTTTATTTTTTCCCCTGCAGGCATTACTGAGCCTAATTTGCCCAAGTACTCCCACTAATGAATAGCAGCAGCTTTTTTCAGAGTCTCAGACAAGGCTCTCAGCCGGGCACTGAGATCATCCAGCTTCCTCCTGTGCCTCCCACCTCTCCAGGTTATGACACCAACTTTGTACTTGCCATTCCTCTGCAGTCCAGTAGTTTCTCAGTATGGATTGTGGCTCCCACGTCTGGTGGTTTTGCTGTCTCTGCACAGTGACAGCACCAGTGCACGAAATTAAAGCCAAGAATGGCAAATTAATGTGAAATAAGTGATGTATTACTGCATAAGTGTGTCATGCAGTTGGCAAGCACTGCCTTACCACGTAGTCCACTCACATCAGTACCACTAATCATTGTTTCATATGAGCCAGTATTTGGCTTGCAGCCAGACTGGTATTTTGGATAGTTCATTATTTAAATAAAAGAAGGAAACCCGTGAAAAGATCAAAGTGTCAGTATTTGTTCACAGCTGCCTCTACAAAGTGACACAGCATCATGGGCTGCCTCCTCACAGCAGCATTCGTATGGGTTGTAGCCCACATCAGCTTGCTGTTAGCCAAATCAGTGTCCTCGTTATATCAGTATCATCAGTGATAGAAAAGTCAGTGCAGTAGTACTTGGTTGAGACTGTTTAGTCCCACATATTATTGAGGATTTACAGGGTAAAGGGAAGAGACTGTACTGCATTAGGAAGTGGAGCCTGAGAACTGTGGAAGAGGTCTTGTCTTTGAGATTTTGGGGCATCTGCACCTGCCATTTCAGGACAGACGGATCAGAACAGGTTCTCAGTTTCTGCTGAGAAGTTCATTTGAACCTCTGGAACTCTCCTGCAAAGTCTTTCTCTGAATATAGAGCTGCCTCTTTAAGATTTGCTAGTAAAATGATTACCAATTCCTTTTATTTAAAAATATTATTTTTTATTTGAAACAGAAGCATAATGCAAATCTGAAAGCATTAAAGCCAGTCAAACTAGATACTGAGGTAAGATGCCATCATTTTAGTAAAAAAACTCCTTTCATATTTTTATCATCAGAAGAATGTGTTTTTAAGTGCCATAAATATGGTTACCATTTACAGGAACAGGCGAAAATTGCAAAACTTGGATTAGAATTGCATCTGCTAACATCTGATGTGGATTCTGAGACAGAAAAATGGGAGGATCAGGAGAATGAGATTGTGCAACATGGGCAAGGCATGTCAAGTATGGCCTACTCCATGTATTTATTTACCAGGTAATTACACTGTACACGGCAAATTTTGGTGGGAAAAAGAGCATTAACAGTGTTTATAAGAAAAAACAGATTTTCATTTTAAGAGCTTAGTAGTTGGAATGCGTTTAGTAAGGAACTTGATTCTGTCCTTAGGCTTTATAAATTTTTGTAAAATTCTAAGCTGTTTAAAAATCACCCAATTTTGAACCCCCCTTTATTTTTAAAGGGCTAAACACTTGTTTTGTTGGAGAGCATCTATTTAAGTATCTCTTGGGTACGGAAAACATTTTAAGAAGTATGTTCATAAATACTTTGAAAACTAAGGGAATTAAAGCACAAGTATATACCTGTAGATGAGATATAACTGTAGATGAGAATTACTGATCCTTGCTGTACTGAAAAGTGTTGTTCTGAAACTTGCCTGTGCAGTGTCAGCTTTCTTACTTGAAGAATTTAGGTTTGGTTGGGTTTTTTTTACCAGAGTTGAGATTTTTTTGTTACTTACTAGTCCAGTAATACTCAGTATGCCAGAGATACGGATTTCTATTCTTGCTCAGCTTGTGAGAACTGAACCATTGTTAATTCCCCAACAGTGCTGTAGCTACTGAGGTGTTTGTGTAATATTTAATGCAGTTCCTGTAGGTAGGTCTTGTTGTGTCTAGTATCTTCTAAGAGGCTGATGTTTACAGTTCGGTGGCGTGAACTATAAAATGTTCAGTGGTGAGACTATAATTTATGTAAGTAGCAGGCAAAATAATCTGCAGCCTCTAAGTGGCATATCTTCTGCTTTTGTTATTTCCCACAGAGGAGAAGGACTTCTGAAAACTACTCAAGATTTATTTCACCAGGCAGAGGTAATGTATTTTTAACAAAACAGGACATAGACACTCTGAGTGAAGCCAAATTGGAACTTCACTGTCTGATTCCTTACACATAAGTACAGTGTCCATAAATTGACTGGCAGCTGTAGATTTTGAGCAGCCTAACTCTGGTACATATTCTGAAAGTGAACTTCCCAGTGTTCCAGTGGTAGCTTCAGACAGAATTCATTACACAGATAGATTGCAGCTAGGAGGAGGGATAGAAAACTGGAATTATGGCAAATACACTGGCCTTCAAGACACTTGTAGTATTTGTTGTGTCACTTAACTCAGTCCCTGGTAGTGTTAACAGATACTAAATCCTAGTATCCTACTAGAGCAGCAGGATTTTCATGGGAAAGAAAGAAGATGTAAAAATTTGCACAATGCAAACAGAAGCCAAGGGCCCAAGTGAAAGAATGTGGGATGCTATTTCCAGGATGCATGCCTGTGTGTAACAGGAGAGTAGTTACCTTTGAAAGGACAATAAACAAACAGGGCAGGTGTCATCCACCCACAAAACATTTCTGAGCTGCCACAGTGGAAAAAAGTAATTGGAAGTTGGGGATTTTTCTATATGTAAAGGGAAAGCCTTTAAACTCTGCTTATCTGTGAGGATGGCAGTTTCTAGTGAAGGTTGTTATTTCAGAAGTCACTGCAAACTGCTGACTTGTGAGTTGTAGACATATACATTTATTACAAGTATTTCCTGCTACCTTTTTACTTAAAAGCACACTATTAAAACAGGAGGGAAAAAGCCTCATCTTCTGTTGTGGTTCATTTTGTTACATGCTTTCTCCCCCTTTCAGATTTTTGCCACGGAGGGCACAAAGCTTGCTTCAGCTCTTCATGCCCTTTCTGATCAGGTGATGTATCTTACTACTCCAGTGATACTGCTTAACAGTTGGTTGTGCTGTCTTCTCCCTTAACCTAATGCTGAAGTCTTCAACACGGAGTTGTTTTCTCTTCCTGAACCACGTTCCAGGTACACAATGATGACAAGCCTTTGCTTCTGTTGGAGGCTGAAAAACTCATCTCTATGTGCAAGCAGCTCCAGATAACAGCCAAAGCTTCTGCTCAGGGTAAAAGTGCTACATTTACAAAGGTAAGGCAAAAATAATTTGTATTTCTCAAAGTAATACCTAATTTGTTTTGAAATAAGGTAATTTACTAATTTATGCTCCAGTTAAAATATGGAGCTAGTTTGCAGTAGTGCTGCAATCCACTAGAATTCCATTTGGATAAACAGGAACTGTAATTAAGTGTACCTCAATATGGACTTTAGGGATCAAAATTTTAATGAAAGTAATATGTATTTCCACCACTGTAATAATTACTGTTATTATTGTTACTGATGCTTAACATAAATGTAACAAATTCCAAATCACCAACTCCACTACTGAAACACATTTGCTTCTCAGCAGGTAGCATCTACTCTGGACTGCCCAGGTTTTTTTCTGATACTCATATTTGCTACAAATAACTACATAGCTGCCATGGAAGTTTCCACGATGTTAATACAGGAAGTAGATGTGCAAAGATCAGAGGGGATCATTATCCCTGAGCCAGCAGTGATCAGTGTGAGCAGGACCATTTCCATGCACCTGGATGTTTGTTTCCAGTTGGCTGTGGGAAAGGTGTTTCAGTTTTCCAGCAGGGTCTGAAACTGGCTAAAGCATGCAAGCCAAACTGAGCACCTTGGGGCTACTGCCTGGTTTGTTTTACCCTCTCCCAATTCAGTGGGAACTCCACTGTGTGGATACAGTGATGTATCAGTACGTAGCAGGAAGAGTTTCTCAAATTATTGTTTGAGGGCTCAGGCTTGTGACCTGTGCCGAGTGTTAAGGTAACTTTTAGTGTAACATTGAACTAAGGCTTAGATTATGCATGGCTTTCTAAATCGTACTGGCAAGACATAAAACAAAAGGAAAACCGTGAAGAATTGGGATGATTCATACTTAGATGGTAAGAACTCCTTTCCAAGAGACTTCTATTACCCTTTAATATAATATTATTAGTAGTTCATTCTCTTGGGATGTGTTTGTATCATAGCTCAAGTTGTGCTTTACAGAAGGGATGTTCTTGTTTTACATGTACTATACAGGCAAACCAAAAAAAAAAAAAGTAGGCAAACCCATTTGATTAGGAGGTATTTCAGAAGGACAAGTATTACTTAACCCAGCTCAAAGCAGATTACCATCTCATGGCAAAAACAACTGCCTAACACAAGAATTGAGTGGTATTACTCTACTATTAAATGTCTTGTTTAGGTTGATGCATGCATTCTGAAAACAAGAAATGTGATGACTCTGCTATGCCAACTTCTTCCACTTTGCTGCAAATTACTGAGAAAGGTCAGTACTTGGTTTATCTGCACTATTTTAAAGTTCTGGGGTTGGTTGGGTTGGGTTTTTTTTAAGAAATCTTTCTTATATATATACACAGAATAAAGCAGGAAATGGTTGTCTTAAGCCTGCTCCACCATGGAAAGAAGACAGATTACGATCTGGTACAAATGCACGTACTCCAGAAAGAAGAGTGGACACATTTGGTATCAAGTCTTTAGAAAATCATGTAACAAACATGACGTTTTTAGAGAGCAAGTAATCATAGCACTGAGAAATGCAGGAATCCCCATTTGCAAATAACACTTGCTGAAGTTTCAATACTGCTTTCATTTGTGGAAAGTCAAGCCAGGTTAATTTGATATAAAACTGTTGACCTTTTGTCACATCTAATAGATGTCCCGTGACTTAGCCATTGAAACACCAGGTAGTCTAAACGTTCTGTATTTTTATAATGTGAATGCCTTTCCTATGCTCACTATTGATACCAGTTTTGTAATTAATGCTTATGAATGTCTTAATGGATGTGTCAACCCAAAGATGCTGCTAATAGACATTTTATGTAAAGACCCTTGTGCTGCATATGCTATATGTAACACTACTGTTGAAGTCTGTAAACTCATCTCTGGCCTGTTTCAGTCTATGTATTTGATACAGCAGAATCAGGAATATAGTCTGAAAGGCTGTGGCCTGAAGCACTGAAATGTTACCTTAGTTACAAGTTATGCCTGCAATGAAGTAGTCCTAGGGGAAAAAAAAACCCCTCTTTCAATAGCTGCACACCTGAATTTTAATCTTGACAACATGATTCATCTCTACAAAAGTGTATTTCTAAGTGATTAATAGTCTTGACTCAAACCCTTTTTCTTTTACCCTATTTGTAGATGGCAGTTGTTGCTTTCTTTTTTATTAAAACTTACTGAGCAGAATTTGAGTTGCCTGTAGAACCACTGAAGTATTATGCAGACTTGATACTATGCCATTTAAAATTAAAGAAAATAGATACTGATTATTACAAGTTCTGTACAAAGGGCATTATTGACTTCAGGATACCATGAAAATACAACTTAGTGTGAAATACGTATTTTCAAGTTTATCTGCTCTTTGTACATAGGCTTTTGCTGCAGTTTTATTTTCCAGTCACCTGTGTCAAACTCCATACTGTATTGATTTAGCTAAATTACATTATAGTCAAATGCTATGATTTTTCTATATATACTATTCTAGCATTAAGCAGAAGCAAAGCTGATTGTGGAACATAAAAAATCTCCAACATGTCATTCTGAGCTTATTTAAAAACCTGTAGAGCTAGAATTCAGAGAAAAGGAAAAACTTTGTCAAGTTTTTACAGAAATTTTAATATACAAACTATTTGAACTGGTTTATTCTTTTATGAATCAAGCAGTTTAGTTCCATTTTTAAAAACTGGCACTGGGTCTTTACAAGACTACAAAACTCACAGTGTACAGTAAGAGTCACTTATTAAGTATCAAATACAGACAGGAAATGTAGAATTGATTTCATGAAGCAGAACCGCGGCGTTTCAACAAAACTTCCTCGTACTCCTTCTGCGTCAGAAGTCCCTGAGTTATGCTCTTGCTTTCTTCAAATTTGGGTAGAACCACTGCGATGTATCCCTCAGTGGATGGCTAAAAAGGCGAGACTTAATTTAGCAGTGAAATAAAAGCTGGAAAATAAAGAACAAGAAAGTGTCTTACCTTTTCTTGCAGAAGAGCAGGGTTACTAAGAATGTTCTCATTCACTTCGATCAGCCGCCCTCGTATGCAACTGCAAAAGTGTTCAGATTCAGTAGATGTGTGTGGTATGTCAAGGTAAGAAGAAAAATGGAAAAACCTTACCTGTAAATGGTGTATTCCTCTCCATCTGATGAAGATATCCTGCACAGAGGGGCAAGTTCTGTTAAAAACTGAGCTCCCTGCATTTGGAAAATAAATAAATGTGTATGTAGTTTTAATTACATGGGGCTTGTAAAAGTATTACTGTCAGCACTGTCCAAAAGGAAGGATGAGTGATAGTTACAGGTCAGTTCAAGTTCCAGAGCTGTGCTTCCCTTACCTACAGAAGGGAAGATGCCAACTTAGTTATGTGCACAGATCAACCAGAAGCTTGTTACAAGCTTACAGATGTAAGCATAATTAAGTTTCTTGCAGACTAGCAGACTTTGTAGTTTGATGAGACTAAAATCAGAGGAGAGGAACAGCACCATTTATTAAACTGCACTTTCAAAAACCCACCACACTGAACTGGCCCATCTGCTATCTAGAGCTGCTTGAAAAGAACTGTAGTCTCCAAATCCTTTGCATCTTCTTGGAAACAAATTTTTATCATTTCAGGGATGTGTTATGTTCCTCTGTACACTGCCAAAACATTACTGGAAGCGAGTGGGTTTGAGCAACACTGGAAAGCACCAGTGCTGTAGGAGCACTGCAAGACCCTGGCTGGGACAGGCACACAGGCACCTCTTGAGGAAGTCTAAATTCTTCAGCTGCAGGGGGGCTGGTTTAAAATTAAACACAAAAGTAACCTGCTGTGTTTCCATCCAAGAAAGGACAGAAAGATCTCAGGCATTGTGAGAGATTAACATAAAAACTAACCAAAGCAAAAAGCCATACCCTTTTTGACTTCCCAGAGACCTTATTCTGAAGTCTGCTACAGTTTGCACTGATTTGGTAATTAATGTTTTTAATTGTTTTCCCACTTTGAAGAAGAGGGTGGGCTTCTGCCAAGGTGATGACACAGATTCTGCAAAAGGAAAAAAAAAAAAAAGGGCAGTTATTCCACCATAGTTTTAAGAAGCCACACTCCTTTGTACTCTAAGCAAGTTCCACAACCTTCTCGATCTTATTTGACACCTGCTGTACCTAACAATGAAAATGGCTTTCTGACCTAAAGCTGCTGCCATAGAAAATACTTCGAGATACCAGACTCAACTGTCAAAAGCCCTACACTTCTTACTGAAACAGAACCACTTCTTTTACATAAGCCAGAGCTGTTGTGTTGCTGTACCCCATGGGAGCGTGGTTGGTTTATTTCAGGCAATAGCTGAAGTAGGTACTCACGTTAAGACAAGTAAAGCACAGTGCTCTTGTCACAAAATGTAACACAAAGCAGTGTTTCTCTACAGCGAAAGGCCTTTCCTGGTGAACAGTTACAGCTGATGAATCCTTCCGTGACCTGGGCCTTAGTTAACTTGCTGCTTGCATTTCATTTTTTTTCTAAAGGAGGGTTATTTCTTGCCATGAAACTGGACAGTTTGAGACAAGCCCAGCTGAAAGACTGGGCCTGCCTGGCCTAGAACCATGCCTAATGCACTAGCATGAACTTGCCAGTAAGTGAAGAGAAAGGAATCTGTTTTGTTTGAGAGTATAAAACCTAGAGCAGGGATCAAAATTAACAGAACAGTGACTGCAGAAAAAACCAGGGCACGGAATCAAATCTCTTCCTGTGGATGCTGTATCCATCCCCCCACACTCCTGGGGAGTTCTGGCTGCGCAGCTTCCACAAGAGGGAGCTGGATCCTGGTGAATGCCTGGAATCCAGCATGTCCTAGCAGCAAAGCTACCTCTCTTCACCCCAGCCTCCTTCTAAGGGGAAGATGACAAATTGCCTGTCTGAGCTGTCATCTGAGACCTGGTAAAACAAAAAATCAAGAGATAACTTTACACTGCCTAGAAACAGCAAACCGAGCCACAGCCCCATACATAACAATGGTAAAATATTTCACAGAACATTTGGCTAAGCTGCTGTGGAATCCAAGGGTCCTGGTATTCCAGAATTCAATGGAGCAAAACAGTCTTCAGACAATTGAACAAATCAGCTGGATTTAAACAATTGTTTCTATCAGACACTTGAGATTAGTAACCTCATATTTAGTATTCAGGGTGTCCCTTCTGGCTGTTAGTGTCACACCTCTTATTTGCAGCTTTTCTGGTTTCCCTTTTGAAAGAATGAGGGAGAACTGCAGGAGACAGCCACAGAGAAGCTCCAGCTCCCATGGCTGCAGCAAGGTGATGCTTCTGCCCTGTGCCAAGCACACCCTTCCTTTTATGCTGAATTCTTAGAGCAGGCAACTGACTGGGAACACAAATGCTGCCTCACTTTCCCTCAACACATGCACCGCTGGCCCTGCCAGTTTTTGTGCAGACAGTAGTTAGGTTCTGTTCTTCCCTCTGGGACCAGACACCCTGGAAATGCTCCCAATGCCCTAACAGACTGTCAGAGGGGGAGGTAAGGTATGGAATGAGACTGCACATCAGGTACGGGTTGATTTACTCCAAATAACTGGATACATCCAAGCAGAAGCAAGACACTTTTCCTATCTTGCCTTCACCATCCATTAGTGCACAAACGTACAAGGAAAAGCAATTACGTTTTATCGAGAAAAAGCTATGAGTGTTCGTTCAAACTGAAGGAGTTAGAAATCAAGTTAAACAGACTCCTTCGAAATGCCACTAGGGAAAAGCCTTTTGGAACGTTGCTCTTCTGCTACGGATGATCACGGAATCAATCAGGTTGGAAAAGGCCTCTGAGATCGACTCCAGCCTATGCCCGAACACCACCCCGTGTGTCACCAGAGCACGGCACTGAGCGGCACCTCCGGTCTGTCCGTGAACACCCCTAGGTGCAGGGAGCGACGGCAGCACCACGGACACAGTACGGGCCCTGAGGGAGGCTGTCGGGGGGGAAGAGTCCAACCCCACTGTTTCTCACTGGAGCAGTAATTAAAGGGTGGGCAGGCTGATTTGTCGCTCTCCCATCCTCCCACCTTCCCGGACAACGCAGGCTCTGTGCCTGGCGCTGTGTCCCAGGCCAGCCCCGTCCATGTCTCGGCTGCCGCAGCCGCCGCCGCTCCCTCCGGGCGCAGGGCGAGGCCCGAGGCCTCCCGAGGGGCAGAGGCGGGCCCCGGCGCCCGCGGGCCACTCGCCTGTTGGAGTGCTGCAGCACGCAGAAGTCCTCGCACGGCCGCCCCTTCACGTCTGTAAGAAAGGCACAAAGAGCAGTCAGGGCCCCGCCGCCGTTCGGGCCCGGCCCCCCCGGCCGCCCGCGGTACCTGGCTTGTACCAGCGTGTGAAGTAGCGCTCGGCGCCGCCCGGGCCCGCCGCCCCCTCAGCCATGCCCGGCCCGGCCCGGCCCGGCCCCGCGGCGCGGCGCGGAGCGATGACGGCGGCAGCGCGGCTCTGCCGGGGGCGGCCCCGGCCCGGCCCTCGCCCCGCCCCGGCACGGCAAACCCCAAGGAAATAAAGGACTACCTGGTTTTTTTCTCTCCCTCGAGAAGGCAAACGAAAGCTCTTAACATCTTCCGTATCGCCATCAGCGAGGAAAACGCTCCCTCACGGAGAAAAAACTCTCAAACGCCTGCGGTTTGGTTCAGTGGTTTATTTGCTCTAGCACACAGCAGTACAGTAACAGCTACAGTGACTTTACATACCAAAAACGTACTTTAAATTTAAAAAAACCCCAACAAACCCACATTTCATTAAAACATCTTTTTGTTTGCTGCTCGTGCTAAACAGAACGACCCAGTTTTTCCACAGAGATTTTAACTGCACTGGTATCTCAGTTCAGGCAGCAGGAGAGCCTCTGTGAATCCCATTTCAGCCTCCGAATTCCGTTTCAGCGTGGGCTGTGTTTTATATAAACATAAACGAGCTGCATTCCCACAACACACGTGGCATCACATTTAGGCACAAAGGATGCAGAGAAACCGTACCAGCACCTGATCCCCACAGGCCAGGCAGGTGAGAACTTGAGAACCTCCACACCTTTGCTGTGACTCCTGCTGCACAGAGTAACTACACACGACACCTCTTCTGTACAAATACAGGCCCAAAGCAGTAGAAGAATATGTTACAAAAAAAAAAAAAACCAACCCAAACAAAACTGATTGCAGCATTGTTTGCCTGTTCAGTTTACCTGCATCTAGCACAGGCACTAAAGGCAGCTGTAACAGCATATAAAATTAAGGTCTGTACCGTTATTAAGGTACAGATGGATACACAAAGCACACACTTCCATTTATTATCCAGAGTACCCAGGCACATTAAAAACTGCTACAGAAAAATATACACATACAAATAAAGGGCTACTTAGAGGCTCTGCCCCACTGGCTTGCCAAACCATGTATTTCCAACATGAGTACATTGCAACAGATGTAGCTTCAACTTTATAAGGCTGACACAGAAAAACAACAAAACAAACAAACCAACTCATAACAAAAAACAACCAACCTTTTGTCATCCTGCAGAATAGAACAGAACAGAGAGAACACTACAGCAAGTTTCAGTCTACAGTCTTCTCAGTTACTAGTTTGGACAGCTGCCACCTGTCATGGACGCTTGTGTACAGGATAGAGACATTTCTGCCCACATGCTCTAAAGGCAATTAATTTTTCATAGTTAAATTAGTTAGGGTTGGGGTTATCCTAACCCTAACCTAACCCTGAAATCCCCCAGGACTAGAGAGATGCCCGATTACGGTAGCAGCCAGGGGTGCGGTGCAGAAGGTGGGAGCCCCATGGGCTGGAGTGCACTGCATTTATGGTGTTTTCCCACACCACGGGTAAATACCATGCCCAAGCCCTACAAAGCCTGGCTAGGACACAGGGATGCATTAGGAGAGCTGAAGGAAGTGCACCTTTCTCAACCCCTGGCTTCAAAGGAGGTGCAGAACAGGATTTCATCACTGTGAGCAGAAGAGTAAATATCAATCTTGCTAACCTGAGGAAAGGTTGAAGGAGGAGAAGCTAATATTGCACTGGCTGCAAAAACTCCCATGGTACCCATTTCTCAACTAAAAAACAGCCAAATCTCTCAACTGAGAACATCTGTTTCTGAGGTGACAGAATGGTTCCTGGCTTCCACTGTATGACAGACCCACAAACTTTTAACCTGTCATACACAGTATTATCAAACATTTCTCTTTTGTTCAAGCTTTTTATTCAGCTGATGATTTGAAGCAGTGGATCAGAAATAGGTTCTAATTGTTTTATTTCTGGGATTTTTAAAGCTAGCTAGTAAGATAGCATAATTCTGTTATTTATTCATCATTAAACCTTCACTGTTCACCTTCCCTGCAAATGCAGAATTTATTTATTTTGCTATTGTTTTTTTCAGCCTTCTTCCTTCAGTTTCAAACAGGGTGGTTAAACACTTTAAGACTGTAGACTCAAACTACATACCTAAATATAAACTTATTATCCTTAACTCACTGCTTCCCTAGATATGCTACCAAAGAAATTTTGCTGGTTTGGATTTCTCAGCTTTAATTCTTACAAAGAATATAGCACAGGTTTGTGTGCAATCACACCGAACTAGAAGTAGGCAGCTCTCCCACTCAGCTCATTTTCCCAAAGTAAATCAACACCTTACTGCAGGAAGCTGTTGTAGGAAATGACTGTTTATCTCAGCCTGTAGCACTCCGCCCCTTGATATCAAACAGGCTTTAATAAATCTTTGTCACTTCAGGCAGTGTAAGTGGGATACAGCACCGCTTTTAAAGTCTTTTTGATGGAATTCACATATCTTAAAGCTTTTGCAGTTTGAGAGCTGGACTTTTGTTGCTGATTTGAGAAATCAGTGAAGAGCAACTCATATCAGAAGTGATTAAACAAGTAAAACGTTTGATGTAAACACTTAGAACATGCTTTCGCATTAAGTTGTTTGGGGTAGAAACCAACTGGAATAAGACACAGGAATCCACAACCTATTGAGAGAAAGCAGCACCACAAAGGATGGAGTGGACTCATCTGCCTTTCCACATAAATCAGGTGGATGCAGAAATTATGAGTTTTTACCAATAAACACATTACCTATTACATGTCTTGTTCTTGTTTTACTTTGTTCACTGTGCTTTGCATCTGCTGATTTTAATTGTGCTAAAATAAAAACCACTGTTGTTTTACCTCTTTAAAACAACAAAACCACTGAAGTAGAAAAACATTACATATAATTACATACAGTAAATAAATTCAGTAAAAAAACAACCTAACGCCCCAAACAAAACAAACAATAAAGATTTGGCACTTCAGCCATGTTTTACTAAGTACCACTTTCCACAGTACCATAAGCAATGCTAAATCCCAAGTGAAAAAAAAACCACAACCAAAAAAGAACCAAACAAAAAAATCCAATAAATCCCAAACTTTACAGTGTTCCTTTCTATCAGGCAAGAAGGGAGGGAAGTACACAACACCAAAGCACACCAATAAAAATATCTGGTCTATATCAAACGTACCTTTCCAACAAGGAAATTCATAGGAAAAAACCCTACCACTTATAATTTAACACCAAGCTGTCTTCCTGGCAACCAGGATTACAGGTTTATGCTGAATACAATCTTATGTTCAAACACTGAGATAAGCAGCATTATCCCAAAACCGAGGAGAATTCCAGCATTCTGTAACAGGAAGTATCCCCACCGGCTACATCCATGGTCACTGGCATCGTTGTGGAGCATTTCAGGTACCTAAACAAATACAGAAGTGTTAAATGCCTTCAAAATAAACAGTTACTTCAAAGCATTAATTCTTAAGCTGTGTTAAACTAAATTCAAATAGGTGTAGTCACTTACCATATCCACAAGAGCCACGTACATGAACAAGCCAGCAGTAAGTGCAAATATCCACATTGAAACATTGTCTGCGTAATGGCCAATAAGGATCCCAGTCGCCATTCCAAGATAGGCCAGCATAGCTGACAGAGCATTGTAAAGCACAGCTTGCTTGACAGTCATACCAGCTTTGAGAAGTACAGCAAAATCTCCTAAAACAGGAAAAAAAACAACAAAGTTTTCATTCTTGGGTAAGTATTGCAGCGTTTTCTCACTTACAGTTCTCTTACTTACAAAATTACAAGGCTATTTTTATGCTGCCTTTTGCCTTATTTTTTTTTCCTTCACAAAATCAGGAATCACTGAAGGACCGAAAATTAAAGGCTGCACATGAACAACAACACAGCAGCAAATAGACTCTAAGTTTATAACCTTAAAATCTTAGCAATTTTGAAAGAAGCAGCTTTTTGCTGAATCACAGAACATCCTGACTTGGAACGGACCCACAAGGATCATCAAGTCCAACTCCTGGCCCTGCACAGGACACCCCAAGAGTCACACCATGCTCCTGAGAGCAGTGTCCAAACACTCCTCAAACTCTCAGGCTTGGTGCTGTGACCACTTCCCTGGGGAGCCTCTTCCAGTGCCCAAACATCCTCAGCGTGAAGAACCTTTTCCTGATATCCAACCTAAACCTCTCCTGACACAACTTCAGGCCATTCCCTCAGGTCCTGTCACAGGACAGGAGAGATCCGTGCCTGCCCCTTCTCTTCCCCTCACAAGGAAGCTGTAACAGCAATGAGGTCTCCCCTCAGGCTCTTCTCCAGGCTGAACTGACCAAATGACCTCAGTTTCTCCTCAAATGGCTTCCCCTCAAGGCCCTTCACCATCTTTGTACCCCTCCTTTGGATGGTCCCTAAGGGCTTCATATCCTCAAGCCGTTTGCTTTTAAACCACCTCTGTAAAAAGATCCAATACCTGATATGCATGAGTGCTTCTAAATTAAAATATTTCCACTCAATTGCATAATCAATTTTTTATCCTGTAACTGCTCTTTGTACTTTTAATCTGTTTTGTAAATTTAAAATAATTTCTTTATTAATTTCTGTAAATGATCCTTAATGTCTTATTTCTACTTGAAGGAATGATAGACTACCAGCCAGAAACAGATTTTCTGTAACTCAGAATATATCTTTTTCTAAACCATAGTAATATAAGCTTATTATTTGAAAACAAAATGGATTCTTTATAAGTTATCTCCAAGTAAACAAAAGTGATTGTCAAAGCTGAGTTGAGTAATTTGTTACAACAGCTTTTCCTACAAGCTACTGCGATTAAGATGAACTGGAATATTACGAACATTGTTTAGCATTAATAATGATACAATTTTAATCCCAGCTACCTCAACTAGCCCCCATTGTTTCAATATTCCTATGCCACTTCATGTCCTCTTTTAAAGAAGCTATTTCCTTATCAAGTTTTCTGTTCTGATTAAAGAAGTATGGTTTAAATTTTAAAAGATTTTTCTTATTTCCCAAACCAACAGAACAGCTGAATCTAAAATTATCAGATTCGTAACATTAATTTACTTTGTATATCTGAACTAACAACATTTAGTACGTGTAATTAATAAAAGTTCCATGATTAATATGAACAAGACTCAATTCCTCCCAACCCATAAAATCAGGTATGTTTTCTCCACCATGATGTATTTCTATATAACATTACTGTACAAATATATAAAACTGTTTATATAGAGAGAGTTCAATGTTTACACATACTGATTTACAAGCTCCATTAAATGAAACAATGTTCTACCATCTGGGGAATTAAACTTTAAAAAAGGTGAAAGCAAACTGTTCTTTCTTCTTTCTAGACACCAAGTATGACTGTGACCAAGACAGCTAAGAAATAAACACCAGTTGCACATCCAAAATGATTTGACAACTGGAAAGATCAGCTTCGTCTCGAGTTCAGCTGAGCAGATCCAGCCTGTTCTCACCAGCTGCCCTTCAAAAGGGCCAAATACTGAACTCATATTGTAAGACATGACAATAATGTCTCATGGGACTGCACACGAATTTAAATCACTTGAGCTTGAAAGACAAACTGTTTCCAGAAAGATTTCTAAGTTTCAAGTTTAATTTAGAGCTACAGCAGTTCTTTGCAAGACTTAATGAAAAAGCAGCAAATGTTATGCAGAAAGTACTTTGACTAATCGTGACCTTCCTTTTAGCAGCACAAGCACGAGAATAAAATTAAGGGGAGATGTGAGAAAAGCAAATTCTGTCATGCATTCTCCTGTAATTCACAACTTGGGTTATATACAAGGAGAATAACAACTACAACTAAAGGAGACAGAAAAAGCTGCAAGAAACTTCAAGAGACAGTTTTAAACAAAGTAGCTGAAAATATTTCAATTTTTAAAAGATTACTTCAATTAAGAAATTGTTAAATAGTCTTTAAGTAAATTAGAAGTATCCTTCAATAGACAACCTGACAAAGTTTTCTGATCAAATTTTGTTCTCCCACATCCACCTCTAAGTACATACACATGCAGCATATGGAAATGCTGGGTTCTTACCTAGCTCATGAGGTAATTCATGGCAAAATACAGCCACAGAAGTGCTTAAACCACTAGATAACCCTTCAGTAAAGGCTGCTCCTAGGAAGAGACAGGGAAAAAAAGCAAACAAAACATTAGTGCATATTCAGACATCAAGTGCAGAAGCACTTTTGCACATGCTTGTGTCATATTAGGGCATATATTTCACTCAATTTTTTTTGGTGGAAGCATTTCAACTTTAACTGAACAGTTGTTTGTGATTCTGAAGAAGAATTTTGAAACTTAAGAATCCTATTAAGGAAACTACGTTTTCACTGTGTTATTTCTGAATGAAGCCAAATACGTTCCAACAACACAACCTTTCCCAAAAAAAGTAATAAATAGAAATACTATCAGAAAATACTTTTTTTTTTAAATATACAAAGGGAAGAAAGCAGCTCAACTGCACCTGAGAGTCATACACTTTAATAAAGTCAAGCCAGCAACAAGAGAGGCTATGAAATCAACAGTGACAGACCGACTTCTAGGCAGCTTGCTTTTAAGTATCTACCACACTTTAAGTGAAGAAAAAAAACCCCAAAACCACAAAACCCCCTTAAACTAGTCCAGCAGTCCTCATCTTTCTTGTCTTTTCTGCTCCTCCCGTTGCTTGCCATTTTTCTTGTTTGGCAGCAGCTCAGGACACAGCACACGGCAGGGCTGCAGAGCTGAACCACAGCTCACACACAGCTTGTCAGGTCCCCAGCTGCATGGAGAGCCTCTCCAAGGGTGCAGAGCCTCATCCAGCTTCCTCTTCAGCTGCTACCAGGAGCCTGCCAGCAAACAAGGTGCTGCCAACAAGCAGTTAAAGAGGCAGGAGGCCATGTCCCAGTGGCTGGCACACAAAGGACCCAGGAGTTCGGCTCCCAGAGGAAGCACTACAATGGCAATGACTCCACTAGAGACAATCCCTTCTTTTCACTGGGGAAACTACATGCTGACCTAACTCTTGAGGGAGACACTGCTATCCAGGTCTTAATGTGCAAGAAATGACTGACACTCCTCCCTGAAGTGATGACAACATTATGTCAACATTATGTCTGGGATGTGTGCTGTGGCATCCAGGGAAGAGGATGCAGGAAGTGGTGAGCAGGCATCCTTGGATGAGTGATAACAAACGGCATCAAGAGGGTCTCCAGGAGAGGCTGTACAGAGGCAAGAGCCCAAGCCTCTCAGATTAAAGAGGAAGGCAGGACCAAAGCAGAACTGGAACACGAAACATGAACTCTCAGATGGGTAACATCTGTAAAAAGTGAAGTCTGGCAACAGGAAGAACCTTCTGTCCCCACTTGCAGCTACTGATCTGAAGAACATGGTCATGGCCCTGGCAGCAGTGAGAGCATAAATGAGTCCTGCCTTGCCCAGCAGTTCAGTACATCACATTAGGGCCAGCAGTGCAAAAAGAAAGATTTTTTTTTTTTTTTTTACAGATAGGAGATGCCCTCCTGTGCAGGACAGAGGCAGACCTGCTGACCTATTGCCCAGGGAAGTCCACTGGTTGCCCAGAGCCCACCTGAATGATGCTGTGGAGAAACCACCAAAGCTTCTCTGGCCTATCATGGATAGATACTAACTGCCTACAAAGAGACAATACAATTGACTTTGGGGATTTTTTGCCTACCTACATAAAGGGGTTACTTGACCACAGAGAGCTCCAGTACAAATGTACAAACTGCAGTTCCATGTGCTTATTTAGTCTCTTGGCCAAGATCAAAATAACACTAGGAATAAGGTTACAAATCATCTAACCAAGAAAAGGTGGTGGATAAGCCTACCTATGAACACAGGACATCACCATTCACACAAGAGTTTTCAGCTGTGGAGGTAACAGTACTGGGCACACAAACCAGGATGTTCCTTAATTGTATTGATAATGTTTTCCTACTATAAATGACAAAAAAGCCAGCCAGGATTAGCACTGTAATTGACCTGCTGCTCAAAAACAAGGAAAAACTGATGGCAAATACAACAGAAAATACCATCTTGTAAGCATGAGGGTAACTGAGTTCAGGACACAGGAGGAGGCTGGAAGAGGAAGAAGCAAAATTAGGACTCCAGGCTTAAACGAAGCAGACTTTGACTTATCTGAGGAATTGCAGTGTAGAATACCCTGGTAATCAGTCAAAAGGGATAATGTGCCCAGAAGGGGTGGCCAATTTCTAAAGCACAGAGATGCACAAACAAGGCTGTTTGTGTGGGAACACTCGCAGAAGACGTGCCCAGCTAAGCAATGTGTCCTAATAAATTAGGATTCAAAAAGGAAGCACGCAAGAAATAGGAACAAAGACTGGCAACAAGGAAGTTAAAAGCAGTGGAACAAAAGGGAGGAGGACCAAAGTCCAGCTAGATCTAGAGCTAACAAGACACAAAGGATAATGAGAAACAGTTCTACAAGAATGTTAGCTAAGAAACAGAGTTCATTAAAAATTTAGGTCTGTTGATAGATGAGGAAGGGAAATAAGCAGTAGACATAACAAGAGGCAAAGCACCAGCACAGCCTTAATCTCAGTCTTTGTCAACAAAGCCAGATCCCAGCTCCATTCCAGGAAGAAAGAGACAGCAAACTACAGAAGCAACAGTTCAGAGAAATGCAGAAAAAACTGGAAATGCTCAGGTGCATCCCAGGATGGGACTCCCCTAAGGGTACTGGCAGAGTTACCAGTGTGACTAAAAAGCTGCTGTCGATCATGTGTGGGAAACCATGGCTACAGAAGGCCCCAGTGAAACTCTGGGAAAAGGGTAACATTATTTCCATCTTTAAGAAAGGCAAAGAACAGGACTCAGGAATGGTCATTGTCATTTCAGTTCCTGAAAAGATCATGTTGAGTACCCTCTTAAAATCCCCCTCCAAAAGCAGAATCCAGCTTGAGGAGATAACTGACCACAGAGATGGTGAATGTAACAGAACTATAGTAGGATTAACTTCAGTAGGATTTCTGACACTATCTCCTATATCAGTCTCATCTGGCCAAAGAGGAAATACAGGCTTGCACACTGACTGGACTGCTGGGCTAACAGGGCCTGGGGGCTGGTGAATAAGAAGCAGAGTTCACCAGGACAAAAAGTGCAACTCATTCTCTTCAGTATCTTTACTAATGGTCTGGATAAAACAGACAGCACCAACAGCACATTTGGGGGAAAGTGGGGACAAAGTAAGGGCTGAGGTGACACACTGAGCACTAGAGCTTTAGACAAGAACATGGCAAACTTAATTCTTACGAAGTTCAAAGAGGAAAAGTAAGAAGTAATCAAAGTACAAGTTTAAATAGCAAGAATATCTATTTTTATTTTTTCACTGCTAAAAAGAAATCCTGAAATGTTAACAAACTGAAGATGAAATTAATATATCTGGCATTATCCCCTCTCAAGACACTGATTTAATAGCATCACTGGTATCCTAAAATAAACTTTTAAGACATGACTTCTCTCAAAAGCTAAAGAAAAAAATATGTATGCAAGACTAGCGTAAAAATAGTGTTCTGCATTTTACTTATTTAGTTGTAATTACACATAAAAGTTCAAATCACAGATGATCCCTTTGCACAAATGAGTCAGATGCAACTGTTCCACTCCTTAATAAAAAAATAAGCACTTTTAAATCTTGTCCCTACATAATTAGCACAACAGATTTGAGGGAAAAAGTAACTGATGGAACTTATGAATAACGAATCACATGAAGTGAATGAACTTAAATGAAGGGTTATGCTGGCTTAAGCTATCTTTACAGAAGCTTCACATCTTCTTTAAAATACAGATGAACTACTACACAAGTAGCATTGGCATTTTCACACCACCATCAAATTGATGTTTTCCCATAATACTTTTAAGCACATACAGACCTGAAAGAAACCCATATTTCCATTAGCCTGAACAAGCTACACAGCAGGACTTCTGAAAGCTATTGCTCTCACTTGTTCAATAAGCCTTTATTAACCTCATACTTTTCCCTTCATAACTATAAAGTCATAGCTCCTTCCCAAATCTCCCTAATGCCAAGAGGTAATTGATTCTGTGTGTCATTTGTATGCAAATCTTCCTTCTACCACATTTTCACTACTGATCTGCTCAAAAATTTACATTTCATGCTTCAACTTTCATCAAAAATGAGATTAAATCAGAAAGTCTCTTTTCACATTATACTTTGAATTGACTGAATCTTAACAACTGCAAATATTGCTGTGAGAAAATAGTTATTATTGGGTTTCCTCTTCAAACACGAATGAACTTTTTCCTACAATAAAATTTACAGAAAGACTGATGGTGCTGAACTGCCTCCAGTATGCTAAACAACCTGGAAATAAATCCAATACCTGTAAAGATTAGTCTTAAATACAATAGTCAAGATCAGGAAAGATTAGCATAAGTACTGAAGGTTATTGATTTGACTTCACTTTCTGTAACTTACTTTGACCTTTTAAATTCCAAATACCTGCAGTCTAATTCTCTTCCTAGGAAAAACATGAAAGAGTTGCCAAACCTGATCTCCCACACAGAAGTCCAAAACAAAAATTCAGTCTAATATTTTTGTGATAAAGAAGTATTTTCATGGAAGCATTATCAAAAAAGACTGAGCAACTACACACATTAAGGAAAAAATACGGGTATGAACTAATCAGGAACAAAAAGATAAATGTTTTGTTTATGAGTAAAATACCTGTTTATACCTGTTCAAAATTTTAAAAAATGGACTATTATGCTCAACTTCAGGAGCAAGGTTTTGAGTACAGTATGACCACTGTATCAGAAAACAAAATTTTCAGGCTAAACAGATTGAAACCAGGGCCTCACCTCCCTACCCACCAGTGCTCTGGAGGAACACTGATGTGTAGCCAGGGCTCAGCACAGGCAGGCAGGCGGATATGCCAAGTATAGAACCTGACCTTGCTGCATAACAAGGGAAGATGAAAGAGAAAAAGAAGTAAAGAAGCCAATGACACCAGTGGCCTGACTGAAGTGAAAAAACACAGTTACTTTGTATGTGATGAAAAATACAAGCTTTCCATAAAAATAATTAAATTTTAAAAAATTGCTGAGCACTTGCAGGCACTGAAATACAAAGCCAATCTTAAATATTTTTTATAAGCCTAGCTTTGGTTTTGAGAAATGTTAGCTTTAGCTCTTCAAAAGTAGGAAATGAAGGCCAGTTTATAGATCTTCTAAAGAAACACAGCTGCAAACACAATTTCTGTTTCATTTATCACTGACCTCCAGGTTATTAACCTGGAGATTTTTCTTACTCATTAAGGTGATGCTCTCGGGAAAAAGTTTAGGCTTCAAAGATCCTCTGCTAATTAGCTACATCCCTAACAGAGGTAAGTGATGCCTTCTCCAGCCACCTAGAAACAGAGACTAGACAAGAGCAAGGGAATAAAGATAGGTATTTATTTGAAGGGCCTTCAAGGTACACCCTGGGGGAGCCAGAGGCTGCTTCCATAAAAAATGGACCCCAAGATGGACGACAGGTCACGAGTTCTTCACACCTTTATAGGTTTGGTTCATTTGCATATGAGGGTTAATTCTCCAATTAAAGCCCCAGTTCAATGATGTAATCCCCTCAGCTTGCTCCCCCTTAGAGGCTTTGGTTTACACATTTTGGGCCTAGAAGAGCCTGGCTGTCCTTGAAGGCAAAGCCTGGAGAGGCTTTGTTATGTCTACCTTGCACGAGAGAGCAGAAATTACAGGCTACAAGGAACTTCAGAGTTACACTCTAAGCAGTACAGAATTTGAAAATATAAAAGTTAAAACCTAAAGCATCGTAAGAGGCACTGCCTTCACATCCCGGAAAGCTGCAGTGACCAAGTTAGCACTTACCAATTGCTAGTCCATCACTAAAATTGTGTAGTCCATCTCCCATGATCACCATCCATGCCAGAGTTGCTATCCCTGCATCCTTCAGTTCTTCCCGTGAGTAGCGCTGACTGTGGCTGTGGGGATGGTGGTTCTGATGATGATGGTGATGCAGAATGTGATGGTAGTCATGGTGATGGTGACTAAGATGATCTGTCTGTCCTAGAGTATCGTGCAAGTGAGAATGGCATTTGTTTCTACAGCCCCTGGACACATATTCGTGGTCAACCTCCTCTCGATGAGAATGAGCTATCATCACTTCTTCTTCCTCTTGTACAGTTGGCTGCTGAGAAATGAAGGTTGATGGATCTTGAGAGTCTGTCCCTAGATAGCCCTCAGGCCCTGTTGCAAAAACCCAGAGTAAAATGTTACACATTTTAAAAATCACCTAGGAAGCAAAATACAATAAACAGCTTGAATATGTGAAGCAGTAAAGTTGTTTAGAAGTTGAGACTGATAATCCAACTTCTTGCACCAGAAGATTTTTCTTGAAGGGTTTCCACAACTTATTCAGATTTCAGAGATACTTCCCAATAGATCAAAATAAGGAAAACTTTTAGTTTCTGTTCCCTACTGCTGAAGCAGCCCTTACATTATGGCCACAAATGCTTCCTAAAAGGCAAAAAATCTTTTCATCTAAGACCCACTGCAATTTAAACACAACAGGAAAAGGCTCCAAGCTCCAGTTTCACAGCATGAAGACTGTTAGTTCAACTGCTTCAGAAAAACCAACTGTCTGAAAAGCATGTGCCATTTACTTATCTCAGGGCTGAAGAAAAAGGATACAGAAGATTATGTTATAGATAATTTTGGAAACTCCTATATTTCAAACTAAATACAGGCATTTGAGTTTAACATCTGGAAAATAAACACTAAAAAATAAAGTCATTAATAGAGACCATGAAATACCCTCATATAAACATTGCTGGCACAGCACAGTTGGTTATTTTAACTAATTTCTGAAACTTGATAAATTCTTCCACTGCAATAAATACAATTATTTTTTTTTCCTACATTACAGACAAGCATTTCATTAGTTATAAAATTACTCTGAAAAACTGAGCATCTCTTTTAGCAACAAGAGCTAGCAAGTAACTAGTCAATCAGTTTTGGTTTAAAGCGTGATTTTGGGGACACGTGATCACTTGCACTCTGAATGTTGAGCTTCAAGTATTGTCTGGAATTTTATATTTATATTTATATTATTACCCTTATAAATAAATAATCAAACAAACTAACTAAATCCAGACTTAAGGTACCCAGAAGTCTAAAAAATGAGTCATGCATATAACACCCAGCAGTCTAAAGAGAAGTGCAGAAGTCAGTAGGTACAGCTGTATTGCAACCTTCACAGAATGACTTCAACTTCTGCTGCTAAATCCAGAATTAAAAGCCTTAAGGTTCCAAAACTGTGAATTCACTACTTCTACTCCACTGATCCTTTTTAAAGGAAAGCAGCAAATAAGAGCTAGTGCTCTACATATCAGCACAGACAGGCTCTGTTTTGAAAACAATTCAAAAGCAGTGATCCAACCTACAGTAGGAAGCAGATCTATGAGCTGCCATCAATCAGGTGTTTTTTAAACAGTGCTGCCACAAAATAACAACTGTGTGATATTAATGAGACTCACGGTCATCCGTATCCAACTTTTCTTCATTCGCTGAAAACTTCTTACTTTCTCCATCATCTTCACTTTTTTTCTTATTCCAAAAGAAAATACTGTAGTTATAAATATTTTACTTATTTTTCAGGATATACATGAGCAACATTATATTCACAACATTCATGCAGCCTGCACAGAAAGAGGACAACACAGAAGCCATACAAAGAGTGTAGAAGAGGAAACTGAGCTAAGTAAAGATGACAAATGTTCCTCAGTCTCCACAGGAGGGAAGAAAAAACAAAACAAAACAAAAAATCACCACAAACAAACAAACCCATACATACATAAATGCCCTACATTTTTCACAAGAAATAAGCGGGTTTTCATCTGAGAAGTGAAACACATCAAATGCTGAGCAACTTATTCTGCTAATTCTTTTCTATCAAAATGTCAATATAATGTTTTTTTATAATGTACAGAAGGAAAACCAAGCAAAATCTCTGCTCCTTGCTACCTGAAGTCTGTACCACAACAATTTATGATCAGTGACTCAGTATCTAGGAGGGCATAATTAGTCTAACAGGAAATCCATTCCTTGTGGCTGTGAGGAGACAAAATTCTTGCTTTGCTTGAAACTCTTCATGTTCCTTCCTGTCAAACAAATTTAACTAGAGATAGGGAAGGCTCACAGTTAGTTTAGCTTCTGTATAAACCACACCAACACAACCGCCCATGATCAAAGAGCTTACATGGCATCTGCTCTGTGACTACTTCCTTAAAGACCAATTAAACAAGAAAACTAAACAGAGATTATCAGTCTCTGAGGCAGCCTAGCAATTAACTGGTTTTAAACTAAGTAATTAGTATTTACTGACTTCATTCAAGCAAAGCATAGGATTGGTTGGAACCAGATGACCTTTAAGATACCTTCCAACCAAACCACTCTATGATTCTGCTGTATCACCAGCTTCTGCTTCATCTTTCTCACTGAGTCAACTTTGGTATCATTCTTTATTCCTGGCTATACTGGTCTTTAAAGAACTGTTACCAGTAATTGGCAAGTTACCAACACTTATGACCTGCAAACTTGAGTTGCTTACCTTACACATAAAACCCAGCAAAAGAACCTGAGAGCTGCATTGCTCTTTTTGGGGGAGAGAAGGGAAAGCAGCAAGGGTCTGACAGACTGCATTTCCACATGGAATGCTATTCCATGACATCATTTTCTACAGCATACTTGGATGCTTATTTATGTAAGCACTTACTCCCAACCCTTATCTGTCTGCACAAGTGCCCTGCTCAACAGCAATACAATAACTGTGCAATGCAATCTTCTTGCATCCAGAATTGGAATTAAAATAATAATAAAACCAGTTCAGATAGTTATAATTGTCCCAAGATGTCAGAAGGAAGTCAGTAATGAAGTGAGTTCTTAAATCATAAATCACTCTAAAACTAAAGATGCAACTGGACATTTGCTAATTGCACAATTCCCTGCAATGTCAAAGCCTGTACTATATTGTCTGGTTATGGAAATAGCTAAGAGTCCTTAATAAAAGGACCACACAAAAAGGTTATCACATATTTTAGAAGTGTATGTGTCCCCAATAAAAATGAAATTCTAACACTAATCCAGTCAGCCATTGCTATTAAATTGAAAGATATATGATATTCATGAAAGGTTTTTTAATAAAGTGTTTTCAGAAATGAGCATGCAATACAATAGAGCTTTAAAGTAATAGTCTCCCTACCTTTTTCTTCTTGTCTTTAAATTGCTTTATTAAAGTGATCAAATGCTCCACTAGAAACATGAAGTACAAGCCTCCAAGTGCTGTAAGTCCTTTCCATGTAGAATCCAGGTAAGCACTCTCCTCTGTACTTTGAAAAACAAGATGTTTGTACATAGAGCCTCTTTGATCAAGCAGAGGATTTTCCTGGTGATGGTGATGGTTTCCATGAGACTAAAGGGAGAACCAAAAGGGGAAAGTCATTATATTCAAAAGAACTGTAACATCAGCAACACAGAAAGTATTCTCCACATCATTTTCCTCATGTCTGGGGTCCAGACTTGACAATTTTCACAGGCCAAAGGCTCAGCTTACAGACTCAAACAACTACAAAGAAATCTGTTGACTGGAAATTTACTGATAGGAAGAAACACTGCAAGGACTGAGAACAGGCCTGGCACTGACCCACATACTGAAGCTGCATTAATCTGCTTAATCCAAGGTGTACAGCTGCCCCCACACAAACTCCTGACACTGTCAAGAGAACCACATTGGTCACAGCCAGCACACCAGTTAGTTTCCCATCTAAGAAAACTCGTAGATGTCAAACAACCTTCTTTACAAGGAGGCTGGCTGCAATTTCCTTCTTTAAAGAAAGTCTGACATTTTTCCTCTCCTTGCAGGATTCTGGTATGTTCAGAAATAAAAAAACTTTTTGCAGATCTCATTCACACATTTTGATTTACATAACCTCACAAAGCAATTGCAAAATTAACTGAAAGGAAAAAGAACCACCTGATGGATTACAGGCAGGACTGGAAAACCACTACAGAATCCGCAGTCAGTTTTATGTAATCTGAAGGCTGGAACTAGTTACTTTTGGGAGGGGAAGAATGTCTGTTTAAGAACTTCAAGAAGGGTAGAAATTTAGCAATCATATTCCCATTTCGTTGTCCCTATTACATAACAGCAATTCCAAAATCAATCAAGCAGTGTTTTCCCCAGCAGTTCAGAAATGCTGGATTCTGGTAAAATAAAAAAATCACAATGGGTAAGCCATCAACATGAGTGGCTTGTAATAAAAAATAGTTGATTATCCATTTCACATTTAAAGCATTCAGTGAGCAATTTCCACTATCTCTAAAGTCCATTAAATTGGTGGTGGGGGGGAACAGAAAAAAAAGAGGCAGCACTGCAATAAACCACTAAGAAAATTGATGCAAAATTCTTGCATGCAAAGAACAATAAAGGGACGTGGCAGCACGTATGACTAAGAACAGGAAATAGAAAGAGGGATAATGCTGTGAAGTTCTTGCCCTTTTAAGGACTGTGAAACAAATAATACAGACGTTCCAAATAGAAAACCCTTCCATCAACCAACCTGCATAACAGGGTTGAGAAATGACTCACCAAATGGGTATTAACTAATAGGGATTGAATCTATCACTAATACATACACCTGTCAAGTTCTCTGCTTTGAGAGAATGAATGAAACAGTAAATAATACTTACATGGGGAAGGAGGTGTAGGAATGCATCTCCACTCAAGGTCCCCACAGCTAATGCCACAAGAAAACTCAGAAGAAATTTGAAAAATACTCGATTCATCAGTGGTACCAATATAACACCCAGTAAGGAAAGAAAGCTGATGATGGAGATGGATATAAAGCCACCAATCCAAGCTGGTAAAAAAAAAAAAAAAGTAATAACAACATGAAGTAACAGCTGTACATGATTTTTCTGTTATCAAGCACACCTGACCACTCAATTAATCAGATGTTAACAAAAGGTATGCCACACAGATTTCTCTCTTAGTCTTGGTGAAGTGCCAAAAGAAAATGACACTTCTTACAACTATGAAATAGGTTTCTACGATTTATAACCAACATAAACATTTTTCCATTAAGCTTTGACGTTACAAAAAAAATCCCAGCCTACCTATTTCCAGAGAGTAACTTTTTGGAGGAGTTTCAGCTTTTTCACTAGTAGCATGGACTATGCAGTACTTGCCATCGATCTGATTAATAAGAGCTGGACACAGGTAACTAAATTCTGTAGCAGTCAACAATACTTGAGTGCCTATTCCATGCGACTGCATCAGTTTGGACGCATTGGAGCACTGTGGGAAGAGACATGTTGAAGATTAACCAGAACCAAAATACCACGTTGTATCTTAAAAGGACTGCAACATCCCAGCTTAACTGAAATGCAGTGGCACCACATGGAAACAGCCATATCAACACAACTCAAAAACTGGTAACAAATCCATTCAGGAAAAAATGTACTTCCACCCAAATCCTGTCCCAGAAAGCTGGTTTGGGAGTCTGGGTAGACGATATGTAATTATTACTCCTTCTCAGCACAAATGGGTCAGACGCTTTGACGTATAAATAGAAAATGCCTAACACTTTTCAGTCAGTTTTAAAGGCCACCTAAGGAAGCATTAACAAGGTCAAATACCTTTTTGTAGCAGTGACTACTGCAGGAAAATCCTGTACAGAGCATGTTGTACATACATTTCTGCCAGTAAACAGCTCCCCACTGCACAACCTACACAGTCTCAGTGGGTTTGAAGAGCACCAGCACTGCTCTGACAGTACAGAACCTAGCAACAACTTGTGAATTCAGCACCCACCATCACATGTCACCCCCACCCACTCGGCTGCAAACATTAAGACCCCATATGCTTTTTTAAAGGCTTTAATGGAAAAGGATCTGACTGCTTAAGAACAATGTCTACAACACAACTATACTCGTTATCAGTGCTAATTTTTACTTTTTTAAAGTAACACGCGACATTTTGCCACAATCTTTTTTAGAGTTGTTTTCTACATACAATAGTAAGATGGGGAGGGGAAGGCGACGGTTCCACACTATCACAGTGTGAGACAGCTTTGATAAGAATCACAGTACCTTAACTAGATTTTTTTACGTTCACCCCGTTAACAGGAAAACAAGACAGATTCCTGATTTAAGGCAAGTTTAAAATTGCAAATGTTTTTCAGTTTTACTAAGAGTTTAATATTTAGTAACATTTAAATATATAAATCATAAATGTATTAAACCAAGTGTACACTTATACTTAATTTTCCTCTGAGCTTGTGAGCATAACACCATGTTCTCTCAAAATGTTAAGTTCCAAGGAAAACTGTTTCCATGTGTTTTGGTGTTGTTACACCACAAAGCTTGCACCCAGGCAAATAATAAGCACCTGAAAAATAAGCTATGACAACATTCCTGGTGGATCTGGATTCCTGAGAATACAACAGAATCAGCCTCACCTCTTGAGTACTCTGTTTTTTCAGTTTCGAATAGAGGTAACTCCCTCTTTCCAGTTCCTTGGGAGAAGCACGAGATTCGTTCGCCTTGTTGGCACCGAGCCAGGTGGAATTGCGGCCCACTGTGCCATTTCCAGCAGCAGGGCCAGCCGGGCCCACACGAACAACCGCCTTGACTTCCCCAGGCTGCAGGCTCTGGAAGTCGGCGTGGCCGCCCGTGGCAGCGGTGATGACGGACGCCGTGATCTCGTGAACCGCGTTCTTGCTGCGTGCAAAGTTCTGCTGGCGCTCCACGCCCTCGGCTTTGTGAGGCTCCTTACCGTGGCTGCTCCTGTGGTCTTTGCCGGCGTCAGATTCATGGTTTGGACAAGCAGTCTTCTCAGAGCTTTTACTCAATGAGATGTGATTATGATGAGAGTGATGATCATGGTCATGGTCGTGATGGTCATGACTGTGGTCATGATCGTGGTCGTGGCTTATTTTAATCCTTTTCATTTTATCTATACCTATGTTCTGGAGCAGTTTTCTAAACCCATCAACTGACAGAGAGTTGTTTTCTCCATAACGATTAAAAAGTACTTGAAGGTGCAACTTCTGTATTAGTCCTGCCAAGTCAGTATTAACACCCACTGTCTTTTCTGGAAAAGCTCGCTCTGATGTATGCACAACAGTAGCTGTCTCCACTCCATGGTGATAACTTTCACACAGCAGTATGGAAAACAATACAAGGAAAATAACTGATACCGTACTCTCCATTGTAGTCCCTTTTCAGTAGTGAAAATAATCTGGAAAAAGAGGAAAATTTAAACAGTGCATAAAACAGATCACATCGTCCTCTCTAACACACATTCATAATTTGCTTAAACACAAAGAACACCACAACAAAGAAAACCAAGCCCTGCTCAAAGTATCAATGCAGCAAGAGACATTTAAATTTCTTTCGCATTCAGCACTTCTCCCAGATGTGCTGCTTCAGGCAACAGAGGAAGTGGAATACCACAGTGAGGTCACTGACCATCAACACCTCCCCAGGTGCCAACTTGCCTTTGTTCAGCTCTGCCTGAGTCACTGCCAACAGGGCTGAACTAGCAGAGCCCTCAAGGGTGCACCAACTTAGTTCTAGGTTAGGGTTCCCTCGTGCTTAAAAGAAGACCTGTAATTTCTCTCTTAGCAATGAATAAGTAGCATAAATCACACGTTTCTGCTTAAAAATCGAAATTCCCAGCCTTTCATGACTGGATTTCCCGGAGGTTTTGGCAAACCAGCTGGGCGAGCTTTCCCAGCACTCCACAAAAATTTGGTTTTTTCTCCTGTCAGGTTCTGTATTTTAGGTTAGCGTCGCATGGCTCCTTTCAGTAGGCAGACACACCATAGCTGTGAACCAGATGCTCGCAAGTGTGAACGTTTGTGTGTTTCATTCCACAAATACTCCAGCAGGGCTGCCAATTAACTCCTATGGAGACTGCGCGCAGGGCTATGCTGCCTCAGCCCTTTTCCAGGCAGACACGGAGAACCTCCGTTTCCAAAAATATTACAGTCAGCCTGGAAAACCTGGAAAGAGACGGCTGCGAGGGAACCTCGTCAGTGTCCATAAGCATCTGAAGGAAGAGTGCCAAGAGGATGGATGCAGGCTCTCCTCGGCGGTGCCCAGCAGCGGGACAAGAGCCAACGGGCAGAAACCGATGCTCAGGGAGCGTCCCCAGAATACGAGGAAGAGCTTTCACCGTGCGGGTAACCGAACCCTGGAACGGACTGCCCAGAGAGGCTGCGGAGTCTCCCTCACTGGAGATACCCAAGACCCATCTGGACGCAGCCCTGTGCCACGTGCTCCGGGATGTCCCTGCTGGAGCAGGGCGGCCGGACCAGACTCTCCCCCGCGGTCGCTCCCGACCCGTTCCCACTCTGTGGCTGTGACCCGAGGGAGCCGCTCAGCGCCCCGGGCCCCCCCTGCGACCCCGCACGGGCGGAGGCGGCCCCGGCTGCCCGCGCTGCCCTGAGCGCCGCGGCCCGGGCCCGGCACACGCCGCGCCACGAGAGGCCGCCGGGGAAGGGGACGGGGGATGAGGACGAGGAGGAGAAGAAGCCCGAGGTTACCTCTGCCGCCGCCGGCACGGGCTGAGCCGCTCCAGCGCCGCTGCCCGCCCGCGCCGGCCGCGCCGCGCCCCTTCCCTGCCCTGCCCTTTCCTTTTCCGGGTACGGCGGCCGCGCGCCGCACCGCCTGCTCCAGCGGGAGGCGGGGCCGCCTCGGCGGGGCCGGGGACAGCCCGGTGGCTGCCAGCGGCGACATCCCGGTGCCTGCCGGCGGGGACACCCCGGTGCCTGCCGGCGGGACCCAGCGCTCCTGTCTGCGGCCAGGGCCCGGGGCTCAGTCCGCAGCCAGGAGGGGGTGCCCCGGGAGCAAGGCTGCATCCCTAGAGGCTCCCTGTTTCAGTGAACACTGAAGTTTGGATTTAGTGTTTCGTGGCAGATGTGAAATACTCCCCAAAGAGTTGAAAGGATGAGAGTCAGATCTTTTCCTCTCAGAAAACACGAGTCGTTCAGGGCTGGCGGCGGTGGCTTGGATGATACCGCTGGGTGTGGTGGCGTTCCTTGGAGGCTTGGAAGGGGTTTTGTAGGAGGACTCGCAGTCGTAAAAAGAGTGCGTGTGTGGGCAAGCGAGGGCCGGAGTTGGGCTGGCTGGTTGTAAGCCAGGCGTGCGGGTAAATGGCGAGGGATGTCGGGTTCCAGGGCATCCCCAAGGCCTGTGCGGTGGGCGCTGTTTGGTCAAACCTGTCGTTCTAGGTAATGATCTGGCAGGAGAATCGCTCTATGCACGAGTAGACAAGGGACAGTAAGAAAGGACTGAGATCACCACAGAGAAAGGCTTGAAACTTGCTAAAAACACGTTGCTTTCTTCTGGAAAACCATGCTGTATTTTTCAAATGTTTCTTTGCCGTAGCCCTTAACTAGTCGTGAGCCCTTCACCACTGTGAGTCCCAGGCACAGGCTCTTTTACGTTTCCTTTTTATTCCTCCACCATTTCCAGAGGTTTTTTTTCTCTACCATCGCATGATTAATATTGCTGGTAAAGTGGGTGCAGTTGTGCTTACCCTTCCCCGCTGCCTCTGGAATTTGGCCTCTCTTGTGTGATCAGTTGCCAAGGGTTTTTCAGCTTGCTAGAGTGTGAAGTCAGCACTGAATCCTGCCCCAGTATCTGACTCTACTGATCACTTCTGAATGTTACGACAGTGACTTAACATCCAAACCATTCTCAGCCATCTTTCTCCTGCTGCCTGCACTGCCGACAGTGCCACCTTGCTCGCCAGTCAGGAGGTGACAGATGTCCCTTCTCCATGTCTGATACCTCCCACTCTCTGACTGAATTAAAGCTCTTTGTTTATGAGTTCAGCTGACTGAAGGACAGAAGGGAAGCATGCATTGTGAACAACTCCAGCAACAGAGAGCAACACATCAGAAGGTTATGGATTTGTTCCATGCACTCGCTTTTGAAGTATTGAAAAAATTCTTTGTCATTCAACCTTACTGTTTTGTTTTTTTTTTTTTCCCCTGGAGGAAGAGAGGGAGGCTATAAATGCAGGAGTGGGTGGGGTTTGTTTGTTTGGGGGTTTTTTTTGTTTAATACTAATTCATTTTGCATGAATACTATTTACCAGGTGCCTTT
The DNA here is from genome assembly GCA_026261815.1 of Monarcha castaneiventris obscurior. Lineage (NCBI taxonomy): Eukaryota > Metazoa > Chordata > Aves > Passeriformes > Monarchidae > Monarcha > Monarcha castaneiventris. The sequence continues at coordinate 8,711,155 of JAMPIT010000388.1, forward strand.
CTGTTATATCAATAACACAACAATTATGCCTAAGATGCTAATGTTAGGTGTTTGTTTGTGGAATTTTTTTTTTAATCTTTTGAAATTACAGCTGCTACATTATGCAGCCTCTTTTTCTAGCCTCTTGCATGCATCCACTGTCTCTGTTTCATTGTGTCAAATCTGGAGTTTACCCTCACATCTTGTCAAAGTCATTTACAAATTAAGTATTGGAGCTTAGGTCACACAGAGCTGGTCTTCAAGTGCTCTCTATTTTTATTTAATTTTAGGAGTTAACACACATCAGCAAGGAAAAAGAATCCATTCCAGTAAAAACAATTCACCTAAAACACTTATTTGCAGTAAAACTTGAGGTCAGGTGTGTTTTAACTGAAATGATCTCAGTATGTTTATCTTATAGTAAAATTACAGCACTTTAGTAATTTTTTCCCATTCTGCTATTTGGTGTCATAGTCTGAATACATATCCAACCATGGGCTCTGGAGTAGCTGTGATTGAATAAAACAAAGGTCTTGGTGACCCTTGTGGATGGCTTAATGAATGTATAGAAATCTCTCAGCCTGTGGACAAGTGGGAAGCATTAATTAGTCGGTGGAGAGTAAACCAAGAAGCAGTTTGATTGCTGTCTTAGTCCATCGTGGAACTGCATCTTAACTATAGCCTGTAGCTCCAGGCCCCTGTTACAAAAAGGGCATGTTTGGAATTGAAAAGATCATCTTGTTGGGCTTTTGGGAGTTTTGTTTGTTTGTTTGTTTGTTTTCAGGAGGTGACAGCCTTTTCAGCATGGAAAATAGATGGATGAGGAAGAAGAGGATGGAAGTGGAGAAGCTTGTGAAATAGTACTGTGTGCTTAACTGATATGATTGGTGTTGCCCAAAAATTTCTTCACTGCTGTGCTGAGTGTGTGCCAGTGCAAGTGCCTCAAGACTTACCAGTTTGGAACCAGTAAGGAGCTGGCTGCTGGTGCAGTTCCAGTCTCCTTGCAAGGCTTTATCACAGCTGTGTTGTGTGAGCTCAACATTATGCACTTAATGGAGGTGATGATAGGGAAGTGGCCCTGAGCATGATGCTGAGAACCACTCTTCTGTGATCCTTCTAAGCTTCTACCTCTAAAAGTTTCTTGAGATTTGGAAAGTTTTATATTTCCTTGCCTTTTAACTTTTTGTTGAGAGCAGCTTTGTGATTAGAAATATTAAATGTTTTATAAAACAAATGAAAACTCTGAAAGTTAAAACATTTGTTTTTAGTTTAAACTGCAAAGTTGTTACCATACAATTTCTGGACAGCTGAAACCTCACACAAAACCCCCATATCTTTCTTTAAAATCTTGAGTAATCCTTTTATTCTATTAACAACATTTCACAATTGTAAAGAAATCCCTGAATCAGGAATTCCTTGTTATTGTTCCAGTAGGTTCCTCTTTTCAGTACTATGCTGAACAACAAGTTGGCAATTACATATTTGATGTTATTGTATTCTGAGTCCTAAAGATACATTTTAATGTATCAATGTCCTTAGTTTTGTGTGTTTGTTCTATGGTGCAAAATCCTTAGAATTCCGCCTGGAAAGAAAAAATTGGTATTACTGGTTATGTCTGCCAAATGGCTGCGGATTTTCCACAACCTACAAGCTGAGCTTTGGAGGGGAGTTTTGGGTTGGTTTTTTAAAATTAGCATATGTATATAACAGTAATTTCTTAAGTAAAAAAAACCATATATGAATATATGGCAGCACAGAATTCCGTATGTAACAATCTCCATGACCTTCTCCTGTGCTCCTGTCTTTCTTTAGTGGCTCATTCTCAAGTCAACAAATTCATTTTTGAAGACCTCTCTGAAAGAGAGGTTTTAGCTGAAGAAATAATTATCTGGAAGCTTCAAAGCAAGAGCATTGGATCCTTTCGTGCTGTGCTTAGCTGCACAGATGTCTGGGGAAGCACTAACTGCCAGGGTGGGGCTGTGACTTGTATCATACATTTGCTTACAAATTGTGGCTATAGACATGACCTGCTTGCAAATAATTTCTGAAGAATAAGCCCTGAAATGATTGAAATAGTAAAGAATAGAAATAAAATATTAAAGTTATGCTATTTCCCCCTGCAGAGCATCTTTTGCCTTTAGCCTGATCTGTCAGTTATTGAAGTCTGTGGGAAAACTCCCTGGGGATTTGAACGTGTGATCACAGATACTTATAAACCAAAAACTTTGCAGTTTGAGTCTGCTGCAATTTTTGTGTTCAGTAATTTTGATTATATTTTGTGTTCTTCAATCCTTATGATGCATGTAGAATATCAGTATTGAAAATAATTTGTAAACTGCTAAGCTGTGCTTGATAAAATAGCAGTAACACAGAAAGTATCTTGGTGTAAGATGTACGTGGGGGGATCAGAGGCTCATTGCCATGAGCACAGAGGAGCAGTGACTTGAGGTGAAAGTCCAGTGACCAAGTCACTGGGTAAGCACCAGGGGAAAACCCTGATCTGCATCTGTGACTGTCAAAGGAGAAGGATCAGCCTTGGGACCAAGAGTGAAATTCACCAGACAAGTTAATGGAAGCAACTGTCTGGATCACTACAGACATCCCGTCACTCTGAGAGGGACATTGAAGTCATTATGGACACAGGAACAGAGGTCCTTGGAATTGTGCAAGACTTATTATAGCATGTTTAGGGGAAGGACCAGGGTGGGTGAAAGGAGGATCAAGGTGATTTGAGAAGGGACAAATGTGAGAGGATAGGGAAGAGGTAAAAATAAGGGCCGGTTGCAAGGCTGCTGGGGTGTAGTTGAACATGCTCTTCTGCTTTTCCAGCCTTTGTACTGAACTCCATTTGTAGCTTTGTGGCTGAGGGTCTGTCTGCTCTATGTGGATGGACAAGTAAATGCCAGTGGCTGGAGAGGGCACCAGGGGTCACAGGGGCCCATGCTTGTGATACCAGCAGCTGGGAAGACAAATGTATGGAGCTCTGAGTGCCAGCAACTGGACAGGTGTCTCTAAGTATGTCACAGGTATCTGTGTGTCTGAAGTGGCACCAACTGGAAAGACTGGAGTGTGTGCACTTTGTGTGGGTGTGTGTAACTACTGATGAACATTAAGCCAGAGGTCCAAGCCAGCTGTTGGAAGGACCTGTGGAATTAGGGGATGAGCTGTGAGAGAACCTGTTTGTACATGAGGCAAGTGTCAGACCAGGGAATTCAGAAGCTGGGGATAGATTGACTAAGACCAGTTGCCAGAGAGAGCCAGAGGATGTGTGCATGTGTGCACATGCTCCAGTGGGTCTGGGAGCCAGCAGCCTGTGGGGGTACAGGCCTCAGGGGTTTTTATGTCCAGGTGCCAGCAACTGGAGACACCAGAAGATCCAGCAGCCAGCTACTGGACAGATGGAGTGTCTAAGAGCAGCTGCTGGAGGGATCTGTATTACATCCATGTACGCATGCCTTGCTCCCAGGCTTTCATCCTAATCAGCCAGATGGGGGAACAAGATGTGGGTGCCGGTGCTGTGTTTTGGTCTGTGTATCCCTGTGACTGGCTCTGTGTGCCTGCTGTGCACCTCCACCTATTGAGAATTCATGCTCAGCCTCCCTGCTGCAGGATCCAGAGCAGCAGCAGCCTGGCCTCTGCTGGGTAACGAGATTTGGTAACCTCTAGTAATTATCTTTGGGTATTGTGGTGGTATTAGATCTCAGACACAAAAAGGCTGAGTTTTTAGGAAAAGAGTGTAAGCAGCAGCAAAGTATACTAGAAAAGAATATGGAGAAAATGAGTAAGGAAAAAAAAATAAATAAACACTCCAGAGAAACCTATTCAGAATTGCAGAAAAATGCACTTTTTTATATAGCCAGGTTATATATACACAATACAATAGTATGCAGTAATTCTATACATTCTTGTAGATGCTATTGACTGAAAGATGATGAAGGAAGAGAATAACAGCATTTATTCATGCATGGCATGCTTTTCAGTAGCATAAGTTATTATGTATCTTCACAGGAGACTTCACTGCATCATTAAAAGGTATCCCAGGATGGAGATTCTGTTCCTTTGTGCCATAGAAATATAATAGTTAAAGTGTCTGAGTACAGTTTATCATCTGGTGCTTAGAGCTTTTATTTACTTCTAAAAGTTGCCAAAGAGATTCTGCATCAGAGAATGTGCACATTTTGTGTGCATCTAAAATACAAGGGTAGCAATTATTTAATCAGAAACTTCTGCTTAATTAGAAAAAGTTATATTTAAAAAACACAGAAGCAATAGCTTCCTCATTTGTTTGTTCATTTTTTTTACATACCTGATTGTGTGGATAGATGCCTGAATCTCAAAGCCCTGGCTCAGTCAGCAGAGATGGGCTGCCAGGTTTCCTGGGTTAACACTGGGCTTTCTGACTGTGCTGGTTTGGCCAAAGGGCTTTGTCACCCCGAGACATTGATACTCATTCCCTTCACTTCTTTACCTGAGCCAACCATGCAACGCTCCCTTGCAATGAGAAAATTCATGGTGAAGAATGATGTTTGTGGTAGTCTATTCTCTCGTTTTGGGTGCAGTGTCCTGTAAAGGGGATGTTGCACGAGGATGACCTCTGTTGTGGCTCTTTCATTTGGGCCAAACTCAGGACTGGATTTATGGCTGGCCACCTTTCCCTTTGTCACAGCCTGCTCATTTTTTTGTACCCTGCTTTGCTTTGTCCTGACAGAAAAATGGCACCACTTTATTTTGTGTATTTTGAAAATGGATTGTAATAATTAGAGTCATAGCTGCTTAATGTACTGTTGGAATAAATTTTTGAGGTTCATGTTACTTTGCAGAGCTAGGGCAGTTAAAAGCTGGATTCAAAAAGCATGTATGAGTGCTGCAATTTTTGCTGTACTTTAGGTTCTCTGTTGAATACAGAAGATAATTAGAAGGCATCCATTTGGGAAGTCATCTTTCTAATCCCAAGTTTGAAATCAAAGTTTTCAAGCCCAGATGCCTTTGAAATCACTGAAGCTAATGAGTACTCAGCATCTCAGAATCTAAGCCTGCTTATTTATATTCTTCAGTCCAGATCCATGGTTCCCATGCCATTTTAAAAGCCTGTCTTTAATGTAAGCTTGAGTTCTGACCAGTAAAGCTTTTATAAATGCCATTAAGGTAATGTTAGAAGTAAACCTGTTCTGACACAAAGGCTGGCTCACAGATAGGGTTGTTTACTGCATAATCTATACATTAAAAGTATTGCTGTATTTCTCTCTGGCACTTTCTGGAAGGAAATAGCAAAGTGTGCATTGGGTAGCACTTGGGACATGCCACAGCTGCTTGTTTACATTCTGCAGAACAGACAGTGTCCAAAGTGTGTTGTACTAATTGTGCACAACCAGATCAACTTTAGAAGTGCAAGCAACACTTCGAACACTTTAGATAAGCTACTCCTCTGCAACTACTTAGCAGGTACAGGGATTCTAGATATCCAGCAGCCCAGCTCTAATCTTCAGGACTTCTTGTAACATTTCTAGTAGTAGGAGACCTGTTGTTGGTCTCAAGACTTGCCTGTTTTCATTAACTTTTACACTGATGTCCTCAACTCTTGTTAAATTACTGCTGCTTCAAAGGGTGCTTGTTTCAAAACTGTGGTACAAAAGTAACCTCATACAGCGGACAGATGCCACAATAATATTGAGCATTATTGTCATTATGTTTTCTTCTGTCTGGTATGTATAAAATTTGGATGGTGTAATATCTCTTGTGAAATAGAACACCAGCAGATAACTTGAAAACCTGGCACAGCCAGGTTTTTTTTTCCTATCAAGCTAATTTCCTTTGAACCTGAAGCAGCATCCATCAGATCTTGTCAGCAGCACAATGAGGCACCTACTGTATATTGTCAGTGGAATACCAATTAGCCTTTAATTTTCCCACATGCCCAATCAAAAGAGCTATTGCTTTCACATGATGCCAGAAGGTCATTAAAACAAATGATCTTGCTGCCAGACAATGACAACAAAACCACAGCTCAGTAAGTAGTGTATCTGTTATTGGGCACTGACAGCACACTAAATGCTGTGCTGTACTCTCTTTTTCATTCTGCCTTGTTTCAGGTGATCCCATGGCCTGAGAGCTGTAGCTAAAACTCTGTCTCCTAACAACCTTTTCAGATACAATTCTATTTGCCTGAAATGTTCAAGTACACAGGTACTTTTGATGTCATAGCTGTCAAATTCTGTAGCTTTTCCTTTGCTTTCAGCTGTGCTTGCTGTTTTAGTTCTTAACATTCTTTTCCAGCAAAAACAGCAGCCTGTCCTTCAATGCCCTGAATGGTTGTTTTTCAGCCCTGCAAAGTGAGTGCTGGTGCATTACTTTAGCTATTACAGTTTGTCTGGGTTCGGTCATTGGGGTTCTCTGAGGTGTTACACTTCACATTCTGCTGTGAGGTATGGGCAGTTCAATGCTCTCTTCTGTTTGGGGCATATGAAAATTTCAAGGTTCCAACTTTCTCATGTTTCTCATCCTACTCACTTTTGAACTTTCTTCTTGTAAGGCTGTTGCCTGTTTTTCTTCCTGCAGTTTGAGAGCAAGCTGCTTCATGAAATTCCAAAGTAATACAGTTACTACTATATAATTGGAAGGTGCTATTCACAGATCTGAGTCAATCACACAAAGCTACTAAAATGTATTAATGTTTTTACATTCAAAAAGTAACAAAACTCTATGCACTGATAACAAATACTAATTCTCCTACCATTCACACTTTCAAGATACTTGTGCAAAAGTAAAACAGAGAAACAAAATTGGGAATGAAGCGTGAGTGACGGCCAAAAAAAATCCTATTCTGTATGTAAGAATTTCAGTTCAAGTCTTTGCAATTTTTTCTGTGCTGAATTTTTCCACTGATTCTGCTCAGCAATATCATCAGCACCGAGAGCTCCTGCAGACCTACTGCATTGTAACAATCAGAAAAAAAAAAAAGGATTTTTACCCTTGCTGCAAAATAGTCTAGGCACCTAGTTTGTGATCTGTTTCTGACTAACTTCTTAAAAAGGGAAAAATTTGCACTGATGGTAAATGGTCTTGTGTGAGGTTTTTGGCCTGTCTGTAAATCAGCATCTAGAAAGTTAGATAGATGCTCATAGCAAGTGAGCATCTAGAAAATTACTATTGTGTAGTCATTGACCCAATGACCACATCTCTTCACCCTCCTCCACAGCTGAAGAAAGTTAATGTTTTACAGAGTGTCACTGGAATGTTTTAACCAGGGAAGAAAAAATTTATGTAGCAGTTACACAATTCAGTTGCAGTCTCTGAGCCTCCTGGTAATAATCAGATCCCTTCCTAAGTGGTGTCCCAAGAAAGGATGATGTGTTCAGTCTTTTCCATTCATCAAATGTGGTGATCAGATGTTTGGGTTGGACATCACAGATACATGACAGCCATTGCCTATCCCATCTGCTGAAGCAATCCTGGGTGGGTGTCCCTGATGGAATGGGAGCATGTGCTAATTTAGTGCAGCACTAGTAAGTCTGATTTTTCACTGAGGGGTGTTTCAGATGCTTTACCTGAAGCCATCAACCCAATGCCCAAGAATTAACTTGTACTTAACTTTTACAAGTAGGTGAAAGGATGGAGCAAAAGTCAGATCTGAAGTGAGAGAAGTTCTGTCCTCCAGGGAGAATGTTTTAAGTAACAGTGTCATTTGTGGGAAAAAGAGAAAGGTATTTTTTCATGATCTCATTTCTCACACTGCCGACTCAAATTTGGTGGATCTGAAAAGCCTTCAGGTATTGTGTGTGCTCTGTCTCCTAGGCAGTTACAGCTTAAATCATAGAGGGGAATGGAGATGTAAGAATTTACATTAAATGTGTGTGTTTGGTATAAAAACCTACCTGTTGTGAATTCATGAGTCCATACTGAACTTTATTTTCTGGTGTTTATTTTAAAACCCTAAGGTACTGCTTATTTAATGTCTTTAGAAATTAATATCAGTGTTAGTGTCTTTAAAATACATTTTTACATTGTTTGAAGTTCCGGGGTAAAGAAAGAAAATTTGATTCATATGCACTTTAGTATTTCATAAATGAGCATGGAAAAGAGAAGGACAAATATGACTAATAATAATTATTAAAAACCAGTGAGCCTAATGCTGAAAACAAGTGTGAGTGACTATAAGTCTCCACTCCTTTAAGATTAAAATGATAATAAAATTTGGCTTCTGGTATCAGATGATTCAGCAATCTCTGCTTTCAGGTTTTTTTGCAAACAGGAGCCTGGAAACTGAAAATAGTCTTTTTCAAATAACTCGAAGTTGAACACCAGATATTTTTGGACCATATTTCACACTTTATCATGTATTTCTGGACTCATGATAAAATCTTCACAATCCCTAGCTCTGCAGCCAGAAGCCAGAGAAGGCTCCTATAGAAGGATAGAAAGATGCAAAATGCAGGAAGATCTAATACTGCATTTAGAGCAATATTTGCTGGATTGTTTTGATATTTTGTAGATATTTCCTTTATCACTTTGTCCTGTGACCTGCTTATTCCAGTCTTCTTTTATACCTACTTTATGCTCCTTATACAAAGATGGTGTGGTCCTTGGGGTTGTCCTGTGCAGGGCCAGGAGTTGCACTTTGATGATCCTTGTGGGTCCCTTCCATCTCAGGATATTCTGTGATTCTAAGTTTCTTTACCTGAGCTGTTTTGATGTATGGATGGCAGGTATGAACAAGTTCTCTGCTTTCTGAATGAACAGCACGAGGCCACTCTAGCCAAAAAGCCAGAGACCACATTAGCAATTGACTTAGTTGGAACTGGTCTCTCCAGGCTTCTTGAAGAGCTTATTAGTGCAGGGTTGGTGCCAGACACTAATGTAGTCAAATGTATGTCATCAAAACAAGCTTACATCTGCCCACAAGGGTCACACGAAGATTAAAACAAAATTCTTCTTTGTGGACAGCCCATTTCAGGCACTAAAAACTATGCTCAGTAGGTTTGGGAGCTAAAACAATTTGAAAACAGTCAAATATGTAAGTAAGCAGTCATACATACAAACATACATACATATAAAAGGTGTTGCTTGGGATGATTTGGTTGAAGACATCGAGGTATGAATTAAGTTGTCAGTATCTTTTTGACTATAGGTAAGATCTTCCTGTCACCTATGTGAGCTGCAAGGGGTTAACCACAGAGTCATTATTACTGGAAATTTGTTCAAGCACCAAAATAATGAAAGCCCTAGTGTTTGATTTTGTGCCTTCTGGCAGAAGAAATTTATCTTGTGCCATAGTCAGGAATCAAACTGGGGGGTAGGGAAGGGTGATGGTAGTAGTCAAAGAACTTGTCAAAAACTTGTAGTTTCCTGAGTAGTCCTAGTGATGGATCAGACCATTTACTTAAAATAAATAAGTGGAGAATCTGAAATTAACCTGACTTCTGAAGTTTGGCGCCTTCTGAAGTCTTCGTGGGCCCTACAGGCCCTACACAATTTTGTTCCACAGTCTTTTGAACAAGTCTTTTGTAAACAGGCATTATGTGTCCTTAACTTTTCTCCATGGTAACCACTCAGTTACCTGAGGTGTTTGGTTGCCTCTCACATAACAGCAGTTTCTGGACATTAGTCTTTCTCATCCTTACTAAAATAAAGTAATACACAACATTGTTACCAACTGGAAGAGGAAGAAAACTCTCTTGTTAATAGAGTAATGGCAACCAAATGGCATTTTAGAATAGAATATTATTTATGGAATACCCTAGCTTTCCAAATTCTACTGTAAATAACATTGTTAACCATGAAGCAACTCTTACTTTAAGATGTTAATTTTCACTTTTCTATGGTGATAATTTTGTGTCTGAATGCAAATCCTACAAGTCCATGTAGGATAGATACTGTTCATTTGAAGCTGAGGCATATTGTTGGGACATACTCTCAATAATTATTGTTCTATATATGTGTACTATTTATTCTAATTATGGGCAGCTGAGAATGCAGCTGCAAAATCATCATATCATTCAGTTTACTGTCAGTGTTCATTACTGGCAAGGTCTTTTAATTTTTAGAATACAGTATTTTAATCTCTTGATATTCCCTGTGTCTCTCCACAGATGTTTGAACATTATTTTCAAAAACTAAATTTTACAGACTCTGGACACAATATTTTTATATTTAGGGTCTTTTTTGTGGAAAAATAATAATTTTTGAAGAATATGTATGCAAACATTTTAACAAGGCAAAAGCTTATGATTAGGAACTGACAAGCAGAGAGTTTAAACAACTCTACCATCTTCCCTGAAAATAGATAAAGAGCAAGCAAAACCAGAAAAGCTGCTTTAAAAGTTGCTGGGTTTGAAAGCTTTGAAAATGGTAAGAGGGTAATGAATTATTTAGACCAGAAGGTTTGTTTCTGAACAGTGGGAAAAAAAGACACTTATTGCGCATCAAAGAAAAGAAAGAAATGCTACTGCCAATCTTTAATATTTTGGATACTGTAATCTTGTGGAAGCTTTAATGGGTCTCTGTTGTTAATGTCTAAAACTCCGTTTTCTTTTTCTTGCAAATAAATCTTCTAAAAGCAGTTTATCTGTGGTGTCTTTAACCACATTTGCAATAGTTATTTTGACTGAAAGCTTCTTCTCTACAGTTATAGGAAAAACATGGCTAATAACTCTTTCTCTTAAAAAATCAGTGCCTTTGCTACTTTTACAACTGTATAATTTATGATGGCTCTATGTAGAAAGTCGGATGGTTTTAACACTTCATACTCCAAAAGGGACAAAGCAGCATTCTCTTCCTTTCCATCTTTTCTGCTCCCAAGATAGTTGTGCTTATGATATGGCAACTCTCCATTCTGTGGACATTTTCTCTCAGTATATTTTTATATAAATTGCAGGATTTGTGTCTTATAAATGGCATTGTTTACTGTTTCCTTTGAAGCATACCCTATCTCCCCAAAACTCTCTACTCAAGCCTAAAATCCATTGCTTTAAATGAGCAATGGTTTCTATTTTCCTCAACTTTATATAATTAAAACAGGGTTAGAAGCTGCAACACTAAAGGTCTTCATTAATAAGGGTCATTCCAACCTGTAAAATTCCCATGATCAGTTATGCAGCACATATCAGGCTACACCTGGAATACTCTGTTCTGTTCTGGTCCCCACAGTTCAAGATGCACGTGGACTGACAGGAGAGTCTCTGAAGGAGGGCCAGGAAGATGATCAAAGGGCTGGAGAACCTGATCTCTGAGGAAACACTGGAGTTAGTCACTCCCTGGGGACAAGAGGGCTTGGGGGATCTCATCACAGCATGCCAATGGTGTTAAATGGTGGTTGCAAAGAGGATGCCCCCTTTTTTTTCCAGAAAAAGAAAAATTCCAGCCTGTCAGAAGCTTGTACGTCTTTGGTAACTTATCAAACTAAATGTAAGCACTGCGTTTTCAGTCTTCAATACAGATAGCTTTTTAGAACCATATAGTCAAAATTTGCAAGAATATTTTTAAAGTTATTGCTTGACATAATTATTTCATTACTGTATAGGCATTATGATAGAAGGAGTAGAAGCCTCTAACGCAGTTTGTCTAGTGCTTTCTGTAATAAAATAAAGTGGTTATAACTTTTAACAGCTCCACTTCCATCATGATTAGCTGCATATTTTGGCAGCTTGGCAGGAAAGAGTCTTTGAGTTAGAAAGGTGTCTTTTAGGGCCATTATAAAAATTTCTATAGCATTGGCAGAATTTCAAATTGTCAGGAGTCGTAATTTTTCTCATGTACTGTATATTGTACAGATTAGAGTTTTGCACTTCCTGCCAAAACCCTTGACATCTGAGAATGCTGTGTGCATATCACGGAGCCATCCTAAATCATCATTCTATGCAGAATTCAAAGTCTGAACGGATCGTGAACCAAAGGAACCTTTTCCTGTTTAGAAAGTCTGCAGGGAATAGGAACTGATCAAGTAATTAATTCATTCTGTACCTTGTCTTTTTGTCTTCGGTACGATCTGAACCTTTTACTCTGCCTATTAATAAAAATGTCTCTTGCTTCACAAAGAATATGCACGAGCTTGACCAAGAAGACATCTAGGACAGGTGCACAAGCTACCTGTGCAATTACACAGGGAAAGCACTACTTAGAGATCCTTTGTTGTTTAGCCCACTAAAACAAGACTGGTCAGATATAAATAACACTTTACAAAGGAAAAAACCCCAAAGTCAATCTGGCATGGCTTGGAAACCTTTTTGTGGATGAAATAACTAGTCACTGTAGGACTCCAGAACATCTAGTGATTTAATCTCCCATCTTAAACTAAGGACATCAGAAACCTCTGCAGATCTCCAAATTTATATTCCACTAATATTTATTTCTCTGATACCAAGAGGCTAAGTCTACTGATGGAATAAAATCAGAAAAAAATATTAAGGGAGATAGCAGGCTTTTATAAATCAATCTGACATTTAGAGAAATCTGAGTTACACCAGTCAGTGCATGCACCACCAGCAAAAATTTCTATCTGATAGCATTACACAGTTTTGATCAATAAACTTGCAATAACTTGAATATGGAGTGGATTTTCTGAATGATAGGATTTGATTTTTCATAATCATTGTGAAGATGTCAGAAAACTGTGGAGCTGTCATAGCGATAGGGCTCATTTCTTGTGCTGAATGTATTTAACACGCTGGATCACTGTAGAGTAGCTGAAGCTGGCTGGCAGGGGAGCTCTGCAGATTAACTCATGTGAGTGCAGCAGCTGGGCTTGGAACCAGGGCAGATCCCACTGCCTGCTTTCAGCAGGACCACAAACAGCTTGCTGTCATGTGCAAGGTGCAGCATTCTCCAGGAAAACACTTCTGTACCTAACCAATCCCCTGGATGTTCATTGTGCTGCTGCTTAACCAGATGCGCACAGTTTTTATTTATATATATTTGTATGTTCAACCAGTGATTCCTGCAAAAATTGCAAAGGAAGTATTGACATTTGGACTGTGGCTGCAAGGCAATCATATGTCTAGCTGCCAGTTACCAATCCAGTAGCCAGGAAGTAACGTAGTATGGAAACAAACACCATGGATCTAGTAAGTAGATGGAAACAAACACCATGGATCTGGGGGACACGACTACTAAAAAGATGACTCAGATAATGTAAAATATAAGATTTTTATATTTTACATAAAAGTATAATGCATTTTTGCATTTGTGTTGCATTTTGAGTCCCAGAAGCAGCAAGTACATCACAGAACCGCAAAAGATCTCAAAAAAGTTATGTGAAATGTGAACAGGTAAATAACCTCTTTTGTCACTGATTGTATTGGTAATGATATGTATCAAATATTCAGAACATTGTTCATATCTAAAGTAACAATTTTCGAACCAAAGCAATCTGAAACTAGTCTAAACCCTTACTTAAGCAGATTCAAAGTGTCACAAAATCTGCACAATTTTTTGGAAGTTGATGAATGAGCTAAAACCAGTTTCCTGTAACAAAAATTCTTAACTCCTGCCCAAAAGCTCACCATTTGAAAAGTCCTTTCTTGCTCCTACCAATTAAGTTTATTATTTATAAAGACAATTCCAAAAAGATTTAGCTTGTCTTCTACACTGGTGCTTTATTGTCTGATATATTTAATATATTTTTCTTCTCTGAAATGTCCCATTTGAGGTCACCAAATAATTTTTGGTTTTATTTAATTAACATTTGTAATTCTCATTTAGAAGCATGTACTCTGGCCCACGGAGCTGATTATGGGTAAATTGTCAATTACTTTTGGACACAGAGAGATTGAAAGCTGCAGTGAGTTATTTTTCCTAAGGCCCAAGCAGCACAGGCACTTAATTGACAGAGTTCATTGGGAGTGAGACACATGACACCAGTGAGGTGCATTTGAAAGTCCAGATGTGCCTTTCTCTACCTCTTTAGGCTGAGAGTTTAGAAAACATTGATGTGCTGAAGTGAAATGTGTGCTGTTGTGCACATGTGGCCATGACTTTGTGGGAGATAGTACTGGTCTCCAGACAGCTCGTGACAAGGTCGTGCTTCTCCAGAAACTCAGTGCCAAGTGCTCTTTCTCATAGAAGAGCAACTTCTGTTCTTGTCCAGTCTTAATTTCTGTGATCTCTCCTTAACAGATGCTGGTTACAACTATATAGAAAAAAGAAAAAAAAAAAAATCATAATTTCCTTGAACATTTTTAGAGACTTGTTCTTCACCCACTTCATCTTCTCAAAGACTCATGATATATATTACAATAATTAAGTTTATTTTCCAGAAATTTCTTTTAAATAGCCATCAATTTAGCTTTATCAGTGATGTATCAAGACAGATTTTGTAGCAGTTTTGATAACTAAGACAAATATAAACTTCAGTCAGATAAATATAAACTTCTAATTGGATTAACGTTATTTGTCCTTTGATTTATGGGTTTTGCAGGTTGTATATGTTTGGGTTTTTAAACATTCTTGAAATACATAGATTAATTCACACAGGGAGATGAGGAAGTGATATTATCCTTCTGCATATACAGACATAATTTTCTCCACATTAGTCAAGGTTTAATTACAGTGGTGAAGATTTTTCTTCCCACACATAAGATACTGCACATTTTAATAGATCTTATTATTTGAAAATATCTCTTGAAATTCAGCATTTATCATAATTTGACTAACTTTATCTCATTCATTCACTAAATTAAAAACCCAGTTGCCTTTTTCCTATGTTTTTTGTTGGTTCAGTTTCCAGAGCTTGAAGTACTAAAGATCCTTCTTCTTTTATTTTTATCTTTAATGTAAAAGTTAAGCAGGCATTTGATTGACCATCTCTGTTTAGCTTTGACTGAGACCAAGAAAAAAAGCCAGGAGACCAAGGGAGCCTTTAGAGCATTGAAGTTTGGACTTCCAAGGATTAGTTGCTTCAGTGAACTGTTTTCAAAAGCTAATTTCTGAAATGTAACTCAAGCAGAAGTATAAGTTATTCTCTGGCATTCTCAAAAGGTTAAGTTGGAAAGGGAGCTGTGCCTCTGCCTGGTGTTCTGGTAAATAGTGGGGAGAAACACTGGATGAAGAAGGAATGTTGCTTTTAGTCAATGCAAGTTTTAAGTCTTGCAGTTCTTTCAGTAAGAAAACAGTAAGTATTCAGAAACATGTTGCTTTGACTAAATCTGGATTGTGAAGGAGGAAAGATTAGATAATCATTAGGTGTTTGTAAAGTGACTGTGGAGACAGGACAGAATCATACAGCAATTGTACATGAAGCAATTAAAAAAAAAATAGAATAATTCATTCCAATGTTACATAGGCAAAATCACTACAAGCAGAATAAAGTCTGAGGAGGTGACTCAGATCTTACAACCCACATTCTTTATAGTTCTCAGTGCTTATGAAGATATTTACATATCTGACTCCAGTTTAACACCAGCCACTTCCTGCTTTCACAGAAAATAAGGCTTCTATATACAAATGCAAAGCCTTAGTACTCTTGTGAATCTGAGTCTGTTCTTCCCTCCATATTCAAGTATCTGTAAAATCAATATTGTCTGCCTTGGTTTTATCTCATTTCAATAAGGTACAATGATTAGGAATCCCTGTTGTGGAAGGGTGACAATCTGTTGAAGGGATTTCTCAAAGATTAAAGACAAGAAGGGATATCTTCAAGTAACCTTGCTAGTAGATTAGAAGTAAGAGTTTTTAAGCAGTACAGGAAAAGCAAGTGATAAATAAGCCATTGCAAAAAAAATATCAAGAAGTTGTATTCACAAAAGTCAAATAACAACTGGTGTTAATTTAGTAATTCTTTCTTTCAGCTGAGTAGTGCGTATGAGTAATTTTCTATATTTCTTGCTTGAATTCAGTGTTGCCACTGACTGCTTGTCCAGGCACCTTTTTTGGCTGAATTTTGTTCAACAATGTTGCTCATAGAAGCCAGGAGAATGTGAGCTGTTCACAAATGAATAGAAACTTGATTAATTTTTCTGTTGGTGTTAAAGATAAAATTGTCTTGATTGTTTTCACTGCTATATCTACTTTTGCTTTTATGTACATCATAGGCATTTATATGCCTTAAGTTTTGAATCTCAGGTAATATATATCTGATACTTATAACAAGGAAAATAATCTTATATTGCATTTAATATTCTAGAATGTTTTTTATTCTTTGCCACCACAAAAAAAAAGTTTACTCATTTATGATTGCAGTGTTATCTGTAAGTATTAAATATACTCAGCTGATATTTTAGTTGCCTTCTTATTTTGTCTTTTCATCACATCTGTGTATAAATCAGCAGTGTTAGGTTTACAGTCAAGTTTTATTTTAGTGCTCCCATGACTTATAAGAAGGTATTTTGGTAATGTACCTCATTTGTATACATTCTGTATAGTTTTGGCTGCAATCAAATTACAGATCAGTTGCTCTAGGTTTCAGTTGCATTGGATTCACTGAAGCTTTAAGTACCCACCCTAATTATTTAGAGACCCTTATGGATAGTTATGACCTTGATTAGTATAGACACAGGCAGAATTATAAGTACAGAAAAATAATATAGAATATATAAAATAATAGCCGGGAATGTGTATTAATCAAATTACAGAAATATTGAAAATATCAACTCTGTATGTCTGGAACTTTAATCCTTACATTTTTCCTTCAGTATAGTTTTGAATGCACCCAGTAAAGGTTTTTCCACTATTTATTGATGAGAACTATTGTACTACCTGAGAGTTCATAAATCCCATGTACATTTCATTTTTCATCTTATTACTCATAGGATAGTGATGTAGGTTGTAAATTAGAAACATTCAAAACTGACAATTGGCTTAAGAAATTTTAAACAAAAATGCATCACAATCCTTGAGTTATTCTAAATCATTATAGCCTTGGGGCTGCCTGGATGTGTACTGCAGCATTTCTAAAGACATTCTTGGCAGCAGGAAAACTGCAAATTACCTTCAGGGCTCTCCCCTGAGGTCTCAAAGAAATTATAGGGAGAAAGGTCAGTTCTTCTGAGGGCCTCCGCTAGGCATCCATAAACTGGCATTATTCAGAAGTACTCTCAGAAAGCAGATACCAAACTGACTGCTCTGCATGAGCTGCTTATCCAACAGTGCTTGAAATCTCCCTGTTACCCCAGTCTGCCTGAGTGTCCCGGTTACACAGGGTCAGTGAGTTAAAGTATTCTGCTTAAAAATGACAAAGATAATTTCTGCACCCAGAAATGTGGGAAAAGTGGATGCTACTACCTTAGGTGAGGTTTGTAAGAACTTCCTGCCTTACAAGGGGACTGAGGCTCTACCAGGACATAGAAAGTCTTAGCTCCCTACATGCTTATTTTGGAGACATCTCCTCTCCTCTATGGAGGATATTTCCCACCTAATTCATAGTCAGTTTTACTGAGGTGTTCAGTAGGAAAAGTGTCATCAGAGTTTACTCAGATTTCTTGCTGCGGCTTCCAACATTGTTTATCACAGAAACTCCTCAGAAGTAGGATCAGAAATTTGAAGGGAGTCCTGACTGCATGAAAAAAACAACTATTCCCTTTTCTGAACCTCTGTCAAAGTCTACCATTCCACTAAATACTAATTCATATTTGTTGCAATTGTTCTTCAAGTGTATCTAGAGAAACTGAGGGAAAGTTTGTTTGGGATAAATGTGTCTTTAGTGGTACATTTCCCTTTGCATGCACAAAGAATGGAGCTCTTTCAGCTTCTTTTGTAGGACTTGTTTTTGGGAAGGAAAAAAGGTTTCTGGTAGAAAACCACTCATTTGAATCAATCTACTCCAAAAAATATATATATCAGGGGCTTCTCACTGTCAGTTAAAGCTAGAGTGTCTTCCATCAGTTAGCCTGTTTCATTTAACATTAGCTGATCTCAGCTAGGGAATCCAAGGTGGGCTAAATCCACAGTTTTTTTCTGAGAAAGTGGCAGTATTTGTTTCTTCACTCCTCTGCTTCTACGGCTCAATGTTTGTGCCTAAACTTTGGACTCAGAATGCAAATAAACTCATACTCAATACACCCAGTTGCATATTGTACATTTAAAGGAAACTTAAATTTTCACTAGAGTCTCATTTCCCACTTTGCTTAATGTGTTGCTGATCCTTTGCCTCTGTTGTTATTCTAAAATTTCTCCTTTGAGAGGATGCAGTCAATTCTCTAGTGGCCTGGTGTGGATGTCTGAGCTTCCACTGCAGGTTAGCTCAGGATGAATTTTAGGATCTCTTGTTTCTTATGTTTTGTGCTGTTTTTGAAGGTGAGATAGTTGCATCAGAAATTCATGATTTTTTTACCGGACTTTTTTTTTTCTGGACATGTGGATCTCTAGCCCACAGATTAGTTGGACCCATGACCTAAGTATAACCAAATAAATGTATCTGCCTAACCTGACAGACAGCTTGAAACAGCTGCTTTGAGAGGTGAATTGCACCATTCATGACAAGGATCAAAGGCCAGTTCTTTGACACCCCCCTACAACAGAATGTTGTACATGTGACCATCTAAATCTAAACACCAAGGAGCTAAGGTGAAGAAACTTCCCTGTTGCAGCCAAGGGGAGAAGAAACAGCTCATTTTTTTTGGAGAAGTGTAAATAAGAATGCTTTCACACCTTCTTTCTGGGCAGGAAAGAGGTGTTCTCTGTCAATGTCAGAATCTTTCCTGAGAGTGGTGTACTAGCTATTTTCAATTTGATAAAATTGATCATCTGCATTACTGCAATGTTTCTTAAGATAAATAGAAGGCCAGTTTCTCTTGCATGGTTAGCCAAAATCACATTGAAATTCCATACATCTTTTTCCATTTTAATGTCTCTAAGATTTAGTAGAACATGTCTAATTTACAAGCGTTACAATTTTTAAGAATAGTTAAATTTTAGCTCAGGCCTCATAATATATGAGGATTTTAAGCAGATAAACCATTAATACTAATGGGATTAATTCCCTAAGAGCAAGAGAAAAAAAACCTTCAAGAGCTTTCAGAAAATACCTTCTGCTTTCATAATGTAATTAAATTGTAATTAAAATTGCATTATACATTGCTAATTAAAGGGGAAAACCATCACTAACTTTACCAATTACTCTTTTAAATAATATCAAAATGAAGAAAATACTTGCACTTCAATTTCCTTATACTAAGCATTTCAAACATGATTCTTTCAGGACAGAGAGAAGGGCTGTAGGCACGATCTGCATCTCATGCTGTGATCAGGGTAAGAACCACTGAGCCAAAATCATGGAAACCACTTTAAGGGCGAGTGTAGCATATGTTTCTGTCTCTGTTAATAAAAAGGAGTGATGTCTTACATTCTTTTTACAGCAGCCTAACTTACTCAAAATTTCTTTAAATTTTTGGGAGGTTATTTGAATTTTTGAAGTCTAGAGTGTGAACTCTTTCAGGCAGGTGTTTCATGCTGCTTACTGTTTACACCACAGCTACTGTACTGTGAATTCAGGCAGAATACAAACAGCCCTTGAAACTTGCCCCAGACAAGTAGGTTCAGGTTGAGATAGGCACATCATCTCCTACAGGAACACCCTGAAAAATCTCCTTTAGGGAGTTCCCCTTTGTTCTGTATACACTTACAGGGATCAACTCAGTGACAATGTCTGCAGCAGCCTCTACAAGGATACAAGCCAGAACTAGGGGTGGTTTTGTCACTTGGAGTTCTGAACTGCCACTGACTGTGGGAGTCATCTTCAAGGTAAATAGTATTATGCCTTTAATGGGTTTATGGAACAGCTATTGCCTCATTTCTGGATCTCATACAACTTTGTTTTTGGCTTTGTGACCTGCTTAGTGCTATAGGAATATAGCTATTTGCTGACTGTAATTTAGTCTGTAATGGAGCTGGGGTGGGGACTAATCCATTAATTTAATGGAACATTAAGATGAAAACAGTGCAGGCCATAGAATCTCATCAGAAATCAGTGAAGAAAGGCTGGGTTGTATTTACAACCATAAGTTATTTTCGTTAGAAGTTTCTATTTATCAAAGCCAAATTTTTCATGTAAATGTATAAGATTTGGAGACATTTTGGTAAGGCAGATTATATAGGTGTTACATAGAATTTCTGTCCTGATTGGTAAAAGTTCAGATCCTCCTCTTTTCTGAGTCAGCCTGGTTGGTTTTGTTTCTTCAATTTTTTACCTGTATCTGAGTTCTGACACTAAATTGATAAACTCCACCAGTCCTAGGTGGAGGTCCTAGGAGACAGAGGAGACAACAGCTAAGACTAATGTGCTTGCATGGAAAGAAAGAGTGTAATTTCCCAGGAAAATAGACAGGAATTCACATCTCTGTAGAAGGCTGGTGCAGTCCGGTGTGTTGGATTTCTCACTCAGGCTAGCAGGGTATAGGTGTAGCCTCAGGCTAATGAGTGTGGACTGTGTGCTCTCCTAAAGCCTCATGGCTGAAATAATTGGTGTCTGTCTTGTTTATCTCGTGTGGGTTTCACCCTACATTTTACATTACTTGTGTTTACCTGGATTCTTTCAATTTTCAGAGACTTTAGCACTTCTGTCTAGCTGCCAACACAAGATGTGTCACACAGAAGGGGAGGCTGGTGCCCATGGTGCACAACCAGCCGTGCAGCACAGCACCTGGACTCCCTCAGGCTCAGCTAGCGGATCCAGGTGCCTCATGGCAAAGGCAGCAGCCAGCTGTGAACAAGGTTGGAGTCAGCAGGGCAGGGAAAATTGCTTCTTCCCTCTCCTCAGCCATTTGTGACACCACAACTGAGGGGCTGGCTCCCCCCTTGGGGATCCCTGCCACAAGACACCAGTCCGGGTGATGGGTCTCCAAAGAGAGTGGGTGCGGGAATTTGGTACTCCACACAAATGCTGGTTCTTATCTTCACCTCTGGGACACCTTACCCCGAGCCCGAACAGACGAGAAAAGCCTGCAGATGTTGTTTCAGGTTGTTTATTTCTCCTTATCTCCAGCCAGCTCTCAGCTCCGGCCGCACATCTGATGCCAGCTGAGTCCGAGTGGGAACTGCCCAGTCCTGGGCCGTCCCGTCCTTTTTGTACCCTTTTCATGATCCAACCATTCTTCACAACGTATTTATTATTTACTATTCTATGCCAATTAATTTGCACCTATTCTAGACATGTAATTTCTACCTCTTTTTCATTCTACCAATCATTTTATGCCAACACTAAGAGAGAAGATGGAGGAGGAGAAGAAGAAGAACAGGTCAACGCCCAAAATCCTCCATCTTAGACCCTTCATTCTCATATTAGAAATCCTAAAATCTACTTTTTACCTTGTAAAATACTAAACTACTACTCAGTTTTAACTTCTCTTGTTTTGCAATACTTCGCACTGCGTCGGCAACGTTTCCCATGGACTGAGGTCAAAGACGGTGTCATTCTGGGCTTCTTGCCAGGGTCCGGGACCCCCGTGCCAGGGATCCTGGCCTCCCAGGGCAGCCAGAGGCGTGCCTTGGGTTCCAACAAGTGGAGAAGGGATTGTAGTGCTCCTGGAATGGCAGTAATTCATGCGTCAGTCATGGGCACTGTGCCATTGAACATCTGGAGGAGGCAATGGAGCGCTGCATCCTCCAGTGTGCAGAGGGGTCCACCCAACAGCGGGGACTGAAGTTGGAGTTCAGGTTGCCTTTAGGAACTTGGGCAATACCCCCAGTGCCCAGGACAGGCAGGCCTCCAAGACTGCTCTTGGGGCTGGTCCCCAGCACTGCAGGGACACTCTCAAGACTGTGTGCCAAGAGGAGAGGATTGGTGGTGCAGGGGAGTTTCTGAGGCCCTGGAAAATGACCAGAGTGTCGTTCCAGATGGACAAAGGGGAAGTATGCAAAGTGCCTCTCCACCAGCCATACTTCATAATTGACTCAGCTGTTATCAGGAGGTTGGATTAAATAACCAGAAGTGGGCTGGCAGGCATGATGAGGTCATCTCTCACCTTCCAGAGGCCAGGAGTTTGTAAACCAGGATTGATCACATTCCCTGTGTCTTGGAGGCAGCCCAGGAGAATTGTAGCTATGGGGCAGCTTCCCAGCTCTCCCTTCTCAGCCCTTCATGGACTCTGTGCCTTAGTTAAATGGGCAGAAAAGTTTAACTCTTAAATATTTTCCTTCCACCCATACCTACTATGTTTTCATGGTATGTCTCTTTGGTAGTGTGTCTCTTTTGGAGATGATAATTCCTGTGCAATTCAGTATCATCTCCATTTGTTGGATTTGACCCCAATTGAGTTTCACTAGTAGTATTTCTAAAGCAAAAATGGACCATGTCATTAAATACAGAGAATAGGAAATGGGGACAAGAGTTTTAGGGGAAGGATGCTGAGTTCAGCTTTCGTTTGTGTTGACTTCAAAAGTTTGTCAGACCAAGATGTGGAACTTGGGAGAAGACAAAAACTATTGTTAGAGGAGAAAAATCTGTGAGAAAGTAATTGAAATGGGAGCCAAGAGAGGAAACCTGTGGATGACGATGGTGTATCACAAACCAGAAAATAAGATGTTGGAAACAGTCATCACTGAAGCTGCAGAAATGAAAAGGTGCCCTGGAGAAGACTGTGCATGACAGAGGAATTTGAATGTCTGTGACGTTCAACTTCTATTCCCTTGGACAAATGCAGCAGCAGGACCTTTGCTTGTTATGTTTAGCTTCTGTTGGTTTAAGTGAAGTTAGTCTAGGTTAGAGACAGCTTGAGGAATATAGGCTGCCTTGGAGATCACAGGCAGAGGCATCACTTGGCTTAACTGGCTCTTGGGTGATACTGAAGCAGAGTTACTACTGGTTGGAGTCACTGGACTTTGATCAGGAATTTGTTCCTGATATTGTAGAGTCCTGACCACTCATTAGAGTATGAGGAGAATTGACCCAGATCAAGAAGTTTATTAAGGAATGTATCATTCTGGAAAATACAACTTGCACTATAAATTGCTTAAAAATGTCATGTCCTTAAAAAAATGAGAGAAAACGCCTAGTTTTTAACTTTTCCTTTGAAAAACATGGGTAATTTTCCAGAAATAATATATCTTGATAGCCCAGGAAACTAAAAAAATGGAACTTCTGCACATGTACTGGATTGAAATTCAGTGCTGAGGAATAATGTTCTGCAAAAGGGAAAATAAGAAAGTGCCTAGGAAGCAAATGCATACATTTAGCTTAATATAGTCTACATACCCTATTCACTTCTTCCCTAAGATTACAGACCTGAAATGTATATTCATAAGCTTCCAGACAGTGCCTAATACAATGAGGTTACAAAGGTACTTGGTTCCTCTGAGTATTACTGCACTGTAAATTTTAAATTGTACTGAGATAATGATGTGAGAGGACAATTGGATTGAAAAGTCAAATACCAAAAAAATCAGAAAAATACTAAACTCATGTTTTTAAGCCTCCATGTACCAGTTTAGCCTGGCAGAGCAGGAGCAGTCTGCAGCTTCCTAAGTCCTGGTTTACCATGACTTATAAGGGAAAGTCAGGAGGTCTCATGGGAAAGGCCACTGAACACTTCAAAGGGGCAGTTCTGCTTCATGACAGTGAGCACACAGGGACCAGCAATGGATGTGCTCTTTGTCTGGGGGTTAAACTGTGTGCTGCAAATGCTGTAGGATGCTTGAGTTGGGTGTTCAGCATGTTGCTGCCTCATGCTTCTAAACCCAAATGGCATTTAATGCCAAATACATCAAATAAGCAAACTCTGTGTTAAAGCATTAAACCTTCCTTGTGTGAAATATCTAAAAGAACTTAGTGAGAGACTGTTGGACTCTGACAGCATGAGAGGTCTGGAAACAGTTCAAATGAGGCAATATCATGCATTATTTATAAATGCATTGTAGCATCCTGATAGCTGATTCCCAGTAACAATACAGTTCAGAAGTATGGGTGTTTGTATTTTTTTCAGTTGTAATGTGGAACACTGTTCTAGAGCACTTTTTTTTTTTTTTCCAGGACTTGAATAAGTAGTAATGGATCATACAAACTCATCAAGTAGACTGGACTCAGCCATAAACTCACTATTTGTAAATCTGCACCAAGGAAATCAAGGCCTTTTGTGAAATACTTGGGAATTAATCAAAGCATTTTTAAACTATTCCTGTTTAGTGACAGTCAAAATGGTTATTCTTTTACATATGAAATGTGTGACCAAATGCAATGGAAACCAAATTACAGATTTCAGATTGTTGTCCAGATTCTAAAATGATATATTTGAGAGCGTCAAATACTTACCCAGGCTAAGAAAGCTATGAAATAAAGACACTATCTCCAAATAGTTATTCCTTTGTACTTAGTTTTTTTAGTGTCTGTCATCTTAGCTAGACAACTCATTTGACCAGGTATTGTAAAAATCTAAATAAAATTGGATTTATATAAAATAAACATTCTCTTTCTTTGCTTCTTGTCACAATGTCACAAATGCAGCCATGGCTTCCCAAGTTTTATTTAGAAAAGCAGTCAAATAAGAGTAGTAACAACAGTTATTCCTACTAAGTCACATCACAATTGTGGTATGTGCTTAAAAACTGAGCTGTTGAAAAAATATTAGTCCTAGTTTTAATAAAAAAAGGCCTCCTAGCACTTGCCAGTAATAAGATGTTTGGGAAATTGCTTCATAAAGTGAAGGTCAGGTCGTTAACCTGACCACTTGGAATAGTCAGTTGGAGAAGCTCCTCTTCCTTCCATTTCAAAGGATATATCAAATGGATCTTTGTTCCTTCCCTTGCTCTGTAGAAAACATCTTTAACTACACCTGGAGTGCTCCCATATGAATAGCACACATGCATATATTTATATAAGTATCTCTGTTTATACCCCGCTGTAGAACAAATCAGCAGTTAAATAATCCTCAGTGTCCAAGTGAACAAGCCCATTATGCTTCTGAGATTTGGCAAGTGATTTTTCAGGTGAGCATGTAGTGTTTTTTCACCTTTTCTTGAAGAAGCTCATGAATCTTGAGTGGAAATACTCCCTATCTCTTTACATGAGCATTCCTATTTTCTCTAGTTATGAGGCTGATAAACCTGTCTGTTGAAGACATTGACCAATGGCCGTGGACAACATGGACAAGCAGGAAGTTTCCCCAGCACGCTAGGACAGTTGACCTGGGATCACAGGCAACAGATCTCTATCATCTCAGTCTTCATGGAAGAACTATACTGAAAAGCAAGGTGTTCCTACCTCTGCATGAAGCATTTTGATTTCTTTCCCTGAGCTCTTCTAAGGCTCAGTTTGTTTGTTTTCCCTTCTGGAGTAATTTATTTTCTCTTGACGGCTTCCTCGGGGCAGCAGTCCAGCACTACAGATTTTTTTTTACCCTTTTTTCCCATGCTAAAGGTTGTAATTTCAAAAAATTACACATGCTATATTGACCTTCATATTAATTACTCCTTATCCATTAATATTGGTTGAATATAGTTATCCCTCTGTAAGTTAATGTGCTGCCTGTTAGCATCTGCCAATGTGCTGCTGATGTAATAGGTATGTGTTTGACTTAGATACCAACTGGCTTTGTTATTACTGAAAAAAAATAACAGCAGTTACAAGTTATCCATATTCTTTGCTTCTAAGCAGGAAAAATAGTGTTGCTGAAGAATAGCTTATTTTACCCCATCAATTCTATCAATTACTTGAAGAAAGGAATGACAGATGCTGTTAGAGTAAGAAGAAAGTGGCAGCTAATTCCTGAATAGTCGCTGAAAAGGATTTCGCATTTCATTTGAGCAGAAATTGAATAATCTCAAGTTTTTGTAGCACACCAGAATAAATATATTTATTTAATTGTGTCTTTTGAACACAGCACTGTAAAAACACTGTGAACTGGAAAATAATCTGAAAAATAACTTGTATTACATCATTTGACAGAGATAAGTCTACTAACACTTTCTGCAATATCATAATTCTAATAAAATTTGAGGATTATAGTTTTTATGCCTAAACTTACTAAAATACAGGGAGATCCAATAGACAAATAAATCCAACGTAGAATGAAATATGTAAATTATATACCTGTTATTTCTTTTCTTTAAAACTATACATAAAAAAATTAAATCTGTATATATGATAAGTGGTGAGAAAACTAAAGTGGACCATAACATTTTTAAAGCAAAAGAAAACTGATTTATAGAAACTGACCCTGACCATGTACTGGGTCAGAGATAAATTCCTGCAGAAGATACATGTTCCATTTGAAAAATTCCAAAGGAGTTCATTAAAAGATTAATGAGGGTTATTTTAATGAACTTTTCTAAGAAGAGATTAACAGTGGTAGCTTTTAGAAATACAATTTTCTTTGCCTGCAGCAGACTCTGTGCCTGAATATCATCAAGGAACACTGAGCTTAAGCCTGTGACTTGTGACCGGTCCCTGAACTGTGCCTTCACTGACTGAGAGCTTAGATTTAACATCTTCCTTTCTCCATGCACTGCTGGAAAGGTGAGAAAAATGCACAGTTCCTAATTTGGATTTGTTCTATCATCCTCCAGGGTCAGGAGATGGTTGTGTTGTACGGGCAATGATTCTTTATATTTTCCTTTGCCAGAAGCTGGGGCATAGATGCATTCGAGATGCTGGAAGGATTGTCTTCTACATCTGCCAATTCTACCCCTTCAAGTATGCCACAGACTGTGGGGCTGAGCAGAGAGTGGTGGAGAAGTTCAGTGCAGTAGTGAACTCCCTGTGGAGTCAACTGCACTGTTTTCTAAGAAGAGAAGATGATATCAAAGGTTTAAGCCAAAGATTAAGTTCATTCTGCATCTTTCACAGCACAGCATTCTCTGTCTTCTTTCCTACCCACATTTTCCTGCACTGCTTTGTGGAGTCTTCTCCTAAAAGCAGCTTCAGTGGCAACATGAAGGGGCAATCTACTCTATTTTTTCTGTTCTGTTGAGAGCAGCAGCATAGGAAAGAGGATTTTAGGACTTTGTAGTTGAGGTAATGGAAGAAAAGCATCTCCTGCACATTCTTCAGTGGGGCTAATGAGTCTAAGTATGAAGATTTTAGGGCACATGACACAGCATACCTACCTTTTCAACAGTAATGTGTGATCTACCTTACAGTATGAGGGGCAGAAAGCAGTGCTGTGCCATAACCACACACTACAGTACTTATTGTCATGCCTCACAGTGGTTAAGCAGATCAAAATCCCTTTAGTATTACAGGATAAGCAGAAGGCTTGAATCTACCTAAGAAACACATGTAAAGTGTGACTTGCTATATCTGCAGTTTCAATCCTTGGTTCATATTAGATTTTTTTTTTTACAAGCTTGACAGCAGTGATGAAAATTAAGACAGTGTATGTGGGAGAGGAGAGAAACCTGTATATAATAAGAATTTTAAAAGAGGAATATTGTGCAAGTTCTATATATCAAATACTGTAAAGTAAGACTTAGTGAACACTGAGAAAGTAACAAAGCAGAACACAAAATGTGAAAGCACAATATTTAAAATTGTCAAAGGCTATACTGCAGACAACATGAATCCTTTGCTACTGATAAATGTAATGGAGTCAAGAAGTCCAGCAGGCTTTTAAAGAGAATTGCAAAGTTTTACTGTTGTGGCATGGGAATATTAAGGATATGAGAGAAAGCAGGGTGGATCAGATGCATTGTTTGTTACATATATACACATAGGTTGAAAGTGCAAACAGCATTCATTGCTATTGCATTATGTTTACAATATTGCATAATAATATGACATCATCCCAAAAGCATAATGTCATTACTGTCTGCCATAACTGAGCTATCGCCAGGATCTAATCCAAGGTTCACTGAATATCAATAAAAAGACCTTCAATGACATCAGTGTGCTTAGGATCCCGCAGAAATGAGGGAAGGGCTTATGCCACTCCAGCCTCTAATGGCTTATCTAATTGATGCTTGTTTTGCTTGTTTGCAAAGCCCTCTTAGAGGTGGCTGCAGCAGCTCAATGACAACCAGTATGTCCCATGCTGTGGAAACATACCTGGATATACCCAGCCCCTGCCACAATCCTGTGTTACTCCTAAAAGAGTAAAAGAGCAATTAGGTCTTGTCTACCACTGAAGTACCAGTAAACCAACTGTCACAATCCCTGAACACATTAAAATGGTTTCTTCTCCAGTGTTTCCACATATCTTTGAGAGGACATATGTGAAACCTAAGGTGAAGCCAGCATCTGAGCCCCTACTTGACTAAAACCCAACTCCTAAAAAACACATGGGGACCCAGGCTAAAACAGGGGATGATATGCAGAGTGTATTAGCTAAATTCCAGCCTGACTTCTTGTTACTGGCCTTTTTCGAGTGTGAATGGACTGGAGATGAAGTGAGATGTGTTCAGCCCTAAATGACAATGCCTTGCAGCACCATCATGAGACCAGTACTAGAAAGGCAACTCTGTTTTGGGACTACTAATGAACTGAAAGAAACACTGAAATTCATCATTTCGTCCTAACCTGATTCAAGTTCTTTCAAAGCAACAAAAACTCAATCAAAAATTTGAGGAAATAGCATTGCATAAATAAATGCTAAGTATTCAACATGAAGCATTGCAAGTAATCACAGGATAGTAAAATCATTTAGGTTGAAAAGGACCTGCAAGATTGAATCTGACTGTTAACACAGCACTGGTGACACCACTAAACCATGTCCCTCAGTGCCACATCCACACGTCTTTTGAACACTTCTAGGGATGGTGACTCTATCACTTCCCTGGGCAGCCTGTTCCAGTGCATGACTACCCTTTCAGTGAAGAAATTTTTCCTAGTATCTAATATAAACCTTCCTTGGTACAGCTTGAGGCCATTTCTTCTTGTCCTATTGCTTTTTCTGTGGAGAAGAGGCCAACCCCCACCTGGCTACAGCCTCCTTTTGGGTGGTTTTAGAGAGGGATAAGGTCCCCCTTGAGCCTTCAGCTCCATCAGCCACTCCTCATCAACTTGTGCTCCAGACCCTTCACTGGCTTCATTGCCCTTCTCTGGGCATGCTCCAGCACCTGGATGTCCTTAGTGTAGTGAGGAGCCCAAAACTGAACACAGGATTCCAGTTGTGGCCTCACAAGCACCAAATCCTTCAACAGCAGTTCAGACAAAGCCACTCTGTCTAGAGGAAGAAGAGAGAATCATCTGGAGATGAAGCACATTGTCATCTGCCCTCATGCAGCTAAAGAATGGTCCTTGGCCCTGTTTAAAAACATGTATCCCCTAAGAATACCAGATTTATCAAAGGAAAATCTATGAATATGTTAGCTGGTCGTAATCTTCAAGAAATGAACTTTATGCTGCAGTTGTCAGTGTAGCAGAGACTGTATAATGATGTAGAGCATAGAGAAAGCACACTGTACTTTCTTGCTTGCCTACATTAGATTTATTCTACTGCTATGTTGTTATGCACATAAGTCTTAGAAATGAGCATTGTGTAAAACTAGTTGAAAACGAGAGCTCAGCAATGCTGTCAGCAAGTTCTCACCACTACACAGACATGCACCTTCCCATTGCCTCCAGAAAAGGTTATTATATGTACTGTCATATGCAATGAAAAGCAAGTACCAGCACTTTTAAATGCTCATACAGGATGTTCTTGGGCAGGAAAAGCATGAGATCTGACTGTACTTTTAAAGACAAACGTGTGCTCACAAAGGGCTGTGAGTAAGAAAATCTTGAAAGCATGTGCAAATATG
Organism: Monarcha castaneiventris obscurior; assembly: GCA_026261815.1. NCBI lineage: Eukaryota > Metazoa > Chordata > Aves > Passeriformes > Monarchidae > Monarcha > Monarcha castaneiventris. Next base: position 8,740,723 of record JAMPIT010000388.1, read on the forward strand.
TGTGATGTTTAACTGGCACCTTTTGAGAGATTAGATTCAATAATGTCTTAAATGAGACATTTGGTGTTAGACCTCAGACTGAAATCTACACTGCTACTTAAAACTGTGGACTTGCATACACGTTAAGGTGAAAAAAAAGTATTCTGTTTCTTTGAGGATCTTTGGAATCTCCTATTTGCCATCACTAAAAGAAGCAAGCAGATTAAAGCATGGCTACATTTGTCCCTTGAAGTGGTGTAACAATTATTTCATCAGTTTCATCACAGTTTCTGTCCCGTTTTCTTTCTAATCATGTAGCATGGAAACAGGTATTCTTTATATTCATTTTAAAAAAATTCTAATGTGTGTAAACATGAGCAGGGATCTAATTTCCTAAGCTGTGAGTTCAGCATGCTGTGAGTTTTAATAAAGCTGGTATAACTGGCTACTTAGTTCTCTCAAGTGTCTAATTTTTTCTTTTAAAATGTTAATAGCTACATCTTTATTGTGAAAGTTTCCCTGTCTTCGAAGTACTACAATTGTTCTCTCCAAATCTGAAATATTTGGTGCTACTTTTCGTACAGCAGCACTTACAGAGACTGAAAGGCACGTGGCCTGTAAAAGACCCAGTCTTATCTGAAAGGCTCAGGACTTGCTGCCCAACATAATGATGGCTCAACATGGCGTGTCTGTTCAAGGGTGTCCACCCACTGGACATTGCTTGCTAACATACCTAATTTGCAGCTAGGGAAATGTGTAAGGTCCTCACTTCCACTTACTGTGTTTTCTGTCCTTGAGGAGATATGGGTATCTAAGATCAGGGCCAGGAGTCACTTCTTCTAGCTGGAAGGAAACACAGAAGTCGCTTAAGTAGCACCATCCCCAGCTTTTAGACACCCAGTGCTGGACTTCAGGGATTTAGAGTTTCATTGACCCCAAATATTTTAACCTTAATGTGAAGTGTGTAAGCCTCAAAAAAGAAAGTGCAGAACAACCTTTTAGTTCAGAGGGCTGTAAACAGAGGGTGTTGTCCATTCTCTTTTATTCAAAACCTGGAGAAACACCACGAATTTAATGGTCCACAGAAGAGAGATGCAAGACCAGAATCCAGTGTCCTGCTCTGGCTGACAGCACGTAACTCATCTTTTCTATAGTTAGAACTTTCTGCTTGGCCAGGGTGTCTGCAATTGTTCTGTGCAAAGTTAAACAGTGAGAAAGACAAAAGGGAGCAACAAGGTCCCAGCCTAGAGTAGTTTGTAGCAAGGTTGCACAGCTACACCACATGGGAGAGCGTGTGGAAGACCCTGACTCCCCAAGGAGTGTTCTAGATACCAGGATAGATCTGCATTGCTTCATTTTTGTCCATAGATGTAAGATCTGTTTTCTAAAATGCATGTGGAGAATGTATGGGATTCTGAGTTACTTTTACGTCCAGCTGATTAGTCCTCCACATATATGCCTGACAGCACCCCACTGTTACACCTTCTCCTCTGATCCCAGCTCTAAAGATATTGTATCCCTTTCCAACCCCTCTGGCTATCAGAAGCCATGTCAGCCCTTACCACTCTGCAGTGCATCCACCAAACCCCATTTTCCAACTGCTTGCTTCCAACTTCACCATTTCCAGCCCTCAAGGGTCCTTTATAATTCTTTACCACTTAGTCCTACCTTCATAGCCTACTCTTCCATTCCACACATCCGAAATTCTACTTTCTTTACCCTTCCCACCTTCCTCCCGTGTGCCAGCAAGCCTGCTCTCTTCATTTCAAGCTTCCTGCCCCATAACTCCATGCAGAAGTGCAGGTGCCAGTATAGAGACAGTTGCTGCAGGGAGTTTTACTGATGTTTGTGAGAACTGGCAGCTGCCATACTTGAGAGGGAAAATTATAGATTCAGGAATACCTTGCTGAAGGATAAGAAATTATTATGCATCAACTGCTCCATGGCAGTGACCCTGGTCCGCATTATTACCTCATGGTAAACCAGAGATGGTTTGTCTTCTTGTAAAAGCATATCCCATCTACTCTGGGGTAGGAACGTGCCCCTGGGCAGTTACCAGGATAGATTTTCTTCATGTGTCCACACAGCTTTCTTTATTGTCAAGCTAAATTATCATGTACCACATGACTGGTGAACTGGTGATATCAGGTACCACTTGATCTTAGCACTCCACTTTTTCTTCTCTGCCCATTACCAGGACTGGGGTCAAGAGGAGAAACTAGAACAATTTGGAGAGAATAAAACAATTCCAACAATCAGAAGAATGATATGGATTATGACTAAGGAGCGACATGGAAAAGAACTGCCTTAGCAGCATGTGAAATGGTTTGCAGAGTTGATGTAAATGTAGCTGTACACTTACGTGTAATTCTGGTACTAATTGCCAGCTGAGTGCTGAGATGAGCCCTTCAATCTTTACTTAGGCAGCTGAAATGGCAGTCAGTAACAACTTGTGCATCTATGCAGTAAAACTTCCTGTATTTAAATTCTGAATGTCATGACAATTAAAAAGAAAAAAAACCCCAAACCTGGAAATGTGTATAAAATTTCTCTCTCCAATGAAATCCATTAGAGAACAATTAATTGTCATGTGATTTTCTGGAACCAGCTATTGATATTAATCAAGAATAGAAATATGAGTGGGGTTTTTTATAATTTTATTTACTAGTTCTTGCCTGCTTGCTCAATTTCTTTTAAGAAGTATGTGAATGGGCCACTATTATTGTGGAGTAATTGGTTGCAGTCAAAATTTAACCTCAGATATCAATAATCTTTGCGCACTTTTTATTGATTTTGTATTACATTCTCATTTCTTAAGATGAATACTGCCTTAGTCTGTAAGCAAAATATGTACGACTTGCACGTGGTTAGGAGAATAGAATTGTCTCCCTGAATGTAAAATATGCTTGTGTTGTTATGTGTCAGTTCACAAAGCATGATACACATCTACATTTTCAGAATAAATGACTTTGTTTCAGACAAGACAAGGAGGAGATTCTTCATAATCTTACAAAGTTGTGTCAGTCCACAGAAGATTTTATAACAGTTTCCTCCATTGAAAGCAGAGATGATTGACATTTCATATAAAAGTGGATTAAAGGCTGTGCTGGTGTTGGCTGGGGTAGAGTTAATTTAAGTAGAATTATTCACAAATAGAAGTTTCTAAAACATGAAGATGGAAACAGCTAAAGAAAGTTGCATCTCATATGACCTAGAAGCTTCAGAAACTGCTACAACTTTCTTAAAGTATGTGCATAAACTGACTCCAGATTTATTATTTTGCATGCCACAGAAGCCACAAAATCCAGATGGGTTTGCTTTCTTTTGATCTAAAATGATAAAATTGATGATGACTCATATATATGAAGCACAATATTTCTGACTCAGCATTGAGGATTCAGAATTATCCAACTGATATAAAAGTTAGGTTTCCAGCACAGATGAAACACTGTCAAGTATAAAATAGGCAAACAAATGCAAACACCTTTTCTGTGTGTGGTAATTAAAATCTGAGTCTGAACCTCATGAGGCCTTGGAATAAGGGCAGCAATTACAGGATATACACGGCTTACTTGGGGATGGTGAGATGCAGAAATTACAGGTAAAATCACAAATGGAAGGCAACCAGAGGATTTGCTGAGGAATTGTGGTGGGCTTGCTGTGCAGCTGGATCCTCGAGGGGTCTGGTTCTTGCTGGCTCCCTTCCCCATGCTGCTGAGGATTTACTGAGCAACCTCTGTTCCAGCTCTGTCCAGCTGCCATCATGTCCATCTCCAGAGTCCTGGCAGAGGGATTGCTCTTGAATTTTTCACAAACTCACAAAGCTTGTCAGCCGCCCCTGAGCCTTTCTGTCATAGAAGAATGGAAATAGCCTACCTAAAGCTCAGTTCAGCTGGAAACTGACTGATCCTACCAAAGGCTTTTGCAAGCTTTCTCCCTTAGGTTTCCTAAGATTTTTCACAGTGCATGTTATAAGAAACACTAAATCTTTCAACTGAGCCTCTGTTGGTAAACTTAAAGTATTCTTTATTTCACCTTAAAATACATAACATGCTCTGCAGATAGCAGAGGTTGGATTATAGCGCATGCTTGTGTTTCCAGTCATAGTCTCAAGGCAACATCAAACTCCCATGAACTCAGAAGGCATTAGGGTTCATGACAGCATATGATTTAGGTCTCAGCTCCCTAAAATTTTCTAATTGCTCCCTTCTAACCAGACAGGGATGCTTTTTGATTGTGGTGAGTTGACCTTGGAGGGCTGTCAGTCACACAGCCAGCAGATCTTTCACTCCCTCTACTTAAGGGGATGGGGAAAAAAGTAGATTGAAGTAACTCATCTGTCAAGACAAGGACAGGGAGGTCACTTACCAGTTATCACAAGCAAAACAGGCAACTCGAGGGAGATTAATTTAATTTATCACCAAATAAAATACATTTGGGTACTGAGAAACAAAGAAAAAAGCTACAATGCTCCCCCACTTCTTTCCAGGGTCAGCTCCTTCATCTCCAAATTCCCTTCCTTCCCCTCAACTCCAAGTAGCACAGGAGGACAGGGAATGAGGGCTGCAGTCAGTCCATAACTCTTCCTCTCTGCTGCTCATTCCTCCTCTCTGCCACTCCTTCCTCCTCACACTGTCTCCCTGCTCCAGAGTGAGGTCCTTCCCACAGGCTGCAGTCCTTTGGGATACACCTGCTCCAGTGTGGGCTTGCCATGGACCACAGCTCCTTCAGGAAACATCCACATGCTGTCCTCCAGGCACTGTAGGGTGGATATCTGCTCCAGCACAGTCCCCTCTATGGACTGCAGAGAAACACCTGCTCCACTGTGGTCTTCTCCAGGGGCTGCAGGGGAGTGTCTGTTCAGGCACTTGCTACATCCTTCTACTCCTTCAGCTCTCCCCTCAGGGTTATTTCTCTCACATTTTTCCTCACTCCTCGCTGCCAGGCAGCATTTTACCCTTTTTCAAATACATTTTCCTCAAGGCAACATCACCTTGGCTACAGGGCTTGGCCATGCCATGTGGTGGGGCCATTGGAGAGGGCTGGAATGGGCTGTGTCCAGCACAGAGCAGCCCTGGCCACTTATCACAGAGGTCCCTGAAGCTTGTCCTGTCAGCACCAGGGCACCTGAACCCTGTACATGTTTTCAATTTCTTTCCAGTTCTCTGGTCTTATTGTATTTTTAACTTGCATGTTATAGCCCAAGTAGCCTACAATCCATAAGTAAAACTCAAAATTACCTGAAGCTGATAAATTTAAGATAAGTAAATTGCCTTAATATAGGTATTAAATAACTTATGCAGCCCCTATATAAGAGCCTAATAAAGTTCAAATATGATCTGAAAAGTCAAATTCAAAAACTTCTTTAGAGGCTGGTAGCAGAGAAATGTTGATGTTTGTGTCATGGCCTGGCACACAACTGAAAAAAATGTGGGGGAAAACAGCGGATTGTCCTGCATATCTGCAGGACTTTATAACCATTCCATAGGTATTTTGCCAAAACCAAGATCAGATCCTTTTGTCTGTGTGGTAATGTACTACCTGAAAAATTAAGCACAGCTTCAAACTGGCTCAGACAAGATACTGCCAGCATGAAGGGAGAGTTGCTAAACTACACTGACAATTTCTCTGCTAAAACTCTGAAAGGCCAAAACATCCCAAAAGCGATGAAAACGAGCGATTGATTTCTGCTTGAAATGTTTTTATGCTGTTTTGCAAGGGCTTGAATGAAAAGCTGTGCTTCTCTCCCAAAGTGCCACGGTAAGATAAATAATAAATAGACTGCAGCGTTTGAGCCCTACAACTGAAAAAGTTCAAGGGCAGAGAGAGAAAGTGAAAGAAAGGAACTGGTGATCCAGGATGACATTATACAGACAAATGGAAAAATAAAATTTATGTAGGGAGTGTGTGGCTGGTGTGAGCAGATCTTTCAGGAATATATCTACCTATTTTTTGCAATATGACTTACTATATAGTGAGTACATCTCATAAGCATTTTCATAATTAGTGTCTCACAGTATCAGCCAGAGTCATTAGTGAGGTGTTGCACTGGGCCATGAAACCCTTTGCTTCATGTGAAAGGGAACTTCCACTTCAGATGCACTTTTTATGGTGACTGATTAATGCTAGTTCCCTAAATAGTGCTCATTTCTTCCAGGGTTAGGCTTGCGTGATGTTCTTGGAAACAGGTCTTGGGGTGAGGGCTGTTGGAATAGTTACAAAATCAAAGGAGGATTTAGCCACAGCTGCAGCTGCCACATATTTGTGCTTCCTGTCAGCTGGGCTTTGGCTTCAATGGAAACACGATGATCAAACCTCACAGAAGAATGCTTAAACATAAATTGATACAACTCTGTGCAATTCTACATTGTAAGGTGATCAATAACAGTGTTCTGTAAATGCACAGCAGTACACTGGGCCTTTTCTACCATTGCCTTAGAAACAGAGAGCAAAGCTCACAAGTTGTGCCATTTTCTTTCTGTGGCTTCACTCACTGTGTTAATAAATATTCAATCAGTAAAGCAAGTAATCATACTGGTATAGTTTAAGCTATAAAGTTTGTTAGTAAACATCAGTAAGTTAGCCTTCTCCTCTCTTCACTTCTTCACATCTCCCCAGCACTTCAATGCAGCTTGGGAACCACAGACCCACAGCTCTTCACTCAGGATTGTATTTTCATCATCTTCCTCCTGGAAGCACAGCTGTCTGTGGAGCAGAAGACAGCAAACCTCCCTGCAGAGAAATTACGCCTTCCAGACACAGAAAAGACAGACACTTACTCTCCTTTGGGTGTATCTATCTTGTTATTTGAGTGTGGATCAGTAGCAGTCCCTGAGTGCATCTCCCAATCCTCCTTAATGGTCTTGCTTAGATTCCAGTATGGAGGGGGCCCTGAACACACGAGTTTGATTCCTTTTGCATAAAACTAAACTGGAAGGTGCAGTCCAGATGCCAATAGGTGTGGTGCTCCTGGCACCACCTTTAACCTGGCTGAAGGAAGACATCCTCAAATGCATATTAAAAGGATAAAAAGTCCTCAGAACCAGCTGCTTTACAGATCTCCTCTTGCTCACTGCAATGCCTGCTAATGTGAACACAGGCTTTGTGGTGACCTTGCTTGACCTTGGCAATTTATTGCCAAGTTTTGTCTCTGCAGCTACAGACGTGACTTTGGAAAATTGTGGGCTCTGTGAAATGAGCAGGTACACTGTGTCAATTTGGGGCACACCTCCTATCAACCAAGGAATATTTAGGTGATTTGAAGGGGCAAAAGAGTGCTGGTTAATTGGCATCTCTCCCTCCTCTATGCACAATGCTGTCTTGAAAGGCTGGAACAGCATAAGAGTGTTTTTCTAGCATTTTAAGGGTTTTTCAGGTTGGACAAAACAAAATATACGTGGAAGGGGCAAGGCCTGGAAATGGATAACTTGCCCATTACTGGTTTTTATAAAGCCAAGAAAAGGGAACCTGTTTTTGTACTCAAGGCCAACCCTGGCACCAAACAATAAATCACAGAGAAACCACAGTTCCTTAAATACTGCTACAAGCCATTTTATAATGAAAAAATGCTGGTTGTTTTAAATAAAGGGCTCACTACTTCGTGCCTTGCCATGCAGAGTTTAAAATAACATAACAGAGCTCGGCGTTTCACTTCAAAAGAAAATGTTGCTGTGCTGAAACCATAATTGGAACACTACTACCCAGAATAAATTAGTATACCAAAGTTAAGAGCAATTGAAAGGTGGTGGAAAGATGCTGCAACAGAAGTTGCATGTCTCTGCCAATTAGAATGGTCGTTGTCACAGCTTTTATTTTAAGTGTAGCAGACTCTAAGCACTGGATTTTTAAGAAGAGTTTGGCAAGCTGTCGATATTTAGACCTCAAAATAGGCAGACAGGTTTTTCAGAGAGCCCGAAAGTGGAAACTGCTGGATGCTGGGCTCTCTCAGGCATGAGGCTCCTCTAGACTTTAGGGCATTTGGAGATATTAGTTAAAAATTAGCAGATGTACCCTAGTCAGAGAACTTACCTAAACTTCCAGCTGTCTTTCCTCAGTTTCCTTGTACCTACTTTTCCAAGGTCAGCTTTTCTGAAGTAGTCTGTGTATTAATACATAAAACATACAAGTAGCTGGATGAACAAACAGTAGTTACTAGATCCCAGCCTGGATGTAGCCAGGACACTGATAAGGGCAGCACAGTATCTCCAAAATCAGCATTTTTTTTCCTAGATGAGACTGGCCTTTTGTATCTTATGAGTCAACAAATTTATAAATAAGTCTTCGAGCCTACACATGAGAAGAACCTATTTTTATTTCTTCATATTAAATTCCTCCTAATTGCATATTATATTTCCTTTTCTAATTGTATTTTTATAATGTTAAAAAGATTACCTATTTTTCAACAGAGCTCTTGCTGTATCTCATTAGTCAGATAGCTCAAATTGATAATGAGGCATTTGAAATAGCAACATCATGCTGTTGTAGTGCTGGATTACTTTATTTCTCTCTCCTAGTGGAAAAATGCCTTTTTAATATCAGAAATGTATGTTCATTTGCCTAGCCATAAAAATAGGAACTTTTTGAACCAAAAATAAAAATTAGTTTATTAATAACTTATCTCACTTCTGATTCTTTATTGGGAAGGTATCTCACGCATCATTCCTCCCAGATGGCATAAATTAACAGGAGCCTTTTTCTCTTTCTCTCACAACAGTCTGTAGAAAATGGAAGCACATCAGCTGTATTGTTCTTTTCTCAGATGTCTAAGAGCATATGATAGAATTATTGGGATTTTTAGTTATGTATCATAGGTATTTGTAAGCTGCTTTTCAACTCAGCATCTAAATGCTTAAGGGAAACAGATGGTTTTTTCAAAGGGATAGTTGTATGTGCTAGCTTACAAACAGCCTAGTTTTTAGTGAGCAGGAGAAAAGCTGCTTGAAACTTCTATGTCCAGCACAGAGCCAATCGCTGACGGCTCTGACGATGGGCAGGTTATTAGCCCAATTAGACAAATTGGTAATGCCTCTGTGATGACATATTTAAGAGAGGAAAAACCATGGGAAGTTCTTTTACTTCTGAGGGGTGGTGAGGTGGCTGCCAGGGCCCATCCTAGTGGGGGCAGCTGGGGGGCGCTTGGCCGGGGCCCTTCCCAAGGCCGGGACCCTCCCAAGGCCGGGGCCCTCCCAAGGCCAGGACTGCTTGGCTGGGGCCCTCCTGAGGTCGGAGCCACCCGTGCTGTCAGGGACCACGTGGCCAGCAGCAAGAGACATGGCAAGCAATTCCCTGATGCGGAGCCCCAACGAGATCAACCTCTCAACAAAACTTACGGACACCAACTTCCTTCCAAGTCAGAGGAAAAGTGAGGACATGTGAGGAAAGCCAACATGGCGGCACCAAGATTAATGAAAAAGAAAAGGAGAGGGAGGAGGTGCTCCAAACACCAGAGCTGAGGTTCTCCTGCAAGCCGTGGTGAGGACTGTAATACAACAAACTGTTTCCCTGTAATTCATGAGGTGTGGCGGGGGGGTGCAGAGATCCACGTGCAGCCCTGGAAGAAGAGTACTCACGCTGGAGCGCATGGATGCTGAGAAGCTGTAATCTAGTGAGGAACTCGAACAGAGGGAGATGACCCTTGCTTTTAGAGATAGAGGAAGAGAGCCTTTGCTTCCAGACTAGAACAGCTCATCCTTAAAAGACTAAACCCCATGAACTAATATGACCCTCGCTGGGCAGTTGTGGGAATATTGCTTGGCCTGTGGGAGGGATTCACATGGCAGCGGGTTCAGACGGGCTGTTGCTTGTGAAAGGTAAAACCATGCTAGAAAAATTCACACAGAACAATCTCCCGTGGGAAGGATCCCATGGCACAGCAGAAGAAACTCTTTTCCTTAAGCATACTGAAGAATTTTAAGAAGTGAAATACTGACCAAAACCCCATGTTTTGTTTCCTTGCACTGTCAGTGGAAAGAGGGAGGGACTGGGAAGGAAAGGTGTTCTGAAGGTTTGCTTTGGTTCGCATTACCCTTTTTACTTTTAATTTTTGTTAATAATAAACCTTCTCCATACTGTTGTTAAGTTTTGAACTTGTTTTGCCTTAAACTGTTTTTTCCCCTAATCCTCATCTCAACTCATGAAGTTTTTGTTTTAATTCCCCCTCTTCTGCTCAGCTATTGCAGAAGAACATAAGTAGATGGTTTTTTTGTGGGTGCCTGGTGTTTAGCCAGCTTCAAACCCTGACATTGTATCATCTTTTCAAAAAACACAAAGTCAAGTCCACATAAGTGTTGGTTGGGGGAAGGCTTTTCAAACTGAAACCTTTTAATCTTACAATAATGTAGAAAAAAACCCACCACCAGGACAGTGATATTTTACAAGAGTTTATTGCCTACAGGAGTCAGTCTGCAAATAACGAACACGTACAGCAATAGTTTTCTAATAAAATATATGCTCAAGTGCACTTGTGCTGTTCATCATCACTATGACTACAATGTTCCTCACAGTTCAGTGTCTTTCATTTCAGCTGTACACTAAAATAAATCAGAGATGTGACAAATTGGGTTGTCTGAACCTGTGGCTCTGGTAAGCATCAGCTATGGTGCTTCTCGCCGTGCCAGCTGTGCCATGGCCAGTGTCTCAGATGAGTGGGGAGGTCTGCTAAACTCCCTGCTGAGGAGCTTTCAGACTCTTCCCAGCTCCAAAAATGAAGCCCTACATGACAGATGAGGTTTTCTTTTTCTCCCTGGCCCACTGTCTGCCTTGCAGAAAGGGTTTTCAGTAAGGCAGTGAAGGATGAGGCTTTAACAACTCCGGGGACTGCAGGTTCCCAGAAGGCAAATGTAAGTTGGAATTTGATCCTGCCTAGTGGTGCATAGTGAAAGGAGAAGGATACCAAATCCACCTCCGAGACATGCACATTGATTTGTCCTTTTTGGGTTTCTTGGTAGCAAGCCTATCCTTTTCACAATCATGAGTGAGTGAGCAGCACAACCTCAAATTACGGGTCTTGTCCTGGAAGAGGAGGTGAAGACCTGGATAACAAAAACCCATCCTGATGGTGTGGGAGACTCCTGTATGCTGAGGCTGTGAAAAGTGCATGTGCAGTCTGGAGGGCAAATTCAAAGCGCCTTGTTCCTTAGTGTGAGAAGAGTTTAACATTTTATCCTCAGTTACACTGACCGGATTTGGCTCTGTGCTCATCCAGCAGCAGCTGTGCCAGAGAAACTGTGATATTGTACAGCATAAGGAGGCTTGAACAGCCCTTCCACCATTTGTTCCCAGGGAAAGATTCTTGCTAGAAGTGGGTATAATGTGAAAAGATGGTGTGTATAGGAAGCTATTTCAAGCAAGAGCCTTTATCCCCAGCAGTGCATGCCAGGTGCATCTCTAAGGGCACTGGCACCAATACACCTGATACCTCCATCTGGAAAACATATTTTCCTGCATGCTAAAATGTATTTCAAAATAATGGTCATAAGTAATATAGATGTTGCACATTTCAAACACCTCAAGTGGCAGAGAGAAAAATGGAATTGAGAAACTGTGATATATGTCCTCTCGCTCAATTGAAAACATTATGCTGAATAAACAGAAACATTTCTTATTCCAAGAATGCAGCCTTAAAAGCAGATTACTACCATCATTACTACAAATTCACTTAAACATTATTTTAGAAATGAGTTATCTCAGTGATACTGGCTACGAATCAATACAAGATTTAAAAAATCCTCCATAAAATTCAACTCGACTATCAAAAGCATCTTATTTTTCATTTCCCATCAGCCTTCATGTGAAAGTTCATTGTGTGCAGATTGAAATTCAGAACACAGTTCAGTTTCCTGAAGTTCTCTTTCCTTTGGTAGCAATCCTATTGTCAAGCTCCACACGACATTCAGAATCATGTTGTGCTATTGCTGAAGGAATATAAATATCCAGAGCTGTGCCAACAATAAGTCCACTACAGACCATGATAGTAGGCATAGAAAGTGCTTTGGTAAAATATGTCTTTTTAGAGCAATCTGCACTTTTTGTGGCTCTGATGCAATTCCATTTCTCCCTTTGTAAAAGGAAGAAGTGCAGCAAGTTCAGGGTCTTGTGAACTAAAACTCCTTTCATCATCTGAAGCATCAGCATAGCGTGCATGACTTGATGAAGAACAAAGGGATTAATGATATTGGGAAAGTTAACTATGACTCACGTCGGTATCCACAACATCATGTCTTTTGGGGAGGGAGGAAATAATCAATTATAAATAACATTTCATGGCATCTCTTGGGGCTGCACGATAGTCGTGTAATTTCTCTCTGTGTAAGATGGAGTGCATCTCTCTTAATAGTTTTAGTTGGTGCTTTCATATTGATTGATATATTTCAGACAGTGTAGCTTGCTCCCTACTTACAAGCAATTAGTGCCACTTCCCGACACAAAACACATATCCTCGGGCAGGGAGAAGGACTTATTTGAGCCTTACAAGTTTAGAAGCATCCTGTGATGCAGACAAAAGTTCCACATTTAAAAACTGTGCAATTGAGACTGTACTGCAATACCTACTGAATCTGCACCCTAATGCTGTCTGTATTTTCTACAAAACAACCTCAACCATTAAATATAGAGCAATGCTGCTTCAACAGTATATGCAAATGCTCTGTGTTGGATGTGTTTACATCAGCCATGTGCCTCTGAAAAGGAAAAGGTAGCCCTCCTCCACACTCCATTTGAGAAACAGGGATGTGTTAGGAGATGACAGGGACTCCAGGTATTTAGGTAACTTGGCAATGAGGTTTCATCCCTATAGCAGAGTCATCTGTGCCCATGCCACATGGCAGAGCAGCCCAAAGAGGGAAAGCCCTGCAGCCTGCTGATGGCCTAGGAAGTCTGGAGAAGTGGCAGTTCCTGGCCACTGCAACCCAGCAAAGTTCTGGTGGGAATATCCCACAGAAGCAGCTCAGTCTTTAAACAGAAAGTACTTTTAATCTGTCAGAAGCAGGTGATCTTCAAACAAAATAATGTTCATTGCAATATATCCATCTAGGGAAAGGGAAACAACATTTCCTGAGTGGAAGCTGGGACAGGAGACGCTGATGTCTACAAACAAATAATGTAATTACAGTGAGTCAAGAAATCTGCTCTATCTGCAAACATTTCTATTCATCTCCTAACTTTCCACTATTCATATGAAGGGACTACTTATTAAATCGCTCTGTCAAAAAGATTGAAGCTGGATTCAGACCTTTATTACAGTTGTATAAGTGATGGAAATGCTTTGTACAGCTACCTTTAAAAAATAAAGAAGGCAAGCCATTGTGAAATCAAATCACTACAAAACCATTATTAAGCACAAACCAAAAGTGCCATATTTCCAGGTACACCCTATTTAAGGTGCATCAGCTGTCACTTGTCACACAGAGTGACAGCTCACCCAATAGGTCTTATTCTTACCTTGAAAACATCAAGACATCAGAACAGACATCAGACAGACAGAAACACATGGAACAAGATAGCTGATGCTCTGGACAATCTAAATCCCTAATAGTCTCGTATTTCTGGGCACAAATGTAATCGTATTAGACAAGTTCCTCTGGAAATGTATTCATTTGGCTTTATTATCCACCAAAGGAGATTGCACAAGGTTCTGGAAATCAAATAAACCTCCAATTTATAAGTCACGGCTTGCAAATACTTAGAAATGTGCTCCATTGGAAAAAGGATATTACTATGTTAATGGACACATACTGAGCTTCCATGAGTTTTAGAATTCCTTTGGAGAGAGGAAGTATTTATGGAGAAACAAGATAAAAATATATCATAATTTAAACATGCCTTTTTCTAGACAATAATTTCTCACTAACCTTAATGTGCATTAGGTTAGAGTTGGCACCTTGTCTAATTCTTCTTTTATATGTCACTGTTTATGCTAAAAAAAATTAACAGTTCCTCTTTCTCCTTCTCGACAGTTCTGCTTTTCTAAGTATATTGTTACATATTAACATAATGATAATGTAATTGCTTTTGTGCTTATAAGCATTATCTATAACGTGGATCAAGAACAATGTAATCTGTCTGTGTTGTGTAAACATTAAAATAACTAAGAAAATTAAGTTTGGACTGTTTGGTAATGATACAAGCATGAGAAATAGAGCTGTTCATAACAATGCATATGGCTATGCTTGAGAAGGCTAACGGTATAATGACAGAAATCAATGCACAGCATGATGAAAATGGTTAATAAACTTTAAAAAGTTATGCAAAACCAGAGTATGAGAGCAGCAGAAGGCTGGAGAAAAATAGACTGAGAAATGCAATGAAATATAACAATAAAGACAAGCTTATGTAATTCTGAATTACATACTGTCACAGCACAGGGAAGTAATAGTCCCTTTCTAAATTACTTCAGTGGGCTGACAAACTGTATGCTGCATCCACTTGTGTGCTTCTGCAGCAAAAATTAAAACAAAATAAAACTGACATTACAGACGCCCTTGACAAAAATGTTGGAGAATATTTTACCATATAATGTACTACTAAAACCAGTCATTGGGGACAATTAAACACAGCGTAAAACATGTCATTCTTTAATCTGCTTTTGCATTTTGATTAAGAATTGCAGATAACAATGTGAAGGGTATTCTCAAAGCAAGGGGTATAATTAGCAAGAGCCCTAGTACTTATTAACTGAAGATTAAACTTAAAGCAAACTGAATACCCATCTGATGAAGAATATAGAGAGCTGTTGGAGCAATGGAGATCAAGTTCAATGTAATAAACTATATTTTTGCCTTTGAGGATGCCAAAAGCTAAAAGCAGGATTGAAAAATTGTCATGATTTTATGAGCACAGTTAAAAACCTGCAGAACAGAGTAAGGTGTGACCTTCCTGGTACGCCCAGGCACACACAGGTTACCGAGCTGGGAATTAGCATGAGTTTAAATACAATTCACTAACAAAGAACCAAAACAGTCTGATCAATAAGTGACAAAAGCATTTATCAGCATCTGGAAATCACTTTTACTGATCAGCAGTTAGTCTGGAAGTTTTTGAAGAAGGAGAGATGTCAACAGATTAGAAGAAACTGAGAAAAGGGTAACAAACTGATTAATGTACTAAAGAACTGATTAATTAGGAAAGATTAAGAGATGTGAAGGTGTTAAGTGACAGCTCATATTTTATTATATAAGCCAAAGAAGAAGAAAAATTGTTTGGAATGGATGAATGAGAACAAGTGATATGGGCAAACAAATTTGTGCCAACCCTGAGAACATTTTGAAACTTCCCCTACTGTTCCTGCCACCACTCTGAATAAAAGTCAACAGAAGGTATTAGAGTTGGGAGGAACCAAAGTGTGCTGGAGAAGCATGAGTTTGAAACTGGGTTTTGAAAAGTAAGGGTTTTGTTTTGCAATGCTACAGAATCCTTTGTGTCCCGTGGTTCCTGCTAGAAAAAGAAATCTCTCAGTGTCCTGGTTTTCCCAGCAGCAAAGTGGGCTCAGTAATATTTCTTGACTCATGGGGACATTGTGACAGGAAATTCAATGAGAAGAAATATATCTTCAACTTGGTTCTTAAAAATCATCTTACTGACCCAAATGGGCTTTTAGTCATGCCTTTTGACTGAATAAAAATATTCTGGGAAAGAAGAGGCAAAACAACTCCCAAGAAGAGAAACAGATCTGGCACCATGGTGAATGGAAAAGGGAAAAGCATAAAATCTAGGGAAACATCTGAAAAATTAAAGATTAAAATAAAAGGAGGGGAATAGAGAAGAACTACAGGAGTAGGGTGGAAAATGCAAAACAGTGGCGCAGCACAGGGGAAAGAGTTCTCAGCTTCCCCATAACAGCTAGCCTGAGCACGTTGCTGCCTCAAATATTGGTGAGGCATTGAGGCAGCTTTATGCACTGGAAAAGGACACAGCTGAACAGGGCAGCAGGGTCTAAGGGGGCAATAAAAAGGCCCCTGCACCACTGCCTGTGTTGCTTGCCCCAGAGCCTTGATGAAGTTACACCGGCAGGGAGAGGGCACAAGTAGCAGTCAGCCTTCACTTGATGCCTTAGGATTTTAGCTTTTCTATTTTTCATATCCTGTAATGCTTTAGTGTGTAAGTCTAAGACTCCATGTAGCCTGTTAGCCACTGTTCTCCCATTCTGCTCAGACACACAAATCCTCTCGGGGCCTGAAACTTCAAGGACACCTTACTGTCTCAGGCACCAAAATGTGTAAACAGAGCCTCTACAGGGGGTGAACAAATCTGGGGTAATGACTTCATTACCTGGAATTGTAATTGGAGAATTAACCCTGATATGCAAATGGACCATACTTATAAAAGTATGAAAAACTCATGACCCGTTGTCCATTTTGGGTGTAGCCTCTCTGAAGGCTTTTGACTGCCCAAAGTGTACCTGAAAGCCCTTCAATAAATACCCACTTTTATCCTCTTATTTTGACTAGCCTCTCTTTTTAGGTAGCCCCATCAAGGCATCACTCTTTCCCACCTCTTAGGAGCAGCATAATCAAGCCCAGCTTTACTGAGCTCTTGCCCTCTCCTCCCTCTGTCCTTATTACTGTGACAGAAAATTCAGTTTGGCCTAAACTGGCTTTTTTCCCCCTAACTTTGAGTGGGATTAGACACCTGAATCACTTGATCAAGCTTCTGCACCAAAAGTTAGATGTGTGAAACTTTGACAGAGGGCAAGACTGGTGCCACATATTTAGTCCTGGATGGAAAGGAGCAAGAGAGTACTATGCTAAACACTCCTTCTGTTCAGCCTTCCAGGCAAGAAAACCTCTCCACAGTTATGTTTGCATGGTAAGTGTGGCAAGAACAACCTGTGCAGGCTCTGCTGGATAGACTCCCAAATCTGACGTCATTGTAAATCCTGGGCCATGCATCTGATTGCTGAAGAACCCAGGAATAGCACAGAAGAAATTCTGTGGTGCTGGAAAAAAAAATTAAATTAAATACAAAGTTTAATAGCTAATGAACTACGTATGAAGGTAAATGACAGCCAGTGCCACTTGGTTCTTTGCTCGTTTTGTACTCATTTTATTTTATCAGAATACAGTGGGACTATATACTGAAGGTCCTTATTTGTATTATCCAAGTTGCAAATACTGAAGGTATTTGATTAGGTAAGTGTCATTTGAGATTTTGGGCACAAACCCCCTAATAGTGACAGATAAGTTCAACTATTGGATAAACTGAGTATTTTTGGTCAAGTAACAAAAGTGAAATCGTTTGTGTGAGAGAACTCCTGAATCTTTTGTTGACGCTGATTCTAGATTTCATTAGACATCATCTCAAGCACTGGCACAGGTTGCCTAGGGAGGTTTTGGAGTGTCCATCATTGGAAATGGTAAAAACCCATTTGGACACAGTTCTGAGCAATTGGCTCAGGGTGGCCCTGCTTGAACACAGGAGTTGGACCAGATGACATTTAGAAGTCCCTTCTAGCCTCAACATTTTGTGTTTCTTTGATTCTGTGAACACTGTTCCAGTTTATACTCTTAATATTTTTGATGTTTTCTTTACAACTACAGAAGATGGGAAGGGATTTTTTTGGGTAAGAAGGAAAGTTGAGTTTAATAAGTACAATTCTCTGGCAAAATACCTGGCAAGAGCAGGATTCTACTGTCTGATGCATAAGGCCACAGGGGGCTCCAAACAATGTTTTGATGGTTTCACTAAATTACAGATCTCTGCTCTCCAAGACAAAATAAAACAGTGCTTTCACAATTAAGTGTATCTGTATTGTATCCAGATCTCTGGCAAATGAAATCACTCTCTCTGGTCTGGCAGCTTCTCTCTGTTCTTTCATATTCCCTGCTTCCCTTTGGTTGTACATCTTCATTTCTAGAACTACAGGGGAAAAATAAGGGGGGCCAAGGGCAGAAATTGTGTGTGCATCAGCAGGGGAGTTAAAAACTGCTGGTGGTGTTCAAGAGCTCACCAAGGATGACAATTTTCAACAATCTGTATAGCTTCCTACTTTCACAGAAGAGCAGTTGGAGGTGAGCAAAAGTGAAATTGTTGGATAATTGCAATAAAGTTACATTTACTTGACAAAGATGGAAGTTACCAAATGTGGCAGAGTTTAGTGTGATCCCAAAGACATACAAGATCTGTCATTTTGTTGCTGTGGCATTCCCTCTGTCTGCAACAATTTGCTCCGCAGAAGCAGCTTGCTCAAATTCTTCCTGAATTCTTTTGCTTTTAAAGCTGGCAGGAAAGTGTTTAGGGTGGTTTTTTTTTTAATACATGTATCAGAGAACAGAATAGAAATGAATACCCAGCTGGTGCAGTGTGAATTTGCCAATCAAGCATGACTGTATCACTCACTTTAAACTAGCTAGAGATGCTTCCAGACAGATAGCACTGCTCAGATGTGGCTTTTCTAGATAAAAAATGGCATGTCATTCATCCCAGGAGTCAAAAAACAACAACAACAAAAAGCCAAAACCAAACCCCATACGATTTGCTTACAATCTATCTGGACTTGTTAAAAGCTCTCACACTGAGGGCAAATCACGCCTGACAAATCTGGTGTCCTTCCACAATGGGGTTACAGCAGTGGTGGATAAGAGAATAGCAACTGACATCAGCTACCTGGACTTTTGCAAAGCATTTGACACTGTCTTGGATGACATCCTTGTCACTACATTGGAGGGACACGGATTTGATGGATGGACCACTCAGGGGATAAGAAATTGGCTGGGCTGGCACATTCAGAGAGTTGCAGGCAATGGTTCAATGTCCAAGTGGAGTCCAGTGACGAGTGATGTCTTCAGGGGTTGGTATTGGGACTGGTGCTGTTGCACATCTTTGTTGGCAACAAGGGCAGTGGGAGTGAGAGCACCCTCAGCAAGTCTGCCAGCATCACCAGGCCGTGTGGTGCGACTGACACCAGAGGGACCTTGGCAGGCTTGAGAGGCAGAGCTGTGTGAACTGCATGGTGCTCAGTGAGGCAAAGCACAAGATCCTGCACCTGCATCAGGGCAATCCCAAGCACAAATACAGGCAGAGAATGGATTGAGAGCAGCCCTGAGGAGAAGGACGTGAGGCTGTTGGTTGATGAGAATCTCAACACGAGCTGGCAATGTGCGCTTGCACCCCAGAAAGACAAGCATGTCCTGGGCTGCATCAAAATCAGCGTGGCCAGCACATCAAGGGAGGTGATGCTCCCTCTCTACTCCACTCCTGTGAGATCCCACCTGGAATACTGCGACCAGCTCTGGGGCCTCCAAGATAAGAAGGATGTGGACTTGTTGGAGCAAGTACAGAAAAGAGACACAGAGGTGATCAGAGGATTGAAACACCTCTTCTGTGATGACAGGTTGAGAGAGTTAAGAGTTGTTCATCCTGGAAAAGAAAAGGCTCCAGGAAGACCTTAGAGCAGCCTTCCAGCACCTGAAAGGGGCCTACAAGAAAGCTGGAGAGGGTCTTGTTACAAGGGTTTATGTGGATAGGACAAGGGGCAGCGACTCTTAACTGAAAGAGTTTGTGGATGCCCCATCCCTGGAAGTGTTCAAGGCCAGGCTGGATGGGGCTTTGAGCCACCAGGTCTAGTGGAAGATGTCCCTGCCCATGGAAGGAGGGTTGGAAATAGATGGTAGTGAAGGTCCCTTCCATCCCAAACCATTCTATGAGTCCAGGATATAGTTTGCCTAGCTAAGCTGAAAGACATGGGGAACTGAAACAAAGCTGTAAATGCAGTTGGGAACTCCCTAGAGCCAACTACCCACTGCCCTGAAAGGGGGCTGTTTGAACTGGGAGAAGTACTGTTACTGTTAAAATTTGTTCTGAGACAAATAGTTTGTATTTGTGTATTTTTAAATTTATGTGGAAGTGGACACAAAGAACTATGCAAGACTGTTAATAGAAAGGAGGTTCAGAATATACTGAAGACATGACTGTATAGTCTTGAGGACTAGAATAAAAGAAGTGGGATGAAATGCAATAATGGAAAAGATACAGTCATGCACTTAGACATTTATAAAAACCATTATTGTTATTATTATTATTATTATGGACTGTAAATGACAAATACAAGGAGTAGCCTGTATTTGTCACTCGCAGCATGACCTGAACCGTCAGTGAGATTAGGCCATATAAAAAGCAAATTGGCTGTATTAGAAAAGGTAATTTTGGAAGAAACCAGGAGAGACTACCTCCATTGCAGAGACTGGCAATAGTTTGTGAAAAGCTGTTACAAATTGCAGCTATGCTGAAGAAAGCTGAATCCAAACTTTATCTAATGCAGTAAAATTTGAGTTACAGAATCTCTGTCTTACAGGAGGAGACTAATAAAATGTGCTGATAGGTTAGACCAGCAAAGAGTGGCTATGACTACTGCCTATAAATGTATTACAGATTTAAATGCAAGGGAAAGAGAAATGACTAACTGAAACACTGGATGGCACAAGGACATTTGGGTATGAACTGGTCTTGAATGTGTTTGAGATGAGGGTTGTTCTGGTCCAGCCCTCCAGCAAGAGGTACAGGAAAACAGCATATTTAGTGTAAGATGGGTCTGGATGTGTTTATGGAAGGAGTTAAACAGAGCATTTGTTCCTACAACAGCAAAATACTACCTTCCAAACATCTGTGCCAGTCCCAGGACCCAAAGATCCCAAAGGTTTGTCTGCTTAGCAGAGCAGACAGCAGCATGCAGACCTGGAGAGTTTGAACATCTTGGCCAGTGCATCCCAGCAGCCCGGTTTCATAAGAACCAGTTCCATGCGATTTAATGTGCCCCACCTTAAGGAGAGGAGGAGGAGAGGTCTTCTCACATCTAGCATCACCAAGTAATTACAGAAGAACATGTACTTGGCAGAGGCAGCCAGTGCTGAACCCCCTATGCCAAAGGGAAATTGCTCTCTCAGTGTTAGTAATACAGGACTTCTTCATTGCTGTATTTAAGCAGACAACAATCTGATTTTATGTGTCTGACCACTGTGCCTCCCCAAAGCTTACTCCTGGATTTATGGCCTTGCTCTTGACTGCTCTGGTTAACAAACTACTCAAAGGTCTCCTCACACAAGAGCTATACCTCAGTGCAAGCCAGATCTCCTCACACAAGCTCTGCGCCTTACAGCCCATCAGTGGCGTGTAGCAGCAGAGAGATCAAGGAAAGAGGCAGTTTTTGTTCCTGAAAAACAAATGGTTTGCACAGTGGATTAAAAAACTTGCATGAAATATGACAACTGAGACAGGAAAAAATCTCGTTGAATGTAAAGCATTGCCTTGTGTTTTCACTATGTAAAACCAGTCACTGCTGTCAATTTACACAAAGCTTTCAGCCACACAGATACATGCTGAGCATCTGCACTCCAGATATGTATGTGCCTGGTACCTTGTACCTGTGCAGTGCTTCTGACCTCTGAAGTGTCTCCATGTAAGGCACTGGAAAACACGCAGATAGTAAAAGCAGTGTTACAAAACGCACTGCCTTCACCGTAAACATATTAATTTAATTGGACTGGTACAAATGCTCCTGCTATACGTGCTGGGCTTCCGTTCAGTAAAAATTAAACGCAACCCCTACAATTAATCAATCGCAGAGATGGTCTCTTTGCTTGCTTTCCCAACCCCACTCACACCGGCTTATTAACAAAAAACCATCCCGGAAGAGTGACAAACGCTGTGCCAGCGGTCCTCCTTCCTGGACGCCCCTGGGGACCCTCTCTGCTCCGTTCACCCCTCGGGGCTCTCCCCGCACGCCTGTGCCCGCTCCCGCCCCGGCGCCGCCCCGGGACCCCGCTCCCGCTCCCCGCCGTGGGGGCGGGCGCTGCCGCCGCCGCTCGCCCTGCCCGCCGAGCGAGGAGAAGCCCCTCACCTCCCCTCCGGTCCCGGGGGAGGGGGCTGCCATCACGTGTGCTTCCTCCCCCTTCTCTCTCTCTCTCTCTCTCCCTCCTCCTCCTCCCCCTCCGCGGCGGCGGCGGCGGCAGCAGCAGCCTCTCGGCTCCGCTCCCTTTGTTGCAGGCGGAGCGGCGGCGCTGCCGGGCGCCGCGCACAAAGGAGCGCGGCCGGGGCGAGGCGGCACCGCGGGCGGACGGAGCGCGGCACCGGCGGGGACAGCCCTGCCCTGCCCTGCCCTGCCCGGGCGGCGGCGGCGGCGGCGGCAGCGGGTCCGTGCGGCAGCTGCGGCGGGGATGCTGAAGGTTTGCTCCGGAGCGGCGGAGAAAGGAGGGTCCCGCCCGGGCGGCGCCGCGGGCTCCGGCTGATGCTGCGGGCCTGCCGCCGCCATCCCGCTGCCGCCGGCGCTGCTCCTCGGCCGCCCCTCGCCATGCTGGGAGAGAGCCCGGCCGCCGCCCGGCCGCTCCTGCGGGCGGGACCCCCGCTGGCGCTCTGCTACACCTCGGCCCTCCTGGTGCTCGCCCTCTCCGCGCTGCCCGCCGGCCGCGCCTCCCACCCCTTGCCCGGCTCCGAGTGCCAGGGCGGCGGCAAGGGGAAAGGCATCAACTGCTCAGGTAATGCCCCGCCGGCTCCCGCCCCGCGCCCACCCCCGGGGCAGCCCACGCGTGCACGTGGAGGGAGGGCTGAGCGCGGCCCCTGCTCCGCCCGGCCCGGCCGGCGCTGCGCTGCCCTGCGCTGCGGGCGGCGGAAAACAAAGGAGCGGCGGCCCCGGGTGCGGCGAGCCGGCTCCCGGCCGGCGGGGAGATGCCCCTCTCCGAGGTCTCCCCGCTGAAGGGAAGGGCTTTGCCGGCGCCGCTGGGCTTTTGTTGCTCCCCGCTGCCCCCCTGCGCGGTGCCGGCAGGTGCGCGCCGGCCGCCCCGGGGCTGCCCGCATCCCGCATCCCGCATCCCGCATCCCGCCCCCTCCGCCGTCCTCCCTCCCCTGCCCCGCGCCCGTCCTGCCGCAAGCAGAGGGTGCGGGCCGGGCGGCAGCCCTGAGCGCAGCCCCTGACGGCTCACACGGGCTCTTTCCTGGGTCTCACTCTTGCTGTGAGCAGCCCAGAGCCGGGATAGCCTCTCTGCCCGTCCTTTTGCCGGCTGTTGTATAGATTCACTCTGGATGAGGTGTAGGCAGCAAAATACTCCGTGATGTGCTCAGAATAAGCTTTTTGAGGGTTTTGTCCTGCTTTGGCTGCATGACTTACACATAATGTACATAATTCTATGCTGGCATTGTAAGGTTGCAATGTGGATGGATTGGTTAGGCGTGACAGCAGCACGTTTTCTTAGATCTTGAGGGATATGGTGGTTTTAAAGTAAATACATACAATATAAAGTTTACAGGGTTTTAGAAAGATTTGTTTGCCTTCTAAAACTACTATTTAGAAAAGGGATTTTTTTTTTCTCTGAAAAATGGCTGTGCATGCCTCCTCCTGCCTTTTAAAATGATAGGTTTATTCCACTGAACGAATCGCCAGTGAGAGCTGTGCAAAGTGCCTTCTCCAAGGTGATGAAGGTTTCTCGCCCTGTGCGCAGAGCCCCACGCTCCCATTGTCTTCAGCAGGATTGGGAGGCAATTTACATGTTGGAAGGAACTCTCAGTACCTTCCAGGGTAAGGTCCCTAAACTGTACAACAGATTTCAAGAAATGAGTGAACGGAAGAGTGATCTTCCTCCCAATTACATTTTACAATACGGATAATGCTGCTAAAGCAGGCTATCAAATTTGCAGACCAGCAAACTGTGGCAAAATGGTCTTGCAATATAATAAATCTGCACATTCTCGAAATGCTCCTCTTTTCTTCATTTTGCCCAGTTCAGATATACACTGTGTTACTGTGTGATACCACAACGCTACTGTTTTGCTGCTGCTGCCTGACTTTTCGTTCTGTTTGTATGAATATGATGGTTATTTTTAAAGAGAGGTTAATAGGTTAATGTGTCACTGGCGTTAGCGGCTTACCCATCAGAGACATGTGGGTCATTAGACCATGGCATGAGCATAAATCAGTGAGATTAAATATGGAGGGCTGCTGAAATGTATGAGGAAGTTTCTAAGATGATGTGGAACACAGGGATATCATTATTTAGAAACCGTCACAGAAAGAGGGCTTTCCAGCCTGGAATTAGAAAACTGTATGCTATATTGAAGGCATTCAGCACGATTCGGTTCTACTAAAAATGGGCACAAGCAAATGTATGTGCTATATACATACTTGTGGCAGGCACTCTTTTCAGGGTAACTCCAAAAATACGGAAGGAAAATCGCGTTTAAAAGGCAGTAGTCAGATTCTGCTATGTGTTAACTGTTTCATGCAAAATGGCAGGGTTTCAATACTCAACTTTATTTTGAAAGAACTAGCATCAACACACAATATCTGGGTCAGATTTTCCCCTCACTTACCTTTGCACAGCTTCATTAACTTTTACTGAAGGAGCTAGTCCCTGAAAAAGATGAGTTTCCTGTATTTACACTTGGGGCCAGATGTTGGCATTAGCGCCCTTCTTAGTGGACTGCTACCACGTACTTTGCTGTTTATACTGAAAGTTAAACTTGAGAACACTACGACTACTTCTTCAAATGACTGGACTCTCTAAATTGCTTTCCATATTCAAAGAAGCAAAACGCTTCTCCTTTCTTCTTCTGTTTTGCAAGTTTAATATGTGCACCAGTCTGACCTGCTGCCCTAACAGGTTTTTTGCATTTCTTGAGACGGTTCCTGGGCTTGTAACATTTTATCATCGTTAGATTATGTAGCTACCTTTATTTATTTGTTATTTCTTTTCAGAAATGCTGAAGTCCTCTCCTTTATTGCTGCAGAATATGCTGCTTAAGAAAGAGTTTGCTGTAACAAAAGAACATTGCAAGGTGGAGGACACAGGCAGGCAACATGAACATTAAGATGGCTTTTTCAGCCTTGATTCTACTCCTTTGGCACAGTCGTTGCAGCTTGGTCTTTTGTTAAATTATTATATAATTGCATCATCCCTGGCGAGGGGAAGAACATATGATAAAGTGATTAGAGCAGGAAACAGACAATTAAGATGTATCTCGAGTTAATTGACAATGTGGACTTGTGTGTGTTTGTTCATCTGTCAATCCATACTTTGCTAAGCTAATGAAATAAAATAATCTTGTTTTACTCAGAATGGGGTAAAAAAAAAATAGATACTTATTTCTGGAGAAGAGAGTCCTAGGCTGGTGTTTTGGAGATGTTATATTATTCCCAGTGCTACTTGTAGTCTTCTTCTGTATTCCTGATACTCTGTGACTGTCCATGAGCCGGTGGTGTGATGCCTGCTGCTGTGCTCGGGCTTTGCTGTGCTCAAGCTCAGCTTAGGAAGGGCTGTGAACTACAGGGGGTCATTGGGCATCCCCTGTGTAAAGGTAAGTTCAACATGTAGTTACTTCCTGAGCTCTTAATCCAGTGGTGCTCTCCCAAGACACAATCCGTGCATGGGCATCGTCAGCGTCAGTTTTAGTCCGGTTGAATCTCCAGGGTGAGATACGCTCCGGTCACCTGTTTGATCATATCTGACCAAACGCTGCAGGTTTTGGTAGAAGGTACACAGACTCAAGGAGAGATATTGCTCAGTGCTCTGGCATGGATGTGTACACTTGGGATTTTAATTAACAGGGATGTGTTTTTGTTGGTAAGCCTTTCAGCGTGCAGCTCCCTCATGTGATAAAATAGGCTTGCTAGGGACGATTCTATGCACCACCTGGGAGTGCCACAGACTGTGTGCTACCCCTGCTTTTCTTAAGATCTCTCTAAGTGAACTGAGTAAAGTTGTTTCAGGATAGCTTATTGAGGATTGAATGAGCAAGATGAGATCCTGCTTAAATGCAAATATGGTGCATTTTTTCCCATTACTTTCTTAGATGCCTTCACGTCTGTCCTCCAGATCCTGTAGAAGGGATCCCCCAGGCTTACTATTGTTGGACACCTATTGTGTATGAGCTGTTGTAGCTGTTTTCCCTTGGGATTAGATGGGGTCTAAAGCTACTCACATCTGGTATGTCTACATTTGGGATGAAGCCTTAAGTTCATTAGTGAGTTGGCCAAAATTATTTTTATGTGCACTCTTTCTCACTCCAATCTATTGCATTTTCTGAAGCTTGGATCCAGCCTGTCCCTCCTGTAACAAGGGAGAGTGAACACAAGCATGTAGCTCCCTTGGCCCAGTCCACGTGGCAGATGTGAACGTGGATTTTGGAGGATATAAACCTCAGGCACTGCTGGTCTCTGGAGCTCAGCCGTGGTTTCTGCCTGGGCTCAGTGGGGACTCTCTGAACCAGAATGAGATGTGGCCTCAAGACTGGCTTTCATCTGTGCTTATCAGCTAGAACAGACATACCCTTTGTTCTTTTTAGTCAAATTAAGTGGATGAGGGGTTTTGTTCGGTATATCATTCTAAGTTACACAGGGCAAAAATAATTTGTGCTAAAGATATGCAGCCGTGTTGGTGAGAACATAAGAGGAAGGGATGGGAGAGAGATACACGTTCAGGTAAATTATCGTATTTTAAGAATTACATGTCTTTTCATGTTTGCATAGATACACTTGATCTAGACAGGACTAGAATAATTGGTTATTTTATCTACGATACTATGAGTAATGTTCCTGTAAATGAATTATAACAGTTGAGCCGAATACAATGTGATACGTGTTTGTGCCAGTCAAACTTCTGCAGTGAATGATCTAAACTCAGTCAGGTTACATTTCACTTTGAGAAACTATCATAAGGCATGAATATAAATCAACTATAAGTAAAAAGTAAAAACAATTATTAAAAAGAGAAATTAAAACTCGGACAGTAGCATGCACATATTTGTTTCCCTTTAGTACAATCGTCTAGACATGAAATGTCCTTGCAGTACAGATTCTTATGCTGATTAAAGAGCCAAAAGGTAATTAAAGTAGAATTGGAAGTGCCAGAATAGCAGAAAATCATCTTGTAACAGGTGTCACTCCATCATTGTCACTAGTGGGAACTAGTAGTGTGATGGAGCAATTGAGACTTAACTGAGGGGATTGGATTGAGTCCAATTTCTTTATTGGTTTTTTAAAAAGAGGAGAAAAGAATCTGTGTTTGTTGTGGAAAATACTGCTAAGGAAACATTCTTTCTGTACCAAGATCTCTCTGATAATTCTTACTAAGGAGAAAACAAGAAGTCTGGTCCTTTTCTTCCTGTTGATGTAAGGATAATTATTTTATACTTACATCTTGCCAGTTTTCTTCTAGAGTTGACAGTAGACTGGATAAAGGGGAGAGTTAATACTTACTTGGACTTGGAAAAAAAAGCAGCTGTGGCCAAGAACTTTGGGTAGAGAGGTACAAATGCAGAGAATCCCACTGATATTGACAGGAGGCTGTACCCTTTTCCTATAAAGAGATTATCACATTCCACCATTGATCCATCAACTGAAATCGCTTGTGACTTTTCCAGCCTGTGGTCAGACTCTGGCAAGTGTCCACAAAGCAGACAGTGGCAATAGCTCCCAGGATAACAGTAGCTGTAACATTTGTGGAAGGAAAAATGCTGAGCACCAGGGATGTTGAAAAACTATCTATCCTTCTGACTCGAGATTCCTGCATATCCTCCTCGATAAGTCTTTACAGATGCTGTGGAACCAGAGTGGAGATAGAGGACATGTGGGTATGGAGGTAGAAGCCTGTCTTTTTCTAAACTGACTGTAATACTCAGTGGAACCAAAGACCAAGGACATTCTTTATAGAATTACTCTTTTAAAAAATTGTTCTATCCCCAAAATATCTTTAAATAATAAGAAAATGATAATTAAATACTATGCTGTAAACTAAATAGCCCCTTCTAATTGCTGTACTTTATTCCTAGCTCATCTTGAAATTCTAACAATTTAGAGATATGGAGAAATACAGGAAGAGAAAGAGAGAGTGTGAGAGAGTGGAGCTGTATTTTGTGGAAATCCTAAGTGTGTAGAAAAGAGCTTTTTTCACTAAATCAGTTGACAGTAAATTTTATTTTATGAAACCATTTCCTGGCAAAATGAGTCTTCTTTGCATGATATTTTTCTTCTACAAAAGGATAAGAAGTTACAGAAAAAATCTGATTAGGAGTAAATTCAGCAGTCAAAACTGTGATCTGATGAAATTAAAGTTTCCTGGAGAACCTGAAATCTGTTTATTTGTCTTGATGAACAGCTACAATGTATCTTTGGTTCTAATTTAGTTCACAGATGGCTTCAAGGGGATGTGAAAGCAGAATTATTTAATCTTGTACTATTAGGACAGTATCTAGTGGTGCCATTAGTGGAGCCATTAAGTATCTGGGATTTATGGGTCATATGTTCTACTATTTATTTGTTTGTTTATTTTAAAAGAGAAATATTTCCAGGTCTTTTTTGCTCTTCATGATTCTTGCCAGGGAGCTTCTGTGGAGCAAGATGCCAGTGAAAGTCTTTGCTACAAGAGTCGCTGGAAGACTCCTGTTCTCTCTGACCCGGTTACCTCCCCAGACCTGGCTGGCTGGGAGCTGGTAGACAGATCAGGTTCTGCATGCATTTGCATATCCATTGATGTGAATTTCTCCGTTTAGGAGAGCTATTTAATGTTACACTGATATCAGCGTTCAATTTCTTTTAAGTTGCTCTAAAACTGCCTCACTGGTCGTAGTGCGGTTTGTGAGGAGGCAGTGTTTGACTAGCAAATCAGGATTTATTTTAGGATAATTTAAATTCTCATTATAGTAGACAATTTCTAAGGACTGGAAAGGCAGGACTTTTCTGTTAATAGATTATGTATTACAGTAACAGTATTTAAAGGATCTGGTTTAGAATAAAATTAAACCCTTGTAATACCTCTCTTTTGATTTCGTATTATAAAAATAAATTTAGTTGCAGTTACAGTCTTGAAACACCCACATTATATAACCATGTTCAAGCTCGCACGATCCTCATCCACGGTTCAAAAAGAGTGTTAATTAAGACCAGCAGGAAAACATGTAAAAATTAAAGGGAAGAAAATCTGGAACAAGACAAAACTGTCAGTAATTTTTCTGAAGTGACTTGTCTTGGTAGCTGCTGGGTCCTTTCCACCCTTTTCTACCAGGCTGAGACCTCAGTGTGCTCCTACGTATCTTAAATAAGTGCAAAACTCTCTGTACTTTTGTAAGATGCATCCCCTGGGGTGCAGCCAAAGAAGAGAACAGGTACAATGTCGACAAACAGAAAAAAGAGCGTTCAGGACATGAAATGGTTCTTCTTAGGTCTTGTCTGGAGGCCAAAACCTCCTGAAATCTGGCTCTGCCTGGCCATAAAGCTGTAGGCAGCCTCATTCCAGTTGCCTGGCTTGCTGGCAGGCAACAGCCGTGCTCCTCAAGGAAAGGCCCTGGGGCATCTCCTGTGCCTCACACCAGTCTCATGGGATCCATGTGGAAGCAGATGGGGTGAATGGGGGCGGTCAGGCAAACCAGAGAGTTGGATTTGTGCAAACTCTGGTTAATCTACCCTTGATCACTGTAGTGTGTTCGAGGTGAACACAAAATGCACGTCTTTAGGGGCTCCAATTGCTTTATCCCAGATCCAGCCCTGACTGTTTCCCAGACTGACACATTTCTGCCCAGCTTCAGGAGTTGGACACACGTCAGGGTTCACCTGTGGCTGACAAAAAAACGCTGCTTTAGGGAGAGTTTTAACCTGTCCCAGTTATTAAGTGATGAGAGCACTGCAGGCGGTGAGGGAAGAAGGGGCACAGCTCCCCAGGAAAACAAGCTGTCACATCTGCTTGTCTATGGCTGTAGGAAACCTCCCACAAACACACATATTTCAGCAGTGGGTGACAAAGTGTCCTGTTGCTTAAGCCTGAAGTGTATGGAGGAGTTTGCTGTACCTCACAAGAGTTTTGCTTGCTTTCTTTCCTATTCAGGGATGCCTCATATATGACTACAAAGAATGATAAACATCATTTGCAGAAGCGGCTGTATTTCCTCTATAATTTTAAACTGAACAAGAATCTTAACAAAAGCAACACAACAGCTTGAGACAGGGGATAGTTAAAGGTGTTTGTGCATGTGCAGAAAATGTCCGGGATAGTCTAGGCATTCAAAATGAATGAGTGCTTTTGAAAATACAAGTTTTAATCCTTAAGGGTGTCCATAAAACACATGAACAAGTTGTAAAGTCTTTAGCTGGTTGGTGGAGACAGCTAAAACAGTGCTTTCAACAGGTGTTTCCATAGAAAGTTTGATAAAAAATTGTGGGTGGATAGAAGTTTGTTGCTTTAAAATTTCAGAGAAGCATTGATCTAATGAAATGTTTACATTTTGCTAATTAGTATTGACTCTGATTGTGTGCTGCCTCTGCCTGATCCCTCTGTGAGAGACAGAGGTCAGTGTGTTGTGCCAAATGGGTTCTCCAGGGCAGCAAAGAGCAGCAAAAAATCATTAGACTAAAGAAAGGGATGCCCTGCCCCCTTCCTGAGCGATATTGCCACGTGCAATGGGCAGATGAACGGTTCTTTTCCTGAAGCACCATGTCTCTCCCACAGCTTTTTGTTCATCCTTCACCTCTCCCAGAATTTTTCTGAGACAATTCTGTGAGGCAGAGTTCTTTTTCACTGTCTTGATTTTATGTACAATTTGATTTATGTATAATTTTATGGAAGTATCATTTCAGGGTAATAAAAGTGAAAATAAAACAGCCAGGCTCCCGTTGAGGTTATAGAATTGTTTTCTTATATTAAACCTGGGTTGGGAATGCAATTTGTTTCATTGTATTTCTTCTCTGTTTTAATGGCAAAGGATGTCCTTTTCTTCACTTGTGCAGGTGTTTACAACTACAAAGGATGTCTCTGTGAAAATAGTTAAATGTGTTTGAAATGTGCAAAATTGGTTCTGTGCTGTAAGAAATACTCTTTTTCATGTGAGAAGCAAGTGGCTATAGTAGGAATTAAACAAAAATTTTGGCTAGAAAACGCTAAGAAGAGAACACCTACTTTTTTTTTTGTGTGTGTTAACGAGAAGAGGTTTATTGTTATCTCAATGCTCTTTGTTAAAACCCGTGTCTGCAATATGGAACAGTTATCCAGGTGAGAGAACACAACCTCCACATTTGCAAGTGATATTCCTGCTGCTGACTGTACAAACAAAGAGGATCCCTGGAACCAGGCTCCGAATTTGAGTGTTTTGGATGATTTATCTACCAGATGGTAAATGCAGTCCAATGTAAAAAATTAGTCTGGGAGCAGGGAATCAATCATTCAGTACACTGATCAGCAAAGGGATTTGGGTGTTATAGCAGAAAAATTAATGAGCTGGCAATCCACTGCAGAGCAGCATTAAAACAAAAGATACTACACTGTAATAAAAGAATCCTCACCCAGAAGACAAAAGCAATGAACATCCTGCTTTATTAGACACTTGATAAACCTAATCTAAAACAGCGTATTATGTACCAACCCCCTTATATTATTCAAACATAATGACTCAAAAATTCAGTGTCAAAATCTGGAGATCAGAGTTAATTTAAGAAAGTGAAGTTTTTCACTGCTTTCACAGTTCTTTCCCAAATACATAGGTTTTTCTGTCATGGGAGTTACTTACTAGTATTCTGTGTTATACCAATAGATACTTCTGTGCTATTTAAAGTCACCCTACTGTGCATTCAGAATTACTTAATGAGTGATTATAGGATACCAATGCTAGCTTTATGCCATAATTACATCTTTCTTCGAAAGTCTTGAAAATGTGTCCTTAGCCTCTTTCAGTTACTCATGCTACAAGAGATCAGAATAGCTTTACCACCAAAAGCTCTTCATGACTTTTCTCTGGTTTTTCTTGTGAAGCATTGAGTCTCTATCTAGGAAAGACTAAGAAAAGGTGGCTTCTGTGCTCATTTTCCACTTTTAAGGTGTTTTTGTTGTGTTGTTTTTTTGTTATTGTAAGGATTAGGTGCAGGATAGGATGTTTGGGAGATGACATAATGTACAGGCTGTTTCTGCAGGGAGGAAGGGCAGCAGCGAGGTCTGGCCATGCTGGTGTGGGGCCACTTGACACAGGTGGAAAATCTGTCTGTGGGTCACCTCTCCAGCCTAAGGGATCAATGCATTTCTGTGACTGCAGGTAACTGGAAGAAGTATGTTGGGAAATATCTCTTTTCTACTGTGGAAAGCAGCCTGAACCTGCTGTTGCATGTCCTCTGTGAGTAAATGCTATTATTTCTGAAAAGAGCCAAGGAGAAAGGAGACCTTTTTGCCATATTGTCCTCTGATTTTGGCCTTTTCTTATTTGTTTTTTTTCTTTTTTCTTGGGGGTGAGGATTAGCAGGTTGATAAACAGCTAGCAAAGCACACAACAAAAATCTCATGTATATCATGCAAATATAATATTCAAATTGTCTTTCATTTTCTTAGTATTTCTTAGTATTTCTCCATGAATCACTTCTAAAAAAAGATTTCTACAAACAGGGGAAGGGAGCTGATGGTCTGACTGCCTAAACAGTAGAGCAAAGCCCACTACCTAAGGAGTTTTGCTAGCATTGCTGACCACTCATCAGTGGGAGCTCCCAGATCAGGATCCCTGTGAAAACCAGATTTCTCTACGTACAGAGTGAGGAGTAAGAACCTGTAAATTTTAGTCTCATACAGCTCTGCAGATTGGAGGTGTAGAAACAATGGTATTCTATCATCTTGCAGCTGGAGGTGTACCGAAGTCATGGGCTCAATTGCCTACATTTCTCCAAGCCACACTGATGTGTTCATATCCAGTTCAACCTGGGTTTCCATGTGAACTGTACCTCAGTCAGTGTATGTGTACCTCAGGGCTGAAATTGGCCTTTTATTCTATCTCAGAGGTGTGGGTGTGAGACAAAGGGCAGAATTCAGTCATGTGCATATTTACCTGGTTGGTTGGTTGGTTGGTTGGTTTTTTCCTGCTATATTTATATGAAAATTTGTGCTGGCTGAATTTTTTTCTGCCATTTTGGGTGTGCACAACACTGTTAAAGACAGCTGACTGAGGCTGTGAACTGAGTGCGGCTGTGGCCCTGCATTCAAACAGAAAACACAGATTAAATTCAGATTAACAGCAACACAAGGTCTCTCAGTGCCCCAGCAGTGAGATGATGCAGAGCAGGGATGATAATGGGTCTGGTGCCCCTCCTCACCCCATCTCCCTGGCCTGACTGGCCGTACCTGGGGGGAGGATGGGGTTCTGCTCCTTGCTCACTTGGCCAGCTGTCCGAGCACCTGGCAAAGTCAAGATGTCCTTTGCAGCATCTGGGCGAGGGCAGAATGACAGCAACAAGTCAGAGTTCATTGATTCTCTGCTGTCCACCAGGTAGTAGCGGCTAATTTATGGCAATTAGGAAGCCTCCCTCAAGAGCTGTAAGCTGACACCAGGCGTATTTTGGCAGACTGTCCACTCGCTGTGCTCCCTGGCCCCGGAGCCGCCGGGAAGACAACTCGTGAGCTCTCTAATCCAGCGTTACATTTGCCGAGGGAATCCCCAGCAGGCAACCATGAATAATTTCCACCTGCTTCGAACTGCATGAGTGGCATGATGGGAGCAGGGAGAGATGGATGAATATGTTGAAGAAGAGGTGGCCTCCTGTCTGTCCCTTAAATAAGGCTTGTTTCTGACTCTGAAATGCTGGGCATTGCTGGTCCGGTGGCTTTGTCCAGCTTGCCGGTGTGGTGGGATACAGAGATGCCGTCAGCTCCAAGCGAGCTGGAGTTCCACCAGTTCTCCACGAACCTGGTGGCTCTTCCAGCCCTGTGCCAGCCACTCTTGCCAGAGGTGATGAAACAGGAGAGCATTCCTTGCTCTATGGATGCCATGCTGTAGCCCGACTAAAAACTCCCAGCCCCTGAAAATCCTTTCCAGGCTGGCAGAGGGGCTTAGCAGGAGCTCTGGGAATTGTGTTTCTCCTGGTGTTTCAGTATGGATAAACGAGCAGGCAGAGAGGAATTATTAACTATAGATTTATCTGACAAGAATGCGTACAGGAGAAAAATGTTATTTCAGTAAGCTGAGCAGTGATTTGGTTTTTTGAGGCGTAATAGAGTTGTTAAAGATTGAAAGGAAGGGAGCCGGCTGCTCAGGTTCCTCCTGGCTTCTGTAACTTACTGGAATTACCAGAACTCATTAAGAAACCTAAACGATCAACCAGGGGCTTGTTTGTTTGTTTTCTCCCTGTGACTTTTATGTGGCTGGTTATTTTGTTTCTTTTCCAGTGGTTTTCTGACTGTTTAATTACAGTTTTCAAAACTAGCCCTAAATAGCATAGTGTATGGGTGTTCAGAGGAGAGAGTTTTTGCAAACCTAATTATGCTCCAGCACCATTCATACTGCTAATGTTTCAGGGATATTACCCAGGAGTTAATTTATTTCCTTTTTCTGTATACAAAAAAGGAATCTAATATTATTTTACAAAAGCTTGTGTATCATAAGAATACACCACAATGATTTTTTAATTTATAGATCTGCTAAAGGATTTTTAATGAGACTGAACTGCAAGAGGAAACGGAGGTTTTCATATTAATTTGGAAACGACGAGATTTAACTGTTACATTTTAATCTCTTACATGGAGAATACCCTCTTGTTGGAATTATCATCTGTTTAGTATTCTAAAAATGAAAAGGTACTTAGTCCTTTGAAATCAGTAAGATATTTTTATAAATTCTTGATTTTGATATAGGCTGGCAGGGTCCGTGGTACATTTCCTTCTAATTAAGTTTTGAAGTGTATCCCTCATTTCCCTTTTGAAAATGTCTCTAGCTTTAGAACACACAGTGTTGGCACTAAAATCTTTCAGACCACAAGTAACTGCAACAGCCTTTAATTTTTTTGGTTTTGTTGGATAACTCATGTTTAGGTAAGGCGATGTTTCATTTCCTATACCTATTTAAGTTCTGCAACTTACGAATAGCTGTTTCCTTCTGTTCCTGTAAATGGAACATTCCCACAAAAGAGCTGTCATATATGCTGACTGTCATGCTGACAGTGTGTCATGCCCATGGCTGGGGGACATCTGCCATGGCATTGAGCCTCCTTGGTCACTATTTCTGTACTCAGGCCTACGTCCCATTTCTTTATGATTGATCCTGCTATATACTATATTCTTAACTCTGTCCTACCAAAGGAATTAAAAACCTTGGTTTAATATTTATTAGAATTTATATATTTATATATATATTAATA
This sequence comes from Monarcha castaneiventris obscurior, assembly GCA_026261815.1. Lineage (NCBI taxonomy): Eukaryota > Metazoa > Chordata > Aves > Passeriformes > Monarchidae > Monarcha > Monarcha castaneiventris. Next base: position 8,775,767 of record JAMPIT010000388.1, read on the forward strand.
TTTATTTATTTTCAAGAAATATATTAAAGAGAATAGACATTAGGGACATTATTGTAAATATTTTTACAATAAATTTGCTGTTAAAATTTCCGTGTTCAGAAATTTCCCACCTCAGCAACATAATCAATAACTTTTTTGGATATGTTTTGAAACATCTCTAAAACTTACACATGGGCCAGACTGAAAACTGCTTTGCACTTTTTTTTTTGGTGTTAATTAGACTTTAAGTCTGGGCAAAAACTTGGATTTTACGGAAATAGTGGATTAGGGTACTTAGATTTTTTAAAAAGATCTTGATATATTCAATGAACAGCTTCCACCGCTGTGAATTATTGCATCCCTGCTTGAATTGCTTTGAGGGAAAAAAGCATCCAGACAATGAGAAATGCCCAATTAGTGAACATGTCTGGAAAATCTGATTTGAGAAACTTGTCTAGCATTGCACAAGAACATAAAAATTACATTTGCTCAAATAACATTAATTCAGGAATCCTCTTGTTCCTGAGCACTTGATTTGCGCTTTTATTATGGCTTTGCTTAACACAAGGTTCTTCAGGAAAAAAAGAGAACAAACCTCTCCACTAACAACTAGGGAAAATACAGACATTTCTAAGGATGGACTGATTTTTAAGTGGCTGTGAGGAAGGCTAAAACCATTAAATCCTGGCAGAGAACTCTGTCTTGAATTAATGGCATAATGGGTACCACTGAAAGTAGTTCTCTATCAACCAGCCACCTGAGAAGCAGACATGGAATTTTTCCACATACTTACTGGAAAGCAAAGACCTAGCAACCTGGGCTCTCTTTCCAGGCCTGGGATCCCATGTTCTCCAGTGGCTTTTATCCATCCTTGCTTCTTCCACTCTGTGATCCCTCTCCTCTGGCTTTCCTGTGGTCTTCTTTCTACCAATGCTGTACCTGGCCAGGTCTCTGTCCTTCTCAGCTTTGTACTTGGACTGTTTTCTGCTGTTGGGCAAGGAGACCTCATAAATATGACGAGTAGGACAGATATACGAGTTTGCCAGCACTGATTTTGGTGCTGAAGCCAGAGCTCACTTGGGACATCATGAAGAGAAAGTGCATGAAAGGTGGAGCCTGTGACCAGTTTTGCTGGTGACGTGTAGCAGATAAAACTCTCACAGCAGCTTAAAACTTCAGGTGCATTGGATGTATTTTCACATAGCAGAATAAAATGGTCTGAGCCTTGGAAATCATACCTCCTCCACTGTACCCTGTATCTCAGCTCCTGAATGCAAACATAATGCTCAAACATAATAATGGAATAGCTACAATTTTGTTACTTAAAGAAAACCCAAAGAACTGAACAAAACACTGTGAGTGCCCCAACTTCATTCTTAAAAACTACAGAGCTGGAAATTTTCTATGAAAACAATGAGCCTGCATGCTATGAGCAACTTAAAACTTGATCTTATGATGGAAAATGTTATACACCATTAACTAAAAATACAGTTCCCAGCTGTGTGTTATTGCAACTTTAGAGTTAGAAAGTTGCATTTAAATCAAAGAACTCCATATTTGCTTGAGAAGCTGTTCAGAAGTTTTGAAATACCAACATTTTAGACTGTCAAACTCATTTTCTCAAATAAGTCAAATACCCTAATTTTCATGGGCATGTTTCTGAGATTCTCTTACAACTTATCCTACAGAAGCTCTGTACAGCTTTTTTTTTTGTTTTCCAAGATCAGTAAGACTGTCTTATTTCTTGCTATGAAAGGGAAAATAATAGAATTGAAACAAGCATTTATTCTATGTATCTTAGAAGCATTGGCTGAATAATATCATTAGATGACACTGGAAAAACTTTTGCAGAGCAGGAAGGGAAAGTTGTAGTTTAGTTTTGAGGAGTGGGTTCATCTTGGTTTTTAAATGTGACCACCTCAAATAATGCTTTTATGAGAGAGGGTATTGAAGAGTGGCCTTGCCAAGGGTTTCACCTACTTCAGCCTTCAATGCACCCTGCTGTTACCTGGGTCACCTCGCTGAAAAGTGCAGAACCCTAGTGCAGCAAAAAGTGGGTATTTCCTTTTCTCAGTGTTATTTCTTGGTTCTTAGTGTCCCCATCCAGGGAGGTGCTCAAGAAATGACTGGACATGGCACTTAGGGCCAAGGTCTAGTTGACAAGCTGGAGATTGGTCAAAGATTGGACTTTATGTGTCATTTTGTGATTCTGTGGCAAGTAGGGCATGACAGGGCCATGAGGGCAGGAAGGGATTGCAAGGAGACAGGAGTCCTTGCCTCTGTTGGCACGAGCAAGCTGCCTGCAAACTGTACCCTTGCTCCACCTGGAGAAGATCCTGGAGCAGGAATGCCAATGCTTCACTGCCTAGCAAATGGAGCAATGTGAACTCCGGAGGTTGACCAAATAGGAAGATAAAACCTCTAGGAAAAAGTTTTTACCTCTTTGCTTGGCTAGAGGTTCATACCTGTATTTTACATATGGATTAACTTTTGAGTGGGTTCTTGGTATTTCTCCGTGAACTCGCACCCCTTAGTGAAACTTGCATGTCTCCCTAGCTTGGACAGACCTCAGTACAGCCATAAATATGTCTTATGGTATAGATTTTCATCACAACAATGAAATAATGAATTTCAGTATTTCTCTTTCTGCAAAATGGGCAGAAATCTTGTGGAATAAAGAAGTCTCTGAGAAAGAAGGAGTTTGTTTTCTTTTTTGGAGCCTTACATAGCCAGCATAGAAGCACTGCTTATGATTAATTTTCTTGTTTAATTTGCCTTGTTCTTCATGTTACACTTCACTAAATATATTTACTTTTATTCCTGCCATTCCACATGACAGAATCTATCTGCACAAAAGGAATTTTAACTGCAAGAAAGGTTTTATAGACATAGAATGAAACAGCGAAAGATGAGGCAGGAATCTAATGCAAGATGTTAAGCACTGTTGTTCCCAAAATTGAGGAGCAATTAAACTTTTTATTCCACGAAAAAATATGAAATCTGTAAAGTAATATGGTAGCATAATGGGAAGCATCTCTTAACGGACTTATGCAGTTATTGCAAGTTAAAAGCAGTTGCATGTTTGGCTAACAAAATACTGGGAATACATTTCCATTAAATGTCAGTGATAATGCAGTCACAAGAACAACAATACACATAAGCCTCACAGAGCTATTAAATTTGCTGTATTTTCTAGGAGGAGCAAAAACAAGCAAAGAAAACAGGACACAGCTATAGGGAAAAAAAAAACCAAAAACCCACAGGATTAAACCGAGAAAGCATGGCAGCTAAAAAAAAAGAGCAGCTGAGTTCACTTTGAATGGCAAAAACAAAACAACCCCAAACAAACCAAAACATAAACCTTTTATCTCAGAGGAATCCTTTTTTTCCAAGTTCACATCTCTGGAAACACACTTGGTGGCAAATTTTAATCATCTAATCAAACAAGTAATAGAAACATTAATGATTTTTAACCTGCTGAAACTCATTGTCTCTTGGGATCTGCTTCATCACCTGAGCTTACAAGATCTGCATCTGCCAGCTTGGCTCATGAGCACAAACTCCAAGGAAAAAAAGGCTGTTTCTAAAAGAGCTGTGTGAACCCTCTCCACTTTTAGCAAGACCATTGATTTGAAACACTGCATAAAATATACAGGGGTTTTTTTCCCCTCTTTGTGTTTATGGAAGCAGCCTTTCCAGGACAGTAGGGAAACTGAGGACACAGTGGCTGCTCCATCCTGCCCTTCCTTGCAACCTGATGTGTCCTGCATGTTTGCCCATGGTAACTCCTGTCTCAGCGCAGGCCATGGATGAAGGTGTTCAAGGGTGCATGTCCCTGCTGTTCCTGGCCGCCTATGGCATGTCAAGCCATTGAGCCTGGCAGTCCAGTCAGTTTGCAGCCAATGGGTCCATCACACCTGTATTTCCTTAGCTTAAAAAGATAGTATCACAAGTCTAAATCCACTGCAGCTCTACTGCTCTCCCTTCAGACTCTTCCTTCATGGAAGAGAGTGAGGGAGTCAAGCATGATTTTCCCTTGAAATATCCATGCTGGCTGGTCTTGCTAGTCATGTTCTCCTGTCATCAGAGATGGATGTTCACCTGGGGTTGAGGTGAGGCTGACCCACTAATTATTCCCTGGGTGCCCTTCATTGCATTGCTTGCCCTTCCATAAAGATGGGAATAACGTTACCTTTTCTCTGTCATCAGGGAGCTTGCCCTCTGACCTTCATTTGCCTCAGCTGATTGAAAACAGCTTCACAGTCACATCAGTTAGCTCTGCCAAATCCTTGGTGAAACCTGGCCTGGTGGATCTGAACATACCTGGTTTACTCTAAGTAGTCTCTAATTTATTGCTGCTTTGCTGTTGGCTGGCCCTGTGTGTTCTGAATGGGGTTGATATTTGCTGGGACTTGGGAGTATGCTTTGTCTATGAAGACTTGTAAGAAAGGACACCGAGTGGTTCAGCCTCTTCTTTGATGCCTGTTACTTGTCTCTTCCCCATTCATCAGCAGACTCACATCTTTCCTGACCTTCCTCTTGTGAATAGCATTCTGGTAGAATAGTTTCTTTTTAACCTTAATGTCCCTTGCTAGCTCCAGCTGGGCTTTTGCCTTCCTGTTTTTGTGCCAGAGTGCCCAGGCAATGCTTTTGTTCTCCTCCTGTCTTGCCTATCTTTATTTACACTTGTGTGCTCCCTTTTTGTATTTTCAATTCATTAAGACTCTTTTCAGCCAAGTGGGCACGCTGCCAGAAAGGTGAAGTCAAGACAGGGAACAGTCAGAGCCACATAAAGGTGCACTTGTGAGAAATGCAGCGGGTGAACAACTTCTCTAAAGGCGATAGATTTAGGCCGATGAGGGCAAGGGCTTTAAAATAAGACATAGTGTTGTCTGTCTTTGTCCAAGAAGAGGACATTGATTGAAAGGAGATGAGGGTGGGTGAAATGTCAGACTGTTTGTCCTGCTTTTCAGTAAATTTTCCATTTCACGCTAAACTTCATATTACTGCAGCCACATTGCTACCAAGCCAGCTGTGCACAATTCACTGTGTGGAGTCAAAAGTGGACAGGGCAGCAGGAAAGTAATGAAAGCAGAGAGCTTTCCTAGGAAATGGAATAGTTGTGTGTGTCGATGTAGGAAGAGTCTGCTGAAGGTCAGTGTGTAAGGCCAGATGGAGAGGGCAGTTGGCTGGGTATCAGAAAAGGTGTGGCGGAATGGCAGGTGAGGAAAGCTGCTCCTCAGAGAAAAGAAATTTGAAGGATAAAAGATCAGAAGGAAGAGTTCATTATTAAGTCTGGATCAAGGGACTGAGGCAGGAGAAAACAAAAAAGGAATGGTCTTCGGTCAGAAGTGAATGAAGATTAAAATTGCACTAGTTCAAGGTAAACGCTGAAGAAAGAGGAAGAAGCGAATATAAGGACAGGAGGAATAGGAACAACAGAATTTGGAGACATCAGCCTGGAAAGACTGTAAAAATCTTGCTGGCCTCAAACAAAAAAGAAAGCATGGGGTGAAAACAGGAACTCTTCCTGGCCATTAGGGAGCAAACCTGGATGGCTGGGAGAGAAGAGGCAGTGGGTGGCTGTGAGGAAGGGGACAGCACTGGGACCTGGGCAGCAGAGGTTGTGGGCAGCACCCAGGGTGTTGGACAGGAGACTGGCAAAGAGGAAGAAGCAAGTAAGGGATGATGTTGCATCTAGCTGAGGAGTTGGCTAAGTGAGAGGAAGAGTAAACAATTAGGGAAGAAAAACATGTTGAAGATTCCTGAAAAAAGCATCCTACATCAGGAAGCAGGAGAGGGGAAATCAGTTTGTCAAAAATATAATTTCCTTCTTCTTTTTTTCCTTCTTAAAAACCCAGCAAACCAAACGTTCTCCCTGTTAGTATATATTTACCCAAATTATTTTATCAGTTATTATGGTTTCCCCTTAGAAATATATTTTTTTCTCTGTTTAACAGACCATGAGGAAAAATGACAGATTAAGCCTCTAATACTGAAAATATGCACGTGCTTAATTCTACAGTCATATACTTATGTTCTTAACTGTTTTGTTAGATCAGAGCTGAAGTGCTCAACTGCTTTAAATATTGAAAATGAAGATGCTTTCAAAAGGATTTAATACTGTTTCAGACTTAACAGATATGGATATTAGATTAAGAATACTTAAAAAACCCCTCCCTGAAAGACTCACATAATTTTTAATTTGCTGTGATATCTTCATTCCATATATTTATCATTAATGAGATTTTTCAAAGCTGAAATTACTTATCTAATGCTTTTTGGTACCTTTAAGACTCTCCTAATTGATTTCAGAAAAATTAAATTAAATCACAGATAATGCTGGACTTAACATACAGTAATTTAAAGATCGAGCCTTTAAATTTAAGATGGCCAGGTATTTTTCTGGTTTGGAATCAGAAATAGGGCACATGCACAAGCTGGGGTTTTTTTGTCTTTATCATTCATATCTAGTTCCTTCAAAACATTTAATTAATGATTTTTGATAAAGATTTTTCATTGGAACATTTAGTTATGTTTTCTAGTTAAAAAGAAATTATATTGTCAGGATTTTCTGAGCATACTCATTCCTAGAATCCCATATTAAAATGAATGAGGCTGATATGGCAGAAGTTTCTAAACTCATTTGGAGGCCATTCTACTTCAAAAACTGCAATTAATTTTTTGCTTTATTTTCTTAGGTATTGCAAACTTTTGGTGAAGAAAGTTAGACTGGTGACAAAGCAACTGTGTCCTTTTTTCCTTGGATTAATGTTGTTTATAAACATGGAATCACCCAATGTTATATTTTTGTCCCCTAGTCTCTATGGAGAAATGATGGCATAATTTTATACCTGTGACTTAGAAAAATAAGTCTTATTCCTCCTTTCATTTACTTAATTATTTCCACCATAGATGTTATGTTATTGCACTGTCAGAGCTTAATGTAGACATTCTGATCCTCTTTGTCTTGGCAACAGCAAGGTGTTTTGTGATGCAATTTACTATGCTGATTTGATGTTCTGAAATGACTATATTTACCTATATGTGGATTTTTTAAATATTAAAATTATATGATAAAGTTTAAATATACAAGTTAGTTTTTAAACAACTCAGAAATTGCTGGTTTTTTAATGGGCTACAATATTTTTCAGAAAATTGGTGTTGCTTTCGGTCCAGGTCTTAAAAAGTAATGTGCTTATAATTAAATGCCCTTTGTATCATTCTGTGTTTTGATTTCGTCACTTCGTGGAAGCAAAACACCTTGTTGCATAGTAGAAATGTAAGAGAGTGCATGTTTTAAAGAAAAAACTGGTTGGATAAAAAATGATGAAAAAAATGTTTCTACTGTTTCCAAGACCCTTTTGTGAAAGCTAATTTTTGCAGCTGTATTTGAAAAACATACATTGAATACAGGAAGCACAGTTAGGAGTTCTTCAGCTGCAGGGGGAAACACAGTGTCCTGGTGTGTTGTCCCAAAAGCAACACAGGCCAGTGACAGATTAATCAGAAAGTCTTCCAGCTGAATATTTCTCCCTTGAATGCATCTGGCAGACTGAAAAAGGATCTCCTAGTTCTGGAGAAATTTTGCTGACCCATCCTGGAAGCAGAGGGGAAGGCGACATTTTAATGAGTGTCTGTTTTCCCTTCCATTGCACAAGGCCATCTGGGTCCTACTCTGCTCCCATAATTCATGCCCCACACTCTGAGGAAGATGAAACAAATGCTTTGTTGGTGTACTTATGGTGTACATACAGTGATTTTTATGTTAAGGTTGTCCCTGGGACAGCATGATTTAAGTTGCCTGCCATTTGGGCAGTGTTTGGGTTTGACTGAGCTGTCTGAGGGATGAATAATGTAGTGGATTAGAGCTGGACAGAGGGCATGTGCATTCTGTTGTATATAATTTTTGTAGTTGGCTGAAACATGTGGCCTTGTGCCTATTAAGGCACGTTCTCCATGTAATATGCTCCAGTAGCAATATACTGGAGTAGCAATAGTACTGCTGGTGGACTACTGGTAACAGTATTCTGCTACTGTGTTAACAGAATTGTGGTAGAAACAGGATGCATTCTTGAGCAAGAATATTTCTGGCAATATCTCTCTTTGTGAGAAATGGTCTTGCAGCCCTTGGGAAACAGCTCATTACTGACTTCAGTCACTGTCTCAAACTCTGGCAATAGCCCTGTGCATGAGAAACGTGCCAGCATCTCCAGCTTTTCACAGTGGACACAAGACCTCAGAAACTTCTTCTGCAGTCTGTCGCTTACTTGATCTTTCCAGATCTTGTAGTTTTTTGTGGGGTTTTTTTGTGTCTGTCTTGCTTTTTGCCACACTTTTTCTCTCTGAGATTCTTCTTAGAGGCCGTCTTCTCCTTGTCTTTTCCTCCTTAGGTTTGTGATATTTCAGGCTTATGGACAGAGGAGATAAAGGCAGCCCTTCCACCTCATTTTGTTCTGCTAATGTGTTGCTGTGACAAGCCCACAGACATGGTATTTGGGTACCTGCCTACTGTACATTAAATGAAATTATAGCATTTGTCATGTAGGATCCTTCCCTTTTCTCTCTCCATCCCCTGGGGAAAATTGCATGCTGATTATATTGCTATACTTAATGAGCTTATTAGTGAAGCAAAAGTTGAGGAGTAGAAAAACACAAAGAGAGAAAAAATTAGAGGACCAGATATGTCAAGACGGTAAAACTGTGTGAGGCAGAGTACGAATCCTGTCAGCAGGAGATGTAGCACCTTGGCAGGGGGTAGAGTGTGCTGCCTCTGGGTTTAAGGGCTGTCACAAACACCATCACTGGATATGCAAGGGACAATGCATGTCCTAGTATTTGTGTGTTCAGGTATGCTCTGTGTTTGGCCATCATCTTCCTTTGCCAAAACTCACTTTCAAGGTCTTCTTGTGCTTTATAATCACTCTTGTTATTCCACATTTTTTTGCCTTTCTCATCTTGCACAGAAATTGACTTTCTTGTGGCAGGGCAAAGACCCTTTGCTGTTTGTGAATTACATTTTTTCCTCTCTGCTTATCTGAAAGAGACCCAGCAATCAGGGGAGCATGACAATTTCAAGCAAGATTTTATTTCCCAGTGCTAGAAACAGCAAGGGGAAGGCACAGCCATTGTATCCTTGTCTGAGAAGCATGCTTAGTCCAGGATGAGTGAAAAAACAGAGTTATGATTTTATCCATCACTTGCACTCAGTGTTGCCTTCAGCTGTTCTGGATGCCCCTTTTAGTCCTACTGCTAAAGCTGCAGTGTGAAGTTACTTGAGTCATTTTCACTGACAGCCCCTTACCCCCTCTCTGAAGTGTGAGAAGTACTTACAGCAGTCAGCAGATACTGATTGTATATCAATACCTTGATGTATTGATATGCAATCAATACAAAAATATATAATGATATAAATATTTTTGGTGTATGGGGAGGGTATTTGGAGAGGTTTTTGTCCAGCCAGTCCATATCCAGCCTCCTTGGGCAGGTTTGATGTGCGAACAAATAAACATTACATCTCTCGGTCTTTTTGCTCCAGACCTCAGAGAGCTCCAGGCAAATTTGTCTTGCTGTTTGGATCCACTCTGGAAAACATCATTAGACATCCTGGAGACACAGACTCTTAATTATGGAGGTGGTGTGGTTCCCTGCCCACCCTGCACTGTTACAAGTGTCAATAGCAGGCTTTATCCGTGTGCAGCTCTAGGACTGCAAATTCCTCAGCATTTTAGGCTTTTAAGCAATGTGTTTGGCAGGTTTTCCTACTATTTCTAACAAAAGCTAAGGAGTGCCTGTTCCTACACTTTAATTTCATCCCTACATTTTCGTATTTCATGTTTATGAGGGGAGATTTAGATGTTATTGTCTACATTTTTTACAAAGCACTAAACTTGCTCTCATACATGTTTTGATATAATGGAGGAAAAAAAGACACTGCCATTTGTGAACTTGTGTTGTGACAAATATCCACAGAGGACTTGTGTTCAAAACGTTATTTGCTTGGCAAGAAGTGCAAATACTTTATTTAGAAAATAATGGTAATTAAAAAATAGACAAACAGAAGATCAAAATACTTACCAGATCAATTTACTAGTAAGTGTAGTAAAGCATACCTTTTTTTCCTAACTCTTCCTTGTAATATTGCTATTATTTCATAAGGTAATAAGTGGCCAATCTACTAACTACTTTTGGGGAAAATGTATTGTTTCAGAATTTATACGGCACAGCAGTCCTGTGAACTTGTATTTATTGACTAATTAACATATAGTTCCAGTTGATATAAATAATTGTGTCTGATATATAAATGTTAAATTAATTCAGTTGTCTACAGAATATGTGGAAGGATACTCAATGAATGATACACTTCAGGTTGTGTTAAATGTGTGATTACACAAATTTTTGCATTGCAAAAAGCATACACAGCATTTTTGTAGGGCATTTGGATTTCAAATGACTTTGTAAAACTAATTATTTGTGGAAAAAGAGTATTTTTCTGTCTCTGAAGGTCTGTTTAATATTATTTTGTTGTTTTATCTCCTTAAAGACAAATTCAAAGGGAATTTGAAAGATTTTGTGTATTTCTTCCACCTTAGTCTCTCACTGAGAATAGTATTTTAAAGCTGGATTTTTGCAGGTGGTCTTTTGAATACAGTCAATGAAAATATTCAGAGAAATGGAAACAGTATTATTGCAGAGTTGCAAAATTCTCCTGCAAATAATAGCATTTGAATATTTGAATATTGAACAGCTTTAATGTAATGTAATTCATATTATGGCTGGTTTACAAACATAAGCCTTAGTTAAACTCATTCAAAGCACATTGGTGTGTGTTTATTACCTTTTTTAAGCCAGGAGAAATTACAATTTTAAATAGTCACAAAACCTAAAATGGGAGGGAAAGTAATCTGAAATATAATTTTAAAGCCAAAAGGGACTGCTATGGGTACGTAGCATAACCTCTGCATGTGCGTGGTCTAGACTTTCATCCAGTAATTCCCATGTAGAAGTCCATAGTTTCTGTCTGAGCTAAAATGTGGCTTTTGGGAAGACATCCCGAACGTGATTTTTAAAGACTTGAAAAGGCAGAGTGTCTGCCAGTCCCCAGGTACATTGTCTCAGTGTTCGGTCCTCCTCCGTGTGAAATCTACTCCACATTGGGGCTTTGAGTTAGTTTGAGCTTCTGCTTCCAGCAGCCAAACCTTGTTGTTCTTTTGTTTCCCAAATTAAAGTGCTCTCTACTGTCAGGAGCCATCTTTCTGCTGAGGCATTTGTGTACAGCGTCATCAGCTCCTGAGCTCCAAGCTGAGACAGAGGTCGCTAGAGCTCGATGCCAGAAATTGCATGGCCTGTGTCCAGCTCAGTGACCCCCGAGGTGAAAGCTGTGCTCCATGTCTATGGAAGTGCTGCAGGTGTTGTCCCAGGCCCCGCTGCCCCAGGCTGCCACAGGGCTCTGGGGGTGCTCATGATGGCACACCTAACTCAGCATGCTCAGATAACTTGAGCACTGGTGTTCAGTCCATACGTGAAGCTTTGTTTTAACACAAGCAGCCAAGGTTCAAGAGCTTTGTCCCTGAAATTTCTGAGTACTACAGAGCAGAGTTCCTCCTCTACTAGTCCCGGATGGGTGGGGGGCTTGAGAGCATTTAATTGCCTTTATAAGGAAAGCCTTTGCAAATCTCTGTCTGGGGAGCAGAGCCAGAGCAGGTGGGCTGGCTGAGGTGGGAGCCAGTGGCTGGGCTGAAGCTGCCAGAGAGGCACCACGGCATGACCAGGGCAGTGTGGAGAGGCTGGAAGCAGGGGGCTGTTGGTCTTCTTTGCTTCTGCAAAACTCGACAATGATGGAAAGAAGATGCACCTGATTCAGGGAAGTGATTCAGGAACTGCACGTGTGCTTGGCAAATGTCATCGATATGGCTGAAGGGTCCATGTTCAGCAGTGCTTTGATGTCTCTTCTCTTAGAAAACCAGGGGCAGTTTCCCTGCCTAGAGGTGGCTGTGGCAGAGGAATGCTGCCCTGCACAGAAAAAAAGGGAAAGCAACGCAAAAGGAGTTGTTGGTGAGGTGCGAATAATAATTTTTGTTTGTACATGACCGATATGATGAAAGCATAAACTTCACACAAGTGTGTCTTAGGACAGTGCATATGTATAAACTTGGGCTTTTGAAAGAGCCAGTTTCACAAGGCTGATAATACTAATTAAGCTCTGAAGAAAAGCTATTTTAATTGAGCATGCATATTCTTTTTAAGATTAAATGCCGAGTATGCTGTACCAAATGCTTGAATATACTTATCCATCCACAGTCTGGTGCAAAGGGGAGAGAAGCAAAGTTAAGAGGTAAATTAAAGGTTCCACATGCACATCAAGAGGTCCATTTATATTATTTTATTTAACTGCATGCATTGTGCACAATCATAGAATCATGGAATATTTATGTTGCAAACTACCCCCAGAGGTTATTTAGTGTGGAGCATGTGTGCATACAAGTGTGTATATATATATATATATATATATATCAGTGTGTGTATTTACACGTATGTACGTGTTTATGAAATGAAAAATGAGGATGTTGATACAAGTTCATGTTAGGAAGAGTGGTGGTTTGAAAAAAGGAAGCAAGAGGACACAAATGAGAAGAAATCAATGCCCAGCAGAGGTAAGAACACTGCGGAATGTTTTCAAGGCACAAGAGGATGAAAAAAACGCCAACCTAACAAAGATATTTTTTCATTACTATGTGGAAAGAGTAGAAAATCACCAACAGTCATATAGAAAAGTGCTCAGCTCAGGGAAACATTCAATAAACATTTTCTTTTGAAGTAAAAAAAAGCCAAATGATACATGTATATCAAGAAAGGAGAAGGAGAATGAAATATCTTCCATTTCAGCAGTAATTGGGGAGAATTTCAAACAGTACCTGATAATAATTTTCAGGCCGTTTCTGAGTTTGAGTAAGGCTGAAAATGGGGATGTTTCCAGGATTCTTTTACCAGTATTTCAAAATGTCAAATAGGATCCTCTCCTGGGAAATGCTTGTTATCCACAGCAGGACAGTTTTCCAAGAAGTGAGGAGGCTGGAGTGGTGACTGGCTGGGAAAATGTCATTCCAGTGCAGCCCAGGAGGGCAGCCCAACAGGTCTCTTGTCTCAAAGATCTTCATGCCTTTTGATCTAGGAGATAATGAATGAGCTCAACAACTCAGCAGTCACTTAAGCAGGGCTTTTGCTTTGCAGATTCTCGGTTTTTTCACTCATCCCCAATCTCTTAGTAGACTTCTATCCGGGCTTCCCTTTTGAGGGGGGAAGTAGGAACAGGAGTGTCAGTTCCTGTTAGCTACAGGTTTCAAACTCATTTTTGTGACGTCTAAATCCTCTTCTGAGACATTTTTACCATGACAAAGCTCCTTGTTCTAAGGACATGAACAACATGATTTCTTTCTTTTTCCTACCATTGCCCATGACTTGGTAGTGTGGTATTAAAAGCCCTTTGGGAGTTCAAGGAAACTTAAGCTACCGGGCAAAACAGATCACTCTGCAGTCCAACCTCTCTCTGTCATCGTTCACCCTTTCATCTGTTGTATGACCTGTGAACTTTATTTGGGTGAAGACTATATTTTCTCTATTTTCTCTCAGACCATCGATAAAAATGTTGAATGGTGTCAGGCCAAGAAGAGGTATCTGAGCATCTCATTGAAAATGGCCCCCCAGATATCACAATCCCTGATTTACAATTGCTGATGATTTATAAGTCAATTAGTGTCACCGATATCTAGGTATGATTTTTTAAAAGTAATTCTAAATGAAGTTATTTGCAAAAGTCTATTTGCCAACAGAGTTGCCCTTCACAGTGAGAAAGTAATCTCACCAGAGACAGTATCAAGTTTGCTGTCAGTCATAAAACTGTCTATTTGCAATAATAAAAGTTAAGAAACAAAGATCTCAGCGTACTCATTTCATTGCCCATTTGCTGTTTCGTGATGTTACCCAGGACAACATCAGCCTAACATCAATTTTTAGGAGCGTATGAAGCCGTATTATTTGTATAAGGAGCTGCCTCTATTACACGGTGTCTCCTGATTAGCTTGTCCTAATTTTCATTCTGCCAGAGAGAAACACAGTTCCTCTCTGGGGCTCTCTTGTCCTTAGCTAACTGAGCTAATTCCCCATGCCAAGGGAGGACCTGATCAGAGGCTGACGTGAATTTTCCCAGAATTAGAATAGATTTTGTGAAATAAAAGCAAAATTTGATCAGCTGGCTGGAAAGTTAATGTGCTCAGCTTTGCACATCACTCACATGCCAGTCAGCATCTCTACTGAAGGAAGTGGTACATGATGCACAATACTCAATGTGGGGGGAAAGGGGGAACCAAGGCCTTGCCATCAAGCTGGTTCCAGCAGATCAAAATCAGTATTTCCTGCAGAATTCCTCTAGCATGTTCATGAAGGTGACAATGCAGATATTGTCAGTTTAAATAAGAAGAAAGGGGTGACAGCAGACTGTTAAAGAGACAGCATGAAATAAGAACCAGACACATCTAGAAATTATCGTGCTGCGTGGACGCCCCTCCAGGCAGCAGGGAGAGTCAGAAAAACCATCCAGCCTTTCCCTGCAACTGAAGTGAGCAAATCTCCCAGCAATTTAATTCATGCCCTAAATTTTATAAGGAATTGTTTTCAGCTGCTTCCAACAAACTTCAATAACCTATCTGAATTTCTTCATGACCTGGAGACTTCGTATGGACCTCATATCTGAATTTCCACAGCTGTGTTTGAGTAAACTTGCTAGTCAGCTACCAGCACCTTGTCAAGACTTCCAAACAGCAGCCCTCAGCAAAGGCTGGAAAATTAAATATATGGTCCCTACAAAGGCACCAGACAGGGACAGCCTCACCAAGTCCCTTTGCTATAAGCACAACACAGGCATTGTCTCCTTGGATGTTGGACCCTCCTTGGTTGCTTCTTCTGTTCCTTAAAGAGGATACTAAGTTACAGTTTTATTTGTAGTCCAGAATGCTGACATGGTTTGCAGTAATGAGAGCTTGAAAATCTCAAGACTTAGGAGTAATTGAACAGACAAGACGGTCAGCAATGGCCAAGAGAAATGTTGGGAGCAGAGAAATCCAAAATGAATATGGGGAACTTTAATTTATAGCTCCAAACAGTATTTCATTAATTTCACTGTAGTATGGGGAGGTTTTATAAGCTCAAGACTGGAAATAACAGGTCTTGCTGCTATTTTTCTTTGCCATGATCCTTCTTGATGAAACCTACTTTCCTCACTGTCTCATAGTAGCAGGAAACATGTACTTCTATTTTGAGAAACTGGAGGATATTGGAATTTGGGAACTGGGGAAATGGATTTCCCAATCAGCTTGTGTCCTGGTAGATATCAGTGGTATTACTTGACTCCGGAGCTGGAATATCACATAAACTGTTCCACTTGAGATGAAATGGGAGAAAAGTTGCTTAAACCTAGTGGCTGAGAGATTATTTTACTGCAAATAACTGCAAAGAGACAAGTCAGTTTAATTAGGAATTTTTCTTTTCTAATAGCTTCTTACCTGCGTAAGTCCTTTATTCCTTCTCTAGGCCACATCTGAGTTGAGCATGAGTCTGATGAGGGTTTTTGTACTCCTGAGCATGTTGTATTTGAAGGTAAATAAATTAATTCCTTGAGGTCTTTTTACAGAATTCCGAGACTTTTAATGCTGGAGAGAATCTCTGAAAAGAATATGGCTGTGGAATGAATGTTCTGAGTTATACAATTGTCTTCCTCTAAGTGGTAATTATGATTCTTTTAGAAAAAATTAAAAAAGCCCACTGAAATGATGAACCAGATCTGCTTTTCTCTCTTGTCCACAGAACAAAAGTGTCTATTAGCCTTGTCCAAGTCCAACCTTCCTCAGCCTCCTGTATCAATTTACTTTAGGATACCATACAGCACAGAGAACTTACACTTAAGTGACTATTTAGATACCATACAAGAATAAAACTGTCAGGAAAATGAGTTAATTATAAATGCCTCCCCTGTAAGCTAGTTATAATTTAGGGAGTTTGTGTTTAAGTGGAATAAGAATAGAAAGGCACCATGCTCAAATTAGCATTTTAATTTTTACTTTAAAAATTGAACACTATTGTTCAAAAGGTTTTGTTCTCACCTTGATCATAACTATTCACCCTGGCTTTTAAAAAGAGTTTAGTTGTGTGAGACACAAAGTTCCTTTCTTTAAAGCTAGGAGCTGCTTTTAGGAGACTGCTCGTAAAGATGTTTAAAGCTATCTGTTCAATAAGCAGACTATTCTGGTGAGTTATTATGGCAGGAAAAGCTATGTGGGAGCTGCCCAGGCACCTGGGAAGACGAGAAGAATCATCAGTGAGTCAGTGGAGGGGAGAACCTGCCAGAATCCGTTCAGTTCCCAGCAGCGCTGCTCCCTTGCCATGTGCCTCCCTCTGTCTTGACCAAAACTAGAATAATCCATCAAGATTTCTGATCAATACTTTTTAGCCAGCACCACTGCTGCATTTGCTAATGGAGCAAATTCAGAGGGGAGCATTCCAGGTCGCAGATGGCTGTTCCTGGTCCATGGTAGCCACGTCAAAGACAAGAAGTTATGGGTTGCAGCGTGCCTCAAAATCCTAATCTGCGCAGGCCATCTGCTATTCATTTTACTTATCTATAAATAGTCTTAATAAAGCAGCTGACGTCTTGAGAGGGAAATGTGCTCTTTTAAGGGAACAAAGTTTTTGAGTAGGAGGTGCAGCTCTTTCTGTGTGTGGATTTGATAAGGAATCGTGAGTGCTTGCAGTGGTGGTTATGTGTAGATGCTGTCGTTCTCTCAGCGTGGGCAAGCCGACGGCCACGGTGTTGGGGAACATTAATCCAGCTCATGGAAATGTATTGAGAGGGCAAAATACAACCATGAAGTCTCTGATCAACATCTTCCGTTTTGTTCAGAGCAATGTGTATCAGGGAGGATCAGGGTGCTAATGTGGCATTTTATTTTCACTTAGTCATTATTTGCAGAATTGAGTGTCTGCCTGCTGGTTCTTGAGAAGTGATGGCTGGGACACAAAAAATGAGGAATTGAGAGAAAGGCCACAGAGGATTGCAGAGAAATTTGGTTTTCAGTTAAGCAACTAACTTTCACTAAACAAGAAAACAGAATTTATGAAACCATGCTGTGAATTTTGTAATCTAAAGTTATTGATTTTTACCAGCTAGTATTTAAAGACAAGACTTTGCAGGTTAAACTTCAACCTCAAAACATCACTAAAATGCAAAAGCTCCGTGAACAAAAAGGCAGATTTTAATGCATTTTCCATAATTTCCTGAAGCTTTTTCTAACAAGTTGCTTTCTATCCCCAGAGTTAGACCACAGCTTAACCAATTTACAAGTGTTTGTAAGCTCTCCTTTGTGCCAGTTGAGCTTCATAATGTCCTCCTGATCATACTGCTGTGCACTCCATCTACCCTGACCCTCAGCCAGAGGACCACCTCCTACCCATGTCACTCACTCTCTTCGTAATTAAAGTAAGTAGGAGGTTGTGTGCAGAATACATATCTTGCTGTTATACTGGAAAGTTTTATCAATTCATCTCCTTTGTAGGAAAAACGTGCTAGGTGTGTAGGTGCTAAATTTCCAGACAAGTGATGTGTTTTTTATTGAATACAATAGAAATGCAGTAAAACAAGAAAGGAATACAATAAATGCTGAAAATAATGGTAGTTTAAAATCAAGTTACTCTTGTTCACACCACGACTTAAAGGCATTTGAAGTGCTGTGATGCCTTTATCTATCAAGGTGAGCTGTTATCTATTTACGTAGCTGTAAACTTCCTTAAATGTTTGGGTTTTTTTTAAATGCAGCTTTGTACTAAATCATGAGAAAAAAATAGGGATGCAAAATGTAGGCATTTATTTTGTTCTGTGAGAGTAAAAAAAACCCCAAAAAACCCCTCCAACCTGCCATGCTTTTTAATGCTTGTGCTATTAAGGATCCTGCCCTTTGACACAGAGGCATGAAATACTGAGCAAATGACACATTTATATCCACCCTTTCCACCTCAGGGAGGGGGAGGCAGTCATTCTCTGACCTCCCACTAACCCAGTTCCTTCATCTGACCACCACCACTGCCACTTTTCTTCCAAAACCCCCTATTCCCATCCCACCTGCCCATCCTCACCTGTCCTTTCTGTGACCTTCCGTCTGTCAAAATCCCTGACATCTAATTCCCAATCTCATCCTTCCCCTCACTGCCCTCGTTAATTTACTTCTCCTCTCACATCTGCCCAGTTCATCTTTAACCTTGGGCTACCATTTTCCTCTCTCAGTACTGTGTGTTAAAGCATCCAGCTCTGCCTTATTCCTGGCGTATATGTCAGCCATGTGCCTCCACAGAAGAAATCTCAGGACCACCCAGGGACCCATTGCTGGAAATATTTTCTTGTTTTTCCTGCTTTCCTCTATCACAGTTTGTCATCTGCACACTCGGGTCATATGCCTGCATGCCTTTCTTCAGAGCAGGCACCATCAATTCCTTGTGTCCTCAAAAAACCCTTTTCCGTCCCCACAAATAGTTGTGTTCTGAATCCTTAAGGCTGCTGCACCTTTTCCTTCTTACTTTGTTCAAACACATAATTTTCCTGAATTCTTCTCTGTGACTTTCTCTCACTGAGGTTTCTAATGATCTGGACAAATAACCTGAACTGAGCTTTGTACCTGCCATCAGTCACTTCCCTGTGGTAGCTTAGAGTCATTGTAACACTTGCCTTTGCTTAAAAAATGTATTTCCAGAGTATGGCACTTTTTTTTTTAAATCTCTCCCATGCCCTTCAGTAATTTCCTCTTATGCTGGTTGTCTTCATGCAACATCTTCATGCGTATCTTTTGGTCAATTGTCCATCTATACCCCAGCCTCCAGCCAGCTTATGTGAGCATTATATTTTTATAGACTC
The DNA here is from genome assembly GCA_026261815.1 of Monarcha castaneiventris obscurior. NCBI lineage: Eukaryota > Metazoa > Chordata > Aves > Passeriformes > Monarchidae > Monarcha > Monarcha castaneiventris. The sequence goes on from JAMPIT010000388.1 coordinate 8,794,698, forward strand.
AGGACCAGATTCTCAGTTGCACAGTATGCTTCCTTTCCTTTTGATTTGCTTTCTTTTTCACCAAAGATCCTTCCTCTTACCTGAGTTTCATTTCTCATATGGTTTCTTTCCTCTGCTGTTCTCCATCACTTTCTGCTGATGCTATTTCCTGAAATAACAGTAGCAGACAGCACATGTGTATGGGGAACAGTAAAGGATTGTAGCACTCCCTGGGAACCTTCATGGGAAGCCTGTCACAACCAGATATCAAGGTCCATTCAGGCTTGGAGTGGGCTTCTCTTTGTTATTACTATTTCTTAAGAACAACCCCCTCCCCAAACCTAATCCCAGGAGGCACAGGGAAGCTCCCTTTCTCTCCTCTGCTAGTGTTTCATCTGCAACTCAGCACCATTGCCACCACCTCTGTGACCTGCACGTTTAGGGTCTGCTTAAATCCTGATAATTACTCCCGAAAAACATTTACCCTGGCTGGCCTTTTGTCCCTATTCCAACAGAAAAACCAAGATCTATGTGTTGCCTCCCATTTCACTTATTGTAATCTCTGCTGACACCTCCACCTCCTACTTCAGAGCCCTGTGAAAGGCAGCCGTCAATATCCCCGTTCCTGCCTGTCATGGTGACCTTATTACCTCCCTCTCTGAATCCTTCTGCTGACACCTTTGACTGCCTCTAGCTCAAATTTCTTGCTCTTTTGTCTTCAGGCCTCCCATAACTCTTCCCCTAGCCTTTCTTTTTATCTTACTCCCCTCTCTTTCTGCTCAGCTGCTTCTGCTGTGCTCACTCTCCTTTCTCCTTCTCACCCAGCCCTCTCCCCTTGACCTGGGCTGCAAGGGCCTCGATGGTGTTGTTGATTACATCTATTCATAAGAGGCCTCAGTGGTTTTTTTCTCAGACAAAGGAAGAAGGATTTGGGGTTTTTCTGCACTTCCTCCCGTGCCCTGACTAGAGGGACCTCACAGTTTTGCTCTGGTCACCTTGCCCCTGTTTGGCAACAACTCCTGGCCAAGGTATATGGGCAGCCTTGGGGAGGGGAGTCTCTTCCTCTGCACTTCGAGGTCTCTAAGAAGCACTCAGGCAATGTCAAAGGAGTTTTCACTAATTAATCGCGGCAATTCAGGCATACAGATGCCAGGGGTGATTTTGACTTTAGAGTATTTGGTTGTCCCTAAGACAAAGCTGTTTTCCCTACTGTCTGCACTGAGTTCTGGCTCAGGACACCACTGCCAAATGTGAGTGGTGTTTCCAAATGAGTTGGAGCCTTTTGTCTCAGTGATGAATGGCTTCCCACAGCTTTGAAGTATGCTAATCGTGTTGTATATTTTATAGTTTGCTCTATTTGCATTTACAAATCAGGGTTCAGTTATGGATGCTCATTCCATTGAGCTAAAATAAATTAATATTTTTATAGTCTTCTAGTTTATTCCAGTTTTTGGTCACATTTTGTTTCCTCTTGAACAGAACTGAATGCCTTAAAACCTTCAAGCAATTTCTAATATATTTGGTGGGGGTTTTTTTGTATGAATACATAAAAATCAGAGAGAAAGCTCCTAATTTTTCTGAATCTACCCTTTCATTCCTCTTCTGCAAAAAGGTCTGCAGGAGTCACCTGCAATTTCAGTGTTTTGCTGGTAACTACTCATATCCTTTTGCTACCTGAGGGATGTCATGTAAGGATATATTGAGCTGTATTTTCTGCCTTGTACCTGCAAATCCCGCAGTGTGTGACTTGCAGAGGAGAGGGCTTGGCAGAGCTGCTTCCAGGTGAGCGGTGGGTGCCCGTGCCTGGGCACACGTGGCACAGCCAGGAATTTGGCTGCAGCCACACACCAGCAGCATGGGCTGCGTGGCTGTCCACGGGGTGGAGAAATCACCTGCCACAGAGCCTGACTACCAAGTGCCAGACACAAAACCTGGTCAAATCTCTGCTTTCAGAAGTGGCGTCATGCTTGCAGTCTACACGCATTGTCTGTGTTCACCAGGGCAGCGGAATCTTTGCATCTGATAGAGTTTTAAGTTGGTAATATTACATTATGATGGTCATGCTTTATCAAATTCAGATTTACTGATTTGCTTTAGTTTTCATCTGTATTGAAAAATGTGATTTAAAGGGTTTCGGTGGTAGGTTCCACAGGACTATGTTGAAAACTGATTGTATTTTACAGTGATAATAAGGTTTGTCTGAGACAAAATGACATTCAGTAGTACCTACTGAGAAGCTACTCTTTTTCTTGATTTATATATATATATTTTATTAGTAGTTTTATGCTTTGCTAAAGGGCACAAACAAAACCAATATTATCCCTTCATGGATGCTGTCCAGTTTTGTAGAGCTAAAAAAAGCCACTCATTCAAAAACAGTTCCTTGATGAAATTAAGCCACTGGAATAAGTGACTTACGTTTTCTACGCATTTTTTTTAAATGTATTGAAAATAATGTTTACAAGAATCTACTAATTTCCTAATTACCTGAGCCTCTTTGAAAAATATTCTTCTATCAAAGACTCAGGATTTTTAAGGTATCAGTCATGTGCTCAGCCACTTTATGGTACTATTTTGTATTGTTTCCCTTCTTATTTATTAACAGTCATAATTTCTCACTTGTATTTCTTCCCCCTTCAGAGCCACCGTGAATTTATAAAAGCCCTTTTGTTCTCTGTAATCCCTTTAGCTAGCATTAAATCATTCTTTTCTGCTGCCCTTATCTTTTCTCTGCAAGGCTTAACCGATTGTAGCTTTCTTTCATTTTCCCCTCTTCCTCTGCCTCCTTTTTCACTTTCATCTGTGAGCAGCTCCTATGGAAACAGCTACCTTCCATCCTGCTTTTTGGAAACTGTTGTTTCCTGCTCCTCAACTCAGGTTTGCATGCAGAATTTTCGAGCTTTATTCCGTGCTCCTGTATTTGAGTGCTCCTCATCTCGTAGTGACTTACAATAACACGTATTCAAGAACCGATTTTCATCTGCAAAGTCCTTTGTGAAAATTAATTGATGAATAGTAAAACATTCTCTGAATGTGTTCTCTTGTCGAATTCTGAGCACTCTGTAGATCTGCTCTCTGCATTGAAAAGGTGAAGTAAGTCATGAATATTGCCCTCAGTGCTTCCTTTCATCAGGCAGACGTGTCCTTAAACTTCAGGGTAGAGCTCAGTCTGACCTGAGTTCAGGGTGAAGAGTTGAACAAAAATTTAAGAGAAACTCAGTTCCTTTCAGGAGAGGATGTCTGTTAAAAGCTCAGTTTCAAAGTTGTTTCTGGAGCCAGAAATAGGTGCAAACAAAATATGATGGAGATAAATGTTCAAATAATTTACCTGCCACTGTAGTTTTTTATTTAGTTTTGAGGTAAGCATTGATTATTTGCCTTTTAACGATCTTATCAAGAATGACTTTTGGAGATAAATGCTTTTGAATGAGGATCTGAATGGGCACTCTCAGGTATGAATACCTGTCATTCAGATAAGACGAATCACTTTTCAGAATTGTGCGGTTTCTCTGGTCTGTTGCTACAGTCAGGAGCAGCCAAGAATACCAGTAAAAAGGCAGATTTTCTGGGAGCATGTCAGAGGTACTCTGACTGTGGTTAACTTCCCAGTTAACCTTCTAACCTTCAGAAGCACTGACCAGCAGAAGAGTCTTCTCCTGTACTTCCTTCTGTGATGGTTTTATTTTGGACATTCTGAAGAAAAAGTCTTAAAATATAGCAAAAATTGCCAACAGCTTTGGAGAAGCAAAGGTAATATCACTTGTTCTTGGCAGAGCCTGTAGAGATTTAGGTTTTTTCTTTTTCTTCCACACTGTAGATTTAATATTTCTCAGCAGTGTATGTTTTGGCCAGAGAATTGTTAACTGAATGAAAAACTTCCTACCAACAGGCCAGCATTCTGAAGAAAGCTTCCATTTCCTGAGCTAAGTTAAGCAGTTGAGGCAACTCTCTGGAGGCAGGGAGATTTCATCCAACCCTTGGAGAGAGAGAGAGAGAGGCTCTCAGCCAAGCATATCTCTCTGAAAGTTGGCATCTGAGCTCAGAAAGGGGCTCCTGGTCCAAAACAAATCCCCTAGTTGTCCTCACTTGCTGTGTGCTTTGATTTACATTGTGGTGTGGTGGTGCTGAACATGCACTGGGTTCATTTCAGATAAAACTGAGCTGAAATGTGCTGTTAAGGGTTGGCCCAACAATGCTCCAGGTGCTAATGGTCATTCTGTACCTGGGGCCAGCCCTGAGCTCATCTGAAACATCAACTCCGGGGAACACACGGCATCGAGTTCTGAAGACCAAATAGGGTTTTTTTGCAGTTCCTCCTGTTCCTTCCACTCTGGAAGACTGAAATTTAGGACAGTCTTATCTAATAAAAATGAACTGGATTCTAGCCATGATTTCTAGAGTTCTGAACTCATAGAAGTATTTAGCTTCCAGTGTGCTTTGTGTTTTTCAAACAGCAGGTTTAATGTGAGGGGAGTTGCAGAAGGGTTCAACAAGTAGTGCCATATATAGGTATGGCAATGTTAGTGGTGTTGGGCCAATTTCTAGGCTTCAGGTTTGTGATGTTGTTGCATTTTTGTTGAGGGCAGCAGGCACTTTCTCTGCAATTTCTGGCCTGAAATGGATGGTTGGGCTTCAGTCAGGAGAGACAGGACATTTTGTGTAGCAAGTGTACTTTGAGACGTAGGATGACTATCGCATCTTCTGTGCGAGATGATAACAAGTTCGTTTTTCAGCATGAAGTATTTCCACTGTTACTGGGAGCAATTGTTTTTCACTGCCTCTCGCTGTCAGTGAGTTTTTCACCGGCTCTAACATATTTCAGGATCTCTTGAGTGGTTTTCCCATCATTGAAGGTGTCTGCCTACTGTTAGATATTGAAAATTATGACGAGTACCTTGCACACAGGGTGCCAGTTTTGGTACCAGTTGTAACAACATCCCTGCTTGCTACTTCACAGCAAATTTAGGTATATTGGTATTACAGTGGATGTCTGCTGTTTTAACATCTGTGCTGCCATCTCAGGATGCCTACCTGCATTTAAAGTACTGCACCCTTTTGGTGCTCCTGGGAATCCCTTGCCTTGTCTTTCAGCCCCACGCAGACCACTCAAATAACACCCTATAACAGCTAGACCACCCTATAACAGCTAGAAGCCAGTGGTTTGGTAGCTAAACTTCTACTCCGAGCTAAAGGAGCTCATTATGAAAAACACCTCCAGAATATCTCAGACATGTCGGGGAAAAGGAGGTTTTGCAGGGTAACACTTGGATTCAAGAGATGAGCATGAGTGTGACTCTATTACAAGAGGAATGGAGTGATTTTTTTCCCCCGCCAAGATTCTATTCCATATTAGATGAAACATTTGGCAGAGGTGTTGCATGAATCCCCAGGGACATGATGTTTATCCTTGAATTACCTGGGCATTACACATTTGGTGTCTCTCTAGCTCTGCCCATTCATTACCAGTAGTTCATGCACAGCTTGGTAGCAGCATGGCATCCCCTGTTTGTACTGTTGGTCTGTACAGCACATCGAGACTTCAGATGAAATTAAGTTTATGGCATCATAGTAAGCTACAGAGCTTCTGTAGTAAAAGAGCAGATGGTGCTTTCTGGAAGGAAAGAGAGCAGTGACTTTACTTGCTAGTGAAGGGTTTGCTGCCTGTGCCTCTCCATCTTGTGGCTCTGTTCAGACTAACAGGGGGGTCAGAGCTTAGTCTGGGAGTTAAAAAGTTTTCTCACTGGGACTGTGAGAGAGGGAAGCAATGTTTGAGACAGCAGACGGAGCACATATCTAGGCAAGCTCTTGGCACCCAGTTTAGCTATTTCACAACAGCATCCTCGTATGCTTCAGGGGGTCACTGGTAGGAAGTGTGTTGGTGATTGCAGAATGCACCTGTGCCAAAGCACCTGAGTATGGCTCCTCCGGTTCAAGCAGATGTAGTGAAGATTTTAGAATCATGTGTTCACCTGTAGGTGTGAATCACCTTTTGTTTCAATCACAATGGACATTTTGAAAAAGAACACTTTTCAGAAACTGCTGATTTTTATCATCTCTGTTGCTTTGTGTGTCTTACAGTTTGACTTTGAAAGTGAAAGAAAACTAGCTTGGTTTTAGTGGAATACCAATGGGGTTTGATTATGTTTGCTAGAAATGAGGTGGGCGTCTAGATGTGCACTGGAAAGTTCCATAGGTTTTGCTTGCAATTAAGTGCACATATAAACTCATTTGAATATTTGCAAAGCAAGTGCCCAGACACTCTGTAAAGAGAGAGAGAGAGAGAGAGAGAGAAAATAAAGACTTCTCTAATAAAGACTATGTCACTTGTTTTGATGGTGTTTTCTCAAATTTATCTATCTTTCTCAGACCACAGGAACGCATTGTTAAGATTAACATATTTCTGCACAGCCAAAAAATTAGTCATATTTCAGGGAACAGAATGTCTTAATACATGGAATCCACATTCGGCATCAAAAGTGTAATGTTTTGTGTATCAGCCTACTGATAGCCTCAAGACGGACTCTTTCTTTCTTTCTTTCTTTCTTTCTTTCTTTCTTTCTTTCTTTCTTTCTTTCTTCCTTTCTTCCTTTCTTCCTTTCTTCCTTTCTTTCTTTCTTTCTTTCCCTCTCTCCTTCTCTCTCTCTCTCTCTTTTCTTTCCTTTCTTTTCTTTTTTTCTTTCCTCTCTGCCCTTCTGTCCATGTGTACCTATGAAAGCCAGCTCTGCCCTTTATAAAGCCATTCTATTGTGATTTAGCTATTCTTCATCTACTGGGAATATGCAGGCTAACTAATATTCCTTTTGTTTTACAAGTGGGAGACAGGACATACCAACTAATATGGGCGCATCATCAGAGAACAAGAAGACAAACGAAAAAGTAATAAAAGAAAAAATATTTCTAGCCCTCACAGAAAAAGCTCATGAAAATGTGATGGAGAAAGGAAAAGAAGAGGGAATAAACCAAAACGGACTTTCAAATAAAGGAATTATGCAGATACATATCTTGATTTTCACAAGTGTTATTAATTTTTTAGTTGAGTTGGATCTTCTAAAATATGCAAGATTTACAGTTCTCTCATGAACAGCATGATCAAATGATGACAATTCTTTGCCCACTTTATACTCTCAATAGAGCTCAGCAATAATGTATTTTCTCAATTTAAAAGGTTTCTTATACCTTATCTCAAAGATCAACTGTGGACAGCTTGAAAAAATGTCAAAGCTTAAAATAAGAATTAAGTGTCATGCTCTTACTTGAATTTTCCTGAAAGGGCTGCTGGTAAATACTATTTCTCATGGTAATGATAGTATAATCCTGAAGGAAAACATTTTACTGCTACAGTGATATTAGTAATATCATCTGACACCTTATCAAGATAGCTATAGACTGTTAGAATTTCACCAGAAATATACAATACACTATTGGACAGTGAAAAGGAAGAAGATAAATCTAAATCAATTGAGATACCTCGAAGTTAAAAGCAACTTCTTACAAAGATTGTTCTAACAGAAAGGAAGGAAAATTATATATAATATAAATATATATTTACATCATGAAGTGTACTCTTACTAACATAAAGGGTGAAGCCTTATTTCTAACACTAATTCTACAGTTTTACCCCAGTTCAAAAAAATCACCACAGATGGAGTTTAACTTTTAACTGCATCAGTATTTTGCACTAAAGCACATGAACTCATTTATCTGTGTGTGCTGAGCTTGGAAGAGCCTGAGGACTGAATCTTAAGTTTTGGTAGCAAGTGATAGAACTCCTGAGTTACCAGAACCAGAAACTGCCCTTAATCCAGACAAAGAAATTTCAAAACCCTTAAAAAAAATACTAAAAAAAGAATCATTCGTGCCTCCCAGAAAAGTAATTCTGTGACTTCTACTGTTATTCCCAGCTGTAAGCAAGTTTCTTTCAAAGTGACCCAAGCAGAATGCAGCTTGTGAACAGCTGTTCCCAGCTGTGACCAGCAGCTGAACCAGACCTTAATGTCTCAGGTTTGGGGTCTTTCACTGCTTGTCATCTATGGTTTCATCTGAGCTGTTGAGGATGTGCTGCAGGATGAAGGAGAGTCATGTAGCAGCTCCCACCCTCTTCTGTGAAGCTCAGGGGCCTTGCATATGGCAGCCAAGTACAGAGGGTGCTTGGTCACTTTCCCATCCCCCATGGTGGGGTGGGATTACACAGTCTTCTCAACCACAGTGGCTCTGACCATGCCTGAAAAGAGCATGGAGATCAGAGCAGGTCTGGGACTTATTGTTGGCCAGAATCACAAGGCCACCTAGGGCAGCAAAACCAGGGAACTGCTTCCCAGATATAAAAATGCCCCCAAAAAGGATTGTTTACTGCTTTTTTATTCTTTGGGTATGAATCGGCCGTAGTGCCAAATACATGACAAAACACAAGACTTGAAAAGCACTGGCACTGCACTGTTCCCCTTCTTTGATACCATAAAGCACGGTCTGTGGTTTGCTTCCCTCCTCATCCTGCATCCTACAGCCTCATGGGATGCAGACGGGCGAGTGCTGGGTGAGGAGGTGGATCCCTCGTAGCAAGAAGGAGGCAGTGGTTTGTGTGGCTCCGTTTCACCATCTGATACACGGCCACAATGCAAATGTGCACTGCTGGCAGAAATGGCCAGCTGGCAGAGTGTGTGCCTGTGCCTCTGATATTTTAAATTTAGGATGTCTGCTACTCAGTCCTTATTCATGGCCATGATGATGAGGTTTTCAGAACCCCTGATTGTTTAATATAATATGTTTACTGTGAAACATCTGATGGCTATTATAGAAAATGTCAGATAATTTATTTTCCTTTTTTTCCATCCAAGAAAAAAAAAAAGAAAAAAACATTTTATATCAAGAAACACATCCATAGCTTATAGGCAAATGGACAAAATGCACAAATGTCAGATGCACAGCCCTGAGCAGTGGGGACATGAGCTGAATAAAACTCTAGCTGCATTTACTAATGCCAGATAATTGACATGATAAAAGAAGATTACAGATACGGGTATTGTTTGTATTCTAACCCTATTTTCTGTGATTTTCACACTGCAAAGACTATTCCAAAAATTATATCCTTTTGGTATTGAGATTAGATTTACAAATAAATTGAGATCTGGGAACGACACTTCAAATTAGCACTAAGGTAATGTTCTGAGGGAGGTTGATAAAATAGATACTGGAAAACCTATTGCATTGCCAATATGATTATAGTAATTTTCCCAAGATAACAAAGAAGCATCTCTTTCACTTTTCTGTAATTATTGTAGGGTAAATTTTGTATTGTAAAACACAAAGATTTGTTTTCTAGTCTTATGATGATGGCAAAAATGCTTACTTGCTTTTAAAATAAAATAGTAAGCTCTAAGAATGCTTTCCTAATTAACAGACACAATATATAATGGCATAATACTTGAATGGTGGGATTTTATATAAAAGACTTTGCTCTCTATGAGTCTTTTTATTTGCAGGTAAACATGAGTGTTCCTGATGAATTTCACTGAGGTTTTATAGACAAGCAGTTGTTTCAATTTAATCATTCCATTTTTATTTTCAGAGGAATGGAATGCTAAAATAAGCCAAAATATTAGCAATTGTATATGTGTGAAAGAAAATGAATTGTCATTCGAAGATATTTCTTTTGGATGAGTCAATTAAATGTGAATGGAAATGAAATGCTACAGTTCAATAGTATTTTGTGAATTATATATTTTTTTAAAAAGGGAGCCTCTACCTTTGACAAGACAATTTGTAGGAGACAGATTTTTCATGGCTTCTGTTATTGTACTCTGGGAGCAATAAAGAGGCAGCCAATGTCCTCTTTGTCAGTTCAGGGGCTTTCAGTCTCCTTGTGTGTGGCAAAACACTATCAGCAGCACTCACAAATACTCCATAAGCTAAGAAAGATCAGCTGAGGTGCAAGTGAAAGGAATTTCTTCTTTCCAAAACCGTTGACATGTGCACAACCCATGTAGGTACGAGAGTGATTTATTACTAGCAAAACCAATGCATTTTTTAAACTCCTTTATTTGGGAGTCTGACTGCTTTACCCAGACCTATACATTAATATTGCTATAATTTTCTTTCTTTATAAACAATGAGTGAGGAATTCTGCCCTCTTCACTATCCATCTTCTTCTTGAAGTCAAGAGAAGAGGGAATTTCCCCTTTGTCTGTATTTCTTCTGATGCTTCTGGAGCCTTACAGGTCGTCCCAGTCTTGTTCTACTACTATTTCTACCACTGAAATACCATGCTTAGAGAACTGCTTTTTTTTTTAATGGTAAACACAAGAAATCCCTTATTTCCTCTCTTCCCATACCCAACCAAATTTTGCATAATTAAGCAAAGGAAAAATGCTGGTTTAGAAAATTCTTGCTATCACAGTTGCAATGAAGGCAGCTTAAGCCTTGTCCTTCAAGTGGTGGGATTTTTATCTTCCTTCATATTTTATTTATGGTGTTTTGGCTGGCCTACTTCTACTCCCATTGGAAATTCCCCAGAACATGCTGTGTAAGATGCTGCTGATGGAAGAACTGGCAAGCTCTCTCTCCATTGAATGTTGCCAACAGTATCTTCTCAATCAGAATTAAAGTTTTTTTCATAACAAGTGACTGGAAGAACATTTTGAAAAAGTTTTTGTCACAACTCCTTAAGTACAGGGTGAGGTAGTACTGATGCTGCCTGTGCTCTGCTGTGTAATTTTAGGGGAAGCAGGACAGTGGGCTGGGAGGCATCAACTTGTTCAATCCTCATTAGATTTGTGCACTGCGATTTGCTTCATGCAAATGGCAATTCATGCCTTTTACCTGGCTTTCACATCTCAGCCCAGTACCAGCATCTCACCATCAGCACTTTCTTCAGGGGTCCTCTTCGGTTCCTCTCTTTTACTGTGCTCTGATAAAAGCCACATCTCCTTGCCCTCTTTCCTTCATGGGAAACATTGGGTGCCTTCATCCCAGCTGCTTCTTTCTCTCACCCTCCTAAGAATTTGGTTTTTCAGCCTGTATCTTGTATTTGGGTTTGAAAAGAGACTTACTGTGTGCCTTAGGGTGGAGCATTCCCGAGCAACCTGGCTTCTGTGCATGCCTATAACTGCAGTGTGGAATGATTATTGCTGATGGTGGTGGCAGCAATGCCTGGCTATTTGTGTCTGTAGTTAGGGTATAGGAATGCCTCATGGTTCCTTATCTTTAAAGCTGGAAGAGAACTGAATTAATTCAAGAGGGCCAGGGTGTCTCATGGCTTTATTGCCGTTGACAGTGGTCAAGCAAAGCTAAATAGATAATGCCACAGTAACTTCCAGTTATCTAAAATAACTTTGCTTTGCTGAGATTGAACAATAATTAAACACAATAGTTAGAACATAATGTCTTTGGGAAAAGGTATGGGAATTGTAAAACCCATTTTTAACATCTGGACACCTCCAAGTTAGCTAGAAGCTATCTTTTTTGAACATCTACTTGGCAATTACTCTGACAAAGCACTCTAATAGCACAGGATCCGTGTCCAAGACTAGTATTGGGTTTCAATTCTGATGCAGGAACTTTTGAAGAACATCATCTTTTCCTGTGAAGAACAGCATAATTTCCTTTTAAATCTTTAGGGCTTTAGAGAAGCATCTCATTCTTCAGCCACATATCTCTGTTATTACTAGTCCTGAGCAAATGCTGACATTTACCCCGAGTTGTATGCTAGCTTTCCAATCTCAGGAGAATATATTGCAGATGCAACACTGTGTAACATAGCACGAGGATTCACTGGAAGACTGTAACTGTCTATAACCAGAATATAGCCATATATTCAGGGGGAAGAAAATATTAAATGACATTGCATTATTTTACTGAAGAACAGGTTTCAGCATTAATTACTATGAATTTAATACATTTGCAATGGAAGTCTGCTTTACATCAGACACAGTGAACATTGAATTATTTAGATGGGGTCAAATTATAAAGCGTTGTGATAATTTACAGTTCTTACTTGTAAATGAGAAGACTTCTTAAGCTTTTCAAACAGTGTGCAATCCACTTCAGCCTTTTAATAATGATGAGCTGTGCTTCTTCACACTCCTGGGCTTTTGAAAAGGACATAGTTCTTCTCCCACCCTTGAATGTTACCTGTGTTGTATGAGATCTCAGATGAAATATGTCCTTTGTCTGTTTTGTATTTTCCTTAGTCTCTGCCTCGCTGCCTTTTCTCAGCTGTGCTCTGGCAGGCATGGAAATGAGTGCTTCCTCAGAGGTGGGATACTGGTTTTTCTCCTTCAGAGGATGAAGTGGAGGGAAAGGGAAAGGAGACACATGCATTGTTTTCACCTCTGCCTGTGAAGGCTTGCTTTTGTTTCCACTTGGCCAGGTGAGAGAAAAAAGCAGACTTCAAGGCAAAACATCTTAGAGGCTTTAAAATGGTGCTGTTGATTTGTACTTAACTTATGTGTAACAATACATGCAAAGAAGACAGGGCACATCCTTCCTGGAACTGACCAGAGCACTTTCAGGCTCTTTTTCTCAGACTTGAAGATTCAAGATACTCTCAGTGGTATCCATGCCTGTATTTTCATAAAGAAAATTCAGTTGAGCGCCCATCCCAAACTGTTAAATGTGGAAATAATTGTTACCAGGACGTCAAATGTAATCCTAATGTAACTGCATGCAGCTTCCAAATTTGGCTCAAGAACTTACCCTTTTATTCAAGTTTACTTCTAGTACTGGTTCTTTAGATATGCTCATCATCCCATTTTTATTTGAAGTCCATGGGAGAAAACTGGCCAAGGAGAGCTCTTGAGGATCCCACTGCAACCCAAAGACAGATTAATATCGAAGTTCTGCCCCAAATGGAAAAATGAAAACAAAGGAATATATTGTTGGACACTTAAAATGTTCCCCAGCACTTTCTAATAGAAAGTGTGATAAATGATGGACTGTTCAAGGAATGTGAATATCTACAGAGGGATTTTTTTAACACCAGGGATACAGGACACTGTTAGACATGCCATTTTGAACATTGCCATTCAGGAGGGCAACGTTTGGTTTATTTTCATTTTTTTCACTTGTTTCTCCTGCCTTGGAAATTCCTAACACCACAGGACAGTAACTTCCCAAAAAATCTGATTAATATAAAGAAAACAAGCCTGAAAAATTCTTCAATTAAAAAAAAAAAGGAAGCAAAGAAACTTAAGAAGGAAAGAAAAATGTAAGCAAGCACTGTAACAAGTTTCGCCTGGTGGAGCTTATCTCCAACAATTGGTCAATCAAAAAGACTTCCTTATTAATCTCAGTACTTTTCTTTGAATCTCATTGTTTCCCTGTTGACTTTACAGCATAGATCCCATAGTCTTTTGTTTTGCCAGTGCTTTGGGATATCCAGGCAATGCTTCTGGGTGAGTCCAGTCTTTCAGGAAGGACTCTGCCCCTAGGCAGGGGTAGCTGGGGGGCACTCTGAGGCCCAGGGCTGCTGAACAGGGGTGGGCTGTGTCTCATTCACTGCAGGCTGCCTGTCTGAAGAAGGGACCATCTTCCTCTTCTGTAAGAATCTTTGCCTTAAAGTAACTAGGTAGTCATGTCCCAGGCTTTCCTGGGCATCCCTTTTGGTTTTCCTGACCTGGTCCCTTCTGCTTCAGCCTTAATGAGTTGTACTTCCTTTATCTCTTCCCCCAGCTCCAGATTGCTTTAAAAGGCCTAAATGTTTTCTTCTGTGGGGCCCAGTGAATTACCAACCTGTTGTTCTCTTTGCTTTCTCTGTGTGCCATGGCATAGGGTGCTCAGTGAGAAGCAGCACATCTTCTAGGTGTAGCAAGGAAAATTAATCACTGCCATGCTCACAGATGGAAGACCCTGATTGAAAAAGGAGATGAACACATAAAGGTTGCAATTTTTTTCACTTGATAAACTGTCATGGCATTTTATTTTAATATCTCTCTCAGTATTCAAAAGTAATGGTTGAGGAGACATTATTTATTTTACTCCCTTTGTCTTCAGGTGCTTATGACTCTTCAGAGAATTTACCTCTGGACTAAAATGTGTTTATAGCAAGGCTCTCAAGTGGCTTCACTTAGGGTACCTCTTTATACCATGCAAATTTCATTGAACCACCTGCCCTACTATATAATAGTCTTTGACCCTACAATTTTAAGTCATGCTACAGTTGCAATAGTAACTTAAATTGAGAAATGCCGGGATTTCTCGGTGCCGGGATGCCGGGAAAGTATCTTCATTACTTATGTGAAGTGGTTTAGTTTCAGTCATTTGTAACATAATACTGATGACATATTTGATGGATCTTTATATATTAAAACCTTTCTGTGTGGTGCCTCAAATACTGAAACTCAATACAAGCATTTGTAGTCATAAGGACTCTAAACTTCAGACCTCTTGTCTGAACTTTGGGAAAACATGGTCTCATATTTGCCACTAACTTACCTTTCAGCTTTATATGTAATAGCTGCCTGCTTCTCCTTCAGTCCTTCCCACCAGTTTTATTCCATATAAAATCCCTAGACAGTGTATTTGGCTTAGAATGTAATGTGTCACAGGTGGCACGGAGATATGTCTGTGACATATGGAGGTGGTGAACACTGAGGGAACTCAGAAAGCTGGAGAAAGGTTCAACTGAATTCCATTTTCCCCACAATGGAAGGAGAGACAACCCTTTTCTGTTATTGCCTGAATCATTACGATGCTGGAAGAATCCTTTAATCATGCTGTGTTTATCTGTGAGTAAAGGGAAGGCTTCACCTTATCTTTCTCGCCATTTGGACTCAGTTTTAGAGAGGCGAAATATGGAGGAAACTTGCACATATAAATGCACAGTTGTTTCCTCAAATGCACCACCACTTGTTAATAAAGAGTGTCCCATGAAGTAAAACTTAAAAATGTTATTCTAAAACCTATTCTGCATCATAAGACTGGTTATTTTACCTCTTCATGTAAAGTTGCACACTTAGACCCAGGAGCAGCACATCTCAGTTCTCCTGTGAAGTACACCAACAGAGCTTGAGAAAAGCTGTCCAGTGCTCAGGGCACATGCAAGCCTGACTCAGGTAAGCTGTGAAGCACGAGGATCCATGGCTGCAGCTTCAGCTGTCTGAGAATTCCTCTCTCTCCCTCTTTCGAGTCCTTCTCTGGTTTTTGTTGCCTCCCTGCAGGAGGGGCATGATGGCTGCTCTGGGCCAGCTTCGGTTCATTCTGACATCACAGCATTGCAAAGAGAGATTTGTGTCTGCTTTTTGTAACGCCCTGCAAATGTAAGGCAGTGTAAGAAAAAACTGAAAGCATCTGCCCTGTTGCTGTAGCATGTGGTGAGCATCTCAGCCTGGGCTGGGAAAACCGGTGGAGGTTGGAAAACCAGGGAGAGTTGTGTCAGGGCTCCTAGTGGGGAAGGTAGAAGAAGATGAAGGAGTATGATGCCTGCCTGGAATGTGTGTTGACCAGATGTGTTTGGCCAAAATGGTCAATCACTTCAGCAAAACACTGGTAGATCCAGGCTGATGGACTGGGGATTTGCACAGTAAAAGAAGCAGTGTGGTGCTAGTTGAATGTTGTGCTCTTACAGCACCAAATTAACTACCCCACTGCCTCTTGGGAGGCAGTCCAAATGCTGCCAAAATTATGCCAGATGGAGACCACAAAGCAGCACGGATTATATCCCTGGAAAAGTTTTCTTTTCCTCTCTAACATCCATGCTGAGAAAATGCCTTTCTCTGAGTTGCACTGAGAGTTGGGGGTGGGAATGGACATGGCTAGGAGTGCATTTAGTAAAAAAAGGGAAAAAAATAGCAGTTTGGGGTTTTTTCTTTATCTCAGGAGGAAGCTAAACAGCTTTTTTAGAGACCGTGAGACTCTTAGTGGATAGAAACACAAATAGTGTAGGGTAATTTAGAAGATTGTTCCTTAAATTTAGTTTGTGACAAAACACTCTAAGACTTTGCAGTAGTTTCCAAAAAGTTTTTCCTCTTTCTCCTTTAAGGATACTGGATAATAAGGTTATCTACATGGTGATTTTCAGCCAAATGTTTCTAATTGCTTTACAGCTGTAAACATCAGGAGTCTCATTGTACAGCAGCTACAGAAAAACATGCTGACTTTTGGTACATATTTAGGATTATCTTTGAAAAAGAAAACAACTGTGTTTGGATTATACTTTTGCTACAGAAGAGCTAGGTTTGATGTTTCCATTCTTCCTTTGTTGTCTCTGAATTTTTTTCTCCATTCTGCTGTGTCCTTTTTGCAATAATGGACCAGACAGTAAACATTATTAAAAAGGCACTCTAGATTATATGGCAGCATAATAATGTACTCTGGTTTATGCTTTGTTCTCTTCCTCATAATTCATAACATTCAGTTTAGGGGTTTTACCACTATTAAGTACAGACTTGACATTTTTGTAAAACTGTCTTTTATAACACCAGCATTTTGTTCTTAAATGGTAATAATAGTCTCAGGATGTATCGCTAATATATATGTGTATAGAAAGTTGGATTTTTCCCCATATGGTTTCTTTTACATTTACATTGGCATTTTATAACTGAATTATTCAGTCTTGTAAGGTTTCTTCAACTTTTCCATTAGCCATGTGTTTTAGCACCCTGACACAACCAGAAAGTCTTTTCACCTTACTCTTCATACCCTTTCTAATCTTTCAGGAACAGAGTGAAGAGCAGGGCTGAACACAGACCCCTCTTGGACTCCACTGAGTACATCCTGCTGATCTGAAAGCAACTGTCCATGGCCTAATGTTTTTGGGGGGTTAGCCAACCCTTTCATCATGTGAACAGCACTTTGGTGCATTAGCTTATTTAAAGTTTTTGATGAAGGCATTTATCAGGTGCACATTTGATAAAAGGTAGGCATTTGGGGATCTCCCTTGTCCACCTGCTCCTTTACTCTTTCAGAGGAGTCCAGCAGTTTTCTCTGGTACAGATCCCTTTTGCAAAGCCATGCTGGCTCTTCCATATTTGTTTTGTGATGTTTTTTCAGCTATACTTTTGTTCTTCTGACTGTTTTTCTGCTAATTTGCCTGGGAGCACACTACAGGAACCCTACACAAATTGGGAAACTGGAAGTTTTACCAGTCATCTGGTGCCAAGCTTTTGTGTGTAAGGAAGGAACCTCTTCCCAGTGTTCACAGTAAACACTCGGGCAAAGAAGCTGTTTAGTTTTTGTGGCATTTTTGTCTTTTCTTAAGGCTCTTTCTTGCTCTTTGGTCACAGGCTATCAGCCACTGTATTTGTGGACAGTGCATTCCACATGACTGACTGTGGTCCTATGTATTAAATAATGATTAAAAAAATCTTAATGCTATAGTTTGTGATTTCCCCTTTGCTTCTGTCATAGCCTTCTCTGTTCTCAGTCATGTGGAACCTACAGGAGGGATCATTGCCCAAAGGATTTTGAATCTAAAATAATATGAACTGTAGCAACCAGGTATAAAACCACTATTCATTTCCATTTTCTCTTTCCATGACTTTAGGATTCCCTGGGAATTTTTGGAGGGTTAAATCATCTGAATTTTCCCTCAGATGACAGGGCAGAAGCACTCATGACAGCTGCTGCAGCTGTGAAACCCTGGTTATCTATACTGGGGGGCTGGTTAGAGAGTGCTGACAGATTCTCTTGTGCCCTGCTCAGATGCAGAAGAGTTTATTTTAAGTCTAAATCCTACTCATGTAAAAAAAACGCAGTGTTTCATTTTTATCAGAGGAAATATGTAGTAGAAAGCTATTTCAAAAAGATGCTAACAGTATATTAATAAAGTAGTTAAAATATAAATAATACAATTAAAAAGTTGTAATACTGAGTGAGCGTCATTCAAAGAATCCTCTTCGAATGCCATTTTAAAAAGCTGGGGCCCAAGATCTTTAAGATTCTTTAAGAGATATTTAAAATGTCAGACACAGGAAGCACAAATGCCATAATGGTGAGGAAAGGTTGCAAGAAGTACAACATTCAGGTACTCTGAAAGAGAAAAAATTCTCCCATATTGAGTGCAGCAGTATTTTTGTATCTGTAGTTTGTAATATACTGTACAGTTCTTTGCTTTCAGACACCATTAAAGAATTAGATCTCAACTGAAGATACTGGGAAGAGGAAGGGAAATGTTACATTTATTTTTAATAACCTATCTAAAGAATTGTTTGAACCATATATAATAGGTTAGAAAAAGGGCTCAAGAGACAGATTCAGAGAATGTCACCAACTTGCTACTCAGATAAAGTAATTTGTGCTCGACTTGGGCAAGAAAAGTTGTTTCAGCTCTATAACACATACAATACAAGCATAAATTTTACCCATGCATGTAGAAAATATGGCTTATTTGCAGTCAGTGCTTCCAAAGGCAGATCTACTGACCCATCATTGCCTATAAGTTTAAGGGTATATGGAGTAGACTCTTTTTGCATAATTGCATTTTCATAAAATTGCTTTCTTGCTTCAGGTTTGCTACAGTCTTTATTGTCTACATTTTTTTATAATGAGAATTGGCCCCTACTTGGGTTAAAACTGTAAGGTGGTTACTATAAGTGTAGCCTGAAACCACCTATAATACATTTTTATACTCTTTCTTATTTATTTTCTTTAAAATTGTTATAATTACTTTTTACACATTCTAAATTGCTTTTTACAATACCTACCCCAGTCCAGGTTCTTCTCCAAAGTATCGGCTGCCAGTGTGTTCCAACCTAAGTTTCAAGATGGAAGATGATCCTAAATTACTATAAAAATTAGGATGAGGTGACAAATCTAAGAAAAGAAAGATAAGAGGGGGACAGAGAAAGAGTGAAGTTGGGATCATTCACAGATAAAATAGAATAAAATTTCCCTACTCACCACAGTAGGTTTCAAATGGCTGATGGGTTCTACACAGTGCTTCTCTAAGACAAACTTTTCAGCCCATTTTGCTTATACCTTGTATTTTAATATTAGCATTGAATTATGGATCCTTTCAGTCATTTTAATTATGCCAGTTTATGGTTATCAATGAAAATGGGACTTTGTCCAGAGTGGTTTATTTCGCTGTATCCAAAAATAGGGAAGATGCACAGAGCATTACAACAGGGTTGGAAACCCAAAGAGAGAGGATGAGTGAACTCAGAAGCAGATCACTAAGTCTTGCCTAATTTTAAAGGTCCTTTCCATTTGCTGAAGGATGCTGTCCAGCTGAGCAATGCAAGATGACTGAGGTTAATAGGACAAGAAGTTAATAGGATAAGGAGAGAAGGCACATTTCTTTGGATCCTGCTGGGGTTTCACAGTTCCTGAGCTAGTTAGAAGTGGTAGAGTTCAGTCCCATGTTCCCTCTCCCCTGCATGCTGAAGGAGTGATCCCACGGCAGCTTTGGTTCATGTGCTCAGCATAGGAGCTGCTTATTGTTCTCCCTACAAAACTTTGGCTCAGGCATCTGCAGTGCAGCAGCCTTGGAAGGCAGCAGCAGGGTTTTGTGTAAGTGTATCAATAAGTGTCATAAGATGGCATTCGACACAAAGCGTTTGGTTTTCTTGTTAATGTGCTGGGTAATGGCTGTTTCCAAAAGCTGCGTGAGCTGTGAGGGAAGGCATGAAGTTCTAAATGGACGAAAAAGTGTAAAACTGCATGGCACCAGCAAAAAAACTCATAAAAGACTCATGCTGTTCTAAACAGTGAGCGCTTCTAGCTCACTCTTTCCCCCCAAACCTTCTAAAAGTACCCAGCTGTGAGCGCTTTTAATGAGAGTCTAAAGCCTAAATTGAAAATAAAGATATTAAACTTATGATTTGAAATCAGTTTTAAAAAGATAACATGGCCTGTAAACAATGAAAACTCTTATTAGGAGGGGCAGCTAAGAGGAACTACTGAACCCCTCCTAAGAGTTTTTCTTTTTGTTTGTTGTTCATGCCTGGCATCCTTTATGTGTCTCTTGGCACTGCTCTTCATTATCTATTCTTTTTGTATTTTGATCTAACTGAATTCATCTTTACCTTACCTTTGAAATTTGTGTTCACATGTTTTAAAGTCCTGTGGACATCTTAGGTATTACAGAATACATATTGATAATATTTTTGAAGTCCTGCAGTGGCACAATAACAGATTTATGTGTTTGATGTCTTAATGTTTCAAACAGCCTCATGTAGACAGAATATTTTTCCACAGCCACCAAATCATCAAGAGATTAGCCCCAAACCAGTTTTTGTGGGACAAAAATATAACAGGAATAGAAAGTTTATTAAGGGACTACATAATTACGCATCAGTATCAAGTATGATCTCTTTATAAAAGCTACTAAAACTGGACTTGGCTTAATTTCCTTGGTGTTTCTCTGTAGTAATCCTGAAAGGCTACGGAAATATGACTTCTCTGTCCCTAAACAATCTGCCCTGTTTATAATAATTTTGGTGATTTTTTTAGTACTCTCCAGGTAGATCAGCTACATCTTCAGATTTCAAGGAGCATTCTGGAAAAAACACTGTTCTGCACAGTGAATATTCTGAATGTCTGTGTTCTATGCACAAGGGCCGAGCCAGGGTGCAGACATGGTGTGGGGGATTTAAACACGTTTAGAGTGTCTCTGGTGCCATTTCAGATTGGAGAAGGGAGCTCTTACAGCCTGTCCACAGGGCCCTTTGAGCCAGACTGCTTTAAAGATGTGCATTTAATGGACCCAGAGGCCCCAGACATATTTCATAGAGCATTGTGCAGAATGAAGAAGAGGAAAGAAAGAGGTGGCCCATGGGCTGTGCAAATATTCTCTGAGTCTTTTATCTGTCATGAGAAACAGTGATTTTTTTTTTTTAGGTTTAATATTGATACGTGTAACTGGCCTTTGAAGTAGCTATTGAGTCAATACATGGCTCTCAGTATAATTCAGGGGCTTTGTTCTTCTCCCCACTTCATATAGCAAAAATAGGAACAGGAGTGATCATTTGAATAATGCATGGGGGATTATAATGATAGATAAAATTAAAATTCATTATTAGGCTATACACTTAAACAGAATCCTTCTTTTTATGTTCATCTTCACTATTGATTAAACAAGCTACTGACATGCACATTTTAGTGTCAGGGCCTGCCATATGCATCTCTGATCCAACACATTGTATGTTTTCCCATCTATGAATGTACAATGTGATACTTCAGGTCCATTTTTATACTTTTCTACCATTCTTTTAGACTGTGATTTAGAATTATGTAAAAGCTGCACAGTCAATGTTCATGTAAGCATTAATAAAATGTTTCCAGTTCTGTATTTATTTAGAATTTCATAACATTTTTATGTGAAGGTCAGACACCAAAAATATGGTTTCCTATCGGAAGACACTCCCATTTTTTTTCATGCATTTCAAAGAAGCTGCTAAACAATTTACCATAATATCTAAAAATACACCAGCTATAACTATTGACTGAAGAGCTAATTGGGATGCAGGTGGTAAAAACCATTGTGTTCTCCTTGTTGATCCTGTTTCAAGTAGCAAGTAAGTAAACCTCAGCAGATTTTATTATTGGGAGTATCCCAAAATAACTGGAAGTTTTTGGAAAGTGCTACACTGCTTTGTCACAGGCTGAGTAATAGCAGAACATAATGTCATTTAAGAAGTAATTCCTGATTCTCTTCAATATTTAAGACATTCCAGTGCTTATCAGCTGCAAATAAGAAATCGTTGGAAAGCATATGGCATCTGTTGCACACCAGACCGTGCATTTCAGTACCAGTGAAATTACAAAACTAAGGGAGGGGCCTGGACATAAAAGCCTCTTTTTCCCACCTATAGCAGATGGTCAGATTTCTAATTTAAAATTTTGTTGGAGTTCTGGCATACTGCCATCTGACTCCACAGCTGCAACAGTGCAATAACTCTGTCACCTCTCTTAGAAAATGTTTCTTGAGAGTAAATTTAATGCCTAGCGAAGTGTTGAATTTACAGCTGCTGGGAGCAGAATATAATATGTAAGAGATGGCCATGAGGCCCCGCTGATTTCCCTCACCTGGTTACAAGTAAGGTTGTGTTTATATGAAACTGTTGCGAACAGCATTAGGGAATTAGAGGGAAGATGTTTCCAGTTATTTGTTTCCACAGGCCTTTTAGTAATCCTGTGTACAAAGAATCGATCAGCAGTGTCAGTGGAGATCTTGCCCAAAGAGCTTGACTGAGGTTATGGAAAATATTCATAATCATTATCATTGCAAGAAGACTGTTTTCTGAAAGTTTTTCTTTTGCCTCAGCTCTGTCAGTCTCTACTAACTTTGAAAATGCTGGTGCATATGGGCAGTGGTAATGGCAAATCCCTCACCAAGTGTTCCACCCATCTATCCCCTTAGTTACTGAGCTGGAGATGATGGCCCACCCCTGCCGAGCTGCCAGAACATGAGTAGCAGTGAACAAGTACTTGTGGCATAGGAAATGCTTTACTGATTTTCTCTGGGGAAGGCCAGGCAGACTCTTCATGTGAATGTGTCAGGCACTACTAACTTAAATTAGATTTGAAATTTGGTTCTGTAATGAAGACTTGCCTACCTGTGACCACAACCTGTCAAGTCTGATCTGTAATCTCTCTAGTGCGGAGGTTATGCAGACATGAAATTTACTTTTTTCTTCAGAAATTTGGGTATAAATTTCACTCTTCCACTTTTGCAAACTTAGAAATAAGATTTATGACATATTTACAGTTTTCAGATCTTGCTAGAAGTCCAAAACCTTTATTGCCCCCATCATCCTCTGATGACAGGTGATGTGCTGTCATTTTTGGAAAATGTCATTTGGATATTCTAGATACAGCAGGTTTCTCCCCCTGTTTAGTCAGCCTACTACAGCTACACTCATAGTTGAGCCTTGCAGGAGTTGTTTCTCTTACAATTTCTCTGAGGAATAGATGAGCTCCTGAAAATCTCAGTTGACTGGAAAGAGAGAGGGTGTGAGATGAGGTGTCTCCAGTAGAAAACTGGTCCTGAGTGCACAGGGACACCACCTGCTCTGTCAGAGGAGACCACATAAGTTGGAGCTGTGAGCTGAAGTTCTCTTTCTTTTTCTGACCCTTGCAAAGACAGTGTCTTTTCTGAAAAATACTATCTGTATTTGATTTGAGCCAAACTTACCCTCCTCTTTACCCACCCTGTCCCACTCTCCCTAGGGCAAAGCACATCCCAAAAGTTTGTTCAGGCTCCTCCATTTTTTCATGTGTTGCTGCACAAGAGCCAACCCCCTACAGTGCTGTGTTCCTGAACAAACAAGAGTTTTTCCCAGTGGGGCTATGAGACACGTTTCTGGGTTTGCATGGCACTGTCTGCATTAGGCTCTATCACAGCTGCACAGTGTGAATTCTGAGCAGTGATTATCAGCTATTTGAATACAGCAAATGAGTCCTGCAAGCTGCATTAATACATCAACATAACACTTTAGTTAGCATTAGTGGCCTTAGCGAGTTAGTATTCATCTTTTTCTCTCACTTTTTAAATTAATCAACACGTACTGCCTAAATCTTATTGTGTCTGCTCCATTTTTGGTGATCACAATGATTTCCTAGCTGTGGTGTTGAAAATATTTCTTTTAAAGGGAAGGTGATGAGCATGAGTAAAGATAACCTTGTAGCAAAGCAATTGGACAGGGACAAGCTCTGTTGTGGCAACCTGCCTTGGCCGTATGTTGTCACCTTGGATAAATCATTCTCTCTATATATGCTTTTATTCCTCATTCACATCCACGGAAAGGGAAATGCTGTTACCTAATTTTTATCACAATTTGTATGATTTCTGTGCTTATGCTCTAAGTAATGGACTGGTTCTCACCCGTGTCTTTCAGAAGGGGGATCTGATCTTCACTGCAGACTCCAGGTATTTCACATAGCTGCTAATGAAAGGAACTGGGAGCAATGAGTAATATCTAAAATTTGAGCGATTTGAAGACACCTTTTAGATTTCTGCTATCAAATGGTTTTGTAGACAGCAGCATTTTCCCTGTAGAGAGTGAATAATTAATACCCTACCTGAAAACTTTTTGTAGGATATTTTCTGCTGCTTTTAAGGGAAAGTTTTTAATCTGGGAAATAAACAGTGCTTTAAAATGTGTCTCCACTGTGTAATTCTACACATTCGTAACCAATAGACAGAAACTCTAGTCTAGTTAATTGTTATTTGCACAAAAATCAGGTCCTCAGACAATTGCTTGTGTCCTTGATCCTACAAGCACTTAAAGACATTTTTTAACTTGCACATGATCAGTTCCATTTAGCTTGTTTAGATACCACAAATACTCAAGGTTAAGTTGCTGAGCAGGCATTTACAGTATTGGAGCCTCAAATTATGTATGCCAAATGGCAAAACACCTTTTCAAATAGACTTGTTCCTCATTGAACACCATTTTGTAGGAAATAGTATTTTTCTAGAAAATTCACCAAAGGCCTCCTGTTTTTCTTGGGTTTGTAGCCGAGAAATGCAAGGACTTTTCATTCCAGAGAGTTTTCTTCTGTCTTTTTAACTCTAAAGGAAAAATGTTGTGATAAATGGAAAAGTAGAAGGAAAGGAGTAGTAGCATAGGAGCCAACAGTGAACACTGAAAATATTTTTTACTGAAAATATGGGGTTTGAATGTATGTATATATATTTATTTCCCATTTTTAAAATTTTTCCTCCCAAGAAGCATACAATTTCTGTCAATCATTTATAATGTGTGTAGTATTCAGAGCATGTGTAATAACCTGAGTTGTGCAGTATAATCTATGTTGGTGCTGCATTGGTTTATCCATGAAAACCTAGCAGTTCCCTTTGAGTGCTTTCCATTATACTTGGGAGATACTTTATTTTAAAACAACCATTGTTGAATTTGTTTTTGTTTTTTAAATAAGTCACCATAAAATGGCTCCCAGAAGGTCACCTTGTCCCAACATGTATTAGTTGACAACCTGGGAGGCTGTTCCACAGCTGTGAACACAGTTTCTGTGGAGCTTTCATGGACCAAGACTAAGCTGCTCTTTAAACCTCTCTCTGACACTGAAACCACAAGAAGAATAAGGAAAAGAGAAAGTGGTGAGATTAATGAGTAATTATAGTTGGCTTTCCCCCCAAATGTCTTTAAAATGAAGTAAAACAAACAGCAAGAAGCCGAGCAACTTCCACGGCTTTCCTTAAAGAACATTCTCAGTCTACATATAGAGCTCAGTTCTCTCTTCATGCTAGGACTTGCAGAGCACTAAAGTCAAACATAGGTTGACATGGCCTTGAGAAAGAAAAAAATATATGGACTTCATGGCAAATGGAAATACTTCTGATTTGATCAGGTTTCTGCTGACTTCAGCCCTTGTTTCAACAATGACAAAAACCCTCATGATCAGGCACTTTAAATGTTTCCCTTACTATTGCTCACAGAGACGAAGGCTCCTTTCTCTGACTGCAGCCCAGAGCTCTGTAGGCAGCAGTCAGAGAGGGGAGATGACTGACATGGTTATAGAAAGGCTGCATCTTCTTGGCCCCATAGTGCTGCTCACACCAGGGCTTGTTTCTCTTCTGCTGTAGAAGAAATGGAAGTGAGGAGCAGAAAACAGAAGGAGGTTTTAGCACCAGGGCGAGGTAGATCCATCAGCCATCCATCCCCCACCTGTGTGTAAATATTGTAATTCTGGAGACCCGATAGAACATGATACCTCTGTTCCAGCTCTTAAGCTGGCAAGCTGGCTCCTGGACTACATTCCTTCGAGTTTTGTGCAAGGAATGGGATCAGAATTTGACCAATATTATTTTCCAATTTCGAAGTTGACTCGACTTACATATGTCACCTGCAGATCAAAGAAGAAATTCCCTGCAGTGTTTATTGAAGATAATTAGTTGCTTTAGTGTTCAGTTTTACTACCATTTTACTTGGCTTTGGGCTCTTCAGGAGTATAAATGAGGGCTCTGTTGTTTCACTGTCTGAACAGCTTGCCACTCCTCTACAGGCTTAGGGAAGTCACAGTCAGATTTACTTCATGAACAAGACTGAAGAGCTCACCTTGGTTTGTAACTGGCATAGAAAGATTTCTTCAGTACCAGGATTCATTAGCTAAAGCTATAGCTTCCATGGGAGCACTGTGCTTGCTTGATGTGTTCCTATATGGGCAATGATGCTAGAAAGCAAGTGAAGCTCCCCAACCTGGGGGGCAGGGGAGAGGGGAGGAGAGACAGAAGACCCTTAGTAAATTGCTTGCAAATGTTTTGGTTATTTGACCATCTACTCTGCAGACTGAGAGACAGAGCAAGAGAGCAAGGTAACATTAAGGGAACAAGGACAAATAACATTTTCCCACTGACTGTAATTGCACATGCTGCACAACTGTCAAGCCTTAACAGTATAATTTACCCAAATGAAAAATTTCCTAGGAGTCCCATTAGTTGTCAAAGGCTGGTGAAGTGTAAGGGCACTCTTTCTAAAAAAGTTAACCTACCAGAATACATCCATTTGTATAGGCATTAGCATTCATCAGCACAAGTTATCCAGTATCCTAAAAATCTATGTGTTTACCAGATCTGAGTCTAAATTTATGAGTCTCAATATGGCAAGGACCATGACAGTGTCATGAGTGAAAAAGAGTCAATGCCACTTATTTGCATGTGTTTGTGAAAAGAAACATATCACATGCATTTGTGTTCTTGTCACATGTCCCAATCTCATGCTTTTAATCCCAGCTGGAGATTAAGCACCATGTAACCCCTCTCCTCCTCCCCAGCCCTGGTGGAATGGGGAGGAGAATTAAAGTAAAACTTGTATGTTGAAATAAGAACAGTTTAATAATTGAAAATAAAGTAAAATACAGTAAAAATGGTAAATAATAATGATAATAAAAAGGGAAAAACCAAGTGATTCACAGTGCAGTTGCTCAACACCCACTGACTGATGCCAGAGTCTCCTTCCTGAACCCAGATCAGCTGCCCTTCCAGGTAACTCCCCCCCAGTTTATATACTGGGCATGGTATTCTATGGTGTGGAATATCCCTTTGGTCAGTTTGGGTCACCCATCCCAGTGGTGCTCCCTCACAGTTTCTTTTGTGCACCTCCTCACTGGCAGAGCATGAGACAAGGGAAAAAAAAGTCCTTCACTTGGGATAAACACGACAAAAATCCAAAACATCAGTGTATCATCAACACCATTCCCATTCTGAATCCAGACCATAGCACTGTAACAGCTACTGTGAAGAAATTGACTCTACCCTAGCTGAAACCAGGACAACATGCTCTCAATTCCTCCAACTGGCAATGAAGGCATTGGACGTTAGACCCCCTTTCTCCAAGGAGCCATTGATTTTCCATTAGCTTGTAGGAAGATGTGTCCCAGGCCTCTCTTGCTGTCAGATTTGACTGGAATTGCC
The DNA here is from genome assembly GCA_026261815.1 of Monarcha castaneiventris obscurior. NCBI lineage: Eukaryota > Metazoa > Chordata > Aves > Passeriformes > Monarchidae > Monarcha > Monarcha castaneiventris. The sequence goes on from JAMPIT010000388.1 coordinate 8,821,984, forward strand.
CAGTGAGTGCAAAAGTTATAGGAACAAAACAACCTGTCTGGAAAGTTGCAGCTCCTGCACAGCCTTGGTTTCCTTAGAGACTAAGGATTGATAATATATGTTGTAATCAATCTTGCTGTAAATATGCCATATGAGCGTGTTCCTCGTCTAATATTTTAATTTTATGTAAAAATATGCAGTGACATGGTAACTTTTTTATAATGGCCTTGCATAATCATAGTCAATAATTTTTTGTAGTAAGACACATCCTGCTTTGTAAGCAAGTTTTGAAGTCAGTGTCCTGCATAGCTGCTGACAGAGAAGCACACCAGACCCAGGTCCTGCAGGCCAGATTGCTGCACTGCCTGACCTTGACACAAAAGTGTTTATGATGGAGAAAATCAGTCCAGGTTCCCACCACATCTTTCCCTGTGTCCAACCAACTGCACAGCTTGTCAATTTGTACCATTTGATTACCTCTTCACCTACAGATTATACAGAATTTCTGAAATATTGTCAGAGCTTTTAATATAAGAAAAAAGTGCCTTAACTTTCTCTGCAAGTACTTTTTTTTTTCCTTGATGGAAAAAGAAATGTACCACCAGCTGCACCCAATATTTTGACGGAGCTGTCATACAAACATTCGTCACTATGGCACTTTTCCTTACTTTTTTCACACTGAATTGAGTTAGTCTGAGGCACACTAGCAATGTGAATATTGCAGTGTGGGAGACTCTCAGGTTCAAAGCCAGTCCTGTTACCTTGCTGTGTGAGTGCTAGTTGTTAAAAATTGCTGTGGTTTCCTATTGTGTACAAGAATACTAATTGCTTTAGCAGCATGTATGCATTCAGTTTTCTTCTGTTCAAAAAGGAGGCTGTGGTGATTTGAAATGTAAAAGTATAATCATCCTAGATAAATTGGACAGCACTTAAGCAATCAAAAGCTAATGCAGTCTTGTAAAAGTAGTTTTAGGGAAATATTTCAAGCCTTATTCACTCAGATAGCATTTTCAAGAGCCAAAGCACAGCTTTATTTTTTCTTTCTGCACAATTGAGCATTAAATATTGCATTGAGACACAGCAAAACAGGTTTTGCTATCCTCTAATACTGCCTAAGATTGTTTTCAAAACAGCAGATTTGCCATCAGCCACACAAGGCATCCGTCAATTGACCAATTAAAAAAATGTGGGAGTATCTGCATTCTGTTAGATTACAGTCATCTGTGGTTTTTTAGGGCAAATTCATTTTAATGATTTTGTTTCTTTTTTTAAAATTTTTTTCGTATAACCTCTTGACTGTCCCAATGAATTGTTTTCTTTCAATTCAAGTGTGAAAGAAAATTATACCATATCACTGAAAAGACATTTAAATTACTTTTAACTGGTTTAATTATTTAAAGCTTACATTTGTTTTAGATTTTCTTGTCTTAAAATTTCATTTTCCTCTTTTTCTTCTCTCATTGCCTGTTTTTAAAAGTTCTTTTTGATGTTGTTCTCTTTCCACTCTCCACAGTCTTAATTTCTTAATTTTTTTTTTGCTAAACTGTCGCCTGAAATCAGTGGCAACAGACACCTTCAAAGGGGATATGCAGTGTCTGAAGGGCATCCTTCTTATCCCGGAATTATTTCTCAGTAGTTTGTCTTTTTGTCTGTTTTCTTTTCTGAAAAGCATAATTTTTCATATGAGCAAGAGAGTATGACCCATTCTGTCTTGCTTAGCCTTGTGTGACACAAGCGAGTATTATTTATTTGGACAAGTAATTGCTAATTTTGTCTGAGGGGCTTGTCTGCTCTCTTTTTCTTCACCCATAACCTATGACAATTTCCGAGAAGAAAATCAGCAGACATAAACTCTACAATGCAAATTATTGTGATTTACATAATCCACAACTGCTGAAACATGAGGATAATAAAATGCTCTGGAAATCCTAATGCAGAGGTTGTTTATTAGTTACCAAATAAATGGTTATCTCAGGTTTTGTCAATGATACATACTTGCTTGGGAAGTTCGTGGTTCCAATGTTTTAGTAATATTTTGTTCTCTAACCAATGAAGAAAGAAAAGCCACTTGCTCCTTTGGTTGCAGTGCTAAAGCCAGCAGTGCCCCAAGGAGGGCAACAAGGATGGTGAAGGGTCTAGACAGGGAGCCACACAAGGAATGGCTGAGGTCACTTGGTCTGTTCATCCTGGGGAAGAGGAGACTGAGAGGAGACCTCCTTGTGGCCTGCAGCTTCCTCACAAGGGGAAGCAGAGAGGCAGACACTGATCTCTTCTCTCTGGTGAACACTGACAGGATCTGAGGGAATGGCATGAAGCTGTGTCAGGGGAGGCTTAGGTATTTTTAAGGTATTTTTCCTAATATATACCTTTCCTGGATATTAGGAAGTTCCCAAAATTATGCTTTCTGTTCAGAAAGATTTCTGTTTTCACCCAGAGCCTGAGTGAAACAGCTCTCTAAGAATTTGCATGACTTCCTGTGAAAAGCTGTGGGATGGGGCTGAGCTTGTAGATTAAGACATCTAAATGTAAATGTTTATGTATAGATGGATGCATGTGAGCTAAGTGTCTGAACAAATGTCAGAGTCCCTGTATGTGATGGAAATCTGAAGTGATTGAAGCCACTACCATATGGGATGCTCGTGTGTCTGCATGGGATTGATAGGATTTACAGGAGAATTGTGCAGTTTTGTTCTGAGCTGGCAGCAGGGGGTGAGCACAGGTATTCCAGGGACATCCAAAATACTTCCCTGGAGAATCTTTTTTGCAGTGCCACTCAAACTCACCTGGGTGAAGTGGGCAGGCTGTCCTTGGGAACCATGGGGGCAGAGGTCTGGCTCTGGGTATCATCTTTGTTGTGTGGCAAAGGGTGTGACTGGCAGGTAAAGCTTTATTCAAGAGTTTGATTTAAGACTCAGGTTATTACTGTACTTGTCGTGTGAGCACCTCAGCTTTATAATTCCCCTTCTAAGGGAAAGATTTTGTTGGGTGTTTCTTTTCCCCCATTAAATTCTCCATTCATTTATAAATAATTTGGCAAAACCAAAAAAGGGCCAATGATTTGCCCAAGCCAGTCTTGAGTCATAAGGTTGACTCCCAAAACTGAGCAGGTTATAGGATTTATGTTAATCGCATTTTGCCTTCTTTGATTCTCTTTTGTGGTCCTGAGAGCTCATCCAGTCATAACATCGCTATCTCCAGTAGAGTTTGTGGGCTCTAACATATCCTTACACAACATGATTTCTCCTGAGCCCTTTTCCAATCCAATGTTTACTCAACTCAACTGTTCTTACAACTTTGGGGGTTCTATTAAGCTGTAGAGTTACAGACTTTTTGCAAACCCTTCCAAGTCTCTGTGTGTGTGTGTGTGTGTGTCTAGATATGACCTCCATGAGAGGTCATACATCCTAATGTAAAGCTTGGTTTCACAAAGAAAAAATTGTTTGGAAACAGAAAAGCCTTGCCTTTTCCCTCTAAAGCAAATGGTGGAAATTGCTTCTCCTTTTTTACCAAACCCATAGGTCAAGAGCAAAAGGCAACAAGGGGTCCTGCACCTCTACTACTTGGAATCTTATACGCAGAAAGAGGAAACAGACAGGCAGGCAGAGAGCTTTTTCTCAGGCACAGCTGCAATATTCACATGCTCATTTTCATGTGGGAAAGGTATTTCTTGGTCCCTTATATCCATTCATCATTACTATGTACTATTACCAACCCCAGGAGAAACATGAGTTTTGAAAAAGCAAAGTGAACAGATTTGCCCATCTTAGATTTTACTTTATTCTTGAGGTATCCAGATGGAAACAACGTTTGATGTACTTAAAGCTACAAATATGATTTCATCTTCAGGTTCAGCATTTTGACACGTAATTTACCTTATAACAAGAGCCTCAGAGCAATGCATTTTGAGGTTGCAGGCAAAAAGCCAATCCACAGCTACTTGTATCGAGCTGTACTTCACATTCTCTGAAAGGAGTCAAAATGGAGATGGCTTTCCTCATTTTTAGTGATGTAACAAATTATGACATAGTGAATTCTTTTCAACAGAGAAAAAAAGACAAACCCAGAAGACCTTGCTGTGGGTCTTTGCAAGCTTGTCTGTGCCTGCCAGCCGGGAAGTGTATTGGCTGAACACATACTAGCAAATCATTTTTAATACCTCATTTCAGGTCTTTGGAGATTAATTTTATCATAAATTTGGAAGCCTGATTTAATTGCGCTAATTATATTTTCTGTTGGGAATTGATGGATTACTACCTAGCATATTCTCACTGTGTGTAATGAATCACACTGAGGCTTTCTCTTATTTATACCTGCTGAAAGTCAAGGAAATGGGTTGCAATAAGCATTAAAGAAACATGCAAGAAATTACCCTAAACCATTTGCTACATGTTCTTGCTCCTCTCATGGATCTGTTCTCATGATGATGATTCTGTTCTTCTGGAAATAATTGCAGAAACTCCTTTTTAATTCTCTGTCTGTGGGGAATTCACTTAAAAGAGAGCACATTTCTGACAGGCAAGACATCTACAGTTCCTCTTCACATCACTCTATTAACATCCATCCACATGTATTCATTTTTGAACTGAATGCTGTGGGTGCGGAAGTAATTACAGCCAGCACACTTCTAGGTACTTGTGATTCCATCAGATGTAATCATGCACATGTTGGAGGCTTGATTTTGCTGCTGCTGGAATTTGCCACTGAATGGAATAAGGGATTCAGTGACATCCTGTCATAGAATAAAGTTCATCTGTCATGTTCAAGTGGCAGTCACCAGGGTATCTTGTCTTTTGCACAACTTTGGAAAATCATGTTGACTCCTGGACTCTGCATGACCTTTCCTGTTCATTTAATGCCATAAAGCTTATAATCAGTATTTATCATTTATGTGGAAAGAAAAACAGTCCATGCCTAAAATGAAGTAACCATTAAAATCACAGTGTGCTTTCTGTCCTTTTAATTCCTCCTGTGGAATAAAAAATAAACCCAAAAGTCTTCGTTTCTTGAAGTGAGGGAGTTTCACAAGGGCTGATTCGGTACCACCATCTTCATATCCTTTCTTATAGTTTTGCTCTGAAATCTTCCCCTTCCTCTCTGCCTTTTGCAGGCAGAGCAATAGCTAAGCTAGGAACAAGTACAACCCGAGTTCAGCCTTGATGCTGAGCTGTTATCTGGCCTCTCTTTCTGACCTCACCACATCCTTCCCCTCCGCAAAAACATGAGGTCCCTTGCCCACCACTGTGGTGAAGAGGCTCCTTTCTGGGTGTTCGTGTGCCCTCTCCACACTGGGGGGAGCACCAATGTTGAGGAAAAGCCTGCACTGCTCTGCATAAGCTGTTGGACATTGTGTAGACTCCCAGAAATTCAAGCAGGAGTTGCAGCTGCTGAGGGGTTCCTTCTGCTGGTCGGGGGCACAGGGTAGGATGTTGCAAAGCACTGAGTCCAGCATGCTCAGGAGCATTGTGAAGGGGGAACCAACATCTCATTATTTTCCTGACCTGATGAACACAGGATTTTAAAAGCAGTGCATGCTCTAATTTGACTGTATGGTTACTCCTTTTTAGAATTGCATTTTCTCCAGTGTGATATCACCTAAAGGTGGACCCTTCTTTCAGATATGACCATCATTTCCCCTTAATTAATTTTGATGGTTTGTTCATCTTCGTGGAACAGATCTTCATGAGGAGAAAGAAAGCACATTTCCTTCAGGAGCGAGTTATGAACACATTAAATTGAAAAGCTGCAATGTTCTGTCACATTAGCTTGGTCCCTACAACGCAGCAGTCACGCTTGATAAACGGCGACATTAAGGATAACATTAGAGAACACAGGCACGGGGTTGTGATGGCAACCAGGATACCTATCTGCCCATTGTTACACACATTGCCCTCCTCATTTATGCCTTTGGGAATGATGGACCGACAGGGGGAAAATAATCAATATGTTTCTCAATTTTTTCTTGTGGCTGACAAAAAAATATGTGGATTATAACTGGACTTTCCATTGAGCTGTAATCCTCTAACTTCTGTGCCATGAAAAAGTATATAATTATGCTATGTTAAATGCAGAAGCATGTGGCGTATGGTAAAAATTATTACAGTAATTATTGTTTGTTTGTTTATTTATTTATTTATATAAACTGTATATGTGGGTGTATAATGTTACATAAATGCATAGGAGCAGTTTTCCAGGGTGTCTATCACTGTCATACCAAAGTGCTGATGCTGCTGCAAGGAGGAGGCTGATTGCCTATTTAAGACTCTAAGTGGCAGCAAGGATTATTTTCTTCTGCTTTTGACCTACCTTTCCCCATTTCTGAATGGCTGGTGTTCAGTTCTTTCTTTAAGCCAGTTTTCTGGATAGGGCTTGCTTATTAAAAGTCACAGGCATTATTTTAAATCACACTGCTGTCAGTGAATCTCTTTAGTGGATCATGCTTGCTATAGAGTCCTGAAGGTTTCTGACTTGAACAAACATCTTTGAATGATATCCTCTGATTTCACTGCACATTTAACAGTGCCAGGGGATTTTTCCACAGCCCTTGGTGTTATTTTCACCTTTTTCCTGGAATCAATAGTACCAGCACTGTTCCCACACAGCCTGATGAGGTCACACTTAGGCAGACACTGACCACGTCCATTATCCCACCTGTGCTTTCTTTTGCTCTCTCTCCTATATGTAGTTCAAATCAAATACTTTATTGAAAAGAGTATATTTATTCTCTTTTAAATCTAGCCTTGGACTGTGATGTCCAGAAAGAGCTTGAAGCCAGTTAGGTGACCTTTGTGCTGGAGCTAGTGCCTATGCAGTTGGTTATTGAAAAGAATATATTTATTCTCTTTTAAATCTAGCCTTGGACTGTGATGTCCAGAAAGAGCTTGAAGCCAGTTAGGTGACCTTTGTGCTGGAGCTAGTGCCTATGCAGCTGGTGTGTAAAGCCCCTTGGTTTTCCCCTTGCCAGCTGTGCCTGTGCTGCAAGCTTACGGTGACAGGAGCTGCCATTTGTCCTCCATATTTTTATGCAGGACCTAAGACACAGATCTCTGGTTCATTACTCTGGCTCCTACAGTGCAAGCAAATTATAATAGTTTAAACACAGTTGGATTTATTTTTAGTCTGAAGGATAACAATGTGGCCACGGCAGATGCTGGAAAACCAGGCAGAGAAATTCTGATGGTTTAGCTTTTCTACTTCCTCAGGACTTTTGGGGAGAGTAAAGCGAAAAGAGGTAGCAGGTGAGAAACATGAGCTATAACCTATGTTAAGCTCCTGACTCCTGCTAGAAACAACTTCTGTGAAAGAAAGGTTTTATACTGGGGCATCCCCATCAGGAGAAACGTGGGAGAGCATTTGGGCAGTATAAACACATCCTTTCTCTGTATCCGTTTATTTGGTGAATCAGCACTCAGCCACAACCACTCTGCCAACCAGGCAAAGCTGCCTCTGGGGAGCAGGACCTGCCCCTGGAGAGGAGCCCAGGGGCAGGACTGAGCCCATGCAGGGCAGCCTGGGGAAGAGCTCTGGCATTTTTCCTTTAATTTCTATATGGGAGAAAGGCAGCGAGGATGCTCAGAGGGTTTAAGGGCAACACAGTCCTCAAAATGACTCATCTTACAGTTTTTTTATTGTCTCCTTTTTCTATTTTTTCTGCAGAGTTAAATGTAAGGGAGTCTGACGTAAGAGTGTGTGATGAATCGTCATGTAAATATGGAGGAGTGTGCAAGGAAGAGGGTGATGGCTTGAAATGTGCGTGTCAGTTCCAGGTAAGGGCTGCTCACCTTTTTGTTTGCTGTTTCTGACAAATCTTTCAGGTGTATTGAAGCATTTGTAGAGTCACCACTTCAAAAATTCCGCTCAGCAACAGGGTGATGGAGTCTAACCATAAGCTCCTTTTTCAATGGCACTGATTGGATAGATAATAGCAGGGCCACCAGTGATCATAAAGGTTATGAATTAAAACAGTAAATTAGTGCTGCTCAGGAAAAAAAATTATAAAAATGTCTTCTAAACTTTTAAATAGAAGTTAACAGCAAGTTCAATTAGCATTGTCAGTTTTTGAGCCTTTAGTTTACAGTTTTTATAACTATCATGATAGTCTTTCCGCCCCCCACCCTCCTGCCACCAACTTTTTTAGAGAAAAAGCAGTACAGCAGGTCTTTCTTTCCACAGTTTATAGCAGGACAAATGTGTCAAATATTATGTACAAGATTCATGGTAAACCTGGAAGAGCTGGGAGTGCTATCAGCAAAACCTGGAGTGGGCTGTCTTTCAGTGTTTTAAAAATAATTGTGTGCTCTGTTTCCAATAAATAATAAATCAAGGGGAACCAAAATAGCAACAGGGTGTATATGATCTTACTCTGGTTTTGGATTCCAGTGTTTCAGAGCTGGCTTTTGATAGGGTGATGTTTACCTATGCTGGGGGCATTGTTCCAACTGCCCTTTAAAGGCAGAAAAAAATCTTATGAGAAGAGGTTTCTTCATCTGCCTTCAGTCTGTCTGTAACATTTATTTATGAAAAATAGTAAAATCAGAGCTCAGTAATGATTTAAAAAAAAAAAGGAAAATAAATACAAACCTAGGATAGCCAAAGATTTCGTTTATTTTCTGTGGATAGTAAATTCTGTGACTTCCTAATATCCAGGTCTTGGAGACATAAAAAGAAAGAACTAGTCCATATGATAAATTGTTACTTTGTTTTGAAGAACTGATTTTAAAAAAAATATTGTTTTAAATCTACTTGCATGTTTACTTGTACTTCTTGAAAAATGTATACTCTTAGGAAAGAAGTCTAAGGATGAGGAGAAAGTATTGTGTTTTTCAGACACAGAAACTTGAAATTCTTCCTGTAACTCTTGAACTTAATTGAGCTAACTCAATTTGCTACAACTAGCAGCATCAAAATATTCCAGGCAACAAACACCCCGCCCAAACTGTTAGGTCCTTCACATGCAAGACCACTTGACAGCTAGCTAATTTTTTTCTGGCATTGCAAGGCTTTGAAAGGAAAACAGACACATTTGTGTACAGTGGTTCAGCTGAAGTGGCACTGAAAGGAAGATGTGGGAATATCAACCTGTTCTTCCTGAAGTGTTTCCTATTCATCACAGCTACAACAGAGCTGGATAACTGTGCCACTGGTCCCATCCAGCAAGGTATTTCTTATGTTGTTAAAACTGCAATTTTTAGAAAAATGTGCCCTAGCAGAAGAGTTGCAAAATTAAATCGGTCTGGGATCCAGGTTGTGGTCAGATAAGATGTTCCTGCTGGAGGGGAAATCACAGAATCCCAGAATATGCGGAGTTGAACAGGACCCACAAGGATCATCTAATCCAATTCCTGACCCTGTGCAGGACCATCACCAAGAGTCACACCATGTACCCGAGAGCATTGCCCAAATGTTCCTTGAACTCTGCCAGGCTGGTGCTGTGACCGCTTCCCTGGGGAGCCTCTTCCAGTGCCCAAACATCTTCTGGGTGAAAAACCTTTTCCTGATATCCAAACTAAACCTCTCCTGACACAATTTCAGGCCATTCCCTCAGGTCCTGTCAGTGGTCACCACAGAGAAGAGATCAATGCCTGCCCCTCCTCTCCCCCTCACAAGGAAGTTGCAGACTATGATGAGATCTGCCTGTCAGAGGGGTGTTTTGGGGAGCAGAGCGGCACAACTATTCACAGCCACCCCTGAACTAGGGCCAAGACTGGCACAAACTTCCTTCAGATTGACGAAAATGGATGACAAATTTCAACTTGTTTGAAACAGCTATAATGTCACGGCAGCAAGAGCTCTGCAGGCTGAAAGGCCTTTTGCTGTATTTTGGATAAGTTTTACAAAACCTGAATGAAAATCTGATCAACATCTAGTGAGTGTGTTACAAACCAGTGGGGGAGGTAAGATGGGGTGAGGTGGGGTGAGAAGAGAGACATCATGGGGCTCTCTTTCAGTCTCAGTCAGAAAGGCTTGACAACAATCAGTTTATTAAAATAACTGCTTTAGTAAGACAGAATAGGAAAAGGAGCAAAGTTTCAATGAGCAAATCTTACAACCCATTCAGATGTTGGGAACACTGAAATAACACAGCACTGGATGAAGCTCAGAAGGATTTTCCCATGGCACACTGTGCTGGGCAGATCCTGCCCATGAAGAGATGCTCTCCCTTTTGGTCATTTGAGGTATTAGAGGACTTCCTCACAAGAAAACAGCTTTGCTCCTAAAGGATGCTCGCAGGAGAACTTTTGGCTGTACTGTACCAAATCACTAAACGCTTACCAAACTGTTAGAAAGGAATCCCTTTACTTTTCATTTTCTATCCTCAGGACAGAAACCTGCAAATTTAAAACATCACACAGAGACTTAAGGAGAACTGAGAATTATCTATTGAACAGAGAATTATCTATTGAAAAGTATTGCCCCCCTCAGGAGTTGCTTGTTAATTATTCTCTAGAAATAACTGTTCATGTTACGGCATGTGACAGGACTGATGGCTGTGGTTGAGTGTCTGAGAGTTACTTACTATGGGAAAGTATTACAAAACTGTTATAAATAATTTTCAGAGCTGGCAGCATGATTTATTTCTGTCAGTACCTGCTTAGTTCATTCTCAGTTGGTCATCTATGGCAGGATGACAAAAGGATTGGAGGGTAATACCCTTCAAAATTATGTTTTAACAATTGAGTATTTTGACCTTTATGTATGTCAAAGCACAAAGAAACTGTTGTGGGAGAGACTCTCATTAGGAATTGGGAGAAGAAACTCTTGTACTTTTAAGTCATTTTAGCTTAACTAATGTTGTTAATGCTTGCACTCTCATGGGTTGAACTATGCCAGTTAAATCATAAGCTTTGTGTGGCTAAGAAATTTGGCGGCTGCTCTGTATTTCATCATTGCTTCTTGGTTTTCATTTTTGGTTGGGTTCATTTTACACTGGGGTGTTGAAGATGCAAAAGGTGTCTGACATTGCAGTTACCACTGCACCCCCAAACAGGGAAATATCTCCTTTTTCATGCTGTGAAGCTGGATTTGGATCTCCAGTTCAGCAGGAAGTCATGCAGCACTCTCAGATGTTAGGCAGATTGGTGGTCCCAGAATTTCAGTGCACGTGATGTGTACAAGGGGTTTATAATCCATCTCTCTTAGAATTTAAGAAAACAGCAAAATACAGGCAGCTTCTGCAAAAGCTATTCTGAATGATAATTTTTTCTTTCTACCTTTCCTTCTTTTTGTTTGTACCAAATTCTACTAATTTCAAGATTTAATTTTTTCAGTGTAGTAATACAAAAGCGTTATTATAGTTGTTGACCAAGTAAAAGACTCATGATGCTCTTGAATTTAATGAGAACGGTGATTGTTTTCCATCTCTTTTGTAAGAATGTTCCAACCAAAAAGGTCAGCAAATCTCCCCTTAAGCACTGTTCTCCTTAAATTCTCCTTTGCTCGGTTTCATCCCCCTGTGCCTAGTCATACTTTCTTATATTATCTTGAAGAAGTTTTCTCCTTCCTCAGTGTTTATCCTTCACATACTTCTAGATGCCTGACATATTCCCTCTAGCCAGTAAAAAGTCCCACCATAGTTATTTTGTGCTTTTAATCTTTCCTACTGAATTCCTATGTTCAGTCCATGTGGAGTTAGGCTATTATTTCAGTGATCCAAGAGGAATACATATAGTGATACTGAAAAACTAATACATTTCAAATCTTTCTTTAGCAAAAAGGGTTATAAGTTGCTGTTGGTAACACAACTATCTTCATGTATATTAATATGCAGTTAAGATTAATAATTTGATTTCTGTATGACTTGGTTATTTTATAATTTCTTTTCCAGTGTCACACAAACTATATTCCAGTTTGTGGATCAAATGGAGACACTTACCAAAATGAATGCTTCCTCAGGAGAGCTGCTTGCAAGCACCAGAAAGAGATAACAATGGTATCAAGAGGACCTTGTTATTCTGGTATGTAAAACATCACTTTGTGTCACTAATGAATGATGTTTTATGGTTAGCTCTTTAGTTTTGCCCTTAATTCCAGCAATTAAAATTTTGGTGGAAATAATGTGGAATAATGTGGAAACCCGAGTCCTCTTTAGGAATGGAGCCTTTTGCTAGATAAGAAGTCTGATTTATCTTCTTATATGCTAACAGATTAATAAATAAACATTACAAGTTGAAATACTTTATCTGAGAAAATAGATTATGAATGCTTCTGTGTTGTTTATAGAGGAGCCTTGATATTCATCAAAAGGCTTTCAACAGATTTGCGGCAGACTCCAAATTAGCCATTTCTTTAGGACTTTTATTTTTTGGATATACAGAATTAGTGTGACATCCAACAAGTGACACTGATCATCCTGACTGCTGCTCTACCTGTATCCAAGGCATCATTTTTGGGTCATTACGCTGAAGATATGCAAAACTGACAAAATCATTCTACCTCACCTTTGTAATGGACTAGCCTTTTTTGTCTTTTCACACATTTAAAGCATAGATTTTCCACGTTTCAAATACATGGGGCAGATTTTCTCTGTCTTGAATATTGCAACGTGCTCTTGGACACAGAAACTTTACCACCAGAAGTGTTCTGAACCTCTGGGTAGGTCCAAAGCTGGTGAGACCAGACACGTGGCTGGCTTGGAATGAAATTAAATGTCTCGGTAGCGTCAACAACTGCAATCTTTGGTACATAAATAGTACACACAAAATATGAAGTTGTGGGACATCCCTCATCTTTGGATAGATGGTTACTCAGATTGATCTAAACAGGGCTATATCTATATGGCAGCCAAAAGCATGACCATGGGTCACCTGCACACTCCTTGCTAGCTTTATGCTGGTAATTGCAATGACAATTTAGAGTTATCAGGCCTGGAGCTCACTGGTAGCTGCAGCATCTTATCTGGAAATTAGGGTAAATGCAGGGTACCTAGTCTGAGCCCTTGCTGCTGCCAGTCCCAGTTACCTCATTAAAATGCAGCACGTTTCACACCATCTGCTCTAAGGCCTTTGACTGCAGCACAGACCTATACTGAGGTCTGGCTCATGTTTACCAAGTTCCAAAACAATCTGTGTTGTTGGTCCTAGTACTGAAGGAAGCCCGTGTTTTGTGCCCAGCTCAGAAGCACAATTCCAGCATCCCTCAGGCAGATGACTGAATCTGCTGCCTTTCCCAATATCCCACCTGTAAATTATCTCCAGATGTGGCAGAAAGAGGAAAAAAATGCAATCCAGTTTTGGAGGACTCACATCTTACTATAACAACACCCAAGAAGTATGAAGGTTTGAACTGAGGATGTATAAGTAAATATTTTTTAATTTCATGCCCTAATCATTTTAAGAAATGGACACACAGCATGAAAGTTTCCTTCTCTCACTAAAACAAAATTCTAGGATAATGTTTTTGGAACAACAAAAAGTGTTTGTTTCTATATGCATTCTACTCTGCCAAGAAAAAGAAATTTCAAAATGAAAAATTGATTCTTCTCAGCCTCAGGTTGGTGGCAGCTAGTGACTACATTATTCAGCTATTACGGGAATTTTTTTCAACTTTCCTCTCCTTTTCTTTAAGTCCTACATAAAACCCAGGAAATGCTGCATAATTTTTAGCACTTAGCGTAACAGATTAAGAAACATGCTCAAACACAACGCTCCAGAAAGTACTGAAAACACATTTGTGAAACTGAGGTTGTGATTCAGGCTGCATACTGCACTGGTGCAACTTTAAGTGCCTCAGCAGAGCTCCACTAGAACAGTACCTGCTGCTCCCTGAGTGTCTGATGTGCTTTGGGTGGTGTGAAAATATTGGATGATAAAAGCCATCATCCAGAACCTCTCCATTCCCCACCAAGACAGCAGCATATTTGTGCTCTTGATCTGTTACACATATAATGGAGAATCAGATACTGAAATTAAAAAGTATTTTGTAGACCCCCGTAAATTTTCACTGGGTACCTTTGAATTTTCTATTAAAATGCTTTGTTCTAGGGCATCATTGGGAGACAAGTATAGATTCACTGGTCTCCTATCATAATTTTGTTTTTTCAAAGCAAGGCTTCATCTTAGCAGGATGCGCCCAAGACAATAGGATGAAATTCCTCCTTAGTGTTGTAACAACTGTGTAATATTTAAAGTATGTCAGACTTCTGAATCTCATACAAGAATGAAATACTTCCCATTTGCTTGGGATTGATACTTCTGTAGCTATGGCACTGGAACAGACTATACTGAGTGATTTAGTTACTAAATCATTATTTTGTTTCTTGGCAGGTAATATTTTGATTAAATTTTTTCAGACATAGGTGATTTGCAACATATTTATTTATTATCTTTGTCAGAAGGCTGTCAGAGTTTCAGGATTCTAAAATAAGCAGTGTTTAAAAAAGAGCCAATTATAGGTGCTTTAGGAATAAACAAAATGCAAGTTTTGACATTAAAAATGGTTGTTTAGAGAAATGAAAGAGAATGTATGGCGGAAATTTTGGGTCTGTATACACAGATTTTAATACTGATTTTGACTGCTGCCAGATTTATATTATATGCATGCGAAAATGTAACCACACAATGATATAGTACTTGATTATACTTGCAGTTTCTCAATGCATTGTATATATGTGGAAGCCACAGTCCATTGCTTTCTGTTGGGATTTCTAAGTTATAAAAAAAAAAAAAAAAGGAGAATAAAGCTATTTGCAGAACTAGAAACAGGCATAGAAATTATTCTCTTAGGAGTGGCTTATGGAAGGGTCTGCTTGCTTAAAATTTGTTAGTGGACTGTTTGCCCTCCTGTTTGTACTTAGCAGTTTGGAGCTGCTGCCCAAAATGGGGAAGAGATGGGTTCAATTTTCATGCTAGTTTGAGTTAAAAGCCATCCCTCCTGAATGAGAGAGGCTGCAAATGTTTTTGGTTTTGGGGAGTTTTTCTGCCTCTGCACCAAAGCAGACCCACAGTACAGAAATGGCTCCTGTTCAGAAAGAACAAAAAAGGAGATTCTGACTGTAGCTGAGTGCTTACAGCATCTAGATGCTGTGTCTGATCCAAGTCCTTCTTTGTGTGTTTTGTCCAGAAACTCCTTCATGGATAAAAGCAGCTCACAGCAGAAGCCTGTATATTTGTGTATTAGCATATTTTTATAGAATCATGGAGTGGTTTTGTTTGGAAGGGACTTTAAAGATAATCCAGTTCCCACCTCATGGCCCTGGGTAGAGATAACTTCCGCTAGACCAAGTTGCTCAGAGCTACATCCAGCTGGGCCTTGAACGCCTCGAGGGATGGAGCATCCACAACTTCTCTGGAGTGCCAGTGCCTCACCACCCTCGCAGTAGAATTTCTTCCTAATATCTAATCTAAACCTGCTCCCAGTTGGAATCCTTTTCCCTTTGTCCTGTCACCCATGCCCTTGTAAAAAGTCCCTCTCCATCTTTCTTGTGGGCTCCCTTCAGGAACTGGAAGGCTGAAATAGGTCATCCCAAAGACCCCTCTTTTCCAGGCTGAACAGACCCAATTCTCTCAGCCTTTCCTCACAGGAGAGGTGCTCCATCCCTCTAATGAACTTAGTGGCCCTTCTCTGGACTCAGTCCAACAGGTTGACAGTCTCTCTGTGTTGGAGACCCCTGAGCTGGATGCAGCACTCCAGGCAGAGTCTCAGGAAAGTGGAGCAGAGAAGGAGAATCCCCTCCCTCACCCTGCTGGCCACGCTGCTTGGGTGCAGCCCAGGACACCCTTAGCTTTCTGGGCTGCCAGTGCACATTGCCAGCTCATGTCCAGCTTCTCATCCACCAGCACTCCCAAGTCTTTGTCCAGGCTGTTCTAAATCTTTATAAGTCTACTTGAAAACGGATGGCTTAAGTAAAGATGGAGGTCAATCACTCCTTCTCTAATTACTGACCAGTGGCTGGGGGAATGCTGTTTGTGCCCAGCATCTTCACTTATTTGGGCATCTTTCCTGACAGATCTTGGTGCATGGAGACAACTTTTGAAAATCCTGAATTCATTAAGGGCCTGAAAAGAGCAGGGCTGCTTGTCCAAGTAAGCTGGAAAAAAATGCTACTCTTTTAACCAGCAGCTGCCTGGGAAAATCTAGCCAAGTCTTAGGAAAAAAAAGCAGGGACACCAGCTTAGTTTAGCATGGTTACCCTGGAGACTAGAGTCCTAGCACAGCTCCCAGGGAAAAGTTGAAAATGATACAGTGTTACAGAGGATGACACTCTTTTTCTCTTTTTTTTTTTTTTTTTTTTAAGTCGTTTTTTGGGAACTGAAAGTCCAGAGAAGTGGAAATGAATCTATCTTGCTGCTATGATGTCCTGCCAAGCGGACTCCGTGTATATCAAGCCAATGATCTATAGAGAGGGGTGGTCTGACCATCAGCAGCTCTATGATTTACAGGTCACTCTGTGTGTGTGTGGTGGCACCAGCCCTGCCCCACACACACAGGACACAGCCAGAGCCCCTCAGCTGGGGCTGAGCAGCATTTCTCACCTCAGGGCTGAACACACAGAGGAAAACAGTCGGGGGAGTGGGAGTTGGAAATAAAAATACGGAACTAGCCAAGCTTCTCTGAGACATTTTACCCTTTCTCTTTCATATGAATTACATGTTGAACTTGCTCATGTTTGTATGTCAGCTTCCTCTGCCCCAAAACAGCTGATGACACAATTTCACCGCCACAAATAAGCCTATATATTAACTCATATAAGTAAATTATACTCCTTCAAGTTTCCTAATGAAGCAATACTGCATCATAAGGCATATTTCTCAGTGACTCAAAAATGACATTTTATATGGGATTGCCTGCTTTGTTGGTAAAGTGGGTCACTATCCACGGAAAAACAAACCTGCCCATTTTTGTGCTAATTTCTGTAAGGTAAGAAGCTCAGCCTGTTAGACACCAAGTAGTGGCATAGGAGGAAAGAAAGGAAAATTAAAGTGAAAGGAAAACAAATCTCTATTCCTGATACTCCATGTGACAGGAGATTATTTTCAATGTGTGAAGTGACCCAGTAACGTGGAATTTCACACTTTCATCCACGCACTAGAGGGAATTATTCTTAGAAATACAGCTCCTTAAAGAAAAGCAGGGGAGGGAACTGAGCAAACAGAGCGTTTGTTTTTTCCTCTGATGTGAACAACGACCTCGTGTGCAGAGGAAGTAAGATTCCCACTCCTCTCTCTCTCTGGCCTCCTTCTTCTTTCAGTTTTTTGCAAATGAATTCAGCTGCCTTCTCCATCACCAAAGCAGGCATGAAAGATGTGGGATGGGCAGAGTGTATGCTCTCTCCTCTCCTCAGCTTCCAAAGAAGCTAATCTAATGGGAATGGGGAACAATTCACAGACAGTAGTTGCCATTCCATTCTCTCCTCTCCTCCTCCTTTGAGCAGGAAAGACAGGAAGTTTTGTGACTCAGAACATGTGTTTGAGGGCTTGTCTTTACTGCCGTGCTAGCTGAAGCCTGTGCAGAGTTCTGCCCAGCGGGATGCTCGTGCAAAATCCCTGAACAGCTCCACAGTGCTCTGAAGTAGTTAGTTGGCCGGGGGTGGTGAAGAAGCTCAAGTCCTGCTGACACTTGAACTGCTAATGCAAATGGGATCCAGTCGAAAGCTGTCACTCATCAGATGCTAATCCAGTCAGTCAAATGTCAATGAAATAACTATACCATTAGAGCATCTTTATGTGAAGTGATTGACTCAGCTGAGAGAAGCTGTTTTGTCATTAGATGACTTAAATCAGCTTTACTTGGAGGACTAGTTGTCTTCTGGAGGTACTTCTGCAGTCGGGTGATCAATGTGTTACTCCTTGAAGTACCACTCCCAGGGCTAGAGGGTAAGGAAAAATGAACATTCCAAAAATCGGACTTTGTACTCTTCATCTCTTTTGGGTTTAACAAATTTTAATCTCTAGCAGTTGAAAAGAGGCTAGGAAAGCAATTTAGTTTCAGTATTGAATAATGCTGTTCCTTGAGTAACATCTTGACAGGGAAGAGAGAGACTAGGGCACAGTGAGTATGGACAAACCATATTAAAGGATGCCAGACCTTATGTGGGAAGTTTGTTTTTACAGCTGGCTCATGAAATGTAACATCTGTGTAATGTTTTACAGAGACAAGTTCCTGAACAAACAGCTGCTCTTGGAGCAATATTTTCATTTGCTTTCTTTTTTTTTCCTCCCCCTCTGTTTCTTTTTCAGATAATGGCTCTGGGTCGGGAGAAGGAGGTGAGTACCAAACTTCATTTATATTTGCTTTTGGTCTTTCTTTTTAACTAATGTGTGTCAGTTTTATGCACATAATATATACACATGGCTACTGTATACCACATGAACTGAGGGAATATTACGGCACTTAAGCTTTAATGTTGCAGTGTTATTGGACCATCTCAGAACAGTACTGGTAGAGGAATAGGTTGTAGTGTGCATTTGACTAATATTGTTCTTTCAGATTTGACCTATATAATTTTTCATTTGTTACTAGCAATTTAGTGCAATATTTAGATCCTATTTCACCTGTATTTCTCTCCAGAAATTGTCCATTCACAATACATTTCTTACATTTTTCCTTGCATTTATTTCCTTAGTGTATAAAACATCTAGTTGTTACCTTATCCTTGGTCAAGCTTGTTGGCTACAATATATAACAATTGCATTATTTATCTATTTATATAAAATATTTTACTAAAATATTTTTCTGTTCAAAGCTATATATTCAAAGAGGGGATGTAGCATAGCTGGTAGTAGTAGAGGTGTTCCCATCTTTCAACACATCCTAATCTTCTTCCAAGGATTTGAAAAAGTATTATCTTAATTCTATCTTTGATACTACTCACAAGAATATGTATAGGATGAAAAATGTGAGACACAGATATCTACAGACACAGAAAAACTGTTTTGCTTTTAGGCTTTGGTAGTATTAAGAAGGTGTTGCATTTCATACTGATGGGACTGAGTTTAGAAGTACTGTAAATCTTGTATAGTTATATGAAAATGTGTTTTTGTGGGAAACCATCAACGGCATCACTGTGTAGCTAAATGTAACAGTTAACTTTTCAAAAATCAGGAGCTAGCTCCCTCTTTTTTCCTGTATGGAGGTGAAGGGGAGGCATTTCCCTCCCCCTAAATAAGATGCTATCAGTAAATTCCCGGGCTGCTGCTAGCACAGGGCCATTCTCACCTTTTTTCCTTTTGAGGCACTGTCTGAAGGAACAATTTTCTGCTCAAACACTTCCTCTTCTTACCCCACAGCTGACTTTTCTGATGCTTCACACTCTTTCCCCAGCTCCATTTGCTTCTCCTTCCCCCTTTGTTCCTCAGCCTGTTATTCCACTAGAGATGCTCCCTGCAAGCCGAGCTTTCTGGCCTTGATACTGCTATGCAGCTCTTGTAAGAGACAGATGACAGCAATTTAGTGCATGTTTCACTTTTACTTTTAGAACAGTTTTAGAAAAGTTTGAATGTCGTTGAGATTAGTTGGGTTTGGTTTTTTTTCTGTATTTTCCAAATGCGTACAAAAATCCCAGTTAAAGTCCCTCGTAAATGTTACTGTGTTGGTCTGGAAGAGATTGGCAGCCGACTGATAGATGTCAGGATTTTTCGGGTAGCTTCAGGAGCAGTTTGGAAAAGCGTAGACCAGAACACGCTCGGTTTTGTTGCCTGCTCACTGAAGAGGGGAAAGGTCCATGTTCAAATACTCTTTGCTTGATTTGGGGCAGGAGAGGCTAAAATGGGTTTCCCTTTGTCTTTGCTGTTCTTTTTGTTCTCACTTGAAATGTTCATTGAGCCTGGGATAAAGAGATGGGGAGGAAGGATTCGTGCCATGGAAAGGCAGTGTTAGCTGGGGCTCAGCATGCCAGTGCATTTGAATTATTTATGGAAAATGGAATGCCATTGGCTTAGGAGGTTTGGTGGTCCCTCGATACCTTGCAGAAGTAGTTGGTGCATTGTCTTGGGAGGTGGAATATGTAGATTCAGTTCACTTCAGGCAGAAAGAATTGAATCTGGTTCCCTTGGCCCCAGGTGAGTTTCTGCACTGCCTGGGTATTGAATTAAGAAGGAACAATGTACCCACTCTGTCCTCCAGCAGTTTTGTGACATTAGCCCTTCTTTTATTGGGATTTCTTCTGAGTGCCTTTGGGCCAACCGAAATGTTCCTTCTTCTGTTCAGTATGAAAACAGTTGGGTTTAGTTCTCAATTTTAGGTTAAGAAAAAGGAAATTTAAACAATGAGAAATTGAAATCCTACTTGGCTCTTCTTCCTTTTTTTAATACATCTAGGCCATTTGTGACACACTGAATTATTCCTGTCCCTGTGCATCTTCCTCGCTGAACTGGGTGTTGGGTAATACTTCTGTGGGACAGTTGGTTAGTCTTCAGCATGTTGAGTCATTTTCTGTGTCTGAAAGCAATCCTTCAAAGTATGGAATCCACTGTGGCTTTGGTTATTGAACTCTGCTCTGGCTGAAAATTCAAGGATAGTTTCGTATCTGGAATTTGTTTTGTTCCATAATTCAAGTAGCTGTAAAAGTGTGACATGAAAACATTCAAACCCAAAAAGATTTATTACAATGTAAAGGAATTTAGAATTAAAACCAAACTTCTAGAAGAGTGATGAACATATTGAGGATGGAGATGCATTGTTTGGAATCCAAACAAGAAGAAAGGATAAGAGCCCAGGCAGAGGGTGACCTGCAGGGTACAGGTGCTCCACAATGCCCTCCACAGTCCTGCCTCCCTGGTTATTTCAGCTATGGGACTGTCTGCTGCAGAACTGCATCCTGGCCCAGCCTTCTCCACTTCCTTTTGGAGGAATTCAGGATATACTGAGATATAATAATCCCCCATGCTGGAATGTTTAATCTCATACCCTTGGATACAGGTGCTCCAATGGGAACCTAATTCTCTGGGGAGCCTCTGTGCCCTACGGGTTAGGCACAGCTACTGCTTGTAAGCACGAGGAAGCTTCAATGGAAGTGGAAAAATGCAAGGATAAGTGAGAGAGAACCAGCAAGCAAGCAAACATGCTGGCTTAGAGACCTGTGTTTCCTCCCTAGGATTTGCATTTCCAGATGCTAATCGCAGAATCGGTGTTCGCTGTGTTTCTAAAACATGCAATTAGTGTGATTGTGTATGCACCAGCGATGCTTGCACACATGGAGTGGAGGAGCACAGCTGCTTGTGTGCATTCAGGAAGCATTACAAGTGCTGTGCAGATGCCCTGTTTGCTGGGGGATTTTTAACTCTGAAAGCAAGTACTGGGAAATCATCAAAGTTGTGCTTTTCAGTTGCTATAGCTCTGCCTGAGACAGTCTCTACTGCTGAAATTAGCTATCGACCTCATGTTTAGTTTAGATTTGTGCTACTGAGTCACACTGTTCCTTTTCATTATCTGCATTTCATTGCAGAACAATCTCATTAATGATTCTGAAACTTGACTTCATGCACATTCTCCCTCCTACTCCAAAGCTGCATGATGTTAATGCATTCATTTCTACGTTTTAAAAAAAGAAAAGGTAGATTTAGAAACAATTGACAAATCCACAAAAGTCCTCTTCCTCAAAGATAATTTCAGATAATATCTTGCCTTAGAAGTTATCATGTGCCACAAGAAAAAACAAATAAAGACCGTGGAACTACTGGTTCAGGTTCTCCACGAATCATATTTGCTGCTACAAAGATAGTAGGAAAAGAATTCCTAAAGAATTAGGAGTGGGAGAATTTTTTCAGTATGCCTGAATGAGATGAAGTAATATAATTTTTAAGGATGACACAATTGTCTAGTTGCCCTCTGACATTCTGAATTAGCTAGTTCCATTTTCTATGCTCTGTTAGCATTGAGTTGTAATAAAATTACCCATTTTTCTAATTTCAGAAGTCTGAAACTTCAATAAGCATAATAAAAATTGTAGTTATGAAACCAAGCAGTTGGTCACTTGTGGCAATGGGTATCCCAAGCCACTTCTAAGAAGAACATATAATTGTTAATTCACAAATGAGAGAAATTTCAAAACCCTCAATATTCTACCATTATGTTTCACCCCCACAGAAGGCAATGTCAGAGAGCAGAGACTCAGACTTTGAAGAGTTGCTTAGCGGGAGTCATGGCTGAAGATGATGGGATCCTTCAAATTTACATCTAAGACATGGCCTTCTCTCTCTATTCTCATATGAATCATTCTGCAATTTCCCTGTTATGAAGAATACAGTCATAAAATTAAGCCCTTTGTTTTATCAATATTTTGTTAGAGTTTGAGGCAGAACTGGGGAAGGAGCAGGTACAGGCTCAGATTTGTGTTCATCTCTGCCAGTTGTAAATTGCAACACAATTTGACCTGCTGGCTGTATTTCCACAACTTGTAGATTGAAGCAAGAAAAATGATTCTCAGACTGTCACATGTGCATAAAAAGGTAGATTGCCAGCTCGCAGCTGTGACTTTGTGATATAGTAAGGCCTTAGCAAGAATGTGTTGAAAACCATCAG
Organism: Monarcha castaneiventris obscurior; assembly: GCA_026261815.1. Taxonomy (NCBI): domain Eukaryota; kingdom Metazoa; phylum Chordata; class Aves; order Passeriformes; family Monarchidae; genus Monarcha; species Monarcha castaneiventris. Next base: position 8,844,415 of record JAMPIT010000388.1, read on the forward strand.
CATTTGTTACATACACCATGAAAGAGCTAACAAATGGTAAAGGCTTTTCAAGCCAGCCTCTCAGAAACAAATCACTGTCCTAAAAGAGGCAGGTTCTGTGCTCTAGTAATCAACCAACAAGGGTGAGATTTCTAAGTGTCCTGCTATGCCCATAACATTAATTTTTAATTCATTTTGTTCAGTGTTTGTCTGTGTACCTGAGCAAAATGCCCTTTTGATTTTAAAAAAGTTGTAATGGTAGTTAGACAGATGGCACCCAATCATTTCGGCCTTTTAAGCTAAGGAAATAACATGCTTGCAATACATATAGCTAAGTTAATTATTATTAAAATAATTTGTTTTGAATTTCTAATCCCTCTGAAATTTAATAGCTGAAGTATCTTGTGATGAACGTCTAGCAGATTGCATTTAGTAATTAATAAATTGATATACAGTATGTGCTTTTTAGCAGGCTGCCATCTGTTCCTTCCCCTCACTGGGGACAACACTTATCCAATAATTGTCACACAGTCAGGGTGGAATAAACACATACAATTTAGAGCCTCGAATATGTTCTATTTTAATTTGTAATAGTGCCACTGATTTGTTTTAATGTATTTTAATACGACTTGCAGAAACTTGATGGTGATTAGCACCTTGGATAGGAGGTAGCATCACATCTTTTACCTATTTAATGGTGTGTGACTTAGAAAGATTTAAGTGCGGGTTCCATCACGTGGTTTGTCACTGAGTGTCACTTTCGCTTCAAATAGCCCTATATATTTCTGTCAAGATCCTACTCGATGTAGGTAAAATTAACACTGAAACAAAATAAGCAAAAATTGCTGTTTTTTCAGCAAAGGCTCATAAAGGCAGAGGCAAAGGGCCTGAATGTTCAGGCATTGTGTTGGTGGAGACTTATTCTAAGCAGGTTTTGCAGGGATGCTGGAGCATGCTTGGAAGGATGCTGGAGCCAAGGGTACATAAAGACGGATTCCTTTTCCCTCTTGCACAGGACAGGTAGCAAATGAGGATGGATTCATCTCATATACCCTGCACTGGACCTGCAGAAAGGCATCCAGTGTGTTCCTGAAATTGTGGGACACCTCCCTTGGCATCTGGTGCCTTTCAGGTCCTCTGTTTTCCACCATCATCTAGTCATGCTTAATTTCCCTGGTGCTTACTCTGAAGCTGTTGTGTCTTTCTTTGGAGAAAAAAGGAGTTAGCTGCATTTGAAGCAGGGCACGGGAGTGAATGGGTACTCAAGTTCTCCAGCTGGAGGTTTCTGCAGTGAGAAAGCTGATTCAGTCTTGCAATATGCCAGCTTTTCCCACCATTATCCATGGTGTCATATGCACAGAAGCAAACCAGAAGTTCCAGCTCTCAGGCTTGTGAAATACCTACCACCTAGCAAGGGTAGTGGTGGTGGGGAGTCTTAAAGTGCATGTCCTCACGTCCTTTGCTTGTAAGTGTACACACAGTCATTATCATAAGCACTGGGCCAGCCTGTCACCCTGGCTGGGTTGTGATTAGGGAATCAACCTTCAAACTCCCCTTCTCCAGGCACCTCAGCTGTAAGTAGGCCCAGCATCCTTCTGTTAAGCCTGTAATGCCCGTTCTTGCAAAATCCAATTCCAAAGGCTGGTGCCTTTACTGAAGCATGCTTGAAGCTGCAGTGGATGGTCCACATTGCACACAGAAAGGGTCTTTCAGCCAGGTATAGATGTCTGCTGTGCCAAGCCAGGCTTTGCTTCTAAGCCAGCTGGATGGTTGGATAAGAGAGCAGGACCTTCCATACTGCCAAATGCTGCTTTTGCATACGATCCAGCAGTGTGGTCGAGAGAATTCAAGACATCGCTTGCCAAAAATTTGGGAGAGCTAAGAGTAGTGTTATCTTTAAATATATACTTACAGACAAAAAGAGCCCGTTTGCAGCTTTGTTTCATATTATGGAAACAATCTCCATTTTAACTAAGTGCATCATTAAAGTTGCCCTAAAAGTTAATGAAATGTAGGATAAGTCACTAAGCTCTGGAGTGAATTGCAGTCCTTAATGTGCAATTCTGTGGACTGCGGTATTTTGAGAGGAGTTTCCAGTTCTAGCCCTGCTGAGGGAATCACAGTCAGATCACGGGGTGGAGGGGGGTTCTTCTGTACTTTGAGTTGAAGAAGAGGATTTGCTGTGGCCCTTCCTGTTTTTTCAAAATCTTTTTGAGATTAGTTGATCCCATGAGATACAGTAAAAATCGTTATGATCCCAAGCCAGTTAGGAATTGATTTTCAGAGCAGCTTTCCTAGGCAAAGGAATTCTACCTCTACATGGCTACTGAGGAGTTGCAGCTCTCCACAAGCTCCCCCCTCTTCACTGGGAGCAGTGATAAATACAAATATACAGCATAGCTCCCTTCCCAAGCCATGCCTTAGGGCAAACCAGACTTCACCTTGACACAGATGGATGCTTTTGCTTCAAGCCTGATTGAAAGCCCTCAGCAGAAATCCAGCCACATTACCATTGTAGGAACACACAAATGAGTTGCTGAGGGAAGCAATTTACCACTGCCCAGTTCCTCTAGAGCTGCTGTCCATTGGCAGGCTCCTACCCTGCAGCTCCTAAGATACAGCTGGCCGTCTTCTGCAGAGGAATAATGACTCGAGGAGAAGTGTTAGGGAGCACAGCTCGGAGAGACAACTGGGAGTCACTGATCCTATCTTTGTGCCTTGTTTCTTTTGAAGGACAGAGCATTAATGAGGCGCTGCCCTGAAACATGTAAGGAAGCTGAAAAGAGAGGGAAAATGAGCTTTCACTCAACATCAAATTAATATGTCAAGAACAGGATTAATCAAGATACCAACAAAACCAAGAAGAAGAAATTCTGTAATCATCTATACAGCAATATTAGAAGCTTGCATAATAAACAAGAGGAGCCTGAATTGCTCATTTGGGAGCATATTTTGACCTAATTGTTATTACTGAAACCTGCTGGGAAGATCTGATTGATTGGAATATTAAAATTAATGGCTACAACCTATGTAGGAACAATGTGGGGAAGAAAGGAGAAGGGAGAGGCAATTTGTCGAGGGATATATTGCCTATTTGAAGATGTTTACACCAGAGAAACATGCTCTCAAATATTAATGGGTTAACATATTTTAACAGGGTACAGGTGTACAGGTCTGCTACCAATTCAGGTTGAAAAACAACATTCATCTACTCTGTATTGGTGGGAAAAGCTGTGTTTTCTTGAAGGACTTGTCTTGGCTCCAGCCAGGACAATATTCATTTTGGCAGTAGCCAGGAGGGGGCATAGCCAGGACCAAGAAGTTATTCTGTACCACCACACATCATTGCTAGGGGCAGGGGAAAGGGAGTCATTTTCTGGAAGGAATGGCTCTTTTCTGGTCGAGGCAGCATGGCTGCAGTCCAGTAGAGCTCTGCAGTGAGCATTTTGGCTTGTGAATCACCCTCTCTTCTGTGCACTTTTGTTATTAATATTGTTGCTGTTAAAGTTCTTTTCTTATCTCATTGCTGTTTCCAGTAAATTGTCCTTACTTCAACCCGTGAGTTTTACCTTTTGTGCCTCCAGTTTGCCACTCCATCCCACCACAGGGGCAAAGGGGAGGGGAGAGCAGAGGAGCCAGAGAGCAGCACATGGATTGGAGATTCTTGCTGGGGACACTGGATGGGGAGTACCATTCCTAAACCACAACAGGACTTCAGTCTATATTATATGCAGTGTCTAATGCTGCTACTATTAAAACATAATGCAGCTAGTAGTGAAAGATGCTTCTGAAAATTGTAGGTGACCTATATACATGAGGTCCAGCAAGTTCTGATCAAGAAAAAAAAAAGTCAAACTTTTTAAAAACAAAGCTAATTTTAAAAGGTAGAGAAACCTGTTTTAGGATGAGGGGAAAGGAGAGAAAGGGAATTTTACATCAAATAGTATATAGAAACAATGAACAAGTAGTTGTGGGCTATGTTTCTGAAAATAAAAAGGAGTTGGGGCATTCACAGGGAGCAGAACTAGAGCTCAAGAGGAAGGGTGTGTATGTTGCATGTGTGCCCGTGTGTGTGTGTCTGTGGTATGTTACTTCTTTTGCCCCACTGCAAAATTGAAATGCTAGTAGTGCAGCAAAAGGGCTCAGTAAAGCATTCTGGTTGCATTTGTTGTCAAGTCAGGTAGTATAAATATGGTATGATGAAATGGTTTCCATGCTAGTGGTACCACAGAAGGACATTAAGCACCAAATGTTGAAGTATTTTGTAATCAGTAGGTCTGCCAGGTTTGCTACTGAAAGCTTTAAAAATGGATGGTAAAGAATTCTCTTTGTTGATGATTTTTTTTTGTCTCTTTTTCTTCAGTAGAATAATGATAAATAATACACAAATATTTTCAGAACAGCTAAATGTGATGACCGAGCAGCAACAGCCTCTCATTCTGGCACCTATGAGGAGCACAGCAGTGAAATAGAAGGTGGAAAAATCAACTGAGTACAGAATTAAGTGAGGGAAAAAATATTTAATGCCAGTCACCAGGAGTTCATGGAGAACCTTTATTGAGAAAATTACCTTTTTTTAAACTGATTTTTCCAAGAAAGGCATTTGTACAGCAGAACATTTTTATGTAAGCATACCACCACAGAGCCATAACCTTTCTCAGTCAAATGCGGTCTTTAATCTCATACAGGTCTAAGTAACTAGAGAACACAACATCCACATGGTGCACATCTAACGTGCAAAAATACTGCAAATCAATAGATCCTTAAATGTTAAGGAGTCGATGGAAAATGAGTGTGTTTCTAGAGACTGTCCCTGGCCCCATGACCCCTTCCAGTGGTGACCTGGGAGCAAATCAGTCAGCACTGATTTGGTGTGGATGACAGAGAACAGGTCACTGAGCTAACAGGATGCATAAGCAGGCAGGATTTTAATGTCTAAGGACAGTTATCTGTAGCGAGCCCAAGACCTAGGTAATTTTTCTTTAATGTCAGGAATACATCTCTCCTACAGACTGTTGACCCTGAAAAGGACTCATTGGGGAATAAAGTGGATAATAAAGTAAATATGATTGTCAGTGCAGAAAAATGGTCAAAAAGTAATATGATTGTTGGATGCTTAAAGTGAAGAATGTCACAGATGGTACTTGGCTTTGATGACAACTTTTCTGGAACAATATATCCAGCTCTTGTACCTGTAACTCCAGAAGGTGTCAACTTGCTGGGAAAGGGCGTCAAGGGTCATAAGAACAGAAAAAGAAGTGGAAATACCATAAATGAAAGCAGTGCCATTTGTTTAACTTATTCAAACCATAGGGGATAATTTATTGGCATGGAAAAGTGAAATCTGACACTAAAGGACACTTTAAAATGCTGAATGTAGGCATAGAAATGTAGTACCTAGAAAGAAGGAGAAATAAAATAAGATGTGCATTTGTAAAGATAAAAGCAGGTGACCTCTACTGCAACTTGATAAGAGTGGTGATAGAATTTCTACAGTATGAATTTTGTTTTATAGGTATTAAACTCTGGAAAATGCACAGCATGCTTTAGACAGAAGGCAGTTTTGCAAGTCTCACCTGCACCATTCTTCATGGACACACAGCCCCACAGGTTGGAGGGAGAGATTCCCTTCAGCCAAGATCCAGGGAAATTAGGAAGAGCTGTTGTGGATTTCTTTTTCCTGTTTGTATTTAAAGAATGTAAATTCGGCTGTTTCCTTGGTGGTGTTTGATTTACTGTTGCTACAGCACATAAAGCTGCTATGAGGAAAGGAATCACTTTGATCTCTGTCCATCCGGCAGCCTTGTGCAGTCAGCTGTGCACCACCACGATACTGTGATACTTTAAGTGGATCTCCACTCCCTCTGTGGTTCTTTTCCTTCCTTTCAAATACATAGCTCTCCTTCATCACTTCGCTTAAAATCAAAGATAAGAGTGGCTAATGGTACTGAAACAGCAAAAGTATCATTTATTTCTCTTTTACTTGGTGAAGACTTTTGATGTCCATTTCAACAGTAAAATTAGTATAGATGTTTTCAGGATCAGAATATTTGAGATAATTGATTTTACTTTTTAGGATACATAGCATTTCTAGCAGTTTCTTGTTAGGATGACTTTTTTCTTTTATTCCTGTAGAACTAGACAAAGTAATCTGGAAAATACACCATGGCATATATGACATATGAGCATAGTCTAATCTCACAGTCAGGAATCAAAAAGGGGAAAAAAATGCAAGCAGTAACCTTGCATAAGGATATCTATAATTAAAGACTGTCACAGAAAATAGTATTTAAATCCCCAGTACCTAATATTCAAGAACATCAAAAGGGACAGGGTTTATACATTATCAGTGGCAATTAAGAGTAAATGTGACTGGGACACATGTCAATGCCAGTTGTGTGCCTGGTGGAGCGGGAATAAATAAAAATGACTGAAATAAGTATAAAGGAAGAGCCAATCAATGAAGCATTAGTGTTTTCAGGGATGCTTTCCTATCAGTGGTACAGTCCTACCAACCTCCAATTGACTGACTTTCAAAAAGGGAGCACTATTAAGGTTAATAGCTTCAGTATACGATAGCTTTATGTTGACAGTATTCCTGAAGGCAAATGGATTTAGGTAATCAAAAACAGAGCTTAATTTGAAAGTCATGCTTTCTATTTTTTTTTTTTTTTTCCAGAATATGAAGGATCTGGGACAGAAGTTCAGAGAAAACACTCAAAATGTGGAGTTTGCAAATATAGGGCTGAGTGTGATGAAGATGCAGAAAATGTTGGGTATGTAATGTTTCCCATAACAACATAATTGAACAAAAGGAAAAGATATTAAAAGAAAAGTACATGATTATCTGCTTGACTATGTTTATTCTTACTAACTGAAGCTTTAGTGCTGTTCAGTAATGACGTGTTTGATGTGTGTCTGTAAAGAACAAATCATCTGCAGTTGCAAGGTAGTAGGAGAAAACAACAGAGAGTTATACTGGAAACTCGTTAGCTAATATTTTTCAAACAAAGCGCCTTGATTTGTTTTATGCTGCCAACAAAACAACCCCAAAACCAAACAGGAATGCAAATTAAATACTGATTATTCAACCCCTGAGCCTTTTTTCTTTATGTTCTCCTTGTCCATGAAGTGTTACAGGCAGTTATTTTCATCAGTGCAAAGCTTGGACCTAAACACAAAGTTGAACTGGGGACTTGAGTCAGTCAGTTTGTCTAAACTCACTGTGGCATTTGATATCTTAGATGCATCCAGGGGAAAATGAATGAAAAATATTAATTATTGTCAAAGTCCAAAACAAATTATCAAGAAACAAGAAGCTTTTAAAGACAATCCATAATGCAGAAGCAGATGCACCAAATTTCCTCATTCAAGGTAGTTGGTTGTTTTATACCCCGGCTGTCCAGGCTGTGTGTGGCTCTCAGAAAGGGCAGAGATACCATGAAAGAAAGGGCTTCTTCAGACAGTCCCATGAGGCTTTAAGGGGTTTTTAGGGAGTTAGAAGAAGTCCCATCTGCTGATGGGGTTTTGTTTGCCAGCAGCCTTTGTCCTGGCAGTGGCCAGCAGCATGGAATAAGCTTTGCTGGGGTCTGGGCTGGTGGCAGGTACTGGGGTTACAGCTGCAGACACAGTGCATGAAGGTGTTTGAGAGACTTGCAGAAGGTACATTTTTGTGTTCACAGAGGGAACAACATCTCAGAATAACACTGCTTGAACATCACTAATCAGAGAAAACATCACTCTCCTCTCTCTTGTCTTCCAGCTGGAATCCATTTAATGTTGAAATATGTCTTAATTGCACAAGGTTTTATTACAGGATATCAGCATGAAGACATCTCAGGCAGTAAAGCAGCTTAGCACTAATATTCAAGATGTGCATTCAAGATTAAATCATAGAATACAAGGGAAAGCAAAATGGTAATAGTGCTCACGAATGCTATCATGATATTTCACATTTCATAAAATGCCATAGTCCTGAAGTAGGCTTGCTCTTTCCAGGAGAGAGACAAATTCCCTAGAGCTGTTTTTTGTAATACTAATAATTTTTTTTGAATATTGCCTTGTTTTGCTTCATTTATGACTGAAAAGATGGTATAGATGAGCTATGTATATATATGTTTGTTATATGCACTGAGATGTGCTTATGGCTTTGGAAAATAAATCTTGAAGCGTTCAACCTCAGTAAAAGCTTGCCTAGTCTTTCTGCTCTTGTAGAGCTGGCATTCCTGCAGCTATATAGTATCTATAAGAAAATTAGGATAATGCTGAGGAGAGCAAAAGATTTATTCCCTATATCCTACTCATATAAAATGAAACAGGCTCCTGCTCCTTGACAACAGGTGGAGAGTGCTCTTTTGCCTCTAAGATTTCTTTAATTAGTCCTCATTAGAAAAATAAGTGGAAACAAAAACTGTATGTATAAAAGTACAAAAAACTGTATGTAGAAAATTAGAAAACATACTCAAAAGTTAGAAAATATTCCCATGTACATTATTTGAAATTTACTGGATAATATTTTTCAATTCTATATAAGAATTTAATATAATTTATTTTTTTTCCCAGTACCTTTGACCATTAAAACAGGCTTCAGTGATATTCACTGTTTAAACATACATAAATCAGGCTCGGTTAACACAGATTGCCTCCACAAGGTTGATTTTGGCAAGTCACATAGCAAGTCACAAACTTGCTAAAGTAAAATATAGGAGTTGGCATATTTTTATTCCTAAAATCAAAACAGTTATTTACCTGGCAGAATCAAGACAGGATTGAAATCTTCTGTTTGGGAAACTTTAGTAGAGCACCCCTTACAACTGGTTTTTACATCCAATTTTTATTCTCTTTCCTGCTGTGTTTCAGTGTAGGTTTTGACATCACAAAATTGTATCATGACATAAAGTTACTGGCAACACAAGTATCTTTCATTAGGCTTGTATAACATTGCTGGTCTGAATTACCATTTAATTCAAATTTGCACTAGATTACAGACACTATCCCTAATTCTAGCAAATCACAAAACACCCTAATTTCATAAAAATATTCTGTTTTGATTTTCCTTTTTAAGACGGGAGAATGGCCACTGGAACTTTTTTTGGATAATGTGGTGATGTCTACTGAACCACAAACAAAAAGTACATTTAGTTCTGTTCAAGTAGGTTTCCTAGGCCTGCTTGCACCTTGTGATGTTATGACACTTAATAGAGGGATCCACATGATTACAGAAGGCATTTAAGGAGAATTTTGCTCCATGATAGTAACTGGATGAGTTAGCTGAACTGTCCCCTAATATTTAGTAAGTAATCTCAAGCCATATTTATGATACCTACAGTAAACACAGCATTTTTTCAACCTCTTTTCCAAGCTGTGTAATCTGAGACCTTACAAACATCATCTCGTTCTTCTCCGAATGCTCTTGGGAAGCAAAACAGTATCTGTACTCCTCGTAAATAAGGAAATTAATTTATGGGTAAAATGCTTAGTGAATTGGTGGGAAGGGTGCCACACATACCACCACATGCTGAGTGGTTTGAGGTAAATGAGCTGGCATCAATGAGGAATCCCAGGACCTGCCAAGAGGCCAGCCACAACAGCCTAGGAAGCAGAATAGGCAGATTTTCACTCAGTAATAGAAAAATACTACTAAAGACAATTTTAGCCCCTGCAGAATGTTGTTTGTCCTTTGGGTCTGGAAAGCTGTGGGAGTCTTATGCAAAAAATGGTGGCACCTCATACTTTCAGTTAAAACTGTAGGGTGATCCTTACAACAGAGAAGCAGAAGCAAGACCACTTGGCATTTCCTGATTTTTCAGAGTTGAACTTGCTGGTGTCTAAGCAAGTCCTTTCTTCTCAGAGCTGCACAACGTTATCATGACGGGCAATAGACACACGTCAAAGTGTGGTAAATTTTGGGTTGTCATAATGGAAAATGTGTCCCCCATGAGGGTGGTTGGATACTCCAACACAGTGTCTGTCATTTCCATCCATGGAGATGGTCTGAACTTGATCAGACACAGCTTTGGAACCAACTTCAAGCAGGGGCTGGGACTAGAAGACCTCTCCACATCTCTTAAGCCTAAATTAACCTGTGAATCTGTGTAATTACCAAATCTTGATGTGTTTTAAAAGCAAATTTGAAGATCAGAGATGAGATACACTCCATATTGCAAATTAGTGATGTTAACTTGTTGTTGCTCTTAAATTCTATTTTCCCCATTGAAAAAGTTACATATTCTTAGTTTTCATGATTGTGTTAAGGCATTATGGCTATCTCTTGACCAAAAATGGTACATATACTTTTATTACACTAGATCACACGTAATTTGAAAAAATCAGGCCTTGTATAAGATTTTAGATTTGTGTCTTCATTTTGTTTAATTTCACAGAAACATTATCTGTCTAAGCCAGAAGTGGTAACAATGCTTATTAACCTGAAAGCAAAAATATAAAAACTTCATAACTTCCACTGCCTCCATAAAAAATTTCAACTCTGTTTCTAGGTGGAATGGTTGAGACACAGAAAGAGTCTGTAGAGAGGGGTGTCATAAACAGCACACTTGGAAAATTTGTATTCATCTATATGCATTTCAATACCTTTATCTAAGGTAGATCAATTACAAATCAACTTCTTTATCTAAGCTCAGAAAGGAATCAGGTTGAGGAAGCATCACAGAAATATATTTCTCCATATTTTTCTTCTTTTCTCATACAACTTGTAAGTATTTTAAGGAGTTAGTTTGTGGTCAATCTTTTCGAGGGCATAGACAATCACTTGTGGATGCACCCATCTTAAATTGCATGAACATGTAACACATCACATTCACAAGGATTGGCTGGGACTTTCTTCTCCTTCAGTGACAAAACTGAAACAGGTTGTATATATCATGGGAAAAGCTGCTGCTGCCTGACACCATTCAGTCAGTGCCTGCCTTTCTCCTCTGACTGTCAAATGTCTCTCTGGCCAGAAGCTTCCTCCTCTTTGTTGAAAAGACAATGTATTATGCATAATGGTTTAAAATGTGTAGCAAGGGGATGAAAAAATACACAAGAGGTTGGTAAACTTATACTTTTGTGTGGGAAAGTGGTCAGAAGCCCAAAACCATAGGCAGTATGAATATGGCTGTGTGTTTTCTGCTGGAATTTCGAATTAGAAATGTAATTGTGCTGAGAAGTGGACACGGAGGTGGCAGCACAAAGCTTGGGACCACCTAGAGCTGATGGGGTAAATCCTGTAGGTCACCATCACACACGTGTGGTTTGCTCTTGATATACCCTGGGGTATCCAGACATTTTCTTAGCACACACTGGGCTTTTCAGTTCTGCTGGTTGTCAATGAGATAAACAGATCATCCTATCAGTACACAATCAACTACAGGATCTTTAGAGGGTCTGGGCTCCTGCCCTGCACTGCAACCAGGGATAATTCATTCATGTGAGCTCGAGGGCTTCTCCAGAAGAGTTCTGATCATCTCCATTAAGAAAGATTTGACATCTGGGCATATCTGTTCAAGGGCTGAGATTGTCTCACTCTGAAGAACAATTTCCTCGTGTTCAAACAGAATTTCTCTCCTTACCACTTGCAGCTGCTGTCTTTCACTCCTCTTCGTGCACCTCTGAGAAGAGCCTCACTCTCATCTCCTTGATAACCCCTCTTGGGTTGCTGGTGACAGCGATCACCTCCTTGGCCTTCTCTTCCCTAGTCTGAAGAGGTGCAGTGCCCCCAGCCATTCCTCACACAGCCCATGCTCTGTCCCTCTTCCCATCGCAGTGTCTCACCACTGCAGCCTCTCCAGTTTCTCAGGGTGTTTGCTGTTACTGGGGGGTCCCAAAACAGGACAGAGTGCTTCACATGGGACCTCATGAGTGCTGAATGGAGGACAAGAGTCACTTCCCTTGCTCTGATTGTGATCATCCTGTGATGCAGCCCCCCAGCCTGCTGCTCCCCTGGGCTCTCAGGTCCTTTTCTGCAGAGCTGCTTCCCTGCCAGTCCACCCACCATCTGTCCTGTGGCAGTCCTGTCATCTTCAGACCTCTGGAGGTTCCTCCATCTTGTCAAGGCCCCACTTGACTGGTCATCTTTTTTTTTTATCTCTTTTTGTCTTTGGCAAGGAAATCAGTAACTTAAAAACAGCCTCACTGTAAAAATTCGAATTTATCATGTTCTCAGTTTTACCTATTTTTTTTAACAGATGAAATATGGTAATGAGATTCTGAGCACATTCAGTCTTTTTTTTAATAAGTGTACTGTGCTGTCAAAGATATGTTTTGACTTATAATGTAGATTTTCAAGAAAGATTGACAACTGATCCCCAAGTAGACCTTTTGAGATTAACATTTTATGAGATTTACTTTGGAAAGCAAAGGTGCCTCGGCAATATATAGATTCAACTGGCCTACATTTACATAGTGTCTGTTTTCACAAAGGCCAAACCAGAATTTCAGAAGTCTCAGTATTAACAGTTAGAAATGCCAGTGTGGACATTTCAAAGTCCTAGTCTCTGCCTTGTCTATATAATTTGTCGTCCAGGGAAATATTTGGCCTGTTTAAAGTCCAGCATGCAAGTTTATACTTCCTTCTTTTGACCACTTTTTCACTCATTTACCAACCTTTTCTTTTTTAATTAACTTTTTAGGGTATGATATCGTATGTAGGTATTCATAAGGAAGGGTATCTAAATCCTGTGTAAATGCAATTAGCAGCTTTCTGATCCAACAGAAAAAAAAATCCTAAGTAATTGTGGACAAAACAAACCATTCAGACAATAAACAAAATCAGCCTAAACAAGGGATTTACGATTGTGCCTTGGGATTATGAATTATGAAAACCTGGGCTACAGGATATTCTGAAATGAGAGGAATAGCATAGTGGTCTTTTCAATATTAAGAAATTGAATAGAGCCTAGATGGATAATAAACCATGTCTGGTTTTTAAATGTATATTTTTAGTGATCTTTGTGGCAGTGTGTGCCAAGTCTTTGAAGGTTCCTGTTATTTGAGGATGGAGGGAGGGTTAGGCTGCTCTTGAGAGAGCAAACATCAGTTCACCATGTATGCTGTGAGAAGCTCACTGCAGGTAAATACTAAATTTCTACAGTGGTCAGAGAGAGCCATGCCATGAAAATGAAAGAGGGAATGTAGGGATGTCTGGAAAGTAGCTGAAGCTTGTGGTATTCAAAGGGTGTTCTGAACTGCTGGGCAGAAGTAAAGAGACAGTGTTAAAGCTGGGCACAGAGAAGCTTTGTAGAATCGAATTCTGCTTCTCTTGTGCTATAAAGGGATTTTAAAAAATACACTAAAAACCTGATGAAGATCCAACTCTAATCAAATAGGTAGAAAAATCACTTTGAAATCCAGATTTTCTTAGTTCAGGTTTCATCTGGGAAGAATTGCACACAAGGGAAGAAGCATCAAATGAAAGGTAATCCTTCATTTGGCATGGTTATATTCTTAACTGCAATTGCAACACCCCTGCTTCTTCAATTCACCTAAATTTATTCTACCAAGCATACCCTTATCCATCTGTGTGCATTTCACACTCTTTGTTTTACTCTAGTGCTTCCATTTTACATCTGTAAGCAGATGTGCCAATGAGCTGGTGAGTACCTGAGAACACTCCCTGTTGTCAGCTACTGGGAAGGGGTAGCCAGCAGCACTCCCTGTGAGGCCAGGCCAGAAGAATACATTTGTGAGCAAATCCCAGAGGGGGCAGAAGTGCAGCAGCCTGATCTATTGGTTGGAAATGCCAATCTCCCTGAGTAGCCAAGCCCGCCCCACAAGTCAGTCATGCTTTTCCTTTCCTTTTTATTTTTCCTCTCTTTTCTTTGAACCTACCAGGGTTTTCAGGCACACAGAACTTCCAACAGACCATGTACACCTTGAAGCCTGAAAACAAAAGGGAGCCTTGAAATGTGTTCTGATCTCTGGGGATCTAATTAATTTACTAATAGCAGCAAGTGCTCTTACAGCCTGAGCTTGTCACTTCATTTTACTAAGCATGCTTTCTTTGTTACATCTAGTAGCCCCAAAAAATGAGTTGTACATCCTCATTTCTTGCTTATTAAAACCACCCAAAAATCTGTTTGGTTTAATTATATCACTTTGTACTCTCTTGAAATTCAAATGCTTTTCTGTTTAACTAATGGTGTTAATGAATGATATGCATGCAACTTCTAAAAGCACATTTCACAACAAGCTGGTGCCTTTTTTCTAAAGGTGTCAGCTCTCTGATGACAGGTGACAAAATTCAGGGATTTTTTTCTGTGTACCCTCGTACATCAGGAAAACATTTGAATATATCCTGTTGACTTTCCCAGCCTAAGAGAGCGAAAAAGTCTGTTGAGGGTATTAAGCAGCAACCTCCTCCAGCATGACATCAATTTGGAGCATTAACTACCTGTTCAAATCCTTTTGGTTAAAACCAATAGGAAGGTTATAGTGAAAAAAAAAAGTTTGTAGGGCTCTCACTCATTTTATTCCAGTGTGGCTTTTACAACAATCTTTTCCAGCAAAAATTTGAAGCACTCATTCACTTCTTTCTGGTATGAAGCATCAAGCACATTCAAGGTGTCCTTAATACACAATTCTGTTAAGTGACTTTTCCTTAAGTGACTAACTCTTTTCCTCTGAATTTTACTCTTAAGGTTCACTGTCTTCCTGGGTGCCCCTCTTGTGCTTCTCCCAGGTGTCCCTGCTCCCCCTTCATGATCTCAAGTTTTTCCTGCCCTGCCTTTATGAGCAGCTCTCTGCATTGTCCTTTTGTTCTCTCCATGCTCTGTCCCCAGCAGGAGAGAGACTTCAGGGAACAGATTATAATATGGGACTGCAATTTTGTGTTCAGTTTCAGTCTTAGTTGTGAAGATAAACAAAGCCCATAGTCCATGGTTCTCCTGCCTGCAAAGGCCTCTGATAAGATTTTTGCCCTTTAAGACACCACTTTTAGCTCATTCTTACTGTCTGCTGTGTCTTCTCACGTATTTTGTGTGCCTCTTGTATGGTCTGTGGCATGCTTCAGGCCCGTGGGCTGTGCTTGGTATCCTTGAGCTTTGACTTCTGCCTGGCTTTGGCTCCCAAACTGGCTGGTGAGGGGAGTTGGCTTCCGTCAAGCAGTTGGATTTCCTGTCATCTCAGTACCAAGCTATTGTCTGCCCTCTTTACCACTCTGACTTCAGGATATAACATATTTTCAGTATTTCATAGTGGGTTTGTTGGCAGATATTCCAATACTTTCCTGAGCTGCTCTGCTTCAGTCTGTGGTGGTCCCGTCCTCTCATAGGGACCCAGGATCCAGTTTAAAGTGTTTGATGTGCAACATCAGAGCAGCAACTTGCTGTCCCACAGTTCTACTTTCCTTCATAAACACCAAGCAGTCAAAAACAACATTCTTTTCATGTTTTCTGTCAAGAGCAGCACTCCCCATATGTCACAGCTCTCATCTCACGATTTGGCACTTGCCGCAGTCCTGACTGTATTCTTGGTCTAGTGTAAACTGTCTTTGAGCAAGAACAAATTCACTGCACCCTATGCAGCCTCTCTGATGAGTGCTGGTTTCTAACATGGGCTCCTGGCTCCCTCTCTGCCACCCTACTGCATCTGTGGAGGCCCTTCTCCCTTCAGAGCACTGCACTCAAGCCATGTCTTCTCCTTAACTCATTCCCTTTCAGCCCTCTGGAAGGCTTCAGAGGTTTATGTTGGAATAAGTGTTTCAATTTTTTTAAAGTACATTAGGCCAACTATTAGTTATGCCACAGTGTAATTAAACCACCTGCTTTTACATGGCAGACAGCTCTGTGAAGGAACCAGTAACTAACTGGCTGGGGAAGGCTGGAAGTACAACTTGGCATCATGGTCATAGGCAAAGAAGTAGCTAATGGCACCAGGCAGATAATCAGATACATGTGGAGGGAGTCAACATCTGAGTTTTCTGTACCTTGAAGAGACGGTTAGAGAGAAGACTGAGACTGTTGATCAGAAAACCAGGGTCAGGAATTCATAACCACCCCTAAAGTAAGCATTTGAGAATTCTGAAAAAGCAAGCATTTAATATTAGATGTTAAATCTAAACACAGCAAAGCATGGAAACATAAGCAGTTTCCAAGCAGTTTCAACTCCAGCCTGTAATGTCACCATGAGGAAGAAATAAGTATTTTCAAAACTCACCTTATTTGTCACCAGGAATGACAAAACACTGCCATAATCATGATGCTACAGACATGGTGACTACAGACAGATGTAAGGGTGAGCAAAGGTATCTGTCTGTGCATAGCCAGTGTCATAGAAATGAGGACCAGCTCTCTGCTAGTTGTGTCAATAAATATGCATAACTGCTGAGCCATGAGCCTTTTATTTGTATGTAGTAAATCCTAATAAACCCCTTATTAGTCTTAACATCATGTGGGAGCATGTAAACAAAATAGTATTTCCATCCTGGTTCTAAGGTTTACAACCATCACCAATTCTAGCACGAAAGATTATCATGCGTTCATCATATTGATATTTAGAGGCTTTGTTAGTACTTGGAGGTAGGTCCCTAAGATGTGTAGAGACTCATTACTGGGGCAGTTTTTCACTGTCAGCAGGTGCACTTAAAACCCTGTTTGCACTAAAGATGTTCTAGCAGCAATCTGAAGTTCATAGGCATGAAAAATTACCTGCAAAATTAGCATATTTAAATTAAGCAACAAAAGATGCTCATGGAAGAAGAGGAAGAGAGAAAAGTATGCTGGCCATCTTCAGTGTTTCTGCAGCATGGAATTGGGTTCTGCTGCAAGATTTGTTACTGGCCTGAGGCATACATACATCTGTTTAATAGTTTAATTTTATCTGGAACAGTGGAAAAGAACATAAAAAACCTGGTAAGTTGGTAGCTTGGACATTTTTCCCCATCCAGTGACTTACAAGAGTGAATCAAGATGAATCTAGTGGTAACTCCTGACAGTCAGACCATGTGCCTGCCCCCTGTAGAGCCTTCTGGCAAGGAGAGGACCTTGTGCCCACTGCCACCTTCTCAGAAGGTGCAGAGAGGCTCTTCTCACATTCATGACATCAGGAGGAGCGTGACTGAGAGCTGGACATGGTGGCCACCTTGTCCTCCCCCTCATTCTGCAGCCACACTTCTAATTTACCCCATCCCAAAGGTGGAGAGAAGCTTGTAGAGCAATGTGAAATGTACACAGAAACTTTCATTCAAAAATAGAATGAAGAAACCAGAGTATTGATTAAAATAATAAGGGGTTGTGGGGCTTGGAAAGTTGGAAGTTTTTCCTATGCCATTCACAAATGTAAAATTTCAGGACTTTTTGCTGAGGCTACAGAAGTATCTAAACATGAACAGGTCATAGCCCCGTCTGAGTCTGTGGTTTTCCTACCTTTGTGTAGTTAGGAAGCAGCTACATGCTAGGTCTTCATTTTTCCCACTTTCATTTCACAATCCCTAGCTGCAAATTGTTTGCAAAATGATTCTTCCTAAACAACCAAAATGTTAATGGGATGCAATATGAAATAATTCAGATTGCATAATCCTGTTTTAAATGCAACATAATAGACCTACTGTTAACTTTCAAAGGAATGAATGAAAGTCTTGCTGAAATGACACTTAACCAAGAGTATTGAGTCTATATAGCGTTTGAAATAGAACTGCTTCTATTGCCTACAGAAAAGGGAGTCCTTTTTGTTTTCCCTCTCAAGGATCCTGACTCTAAAAAGAGTAAAATATTCTGCTGGTTTTGTTCACACTAGAGGACAAACACTACAAACTGGTATATTAATGTAGTAAATCTTCCTAGTAATGTGTTACCAGTTTTCAGATGTATTCCGTGAGATTGATATCAAACTACAAGAAACACTAATACATTATTGAAAAGCACACTGAAGCATCTATTCAAAATTTTGTACATTCTGCTTGGAAGCCTGAGATGTCAATGGCTTCCTCAGCATCCTCATGCAGCACGCTCTCGCCTCCTGGCATTGGTATATGAACTCGTGTTTACTTAGGACTTAACATGACTTAATTTTTGTTTGCTGGACACCAATTTTGTTTTGCTGTGTTCTTCAATTAACAGGTGTGTATGTAATATAGACTGCAGTGGATACAGTTTTAATCCTGTGTGTGCTTCTGATGGAAGTTCCTATAACAACCCATGCTTTGTCAGAGAGGCGTCATGTCTGAGGCAAGAGCAGATCGACATCAGGCACCTTGGGCACTGCTCAGGTAGGATCAATTTTGGTTTTCTAGTAAATGTAAATTCTGATGTAACGGGGCTTGGTAGAGCTTCCCCTTTTCCATTTTTGGTCAGAAGTCAATGATGCAGTTATCAGTGAACTACCACCTGTAGTTTTGAGTTCCTGACACTACACACATAGTGCTGTGTTTACATTACCTTTCTTTGGCTGCTGTTACCTGGAAAGACAGGAAAAGCTCTTGGGAAAACCTAAGCAATAATTCAACAGTTCTTACATGAGGGGGTGTTAGGAGAACAGACGGAATATGCATGTGTGGGAAATCTTGCCTCTTGTTGCTGTGGGCTGTAAAATGTGCTTCCAGGATGTGTCCAGTTGGGCCACGATTGCACAGATGTTGATCCATTAATATTAAGGGTCTTTTCCAACCTAAGTGGTTCTATAATTTCCTTTCCATTCCTCATTGGAAAAGTCCACTGAAGCCCTCTGTCTATTGCCTTGTAGTTAATCATGTCCATAATCCTTCAGTTTTGGGGGCTTGCAGTGAGGACTTTCTCATGGGAATAACAGCTTTCCACCAACTCTTTGCCAGTTACATCTAGATCTGTAACTTGGGCAGTTCCAATACCGAAAGAGACTGTCACCAAAGTAACCTAGGTCCATACCACAGAGAAGTTTTTGTTCAAAACCTACAACTTGAGGTGTGCCAGGTGTTCATCTGGACACCGGGGTTAATGACCAGGTGTGATACCAACGTGGTTGTATGGGAGGAACAATGTGGGAGTGTGTCCAGTTTTACTGCAACTTAAAATAATTCTTTGAATATTATTCTGGCTTATCAGTGATGCACACACAGTGGTCTGGAAAATACCCTTTCCTAGTAAGTAACCATGCTTGTATTTATCACCTAGACACAGATGACACAAATGCAGTTGGAAAGAAAGATGATGGCATGCAGTATCGGCCAGAAGTGAAAGGTATGGTACAGACTTTGTGCTTTTGGGTTGTGGTTTACACAATGAGGGAACAGAGCACACAGGTCCCTTCTAGTCTGCCTTACAGCTTTGATTCCTGTAACCAAGACAGACCTGGGAACAGCTTCTTTCTTACAACGTGTTGTGAGGCTAGCAGGAAGATGTGCCTGATTTGTAAGTTTTGCCTGCTGTATTCCTCCACGATGCCCAGCTGCTCAGTACCCTGTGCAATGGTCACAGGATTGGACTCCCTCCAAGTGCTGTGAAAATGACTTTACTGGAAGACACCAAGCTGTGACATTCCTGATGAAATAACATAGCACAAGCCTCCCTGCCATGATCCCATCTTTTCTGTTGACTTCTGAAAAAAATGGACGAGTCTGTATTTGTTAGGTTGTTTTAAAATGTTTTCTGTAAGCTAATATGCTGAATCACATTGGTTGAAAATGCTTCACCTACATGAACCTTACCTTACCTTTTAATTACCTTTAATGTCTCAACTTTTTCTTCATCCCTGCTAGTCAAATGATAATACACATCGAGTATCACTCCAATGCTTTCTTAATGCTTTCTTTAGACCTCCTGTTGCTAGTAACACACTTGAAAGAGTCCTTCTTGTTACCTTACACAACACTGGCCAGATTCAGTTCTAAATGAGCTTTAGCCTTTTGTGTCTTCTCCCTGCACATACGAACCACCGCTCTGTACTCCTTCTGTGAAGCCTGACCTTGCTTCCAGAGACCATACAAATTCTCTTTCCTCTTGAGTTCCAAAAAAGTTCCCTGTTGGGTCAAGCTGGTCTTCCGCTCCACTTGCTTGACTTACAATGCAGCAGAATTACAATGCAGCAATGCTCTCGTGCTTCTAAATGGTGCTTCTTAAAACTTGACCAGCACTCATGGACCCCTACAAAGCAGATTGCCAGGGTACTCTGATAAATAACTCCATGAATAGCTTAAAAGGTTTTTTCTGCTGAAGTCCAGGGCAGCAACTCTGGTGTCCTTTTTTATTCATTGCACTGAAGGCTCAACTATTAAACTCAACCACTTCATGATCACTATGGCCAAGACAGACACCTACAATTACACCCCCCATGAGTCCTCTATTCACAAATAGCAAGCCTAGGAGGGCTTGCCTCACTGAGTACCTCTGACAAGAAGTTATTATCTCCTACAAATGTCAAGAAAGTCCTGTTCATCACAGCAATATTATATTCCCAGGTGATGTCTGAGAAGTTAAAAATCTCCCATAAGGACAAGGGCTAGCAATCCAGAAATTTCTCATAATTGCTTATATAATAAGTCATCATTGCTTACATCCTGGCTGGGCACTCAGTAGTAGACATCCACTACCACATCTCCTTGTTTTCCATCCCTCTAGCTCTCACCCAGAGGCTCTCAACTGCAACTGCACTAGCTGAAAGTGCTGTACAATCACTTCTCCCTTACATATAATATGACACCTCCAACTTGTCTGCCCTGCCTGTTGCTCCTGAACAGCCTGTAGCCCTCCATCTCAACACTCCAGTTGTGGATTCATTTTACCAAGTCATGCAAATACCAGTGATATCATAGCTCTGGGAGCTCACCAATGCTTCCAGTTTTATGCTCATATTGTGTGAGTTGGTGTTCAAGAATTTCAAATGTGCTCCTGAGCTCTCCATGCTCCTAGGAGCAGTACAAGTGTTCTCACTAACACTTGCTACCCTCAGGTGATGCCATGACAACCTGTGCCTTACCTACTGCAATGCTGTTGGCATCTCCTTCCCCCATCAATTCTAGTTTAAATCCCTCTCCATCAGTCCTGCCAGCTTACCTCCAAAAAGTCCTTTTACCCTTCAGGACAGATGGGTCCCATCAGGCCCCAGCATACCTTTTGTCTCAAAGTCTCTTCCATATTTTAAAACCCAAAAGTTTTGATGGAAACACCAGTCCCAGAGCAAGGTATTGATATCCTGGGCTCGCCTGTTTGTTTCAAGCTTCCCCTCATTATAGGGAGGATTGAAGGGAAACACTGTCTCTGTGTTGCCAGATTTTTTTAGCATTGTCCCCAGGGCTTCTGAAATCTCTTTTTTTTGACCTCAGAATTTTTGTTGCTACATCATCATTAGTAGCCACGTGAAGGAGCAGGAGTGGGTAGTAGTCTGAAGGTTGCAATAACCTCTTCAGTCTTGTGGTGACATCTCAAATTCAGGTCCCAGGGAGGAAGAAAACTTCCCTGAAGACATAATCCAGTCTGCAAATGGGTGCTTCTATTCTGCACAGGAAGAAATCACAAATGAACCTAACTCACTGTTCTTTCTCCTCAGTGCTGGTCTTGATGCAGGTTTTGTTGCAAGGGGTTGGTACCTTCTCTGTTAGCTCTGGTCTTCAGGTTTTCTGTCATTATACTTGTTTTGCACTCCCATGGCTTCTCTGAGTAAAGCCATCCCACCATGGCTTTCAACATTCCTTGTGTTCCTCTTGAAAAGTCATTCAGTGCCGAAAATCTTCATATATTTTTCTCTTTTCGCAAATTCTCTTATTTTCGCTGCATATGATGTACCAGTTGGAGTGATTTAATGTCAATTTTCACTTACATTATGAAGGTATAAAAGGCACCAAATGCAATATACATCTTATTATGTAATGTAATGAAACACCACTTTCAGTTCCTATTCCAAAGAGGTAACAGCCTTTTATTCATTGCATGTAAATTGTCCTTGAAATCTAGTTAGTGGAAAAACCATTGTATATAATTTTTATTATTAATGAGTATGGCTTGTGCGGTCTCACTTTCAGCAAATGATGTGCATGAAGGGAGTATGCTTCATGAAAAAAGGTTGTTTTGAAAAATTTTAATGCAGTACTCAGGAGTCTTTTGATAGTGAAAGCCTGAAGTTCACTTCTATGAATTGCTTTTTTTCTTCCAGGTTAAGAGAACAGTCCACACTCCTACCTGTTTGCTTTTGCTTTCAGTTCCTGTGAGTTACTCTTGTTAAACCCTGTTCTCTGAATAGATGATATCTTTTAGTCTCTAGAACCATGATGGTCTCCTCCTGCAGTGCAGGTAGCTACCTAAAGTTACATCAGAAGAGTCTCTCTTCCCAGATTCAGCTGGCTTGGTGGTTTTCTTGTACCATGAGCATCAGGGTTTCCGTTTTTATGCATGACTCTTCCTTCTGGTGAAGTATTTGAACTCCTATATCCAGTCACTCTTTCAAGGCTCCTACACCAGTTAGATATTTCACTTTGAAGCTCTGAACCAGTCTAGTGGGTCTTTCTGATTAAAAATGGATTCCTGTGAAAAGGGGGTAAATGTGTGTTTTACACTAGGAATCACCTCCTGCATTTAACAACTCCTTGTTTAATAGAATTTTTGCCTCTCACCTGTGTGTGGCTCTCTGGCCACTTTTCACCTTTCAGTTTTCCGCTGGGCCTCACATTCTGTATCAGTACATGTATTAAAACCAGATATGGTGCAGCTCTCTAAACATACTAATATCATTGTCTGTAGGTCATCACAAGCCTTTGACTGGGACCAGATATGACAGTAATTAAATTCTTGGAGAAGGAGGGAGACAATAGTTTTGGGATGAGACATCCCCACTTTTCTCCTCTTAGACATGTTGTGACATAGTCTATTCCATCAGTTCAGTGATGGACACCTTGTCAGTATTAATCAATATTCTTTCCTTGTATCAATATTTCTTTATCTTCAAAACATAGCCTGAATCAACAGGCTTCCTTATACCTAAAACCTCTAATAGATGGTTGGGGTTTTTTCCCCAGAACCAAATTAAAATACATTCAGGACATTTTCAGGAAAAACATGAAACAGCAGCATATCTCTTTCTTTTGTCTGGTATAAATACATTCTCCTTCTTGCTGTTGTTATTCCAAATATCTGCAACTGTATAAGTGATTTCTTCTTCACACTCCCTTTTGCTTTATAGTCTTTTATTTGTGAAGCTATAGTCTATTGCCATGGAAATGAACACAATTCCAGAATTATGCTTACATCTTAAGATCCCTGCTCTTCAGAGAAGTTCATTGTGAAATACCGACTTCTGTGTTAAGGACATTTTTACCAAAAAAAAAAATTGGGGAAAAATGGTTGAAAATGAACAAAACTTTGGATAACTTTGGTAACACGACAGAAGCATGAAAGATGTTGGCTCATGAGGGACTGCCTTCCTGTGCTGGGCTGACCCAGACAGCAACTGAGTGCCCACCAGTTGCTTGCTCCATCCCAGCTTCCCCCAGGAAGATGGAAGAAAGAATCAAGAAAGAACATGTGAGAAAAACTCATTGGTCAAGTTAAAGGCAGTTTAAGAAACAAAGGGTTGGTAAAAAGGGAAGAAAACCAAGCATTGCAAAATCTGTTACTTGCAGCAGACTGATGACCAGCCAGTCTCTGGGCAGCTGCCACCTTGGAAATAGCAAAACTATTGTTTTTATTGCTGAGCATGATTTCATGTGATATGGGATATCCCATACCACATTTGGTCAATTTGGTTCAGCTGTCCTGGCTGTGTCCCCCCCAGGCTCTTGCCCATTCCCAGTCTTCTTGCTGAGGGGAGAAGCAGAGTGAGAAGCAGAGGAAGTCTTGATGCTGTGCAAGCTCCTGTCAGCAACAGCCAGAACAGTGGTGTGTTACCAGTACTATTTCAGCCAGAAATCTAAACCACAGCACTCCATCAGCTGCTGTGAAGGAGGTTAACTCCATCCCAGCCAAAACTGGCACACTTCCCAAAGGAATGGGTATTTTAAAAACATTTGGATATTTTTTGAGTTCTCTCGCCATAAAAGTGTTTCTCTGAGGAAGACTGCTGTTGAAGTGTGTTTGATTTCAGCTTTAACCACTAGTGGTACCCATCAGATCTGGGCTGTATCAAGTGGTTTTCTACCCAGTAATCACAAAATGTGGTTCAGTGTTTTTCTAATGCTTTTTAGAGTTTTTTTTTCATCTGTTTACACATGGGAAGAGCTCTCTGTATCTTTGTATTAGCTCTTTGCCCCAGTGCAACTGACAAAGCTTCTGCTAATCTTCCTGCTTTGGTTTGTTTCTGTCATGAACACTTTTCTCCTTTTTGAGAAACCTGATATAAAAAGCATATCTAGATATCTCTGAGGATCATTTTCCAGTGAAGTACATTCTAGCAAATCTCTGTAGGTGCCTCTGAAACTTCACCCTTAAGCCTCAGCTTTATTATTCTCTATTCCTTTATTCACTGCAAGTTTTTAAGGATATGCTATTCTTGGTTGAGAGTTTTTAATTAATGTCATAGAACCATGTATAATTGTTTATGTATATTTCTTTTCAAGACGCCAGTGATCAAAGAGAAGACATTTACATTGGGAACCACATACCTTGTTCAGAAAGCTTCAATGGTTACTGTATACATGGAAAATGTGAATTCATTTATTCCACTCAGAAGGCTTCCTGCCGGTAAGTCCTTCATGTCTCCGAAATGTGATTGAAATTGCTGTGAAGTTAAATCAAAATGCTCTCTAGACATAATGACAGGATGTAGCACTTTGTGATGCCTAAGCAGTGGCACAGGAGTTGTATCCCTGGGCTGTGGGCAGCACCCAGCTGCTCCAGTCCAGAGGGAGACAGTGTTCCGAGGGGCTTGGTCAGTCAGGGAGCTCAGAACCTGAATCCCTATGAGGAGTGTAGCCTCAGTGTTGTCTTCTTATTTTCAGCTGCTAAATCATATCCAGAGCTAAAGAACCAAACAAAACAGAAACACATTAAAAAGGTCTTTGCCTTGCATGGCTTCTCTGTATCACTGTTCTTTCCCCATTGACCTCTCAGCCTGTTCTTACACTATCTGTACATTTTATTCTTCCTGTCGTAAACTCTCTCTAGAGAATCAATATCTTATTTTTAACACTTTTTGCTCTCTTTCACAATAATAGGCTTCATCTAGAGAATATGAAATTGCAAAATATTGTTTAGCCCACACCTTTTGTCTGCAGCGTAAACTAGCAATTCAGTACACTCAGTATTAAGCCCCTCAGTGTTTCCCAGGATATATGAATATTCCTTAGCTCCCAGATAGTTTTTTTCCTTTACATTTCACTAATTGAATTCTGTATCTTTGTTTTCCTTCAAAATCACTTTTATTTAAATTATTATTATTTAAATATATAAAAGTTGTTTATGGAAAAAGGCCACTTTGCAGTAAGCTGCAGTGCCCTACTTATTAGGAGGTTTCTCCTGAGCTTTTATCTTGCAAGTTTGTACTTTCAGATTAATGTGGCTGCAGCTGCTATAACTCTTTGCTTTCCTTTGCTTTTGAAACTTCAGCTGTAAATCCATTGGATACTTTCATATTTTCTCCCCTGATCCTTATTGATTGATGATATTTAGGTGTTTTTTGCACTGCCAAGATTTAAGGGTTTCCAGACAGATCAGAGAGCAGGAAGCCCAAAAGGCAGAGCCAGTATGGTTGTCAACTTCAGCATTTGAAAGCTTCTATTTTTTCTTTTCCCTTGCAAGATCCTTTCTTGTTTATTTTCACATTTCCAATAAGACTCGTTTGGTTTTCTTTTTATCTGGAACCAAGACAACTCAACGTGGCTTTGCTTCTCTTGGGAACTTGGATGCATCCCCAAAATCATCTTGATGGGCATTAGGCAACACTATCTGATTACAGTATTCTTTTGATCTAGAAGTCTATTTAACACAATTTATAGTGTATTTGTCCTTAAAATATTAAAGGTAACAGTATTTCAAGGAAGACATTCCTGTCTGAATTAACTAATTTTTATTTTCTCAAATTTTTTTTCTGGGAGGTGCTAATCTTATAGTAATTTATCACTTTATAATTCAGAGTAAATTCAATCTTTTAAATATTTATTATGATTCTAATAATTACTGATAGGCAATGTTTTGATGAACTTAATTAATGTACTATCCCTTTAAATTCTATTTTATAGTTACATTTACTGTTACTACCTTCAGCTATGTATTTAAGCAGTCTGAATAGTATCTCAGCACTGAGCCTAGCACAACAAACCTCACGTGGTTCCAGTCAAGAATTTGTGACTGTCAGTTCTTAACCCTGAGTATCAGATCTCCTTTGGATTTTTCTTGGCTATTAAAATACTGATGGTCTCATGCTTTATGCATGTTTCTTACTGAAGCAGAGTTATTAAGGAAACAAATAGTTTATAACAGACATCAATCTGCCGTAGTAATCATGTACTTCTATCAGAGAAAAAAATGCTCTCTTTCTCCAGCAAGGAAAATATAATAATGAATGCTAAGGGCAAATTGTTATTTTCAAATGCTTTTGGTTCTCATACACATCTAGCATTATACATTGTTTAATTTGGTCCTCATTTCCTGGCAGCAATGTATGTGAGGTGTCAGATGACCTATAAAACTGCAGAAAATACTTGTGTAGAGCAAATTCTGAGTTTTGCTTTCACTGGGGGCAATGAATCTCCTTGCTTATTGTACAGCAGCCCTCCAGGACTGCCAGCAGGCAGGTGGAAGGAAGGTTTTGTTGCAGTCAGTCACACAGAATTGAGTTTAGCAGCCTTTGCACAGATGGGATCAGGTCTGTCTCCTGCTGCCCCCCTTGTGCAGTGCAGTTCTGCCCTGTCCTTATAGCAAGCTGTGTCAAGGTCACACAGTCCGGCCCTTTGAAAAGAAATCTAAACTTCTTTATACTAAATCAATTAATTAACTGATCAGCTTATTTTGATAAATCCTTGCTGACCTCTATTGATCTTGCTATTATACTAATGCTATATTATCTTGTTATACATTAATGCAGCAGAATGCTTTAAAGTCTGTTCTACTAGTTTAAGGTAGTAAACTAGTGCCTACTACTTCATCCTGCATGATGTAATTCCTAATACAAGCACTTCTTCTCCTGAATCTGCACTCAGTATTTCTCAGAAATAATTTCTTGTCATTTCAGTGTTTCTGAGGAAACATCTTTGAATTCCTTGTGCCTCCTCTGCCTTGTTTTGCCTTCTCTGCATTAAAGCAGCTCTCATATTGATAATACTTCAACTGCTACTTTCTTTAATGAAACCAAAAGCAAAGTAACAGTAAGATTTAAGTCCTCTTGACTAGTAAGGCCTCTTCCTTATTGTGTCTTCTTGCATGATTACCAGTGTGTTCACTCTCCTCATTCTTCCTGTATGCTTGTACAAAGTTCTCTTTATTCCTTTCCTGGCTACCACTGGGCACACTTACACTACATGGAGGGTTTTCTTTAACAAGTCTTACCGGAATTTCCTTCATGCCTGAACCAAAACTCCTTACACAGCAGCTCATGGCTGGAGAAAGTAGAGTCACAAGATTATGAACATGTAAACCCCAACTATTATCCCTGCATGCAGAGGGGGATTAGGAGTTGCATTAGCAGTTGTAGAAAGGTCTTTGGTGTAATTATTTTGTTGCTCCAAACAGAATTAATTCTTACCCTAGCACAAAGCTTTTGAATGGATGAGTCTGATTTTGAGTTGCATTCAGGCTTGTCAGATCCAGTTTACAAAAGGGTTGTTGCTCAGCCTGCATGTGAGTATTTCTTCTCCAGCTTTCTGCTGTAGAGCTGGAGGCCAATTGTATGATTCAGTTGTCCACAGTGATGCATTCGTGTCAGTCGATTCTAAAGGACAGCTGTACAAGGAACTTGCTCAGGGTTGTAAGTGGTGGCCTTTGATTCCACAGACTTCATCTCAGTGTCTTGGATGGCTCTTGCCTTCTCTTGTGCCTCAGCCTCTTTTGCCTTGAGACATGAATAGTTTCAGAGCATGTTTGCACTGGCACATCTCACATTGCCTGAACACGTCACTGCTCAGGAACAGCCTCTGCTGAGTTTCTCATTGAGCTAACTGCTGCTTTGCTCAGGCAAGTTACCATTTAGAGATCTGCTTCTCTTCTGCTTCCAGCTATTTCTCCCCCACCCCATGCAAATTATTTTGGATTCTTCCTTGAACCCTCACTTGAACAGCTGTGAGCCATTGGGTTTTCTAAGCTGACCTCCATCAAATTCTGGCTCAGACAAAAGGCAAGAGGGGGTTTGGTGCTGGTCTCGTCCAGCAGATTTTGCAAGATTCCGCTTCTCTAGGTTGCAGCTTGAAAAGGGATCTTCCTTTTTCAAGGTGGATTTTCAACCCATATTTCAAGTTCTCCTTCCTCTTTTTCACTTCTGTCCCATATTGACAATGGAGCTGAATGACTTGTGCTTGCTCTGTGTTTCATGAGCATGGTTCTTGCATTTCATTTAGCCTTGTCTTCTTGTCTTCAGAGTGTCTACTTGTTTCACCCAGTTGCTTCACTCTTCCTAAATGTTGTACCAATATAATAATGACCCCCATATTTATTTTGACAAATCAAGGCCTTCCCCACACTGGTGTGTTTTCAGAGGGCCACTAGTAACCTTATCCAGAAAAAGCAGAGCTTATCTACTTGCTATGTCTCTTCTCTTGCCACATAGATCCAAAACATTCCCTAACCTAAGTGTTACCACACCTGCACCTGCTCACCAACTCTCAGCTGGCGTCACCTTGGATTTCTCATTTCATCAGCAAAATGACTGGGTTGCTGTCAAATTACAGATTCCATGAAATATTCCTTTTCTTTTTCAGGTGTGAATCAGGATATACTGGACAGCACTGTGAAAAGACAGACTTTAGTATTCTTTATGTTGTCCCAAGTAGACAAAAGCTTACGCATGTCCTTATTGCAGCAATAATTGGAGCTGTACAGATTGCCATTATAGTTGCAATTGTCATGTGCATAACAAGGTAGGTAAAGACAAAAGCAGTGAAAAATTACACATTGTATGGATATACGTTTTCTGTATTTAATTACATGACACCCAACATTTTATTTGCTTAATACCCACATAAAAACTACCTAATGACTGAAGCAGGAGGATTATGTAACATCCTATCTTCCCCTTTGTTTCTTTGGTCACAAAAGAAAGATTTGTTTAAATTCAGAAACCACCAGTAACCGCTCTGAATCTCCAGACCAAATACACAGCAGAACAGATCAACCTTGAAACAAATCCAAGAGGTCATCTACTGGGTTAGACCTTCACTGGGCTTACCGACGCATTGCTGATAACTTTTGGAAGCTATGGTCCCCAGCTACCACCCAGTGAAACCAGAGAGGTTGACAAGATGCTGTTCCCTGTGGTACCACTGTAAATGGTGTTACATAGAGAAAGAAGTACCTCTCACACCAGAAACACTTCCTGAAAATTGATATGCAACTTAGTCCCATTATTAGGCACTCACCATAAGAACCTATTTTGTGAAACTTAAAGATTCACAAGCACAGAGTTCAGGTTTCTGGGTTGTGTCAAACTCTCACCCTGTGTAAAAATTGAGATGAGAGCCATGGGTTCTTTTTGATGACAAGGCATTCAGTTCTAGGACTTGCGCCAAACAAGCACTGAGGTCTCTGAGGTAGATTAAGGATAACTTAGTTACCTTATAGGTGCATGAAGCATTTAAGTCTTACACTTGGGCATCTGTGCCAGAGTTTGACTTTGCCTGCTCAAGTTGTCCTTCACTTTTTCAGCCACTTACATTGGGCCATAAAACTTTCTGCTACTGCATTAGTGCATGGCTTCCCAAACTCAGTGATGTAGAGGGACACTCTGTGAATGAACAGTACAGGCCTTTTACCTTGTAAAGTTCAACCTAACCAACACTAGCACATGTATAAAACACCACCTGTACATGTAAAAGAGTTATGTGGCTCATGCCATTGATGTCATCCCCTTTTTCACACTACATCCTGCTGGCCAAAGCAGTGGTGTGGAAGGCTATGCTTCAGCTCCTCTTTCAACTTCTCTGTGACCATTCGCCAGCTCTCAGTCTCTCACATCTTGTTGCATCCCAGCAGGGCTGCTCCATCATGCATTGCCTGGCTAAGTGCCATTCAGGATTGCTGGCTTTTGTGAATCCTTTTAGTTGTGTGTCTGGCCCCAAGAAAAGGATCACCAGAGTCACCCCACAGAGAGAGCTGGGTGGGCTCTGTCTCATGGGCTGCTGTGAGCAGCAAGGCATCTGGAAGTCCAGCACTTCAAAAGACTGATTGATCCAGTCTCGCCATCCACTGGGTTTTAAATATGAAATATGTATAAAGTAAAGCTAGTGCAATCATTCCCCATGGAATGTGTTTGCTGGATCAAGGCTGAAGGATGTAGCACCTTGCTGGTTTCAGTCTCAAGGTCAAGCAGGGCTCCCTTCTGAATGATCTGGGGTCCTACAGACATTCCCAGGTGACAGCCCAATACTGAGCAGCAGGAGTGTCCCGTTGGTCAGCATGGATCACAGACTCCTTGCTGTTGTTAAGTACAGAAAATTAAGTCAATGTGTTATTGCTGGGCTTAATTATATGTGGCATATATAAAATCAGCCCTCCTATTTCTCTCTCCTTTTTTTTTTAACAGAAAATGCCCCAAAAACAATAGAGGACGTCGGCAGAAGCAAAACCTAGGCCATTTTACTTCAGATACATCATCCAGAATGGTTTAACTTAGTGCTTTTTATACCTACATTGACCATGTGATGTACATTTTTATTATATCTTTTTTTAAAGAATGAAAATATTTATTTCAGAGGCCTTATTTTTGAACATTTTTAGTGTAACAATGTTGGTCTGTATTCTGGAAGCATCAGCTCTAACAGCTATGGACTGTTTTAGTATCTTTACTTTTATGTTTTTGAATACAGTAGTCCATTTTCTGTATCTGTATCACATGGTTATATAATAGACTTGTGCTTTATCCATGGAATGTAATATTTTTGGGAACACAGATTTATTTCAACAATGGTTGTAGACTTAAAAAAAGCCCCAACAAACCAACAAAATAAGTCCACATTACCTAACAAACAAGGCATGAACTAAAGGTAAAAATGTTTACAGCTTACTTTTCTTATGAGGAAATAGAAAACACTGTGTTTAAATACCGTAGATATTTAAATGTTTTTGGAAGTTAGTAACTGATTTTCTAGACACTGCCTATCGCATGAACTGTGAAGCTGTGTGCTGTGTGTAGTTGTAACATATTTATAAAATGTGTGGGCTGGGTCTAAGCACTGCCATCTACATAAATAATTCCAACAATTTATTTTTAAAGAGGAAAATTATAAATTTCATAATTTGGGAAGTTACCTGGTAGAACAGATGGCACAGGTCCAAAAGAAGTAGGTCTAGTAGATTTAGGTATTGTAAAAAAATTGGTGTTGAATAATTGAACACAAATAATTGGAATAAAGCCTACTTTATCACTGTTAAAACTGTTTTAATACTTCTTAAACTTTTTTAAAGGAAATACATGTTTTAACACCTACAATACAGATTGTATAGTGTTTGTGATTAAAATTTAAAAAAAAATAAAAGTGAATGAATTACTAGTGCTCTTGTATAGAGTATTTTCAAGAGCTAAAGAAGTCCATCCAAATTAGTCTGCTGGTCATAGTTATATTAATAGACTGTTAGTTGTCGTTTGAAAGATCCCAAGATAAAGTGTGAATAGGATGTGTTCAGCTGTTTTAACATGTAGTGTAGGCTTTCAGGATTTTGCATGTAGGATTTAATAATTTGTTCAATAAAAAAAAAATGCTTTCAACATTTTGAACTGGAAAAGCATGTCACAATACAACATTTTCACTATATTGCCTCTGGTTTAGTGTGTTTATTTGTTACCCCACGGGGTAATTGCAGCAAGTTGAAGACCTGAAGTTGTTTTGCTGGAAAAAAACAACTGTGTAAATTTTCCTGACCGCTTCTTGAATTCCCTCAGAGCAAAGCACTCCAGTAACATGAAAACAAAAGTAGATCTTTAAAAATATGCAAGTTTGCTTTCCTGCTTAATTAGCAAGTTACTTAACTTTCCTGGATTAACACTAATAACTTCATCACTACAGAAGCGTGACCCTTTAAACGTATGTTCCTTTCCAGATATTGCTTCCTAATTTTAGGGGTTTCATGTTGCTGAAAGTATCTGAACAATCATGTGTGGATATTTTGTAGTCAGAAGTATTTGACCAAGCTCCAGGAGCGGCGTTTCACGCCCTACTTTGAGCATCGCCGGAGCCAGCTGTCGCCCTGGCTCCCTGCAACAGCGCCAGAATCGTTCTGGCAGGATCACCGAAACTTCACCTCCCTCCAACCTGGCTGAAGGCAGGCAAAATGGATCGCCATGAAATCACCTCGGAGGCTGACAAAACACACCAAAATCGTCTCTCCAGCGTCATCGAGGAGGAAGAAGAGCAAGATGCAGCTTACACGATTGTGACAGTCCTGGACAAAGTGGCCAACATTGTGGACAGCGTGCAGGCAAGCCAGAAAAGGATAGAGGAAAAGCATAGGGAGATGGAAAATGCCATCAAGACCATACAGATTGACATTTTAAAGCTTGCCCAGGCTCATGGCAATACAGGCTTCATGGTGAACAAGTTACTGGAGAAAACCCGCAAAGTCAGCTCCACCATGAAGGAGGTGCGGGCGCGCGTAGAGAGGCAAAGCACCAGCGTGCAGAAGGTGAAAGCAAAACAAGAGGAGATGCTGAGAAAAAACAAATTCCGGGTCGTGATCTATCAGGTAACCGTGAACCTAATTTCTTGTGGTACTGTCTCTTTGCCACCTCCTTGGTGACTTCTGGTAGGTGCTGGTTAATGAAGCAAAAGGTGCGGTTTGTCCAACATAGGAGTTATTTTGTGCTTTCTTTAACTCTGATCTGTGCTCCCCGGTGCCTTTCAGCATGAGCCTACCGGCAGCAGCACACAGGGTCTATTATTAGTGTGGGTAGGTTTCTGAGCCAGTCGTGTAAGATTAACTGCAGATCAGCAAGGACTATTTGCTGCCTGTCCGAAAGGTAATATGAGGCAGGCCCTGTAAATCTTGTCATACAAACCGTGCCTGACATTCATCTCTGTTATTTTTTTCACCGTATTAGGTAGAAGTGCAAATAGCAAAAGTGTTTTCAGGCTCCCTGAAACACAGACTTTCTTCTAACACTAATTTCAAAACATGGCTTAACTTGCAGCATTGCTCAGGCTTTCATACTGCTGATGAATTGGGACTTTTTTCATTGTCTCAGTGTATAGCAGTATATGTACAAACTAAAGCTCAGACCCACAAACCCGTCATGGCAACAAACACTACCTTGCGTGCTCTACCTTGGAAATGCTTTAACGTAGCACTGTTCTCTCAATCACAGTGGGCAAGGAAATCTTACAGTTTCTTTCACTGACCTTATTCTAGGGTGTTCATTGTGTTTGAAAATAAGTTTCATGAAACAGCATGGTCTTGCTTGCATCCATACAAACAGCGCAGACAGTTCTGGGGTCTTATCAATGAGTGTTGTGAAACACATTTGTCTAATGGTCTGATCCTGCCTTTTCTGGAACTTCCCAGCTTCCCAGGTCAGGAGAAAGTGTTTGATCTTTTGCCAGAAGCATAGTTGCTCCTTTTTTACCAGCAAGTCGCCAAAGCTTCTTTCAAATGAGCTGTATTCCTCATTAGGCGTTCTTGAAAATACCACCCCCATGAGTAACACAATGCACCCCCATCACTCAGCTTTACACCCGAGTCTTGCATCTGTTTGTACATAAATAACATCATTTGCAATGAATGGAGCCGTGTGTTTCACTGAGCTTATTCACCACCGTGTACAGCTGACAAATTCTTCTTCATAACCTAGCTTTCTTAAATTCATTTTCTACTACTGGGAAAAAATAGCTGAAAAAAGGAGAAAAAGCTGAAGGTAGGGAATAGTACCTCTTTAGTGTTATGTTTGTAGCATATACAGCCAAATTGTGCCTCCCAGTTTTTCTCACTGAATGACTTACTGTGGTTGTTCAGTAAAAAGTACAGGCCCAATCTGTCCTATTATTACCATTACTGCAAGCTGCATCATCATCATGGAATAGGATACAGGCACTTTCACTTTTTGGTTGCAAATAATTTCCCAGCTAAAGGTAATAAATCTCTGTGACTCTCCTGGTTAATGGCATAATGCCATTTCATTGATGGGCCTTTACCATAATGACTGCAGCAGAATCAATGCTTTGAAAATATTTGTTCTTAAAACAGTATTCATTATATGATGTAAATTTTTCTGCTAGCAAGACATGAGCTGTTGTTTATTTAAAAATATAGTAACATATGGTCAAAATGGATTTACACACAGGTGTAAAGAACAGCCTTTGGAATTTTAGGTATTTCATACAAAAGGTGGCTCTCACAATGTATACTTTCTCTAAGAATCACTTTCAGTAGGTGTTTATGATCTCTCTGCTGATTTTGCTGGACAAGAATGACCTGCACCCTATTCTGTATGTTTAATTCTTAGGTGGTACTTTTCAGGAAGGGAAATAGCATTTTTTGTTCTCTCTCTGGCTTCCTCTTCCTACAGTGGTTTAGAACTGTCAGTGAGAATATGAATGACTCCCTCCTTAACTTCCATCCCTTTTGTAAGGTAGATTGAACAACCTTTTCCCACTTGCCCAGAGGAGAGGCAGGTATGTGGATCCCTCTGGGATCCGCCATTTAACACTTTCTGGAGAGGGATAACTGCAGTGCTGCACAAAACCTGGAACACACTAGGTAGGCAAGAGTGCGCTGACACTTCAAGGCCCAGGTACACTTATGACAATCTCTTTCACACAAGTGCAGTGATTTTCACACTGCTGACTTACACCAGCGTAGGCACACTGCTGCAGTGCCAAGACCTGAATGACTGGAGCTTGGCTGGGATGAGTGGGAGTCTGTAAATAGCTACGGAACCAGCGTGCTCCCTGCGCTATACGTTACAAATGGGTATCACCAAGTTGTTTACTCTGTGGTTGTGATTGATGCCTCTTCTGTAGTGAGGTTTTTTTCTGATGAACTGTTTGGGACATTGTGATGGGGCCAATGACCCGTGTGTTGCTGCCATGGAATCCGTACATGGGTGAGCACATGTGGGTTTTAGTTTTAACTTTTGCCGGAACTTCAGCATGTGAGGAGAAACAAAACACCAATTAAATACTAAAGGTTTTCTTTCAAGTGGATAGCTTTGATCTTATCATTGATGGAGGGAGTAGGCAGGTTGAAAAGGATCATTGGCTGAAGGAGATGGTCCCAAGAGACCTCCGCAATGATGAAAAGGGTTGGCGATACCCTCACATTAAAAAGAGACAAAGTGATCATTCTTAAGCAGAATGATTAGGGAATTGAGAGCATTCGTTTTTAGAAGGCCATGTGGTGGAGGAAAAGATTTGGTAGCAGGCAGCTCTCCTCCCTAGGCTGACTGCATGATTAAAAATGCCAGGTTACTTCAGACTTTCTAGTGAGGTCTTTGATCCTGGAGTGCTATGTACCCTGAGACTATAGTAGGGAATAAAAAGGATGTTGTAGATTGTACAGGTCACTGCTCATTTCTGTTCAGATTAGTCTGAATAACCAGCTGTAAGAGCTATCATTTCTCTGAAGTCATAGAGCATTTGACAGTTTAAATCATTCTGACTAAATTATTCAGAAATTAAAGGGGTTTTTTGTTTTTACTCTGAAAGAACTTGTTTCCTTTACTTTTCTGCATGTTCTGCAAGTCCCTCTTTAAATGGGACTGTACAGGTACCAGAAAGTCCATGTTACTGTTACTGGCCTTTTTTCTATTATTACTACATAAGCACCATAAATGAGTAGCGACTTTCTATGAAGGGACACGTACATTTGTTTCACTCACTGCTGTCTGATGTTTAAAATTAGTGGACATGTCACAAACCAAGTAAGGTCATGGCTTGACTGGCCTACACAGTCAGGTTACAACTGATTTTTTTTTCCCTGTGGTTGCTCCACTGCACACATGGGGATAGGCTCACAGAAGCAGCCTTGCATATGCCGCTGATAATATGCATAAATAAGTAAAAATATACGTGTCAGAATTCTCCTGCCCACTGACCTTCTGTGGTTATAATGACTAGGACACTAAGAATGGCGAAATCAAGATGGGAACAATGGTCTGGAAACCTGAGGTGGAAGCATTTTCATCTAAAGTAGCAGTAGAAATCAGGGTGTCAGGAGCTCAGGAGATTGCCATTAATTTGGTACCATTTGGACGTAAGAATGGCAGGCTCAAAAATGGCCCTGAACAGCAAAATCTTTATTAGCATGCCTTTAAATAGCTCACCCAGAGCAGATTGTGCTAGGTGGTTCATATTTGATAATTTTTCTGCTTTGCAGAAACATGGGAGGTCTTATCCTTCTTCATATTTATGTGCCTCGTATCTTACCTCGTAACAGATAATCTAGGAAAACAACAGGTTTTGTGCATTTTGTTGAAATGTGAAGGGAATCTTACAATGGGTTTCTGAAAGTGTATTTCTAAGGTCATCTTTGTCAACTGTGTAATATTTTCATTAAAAATCTTGGTACAGAAAAGGTGCTAGCAAAATGTGCTCAAAATTAGAAGCTGTCAGTTCATAGAAAGAAATATAGACAGGAAACCAAATTACTTTTACAGCTGGAATAATGCTCATTTGAGTGTACGTGGTGCTAATTCCTGTAGTTTTAGCTCTGGTCTGAAACCATAAATGGATGTCTCCAGTCCTGGAGACAACAGGGTGTGGACAAAACTGCCTTCTAGGACTCATGGGAAGAGAAAAAAACTAAATTGCTATTCAAGTGGAGCATGAAAACTTAATGGGAAAAAAATGGTGTAAATTGTCTGACTACTTCTGACAGCAGAATACTGGCCTCAACAGCCCAGCAACACAGAGCCTTTGTTGGAGTCTTGTAGCAGAAACCTTATAAATATTTTTACAGCTACGACAGGTAATGGCCTTTGCTGAGAATACAGAGAATAAAATAAACCCAAGGATTGTGTCAGAGAGTGTCGCAAGAGCCCTTTTTTTGTAGTGTTGAGCCCAGTGCTCCAGTTCAAAGTGCAGAGTTGGCCCCATGATGTGCAGCAGCCACTCATGGAGAGGCTGTCAAACAGCTAAAAAACAGGTGTGTTTCTAGTGATATGTTTGCAAGGAACGAGGAGAAAGGAAAATTAAAAAAAAAAAAAAAAAAAAAATCCGGATGTTGGGCTATTTCTGTGTTCCTAAAATGAAATAGCTTGCATATTTCACAGGACTGTGTTCATACCAGATTATAAACTTGACTCAACACCATTTGATCCAGTGCCCCCAGACCTATTCCTTGGGGATGATCCTCACAGGGGACAGGCTGTCCTCTTCTCAGAGCTGCCATTGATTTTTCTCGACCGATTAGCACTGAGTGGTGGAAACAGCTGATCTTAGTTTACATTTGCACTGGATGCAGCTGGTCAGGGCTTCCGTTGAGGTTGCCCTGCAAGTGAGTGGAGAAGCACAGTTACAACTTGAGCCTCCTGTGTGGTGTCCCTTCTCCATGGTCATAGAGGCTGCTTGGAACTGTCACCAGGAACTGTGGCAGGCTGCTGTGGGCACATGCGTGTCTTAGAACGGAATCATAGAACCACTTAGATTGCAAAAGATCCCTTGAGATCATCAAGTCCAGCTGTTCAGCAACACCCTTCATTCCTGAGGCACAGATTTGGGCATGGACTTGACTGGGGACATGCAGTTGGGGTTCATATTCTCAGCACTACTGAAGATAGCCAAACCTAGCGATTCTTCCTTTAGAACAGGAGTAAAGTTGATCAAAACAGCACAGGAACAGAGATGAGGAATATGTGAAGTCACAAACAGGAAGTTTAGGATCTGGGACAGGACTCATCTTGCCAGGCATCACACATCAGTAACACAGACGTTTTTACATTTGGCTTGTATACTCCTTTCAAGGAAGCAGAGAGAAGTGTGTGGAACCTGATTCTCCCAACCTGTTGTAGACATCTGCTTCTGGATACAGTTTCTACATTATAAGTATCTGCTCCCCCCATGTAGTTAAAAGGCTGTCCAGAAATTAGTTCACATGGAGACACATTTGCTAGGGCAGACAAGTTCAGCAGCTCCTGATAACTGGCTTTCACTTGTACTCAAGAACTCTTCCCTGGTCTAGCTGACTTGTAGGAGCAGTCACCATGTGATGAATGAATGAATCAAAACATTACCAAATATATTTTTTTTGCCTTGTGATGCTTTTTCTCCTTCACTTACAATGGGCTTCCAGAAAAATTGGAAATGAGCAATTTCACCAGTTTGATAGCAAGCCTGTGAACTGACCTGCAGAGCTATTCCCTAGTCTAGTTCCATAAAGCAATAGCAAAGCAGAGAAAGTGTGAAGCTTTTGTTTTCCCCTGAAGCTGCAGTCGTCCTTTTTATGCAGCATGTGGTATCCTGGAGCCAAGGGCTTCTCCACTGATGTGGTGTAACTGGGAACTGGTTGCTCATTGACTGCTGCAAGCTACAGACAACGATAATGGGAGAATGAGCCGAGTTCCTTTGTAGTCATTGGATGCTGGTGGTTGAATTAATGAATTTCTGTCAGAGTTTAAATAAAAGGGATGTGTGCCAGGCTCCACAAAAGAGAAATGAGGGGAGCTGACTGCTCTGACCAGGCTGGTTTTCCATTGTGTAAAAATAATTCTAAATGTAGCAACAGCACTTGGCTGTAAAGTCTTATATGCTGAAGTGTTTATTCTCTGTTTACTTTACTTGATAAAATTTCTTAGGTGCCCTTTTAAAAGAATCCTATTTCTCTCTCATCTGAGCAGCTTTTTGGCCTGCTGGCAGAGATTCTGAAATGACATATTTGCAGAAGAAATGAAGGGATCACTTGAGATTTATAAAGCTTCACTCTTAACTGTTAGAATATGAGTAAAAGTACTGAATGATTTGTAATTGGTTATTCATCAGTGGTTTCATATTGATTTAGAGCACAATTTCAAGGAGATGTTTTGCTGATTTAGCTTGGCCACCAGTCTGAATAACAAATCATTCATTCAACATGCAAATTTCTAAGATTTTTTTAAAACATTGTGGCAATGCAGTTTCCTGCCCATGAGCTGCCCATCATTTGCATCACCAGTTGTCATAGACACAGCAGCGGTGCCAGAGCAGTCACTGGGTCGCCTTTGACCATTTTGCCACTTTGTGCTCTGCTTCAGAATTGTCAGGTGATCACCAGTCAGTCCCATCTGTGCTTATGTTAATCATCACCTGCACTTTCCCTGTCACACATCC
The DNA here is from genome assembly GCA_026261815.1 of Monarcha castaneiventris obscurior. Classification (NCBI taxonomy): domain Eukaryota; kingdom Metazoa; phylum Chordata; class Aves; order Passeriformes; family Monarchidae; genus Monarcha; species Monarcha castaneiventris. The sequence goes on from JAMPIT010000388.1 coordinate 8,883,662, forward strand.
CAAGGCTGAAAGATAATTTGCTGTGACCTTTTCCCTGTGCAACACAATGACTCTGAGTTATGGAGTTTCATCACTCTCTCCTCCCTACTTATGCTGTGAGCAATTTCTTTAGGACCATTTTGAGTCTTGATTTTATATATTCAATAAATAATTTTATAGATATATATGTTATTTTAGATATATAAAAAATAAATTATTTGGTCATTCTGGTTTTCTGTTTTATTTTAAAAAGCTTTGTTTTGCTAAAGTGTTGATTGAAATTAGGTAATAGTTGAGAGCTGATAACTGTTGCCTTTATTAAAGCTGTTTAGAGTTACATTTTCAAGCTATTTGGAAAGAAAACACAAAACCAATTTATGGCATTTCTAGCAAATATTTACATGTAATACAGTGTATTACCTTTTCTTCTCTTTGTCAACTTTGGAAGCCAGGCTGAGCTTTGAAATACAAACCTAGAATACATGTGCCAAAAAATAGGAAATGACAAGGGATATAAAGTTCTTGAATTGGCTACATTCATTAAAATGCTCTCATATTCAATTTTCTTTTCAAATGATATAATAAAATGATTACTGAAATTATCATTAAAAGTGTTCATGTACTCAAAGCCTAAGTATTGTTTTATGGTGACATTATGTCACTGTGTCACTCAGCAAATCAAGTGAGCTCTAAATGAAAAACACACGTTTTCTTAAGGAAAATAAAAGTACTGCTGCTATAAATTATTGATCCCATCTGTGCTCCCAAAGAGTGGAAATTTAGCTAATAAGTTTGTGAGGGAATTTTTTCAACAACCCTTTTTTCTTTTCCCAGCCTCACAGTCCTTGCTGAAGGAGTGATGTTCTTCCAGCAGCCCCCTTTGGCTCCTTAGTGCAGCAGTAAGTGAAGGCTGCTTTTAGAGCCAACCTGATCTTTGCCAGGACACCATGGCTGCAAAATACCTGAGACATTGCTAAAAAATTTGCTCTGCCATTTCCCCCTTTCTCTTCCCAGTGGAGAGGAGAGCCTCACTGCACAGGCAGGGTTATCAAGCAGGCACATTCTGAAACAGCCTCTTTTCCCCTGGGAGTTTCAATTATCTGAGCATTGCCACCTTGAGAGTCTCACAGTGTTGATGAGAGGCACTGCCACATTTAATATTATTTACCTACTGGTTTAAAGGTTTCAGTGGGGTGGAGAAGTCAGCACCTTTGCCTTTGTGTGGTTAAGGAGCAGGTGCATTAGCCTTCTCTCATAAATGCTTTACTATATCCTATGGGGAAAAAAATGCTACTCCTTTGATCCCTTCTTTGTGGTCAGAAGATGCCAGCAGTGCCTGCAAACTGTTCCCTCCCATGGGTGCTGAGCAGCTAGAATTTTGGCAGCTGATGGAAAGGTTGACGAGCAGAAGGAGGGTTTGAAGGACACAGGCTATGTCCCCTTGAAAATTTTCTAATTGTGAATTAAATTGAAGTGAGAGCAGAGGGTGAAAATGCCAGTGATGGAGTCAGACTTCGTTGGGTTTCAATATTCTCTGCCCCTGGAGCCATCTGTTCAAATCAATGCCATGCTGGCCTTCTCCATCAAAGCTAAGGGTTACTTATATGTTTACTTTGCCAGGCCCTTAACAACTCAAAATTCTTTGGCTAGGCATTTTTGAGAGGATAAATTCTCAAAAAATAAGAAAAAACAAATTTCAGGGTTTTGATGCTTTCTTAGCAAATTCCCTGTGCCGGGGGCTTTACCTGCCATTCCTGAACTGTGCACTTGCTCTGCTATGGTGTTATACCTTTAAGTTTTGTGTGTTAATGATTTTTCTTGAGCAGTGGATCTAACTACCCTGCAGCTACAACTGCAAAGTCTCCAGGATTTTTTCTTATCATTCAACCAATGCTTTCACTCCCTCATTTGCAACCACAAAACCTGAAGTCTTTTTCCTTTCAGGCTTCATTTCCTTCGACACACATGCATTTCTCCAAAACATTTCCAATTTCAACACACCTCCTAATCTGACTCCTTTCTCCCCTCTCTCCTCCTACACCCATTCATAACACACAAGCCCTCTTCTCAGCACCCCTGTCCCCTGGCAAGATTCAGATTTACACGCAAGGTACCTGAGCCATGGCATGTTTGCTCAGAACAGATGTCAGCTTGGGGGGACAGACAGAATGACTCAAAACACAGCCAGCTTCGCAGAAGAACACTTATTTCTTTGTGTCAGAACCCAGCTCCATTCTCAAATTGGTGAAAAATGAATGTTTCTGTGTTAGTGAAGGGGCCATGTAAGTGTGAGAAGGTGGGGGATGCATAATATAAGTGCGTGTGTTACTTTTCTTGTACAAACCAAGACAACTTCCAACTCAACCACTTACATGACAAATTTACCAACTTTTTTCTTGGAAGAGAAGGAAAAATACTGTTCTGTTTGAAAGGCCTGTTTCCATTGTGTTGAGAGGCGGATACCTTTTCAGGACACTATGGCCAATGAGAAATTATGGCCAATGAACACACCAGGACCAGTGCGAGCACCCTCTGCAGGTGTTCCTTCTAGGAGGAGTGATGAAAGGGAAAGGGAACGCTCAGCTTCCACAGATTTGATTTTGGATTCTGGCCTGTGCATGTCTTCAGTATTTGCCAGTAGACGAGGCAAGCAGAGTACATGTCCTATGTACCAATAGATAGACAGCCCATATAGATTACATGCCTCTTTCCTCAAGAAATCATGTTAAACATAATTGACTGCTTGGTATAATCTTTTACTATGAAATAACCTCCTGTCCTCATTTCAGATCCTCCCTTACCTCCCGTGACGTGGTGGTGGTAGGTACAAGTTCTTCCTAGCAAAATGCTCAAGCAGATTTTTAACAAAAAGCTTGCAAGCAGCAGCATCAATGGCTCAACTCTCTTCTCACCCTCCCTGAACTGTGGACTGCCCAGTCCTGCTATTCCCAGTCCCATCTGCTCTCTAGAGAAAGAAGAAAGCTCTCACGCAGTTTAGGGCTTTGTTCTCTGCTGCTGAAATCAGTAGGTGTTTGGTTTTAGTGAGCCTATAAAGGAGCTGGTAGCTTTGACTCCATCTGTTTCCCACCTGGTACTAAAGCGTCCCGTTCCTGCCTTAGGAAGGATGAGCTCGTCTCTTCCCTCTGCCCCACAGATATCTAGTGATAAGAAGAAATGAGTTAGGAGCAGGAGAGAGAAAGGAAGCAGATTAAAAAGCTCACCTACAGAGACTAAATCACTGTATTTTTATTCTGAAACCTTCCCAACATGCTAGACAGGTTCACTAATACTTTCCACTTCGGTAACATCCCGAAATCTTGAGAGGAGATAGAAACTCACACTAATGTTTTGCCTTGCTACATTTGATTCTGCAAGATGTGTGCAGAGACCAAGGAAAAGAAGAAAATCAAAGATTTGGCAAAGTTTATGCTGTGAGTCTGTAGGAGAATGAAAATATTTCTCAGGTTCTGCAGCTCTAGTTTCTGTCTCATCTAGAAGATCTTCATCTTACATGTTCTTGTCCATAACTTTTAATTCTAATGTGTGTATGAAAGCTAAAGTGCTCTCTTCTTCAGCTAACAGACTAAAGGTAAATACATAAAGTAAAATAAATAAAAATCTGGCAATCGACAAAAAGTACAGACCAATTCTTCTTCCTAAGGAAGACAAATATTGCAGAGAAAATAGTCTCTCTGCCTTCCCTCCTTTTTAAAAGTAATCTTCATATGAAAGGCGTATTCGTCTCCCCATATTGTATTCATCTCTGTATGTACTGAAATGTCAGAATATTCATTCTGGAAATATTTTTGTTACCATTTCAGCTGAAGGAGTGGGGTGTAATTTAAAAACTTTGAGGAGTTATTATCCAGCTGTGTTTTAGTTAACTTTCAGGAAAAAAAAAAAAGAGATTATGTTTATATGTAGAAGTCTTTATATAATTAATGTTAATTTGCACATGTTAATGAAGATGATTATTAGCAAAGCATTGTAGTTTTGTTCCTGCTGTTTTTGACAGATGAGTTGAATAACATTCTGCTGTAATCAATGTAACATAATTTGTCCCTATTTTTTCTAAGCATTACCAACTATTTTACTAGAGGGTTTTTATAGAAGCCAAGGCATGATGAGAGACTCTTAAGTGGGCTTTATCTGTCAAATATCTCAGTGTATGTTATTTTATGTATTGCTAGCACTCAGTAAAATAACATGACTCACTACTCATGAGTCACTGTGAAAAATGACAGACATCTTTTTGGCTGGAAATAAGTTCACAGCAAAATACTCAGTTAGCCTGAGTTCACAGCCTCAATGTTTTCTACATTAGGATGGTGATACTGAGGGTAGAGGCTGTCAGGCCTCAGAAATCAGCTGAAGTGGTTAGTACTAATGTGAAACAGCTCAGAGAGTGTAATACAGCTGTTGTACCTGTTTGCACCCAAAGGGCTGCTCCTCCTGGGAGAATGGCACATGCATGTGCATGGAAAAAGCTGGGAGGGAAGAAGGGGGTAGCATTGTCCATCTCATACACCTCCTACAAGTTACACTTTTTCTACTCTGCATACACTGCCCTTCTAGATAGAAGTAACTCACTAACACTGAGCCACAAATTTGTACTGTCCATGCAGATCAGGGAAACAACTTTCTTAGGAGATTCTCCCTGTTCAGATAAATCCTTCATTGCCATAAGCTTTTTACCCTATTTTTTTTTTTCTCTATGTCCTTAACCACTAGCTGATTCTAGGTGAATTTTTTGTTTACTGTGGACAGTTTTTGGAACTCTTCCATGCCTTTGAGCTTTGAACCTCTAGCTATTTTTCTTTGGAGAGGCTGCATGAATTCCTAGGGCTAAGGTATCTAGGATAGTCACCACTTCCAAGCATGCAGCTGATACACATTAGATGTGTGATCTAAATATATAATTCTGCATTCTCAAGCAGGTCACCAAACTCACCACAGGAGACAAAGGTGCTTGCTCAGGAATATCATACATTTCCAGATGGAACAAATCAAGTTCACCTCAGTGATGATACAGGTGCTGAGTGAACTGAATGTTACTGGATTTACCAAAAACCATCTCCCTGTTTTACTGACTTTGTCCCCTTGTGCAGCCAGCACATGTAAGTCGATATGTTGGATTTCGTCCCCTTCTGGGCAGCAACAGAACCGTTTGCTAAGTTCCAAATGGTCAAAAATGCACAACTGTCTTGGTAATAATAGTAGAATGAAACTGTTCATATCATTGGGGCATTTGCTTGGACAGTGTAGAGCTGACACAAGCCCAAGAGCCTCTTTTGTCTACAGAGTGTCTGCTTTTATCGGCAAGGAACAATGGATCTAGGTCCAATCCAGAGAAGCAGATAAGCTCCAAAAAAAAAGAAAAAGACCTAGACAAGTCTGCTCTGAAAACCATTAGAGGCCAGTCCTCATAGGACTATTGCATTAATTAATTTCAGGTAGAACCACAGTGAAAAGAAATCTTTAATCATGCATATAATATCTTTACAGAACTTGGCAAAGGTTTCTTTTGCCATTTGTGTTATGCACAGACTGAGTACGACGGTATAAGCCTACCTTACTTTGTTACAGTATTATATTTCCACTAATTAACTGCAAGCCAACCAAAAAAAAAAAAAATTAATCACCATCTTTTTGAAACAAACTTGCTGGAACATGACTCTCTGCTTTCATTCACAGGAGGAAACCGAGTGTCCTTCATCTCTCTCTGTTATCAAAGAGATGACAGCAGGTGAAACTATAGAGGACGATTTCTTCCCACCTGATGATCTGTCTTCTGATGAAGAATATTATATCGAAGAAAGCAAAGCAACCAAGTTCAAGAAATCAGGCATGAGGCGCATTGATGACATCAAAAAGGCATTTTCAAGGGAAAATATCCAAAAGACAAGACAAAACTTTGGTAAGAAGGTAAATAGGCTTCAAACTAGGATAGTGACCCCTGAGAGGAGAGAGAGAATCAGGCAGTCAGGAGAGAGACTGAAACAATCTGGGATAAGGATCAAGAAAACCATTTCACAAGCTGCTCCAACAAAGGAGACATTCAAGATGCATAAAAAAAGTAAAGAACGAACAGGAGCCGAAGGTCAGGAGGGGATCCAGGAAGGCAGCATACACATCACCTCTGAGCTCCCAGCAGCAGAGCCCTTCACTGAAGAAATCTCTTACACAGAAGTGATCACTAAGGTAAAGAAAGACAAGAATAGTGCAACAAAAGCTGCTTCCCAGTCAACTGAAATAGGGGTGACTATCCCAGAAGTCGTCCTTAAGCAGGAAAGAAAAGAAGGAGGAGGAGGAGGTGATGATGACGTCCCTTTGCTAGACATAAAGCAATCAGCATAAGGAGTCAATAAGCAAACACACCATACTGTCCTCACTGAGCAAGAGAGAACACAGTATGTACTCACTCAGCTTTAGAAAAATGTGTGAATTTGTGTTATATCACAAACCGTGTTGGTGTTGTTCTGCCATCCACACAGATGTCTGTAGTGTTGTCTTCCTGACAAAAGTCAAGCCATGCAAACTGAATGAAGGGGCTCCCCCTCTGTCTCGGCGTGTGCCGGTAGCCATCGTTAACCCAAATGGAACTCGCAATGTCAAAGGGAGATAGGAATCTGCTGCATTTCCAAGATTGATTTAGCAGTCACTTTACAGCCTAATCACTCTCATTGTTCTGTGTACAACAGTATAAATTTATTTCCATTATCTTATACCAACTCATCTAATCAGAAAACAGTAACAAAGCTGTTACTTCATATTAGCAAAAGGAAGAACTACAGAAAATGTCGTTTAGCGATACAAATATTATCATTTAAGGGCCCTCACTGAAAAAGCAGGAAGAGCATATTCCTGCTTTACCCACGGTGTGAAAAAATGTGGCAGGAATTAATAGGGCTTTGAGTAAATTGTGTTTTTTCTTAGTGGAAAAGAGAAGCTCCTGAAATGACTAGAGGTTATTTCCAGGCTTCTGGAACAGGAAGGTTCATTGCAAGTAAGCAATGTGTTTTGTGCACTTATGGAGTAAGAATTAAAAAGAAGAAACATTAAATATGGAATAGAGGAAGAAAAGGGAAGGAGGTATTGTATTCATGTTTTGGAAAGATGAGATTGTGAGAAAGGCAAGTAGAAGTGGAATAATATGAATGTATGGGTTCTGGATAAATAGAGAGAAAAATTAGAATATTATAATTAGAGTTTCCTTGAGAGCTTTTAGAAAACTACTTTTCTTTACAGAGGATCATAGTGTTTATGAGCATAACTGACCAGACAAGGGAATTGTTTTGTTTTCCACTCTCTGTGCTTTTTCCGAGCTTCACTGCAATTAAAATCTATTCTACAAAGTCACAGATGTACAGGGCCAATCCATAACCCAATTCTTTTTTTTCCTATCATCATCATTATTGACCAGTCACAGCCTCAGGGATTATGAGACAGACACCCTTTGGACTATGGAATGCTGTTTATTTGCAACTCTCAGGAGCCAGTGCCCTGACATCAGATATGTTTGTAAACACGACTGCAACGCTGACCTGGGGTGCAGAACTGTATTGCTCTCTTCATTCTTAAATGGAGTTGCCTTCAAAGCACTTATCTAAAGCAATGTTAGTCATTACTATCTGTGTGAAACTTGTACAATATTGCCAAAAGCTGTATGATTGTATTTAATATATCAGATTCACTTTAACAGAAGAGCATAACTTGGTTATCTATATACATTGTTTGAGGACTTTCAGCTAATTGTTAATCTATCATTTAAATATAATTAGTTTGATTTCAAGTATTCTGCCTGCCAGTTCTTTCATTTAGTCTGGTGTACATCCCACTTGAAGTGAAACAGCTTTAGCAATAGTAACTAGGGGAACACTGGTTGGGGAAGGTCAAGGTTTTACTATATCAGTGACATTTCAAATCAAATTAATGTTGTCAGATTGGGAGCAGCAACTCCACTGAGTGGAAGGGCAGGATAGAGCAAGAGAAGGAGGCAGAGAAAGGAACACATTTCTGTCAATAGTAAATTGTACATCTCCGCTCTACTGTAATCACATGCAAAAAGAAAAGAAAGTGTTTTGCTTTCGGAGGCACTGACGGTTTTGTTTGGTGTTTTTCACTAGTGATAGAAGCCTTTCTGGAACAAAGTGACTTTATGTTCTTCTTCAGTTCAGTATAAAACTGAGGCTATCTTCAGTGAAATACTGTATGATTTTTCTGGTAATTTTTCAGTAATATGGCCTGCATTCTGTTCTGCAAGATTTGGCGTTTTCTTAAACTGATAAACAGGGTTTAGTTATTGAAATGAAAACATTGATGTTCAAATAAGCTATTTCTTTGCATTTTTATACAGCAGAACACTAAGTGCTAGAACATCATTGCCTCCAGTTTTTTTTCATATAGCATTTAATTTTCTCATTTTATTTGACAAAGAAGTGATGCAGTTTCCATGGAGCTTATAATGTAGCACCAGATATAACCTCTATCAAATATCTATTTTTTAATGTTTACTTCTATCTTCAATTGGGCAGTGGATGGTTTGTTTTCATAGCAAGCAGCGAGTTCTTCAGGTGTGCAAAGGATTTCAATGTAACCTTTTTATTTTAAATTACTATCAGTGTTACCGACCTTACTTCTACATGTACCAAGAGATCAAAGTTAAATTACTCCATTTTCCCTCATAAAGGTAGAAAACACTATGGTTTGTGACCTCAATTTCTGTGCAGCAGCACAGCACTTTGCTGCTCGAAGTCTTCCCCCATCTTTTTCATAATTTCCAAGATCAGTGGTCATGAAGCCAAATCCTTCAGCCTTCTCAGAAACAAAATTCTCAATGAAATTGGTTGACATACAGCTGCAATGCAGAGAGGTCTGGTGTGTATTTTTTGAACAGTTGGTTTTACTTGAACAGATAATCTTGTCAGCACTGTTGCTCCTAGCTCAGAGGCAAAAAAGGACCCCGTCCCTGTCTGCTGTGTTTTCCAAGAAGAAAGCTGGCACTCTGTACTTCGTTGTGGGTGTGAGTGTGAATATCAAACTTCCTCATGGAAAGAGCTCCACAATTGCTAACTGCAGAGTAAAATAGGTTATGGGAAGGGATGAACTACTTTCTTAGACACTCGCTATAAAAAATTGGAAGTGTTTACATAGAGAAAAAAAAAATATTAACAAAGTCCTGACTGCAAGTCCTTCTTTCATATCACCTAACAAAAATTTCTTTTGCTTTGAATTTATGCTAGTGAAAAAAGCCAAACACATTTTCTGCCAATATCTGCCTGTCTATTAAAAGAGAAGTATCAATCATCCTTCAGTTACAGGATAGACAGCAGTAGTGGTTAACACAAAAATACTTCAACCATTTCAGGTGAAGTGTGGCCTGTGTGTTATCTTGGTTTTTTTTAAACTAAATTGATGCAAAATACAGAACAAAAAGCAGTTAAGAGGTTTGAGTTTTCAGGATTCAGGCACTAATGCAAATGGAACGAGTACTAACAGAGCCAAACTGGTGTTCAGATGTGGTTTTTTCCTGCTGATGATGGGGGGTGTGCACACATTCCTTATAAGTGGATATAGGTTTATATAGTTAATAGGGGCAAAGGGGACTTCTTGTGTGAAGATAAACACTCCTGTTTCTATAATTGTTTACATTAAAAAGTGGCTGTTCAAGAAAATGGTCGCAGCCATTAGTAAAACCACCCAGCAAGTTTACAAATGCAAAATCAAAGGAACTGTGCATTGAAATATATGCAGATAAACATAAAGCTTTACCATGCATTTAATTATCTTGTCATTACAGCTTTAATAATGCTATGGATGATAAGATTTTAACTACAAAGTTGAATTTGAAAATAATTATATTATGAAAAATTCTTGTATTTAGAAGAAAGATAACATCTACAAAAGAACCACCACAAGATGCCAGAGCAGTGTCACTATCACAAGCACTTTTTTATATAGTGCTTGCATTATGAGCAAGTTAGTTGATTATATTCTCACTTGCTTTATAACAGTTGCCAAATTTATGGCAAAAAAAACTGCGGCTGTTTTCCCTCTGATATTCCCAGGATAAATAAATTTAGTATTTTCGCTGCGAACAGAGTAAGATGTTCTATGTGCAACTGACATAATCTCTAAGTATCACCTCTAATTCCCACCCTCCTGTGAGAAGGTAGCCACCACTGTGACAATAACAAAGCAAGTCATACTGGCTGCAGCTTAGTGGTTCTTTTTTTCATAGCTGTCTGCCCTTATTTTGAACTGCAGAGCAGTGCAACCCCCCTCAAAGTCCAATGATCAGGATTCTGCACTGTTTTCAGATACAAAGAGAAAATGTATGTCAGGTCTGTTCTCCGAGGCTTTTTGTAGACAGGGCAGGAATACACATTTCCGTGCTGCTTCCTGGGGTCATTCAGCGCTGCCGTGCTAACAGCGTACACGTGGACTACAGGAAGGCTTGTGAACAGCACCTGAGAATGTTAAAACATACACAGGCCTCAGCGTTAGAGAAGCAGCATAGGGTGTCTGAATTGTAAATGCCAGAACTAGATTCAGTGGTGGCCTTCAGCAAAAGCACCGGCACCTCAGCAGACGTGAGAACACAAGTCCTACACTCACTACTGTGCTGACACTAACTTTAAGCCTGTGGTAGCTCATGGACAAAAGCCATCAGGAAGCCTGGTGGAAGCAAAGGAAAGCAGTAGAAATCTGGAAAACTGCACGCTGTGGAGGCAGATGGAAAAATGGCATGGTGGTTCTAGGAGGGACAGCAACCATTGTCTTTTTTCTCTTCCTTTGCCCCTTTCACTCATGTTTCCCATTTTTACCCCACCTCCTTTTTCCTGAATGGTAGGACTGGAGCTACAAAAATCAAGCTGCAATTAGCAGCCTTCCTTGCTACCTCTGCACTGCCGACAGTGGAGCTTCTGAGATCTAAGGTGCCTCTTGGGTGTTTATCCAAACTAGATCCCCTTGGGCATTCCACCAAGATAAAGTATTCACTGTCAGGGGATAAAACAGACCCAAATCCAAGAGCAACATGGAACCTTGCTGAACACTCCAGAGCACTTGAGTAAACTCCATGTTTGAAGGGGTCTTTTGACAAACCCGGCAACACAAGTTACAGCTGGCAAGGTTTGGTTTGGAAAACTTTTCTCTCAGTCAGACACAAAAGTGTTTTACCTATGGACAGGAATTACCCCAATTCCAATTCCAGGACAGTTAACACTGGCTTGGAAAAAGTGTACCAGGGCAGACAATGTCAATTTTCCCTGGACTGTGACTACAGTATCTAATCACTACTGCACAGTTAGATTTTAAATCTGCTTAGTCACATCAGTGAAATGTAACTCAATGCATCGATAACTGAGCATAAGCCCAGAACTAATACTCTTCCTCATATTATAAAACAAACACTAGGGATTTCTAGTCAACCAAACACTGACCTCCATATCAAATCCAGCCCAGGGCTTTGGAAGCTTTGATAAGGTCCCCCTTGGTCAGTCAAAAGAAGACTGACTACGGGTTGCACTATTTTATTCAAACATTGCTGTGCTGCTAGGGCCCCTGAAGCCAAGAAGCCCAGCATCTGGTCTGCTCCAGTGCTATGCATCCTAAATTCATTTTCTGACAGAAGACTTTTTGTTCACTTCTGGTGGGTAAAGAGTCTTTCCTCTTCCCAGCACCACTGGTGTTGGTTACCCTCTTAAAACCTGTTGTGAAACCACTGCTGCAGGCACTCAGCATACTGCCTGGTTTTCCCTGAGCACTTGCATTATGCCACAGCCTGTTTCACTCACTTAATCCTTACCTTTGGTGCTGACTCGATCAGCTTACTGTTCCTGCGGTCCCAGCCTGCCCCTTCGAGGAACAGGCCGTGTATGTAAACCCCACCAATGTCAGCAGGAGGAGGGCCAACAACATCTTCTTTCATCATCTTGGTCACTTCACTGTATAAAACCACACTGTCGAGTTCCCACCCTTTGGCTAAATTCATGCGAGTTGTCTCTTGCCTCATGGCCGTTAGGAATCCCTAAGGAGATACACAGGAATATGACCCAGGATTTTTAAAAAAGCCTTGAATTTAAACAATTTACAACGTTTTTTTCCCCTGTGTGACATCAGCTGTATAGAAGCTCATCCCGCAGAATTTCATGTACATATAAAACAAATTCAGTAGTGTAAATCCAATGATTTTCTACACTTTCTCAGCACCATGCATCCATACATAATTGGGGTGCACACGCTGGTGCTAAGAAGCCCCCAAGTTGGCTTATTTAACATATCAAAAGTGCCTGTACAACTCACCTCACATGCCTTTTTTACAACCAACCAGATGGAGAGAGGTTCATAAGGCTGCCAGATTAATGTGTTTTGAGACATTCCAAACACAGGTAATTTCTAATTCTTCTAATACTGGCTATATTACTCACATTTTCTTATACTGACATTGTAAAAAATGCTTTTCAGTCAACAAATAAGCATTTTACAGAACATAAAGGAAATACTGACTGGAATCATGCCATTAAATACTGAAATGTTTCTGACATTGTGCTCAGTGAAAAGTCTTTATATACTACAATAACACAGTGTTTTAGACAACAGCAAGATAAACCCAGAGCACTTCCGCAGCACAGAATAAAACTAACTCTCTGTTCTAGCGAGCTACAATCTCATGACATTGGTATAAACTATCAAAAGACACGGCAGGCTGAAGATGCTGCTTAGCTTCCCTGATGCAGCGGTCCATGGGAAAGCACAGGGCAGTACATGGGAAGCACCTTAGTCCTTAGAGATGGGAGGGCAGCTCCCTTTGGTGTTCCAGTGGTCGTGCTGTAGATGTGCATCTTATTTTACCTTGTGGGAGCTCATTTGTGTAGCGAGGAGGGGAACGAATAAAACACAGAATTGGATATGCAAGAGCAACGAAAAGGACAATTAGGAAAGGGTAAGTTTCCCGACATATTTCAGAACAGGGAATGAAAGCCTCTGGAGACAGAGAAGGGGGGATAGAGAGACACATGAGGAACATACAAAGGCAGGAATTAGTGAGCCAACAGCACCACTAGGAAGAAATCAGGAGCAATGAGGGAATTGAAAAAGTTTTTATTTTTCTTCAATATTCACAGTGCAGGATGCTCTGTTGGGCTACCATTAGGGCCAAATGAATGGAAAGAAGTCAGATGTGGGAACATTAGCAAATTGTCTACTGAACACAGGGGCCAGCCTCTGGCTGATAGGACTGGAGTGCTCCAAGCAATTTGTAGCCATGCCATACCCTTTAAGTTATGAGAACGTCAGATGACTTTCACCAACTCAGATATTTCTGTTAACTTACATTGGTTGCTTCTCATTAATATAATACCAGGGACCCCAGGACAAGTGTTTTAAAGAGGTTCTGTGATAGCACAGATAATTGTAATTGCGTTTGAAGTAGCTGAGAACTCCAGCGTATAGCTGAGGGACACAGGATTAAAGGCCAAATTCTTCTATCAGAAATGCCATTAAATGAAAGCAGAATCCTCACAGTAATTTGTGGAATTTTAATTTGTAGAAACATGCTAGAACCAATAGTTTAAAATACATGAAGTGTTCACTGCCATAAGGCCCCAGAGGGCTACTGGATCCCAGATAAACTGAAATATTAAAGAAAGAAGAGCCTGAAGAGGACAGAGCAATGACTGTATTAAGGGAATCAGTTCAAAGGCACCATGGAAACACTGGAATAAAAGTAAGCTCAGAGCTGTGACTTGTCTTCAGGGATAAGGTTTAGATAGCAGATTATTCCTACAGAGATGGCAGGACCAATACACTTTCTGCAGTGGGACTTTTAATGCTTATCTGCTCATTTGAATGAATCCCAGACAGCGTTTGAACACTGCAGCTGTGACCTGGAGGCCCAGCTGGGTGTCCCAGGGTGGGTGAATGGCACAACAAAAAGCAAGAGAGAATGAAGTAGCTTGAGGTGCCACTGTGCAGCTGAGGGCTTGGCTCACCCCAAAACCCTCTGTCAGGGACACAATGAACCACTTGCCATGACACTTGCTTCAATTTCTGTTAATCCTTTAATCCTTTGTTTGTTTGGTTTGGTTTGGTTGTTTTTGGTTGCTTGCTTGCTTGCTTAGGGTTTTGGTATTTTTTTTGTATGTGTGTTTGCCTTTTCCTGAATTTCTCCTGTCCAGCTCACTGAAGCCTGCTAAAGCCTTGTCCTTTTGCCTTTAAACAACTCATGTGAACTAACTATGAACCTTCTAGTGAAGAAAAAGCAGGCACCCATGGAAGCTATGACAAAATATATGGAAATCAGTTAAGTCTATTGCTCTCACAATCATAGCTTACTATGGAGGTTCCTTGGTTGTTACTTACTTTGCAAATACTGAGCAAATTATGGCAGGTCTGCTGGAACTAAGTGGGCACTGAGGAATGGAGGCATTGTACTTCATATTCTGATTAGTATTCACATTGCTTTGGCATCTAAGGGTCGTAGAAGTAGGTTGAGGGTTCCTTATGCTGAGTACTACACAACCAGAAAGACAGTTTTGCCTCACAGTGCTTAAAATCTATATATAGGACAAGCGACAGGGACTGGATACAGAGATGCAAACAAGGAAACAATAAAACAGAGTCAGCCACAAAATGGAAATTGGGAGGTAGAAATGAGAAATGCCTAATGTCAAAATTTTGATGAAAAACTCCAGTAACATCAGATTAACTTCCAGGAGGGAAGAAAATTCATGGCATTGCTTGTTTAGTTCACCCCAGTTATCTTGGCCCAATGCAGACACACAAGGGGAATCAGGTTTCTTACACATAGAAGTCTGAGCCAGCCCTCATTTGTTTCACTAAAAATAAAGATTAACTTCTGCAAAATTACTGAATTTATCCTAATGAATAAACAGTCCAAGAGAAGGCAGAGTCTGGTCCTATATTATTTTTTATTGCCAGAATGCCTCGTTTTCCCAGTGCTATAAATCTACTTTATTGCCTTGTGTTATCCATGGCATTTATCCATTGACTGTAAAGCAAACAGTGAGAAATATGCAAGCAGACAAATGACTTAGGAGCTGCATTTCATCTCACAAATGAATGGATTTTTCTGACAACTTCTCAGGTATTGCAAACAAGCCATTAGAACTGCAGCACTACCACCTCAGCTTATTTGAGAAGACAAAAATCAATTTTCTTAACATATGAAATACTGATTTCAAACAGCAATATGACTATTAACAAAATAATAGTTAATTAAAAAGAAAATGAGTCTTTGCTCAGGTGAATTGCTTTCAGAATGAGCCACTCCCACAGCCTGGGTTACAGAAAATGGTGATTGTAACAATAATAATCTGATTCTTAAGCTTGTGATTGTCAGCACAAATAAATTTTTTAATCTCTGCACACAATGTATTTAGGGACTTAAAGAACTAGGGGTTATGAAGTGTGTAATTTTTGTATTTCTAGAGGCTTTCTCATTTACTATGGTCTATTAATTCACAATTTGTTTGGGGACATTTTACGCTGATTATTTGGCAGCTCTTTTCAGAAATCCAGCTATATGGATCCAAAAAAATGTAGGATGCCCAATTTGGGCTGGCAAAATTTCAGAACTGGCACAACCCCAGAGCACCAGAAAGCCAGCTAAAATGTCCAGTACAAAATCTATATCAGCTCTTGCTCATCTGTAGTGCAAAAGCAAACACCAACAAAGCCAAAAGCCTGTTAGGGTTGCATCCAGCCTGATCATTGCAGAAGTTGCTTTGAAGTATTTTAGAATGCTGCTATCAGTGTGTTGCTAGCAAACCAAGTATGGAAGCACAATCATTTTATTAGAACTCCTCTCCCTCATACTTGAGAGCCCTTTGCTCAGAGGGTCTGTGAACCCCCTTCCACGCTATAAAGTTGTACCAGCAGACAGCTGACACACACAGGATAGATGATAGATGGATATTTCCCAGCACTACTCCTAGAGAATATTTGCCACTGTTGCTCTCTCTATTCTAGGCAGCTGTTTCAGCTAGCTTTTGCATTGCTAACAAGTACTGAGATTAAAATAGATCTTTAAAATAGCTCTTTCCTGAGGCTTCATAGAAACCTGTTGGCTGGATACTCTCACAATGACTCATTTCCACAACTCACACTTCCCACAAACATCTGTGAATCATAAAAAGCTTTAATGAATGTGGATAGCTCTGCAAAGAAACTACACATCATCTAGGTATGTCTACTTTACTTCTTTTAACTCTGCTCTCAGCTGTTCCCTTTTTTGTGTTTCATATCATGCCAGGTTTTTATTTTAGATGATGCAGACGAGAGACTGTATTTTTTATATGTCTCTGCAGACCATGTCTGGCACAATTCTGGGGTGGTATGAATAACAAACCTTCCATTTCAAGGAACTGATTTGCAAGGATTGAGAACCAAGTCCAAATCTCTTCTTCCTATGTCAGAGTTCTGGAACTTAATGTGTTTTGTACTCAGAGGGATTTTCATGCAATAAATAAAAAACAGATTATGGCAACAGAAGAGGTAAAAAAAGGAAGATTAAGTTAAAATGTGAAAGCATGTACTTACCCAATTTCCTCATAATTAAAGCAGCCAAAAGATGCATTTCATTATTTCAGGAGCATCATTTTGTTCTAGCAAAAAATTCTTCAGTAGATACTGAAGATAATTTATCCTATATTTATGCTAAAAAGTAAATATTGATTACACTTCATATAGTCAATGTTATGTCAGCTTGAAGTTCTCCCAAGGTCTAATTTAACTGTTACTCAGAAGCTATAAAGGTCAATGTGGCAACCTTACCTGTGGATTAAAGAATCCTGTCATCCAGAACTGGTTTGGACGGCCATCCTGCAGCCAGCTGCTGAACTGCTGGTTTCTCTCAAGAAGCTCAGTAAACCAAAATCCTAAAGTAGTTGACTCCCAGGAAATCCTAAACCACAGTTTTGGAATTCTAGCATCATAAATATTATCTAAAGCATCTTGCAATTCTTCTGACATAATTATGGTTCCTGGAAGATAAGCAAAATGTTCAGAATGAACTTCCCCCTAGCTTGCAAAGGCAATTAAAACTTCCAAATGACATTCCAAGTCTCATAAACCCTCTTTTGTTGAGCCTTAATTGCACACCTGTAGCACTGCAGTATTATCAGTTTGCAGTTAATTCGTTCAAAATTATGAGACTTGATTCAAAGCTAAAGGCGATAAGATAAATGATATTTCTTCTGTTGTTTTGATCAGAAACAAAGATATGCTTCTTAAACAACTTCTTCTCCTTCATACACATTATTTATATTCATTATATTCACAGTGTGTTTGGAATGTGATTAATCATTGAAAACTTTTTTATAAATTTTAATGGATCCTACATGCATGATCAATGATAGAGATACACTGTGTTACTCATCTATATCCTAAGCATGTACTGGCAGTGATTATATTCATGAAATTCGCTATTATTAATGATAACTTTGTACATTTCCATTATCAAGATTCTCAATGGGAAAGCAGTAGGTAGAATAAAGCTAGAGGCAAGATTTTTTTTCTTTTTTTTTTTTTTTGACAGTGGCAGTGTGTACTCATACCCCATGCATGGTACTGCTCTCTCCACTAAAATGCTGGCATTTACTAAGACAGTGATTTTTCAGTGAGCATTCCATGTGCCAGAAGCTCCTACACCTTATGTGCTCTCAATGCTACTGAGATCTGGCACATGGCCATGCCTCAGGATGACTTCTCTGTTCCAGAAACTGGTTCTATTGTTGTGTTATAGAAACTGGTCTGGTAGCTCCAAATTTGATTAAATATTCATGTAATACAAAACTACATTATATCATCATGCACACAGCTGCTGTAATTGCCACAAGGACAACATAAGATACCAAACAGAATTAGGTGGCTTCCACCACAGAAGATGCAAAGGAAAGGGAGGTGGTCTTGGGTGACTGCAAACAAGAACTGCAGTGCTCCATCCAAACATACCCACAAGGAAATGTGGCCTGTAATAATAAAGCATTTCAAATCCCTTCCTTCTGCTGAAGATGACAGGGCTTCAGTTGAGCAGAAGGAAAAGCATATCCAGAAACCAAACAGCAGCTTAATTTTGAAGAATACAATGTTACAACATAAACACTCCTATAGAAGCGTGTGCAAATTTAGTGCTTTCTACAATACATAAATGGCAAACAGGCTTTGACATCTTCTAGCAGATAATGAATGATCTGCTTCCATTTATATGCACCTCTTCTAGTGCAACAAATTCTTTGAGAAAACCATTAACTTTTACAAAACTGTAAATATTAAAAAATACTGCCTATCCTGCATTCTCTGCAATTGCTTTGTAGTCAGGCTCAGAATCACATTCTGCAGTAGCTGAGAGACTTTTATAACACAGTTAACAAACCTTCTCTTTGGGTATTAATCTTCTCTGATACATAACCAAGAGAACCAATATTTAAGAAAGAAGCCACTCCATGCCTTCTCCTCTTTCCTTAGAAAAACATAATATTACACCATACACTTTATTCACCTTTTAGAGGTAGAAAAAGTGAGAAAAAAAGTCTTGCAATGCATGTTGGTTTCAACTTCAGAGGAACTGCATTGAGGGCACAAAACAAGTGAAGAGCATCTTGTTTTAGCCCTGGGGATCACTACCATTGAACTGAGAAAGAAAGAACTCTCTCATCTCTGGTTATTCCTTGTTTTCAGGCTGATATATCCAACCTTCTCCTTTCCTTCCCTATTCTGCTGGGCAGGCTGGAGCTTTTCAAACAGGGAGATACAACCAGTCTCTGCCCTGAAGCCTTGTGAAATCCCTTAGGATGCCTGCCTGCTATGACTCAGAGCAGCTGTTGAGAATGTTAAGCCAGAGTGTTCTTGAGGATGAGGTATGTTCACAGCTCTGGCCGTGCCCATATAGCTGCATAAATATTCCTAGTGAGTGGGTGTCATCCCTGGCAGTAGGCATACAGTGCTTGAATTTCAGCACTAAATGGCATCTGTGGGTGTTGGGATGCATTCCTTCAGCCGAAATACTCTGATAAAAATAAAAATATTTAACAAAATAAAATAATTGTCAGAAATAAAATCAGTACCATTGGAGAAAAATCATGCCGTCTTTCTGGACAGAAGTGATACAGGTGCTTGAAAAACTATCTTGGATAAATTGAATGAGTAGTACAATGCCATAGGCTTCTCATATTTAATTTCTGAGAACTTCAGAGCACTGTACTATATGAAGAGACTGAACGTCCTATGAACCTAACATGACAGGCTCAAATGTTCTATGAATCAGACAGGCCAACTGTTTATAACTTTGTTATTTTGGGGGTTACTCCACGATAGTCCCTTTCTTGAATGGAATAAAGCCCATCTGAAAATGACTGATGAAAGGTCAGTTCAGTTAAAGACATTAAGGCATTTCCATACTTCAGAAATAATATCCACTGTAACCATACTGTTTGCACAGCACACACAGTTTGGAAATGAGGATTTCCCCTTTTTGATTGCCCTAAATTTATACCATCTCCCTTCTAAATCACATCTAAAGCTATCCAATTGCTGAGTGGTGAATAATCCAAATAAAGCTTCTCAGTTCTGAGGATAACTAGTTTTAATTGATAATTAAATTGTCTGTTCTTTTAAAGTGATCTGGTTTTAGGGTGATTCATTCAATAGATATAATGTTTTGAATAGACTACAACAAGAGCTTGTATTATTTCTTGGAGTTGACCCTTTTCACTACCATCCCTCCCACAAACTGAATCTGAAAACTGTGTAATTTGTAAAATTTGGATCTGTTTTGAATTGCACATTTATGAGAGTGTCTATCTGGACTAGGAAACTTACATATCTCATTTAAATGAGTAGCTAAAGTTAGGAACAAAGGAAGGATCTTAAATTCCAGAATGAACAAAAAAAAGCCTCAGTCCACTGACTGATTCTCTTCCCACAGGCACAGATGTAAATCAAAAATAACAAGAATAATTACGTAGGATATAAATGAGATGAGAAAAAGCTAGTTTCTCCATCAAGTACAGTTTGCCAGTAGCTGATATCATTATAATAAAATTGGAGACTAGCCCTGGAGAACAATACTTGCTAGACAGTGAGTCTGTTAAGCTAGCCTGAACAGCACATAGAGAAAAAAGCTCAGTGAAAGCATCAATCCATTATTGACTGTCCCAGTTGCAAACCCAGAAGCTGACTTTTTCAGACTTTAATCCCCACTCAAGTTTACCACCCAAACAACCCGCTTTGTTCTTGAAGCTGTCACACCGTGCCTTGACCACCAAGCTCCAACTCCCCCTTCTTTCCTGAACATGTTGAAAAGAAAATACCAACTTGTTTATAACTTCCTAAGGTTTCCTTTCTTTCTGCCTTATGGCAACAGCTAACACTTGCCTGTGTTTTCTCCAAAGCTTTTTTTTATTATTCTACCCAAAGGCACAAGGTATAAAAGCTAATGTATATTTTCCTATACCTAAAACTTTTTTTTTTTCCAAGCTTTGGTATGGTTCTGACAGCTCTCTGACCACCACTGCTGTGCTGATAGAAGTCTACTTCTTTGCTTCAGGCAGTTCTTTGGGTATTTTCATCTCTTTCCACTTGCAGTGCTTGGGCACTTCAGCATTTGGAGGCGATTCCTGGGAAGTTCTCAGAAGCTCATTTAACTCCACCATGCTGTTTTAATCCCAAGGCCTCTCAACAGTTTACTGCTTTCTTTTGCTCCAGCTCTCCAGAAGAGGAAGAATAAAACAGGCAGATGAGACCTGCCATGCACAACACTCTCTCCATGTTTTACTTGTAGACTGGTATTCTCTCCAGTTGCACCTAACCTTTGCCCCTGTTCTGTTTTCTCTTTGTTTCCCACCTTTCTTTTCTGGTGCAGAATCCTCTGATTTAATTCTTCAAGTCAGGAGAGATGAGAGGGACTAAGAAACTTGAGTAGCATGCAATTTTTCACATAGAAGAGCACAAAAATCCTAGATTCTCTTCAATAGCTAAATCCTTCAGTCAGAAAGATGGCAATTTGAAAGTAACCTTGCAAATTGTTCTGAAAATTGTCTGAAGAGTCCTTTCCATCAAAGACTGAAAATAAAAATTTTAAAACAGTAACTTGAAGATGAAAATCCACGAAGTCCACAAAAAAGGTAATACAAATCACTATCCTGAGCAAGAGTAATACAACAGGCAGATAAATTCTATTCTGCAGTTTGTCCTTAATGTGCAGTGTGTGTTTCTAAACAGTTGTCCTGGCCAGCGTCATGGCAAGCATATGTAACACCTATTAAGAAGCTCAGAAATGATGTGCCACGCTGTGAAAGACAACAGGAAGCATTCTGGCATTCTTATCAGGATGAGAAGTAAATAATGGATGAGAGCTGCTGAGCCAAGAGTAACTACACCACAAGACATACTAGATGCATCCCCTGCATTCCTCAAATGATCCCCCCATTGTTACATTCCATTACTGTCTTTACTGAGTGCTCTTAATCATTTTCAAATAAAATCCTCATCCAAAAGTGATGATCCCAACAAGCCTCACACACACACACACACACACACACACACAGTAGAACTCAGTAAGGCAA
The DNA here is from genome assembly GCA_026261815.1 of Monarcha castaneiventris obscurior. Lineage (NCBI taxonomy): Eukaryota > Metazoa > Chordata > Aves > Passeriformes > Monarchidae > Monarcha > Monarcha castaneiventris. The sequence continues at coordinate 8,905,228 of JAMPIT010000388.1, forward strand.
GAGCCCAAGATCTTTCAGTCCAAAATTCTATTACCATTGTCAGCAAGCCAAGCTAAAACAGTGTTAGCAGTCTTGCACCATTACGAGTCAAAATAGAACTTAGCCTGAGAGGGGGAATGAGTCCACACTTCTCCCTTTCATGGGAAATTACCTTTGCTGTGCACTTTGGTAAGACTAGTTTCCCGAGCTTCACTTTTTCACCATGTAGGTTAAAATAACTTACCAGCTACCTCTTTTGACTCTTTTGGACTTCATTCCTATCCCTCTTGTAAGGTGCTACATACAACAAAAAGAAATTCCTTGCAGCACTGGGATGCAAACAGTGCTTTCAACTTCATGGTATTCTGAGTTGGAAAAAAACAGTGAATCTTTACCTTGGGCTTAACACACAAGTTTGTGTAGGTAACATAAAAATCCTACACAACTCCTATAACGTGCATAGAACTACATTGCCATAGAACTGCTGTTTTTTCAGGAAATGTGTTGACAGGAAAAGGACTTCTGTCTCCTAACTGCAAATACTGTACATATAGCAGTGGGAGTTCTTTGATCATGTGGCTTATATATGACATGAAAAGATAAAAAAATCCAAGGTTTCTCAGATGTTCTTCACTTGTTCAAGAAGCAGGCAGCTTAGGCGATTCCAAAGGATTCGTTTGAAAACACAAAGCTGCAAAGTACCAGAAAGCAGGACCAAGTGGATGCAGTTTTATGACTGAAGTAGAATCTAGATATAAGTAAATGAGATAAGCATTTTTTCCTTTCACAGGAAGCCTTTAAACACAATGTTAAGCAGGTAAAAAAGAATCAGGATTGAAATCAAACCAAAAGCTGTGCTTATTTCCATTGCCAAGGATTCGATACTCACTTTCAGTGCTACTACATGTATGCTCCACTTCATTCATGGAAAACACTCCCACAGAATCTCTCTTCTCACTTTCTTCACCAAGAGAAGACACATCAAAATGCTTACCACTCTTATTCAGTGCATGGAGAAATAAAGGCAATCCCACAAAATCTCACAGACAGGCCACATTCAAACAAACTCAACTCAAAAAAACTCTAGGAGGCTAGGAATAACTGGATGGGTCATTAGATTTTACTGCATTTAGAAACACTATCTTCACTGGTGGGAGAGGAGGTTTGAAGTACCCACTCTACAATAAAAAGTAGGGGATTAGTATTCTGTACCAGAGGCCTCTACACCGCCAGAGGCAGGAGGTAAGTACACAGGAACTCTACAGCTCAGATACTGCCCTACAAAGAATGGTCATCTTCTGACAGGGCTCAAGATCTGCTGCTCATAACCCATTAAGATGTGACATTTTTGGTGCAGACCCCATGTCTTATTTCTCCTTGTCTCTGAAAAGATTTCTCTGTTTGGAACATGGCTTCTATTTAGGGCACTCGAGAGGACACCCATCACTGCTGTGCTCTGATTTATGGTGAAACTCTGTATTATGCCAACTGTGAAATAAACTCTGGGCAATCAATAAGTAATTAAAGCAGAAGTAATGGTTGGGACATAAGTGAGAGTACAAAGTGCAGCTACAATCTAATTACTACAATTTGATCCAGAAAAAGTATCCCTCTGGGCAGCAGTTTATTGGTGGAGATGCAAGCTTCTGGGGCATATTTGCCAACAAACATGTTGGACACATGCTGAGCATCCTCACCCCTCCCAAAAGCTGAACACTGCTTAATCTGCCCTCTGGACAGAGGGACAAAACTGTCTCTGCTAATTCCTTCTACATCCCTCATGTTTAGCTGCACATGGGCTCTCCCTGAGGAGGGATTTACATTACCTCAAATGTAACTTGGTGAGCAACATCAAAATGACAAGGTCCATCCATTCACATCCAAACTGCAGAATCAGATATTCAGACTTCCTTTCACAAAGCTACATGATACAACCTAAAGGCGCACTGTGTTCTTAAACACAAAATTCATTTGAAAGTTTAGGTCTGCTAACAGTGGGTGCTGGGGCCTTAAGAGGTTCATGAAGCCAAAGCCAGACACATGAGCTGGGCAGATGTAAAAAATCACACGACCTGTTGGAGCAGGCAGATCAGTTTACCTCATTGTAAAAAAAAAGAAGCACCTCAGATGACCTGAGATTGCAGTTGACCAGTTTTGGGGGAGAATCTAGTGTGAGACAGTTTGGAGTTTTCTCTTTTGCTGAGGTAGAGTGCCTAAATGTTCTTCCCATCCCCTAATTAACAGTCCACCATGTGCACTTGATATATCATGAACATGCCAGAAGCCATTAATTGTTATTTTTAACTATACATCCAATTTTGTTTTCAGAGCAATTTTTCACTATATTTAACTTGCCTGTCCATAAGAAATTACGTTTTAGAGAATTGCATGAAAGTTACAGCATTAACTTGATTAAACATCTGGCAGAGGACTGTGCCCACTGTGGAACTGAATGTGAAGTGCAAATAAATTATGTTACTCATCCAGCCCTCTGCAGAATATTATACATATTGAGAGTTTAAATACATCTGTCACAATTAAGGAAAGATTAACACTTTCTTGGATGGAAAATATTATTTTTATTTACTTGAAAATGTGACTTTATTCACATATAAAAGGGAACTTTCAGCTCAGGAAGAGAGGACAATAGTTTCTTCCAGCTTGATCTTTGCATATGTTATTACAGATATGAAAGCTTATTAGCCTTGGGCACATTTATGAACCTCTTTCCTAGATCCAGATTATAGGCATGAGGTTTCTGAAGCATGTATTGCTGTCTTAGTGTATCATACAAATGACAGGAAAAAAAATCCCTTTTGATTCTTATGTAATAAAAACACAAATTAAAAAAAAAATAATCTCCCCTCATGAAAGACATTGTCAAAAGGACTGGAAAACACCAGTAAGACAGATTACAGTAATGCCACCAGCTTTTTCAGAAGGGACTACTTTTGAGGCATTCTGACCTGCTCCCTGTGAGGACAGTTTGCTGTCTCAGATATTTTCTGTCCCTCTGCTAGGAAACAGCAGACTTGGGTGATATCTTAACCAATGGAATCAGCCTGTTTCTGCTAAATTTTAATTTATTGTGAATTCAAGAAGCTTGGCTGAGCAACAGTATACTTTCCTTCCTGGGTATTCCAACTCTTTCAGATGAGGAAAATAGGAAGTGAAAAAAAAAGCAGATGGTAACATCATTATCCCTTCTTTTTCCTCACTCTTTTTCTGATCCAATTTTCCATCTGCTTCTGGTTGCCTCTACTCTTGGTTTATTTTAACTTCATTCACCATTGCTCACTTTCAGCCGAATACTCCTGTCTCTGAGAGATACAGAGTGCTGTTGCCTGCCTCCTGTGATGCCTAAAAGAAGAACACTCTCTCTCTCTCTCTTTTAACTGACGCTGCCACTCACTTCAGCTTCCATTTAGAGACATGCCATTTGGTATAACCAGTTTCACAAAAATGTCACATTTCACCTTAAATTAGAGTCTTTATCACCTTGCCTCCTGAGTTCCCTGTCAATTATTTAGCAGCAACACTTCTACCTTGTTCTATATCATTATGCCTCAGCCTAATTCCATAAATGACTTTGGTACATGACCCATGGACCACATGACCACATGACCCTAATCACACAATTCTGCTCCTCTGAGCTCTGTAGGATCCTAGAGAGGATCGCAGAAGTGAAGTAGTGCTGAGGGACATGAACTGCAATACTGGAGCATCTGCATGCAGAATAAATTTACATGGAGTGTCCTTAGAGATGCAATCAGGAGATTTTAAGGACTAGAATTAGTGGTCATATGATAAAGAGAGAGAAAAAGAGAAAAACTGAGTGAGGGAGGGAGCAAAAGAGAAAGGAAGGAAACGAGGGGCAATATTTATTTAGTTATATGGTATAAGCAACTGCTAGCAATAAATATTTCACCTTTATTATGATTTTTGATATTGTAGCTTACCATCAATAGCCAATTTGAGATCAGTCAGTGTAGTTCGAACTCTGGATATGACAAGTTGCATGCGGTCAACTTCTTGACGGAGAAATATGTTCATGGGCTGAATAGCTCCCATCTTTTGAAGTCGGGCTTTCACCTTAAAAAGAATAGTGCAATGATTATAAAATCTAATCTCCTGTTTCCCATGCAATAATTTTTGAAAGCAAAAACATTTTCAGAAAAGAAACTTTTTAGGAACAGATGGCCCTTCAAGTCCTGTGCCAACTGTAAGATTTAGCACACTGTGACTCATTAGCTTACTAGAACGAGCTCCTCCATCACTGTAAGAAGGGAAAGTTCCCTCTTTTTGAAGGGACACAGCAGTTCCTTCTGTCCTTGTTAGGCTGCAGGGTCTTAGATCTTAAAATAAAAAAACCCACATGCTATACAAAAGCACGTTTGATGGTAACTTCTTCATATTTCCAAATTGTGCTAGGTGAACTTTCTCACCTTTTCTTGCCCTGCTGAGCTGAAATAATGCAACAAATGCAGTTCCACTTAACAAGCACAATGATATGTAAAAGCTGCTACTTTCAGTAGCATGTGACTCGTTCATGAGACAAGATGCTCATGGATACATTACTAGAGAGGCAAGATTGCCAGAAATAATACAGATGCCACAGAAATCTGTTACACCATTATGTGCACCATTTTGCTAGTAGAAGCCTTTGGCCTCTTTAGTTTTTAAGGATAACACTTTCTCTAAAATTCAAGAGAGAATAATTTCAAAATGGAATCAGTTGTCTGTGTTAGTTAAGGACAAGTCATAGTAACAGGAGCAATAGCATTCCCTGTCTTGCTTTTGCAAATGATGTGTATGGAATGTGCTCCAGATACGCACTGCATGTTCCATATATATCAAAGATCACTATATATAACACTGCATGAGAGAGGGTTTAATGGCACCTGCAAAACTCATGGTGCCTATAGCCCACACAGAACCAGAATTCTTGATTTTTCAGACCTTTTAGTGTTTTTCCCCACTTTCAGAAAGCCACTGGCTCATATATCTCATTGTATACATTATTATGTATACTATACATTTTATACGAATAATAAACATCGCTAAAGATTTAATTATTAGACTGAATAGAAAATTTCTGCAAGATGAATATCATACAGCAGTTGAGTAGCTACAATCACTAGGATAAATATGCAAATGCTTTGGCAATTTCCAAATCTTAAATTTCAACTCCAAGTCCAATAAAATACTCTTTCTCAATTTTCTATGCTCTCCTCCTTGGAAGACAGCTATCAGCAAGGTTATACATCATATTTTAATCACAAGGACCCATGGGTTTGTCAGACAGAATGTCCAAGAAATAGGTGCCAGCCAATTATGCTAATGCTTTGCAGTGTGACAGTACATTTTACAGACTGAGTTAATGCATTCTGCCTGTGAAAGAGAAAAAAATACTAAAATCAGCTATTACAAGACTAGAGTTGAGAAAATAAAGTTTTTGGATAATCCCCTCAATGAAGTATTCTGACTATTTCATACAAAATCCAGGGAAAACTTCTGCTTTCTGAAAAATTTACATGAATTGATAATTCTCCCTCTTGACAAAAAGCAAAAACATTTGATTTATTTTTTTCAGAATACTTAGAAGTCTAGTGCATGCCACTAATAAAGGAATAATGCAAAATATAATCCGTGCATAGTATCCTTTAAATAAGAAACACACTTTTTATTTCTAGTCTACAAAGGGTGTATTCCTTTTGGGGTTCATTTAGAGGAAGAATTTCTCCCATTTGAGGAAAATTTGTATGGAAGATATTGTTAAAGGGGTTATTTTCCAAAATATTGATATTTATGAATCCACAAAGAGGAGATGAAATAGAGATTCTAAAATATTACTGCACCAATAATAGTACAATTTAGCTAGTGAATTCTCAGAATTTACACATTCTTCTGATTTACTTTCATGTACCTACAAGAACACCTGTAATATTTTGAATAATGGAGCCATCCAATAAAGCAGAAATTTGCTAATCCAACCTAGATATGCTCACAGCACTCAGTCTGGAGCACCAAGCATAACCAGATATCAAAACTGAAAAAAAATCACATACTTCTTACTTTATTGTATACAAATCAATCCTGATCTGTGGTGAGATTTAGTGGGTATAACATAGTGCATTTCTTGGAAATCTTGCTGCAAAGATTCATTTGAAACACAAGCTCTGAGGTATGATTAACTAGTTTTGTAGTGGAATTCTTATCAAGCAATCAGATGACTTCCATCCAGTGCTGTATTTACTACAACATAAAGAGTTGGATACCAACTCTCAGAAAAAAAAAAAGTGAAAAGACAAAACTCATTAAACAAAACAGCCTTTCTGAGATTAATATACTAATTCCATAAAGCCCACTTAGAACATCTCCTTTTCATTATGCAAACAGCTATCACCTAACATAAAACAATGTGATTTAAGAAAGGAGCTACTAAAATCATGTTAATAGCTTTGTCTACATGATTTTGCAAGGCATATCTCAACTGTGTCAGATTCCTTTATGCATATTTCTTAAGTGCCCTCAGGTCACCAATTTCTTTGTCACCACATACTTTATAGGACTGCTGAACTCATGCCATGATCATTGATCAGATTACCGTAGTAGTGACTGCCTATGGTTTTCAGTAAATGCTATTATTTTCAATCAGACTTAGTTACTTGCTACATTCTTTGTCAGCAGAAATGGGAAGTCCATCACTCTGTAGATCAACAAGCCAAAGCTCTTTTCAAGGGATGCCAAGGACCCCTTCCTTGTTGCACACAAAGAAGCAGGCAGTGAAATATGAAGAAAATAAAGGAAGCTCTAGAGCTGGAAGGCCACCATATCTGATAGTGGTGATAAGTAAACCAGGGACACATTACAGAATCTTCTATGTCAGTGTTTCAGTTCAGACCCTGAAATTTTTTATTTGGGGATTTTTTGTAGCAAAAATCCTGCACTGAAAACTAGATTCCATGCACAAAGGTCTTAGCTTCAAATTAAACTAACCCAAAAGGTGTGCTTCAGGGACTCTAAGGTACCTCAATGACTAATGGGTTCAGCCTACAGCCAAAACTAGAGTTAGACCAAGGCAAATTCCCCAGTAAAATATCTAATGAAGGCCTGGGGTCCTCAGACAAATTCCTATTTCCATGTAGTGCTTGCTAATGTAGCCATAGCCTTAGAGGAATTGCAGCTAAATCAATACTACAAAAAATATTTAAAGAAAAAACCACTGCTACTTGCTATTCCCCAGAAAGCTGTTTTTCAAGCTGCAAGGACCATTTTCATTGTAAACTTCTCTGTGTGACAGGCTGACATTTATTCTTGTACCAGCCTTCACTCACATGGACTGACTGGACCTAATCTTTTTACCACTAATCTCTCTGTAACCTGCGAGGTGAGACCCAGAAGCAAAAGGGGTCATGAAAGCAGAATTCTTACTTAGAGAAAAATGAGGATAGTTTTGGGTCAGGAGTAAGGTCAAGAGGAAGGAAACCACAGGCTGAGAAAGCATGCAAAGGTGACTCGTTTTGTTTCTACTCAAAAGAGGTAAGATACTTGAATGGTGAGAAGCATTACAAGAACAAAAGAAGCAGCATATATCATGGGGTAAAATGGCTGCCCTGATTTGAAAGTTGTTGAGACTGAAGTCATTGCCAAAGGCTAATAATTGGGAAATGAAGGCCTCTCTGTGACAACCTGAAATTACTCTGGATTCACAATGTATCGAGAGAAAATACAATCCAGAGCTCTGAATGTCAGCAAATAATTGGTTTTGGTACCATCTGTCCCTAACCCAGTCTGTTGGGGTTGTAGCTCTGCACAAATTCACTCCACAAATTCTAAAGGGAGCCACAAGAACTGCTCAAAGGTAGCAAAGGCACCTGCCACTTTTCCTGAAGAGAATTTGCTTTTAATTACCTTCATTGTTCCCAAAATTTTTGTTCTTTTTCTCCACTGATAGTATCTTTATACCTAGATTTTCAAAGACTAACATGTCACGGCCTTACTGAAGCACAATATTATTCTAAAAGCAAACCCAAGCTGCATTGCTAGGACTAATGAATGTGTCTCTTTTTACTGCTCTTTTCCAATGAGGCATGCATATGAACTCTTTTTCTGACACATTCCCTCAATCTCTTACAATTTAGGATATTGGTTTTATTTGTTTCAGATTTTTAAAAATTATCTAGTATGTAACAATGTCCTGAATGACCAAATGTTGATTCAAATTGGCAAATAACAGAACTCATCTTATTCCCTTTTTTTCCCAAATGTCTCAGGAAGTAATTACATAATCCATTTCACTCCTTAGACTAGCAAGCGTAATTTCATTTGCCATATTGTAGCTCCTGCCAAACTCTGTTGCTTCTTCCCTCAGAGAATATCTAAACTCTCCCTTCTTTTCTGCTCTGATTAATGAAATTCTTGGTTATATGTTAGTGAGCATAATTCTTTTTTTTTTTTTTTTTTTATTTTAGACATTTGGGTTTGGGGCTTTTTTCAGTTTATGCAAACTTCCATTTAAAAATTTAGCTTTCTTTACAGCTCAGTCCAGCCATATCCATGCTTTCTAAGAGGCTCCAGAATAACAGAGCGACAGTTCAGATGAGAAATACATTTGAAATAGATTTTTTTTTTTGCTTATTATGTAGATGTGGCCACACTCCTGGCACATAAGCAACACAAAAGATGTGGAACAGGGCACTAATTGCAGAAAAGGGAAATTCCCCTACAACAAAGAAAGAATTTGTAAAGACCAAATCGAGTCCTAAGATGTAGAGAATGAGACAAGTTCTAAAATGTGGAGGAAGAGACAAAGAGTAAATTCACAAGGCAAACTGAAGAAAGAAATATTGAAAAATCAGGCACTGGAAGAAACAACACCAAATCTCACAACACTGCAAGTAAAATCTGAAGCTGTAGCGCAGCTGATACAGCCAAGGAGATCTACAGAGGAATACATTATCAGTAATAACAAACTCTTGGAAAATGAACAGAGGATATTCTCTAGATGATCAGAGCAAAGGAATAACTACCATGTTACAGAAATAAAGCACAATTTTTGGATGTTTCTGTGGAAAAGTACCGTCTCATCCATCAGTAATGCGGACTGAAGAAAAAGCATGTAAACAGAGTGGCATGATTAATCAAAGTGAAGTGTAATTCACAGATCAAGATGTACAGAGCCTTAGAAAACTACATATCCCCACGAAGAGGCGTTATCTACACTTACTGAGCTCAGACTGCATCTACAAGAAATACAGAAGAAACAAGTAGATCCAACAGCACATCCTCTGTGCAAACTCAAATCTCCTTGGTTGAATCATAAGAGGACAGCTGTCAGGCAAATTAAAGCAAAAGAAGTTTCCTTTGAAGATCATAGAAGATGTAAAAGAAGCAGTACAGAAGCAAAGAAATGTTAATTCTAAGCATCATTGTAACGATGATTGCTTATAAGAAAATAAAACCCCTCATGTATGATTGGCAGATCATGAAAAAAGATAATAGTTTGCCATTCTACTTGATAATGAGAGTGAAAGAGCAATGAAACCAGTTGGCAGTGATGTTTTTTAATACAGTCACGTGGAAAAGTATGCATTATACCCAAATACAGCAGTGAAATAGAGAGAGACAAGTTAAGAGTGAAGGATGGAATATCCAAAAAAACCCTTTCAGACCCTTTGCCCTTAACTACAGCCCCTGGCTCCAAAACTGGTGATCTCCAAAGCTAAGACTTGATGAAGTGACTGAAAAGGGGAGGCCTCCTCTATGTGTGGTTTGTGTGCTTAACCTCAGCGAATAAACCAAGAAGGAAAGAAAGTGAATGGGACTAAGATTAAACAGAAGAAATACCAGAGACAAACAGTAATTGTTCAAACCATTCTGAAGTGAAATTTGGATTAAACAAGTGTGTGTGCATTTTACATGACCAAAAGGCACTGCACAGATTTCCCGGGGGTAAAACCTGAGGTTAAGACTACCATCTGGTTACAATATAAAGTGCAGTGAGTACTATTGATGTTTTCTAAGTATTACAAATTCTTCAGGAGGAAAAAAGTTGGCAGCTTAACAAGGGAATGAAGAAATAGTCCTTTGGAGGATTTAGCAAGGATATTGTAAAACTTAGCTCAATACGCATATTACAAATATGGCAAAAGCATACATGCTATCCAGGCATTCAGTATTTTGCTACTACTGTAAATTGAAAAAAACAGTTAAGGAGCTGAATGAAACTAGAAGAATCTAGCTCCATAAAAAAGCTTTACTCTGATTGGTAGGATAAGGAAAGAGGACTGAGAACAATTTAAGGTGTAAATGATAGTTGCAGATCCAACATGAAATTTATTACATTTATTACATTATTATTATTACACTTACTAGATTTCATTTTATTTTCTATTTCTTATATTTATTCATTATTAAATAATAATATGAAAACTAGAAAACTGACTCCATTCTTAACAAATTCTACAAATAAATTATTTCTATGCTATCACTAAAAATCACTTAAAAAGAAGGTGACAAAAAGGAGACACAAGCAGGGATAGATGGAAAAATAACAATATGGAGACAGATGGTAGGAAACCTCACCAAAAAAAGTTGCAGATTGTAAGTAGCTTGACAACAGGGGAATGAAAAGAGAAGTTCTGAGCTGAATTATGACAGTACAAAGGTGGCTATTTATGCAAGACGTATTAAATCTGAGATTAATAGTAGAGGAGAAGACAGGAAATATTGCCAGGGCCCCAAGACTATTGGTTGTTATTTAGGTGGACATTCTAAGTTGGCCAGAGAAGAAAATAAAGCATGCATAACAAGTTGCAATTCATACTGAACATTTCACAAGCTCGAACTACAATGGGGGTGGGGGGGAGGCACTATCAATGCAAAACAATTGTAAAGAATAAAATAATGTAAATGAGGGATTTTCAACATTTACCATTCCTGAAACACTTGGCAAGACACCAAAGCTGACCTATAAACTGATGCAAGAGTCTCTATGCTGGATTTTTCCATTTAATGGGACTGGTAATTAAAAATGCAAGAAAAGATTGACAAAGATACCTGTCATGGCTCAGACTTCAAAAAATCTGGAGCATGAAAACATCAGTGATAAAATGCACTCTTCATCATGGTGGTGTCATAATGGGAGAAGTTAAATTGAATGCTGTAACCACTATAGGATCACCAGTCCTTCAGAAGAAGACACCAGCCTCCTTCTGTAAGCTTCTAAGGCAAGCAAGAACTTTCTGAAGCCTTTAATGGGTCTTCTGAGTTAAAGTGACTAATTAAGTGGACTGTGGCATTTGAAATATATATTTCTGATGTAGGAATATTTTAGATAATAAGCCAAAACAGACTTATAAACCCTTACGTGTAATTTTAAGACCTTTTCAAAACGCATGCCAGTTAAATTTAAGAAGCACAATAAAACTTATAAAACACACATGTACATACATGCATACATAAAACATCTGTTTTATAAAGTAGCACATACCTCATGAGGGTTGTAATCTGGAGGTAACTTCTCTAGCATCTCATCAGCAAGACGCTGCACCACTGCTTCCCGGGTTTCTCCCCCTCTAGTATTGCTGTCTTTGGGCTGGATGCTCACGATGGTACTAAATGTCTCATTAGCCAGGTTGGTCTGGTAAGTTATATCTGCATTAGGGTGAAGTCCAAACACCTTAAAGTAAAATGTAAAAAAATCTGGGTGAGGAAAAGTTTTCTTCTAAAAGTATATACATGAAAGAATGCATGAAAATGGATAAACAAGGAAGAAAATTCTCAGCTCTAAGAAACAATAGATATGAACAGGTCAGTGGAGGTTCATCCATTTAACTGGCCAAGGACCAACCCCAAATTACACCAAACATTAACATAGGCTGCAAATGCAAAACTGTCTTCATTTATATCAGTGGGGTTTTTTTTTAACTGATCTGGGTATCTTCACATGGATCATGCCGTGGAATGCTATTAGGGGGTGAGAACAGATTCCTTTCCATTGGTTCAGACTAGAGCTTGTTGGAAACATGCCACATGTGGACATTGACCCATTACCAGTAGTTCTTTGTCTCTGTATGTTATGGTCTTCACTTGTAACGGGGCACCCCCTTGTAACCGTGCCCTGCTTGCAAGCTCCTTGCTTATCAGGAGCTCCTCACAGGAGCCATAAATCTCTTCTCTGGAATGCTTTCACCAGCACTCCTTTACTTGTCAGACTTCTTCATTAAAGAGACGGTACCATAAGCTCTTTTTAGGGGTTTATTACTAAAAATATCAAACAAGGCATCAGTCCCAAGACATATGAGTCTAAGTAACACACCACCAAAATGGCGAATAGTCACAAGATTCAGGGTTACATCTCTTTTTATAACTTTTTAATCCAATGGGCATTCAAAATGACACCTTGTTTTGACCTGCTGACCTATCAGCTATAATTCTTCTCTACTGCAATGCAGGGATCTCTTAACCAATGACCTGCCATGTCACGTACCCCCATGTACTTCTATTATAACATCTAGATTCTAAACTTGAACTATAAAATCACCTTATCATACTTAAAACCCTCCACCATAACACTCAACACATACTTTTACTTATAACTATAGAAACATAGGTTTGTAATTCTCTTGCTTAAGGACCATAAATCTCTGTCAATTATGTGAGATCAAGTTTCTTCCAGGTTTGTAAATCAAATCCACCACTAATTACAGAAGTTCTTCCTTCTCGGTTTCCTACATCTGTGTGTCTATTGCTGTTGTACCAGCTCAAGTAGATTCCCCTAATTATCAGACCAGTCAACACTTCTAGCATGTTCTGCTTTACTCAGTCTCTTAGGCTTATAAAGCATGTAGCATGGTGAATAAAATAATGCCCACAATTGAGATACTTAAAGATGGTGATATATTTAGGATATTTTATGGTTTATCTATTTTTGGTTGAAGTTTCCCCCTCCTTACTTCTCCTTCTCGTGAAACTGAGTTATTTTATTTAAGATACAGCTAGCACAGAATTACTGCAAAGCTGCCCTTTGTCTGAATGATAATAGCTTTTTCAGAAACTTCCACTGAAATATCAGTAAGTCTATAATTGTCAGACTGACAATTGCAACTCTTCTCCAGGAGGAATTGTATGTACTGTGACTTATTTCGCCAGCCCTCATTTAATTATAGCTATTACATATCTCTTACAAACTTTGAACCACTGATCCGACAATGAGGAAGGCTTGCCCTCAAACTGAGCACAAAAGCCAAGCAATCTTCTGTTTCTCATTTTTCACATTTTTTCGTATATTCAGTTTTCATGTTTCACATTAGAATTGGTATATTGCAGGAAGACACTTCTAGAAGCCAGTATTTACATACTCTGAACACAGAATTAAAAGGTCCATTTAATGTTGTTTTACTTGCAAGCCTAAAAACCCAGGGACAAAGGATATAAGTGGCTGCACTGGTGCCAAAACCATCAAAGCTGCACTGATTTACACCATTTGGGGATCTTATCATTCCAACAGCACAAAGAACACACTACAGACCTAATACCACATTTGAGAGACGGTGTGACTATGATAACTTGCAGGTAGATTCCAGACAGGATTTAATGTTTTGCACATAGTGGTTTGCTCAAACTGAATATTTAGAGCTGCAAAAGGCAAAAATACCAATGCACTTTATTACACTCATATTCTATGTGGAAGGAAATACACATTTGAAGATACACTTTTCTGCTTTTGCTCTTGCACAGTGAGGGCTTAATTGTTTGGTTTTGCTCTAGCAGATTTTGTGGCAATGTTATAGCCCAAGTTAGCACCATGATGAATATCTGCTATATCTGTGAATGTAAATTGGCGTGCTAGTCCAAGGGCTGCCTTAAACATTGGAACAATATTAACAAAGACAGGGAGATATAGGAGACAGATCTGGTCCTATGGTTTTATGCAAGTGATCTATGAAGAAAAAAAGAAAAAAGAAACCAGTGGGTGGACCAGTTTTCTGAATGTCCTGTATATTAATCAAGGAGCCAAATCTCTTGTTCTTTTTGATACAAAATCTCTTGGAATGTTGTTTAAAAAGACAATGTTGGATTCTGTCTTTCAGGGATTTTTAGCCTTATGAATCCTCAAAACCAGTTGCTGAAGCTCTACATTCCTCTGAAATCAGTCCTCCATCATCCCCTTCTCAACTGGACAAGGGAGAGAAATTATAACAAAAAAGTCCGTGGTGTGAGATAAGGACAGGGAGAGATCAATCATCAGTTATCATCAGGCAAAACAGACTTGACTTGAGGAAATTAACTGCATTTATTACCAATCAGAGTATGATAATGAGAAATAAAACCAAATCCTATGAACACCTTCCTTCCACCCTTCCCTTCTTTCCGGACTTAACTTCATTCCCAAATTTTCTACTTCCTCCCTCTCACAGCAGCACAGGGAGACAGGGAAAGGGGAACAGGATTTGTGGTCAGTTCATCACATACTGTCTCTGACTCCTTCCTCCTCAGGAGCAGGACTCATTCCACTCTTCCCCTGCTCCAGCATGGAGTCCCTCCCACGTAAGACAGTCCTCCACAAACTTCTCCAGTGTGACTCCTTCCCATGGGCTGCAGTTCCTCCTGAACTGCTCCAGTGTGGGTCCCTTCCACAGGGTGCAGACCTTCAGGAACAGACTGCTTCAGCATGTGTCACCTGTGGGGTCATAACTTTGGCCAGCACATCTGCTCCAGTGTGGGCTCCTCTTCCCATGGGGCCACAGGTCCTGCAGGAACCTGTTCCAGCATGGACTTCCCACAGGGTCGCAGCCTCCTTCAGGCATCCACCTGCTCCAGCGTGGGGTCCTCCAGGGGCTGCAGGTGGATCTCTGCTCCACTGCATACATCCATGGGCTGCGGGGGAACAGTTTCCTCACCATGGTCTGTACCACGGGCTGCAGGGGAATCTCTGCTCCTGTACCTGGAGCACCTCCTGCCCCTCCTTCTTCAGTGATCTCGGTATCCACAGAGTTGTTCCTCTCACCTATTCTCTGACTGAATGTTCATGTACAGATTTTTATCCTTCATCAATACATTATCCCAGAGGCACTGCCACCACTGCGGATGGGCTCAGCCTTGGCCACCAGCAGGTCCATCTTGGAGCCCTCTGGCTTTAGCCCTGTCACACATGGGGGAAGTTTCTGGCAGCTTCCCACAGAAGCCACTCCTGTAGCCCCCTGCTACTGGAACCTTTCCATGCTAACCCCATACACCAAGTTTCATCGCCCTCCTCAGACGACAGCGTTCATTCTGCTCAGAGAATGAAATTACATCAAAAGGTCAGGGACACAGCAAGCAGACTGATTCAGTCTTTCTTTCTTAACTAAAAATGGAAAAGGAATGAATCAAGGATACACTGTTTGGACTAGCACAGTATCCTTTGAGAAACGAAGAAGATTGAGATATTAAAAGGTTAAAGGTTTTCATGAGCAATTTTGACAGATTTTAGAATGACAGAAGAAAGTCATAGATTTTTTCCTAACAAGTGAAAATGTGAAGGACAAAAAAATGTTTGCATTCCTGGACTTACTCCTATTTACATAAAAGCCAAAGGTAAAATTCCCCTACCTCAAACCATACATACAGATTTTTTACAGGCATCACAACATTTTAAAAATACATTGCAGCATTGTGAGATAGGTTCTCAAGTGCTTAAAAAAGCAGATCCATGAAAGCAGCACCAGAAATCTGATAGAGCCAAGGTTCATAGGCTGATAGGAATCACTTCATGATCTGGGCTCAAATGCATCCCACTGATGCATTTACTCTCACTTGGAAAGGGTGCATCATTGCTGGTACAAATACTTTTGCATTCTGCTTTCACTATCTTCAGAGATTCAGAACTTTCCAAGCTTATTTTATGACCTTGGAAACTTTACTCTCAGCCAGCACATTATCAGTAAGTGAAAACCAGTTTTTTCTGTTCTGTTCCATCTATTTAATTTTAATAGAACTTATTTCCAATGGCATTTATCAACTTAATAGAAATGAGACAAAAATCCAGACCATTTGCTTCTGTTCCAGTTTTCCAGAGGATTCTTTTCTGTTTTAGTTTCAACTAACTCCATCATGTGTGCCTGTACTGGAGGGAGCAGAAAGTCACCATCCTCCAATCACTGTGACCACTGTGGTATGCACACACTGGGTCATGTAAAACTGGTTACAACCAGGAGCTGCCCTGCACCCTACCCCATCAATTCATGGCAACATCCATATCTTTCTGCTGTCAAAATGGAGTAAGCTCCTAATTATAACTTGCAAAGTGAGACCACAGGGCTTTCTTACTTTCATTATTTCTCAGATTGCATGTCTGCTCAATCCCATACAGAATTGTGAACCCACAAAATGGTTTGGTTTGGAAGGGACCTCTGAGGGTCATCTAGCCCAAATCACCTGCTCAAGCAGGGTCAGCTAGAGCAGGCTTTCCAGAACAGTGTCCAGTTGAGATTTCATCGTCTACAAAGATCGAGACTCCACAACATCTCTGGGCAGACTCCCAGACTCTCACCTCCACTTAAAAAAGTGTTCACTTGTTCTCAGATGGAATTTCCTGTTATTTAATTTATGCCCATTGCCTCTTGTCCTTTCACTGGGTATTATCAAAAAGAGTCTGGCTCCATCTTCACAGCATCCCAACAGGTTTTTATGCACATTGATAAGAGTGCTTGACCCTTTCTGTATCAACAGATAATTGGGGTTGTTAAAGTCCTCCATGGGGACCAGGGCCTGTGAATATGAGACTTTTTCTAATTGTTTGAAGAAGGCCTCATCTACCTCTTCCTGGTCAGCAGATCTACACTGAATACCCACTATAATGGTCTGCCCACTAATTTTGACCTATGCATAAACGATTCTGAAAAAAAAACTCCACCTCATTAAGTTATTAATCTGACAAAACTCCCTTTAATATATTAAAATATTTTACCTCTGGTGAATCAATTACTGGCAACTCCTCTATGTACTGGAGATAGTCTTCCACTGTGTTCCCTTTTGGAATAACATAACCTTTGTAGAAACAAAATTTCTCACTGAACATGTGCTCTCCAAACCAGACCCTGGCATAGGTATTCAGCAGTGCCTTGTCGAGGTCATCAGTGACACGGCCACCATACTGCACTTCTCCAAGCATGTAGCGGACACAGCTCCAGTTCACTCCGTGTTTGTTATCCACATCATTCAGATGGTTCTGAACAAATTGCACACTGGCTGCGAGGTCTGCCTGATTAAATTCGTAAGGAATATTCCAGCCCAATGGGCCAAACTTTCGTCTTTCCTGTAAAATAGTTAAAGATTAGTTTAGGTTAAAGGTAAAAGACTGATTGATAGCAATTGCGGAGAAAACTTAAGTGCAGGAGAATACACGAAATATGTTAAGAATGCATTAGTCCAGCTGGAATTCTATTTCATCAACTTTAAACAAAAAAAAATTAACACACACAAGGCTGAACACTTGATTAATTATCTCTCCATACAAACAAAGAATGGGAATATTAACATTTTCACAAAGAAAAAAAGTCTCTTTTTCAAGTGCAGCAAGCTATAAATATAGCTTTTGAATTTCAAAAATTAAGCTAGTGTTTGAGGCAAGGTGTCCAAATTAATCAGCCATGATCATTGTGTGTGGTCCTCCTAGGGATTAGATATATTCCTGTCACTGCTGTCTCTGCATGGTGCAGATGCAAGTAGGAAAAACTGCTTCTTAGTGAATCATTTTCAGACTCAGCTGGCAGTATATGGCTGTTAGGGCAATATCTGGTAATTGCAAATTTTTAATTTCCACCAAGGAAGAAGTGATACCGAAGTGATACAAAGAAAAACATACCACAGGCTTCCACTGGACCACAATATATCAGTGCACAGATGCCACAGAGCTAAATTAACCAGGCTCCAAATATAAACTAAGGATACTGCAAAATCTATCAATAGGATGATGAAAAGCTGTGGTTAATCCATAAAGCACTTTCTTTAATGGAAGTCCTGAAAGTCAAGACCCAAAATCTACTTTCATTTCCTCCTACAGGTTTCAGAGCAGAAAGGATTTATATTCACTCTCTTATACCTTTTCATTGTGAATACAGCAGTTTAAGACTATGGTTTTCCAAACCATAAATTGTAAATTTCTTTAATATTTCTTTTATGATTTAAAATATTAGTAGAAGTCCAGTTAGTTGAAAGATCACACAGTCAAGACTTTAATTGATCACTGCTTGATTGTCCTTTTTTTCCTCTGAAATATCATCCGTGTTGGAGTTACAAGACCAACATGAGCAAAATTTTAACTTCTAACACATGTGCAGTAATAGACATATGTTGTTCTCTTTCTTATTTTATTTGTGTTAATTTGCCAACATGGGACTGCCCTTTAAAAATGTTTTTCATTTGATAACAAGGTTCATTAATAAATAAAACATGGCGTTATGACATAAGAAAATAAATATATTTTTAAACCTGAACAGTTGTGTGAAGAAATGCCACAGCATATAGCAATGGTTTCCACTGTGGCATTTTGCTCACTTCAAGCAGATCCTGAGTTACAGCTGAGTATGTTCGTTTCAAGCCAGCTTTCACACCTAGAGAGTAAGTATAAAAATGTAATACATTAGCAAAAAATATATATGGAATCCATAAGTCCAACCTCTGTTAAGCATAATTCTCTAATTTGCAGTATCATCTTACTTACACCTTCAAATAATACCTAAGAATCAATTATCTGTTGAGCTGGTCATAGCAGGCAAACTTCAGTAACATTTTGTTTTAGGTAGATAACACAACAAATTAATTTCAAGAGTCTGGAAGGAATTAAAATTAAATAATTGTATTCTAAATGTTCCCAATAACAACTGAAATATAAACATAACTATTTCACAACTATATGGCAATGAAAAAGACACCTAACATCATATGAAATACAATACTGGGTATCCAAGAGTTTGTTTTGATATTTACTTATAAAATGGGATTTTAGTTTTACTTAAGATAATTTTGTATAGGTTCGATTCCTATTAAAATCTCTAAATTCTGTGTGCAGGTTCTCCATCTGGCCTACAGGCACCAAGGTGACAGAGATGAGAACCTGAATTCAAATGCTAATACTAATACTTGAGGAGGTTTTTTTGAGCACTGACATTTCATATCCCAGGAGCAGCTTCAGGCAGTTGATACTGATACAGTCTCAGTTTCCATGGAATACATAAGCTCAACTACTCCCAGATGTTTTCAGGCAGTGCTACTCAAGCATCTTCTGCCTTGGGCAGACAACCCAAGCATGAGTTACTGATATCAGGTCCCTCTTATGATACCTTCCACCTAATCAACTTCACACAAGTCTAGAAGGGCAGATTTCAAGTGCAGGGAATAGATTGTCCAAGTCATCCTACTTCATATGACATGATAAAAGTACTTTGCTTTGTTCATGCCACACAAGGATGCTGTAGAAAAATATTCAAACAAATAGTTTTTCAAAATATTGAAAAGGTATCATAAGAGGGTTCCAAAATCAAACAAAAGTGTCTTATCACATTGTGCTACCAGTGTGGCAGGACAGTCTTAGAAAACTAAAACTATCTATATTTCATCCTGACTTAAATTGTTACACTGGGCTTTTTTATGTCACTAAATGCAAGTTGCAAATTTGCTATAACTTCACTTCTAAAATAGCCTCTTGGAGCTATAGGTTGTTACCATTAGAATTATCAGGAGGGGACCACTGTGCAATAAAAAGATGCTGCGCTCTGAATTAAAAAGGGAGAGAGGAGAAGAGGAAGAAGTAAGAAATTTTTATCAACAGACTGACTATCTTCTCCTGAGATGGAATATAAATGCTGAAACAGGATGTATTTCATAAGACCAAATATTTTGTAGACATCTTACTAATGTTCAAAGAAAGCTAAATAGTGAAATAAGAGGTTTAAGTGTCTGAAGCTTAAAATAGGACCTTGGATAAAAATTCTCAGCTATTAAAAATTCTCCTACTGACATCATCAACTGGAATCAGTGGCAACACATATATATAAAGAAAGGGCATATTTATTTATTTATATGCATTGATAAGATACCCCTTCTCTCCTCAAAGTTTAATAATCATCCTCTCCTCATATAGCATGTTCTCCAATCCGTTCAGCACCTTTGTGGGCTCTCACTGGACTCATTCCATATCTTTCCTGCACTCCTATTAATATAGAAACATGAGTCCAAACTGCCAGTTAAGATGCAGATCTCACATTGTGCTTCTGCACACAGGCTACTTAGGTTAGGAAAACTGGGGGCTTAGAGGCCCAGAAAACATGAGATGGACATCTGAATATGAGGAAACATCCTGGAAGTGGGGCAAGATCCTGGATGCAAGGAGGTGCATGGAGGTCCAGAAGACCAGGGGATGCCCAGGGACATAGGTCAGTATTGTCCAAGACTGGCAGCTGCAAATAGCTGCACAGTGAAACCAGCATTACTTTCTGCCCAACCTTCCTGGACCAGCAGTGATCTCTCCAGTGGGAAGGGAAGTCATTCCTACCTTGAGGAGGTTCATTGGCAAATTTTATAGAGGACTGTAAAAGATTAATAGGAAACTCTGGGTGAGCCTCTGTAGTGATCCAGGTTCTGAAATCTTCACTCACAGACACTTTTGTTGTGATGGTGTCCATTAATTCATTAAGAAACTCCAAGCCAAGGTGGCAGTTCTGTAGAAGGAGCCATCCTCCATCTTGCATGCACTGATTTAACAGGTGCCTTGCATGGGCTTCCTGGCCCTGACCCATTGAAATGGCACGACATGGAATGTTCTAAAAGTAAAAAAGAAAGTTTATTTTGTGTGTAGTTCCTTAGAATTATATGCATGATGTATTGGTTCCACAGATCCATATGTAGTGACATTCTGCCACAAAGAAAACCATTAATACCAGTGGAGACTGGTTATACTAAAACAGAGTTAAGAAAGAAAAACAAACAAATAAATATCAAACCCTTCAAGTTCCTCTTATCTTCCACCTTTTGGAAGAAAACTACGCCCACTGGAAACAATATTTTTTTGCTGGTCTAACAAAATCTATGGGATAAGACAACTGAAACATTTTTTCAGCTTTTTCACCACTTTTCCAAATAAAGCAAGACATAAATACAGCCTGGCCATTCTTTTTCCTGTGATGTGGACTATCGTGAGATGAACAGATAATAGGGCTTCAGATAATAATTCATGCACAGTGTAAACCCCACAATTCTGGAGATATTTTACTGTCTGAAAGCAAACTGTTGGTGAATCAGGCAGGAAAGGAAAGATTGGTTCACATTTAAGCATTGCTTGGGAAACATCCTGTATGTTAAATGGCAGCTGTGGAGCCACTGATTCAGAGGATTCCAGTCTGGTGATCTGCTAGCTCTAGCAGATCTCGAGCAGATTCAGAAGAGACAAAGCTTATAAATGCAAACATTAGAAATCTGGAATTTTATGGTCTCTTCTCGAGAGGCTATGGGAGAATGAAGCCAGTTGTTCAGAAAACCAGAGGATGATACAAGCTGTCCCAAGGGGATCTGAAACAGGTAAGCCTGAGATCAGGACCACACAGCTCTGTCAGTAACATGCAAGCAGATCCTCTCTTGCCTATTGTTCTTGCTACTCTTGTTCTTTTTAAGTCTGGCTCAGGTTGGCTGCGTAACTCCTGCCAGGGAAAACCAGAATTATCAAACTCAGTTAAACATAGTATTCTGCATACATGTTGAGGCCAAAAGAATAGATGAAAATTTCATGGACAGTTTAATGTTCAAGACCTACAGCTGAGTACCCCTCATGCAGTGAGCAATGAGCTGCTTTATCAATCTGGGGCTGCCTTCAGCTGGCTGAGAGCTACAAAGGTTAATCTTGACCTGTACAGCTACTCAGACTCTCTCACTGTGAAACAAAAAGGAAGGGAGACATCCACTCCTAAACAGCATGGAGGAGGCTGCCCTACTTTTGCAGGAGAAGGTTAAGCATATGGACACAAACTGTGCTGGGTCATTTGGCCTTAGGGTCAGAGCATGGGCCCTGACCTGATTTTACAGAACAGTATAAGTACAGCTGCTGTATATGATCCCCCATATCCTGGCAAGACTTAAGGAGATGAGAATGCCAAAGATAAGAAAGCAGTTAAACTCTACTCTCAGGTCAGTGAAACCTGAAACTATAGCTAAAAGAAGCAAAGGTGAACAGACTGTGAAGCTGGATATGTGCCAGAGGACCAAAAATCTTCACCTTTTCTAAGATGCATCTGAGTACAGCTAGCACTCCCATAAGTCACAGACTATGACTACCCCTGCATAAGAGTGTATAAACATTCAGCAGGTACATTGTTCCCTAACAAAGCATCTTCTCATAATTTGCTCTTCTCACCAATGTTACCTCTCAAATGTACAATCATTAAAGGTTATAGAAACATCGAGAGAAGGAAAAAATATTTTTCACTACGAATTGTCCTCATTTTACTCCTTCTGAAAGAACTCTATCAAAATGTCTCCATAGAGAATTTCTTTCAATAGTGAGTCATTAGAGCATATCCATGTCATCTTAATACATTATTATACAGATGAAAATGCTGGCATTTTAGTCACCACAGTGGCCCTGACAGTTCTGTTGAAGTTTCTGTGCATCATTCCCTGAAAGAAGAAACTATCGCTACAATAAAAAAAAAAAAAAAATCTGATGTTAATGGAGCTAAAGTGCTAGTATAAGAAATTTCATTTTATTCCTGAAAGTTAAATTTTCACTCCATCTTAAAGTGAAAGTAAAGGGGGGCAGAAATGCAATTAGTTTTAAGATAGAGCTTATTTGGTTTATAAACAAGGTTATATAGCTCAGTAGCCACAGATACTGTTCTCATTTCTTCAGGAGAAGGCCACCTGAACAACTAAATTTTAGAGTGAAAAATACATTCTGGCCACAAATTTGAACATTACCAACTGCAGATAACTGATTTATACTGTTAATATCATACTTAGAGGTACCATCAGTACTGGCAATCGATTTTAAGACTATAAATCGTGACTGTAAAACGGAAATCATTGAAAAAAGAGGCCCAAGTTTTTTATCATTAAGAAGAAGAAAACCCCAGCACCATCACCACCTCCCTCCAAGATCAGATCCTTGGTATAGCTAACCTATATTAAAGATTTAGTCTGGATAAAAGCAGAGAAATCCCAAAGAAAGACAGGAAGTAAATACAATTTTTTGACATTCTAGCAAACTAAACACAATGGTCCCTTGCAAATGTTTCTGAAAAATAAATTATTTCTAGACATGTGTTTTAAAAGCCAAAGAACTGATGAAATGCTTCTCAATTCCACAGTTATATACATTTAAAAAAAACAAACCTGTGTTTGTATTTTTTCTTTGTGGCATTTGGATGGCTTTTGTAAACTTTAAAGCTTTCTTCATGCTGTGTGGTTAGGTC
The DNA here is from genome assembly GCA_026261815.1 of Monarcha castaneiventris obscurior. Classification (NCBI taxonomy): domain Eukaryota; kingdom Metazoa; phylum Chordata; class Aves; order Passeriformes; family Monarchidae; genus Monarcha; species Monarcha castaneiventris. The sequence continues at coordinate 8,928,654 of JAMPIT010000388.1, forward strand.
TTTACTTCAAGAGATTGGAAAAGGACTTTACAGTTAAACAGTGTTGTTGACTTTATATTTACAGGTGACTAGAGTTGACCTTCAGGTTATGATGGCCCAGCTGATGTTGCCTTGTTCATAAACCACGTGTGAATAAACAAGGCAATCCCTTCAGCTCTTTTGCAACCTTTCTATTTCTTCTATACACATTCCCTGAAAGCATGAAAATATATTAACACTGTCCACTGCAATGTACTTTTGGTCTGACAGCAGACAAGGATCAAATTAATGACTTCAGATTTAAGATTCCTAAATTTAAACATTACGTGAGAGTTAGATCATAATTTAAGCCATCTTCAACACAGACAGACAAATAAGGATCTTGATTTTCAAACAGAACAAGCATCTCCACTTTCTAATTAATAAGCTAAAGGGATTTTTCGGTCCTCACCACTTTCGCAAGTATGTCTTACTTAGTGTATACTAAAATTCTGCACCATTAAATGAAGATGCATTCTAACAAGGAGGAAAATTTATGGAGATCTAGTGTAAATAACTTCTTCTTGGGAAAATTTTACATGCATCTACATTGTGAACCATAAAACAGTGCACAGAGTGCCTTAAAGTGATGCTGTTCTGTAGGAAATACTGAATGTCTCCATCAAGTGCACAGACTGAATGCTAGGGTGTTAAAATTGACTTCTCTTGCCAGCATATTTATGATATTTTTCTGTATCTTCTTGTAATCATCATTACTGTCAGCTCCTACAGTGAATGTAACACAATGTAAACTACAAATGTTGTTTTGTTCTCATAGCTCAGTACTTTTCCTAAGTGCTGGACTGTCATAGTCTGCTGGATAAAGATGGAGGTCTCATTGCAATCAAACACCTGCAAAAAGCAAGACTGCAACATTTTTACTTCTTAGTAAATGCATTTAGGCTACTGGTCAAAAATTAACTTCCAGAGAACACTAGTATGAATATCATTATTTGAACTTCTTTAAAATGTGGAAATACCCCTTCTGCTGCAAAGAAGAGTTAAAAATGTCTTTATCAGCTCTAGCAAACTCAGTTTAGGAGGATACCTTTGATTTTGCAAGACGTTCTATATTTTCAGTGGGATCAGACCCCACTGATAAAAGGCATGTCAAAGGTGTTCGACAGTCACTTTCTGTCCACATTGCTTCCATTTCAAGAATAAATCCTTCTGCATATTTCCCTCCAAGAGATTCTGCAATGTAGTGGCGAGCCTGGAAAAAAAGTTACCAGAGAACAAAATATATCTTTACTTCTTTTAATTTAGCATTAATCAGTGATGTGGAATTTACCAACACCTACACTGGAAGGCAATGACTGTCTAAACTTTAATTTTCAACTTAGCGGTAACAAAAGTTACAGTCCACAGGAGGCAACCATTCTCAGCAAACTTCAAACAAAGAAGACAAAGAATTCTGCTCACGCAACAGTCATCCTGTGAGCACTTTTGCTAGAAGATGCTAAATGGGTTTTTTTAAAGAACTGAAAAAAATCCATGCAGAATAGATCCAGTGTCAGCTTTGAGGACAGCCCAGATATTGCCCCTAAATTACTGCCTGCTAAAACTTGGTGGATAGCCAAATAAAAGTTTCTCTATACCAGTTCCATTCTTAGCTCCTCTAAGTGTGTATTGTTGACACTGTCTCTGCAGCATAGTGGATTAGACAGACTTTTCATCTGACCCAGTTACAGTCTCCCATATATTTACTGGAACTTCAAACAAATTCTCCTGTCCAGTGGTTATCCAACTCAAGTCTCAGGATGAATATCTATTTCTACAAAACATAAACTCAGCTCAGACTTGATCCTTAAAGGTCAAACCTTCCTTATGCCTCTATTTTTTTTCTTTTCACAGACATTTTCTAAAAGAACTTCTAAAGCTACCCTAGTGCATGAAATTCTTTTCTGACTGGGGTGATTTCCTAGCTATGTAATGACTACCACAGATTCTGAGGCATGTATGATGATGAGAAGCACTGAGGAACAATGTGAACCAAGGAAGATGTCAATTGCAGAAAAAAAACCTCTCCGTCATTCACCATTAAGTAACTTTGTCCTAGTGAAGACAGGTAAAATTTCTAATAGTGGGGAAAACACAGTAGGGAAAGATAAAGACGAGAGTAACAAAAGAGAGATCCTTTCTCCTCAAAAATTAAAATAATTACCATTTTTTGAAACCATTGTTCAGAGGCATTCTTTTTCAGAGAGAGTTGTCCAGGACAATAATAAATAATTGATAAATAAGTTGATAGATAAGTGTTGATAAACAAGCAGTAGCAGCTTTACTATTTTGCTCTGTTTAAATTATGGCAGTTGGAGCTCCCCTACTTCTCTCCCACTTACTGACTGAAGAGCAGAAAATGAAAAAGGATGGAGCAAGCCTTGTTGGAAAAGAGGTCCATGAATATATGGTATCCCTTAAATACAACACAAATACTACCACAGCATGTAACATGTAAAGTTGAGATATACAGGAAAGGAAAACTACTACTTTCCAGTACAGAAAGAAAAAAAAAAAGTGAAAAGAGGATACTCATAGGCTCATATATCTCTTCTACACCTACATAGAGAAGAAAAATCAAAATATCACAGACTGTCGACAAACTGCTAGTCTACTGCAGTTTCTTTTATGAGATTTGCCATGAGACAGCCTTAATTATTACTTCCTCAGTAGAGAGGGTAAGTAAACAGTTTATCTGCTATTTTAGTGCACCTGTCATAAAACTGAATTGTTCTTTTTCCACCTCTTCTGTGAAAAAGAATAGGGATGTATCTTTTGATTCACCAGAGCAATGCAACGCAACTTCTTTACAGGTTTCATGACTCCACTTTGAAAGCACCACACAAAAAAAAGGTATTCTTGTAGCACCAACTCAATTTGTCTCATGTTCTGCTTCCTAGTTCATTGCAATTGAATAAATTAGTGTTTTCACACATATTTTTAATGAGCATTTCAATATCTGATTTTTCAAAATAGCTCACTCTGCAACAAATACTATGGTAACAAGAAATTCAGAGAACATAAGTTTGGAACTAGCAATTCTTCAGGAAATGTCATGTGGCATAACCATTGTACAAAAGTGAATCTTACTTGGGCAATGGTGTGATCAGGGCACCAGCTACGGACAAGGAGCAGCTTATGGAATTGATCCAGTAAGATGTCATAACCATCAGGAATAACAGCTTTTTCAGGAGCTTCCTCATCAAACCAAGCTTTCCAAGACTTCTCATTCTTAACAATTTGCTCCAGAAGTTGATTGAAAGGGTACAAGCTAGATAACTGCACAAGATTGAGCCATGTCATGTCAAGGATCCACTTTTTTGGTTTTGGTTCCACAGAATTCATATCCAAGCTGGCACCTCCTGCAAGGTGAAAAGTATTATAGAGAAAAACAAACATTTTTAAACAGAAGAATAACAAGTAATAAAAAATACTTATTTATATAATTCAGGGAGTAACATTTTATGTAAACCAGGATATGGAGGCATAGAATTTGCATGGAAGAATCGTTTAACAAAGATCTCTTTGGGAAGTGGTCTCAGTTCCTCCCAAAGCTGATATCCCACTAATTTTTGCACTGCTTCTACTCCATCAGTAGAGTTGGAATAAAACATCTCTACCTAAAAGGATACTCAAACCCTGTTCTTCAGACCAGATGTAGAAAGGAGGTCTGGTTAGTAGAGCCTCCTTTCATCTATACTAAAGAATAAGAAAGCACATGGTGCATTCATTTCCAGCACTGTGCAACGTCAACAGCCTCTTAGCTCAACCACCACTCAGCCTCATGCCCATTTGCACACCCAGCACAGCTGAGCCACAGCTGAACAGTTCCGCAGTGTTTGCCAAACAAACTGAGATATTTGGATGCCAAGCACCTGACTGTACTTGTCTTTGTACCAGATTGCACTTATCTCGTCTTGGAGACAGTGAGGTCAACCCCCATCAAATTTTATACACCTTACTAAAATTTTTCTTTGTCATTGTGTCTGAGTAGTGACATACAGTGGTGACATAATGCAATGCAATATAAAAGTGTTTTACAACATGCAACAGATTTCCACATTTTTGTGCTGATATTTAAGTCTGGTACAGAGTCCTGATGCATTCACATGCTTGCTCATCAGCCACCCAGAGAGCTTTTGCTGATTGTCTACAATCTCATAGACACAGATATGTGGCAACTTGAGAAAGAGGCAGACAGTAGAGGCTATAAATTCTCTTACAAAGTAATTGAGTTAATTTTTTCCCATTTTGCAATGTGTAACAGTTAAAATAATCCTCATCTAAGCATTAATTTGATAACAAATAATCTATATTGCTCTTGTTTTAGAAGATGTATTTCTTAAGTCTTTCTTGGGCTGCATATGCTTTCATTCACCAGTTAAAAACCAGTAGATCCACAGGATATAACACATTGTTAATGCAAGTACTGCAAAATCTGAATTTCGCAGTTCACAGACATATGTAAACAAGAATATTTTTAGGGAAATTACCTTTGATCAGTGTCTCAAACTCAGTGTGTGAAATTTTCTTGGCCTGCAAGTCAATCTTCAGTGCTAGAAGCAATGTGAACAGGAACCTGTGATTTTCATAGAGCCCTCGAATTGTGTACTTGAAGACTTCGTAGGTGAGATGCTCGATTATATAAACTACCCTTTTTGTAGTGATCTGAGATTTCCGAGATCTTTCTACTGATAGGTCAAAAATGCCAAGGAACTGCCGTAAGGATGTTTGGTACATGGCATTAACCAAGCTCATTTCCACAATCAGGAAATAAAGGATGCTACCACGACTTGCCACAGGCCGATACTCTTCACGTGCAGTATTGATTTTCACCTCTGTCTCCATGGCTGTGTTTAATTTTTCACTGACCTTAAAATTAATGGAAAAGACCATGAAGATTAAGTTGTATTACTTGGGATTTATACTACACAAGCAAAAAGAAAAGGTCTTGATTAAGATCACAATAGCATTTTTAGTTGAGCTTTGCTTCCCTCTGTCAGTGCTTCAATACAGACATTGTGTCTTCCTGTGTTCCAACTCCTGTCACAATGGGAACTGATTCAAATTTACACCTGCAAAACATGCCTGGAATATAGAACAGTATCCAGATAGCAGTTTAATTTTGCAATTTTTTACAAAGAAAAAATTAGTGTTTCTACTATTTATTAGTTAAGAAGTCAGATGTTATATAGTGGCTCTGAATTGAAAAAAATAAAACAGGAACGAAAATCTATATACATACAGTCTCCAAATTACAATTACAAAATGTATCATCAGTACATTCAAAATTCACCTCTTCTGCTGTTCTTTTAGTGATCCTTAAGACTTGTATCAGAGACTCATCTTCAACCAATGAGCCTTCTGTACTGGTCAGACGGCAGAGCAGATTATCTTCAAGCTCCTGCATTTTCCTCTTGTTGGATGTCACTTGTTCCATCAGTTTGATTCTTTCTGCTTCCAGTTCCTGCATTCAAGAAATTTGCTTTAGAATTTTTAACATCAATTCAAAGAAAGACTCCTTATAAAGACACAGAAAACATGTGATTTCATGCATGTCATATTAGGGACTTTGTTGCCTTTTTCATAAAATACAGAAATATTACTAAAATTTATGCACTAAAATAATTTACATGCACACTGAATACATATATTAAAATAATTAATACTGCAATTTTTTGATAAATGCAGCATAAATGCTGCAGAATGAAAACATACCAGAATTACCAGGAAAAGTTTCCTCATAGTAAGGTGCACAAACCACTAAAGATAGTTTCCAATAGGAAGTGATAAAAGCTACATTACACTGAGTACTGAAAATTAAATCAGATAAAGGACTGAAAGACGCTTTGTATGGATGGATTTTACATTGTGAGCAAAGTTGACTGGATGACCTTTTCCATTTCTAATTTCTACAATTCTGTGATTTTGAAAGATACAATCCTCTACTCCTTATAAAACAGGAAATGTTACAATTATTATCTATGTCATATGGATTTTTGTGCCCTTCCTACAAGACAGACAATGACAAGAGAACAAAGGCAGACGAGTCAACACAATGCCAAGTGAAATGAGGCCTCTAGACTGCACAGTCTACACAGCTCAGGGATACCCTTGCTGCCTGCCTTTATTATAATCCATCAAGTCCACCTTCCTATAAGAAAAGGGTCGTTAATAATAGTCTATCTACACCTATGGCTTCAGCTTATTTTCATTTTTGTCAACATGTCAAGCAAAAGAAAGAGGAGATGTATTGCTATACAGTACAGAAGAGGTTCTCCTGTATTTCAAAGAAGTGACAAATTTCTTTATTTTCACAAACTTCTCATTTGGAAACCTGTTTGAAATATGTTCTAGGGCTACAGAGTACAGCTCTGTGGAAGCTACAACTGCATCCCAAAAGAGGGGAATGGCTTAAGCATCAGTAATTCAGCCTTCTACATTTACTCCTCTTTCTATACCATTAATGCAAAAAAAGATTATAATTACACAAAAGGAATACTTCCACAAAACACTCAAAAATACATTTAACTACATGCTTAAATTCCACATAAGGATGTGCTTTGTCCAAGATCAGACACTTTACCCATACTATTTGTAAGCCTGTAAAAGGCAACTTTCAGAAAACTTGCAAATATACCAAGTGCAAGTTTTTGTTTGCAAGGGAACTTCACGACCATATTTGTAACATAAAAAATACCTGTTCTGAACACAAATAGTGGCAGCAACTTCATTATCAAAGTACAAAAATATGCTGACTTTTTTTTATATATTACAGGATCAACCTATAAAGCTAAGAAGAATAAACACTTCTTTGATCATATTTCATTGATCACTAGAGCAGTCCTTAAGAATGTCTTGGTTCCTTTAATCTATTACTTTAGCTCAGCAATCACAAAGTTGTCTCTTTGTAATAGAAAACCTGTTCTTCAGAATCTCTGCTCATGTTGTGTCTCTTCTTTGAACTAAATTTTTCAGAATCCCATTGGCTCTGATTACCCACATCACAACATTCATCTCTTACTGAGACAGAAGAGACAGAACAACCATGATGTCTCCATATCTGCCAAAAGAAGTTAAATAAATGTTGATCAGCTGCAACCATGTCCCGGTGCAGCAAGTAGTGCTGATATTAACCAGGTTCCTTTGCAACTCTCTTCAGCTGATGTACAGCACTGGAGGAGTACTTTTCAGTGACTATATTTTGGACCCAAAATGCAGTCTAGGTGTTGCTACACACATCCAATATGAATTCTCTAACAGTTCTGTCCAGGAAAAAAAAAAACCCACAGAGCAAGTGTATCTTGTGGGAAGAAGAGTTTTATATGCAGGTCATGAGAAACCTATTTCACTTCTATCTTGATTTAGACCTCTCCCTCCCTTCAGAGGTAAGTCAGGATACTCCCATTCACTCCGGCTGATGCTGTTCAATTTTGCTTACAGAAACCTACATCTACTGGAGTAAAGATTAAAAGTTTTGCATCCATAGCATTTTTTCCACCCCATTTTTCCCCAGTACCTGCTGTTACAGTGTTTCTGTTTTTCATGGAACAATTCACAGGAAGTTTGTGCATTGCAATGACTTTCCAGTCTCTGTTTCTGGCTGTCAGACAGAAGGAAGGGCACTTAAATGCCAGTCCTTACTTCAGTAAGGGCTCATTTTGAGCAAAGTGGAAGGGTGCTGGCAGGAGAAAATGACAGCACCACTAAAGAACACTGGTTAGAACACGCTTGGGGAAGTCAGAGGAGGAGTGAACTCCCGTAGGTAGGGAATTCTTCTCGCATCAGCAAGCATACCTGTGCTACTTACTGAAAGCAGCAGCTCTGCTAATCCAAACCTTAATTTTTTCCCTCACCTGAGAGAGGATTTTCTTCCTTATATTAACTTCCACATAATCAATGCAAATTTTAGTAAGAGCAGAGTCAAGTCAGTGTTCAGGGCTCCCTAAGAATCTTTTATCTCCTTGCACACTAGAGCCTGGCTGGCAAAAGTAGTTCAAATTCATAAGCATTTTTTCATGTAATTCAAATTAAGTTTAAAAAGGAATTTGGAAATAAAAGAGATTTCTGACTGAACAAGAAGCCCTTGCTGTATATGAAGGAATAAAGTTGTTTTATGTATGTCATGTATATGCCTATGATGTATTTTTAATGAATAATTTTCTTTCTTCTCTTTCCAAGGCCAGATCTTAAAATAAATGTTTATGTTCCCCCATTCAATTAAAAAACAGCTCCCCATTGTCTTTCAGCAAATGAACAACCTTTAAACTTTCATTCATATTTTTGTTCTTGCATTTGATTTCAACCAAGCCATTGAATATGTATGCACCCCTGGTGCAGATACTGAACAAGACTTCCCTCTATACAAATACTGCAAGACTCAATACCTGCTTTTCTGTGAGGATGACACGGCCAAGGAGCTGATCTTCCAGCCCTTTCATAGTAACAGTGAAGTCAATCACAGCTGTTCTCGCACTAATTTCTGGAGTATAAACAGGATTAGCCACTTTTGTTGTCATATAGAGGGTAAACCCCTTTGCCAGATCTACCTCCTTGTCACCTACTTTCACCTGAAAATAAAACATATTTCTCAGTTTTCAAAAGCTGAATTCAGAAAAACTGTAACTAAACTGTAACTAATGAAAAATTTATTGACTCCCCTTTTAACATTTTCATTTACACTTTTTAAACTTTCTGATTAAGGGTAAAAAAGGCCCTCTGACAACCCCATGAGTTCACTACTCATTTTCTAACTGTTTTAGAGGTATGAATCATGTCAGTTTTCAGACTAACTGAAAACACCTGTCCTATTTTAGGGGTTTTAATTTCATGTCTACAATTCATCTTACCTTGTGTGCTGAACCAGATTTTATGAAATTTTTTTCCAAGATGTTATCTAGAGCAGGATCAAGTTCCTCTCCAATGTCTTCAATTAACAAAGGTCGGCCAAGGGACAAGCAGTCTTCTATATGACTTCTGAAGAACTTGTGGTTCATAGCTGTAACCTAGGAAGATTGAGACACCATACAGCATGCATTTGAAAGCACATGGAAAACAGCATAAAATGTATTGCAGCTCTAAAAAATTATACTCATCCTGGGGTATCTACACAAGTGATTACATTTTAGGGACCAACACTTGCCTCTGCTGACATGAATGGAACTTTTGCTTTAAACTTAGGAGGATAGGAGATCACATTTCTTTGTTGTATCTATTTACTTATTTATCTGCATATCTATCTAATATCTGAATATCTCCTAAATATAAATATATTATAAATAGAGAATAGATTTATCTTTAGAACACCAGTGTGAAGCAGGGAAATATTTATGGAGTTCAGAAGGGGAACCAGTGTTACATGGGAGGCCTGATCTGACATCACATGTTCAGTTTCCAATTCAGTTCCACCAGTCTTAAAATTGCTAAATATCACACAGACTCCTTTTCATTTATTTAAATTTAATATATTTAACAGAATCCTTTGAGATGATAATTGAATAGCCTTTCCAGACATCTCTTAAGTCGTGATTTTCGGGTGTTTTTTTTACCAGGAAAAAAAATTAGGATAGGTGTGTTTTTAAAATAAATCCTTGTCTTGCAGGCAAAGCTCTTTGAAAAAGGTATAATTAAAATATCTAGAGGCACATTATACAGTATTAAACCTGTATATTATTTAAAAATTAATACTCTGTTCCACCACTCTGCACTTTTTGTTTGTTATAATGCAGGCATATGTGTATCCACCAAAACAGCATGTTGCCTACATTTTTATTTCAAATTCAGCTGAGGGATAAAGCTCGTGTCTGGGTGACCAACAACAAAACACTAACAAGAACACAGCAAATTACAATACCCCAGATGTAAGCCATAGTCTGAACACTTGTGTATTTAGATTCTTGACATAACTCTGTTCCTCCTGGACTTTACTAGGGAGAAATCAGATACAGAACAGGAGATGCAAGTCTCCAGGAAGGTGGAGAATGAGATACAACCTTTTATTTCCCTCTTTTATTCTCTTTCACTATGGCAAGAAATTAAAAGATTCATCATAAAAGTAGATATGCCATAACGTATCGTATCCCTGATACTGATACCCTGATACAGGGTACAGGTTCTGTGTCAGTCTTGTTTTAGTTTCTGCATAACCATATACCAACAAATATCAAGTTTAAATTCCACATGGCCAAAGTATGATGACGTAAATGACACACACATAAAAAAAACCCCTTGTAAATTAACTATTTACCTGAAGTCCATTATTCTTTTCCTTATTTTTAATCCAGATTTTTCCTTGACCTTGTGGATCAATCAGCAAAGGATATCTGGATGCCTTTGTGACAATAATGCCATTTTGAATTGAAAGGTCATCATTTGGAAGACCCTGGAGGTTCCATTCACCCACTGTAGCATTGTCAACAAGCATACCAGTAAGGTTCAAGTTCTAATAGAAAATAAGCAATTACAAAATTAGTACCAGTAGAAAATATGTAAATGCAAAATAAGTGCCAGTTAGAGGAGCTATACCAAAACATCTCATGGATGGTTTCAATTCTTATTCTGATCAGAATGCATGATAGAGTGCATTTCCATACAATGGCATAGGTTTCCTTCTTTTCTTTAAAGTTCAGTGGCTCAGTCATTGCAGTTGAGCAGTAATGAAAGTGAATTCCGTTGAGATTTTGATGTCCACCAAAGGGTGTCAGAAAAACTTGGAAGCCAGTTCAATATATAATGACAAACTGATTTTGGTATTGGCAAGCTCTTTTCCTGTCAGTTCAAGTGCATGTGTCATCTTGCTCACAAGAGCTTCCACCTACCTTCCAAGTATGAACATTGGATGGCTGTGGGAGACTTAGAGAATAAAGAGGACATGTGCTATGGATCAGTAACCATGAACGATCATGAAAGGTTATTGCTACTAAGTCAAAACCCTTCAGAGTTCACATATTCTTCTAAAGTCTGATTTGCACTTGTCAACTAACTTGCTTTATTTTATTCAGTATGAAAAGTGACTGGCCTCTCAAAAATGTGTATGTGAAGAAAACAGTGCTGCAAATAGAAAACCAAATTCTCCAATTTAGAAAAGCACCTTAGTAAGGATTGAGAATTTTAAAAATAATAAAATTGAAGGTGCTTTTTTTCATTTGCTCCTTACATTTTTCATTCAACAATTCCTATTTGTCGGCTTTCTCTAAAAACATATTTGAAAGAAAGACCTGAAAGAAAGAAAGTAAAAGCCTGTAAATCTTGCAAAAATCACATAATTCAGCATTTGAAGCCTAAAGCAAAACTTCAAATACTGTGAGAGCTGTGATACAATCATGAGATCTAATGATACCAGTGGTTGCAAGACTCCAAAGCTTTTTACCCCTTTGATTTTTTTACTGCTATATTATTGAAGACTCACAATGAAGAAACACAAACCATTCTCAGAAGACAGAGAAATTTTAGGAATCAAATTTCCATTTGAGTAAAGAATAGAAAAGCATTTAATAGCCAAACTTTCCAGCAATTGGAACCTAAAACCATATTTAGCTCCTTAAGCAGACGAGTAGGATCTAAACAGTTTTGAACTTTTTCTTACCTAAAGCAAGAAAGATCAGTCTCCCTGCAACTTTGAAACTCAGTTAATTTAAGTGCCTAGCTAAACAGATAGGTGGCTAATTTTAAACAGTTCTTTTTAAATTGTTAAGCCTAAATGACTCATACACCCACAATCAATTTGTCTGTGACAAAGTAAGGCAGATGTCAAGCCTTTTGCTTGAACTGCAAAGCTGCTTTCTTTCCTGTGGTGTGAAGTATCAAGAAAGGCCCATATGCTGCCTTTTGTGAGTACTTAATTCCCTGGGAAAAATCAAAACTCTCTTCCATACACTATGATTGAAATCATAATTCTGTCTTTAATGGAAACTATCTAAACAGAATGGTAAATATGTTTTGAAACTTGTTAATTACGGCATTCTCCATCTAACCAAGACAAACATGGCGGGGGCGGGGAGGGGAAGCAAAATAGAAAAAATAAGAGAGCATTCCTCACATTTTCAAGGATGCAGTCAAATAGTAATGTGGTCAGAACACCTTCATGGAAGCAGAATTTTAGTTCTTGATGTATTGCTTTCTAAGGAAATTATACATCCAATTTCTTATCCTTAGATGGTAAGACTCTTGACAGATATTCCCCAAGGTAAGTTGCTTTTAAGAACATTTTGTACACTGAATTTGAGAAAGAGTCTCCCTGGGATGAGTGTATGTAGGATAACTCCCATGCCACACTGGTAAAGAATCTTGCCTGAAACTGCACTGCTCCTGGTACTTTATTAATAAACCCATCTTGGCCTTACATATTTTTTATCATCAGGAGCTTTCAAAGAGCTTTACTGGGCAAGTTGGAATCATTCATCTTTTAAGTCATAGCATAAATTGGGCTGGATTGCAAGTTTCACTCTGTCAGGTCAAGGTTAATCAGCATTACAAGAAGCATTATGCTAACCTAACATAAAAAATAATAAAAAAGATATTCACAAGTAACTTCTGTGAGGTGAACAAACACCTCATGGAAAAGAAGTCTCCTTAACAGAGGATTTAAGTGCCAAATCCCAAAAAAACTGAAAAGAAGATGCAGATCTACCTTTAGCTGTTTCACCATGATACAGTTGTACACAGGTTGCTCAATAATTCACAGCACTATTCAGCAGCAACTGCTCTGTCAAAATCTTTGACAGCTGAGAACAGGAGCTATTTGAGCTTAATGCCTCAGCTCCTGCGCTGAGAGGAAGAGAGAGTTCCTGAACTATTAATCCAATCTTTACTGCTGAAGAAAATGTACACAGGTACGCACAAAACCAACTGGAAGGCAACACAGATTACTCAGAAAGATAGTTTTGATTATTATGGCCTAAATTCTGCCTTTAGTATGAATGTGTCTTCCAGGTACAGGGAAGAACACTAGACAGACCTCCTAAAAGTCATGGAATAGGAGCAAGGCTGCTGCTGGCCATGAGCAAAGCCTCTGCACCAGAACATCTGCCAGGTCTGGCACTCCTGAGGCAGATGGTGATAAAAGGAAAGGACAAGATTCATGCAAGGGATCCCACCCTGCATCCTAGTCCCAGGATGCAGGTTGCTCACTTTAATAAAGATAGAATATGAAGTGGCAGGAAACAGAAACTGAATGATGGGACTATAGCTCCACTGCATTTTAGGCCACCTCTGTCCACACAGACACAGGCCAGTGAAGGAGACACTGCAAGGTCAGCCTCACTGGGACAGCCTCACTGATGGCAAAGGAGCATGGACTTAAAAGCTAGCACTGGAGCAAGCCAAAGTGCTGATGTGCTGCAAACCAAGCCTTGCGAGATCCAGGGTTTGTTTAAATCAATAATTTCTACGAGATACTTCAAATTAAACTAAATTAAATGTTGTGGGTACACAGCAGAGGGTATGACAGGAGAGTATTTACTGATAATACATGGAGGTGCAAAGGTGATGTTACCTCTTATGAAAAAGTAAGTGTATTCTAAGCTGATAAATTTTACTTTGTTTCCCATATTATGCTACATCCCCCAGGGCAGCTGACCTCAGACAGCCTTTCTCTCCCAGATTTGCCAGAGCAGTGTCCTACATACCAATCTTGAAATGCCTGACAGTATAAAGAGGAACTTAAAACATATTGGTTTAGAAGCTCAGTTGTCAACTGTTCAGATTTTTTATTTATTAAAAACTGGATGGAATATGACAGCCTGTATATAATCTTCCAATTATGTACTTTTCTGGAATGAAATGCTCTGCACATAATTTCTCAGCAAGGCAAAGAATAAGGTCAGATCAGAACATGAGCACTTACTTTACTGTAAGGAATCTTGCTATTGTCCATCTCTTTCTTCCACAATTGGAGCAGCAAATTCCTGTACTCTTGATTGAAAGGTCCAGAGTAAGAGAGAAATCCAGTGGCCAGAAGAACATTCCCCACCAAATTAATAATTTGATTTTGAAAGTTTTTGCTGCTTGCAGTCCAACGAAGCTGTATGTAAAATATTAAAAAGAAGCCAGCTTGAGCAGACACAAAACTAACAGGAAGATATAATTTAAGAATTCATCTCCTTCTGGTAAATATTTTTTCTTCAAAACAGGAGTATTTTTTACTTTAAACAATTCTTTTCAGAAGTAGAAGTTTGCTTGGAAGTGATGGCAACCACCTGACCGAGTAGAGAAAAAGCATCTTTGTGAACAAGCTGGTCAAACTGGTAAGAAGGGCTTTAAAGGAGGAATGAAGTGGCAGGCAAAGGAGAACCAATAGTAGTGTGAGGAAGTGGAGACCCAGGCTGGCAAACAAAATGTGTGGGGTGAGATTAACAGTAGGGACTTCGTAACCAACAAAACAGGGCTAATGGAGGACAGCCCTAAGGACACCCATATAAACAAAGACGTGTCCACCAGAGAGCATGGTGGGGACAGCTTTCATACTGCTTTTAGGACATTAATTATCACAGCTGGGCACCTCTCTGACTTGCTTCCACATGAATGTGCACAGCATGGAGAACAAACAGGGACCCTGCACATGGTTGCAGCTTCATGATATCATGGGGGTCATGGGAACCTGGTGGAAAGACTTCCCTTCATGGAGAGCAGCATCAGCTGTCCATGGGACTGTTAGGAAGGACAGGCTGGGAAGGTGATAAATCCTTCATGTGAGAGAGCAGAAGAGTGCATGTAGTTCTGCACGGGAGACTCAAGGATGCACAATATGCCAGTAGGGAGCTTATGGGTTAGCATCAGAGGGGAGATCAGTGTGGGAGATGTGTGTGCCTGCCACAGACAACGCGACTAACAAGCAGTAAATGAGGGCTTTTTCAGACAGCGAGCAGAAACTTCACATCCACAGGTCCTGGTCTACACGGGGGGCTTCAACCACCCAATATCTGAAAGGACAACCCAGAAAGACACAAGAAATCCTTGAGGTTTTAAGGAGGGTATTGACAACAGTTCTGAACACAGTCGAGTGAGGATTTAATGAGGGAAAGGCAGTTTGCTTAACCTCAGACTTGCAGATAAAGAATTGATCAGGCATCTAAAATTTGGGGGCAGCCTTGGCTGAGATTGTTTATCCTTGAACACAGAGAGTGCAAGACAAGTTCATACACAGGTATCTGTAAGTACAGATACCTGATGGGAGGGTATAAAGAGGAAGATGCCAGACTCTTTTTACTGGTGCTCTGTGAAATGACAAGGGGCAATGGACACAAATTGGAATAAAAGAAATTCAAATTCAACACACAAAAAATCCCCTTATTTCAGTAAGAGTGGTCAAAAACTGGAATAGGTTGCCAAGGAAAGTTGTGGAAACCTTGAAGTTTCCTTGAAGAAAACCCAACCAAACAATGTCCTGAGCCTTGAGTAGCGGGGAGGGGGAGGCTGTGTTTTGGGTTAGATGATCTCCAGGAGTCCCTTCCAATTTCAATTATTCAATGATTCTGCAATTTTATAAAAATTATTTTTTAATGTATTAAAAAAATTAAAAATACTTTACTAATATTTTTGGTTATTCCTTTCTTTACAGATTGCTGTTCCCTTAAAATCACTCTGCATGAAATCTTGGTCAGGACATACACATTTCAAGTTTAGAAAACACACATTTAAACCAGTGTCAATTTTGCCTAATAGTCCAAGTGCCATAGAGAGTCTTTTAATTTTTTTGTCTGAATTTTCAAAAGTAGAGTGGAATAACAGCTCTTACAAGGCCTCATAGCACAAGGCTTCAGAAAACCTACAAAAGGCACTGTAATTTCCTATTTTTGTGTATCTCTTGAATTTAGAAATTCACTGAAAAATTATGATAAAGGATCTAAGATTTTTGACTGATGTAATTTGAAAGGCAGCTGTGCAAAGAAATACTGAAGTCCTGGCCTCACAGGACACAATGGTTGAAGTCAAAACTCTCATCAATTTTGACTTTGTGTGAAATCAATGAAGGAATTAACAAAGCAAATAATAAGAGAGGAAAAAAGGGTATCCTGCTTCCTCTGAAAACCTTCAGGCTGAAGCCAGAAAGATCTGCATAGGAAAGGTAAATTTCAAGCTCACTGCAGAGGATAACAATTAGCCCATAATTCTGCAAAAGGCTCCAGTAGAAATCTAAGCTTCAATTATAATTCAGGAAATTAGTCAAGCTTCAAATTTGTATTCATGTATACTTGGTGAGAAGAGAGTAATCCTTCTTATAAATATTTTAGGGCAATTATTTAGGTTAAGCCTAATTCCTCTTCTTACTAAAGCTAAAAGGAATTTGGCTCCTTGGCTTTAAATCTGAACTTTATCCTAATACGAGTCATATGATATAACATATATCTTTATACAGAAGAATTAACACAAGAAATTGCTTTACTTTGCTAGATACATTAACTTCAAGGAAAAAACCCATACCTATAATTAAAAAAAAAGTGTCATATGATACCAAGATGTCACCACACCTTGAGTTCCTCGAGCACTGTTACGATCATCACGGAGTATTCTCAAACCCGCGCACCTGCTTTGTGCCAGAAACCTGGGCACCTGTGCTAATACCTTTTCTCCACCCAATCCTTCAATCAGAGCTGTGGCATTGCTCATCTTCCTTCTACACGCCTCAGCATCATCAAGCAAGGCCTGCTTCTCTCTCACAGCAGCATCATACATGGCCTGTACTTCATCCAGTTCCATTTGCTTCTCGTCCAGCTGATTTTGGGCACTATTCAGTTCCATTTGGGCAGCTGCAAGTCTTCCTTCTTGCAAAGCTAAATTTGCCTACAGATAGTTAAAAGTAAAGAGTAGTTAATACCTACTATTTGGCAGAAGGATATGAGATTCATTTAATGGCACACACTGTAATGTATTGGGTACTTTTAAAAACAATACATGTTTAAGATGGCAGAAGGTTTTTTCTTTTTATTTCTGGAACAGAAGCATAGCATTAAAGTTATTCAAGGCAATCTTAAGATGTTCTAATAATATTTTCAGAATGGTCTATTGATCACACAATGACCAATGATTTTAAACCACTATTCACTTGAAATAGCTGTATACTGGACATATGAGGCAAACTATACAATGGGTTGTTTAGCCTGGGGAAAAGGAGACTCAGAGGTGACCTTATCACTCTCTACAACTTCCTGAAAGGTGGTTGTAGTGAGGTGGGGGTTGGTCTCTTTTTCCAGGCAGCAACTGACAGAACAAGAGGACACAGTCTTAAGCTGCACCAAGGGAAATGTAGGGAAATGTAGGTTGGATGTTAGGGAAAAGTTTTCGTGGAAAGAGTGGTGAAGTACTGGAATTGTCTGCCTGGGGAGGTGGTGGAGTCACCATCCCTGAGTGTGTTTAAAAAGACTGGATGTGGCACTCAGTGCCATGGTGAATTGAGGTGTTAGGGCATGGGTTGGACTCGATGATCTTAGGGGTCTCTTCCAACCTGGTGATTCTGTGACTCTGGGTTGCCTTATATATATGCCTCCTGTAATATAGTCTCAGTGCAAAAGAAAATTAACATTGTCTTCATTAATTACAAAATAATGAAAATTATAACAGAAACTACTCTTCTGCTCTCTTTTTCCATCAATTACTTCTACAACAAAAATACAACAAATGTATTTTTTGTTTCTCTGTAAAGTAAAACTCTAGAGACTTTTTTCACATCTCTATAAATTTGCATGATGAGTTACCAGTCATTTAAATGTGGCCTCTTAACTTTTATATTCCTAACAGGGTTGAAAAAAATATTCAGTGAATTCAGAATGTATTTCCATATACATTTGCAAAGGATTAGAGCCTGACAAAGTTCTTATGAAATTCACACTTACAGATAAAGGTTGCTTCCATTTACTCTGAATATTTAAAAAAGCTTGTTTAAATATCATATATCTTATTTCTGTTTTTTTTCTTCTGTAAGAGTTATGAAGATGGAAACCAAGAATCTGTAAAACCTGTTTTATTACGAATATGAAACTTTACACTCGCATTACATCACACCAGAAGAGTAGCAGTAGAAGGTATCTCTTTTAAGGGATAACTCTTAGTTAACAGTATAACCATGGGCTGGGATTAGAGAAGCATATATGTACTAATCAGTGAAGTAGGTTACTAATATCTATGTCCATGTATGTTGTATACATGTGTATTAGATACAGGTGAATCACATGTTCTGTGTCTGTGTATATTAGCAAGCTAGGTATATGTAGACAGTACATGCTAGAGAATAGCACTGTGAGTAAAATTTAATTTACTGTAGCCACCTGCTCTGTTGACAGATCCTAGAGATAAAAAAATATTTCAGAATCCAGATGAACCAGGAAAAATGGTTGCTCATAAAATTTCCTTCTGTATCTCAATAAGAAAGATCTGACAACGAATGGCTTAATAAGACAACTGCCTTAAAAAGATTCATAAGAAGACAAACAGTGAGTAAACTTTACATCCCTTCAAATAGTGGACACTCCACATACATGCAGCATCAGACAGAGCCTGGATAGTTTTTCCCAGGGTATCCTGTGCAGAGCAGATCCTGTCCATGAAGCGAAAACTTCCTCTTTTGGTCATTCAAACTATTTTAAACTCCTCTTATTAATCTGTCATGTTAAAGCAGATACCTCATTTAGCCATCTCTTGTCAGGCCTTTCTTACTGAGATCCAAAAAGAGCTCTGCACCAGCCCTCTTCTACCTCCCCCAGCAACCTTCCCCACTGCAAACCATCCTCGTATCCTTAAATTCTCTAAGGGCTAAAAATGGGAGTAATACAATAATATGACATATTGTTTCAGCCCCAGCTGAAAAATACTGAGGTCACACAGGAAACAAGATCCTTGGAGCAGCTGGAACAACAGAGAACTTACACCTGGCTGTGTGGATTCACATAACACGTTGACATTCACCACAGCAGGATGTGCACTTCAATGGAAGAATGAATGGGCATGTGAATTCCCAAAACATATGAGCAATGATGCCTTGTAAATATGAAAAGCAGGTCTTTGTGCAGCAATAAACTACTCAGAAAAGTGCAAAAGATTGATAAAACAGACTTCTCCATTCTTAAAAACTCTCAAAATGCTATCAGCTTTGAAGGTGTAGGCACAATGAAAAAATAGTCCAGATGACTAAAAAAAAAAACGTATATTGTATTCTAACATGAAAAAAAAATCCCTAAAATTATTTACACAAGACTTCACAGATTTTCTGGAAGATGACCAATAATAATAAATTGTTTTATAGACAATTTAACCAAAGTTCTCAGCTAGTTTTAGAGTAATCATAACAAAGTATAAGACATTATAAGATTAGTTTGATTTATAGTCTACTTGATCATATGTGATCATATGGGATATGTGTTGGTTACATGAGAATGATAGCCAACATGCCAGGATGACCAACCCATGTGATTCCCAAAGGCAAAAAGACTATTTGTTTCAGATTACCCTTTGAAATCATCACTATTTGCTTTCTCCCTGTTTGGGTTTTTTTTTTCCAAACTCGACTTTTCAAAATTACATGGGTACAAACACGGCTTTTGTACTGACATCACCGGCAGGTTGGCTGGCAGCCTCTTCTATAGAGCTCTGCCATGAGAGCAAGAGGCAAGTTCTGCTGCCAAAGAGAATCTCCTGCACAAGAAGACTATTACAGCTGCAATCAGCTCCATACAAACACTCACAGCCAATAACAGGCAGGAAGGAAACGTTTCCCAACAATTAAGAACCACTGTGGCCTTTCTAATTTTAGTGGCATTGCTCTGTGAACAAGCTTCACACCCTTAATTTCATCCTTCTGAATCGCGCAACAAAGCAAGGATACGCAATTTGTTCCAGTTGGATGCAGTGTGAAAGCCTGAATAAATGGATTTTATGCGGATGAATCACGAGGATTTAAGACATGAGGTCCACACTCTGATCTGCGCTCCTGGAGAAGTGGTGCTATGCTGGAACATGCTTGGTCTCATGTAAGAACAGCAGCTTCAGCCTTTCCTTGCCTTTGGCATTGTGGGGAACCAGACAGACAATCCTCTCAACACCTGCTCTAGCCAGTGCTGCTGCCTGGTCTCTGCATCCATCTGCACGGGGCAGGTCTGGAGACAGCACCTGTGCCAACAAGGGCCACAGCCTAAAGAGTTAAGCAGCTGTTTTGCCTTCTTCCAAGCTGCCCTCAGCTGACTTCACAGCAGGTGGTGAAATGATCCTGCCCCTTTTAAGATTTTTTCATTCCACACAAAACCAGAACAAATAAACACATAATTACAGTCACAGCTATACTCTTAAATGAAACACGCCCAGGACCTTTCTCTGGCACTGAGGTTAATCAGCATAAAACAGCTCACATTAAGCTCTCTCAGTCTCTAAAACAGCAGGACTGTATGCTGACAGCCTTGTGGGAATGGCTCTTGGACCAGGCTAGCTCCTGAAAGGCGCCCAGAGACTACTGAAAAATGCTGCTTAGCCAAGACAAAATCTACACTAGGGATCATTCTAACAATCTAACAGTGCAAATGATCACTTTCCAGTGCCCAGAAAATTTCACTAGTACTATTTAATTTACTAGTATTCACATAGACATTAAGTTTCTCGCTGATTCATTGCAAACTCAATTTTGCAAACTACCAAGTATATGTGACCTTGATCCAAGGAAGCTGTTCAATAAAAATTACTTCTCCAACAAAAAGAAGCCTCACACCACTTAATGCTACACCTGCTCTTGAATGGAATGCCCATATCAACCCCAAATCACTCTGAAGGGCGACTGCTGCTCAGTAGATTCAGGAAATGTTACTAGGAGAATCCCATAAAAATAAATAAGCATCCAAAACTTCAAAGTTCACAAAAGCTAAGGATGATTTGGAGCTTTCCTAGCACTTCTCTTGTTAAGGAATTTCAGCTTCCAAGTCCACTGTTCTTACAGTCCATTGAGCACTCACTGCTGCTGGCCTAGGCCAGAAGGCTTCTTGCACTTGGACTCTGCCACTCTGCTCCTGACCTTCTGGGGATGTCCTGAGTGCTCATCTTTGCCTTTTGCTTCAGTCCTGCTCTGGGCGCATGGCACCTGACTGAAAACTCTTCATGGAAATGCAATTTCAATGCCCCTGTCCCAGGCTACTGCAGATTTTGCCTCTAGACACTCCACTGGTTTTGGATCAGCTTTCTCAGACACTCAATATCATGACATGCTTGTATCCACCATTATTTAGGGAAAGATTGTAAACAAGGCAAAGACATAAACAGGTTTTGCAGACATTCCAAAAACAATGTTTTTACCTCATCAATACAAATTAAAAAAAGATATATACATACACATATATATATATACACATGCACATACGCATACATATATACATACATACACATGCAAACAGATCCACGCAGTGACACTAATAAAATCTTGCCCTCACTTTCTTTGCTATCAGTGACCATTCTTTGGGATTAAAATAACCTTTGAAAGGCACAGAAATCATATCTCTTATCTGCTTTTTACAGTCTGTACTAGCTAGTGAAAGACTTTCCATATTTTCTGTTCAGTTACATGTCCTGACCTCACTCTGTTTTGTTAGGTGATCTAATCCTCCCCCTCACCCCCCAGAGTATATGATTTTCTTCCACAGTTATTGTGGGCCTTGAATTCAGACTTGCGTGCTTGTTTTCCTGCCCAGTGGGCATCACCTTGACAAGGACATGCTTATTTAAATGGACAACTATAAATTTCAGCACTTCTTGACTATTACCTCTTCTACAGGTGCAATATTTCTTTTCATTGCCTGCTGTGGTTTGTAGTTCAGCATGGAGACAAAAGTAGAAAAGGCAATAAAGCCTCATACTTAAAACTGAGTTTGACAGGGAGAATCCTCAATATCAAACAGAATTTATAAACTGTAGAGAAACTTCCCTTGACCACCATAACAGCCTAAGGAGAACTTAATTAAAGTCACTGGAGACATCCCTAAGGGAAATTATACTCCTATACACAGTATTTTAATTGGAGGCTAACAGTATCACAGCAGAAGTCAGGGCCTCTCCATTCTGCTCTTATATTCTTCAATTAATGGATGAGGAGAAGATGGTGTTTCTAAATTCTCAGGTTAATGCAGCAGGCTGGTTAACTAGGTAGCAATCTGGGGAGAAACAGTTCATCCTTGTGCTGAAGGTCTACAGGAAAGTCTAATGACCATGGGGCTGCAGGCCACCTATATAAAGAATGCCATATCCATTCCTAGGAATCAGGTAACTTTTGCACACCATATTTACTATAATATAAGTCACTACTAATTAGTTTTCACAGGTTGTCATATTTAAGGTAAATGAGGCAATGAGTCTCACTTAAGATGCAATTTAAAAATATATTGAATCCATTTTGCAGGTATTGAAGGGGATTTATATCCTAGAACAGCAGTTAGGCTAAAGCAGCTTGATTAATTCATTCAGTAAACCTGCTTTTAGCACTGGATGAATTAGCCTGGGCTAGTACTTTATGGAGTCTAATTGTACATTTATTTTCAATTATTTTCTTAGCACCACTCCACTGCTTCCTGCAATATCTCTTGCATACTTTAAACACTTCCTCCCTCCCTCTGTCATCTTCTGTTTCTAAAATATTTGTGACTGTTGCTATACCTGACAATAGGCACCATTTTGTAATGTTGAAATGTATGTTTCCTTTTTTATCAGCTACAGCGTGACAAGAATGCAAATACTTGAACACAAAGCTAAACTTATATGTAATCCTAAATCATATATATTCAAATAAAAACTACAAGAGCACATTTTCAACTTTCAGGGTTACATTTGCATATAAAGCCACGATTTCCCCCAGGTCTTTCTCCCTTTTGTAGCTCTCAATGGCAACATTTCAAATTCTGTTTTCATTAGTGAACATCCCATTATTTGAAAAGGGAATAGCTACTTATGTATCACAAAAATATAGCATTCTCTTGAGTTACTTGAATAAAAAAAAATGCTTTTAACATATTTGAATCAGATCAGTCTAGGTATACTAAAAGATTATGCCAAGAGTTTTGACTATACCATTGATACAGTGGCTTATTCAATAAGAAACCAAACATGAGTGCAGCGGAAGCATAATGGATTGGATGTATTTCTTCAGAAAGGAGCCATAAAACTCACTGTAGGAGCAATGACTATAAATCATTATAAAAATATGCAAAGTCCCCTTTTTTTCAATATGCTCATAAATGAAACATTTCCAAGACAATACAGCTATCTGTAGGAATGCACACAACAGTGGCTGATCCCTTTCTACTTCAGTTCAATGTTACAACAGAATTCTATACCTGGCAACTACTCTCTTTGTTATATATGTACACTTGCATATATAATATGCAGTTTGAAACTCCAAAATTTTTTTAGGGACATGAATTCCAGCTAAATTCCTTGAAGAATACTTCTGTGCCAAGAACGGTCTCTTCTCTTCTTTTCCACATTCTATCATAACCACAATGAGTAGGTTCCTTCCCAGGCCAGTAGGACTGAGGAGTTTTCTTGAAGCCCTAGTGCCTGGCACCCACTCTGAGGGCAGAGAAGGTATCATTATCTCCCAGGTACAGCTTGACAGGCTCTACAAAGAACCCACTGAACCCTTACTGTGTTCACACAAGTAACAACTGTTCCACAGGGTAGTTGGGTATAAGGGGGAAAATATTGCCAGGACAAATTTAACCTCTGTGTGTTTGGCTTCAAAACCTGGTGTGAAGAAACAAGAATCTCCTTATTTTTTTCCACTAGACTATATTAATCCCTCAAAAAAATAAAATGATCAATAAAAAAATACCTTAAGAGGAAGAACTTCTTTATTAATCCCATAGAAGTAAGCCATTGCTTGTGTCCATGAGCAAAGACCTGCTACATTTCCACACACTTTTTTAGCAGTCTCAAGATTATAATCCTCCATATCCAAATAAGGCTCTAAAAGCTCCACAGTTTCTTCTGTAATGGAGTCCTAGTCAATGGAAAGGAAATATTATTTTTTAAAATGGATTTTAGAATAAGGTCTGCTTCACAGAAACATTTTTATTTTTAAAATCATGGGGCTATCACTTCTTACAGAATAAATTAACAAAGCAACACTGTTGCCTTTCACTCTTATAAAGGACAGATTAGTAGTTTTTGTGAACTTGTGAAAATAACTCCTACTTCCATTGCAACAGAGTGGCATTTAATATCCCTATTTGACACATAAGATTTACAGACATTACTAGTGCTCATAGCTCCACAACAATTTAAGGTGTTCTAAGCTATTGCTGCTACAAAAGTGCACCTTCTTCCCTTTCCCCCTCAACCAGATGTCCTTGCCCCATCTTTAATACCCTCACCAATGCTCAGTGAGCTAGTTTGGAAACTGTTATGACAGAAACATAAGTCAGCAAACTACTGATTAATTTTCTTCTAGTCTAGTTCCATAAACAAGCTCACCATGGCATCAGACAGGCACTGGTGAGAACACATCTAAAGGAGCCAAACAGGCAGCTTTAGGAAGGAAAAGTGCAAGGCACTGTCTTCACTTAACTGAAGCTAACCCTTTTCCTTAACCGTAAAAGAGATTTCTTTCAGCTGTTATTCTAATCTCAGTTTTTTTCTCCCTTTCACAATCTGTTGAGAACATGAAAAGCCAGATCTTTGATGATGGTGGTTAATCTATAATTATGTAAGTGTCAGAAGAAAATGGAATTCATCTCCTTGAGCAATGTAGAGAGGAGAAGAGCTTATACAGGCTAAAAATGACTGCTTAACAATAGACATGTAAAGAATCTTCCCTTTTTTTGGCAATGTATTAATGCCTTTCTTTTAATGCATCTAAAAATCATCCACCATTCATACTGTGAAGCAATTTACCC
Source organism: Monarcha castaneiventris obscurior (assembly GCA_026261815.1). Classification (NCBI taxonomy): domain Eukaryota; kingdom Metazoa; phylum Chordata; class Aves; order Passeriformes; family Monarchidae; genus Monarcha; species Monarcha castaneiventris. The sequence goes on from JAMPIT010000388.1 coordinate 8,953,523, forward strand.
TTTTCTTGTTTTTCTGCATAGTAGAAAGGACTGCCTTGCACTTGTTCTGATCCCTAGCTACTCTAACAAAAAAGACATTCACTATATTCCCAAGATCAGCCATGGTGGTGTTTTCACTATGATCATTTGCTAAAATGTAAAATAGTGCTGGACAAACATTTTGACATTTTTGTTTTCCTACTCAAAATTATGAGCTAACAAGCTGGCAAAGGTGAAGCAAGGATCAATCAGCAGTGGCCTAAATCTCTGTTGAAAAGCTTGGAAAATGTCAGGCTTTTCCTTTTAAGTAATTAATTTTGAATTCAATTAACCACTTCATCCACTAATTTTCATTGCCTAAAATATACTAGGAAAGAACATAAAAAAAAAAAATCACAAACAAGTAAGCAGTGTAGTCTACTCAGAACTCCAGACACAATGTTCTTTCTTGTCATATATACTCAGAAATGAGAAATGGGGCAGGAGGACAGCATGTGAAGTACCTCATCTGGGATTGAAGTAGTCCAGTATCCTACTCCACATTCATCAGTATCACTTTCAGCAATAACTCAGTCCCACAGAAGTTGTTCTGACTTCTCTGAGTTAAATGTGTTGCCAACTACCAGCAGGAATACATGCACTATTAATAAGTGCCAAAACTGGAAGCCTCATTAGACAGAAGCTTGAGGAAGGAGTACATAATTAGTCCTTGCTATCTTAAAACTCATTTCTGCTTTCTGTTTAGTCAAGATAGCACTTGGAAAAGTGACCAGACTGACAGCCCCAGGAAGAAACTGTCTACAGAGGCACTGCAAGTTTCCACAATATGGCTCTCTGGGAGAAATGGCTCTTGGGGATAGGGAGAATGATCTTCACGACAAAAACATTCCAGCAGCTTAGAAAAGGCATCAGCAAAATGCACAGTTAAGTAGATTAAAACATCAGTGTACAAATGAGAGAGTATGTTCTGCAACATTGCAGAAAAGCCAGGTTTTGCTGAAATCTGCTTGGTCTTCTGGATTATGAAGTTGGGCTATGATTCTGCCATTTCATATTCTAACCTAGGTACTTTTCTGGTCCAGCTACCTGTGACATCTTTCTTCTCTTCCCTATAGAGAATTTTCTCACAGTTCACTGAACCTTGCTGCAAAAGTTTCTGTCCTGACAGAAATAAAAACATTTGATTTCTCTTACAATTGATAATGAGATTATTCTTCATTTCACTACTTTTCTAGTGAAAGAACCCCAGAAGTTCCCAAATTATCTCATTTCTTTTCCTGTTCACTTTTTTCTTATTTCCTGCTAGATCCCTAGCAAATTGGAGACAGAACTGTCAAGTGCCTTACAGGCAAACAGGCCTGGTAGCACTGGAGAAGGTGAGCCATTTGAAAAACCAAGAGTGGGCCCTTCTAAGGCAAGTTCCTACTTAGAAGCAGGAACTGCCTGAATAAGGTAACACTAAGCTTCTCAAGATTTGGTCTAGTGCTTGGGATACTTCTGTCTGCTAGAAGCCACTGCGTGGCCCAGGAGAAAAATTACTGAGATAATGAGCCATGAAAATGAAGAAGAATAAAGTCACAAAATATCTACAACTATAGACAGACAAAACTGTTTCAAACTGCCTTTGATAGTAGAAGACACTGTTATATGAACTCTGAAGATGGTTATTGAAGCAGTAGTGCCCCTATTAATTACTTACCTTCTGGAAAGTAAGCAACATGCTAAGAAATCCTGAATTATTCATTAGCTTCTGAGCCTCAGTCCATGATGGCTTGACACCTGGGCGTTCCTGATCTAGTGTCACTGAGTCTATTTTCCTTTGGAATAAAAGTAGCACACAGTCCATGATCCGCATTATCAGGTGAGGAGGTTTACCCAGTTTGCGGACAGTGGCAATGTCAGAAGGTTTTATTGTCTGAAAAATTATAAAAGAAAACAGTCCATTTATTTAAGCAGTCACCCCATTGCAAAGCATGATGTTCTTTTGGGAGGACTGAGTATGTAATGCAAAGGCTGCAGGTTTGCAGGTCGCTCAGAAGCACTGCTGCAGAAAGTCCCTAAAGGTAGTTCCACTCTGACTGATTTATTACCTGACAGTAGAGTACTGCCCATCTTACCTCTTCCTCCCTTCAGTTCTCAGGGTTTTGTCCAGAAGGATTTACAGGTCAGTGCCAGTTCATTCAATCTTTTTTTCCCCCCCAAGTTAGAAGCACGAGCCACATTATTGCACATAATAACAATTAACTACATGCACGTTCAGAATATATTGGCTTCTGACCTGCAGGGCTGCCGTGGCTTCTTCCAGTGCAGGCCTTGCAGCTTCAAGCTTCTCTTCTGCTGCTGCTTTATCAATGGCAATGTCATCCACAATAGCCTGAGCCTTGTCTTTTACCTTTTGCACCTGCATTTTCACTTTTTCTGCAGCATGGGCTTTCATAGTTACTTCCAATAAAACTTCATCAGCTTTTTTTGAAGCTATAGCCAAATCTTTCTCCTTCATAACCAACTCTTTGGAGAGCTGGCTTACAGAAACCTCAGCTTCCATCAGTTTTGCAAGACCTGTGGTAGACAAATTCCATTTTAGCAACAGGAAGACCTATGGAGAGAGTAACCTCACTGAAGCAATGTGGATATTTAAAATAAGTTGCTCAGATTCATATTTAGGAACACCAGTGAGTGATCCCATTGGTTGAACACCAAAATTAACCAGGGGAATTTTTAATGTGTAAAAGCCTTCAGAATCTGTCCCTTGATCACTTGTTTATATCTTTATATCAGAAGGAGACTAAATATTAAACACACGTGCTGAAAAACATTAGCATGGCAAATGAGACTAAAGAACTGTGTGTGATATTTCTGAAATCCATGAGAACACAAAAAGTACTAGGCTGTACTCTCTACAAAACAAAGAGGAGGAACCTGGCAATGAAAGTGAAGACACAAGGAGAGTAGGCTGAGCTTCTAAATTCAATAATACATGAAGGTCCAGATGAGATGGGGTAAAAAATCCTACAGATTCTTCGGCAATACGATGCTCCAATAATTTGAACAAATGATAAGAAAATCTCTTAAGTATAAACATCCTCATATATAAATGTATGCATCTAAATGTAAATGCATCATAGATATCTTTCTAACTCATAAAACCCCACGTTTGTTCTTCCAGACAGCCAGCCACCCTTTACCTTTGGACATATGTGTATATAGGTCAGGTCTGCAATTGTCAATGGTGGGAGAAGAAACAGTTTAGGTTCACATTCACTTCCAAACATAATTCAGTTTAGGAAACTGCTTAATTGCTTATCATGTCTGACCATGTGCACAGCTATATTTTTGAAATTTTACCTTTAACATATACCTGTTTCCTTAAAAAATTTTTCAGAGGGACTGATTATGAACATTTACTTACTTTTTCTCAGATTTACTCTTGGCACGCTTACATGTGAAAGCCAGGATATCAGTAGTTCCTTGGCATACATACACGTCAAAGTAGGAGTTTCAGGTATTTTAACTGCTAACTAATACTATTTTCAAAACTCCTCTCTAATCTGCACATTCATAAAGTTCATTGAAACAAAACCTCTGCATATTTTGTAATCACACACAATACAGCTGAAAATATGTCTGCTTTCAAATGAACGTGAGCACGCAATTTAAAGCCATGCTTTTGCATCCTTTTATTCAGATTCTTCTCATCCTTTTAAAAACAAAGAAAGAAACAAAAATCAAAAATCTTTTACAGTACCTGTTCTCATGCGTTCAGACAAACTTCCAAGACTGGCAAACTTCTCTTTGTAAATAGCTTTGTAGCCTCCAATGAAGGACAGGTAGGATTTTGGTGTCACAAATGTTCGTCTCCTATATCGTTCAAAGTATTCAACACATTTTTCAGCTACAATATCTTGAATTGTTCCCATGGTGTTAACAACACTCTGTTTCACTTCATCTGTACACTCAATATGGTAGGAAGCTAAAAAATGCTGTGCAACTGCTACAAGAGCATCTCTAGGCCAACACTGGAACCAGTCCATGGTACAGCCTGAAATCAGACCTGGAAATTTGAGCGCACGAGTTCTGAATTTTTCCCCAACAGGAGAAAAACAAAGAACCACATGCAGGTTATTCCGAACTCGAGCAAGAAAGAAATTATAAAGATTTTCACCAGTGGGAGTAAGCCTTGGGTACTCGTTCTTCATTGCTGGAATCAGGTCTTGCGTGATTTCACCTATTTCATCTCGTGCAAAAAGGTTTGAGACTTCACCTGATGTCAAAACATTGTTCATGTACTCAAGAAAAGATTCGTCTCTGACTTCATTGTCTGTGAATATAAAGACAACACCCTTTCCTTTTTGCCCGGCAGTGCGGTACAACGTTTTCAGATCATCCAAGAGGTTGTTGCTGGAATATGTTCTGGAATAGAGAAGGGTTAAAGAAACAGAGAACAAAAATTACAGACCATTTTAGGAGGTATGTATCATCTGGATCATCTTCCTTAAGGCAAGAAAAAATATCTAGATAAGAACTTTATACCATAGCTCCTGGTTACATTTTTTAGGGTTTTTCCTTAAAAATTTTCCCAAAGTGAATGATCAGTAACATAAATCATGTGAAACGAGGTGAAGTCAAAAAAAAAAAATAATGTGCTGGGAAAAAATTATCATGAGAGCAATACTGTGTCTAATTATGATACTGTTTTGTATCCCCATGGTTTGCAGACATAAATTCTTTATTAGAAATGTAGGTTAATACAGCTGGATTAAGTTGTCAAGTAGGTTCTGATACCTGTAACCATTACAAAAATACAGCTGGATTATCTTCTGAAGATATTGAGAGCAGGTTAAAGGAAATCATTAAGAGACAAGAGAGAACGAAACTGTGGGGCTTATTGTGTTATATGGTTTAACTAAAATCAAGCCCCAGAAATGATGTTTGAACATTATCACTTGGGCTGATTCTGCAGCTCTTCTGCACATGGGAGACCGTGACTGGCTCTGTTGTTATGTGTCTTGTAGCTGGTGCACACAAGTAAGATTCCGATGAAGTCCACACAAATTCAAGTACAGATTTCAGATAGTGCAACATAAAATGATGTAAACTAGGGTTAATAAAATGGCAGATTTTGTCCTTAGCCAATTAAAGCTGAAATTAAAAACTTCTCTTCTTTGTAACCAGTTTCTTATTTCCACAAATCTCTTCAAAGTCATAAGTAATTCGTGCAATACACTCACAACCCATTCTACACATATTAAATATGCCACACAGGAAGTGTCCCAGTTCTCTTCCACCTCCATCTTATTTCTGCTCTATAAATACCCACAGAGCAAGCACTGCAGAGCTTGTAAAACAATCCAGCTCTTCTGTTTGCATGTGTCAGCTACAGTTATTACAGTGATTTGTGGTATTCTGATAGGACTATAAGAAATTCTCTGTCAGAATAGCAGTCTATCTAGTTCAATAATCTAACAACAGCAATGGGAAATGATACTTAGAGACAAAACATGAGCCAGCATCCACTCTTCACTGCTAATTTCAACCTTCCCCCCCGCCCCCCCCCGTATTCATTGTCATTATGAATATTTGCCTTATTAATCTTGGAAATCCAGGGATTCTGTTCTATCACTTTGGTTGTTTTCTTTCCCTCCTTTTTTTTGTTCTCATTGTTCCTTCCTTCTGCTTCTGGGACATAGGAAGAGATTGTGATGTATCTTTCTTTCTTTCCTTTCATCAGAAGCCTCATAACATTAGTCATAGACCTGATATGTCTCTCTAAAGAATATTTCTCAGCATGTTAAATCGTTTGCAAAGGAGAATACACTCTGCCAGTCTTCTTTGCTTACCCCTGTAAACCCTTTGTCAAAAGAGAAACAGAAGGAAGGCAGTTGCTACTCCCTTTCACTTCAAATTTCTATAAATTACAGAATTCTAGCACTACAAAATAGTAAGCCATTGACAGAAATTGTCATAATACAGTTTGTCTACATAAGGATCTACAGAAAAGTTACTGTTTCCCCTGGCCATCAGCGTTTGCCTACTATGCAGCATGCACCAGCAGATTATTTCCTATTATTTTTAGTGCAAAGTTGTATTTCAGTGTGATTTCACAAAGGTGCATTGCAGACTCAAACGCTGAAGAAAAGACGTTTTTCTTGTCAACAGCATAAAGTCAACAAAAGACCCAGGATCTGTCACCTATAGGTGTGCATTCAGTTACTTTTGACCAGAAACGTAGTTTACAATGAGGGATAAATGTTTGAGAGGTCTGCATTTCTTTAAGTTGATTGTGAGAAGTTCATTTCTATGGCAAATTAAGGAGCAAATGTCCATGTACACTGCATTGTGTTACCTTGTTAAAGTAATCTGAAAGCTCTCGTATCCAGCAATGTATGATGCTAGTCTGGTCAGACTCTGTTTTCCAGATCCACCCACACCCACCAACAATGCATTTCCTTGTGGAGTACGAATAATCCGTGATATTTTAATCAAATGGATAATTGCATCCTGTGTATTGAGAGAAAAGGGGATGAAGAGATGCAAAAATAATGCATTGTATAATCAACTAGAAGCATATCACCAACCAACTGCTTCTCAACAGCTGGATGGCTTCTCTGGAGCCTATGCCAGAGACTCAGTCCTGTAGTCATCAAAATCAACAGGAGATTTCCCCTGTGGGCAGCAGGGCTAGCCCAAGAGAAATGTCATTGTATGAAGTTTGTATGAAGCAATGTCATATGCACAGTCTGTCATCAGCAGAGCTGAGGGCATGCCCCTTAGGGGACAGAAGGAAAAGCAGAAATGACTCCTCCAGCCTTTTTAGCTGACCTATTTACAAGCTCTCTAAATAGACTGAGAGAAGTAAAATACAAGTGCAATTTAGGCATTTCTTATGTAACTGCTGTAGTCATCTTAGAGCCAGAATTAATCTGAAACACCCTAAAATTCTATCAAACCACTCAGTCTAAAGTTGAAGAAAGCATTGTGCATCAAGAACTTCGAGAAGGAGGTAATTTTCAGGAAAGCATGATGACATTCACAGTGTGCACTGTATAAACAACCTAGTTGTTCTGAGCTATCTCCAAAATAATGTGATAGAAACATGCAAGATCTAGGTATCAGTAAGTGCAGACGACCGGGCACTTTCTGTATTAATACAATTACAAGCAGTAATACCTTGAAAAATACTAAATCCATCTTTGATCCTCTGACAGTTTCATTGTACTGTTGCATGAACATCCATAATCTTTCAGCCAAGTAATCCAAAGATGGGATAGGCTCATAAATTTTCAGAGCCTTCAACTCTGCATCATCAGGTTCATCTCCAGCACTCTCCGGGACATCACGCAAGAAATCCACAAAGTATAATTCTGTGGATTTATCTTCAAATAGATTTTGACCATGTTCTTCAGAAACAATCTAGAGCAATACATTAAGGATTGCTTTAGTAATGAAATATGTCCTTGGCCTCTTTCTGAGGCAAATACTAAAATACTGTTTGCTTACCTTCCTCATCATATCTTCAAACCAGTCTTTATCACTTTGGTTGATGAACCTGTCTGCAATAACACGTCTGCATTCATGTTGGAACAAGGCTACCAAAACACTGATGCTCTGGCAGACATCAGAAGTAACTGTAAGTATTCCTTGCCAAATACGACTAAGGTCTCGTAAATTGAAGATGTAATGAAATTTAGCTGGAGTTGGTAACATCTACAAAATAATGTCGAGAACTATATTCAAATAACTGCTAAATAAAAATGTTTTCTACTTATTATTAAATGAATGTGGATATTTTCATAAACTTCAGTCTTGCATTAAAGCAGAAATACATGCTTGGCATTTAAGAGGCATTAGGGTAAAATGAAGAAATGACAGTAGAAACAACTAGTTCTTTAATTTCGCATCGATTTCATTTGAGTTTCTTTGAATGTTTCAAATTCCAGGAGGAGGGGAGGGGAGGGGAGGGGAGGGGAGGGGAGGGAAGGGAAGGGAAGGGAAGGGAAGGGAAGGGAAGGGAAGGGAAGGGAAGGGAAGGGAAGGGAAGGGAAGGGAGGGAAGGGAAGGGAAGGGAAGGGAAGGGAAGGGAAGGGAAGGGAAGGGAAGGGAAGGGAAGGGAAGGGAAGGGAAGGGAAGGGAAGGGAAGGGAAGGGAAGGGAAGATATTTACAACCTAGCAAGAGCTACTTTTCTCTAGGAAAGGAAGTTAATTAGTGGTAATAAGCACCAGTTCTGTTGAATATATTGGTTAATATTGACTAGTCAATAGTTTCGCTCAAAGTCTCTCTAGTTCTGTGTGCAAACCAAGCTTAGGTCTACAGTTAGTTGTTTGTGAAATTCTGACCAACCTTTATTGGACTAGAAAATACCATTTAACATATCCCTGTCTTTCCACTACTCTCCTCCATTTTTCTCAGAAGAAGAACAAATTTGACACACATTTCTATGCTGTAGTTTTGTTCTTTTCAAATTTCATTCTATACCTAATATTTTTCGTCTTTTTCAAAGCAAAATTTGCCCAGGAATTGCAAATTATTTTAACAGTTTTTTTGAAATGGAAAAAGTAAATATTTATCAATTACTAAATACCAGATTTTATTTGTTTTGAACTGATTTGCTTTCTGCCAAATTTGACTTCTTGCCTTTAATTGAGCTCTTTAAAGTTTCTCACAATCCCAAACAGCTTTACAGAAGATTCCTATCTAATTTTTAATTTCTAGTTTCTTGTGCTCCCAACATTTTCTCAACTGGAAGATCTCTCAATCTTCCTATCAGCTATGCTTACTATATTATATGTATAATAATGTGATACTTGTATCAGCTACAGGAGACACTACATGTGATTAGGATTTTTTTCAGCTAACTTGGTGCTGAGAGCAACCAATTCAGAACACAGGCATCAGCCAGCAGTTACACACGTAGGTCACAGCTTCACAATATGAACTACAAACACACACTACAGTAAAAAAGGCCTGAGTCATGTTTCAAAGGCTTAATAGATGTAATTTTACCTTTGCTTTTGTCATTTGCCAAACCTTTCGACTTGTAGGCACTAATGCTGAAGCCAGTTTACATATTTCTGCAGGGAAATGTCGTTGTTCACAGAAATAGCCTTCAGCTATTGTTTGAAATATCTTATCAATAGAGGAGTTAGAAGGCAGTGTGCAGTTGAAGATGGTGAACTGGCGTTTCAGGCGCTGTGGGATGTCATTCCGACCTCCCCCAGGGTGAATCATAGCAGCTACAAACTGGATGTCAACCACATTCGTGAATTCCCCTGGCTTCTCCAAACTGTAGAAACCTTTCTGTTCCATCAGCTGTCTTACAATCTCATTGGTGATCTAATTATTGCCAAAAACAAAGAAAAAAAATGGAGGATTTAGGTGCTTCAGGGTTGTCAACATGCAACATGGCAACCAAGCACTCAAATGCAGTGCACTGGCAGTATGTAAGCTTCATGTGCAAAGTAGTTGTGGACAGGAAGAATGATATTCACCTGGATTTACATAATTTCAATTTAAGAAAAACCAGCACTTTAAATTTTTAGTCCAGGCTATATCTTCCGACTGACACAGGCACTTAGATAGTGACAAAGAGTGGCTAATTTAGCACAAAGTGTAGTCACATGTCCACTTGTACAGAGGCAGTGTGAGAACAGGATGACAGAGCTATATTGGAAGCAGAAAAATTGCTTTTTCTCAGCAGAAATTTCTTTTAAAGTCAGATTTTCAGAGTATAGGTCTGTAAGTATTCTTTTATCAATACCTCAAGACAGCTTGCTAGTCTTTAATGTCAACTGTGACCATAGAATTGTTTTAGTTAGAAAGGACCTTTTTGATCATTGAAAAGTACTGTACAACCAGTACAGTACAAACCAGTACTACCAAATCCACCACTAAGTCGTGTCCCCAGGTGCCACATCTACACCTCTCTTAAATACCTCCATGGATGGTGACTCCACCACTTCCCTGGGCAATCTGTTCCAAGTCTCAACAACCCTTTTGGTGAAGAAATTTTTCCCTGATATCCAGTCTAAACCTCCCCTGGTGCAACTTGAAGCCATTTCCCCTTGTCCTGTCAACACTGACCTCACTACAACCTCCTTTCAGATAGCTGTAGAGAGCAATAAGATCTCCCCCGAGCTTTCTTTACTCAAGGCTCAACAAGCCCTGTTTCCTCAGCCACTTCTCATAAGTCTTGTTCTTTAAATTGCAGTTACTATGTGAAATCTAAGCTGGTGGTGAGTCTAAAGTCCAGAGAAGATCAAAGAAAAATCTCTGAATGTCTCTTGGATTTGTATGCTTCCTTTCCCAAACTGGTTCTCAGGACTTTTAGTCTGGAAATCCTACTAGCTTTGTATGCAACCAAACCAAAAGGCTTAAACACTACAATGATTGTACCAAGTGGCTTGACACCATCCTTGATCTTTTGGGACTGGCAGCTTGTTAGTCATGTCAAAAACTGGCTTGGGGAAATTGTTTTTAGTAAACATATTTGTCCTAATCCATATTATGATACCTTTTTTCCAACCTGTCCCATTTTTTCAACCCACAGACCAGTATTTCCATTGGCAACAATGGTAAGATCACCAGCTCCCAAATGTTAATATTTTCCTTTTACCTGATCACCCCATTCATTAATCAGAGGCATGTTGATGTCATCAATAAAGACAGACATTTTCTTCCCTGCTGGAGGACCGTGTGTAGTGCCCATTCTTTTGCCTATGTAGCTTTCTATGCTCCTTTGGAACATATGTGGCAGAGTTGCAGAAGAAAAGTTTAGGTATTTGGTCAAGTGAACATCGGGATCATACTTGCTTGTGTAATTCTGCAAGATAAACCACTTTTAAGTCAAGCACACCAGTAACTCCAGGTGAACTCAGAAAAAAGGAGATGCAGATGCTCAGCAGCCCTGCAAAATCTCAGTCCTGCTATTAACTTCAAAATCTGCAAACACAGTTTATTTAAGATAAATACACCATCTGCAACTTGAAATTCAAACAGTCAGTTAACATTTTGCATAAAACTTTTAAGTATTAAAATTTATAAACCCTTAATAGACTTCACTAAGTATTACAAGTAGATGTGTGCCAACTGAAGATGCAAATAAACTTTGCGTTAGCAATTGTCAGGGTTTTTCTAAATTTAAGCTGTTAGTGATGATCTATTACAGAAGACTGCAAGGAACAAGAGAAAAATCAAATCCATTTTCATGTTTACACTACAACATCAAAACTCTTAAAACAAAAGCAGTGTAAAGGAATGGCAGTGTAAAATTAAACCCAGCTACATCATACTTACTGATAGTTATCTTCTTAATGAAGAAAGAAATCCTTGAATTTTATGAATATGTACAATTCCCACAGCTGCTGAGGATGCCCCAAAGCAACAAAGTTCCACTTTTCATATTTAGTGAGGTTTTATAATAAGAATATGTAACCCTGGAGTCATACTGAAGGATATATATATAGCATAAGAAATGTTTTGTTTAGGAAAAGTCCTGGAGCTTAGAAATAGTACTAAAAATTCCATATTTCCAACATAATTTCTTTTTAAAGATTCCATTCTTCTGCAATGATGATGAAGTTGAATTACATTTAAATTCTTGCCTGTATAAGAGGGTTGACTAGAAATGTTCCCATTTTGGCACCTCAGAAAAATAAATCTATATCATTGCTGATGGAGTGCTCTAAGAACAACTCCACTGGGACATACACTCAGTGTGACAACAGAAAGGAAGATACAGCTAGATCCCCTCAAAATATTTTGATGAATATTGTTAATTTTGTTGTTACAGTTCAAGTAAAGGTGCCCTTCAGAAATAGGGTTCTTTTCAGACCTGATATAAATGACAACCTACATGTGCAATGTATATGCAACAGCCCTGTCTTTGGTGCATACTCCTGACAGCTGAGGGGTTGGTGCAGGTCTGTGCTCAGACCTCTCCTCCGGGCTCCAACAATTTGTACAAAGCTCATGTTCCAGGTGCAGGTGCCCAAAGCTCATGTTCCAGGTGCAGGTGCCCAGGTGCTGCACTTGCAGGAAAAGGACGGGCCTTCCCTGTGCCAGACACAGCCAGTTCCAGTGACCTCCAGCAGACCCACTGGAGACACTCAGCCTGTGTCAGGAAGGGCAAAACACTGCCTGGCAGTTGAGAGAGAAGTGCAAAGAAATGTGAGAAAATCAGGCCTGCAGACCCCAAATTGAGAGCAGGAAGAAGGGCAGGAGGTGCTCCAGCACAGATTCCCCTGCAGCCTGTGGTGCAGACCATGGTGAAGCAAGTTGTCCCCTGCATTCCATGGAGGTTCACAGTGGAACAGAAATCAACCTGCTGCCCATGCAGGGACCTCACACTGGAGCAGTTGAATGCCCAAAGGAAGCTGTGATCCCGTGGAAAGCCCACACTGGAGCTCCTGGCAGGACCTGCAGACCCCTGGAAAGACAAGCCCACGCTGGAGCAGGTTTGCTGACAGGACTTGTGACCCCATGAAGGACCCACGCTGGAACAGTTCATGAAAAACTGCAGCCCTGGGAAGAACTGTATCCCATGTGGGAGGAGGGAGCAATGTGAGGAGGAAGGTGAGGCAGAGTGGAGCTGTTATGGGTTGACCACAGCCCCCATTTCTCATCCCGCTGTGCTGCTGGCCATGGAGGAGGGAGAGAAATCAGGGACGAAGGAGAAGAGCCTGAGAAGAAGAGAGGCATGAGAAGAGGGTGTTTTCAGTATTCTCTTTGTTTTTCACCATCCAATTCTATTTTTAATTAGAAATAAGTTTTTAAAGTGTTCCCCAAGTCAAATGTTTTTCCCATGGCAGTTATTGTGAGTTGAGATCTCCCTGTCTTTACCTCAACCCCTCTGCTGTTGAGGAGGGGGAGGGAACCAGCAGCTGGGTGAGGGTCTTGCAGCTGGCCAAGGTCAACAAACTGCAACTATGAATTCTCAACCATTCAAAAAACACATTTGTGTTTTATTCATTATGGCATTTCAGAATGTTTACATGGTAACAGTAATATTGCACAGAACAGAAATGAGAACTATTTTCAAAAAAGAAAAGGGTATTGAATAGGATTATTTTTGTTAAACTGTCAGGGAATTTTCAACTGTCCTTTACCAGTTTAACATCACTTTTAAATTTTTTTTCCAATTCGTGAATTAGTAGTACAGAGAAAAAAGGTCTTAAATTAACATTCCAATATTAGTTTTTTATTTTGATTTATACTTATGGTTTACTCAACACTGAGGATTATTCCAATTCATTCAGATTACTACCTGAAGTGTTCTATATTAAGACTCTTTAACTTTTTCATGAAATCAACTGTTTATAGCTGCAGATTTCTCTTCCACAAGGTGTAGTAAAGCAAAATTCTACAGAAGATGAAAGCAGAAGGGGAACAGTTGTGAAGGCAGTTAACACTCACTCCTAACCTTACATGAGATAAAATATCTGCTGGCATTATGCTCCCTCGTGTAAGGAACATACTCTGCTCTATAGCATAGACTCAGCGTAAGCAACTCCCAAGAATCAGTTCCAATTATTTTTAGGGACAGGAATGGCAGCTGAAAGCTGGAGGTTGCCAGTATCTGGACAAAATCCAGTATGCGGAATATCAAGACCACCACCCAGACCCCGCCTCTTCACTCTGCTAAAATAGTTCTCCAGCTGGTGCCAGGAACAGAAGCTGACATTACACCGGTATGCCTGTTGGCATGGACAGCTATGCTGAAAAAATAGTATTAATTGCTGCTGGCACGGGTACAGCTCACTCTCTGTCAGGGCTCAGAGAGAACATGGCCGGGGCACACAAAATGGCTCCAGATTTTAAGAAAGCCAAAGGTCAATTTAGGCCGGTGTTTTTCAGCTATTTTCCATGTCAAGACCTCTGCAAATCCTCCAGTGGGGGTACAGATGCCTGTATAGCCAAGTCAGCTGTCCCAAGAGTAGATTAGTTTTATTTAGCTACCTCTCACTGATCAAAGAATTCACACACTCCCCTGAAAAACACAGAAACCCTGCTGAAAAATATTATGCTTTCACTTTTTTAAATAAGGGATGCTGAGTTTGGTAAGACATCTGGGTTTGTTCAGCCTTTTGATTACAGACTTTTCTGTATTAAGTTATTAATTTTTTTGTGTCATATGATTAACCTGCACCATTTTATAATACAGAAAGCATGTATTCATTCATTTAATAGCAATCCTGTAAGTTATTTTCTTCTAGAGAATGAACGTGTCATTTTCAGTGAAGAAATTGAGATAGCAGATAATAAACAGTAAAGTTACCCTCTGAAAAGCACCCTGACTAAAGAAGGAAGTTCTTTTTTTCTCTTCGTTTGGCTTCTGAAGAAAGGCTGTGCAACAAGGGTGTACAAAAGATCAGTTCACACATGGCAGCACCGACAAAGCACAGGAAAATAAAAAAGGCTCCAAGGATCAACATCTTCTTAGCAAAATCTTCCATTTGACTACTCAAAAGAAAAGAAAGCATATGAAAGAGCATTTATCATCTGACCTTGTGGTCACAGCTAGCAAAGTTTAAAAGAAACCTTTATACTAAAGTGTAGAGACTTGGGGTTTGTGGCTTGTGGTCCATGTGAGTATTGGCAAAATGCCTCTGTAAGAATGCTAGTATGTACTCTGAAGAAAAAACAAACTATTCTCAACTGCCGCTTAACATTTGTGCCAATGTCAATTATTGCAATGCTATCATACTAATATGTTACATATGTTTTTCCATTCCACCTACCTTAATCATAACAGTTTTTGCTGTTCCTTGTTCCCCAATTAGCAAAACAGCTTTTCCTTGCCTCATGATAGCGTGCATTAGAAAGTCTGTTCGGACACTGTCTACATTTGGAACTAGAATGGAAGTATATTCTGGCACTGAATCTTTAGGATAAATATATTCAGGGACCTGCATAAGAAAGACATGCAAAAAGTTTGAGAATTCCTACATGCCCACATCATCACTTTGCATCAGAACACAAAATCAAATGTACTTCATAAATTTACATCAGCAAAACTTTTCTTCCTGAAAGCCAAGTATACTTTCATAATCAATCAGTATTTGCCATGCTTCTCTAAAAGGGTGCTAGACTAACAGGATATTTTCATTCCTCCAGTACCTGATAAAAGCTTTTCCTTGCCGGAATTTCTTAAAGAGTAAGGTGATAGAGTAAGTAGACAGAGTTAAGATCACTTCTGTTTCACTTCCAAAGCTATTTCAAATGCACGTTTCTATTCTTTGCTGAAGACATTTATGGGAAAAGAAAAATATCATTCAAAAAAAGGAGCTCTTGAGAATTTAGTAGGGTTTATCTTCCTAATCAAATTATGTAGGGCTTGAAATAAAATGTCTCTTACCAAATACATCTTGTATACCCATTAAGACAGCTTAGCGTGTTGCAGCGTACAAACCTTCTTTGACCAGTGCTCCCACTGGCCACAGGCATTGATACCAAATTCAAACATGGTTTCCTCTCCGCTCACAGCTGGAAGCTCTTTCACTGCAGAGTGCTTCCGTAGGAACAGCTCCATTCTCAGCTTGTCATCTGGCTCCAGAAGGGCTCCAGCTGACCACATCACAGCGAAAACAAACAAGCGAGCAATGTGCTCCTCACTGAGCTGCTTCTCGTCTCGGCCAGACAGCAAACCCTGCAAAGTGGATGCAATACAGAGCTACCGCCCTCCTAGAACAAATCTCACAATCTGGGAGAGAAAAACGGGTGCCATATCTACCTGGAGGAGGTCAATAGCTTGCTTGATGTACATACATTCTAAAATCGACATTTTTGGTGTCACAGCAGAGAAAACAAAATCCATCACATCCTGGGAAGAAAAAACAATTATTTAAAGACTTTCTTTACCAGTTTCAATGGTATGATTTATTCTTAGATGAGACCAATTCCTGATTTTCAAATATATTCTAAACTTCATTTCAAAACAACATTTTCCCCCATTTCTGGGCTTATAAATATTCAGACTTCAACCATGAATTTTTTCTAACAATAGCACATTAGGAAAATAACTTTGATGTACCAAAGTCAGCAGAGCTACTCGTGTGAGCTCCATAGAGTAATTTCCTGAAGAGCAATTTGAAGACTGCTTTTCAGTTACTTCAGGGATCTGCCTGCCATTTGTGCTCTCCACTGGCGATTTTAATCTACCACTGACATTTTTGTAGTAGGAAGATAAAAGCACTGATGGTACATATACATATATATACATACATATACATATATATATATAGATATATATATATATATATATAAAATGCACAACTATAAATTTCTATCTGTCTGATCTGTTCTGATTGCACCACACTGTACCAGTCCCTCTTGAAACCAGTATTCTCATTTTCCTGTAGAATCCTGGCAAGATCCAAAATCAATTTTTTTATTGCTTTTAATGGAAGTTGGACTTTCCTCAGGTTTCTTCATAGTCATGGCTATCATGTCTGCCTTTGTCAAGTGTTCTGCAACATCTTGAGCAAAGTTTTAAATTGATGTAAAGTCCTCTCTGAGATTTGCAGTGTAAAATTTTAAAATATCAATTGCCATCCAATAGTACAGACTGATGTAAATTATAACCTACTGCCACCTTCGTTCAACAATCTTTAATATAATACTCTCCCTATGGGTTCCATTTGCCCTCGTAATCTTTGAAAATCAACACTGGCCACTCATTCTGGGAAGTGAAAGCATAAGACGGATACTATGGGACATAGTAATTTCGGAGGAATTCCATTTATAGATGCCATGTTCTGTCAGGGAAGAAAGGTAAAACAACGGAGATATTCAATCACCCAAAGATAAACAATTTACTTAGATATTTCTAAAAAATCACTGAACTGTTTACCCACATGCTCACCAGCCTTGTTTCACTTTTCAGTTTAATTTTTGCCACTGAAGTTCTCCAAGTGCCCTATGCTGATATTTATTGTTACAGAGAATGAAACAATATTCTTACCCATCCTCCTGAGTTCCATCCCACTAGAATACCAGGTAACACGCACAACAAAAATATGTATTGTGCTAAAAAACTCACTTTGGCATCTTAATTTGGAGTAGGCTCATAGATCAGTGGTCTAAGAAGACAATTTGAGTGTGGGCATCACAGAATGGGTATGGTTGCAAGGGGCATTAGAGGTCATCTAGTTCCTTCACCCCACCATGGGCAGGGATGCCACCCACTCTATCAGGTTGCTTCTTTTGTTATTCCTTGCTGACTAGCAAAAGTGCTACCACCTCTGTGTGCTGCCTTTTTGTGACTTTCCCTCAAAAATGCCTGATTTGCCTCCAGTGGGACATAGGGGGCTCGGCTGAGTAACTGAGGGAGTTGTGGGTGCCACAGGGGAGTGCCCAGAAGCAGTGTGGGACATTCAAATCTAAGACACTTAGAATCTGGGGCTAAGTCTCACTGAGACTCAGCTTCTTCATCTGTAAAATAGACTAGATGTCTCATAGGGCACTGTAAATTGTTTAATAATTGATTTGACACACACAGAATAAAGATATTTCATGCGTCAAAGTATTCTGTATTATCAAGAGCCCAATTTTCACCAGAACTAGTTTTATGGTACTTATGATTCCAGAGAGGTTTCTGAAGTTTATGAAGGGTTTTTTAACATTTTCTTTTCCTTGAGTTTATGAAAAAAAAAATCAGTTCCATATATGCTAGTATTTTATTACTACTACGATTTTTAAAACAATACATGGCTGAAAAATGGATGCAGGATTAACACAGAAATTTGCATTAATTTTTTGGACAGTGGGACTGGGAAAATGAGTTGGGTCATAACAAATATACATAAATTTTAAGGAATTTGGATGAGGAATTTTCTATCCCTTACAAGGAGACTGAAAAACGAAGTCAGAAGCTAAAAACTGGTATGAAAGAAAGATCCTTTTGCACAGAGTATGATTACTGTAGAACGCACTGGAATACAGAATACTCCTCAGGACAGGAAGCTGGCAACATATGCAAAGGGTTTAGACAAGCAAAAGAACAACTCAGTAATAGAAAGTTATTAACACTTGTAATATTAATTTTAGCATAAAAATATTAAAGGTAAGAAACTATTTGGATTATATATTCAGCTCCAGGGGCAATACCAGCCTTTACACAAATTGGATTAGTGTGAGATTTAATGTGGAGGAAGAAAATTAGTCACATCTGAAATTTAAGTTGCTAAGACATTTTTTTCATTTAAACAATACATAGACGTGCTGAAACTTATGTTATTCACATAACATCCATCACTGGTTTGAGCTTCACACTTCGCAGACAATCTCAATAACACCACTCAGGTAATTATTTTAATTATTTCAGTTCTTTGAAACTGTCTCAGATAATTACTTCCATCAGCTAAGCAATTCTGTTGCTTACAGGTAGCAGTATCATTCACCGACCAGGAATTGGCAGTAGAGCATCTAAATTTCTAAGAGAGTAGAGTCTTTTTATAGGGATGGGAGTTGATCTGAAATTACTGTGAAGCAGGAAATGTTGCTGAGAAGAAAGAATTGGGAAAGGAAGGGGAAAATTCCAGCCCCTCAATCACTGTTTCAAAAAAAACCTGTGGAAATAAAAAGGACTCTAGAATAATCTTAAATCGAACTAAGGTTGGGTTTGGGACTTGGATTGGGTTGGTTTGGGACTTTATGTCTTTTTTACTTTGATTTTGATTTTTTTTTTTAGATGTATAAAAATGATGACTTACAGTGCCATTTATAATATACACGAAAAGAATAAATACATTCTTTCCACTGATTCACAACTATTATTCTCTGTTGTTTCCTCCTCCATTGCTGCTACCCACTGCAACTTTGTTAACAATTACTTTATCCAACGTGAAGACTTTCAGGAACAAATACTATATTGATTAGCATAAATAGTGAGAGTGTTTTGTAAGCAAATTGGAATTATTATAGCTGTTGTCTTATATCTATTTTAGTTGAGTTTAGATTGATATCAGAAAGTCTCTATATGTCTACTTAAGACTGAGTCTCCTTGGTTACTATATTTCCATCTATAGTCTAATCTTAATTTTCTTTGAAAAATCAGATATTGTAAGATGTTTTTATCCATGCTTTTCTTAATACTAGCATTAAATTCACCAAGGTCTATATCTGGGGTTTGACTACCACTGTTGATGAAACTTACTTGAGAAAATTTCTTATTGAATTTTATCCTTTTTGTTTAAAAATGTGGGAGAAAATAATAACTATAAAAAGAGCCATGTGAACACAAAAGTAGTGTTACTCTCATCTGTAAAATCACTTTTATTGCCTCTATTATTTGAGAAGCAAAGACAGCACATTAAAAGTGAAAGAAAACTGCCAGCATGACAGCTTTCATTTACATTTTGATAGTTCTAAATGCAGCCTTCAGCACTGAACTAACTTCATATTTCACTGCATTTTCATTTCTTAATCTAATAAAATACATATTTTTCTGGACTTTATTGCTATTGCTTCAGGCTTGGGCATTTTAAATGTTGTTGTTATGTTTTCAGAGCAAGTTGTAGCATAAAATATAAATTAAATTGTGGTAAAGAAGCAGTGAATTGACCCACATATACATTACTTTGGAAGCATATTTTAAAACTCATTATCAGAATTGTTTCTCTTTCTGCTGCAATAAATACTATGTCATATCATTATGTTTTGGAGGTAGAACAAAATGAATAGCTTGTTAAACATTGGTTTTAAAGTAAATGTGCACTGAAATGAAAAGTAGAAAGAAGACATTTGTTAACATTCAGGACATTCTAAATATATATCAATCACTGCTTTTATCATGATCTATAAAAAGCTTTCTGAAATGTCACTCAGAATTCATTAAAAACTGCATTTTTAAAATGCAACGGCAATGAAAAATATTACAGGAGAAACCCCTGTGAAATCCATCACCAGTTACATGAGTAAACAGGCAGGAGCAAGCTGATGGAAAACCAAGGGATGTTGGAAGTTGCATTTATTTCACAAATAATGAGGAAATCAGAAGATAACAGCTCTGAAAGGTTGCAAAGGCATAACTATTTCTTTAAAAACATTCAAAAGCAAAAATAAATATTTCAATGTGATTGAAGTATACTACTTAGATTATGCTTTTATACCCAGTATCAAGTAAAATTATCCATAATATTGCTGGAACCTTTCTAATGATTCAGTAAGGTACGGCCAAACAGAGGGGGAAAAACATTCAGGATTCTTGCTTTTGATCTACTGATTGAACACAATTTAGTCAGAAAATGTGATGACAAAGAGATGACATTTCAAAAATTTCCATTGGAACAGAAACACAGGTAATAAAAGCAGAAGAGACAACTACAGTCAGAACTCCAGATCTACAGTCAGACCTTCAGAGCAGCACAGAGCACAGAACTGCTCTGGATTAATTTGAATTATAGAATGTCTTTTAAAAATAACTCTTGCACCAAATGCATTCCTGTTGCACAAAGTAAACCTAGCCGGATCCTTTTCTGAATTTACTACTTTATATTTAAAACAAAATAGGAAGTTTACCCCCTTCCTTTGTGTATCCTAACAGGAAGTAAAATTACTGTATTAAAATTACAAACATAGAATTCATCTGCTTTGCCAACATGCGATATAAAAGAATCACAGCTTTAACACTTCATTGCCAACTATTGTATGCAGGCAAAACAAAATACTCAGGTTATTCATCTGTTATAGTTTCAGTCATTTATTAATGATAGAGATAATTTTCTCTCTCTTTTTTTTAATCCTTCATCTTTAGTTTATTACATAAACAAAGAAATGTAAATAATTGAAAGAGCACTTAGGAAGAAGCAATGCTTCATTAAATAAAGAATTTTTTTCTGAAGTAGTTAATTAAGTACCTGAAATACATCATTAAAGCACTTCCATAGGACATCAGAGTACGTAAGAGGTAGTGTTTGCAGCCAAGCCTTTAAAATAGGCTTCCAGTCTAACACTGAAGAACTCATGAAGACCATCCCATTACGAGAAACTGTGGCAGGAGAAGCATTGTCAATATTGTGAGGTTCAAAAATAATTTTGCAATTGGGGGACATCGGAATACGGTCTCCATTGGCCAAAGTAAGGGTCTTATTGTCATCCAGAACAGAGTTCAGATTTTCGATCCATATTGCATCAACTGGCCCATCCAAAACTATCCAGATATGCTCCCCCTAAAAAAAAAAGGGCAGACATACACATTCAACTTTACGTACATCGACCAAAATTACACATTCATGTAATATCAGAAAATGTACTCTTAGTTATAAATAATGCCATGATTTGGTGCTCAGCAAAAAAGCAATCCAGAAATGCAATATTTATAATTTGCTCAGTGATTTTAATTCTTCCTTTGTTATCTTGTGTCACAACAAAAAGGATATTAAGAAACAGTGACAAAAAATAATTTGTGCTGTACCTAGCAGAAAATTGTATCTTTCTTCCACAAAAGTACATCAGCCAACCCAGCATCCATCAAGATGGATGAAAACGTTTCCCATTAAATGCAGTCATAGACACAGGCACAGTCAGTCCTTGTGGGATGTTACCCAAGCATTTCATGTAAGGCTTCCCATTTTCCAAGTCAGAACAGAGTGGCTGTTCAGAAGATGTGAGTGTAATTATGACTCCATGAAACATGATCTGCAAGTTTGATTAGAGAATTGGGAAATGCCTACATTTGTTTCTTATCAAAGCCTTAGATTCCTATATAACTAGTGAAATAGAGTGGCAATGGATTAAAACCAGACAGGAGAAAACTGACTTTCCTGTTCTCACATCAAAACATGAACACACCTTGCTTTTGGTTTGAACTGCTTACAGAAGGAAGCAAACCCCTTATTTTCTACATTAGTATTTTCAAAATTAATTCTGGAACCTCAAATGCTTGGGAAGCCTAGTACTATCTAGGATATATATGCAATTCTGACTCTTATGCACATTGAGCTCATCAGACACAAAGCAAAATTAACACTGCATATTCCCATTTGATTTTATAATGGAAGACCTTTCAGATAAATGACAGATAATGACACTTATGGAAACACCTTATGGAAACAGTATTAAATGTCTATCATGATACAACATCCATTACCTTCTTTGCTTTTAAAGTTTTTCTCCATAATGTAGAGAAAATACCATCTGTCCAGTCATTTGTAGCAACATCAAGGGTACCGAACATCTGGGAAGCTGTGATTGCCTTTGGGTTCATTCTCATCTCTTTATGAGGAGCACCACAATCTGTCATTGCTTTCATCAAAATATTAATGCATTTTGTCTTTCCTGCACCAGTTGGACCTAGAGTCATCATACCTTAAAACAATATAAACATGGTTTAAAATGAAATGCCAATGTGTCGTGCTACCATTTAATGGTTCATTGCATCAACGATCCTTGTTTTACTTTTATCAAAAGCCAATACATAAGCATGTTTCTCACTCCACTTAATGTTGACTGAAACAGAATTTGAAACTATTATTAAAAGCCCTCTATAAATGTCCCTCTATTATGATAGGCAAGCCTATGTGGGTCCGTATCCTCCCTCAGGCAGTTCTTTTCTTTTTTCTAATGGGAAAACACAACTGCCTTTTGATGTTCTCATGCAATGACATTGACATGAATGGTTGCAAACAAACACAGTAATTTCTAGATTTATCTAATGAGAATGAGTGTCTTCCAATGATACACAAAATCAAGTGCATCTTTCTGATGCAAAAGTACCTGCATTCATCCATGCTGGATTTTAACACATCTTTATTACATAAAACCAGTTAAGAGCAACCACACTTAATTTCATCAGTGTATACACGTTACTAAAGAAAAAGAGATCATGTCTTCAACAATAAATTGAGCCTATGGTTGAACTTTTTTAGTCATGTTTTCTAAATCACCTAATAAATAGGCTCAGAATCTGTCCAAAATCAGATGGGACATTCAAATTGAGACTTCCAAAGTCATTTAAGGGACCTAGATAACTCCTATTAGCCCTAGAGGCAACTGGGTAACATAATCCTCAGTAGGCTTTGAAATCTTCTTCAACAAAGCATGGAGCAATTACAAATCCAAATTACAAACCTAATCCAGTGTAATGCAGATCGTGTGATGTTTCCTCTAAAACTAAAGGGAGCTGGATGTTCCCCAAAACAATCTGAGGACTCAGAAAATCACTTACTTGTGCCATATATTACATATGGAGAAATCTAATACAAGCTTTCAGCTGGTTTCAGTGGTATTTCAACCAAAATTGTTATGCCAAAGAGATTTCAGGATCCATGCACTGAATTCTAAGTGTGTATGCGTGTGTATGTGTGTAGAAGCACTTGATGTGCACATACTGCCATATTTCAACTAAGTAATAAATTTTACAGATTTTTCCTCATTATTTGAAATCCCATGGTGGCCTCTCCATAAATTCAAGTTCATGAGTAGGACAAATGGAAGTCAGGAAAAGATCATCTTTTTCCATCAATGCAGTAACTTCCATCACAGAAAGGTCTGAGCATCCAACTGCTTGGACAACTGGAGCTGCATGATCTCCTGTCAGAGAATAGTAGGGATGTGTGGAGAGAAGAGGCATCTAAGAAGAATGTCACAGTGGATCCTGAAGATTTTTGAGGAACAGAGAAGCTGTTGTGTCTCACAGATCAAACAGCTTCTTTCAAAAAGAGATGCATTTAATCATAACTGAAATCATCAAACCTTACATGGTTCCTATATAGAAATAGCTGTTATGGTTTGATATGAAACACTGCATCCAGAAATCTGGATGTAAATTAGTAAGTCTACACAGCACTAACCAGTTCTTTGGTCTAACCAACAGTCTGAATTACAAGTCTGAGGCATTAAGGACTCAGACTGTGGTGTGTGAATGAGTATTTAATTTATTTCATTAGTTTAAGCTGACTATTCTTTTATTATGACATGAAAATGGAGAATAAGAAGGATGATATCTCCATAAATCTCTGCTGCTTTAGTTACATTTCCTTTATATTTTTCCCTTATTATACTAAAAAATCATTAGTTAGAGGTTAGGGGTATGGGGCACATTTCAAAGTAGGGGTATTTTTTTTTCACTGAGCTATGAATTGTAAACCTGGATTTACTACTGTCTTTGATACCCTTCCTAGGACAGGACAAACTTTACTCAATGGCCTTTTCTGCACTGTAAAAATGCATTTTCATAGAATCAAAGAATGGTTGAAGCTGGAAGGGACCTCTGGAGTCCATCTTGTCTAACTCCCCTGATCCAGCAGGAGCAAAGCTTATTTCTCTTCAGTATAAATGGCAAGAATCAATCACAAAGAAAACACTGGGAATTATATCTCATAGATGGTAGAATCTATCAAAGTAAAGGTTTGAGAGATTATTTTTTGTAATCTTCTCAACATTATAATCTCACAGTAACATTAAACTCGAGCTTCATGACTGAACTCTGTCTTGAGGGCAACAATTGTTTTCAGAACACTGAACAAAATTGTTGTTTCTGGATTTTAATGTATATCTTTTAACTTTTTCAATAGAAATTTCAATCACCAAAGGCCACACTCGTACTCCCAATAAAAATGTAATACAACAAAGCATTGCACACTAAAAAAGGTCGTAACAACTTCCTAAGCAAAATACTCACGTAGGCTTTAAAAATGACATCTGTTCAAAAATTTTAAACTATTTTCATGAAGTTAATCTGCATTCTAGTGGCAAATAATATCATATAGTCTCAAATACAATGCAGTCTCAAAGCCTCATCTAGTATGCTAACCATGTCGGACTTGTTGAGTTTCATACAGCTGAATTAGTTTAAGTATCCATGGTGGATGATTAATAAGCCCTGCTTCCTCTGTCTGTTTCCGGATGGCTGACTGTAGTTCAGGATATCCAGATTTATCCAGAGTAATTCCAGGGAATAGGTCATTAATGAGACTCATAAATAAAGGTTCATCTTCATCCACCTGTCAAGGATAAAGTAGGGGGAAATACATTATTTATTCATCGAAGTTATTATTGTAGTTGTAAACAATCTTCAAGATAAGCTATTTAAAAGATGGCAGTGAAAATCTTATCTCTTCCAAAGAAAATATTGTAATTATCCATCAGTTTTATGAAGTGAATTTCATACAATGAAATCACAAGTAGTAATTTCTAAATTAAATACTTTAGGCTGATAAAAACTTTAACAACTTAATACAGTTTTCTTCAATGTATACACACACATTTCTTCATTTGTTACATAAGCCAGCAAGATTTATTCCAATCGCATTTTGCCTTAGAATTTTTTATTATTTTTTCCTTCTGTAAATCACAGAAGCATTGCTATAGGTTTGAACACATGTACCAATGTGCCGAATGGATTAACATCAGAAACACAGTAATTGTTTCCATCACAAAACTGACTCCCCAGGTAAATACACAGCGTCTAGACATGCTATAACCTTTTAATTACAGCAACAGAAAGAAAGATGAATACTTTAAATAGCATTATCGAAAGACATTAGACTATACAAGTAGGTGCTAGCTGCTTCCAATTACCTCACTTAATGCAACTCTTATGATGTTCTGAAAAGGCAACAGACTCCCAAGAAATGTATAAATTGAAAATCTGGATTAAGAAGGATCTTTGATGACATTATTAAAAGTTAATACAATGTATTCTTCCTCTCTCTCCTTAGGGTAAAAAGAATTAAAAACAAGAGCCAATTAGAGGACCAGGTAGATCCCCTAGGATCTCATGGTATTTCCAAAGACTTTTTCAGCTAAAGCTTATGATGTGTTTTCCTCTCTTTAAAAGACAAATTGCACTCACACAGTAGCTGTATTCTGATTCTCAATTCACTTATAAATCATACTAAAAACTGCAAAATAATGTATCCAACAGCTGAAGAAAAATAGCTTTTCAAAGTACATAATAAGGACCCTTAAAAATGCAAATAAAATACTCTATTGGGGAAAGTCACCAGTGTTACAGTACAAGTTTGGAGACGTTCATGTCCCGCAGAACTCTCATCACAACAGTTTTCTCTGGCTCTTGGGGATTAGATCTTTTCACTGCTCCAAGTGTTCTTAAAACAGACAGGATATTTCTAAGCCCAAAGTCATAGTGGACCTTGAAAAAAACATAAACAAAATTGGAACTATAAAGAGCAAACAAATCAAAACAAAAATCAAGAGAAGGCTGAAAATTGAATTCACTAAACGGGTAAATGTTATTGAACTTCTAAATATCATTAAATTCACAGTTCCTCATCTTTCAATTATCTAATTGAAATTCCTATCTAATTTGATAACAACAGAATTCCAGTTCTGTTGTTATCAAATCCTGAAGATATTTTCTAGTGCTGTATGTCCATAGCAGAAAGTGTACTTCCTGGTAGTACAGAGCCCATCCCTATTTCCCAGGCTGACAAATTGGAACAATACACTGTATAAATCCCAGAATTTTCAGTAGGAAATAATTTATTGATTAGGTTTGCAGATGATACCAAACTGGTGAATTAGATCACATCTAGAGTTCAAAATTACCAAGAGAAATTCAATACATTATCTATGTGTGATGCAATTCACTAAAGGCAAGTGCAAAATACTACTGATGGTAACAACCAACTGCACAAATACAGACTACAACTCTTCTTCATTGAGTTGAGAAACAAGTCAGGTGCAGAAAGCTTTGTGGAAAAATATCAGACATTGGATTGAAGCCACAAGCTGCCCAATGACTTATGTGCAATTTTAGTGGGCAATAAAAATACAAGTGCCCTTTTTAGGACAATTGAAAATATATTTCCATTGTAGCTGGCATTTCTATACTGTGCCCAAAAGCTGGATTCCACAATTGAAGATGAACCCTACAGAAGAGAAATTTGAAAAGGAAAAAATGTTATCAGTTGACTAGAAAGCATACTGTATCAGGAAAAAGTAATACAAAATCTACTGTAGAAGTAGGAAGAATGAATGTGCAGGATGAGTGATGGTAAAAGTCTCCAACATGAAAAAGATACCTGCAAAGAGGAAGACAGGAGGAATAGGAAGGAAAAGAACTAGTGAACTTAACTACAGGAAGGGGGATTCGAGCTAACTTTTAGACAAAATATTGTGACCAGAACAAAAACTAAACTTCAGATCAGGTTGTTTGGGAAACTGCAACCTATCCATCAATAGAAAAAGCTAAGAACAGTGACAAACATTTATAGCAATTATTTAATTAGGAATTATTTTTCCTCCAGAAAGGTAACTGGATGATTCCTCAAGACTCCGCCCTGCCTCATTTTCTATTATTTAACCAGGTGCCAAGTTGTTCCCATTTGAAAAAGTTAGGTATGAATATGCAGCCACATACTGCCAGGAAATCTTATTTGCAGATGGAAACATTACCACAAGAAGATGAACAACTTCATGTGACATTGACGAAGTCAGATGTCACCTGACTTCATCATTATTTGGTAAATGGCATGTCCTAGTGAGATGCCCAGAATCACGACAAGGACTGATACATTTCCTTTTCTCCATGCTAGATGACTATCATTGACACACTGGAATGAGTCCAGCAAATGATGACTACGTGAAAGAAAAAGAGGCAATGGTCAAAATTTTCAGTGGGGGAAATTGCAACAGTTTGCGTAATGAAAAGATTCTTCACGATAAGAGTGGCCAAACACAGAAGAGGTACCCAGAGAGACTGAATCTCTCCATCCTCAGAGATATTCAAAACTCTGAAACTGCCTCAGCAATCTGCTCTAACATGCTGAGCAGGAAGTTGTAGAAGGTGACCTCTGGAGGTCCCTTCCAACTTACACAAGTCTATGATTCTACAGAAGTGATGACTTTGTTAAATTTGAAAAAATACCTTCATACCTACCAGAAAATTTAAAATAAGCTTAAATGACTTTTAAAGACAGAATTTCTGGTGCATTCCAACTGACCTGCATGATGGGTGGTTAAAGGTGACAATCACTTATTTACCTTAATCTGTTTTCTAGTTTTACAAAGGTTTTGCCTTTCAGGAATGGCACAGAACAGCTAGTATTTCCTGGCAAATGTGGATTATGAGTTATTTCTTTGCTGCATCTTCTAACAGCAATCTTTAAAGATAGTGCTTGAGCAAAATGGAGTGAAGTGCTGTAGCTGATGCTCTCGTAAGGAAGAATTAAAAATCTGAAAAATAAAGGTCTTAGTACTAGAAGCATAGCTTGCTCCATGGGGAAAAGAAAAAAAGGAATATTGGTGGTTTTCTCCATATGAAAGCACCTTGAAGAGATGATTCTCGAAAAGAGATTATCACCTCACTTGCTTTCAAGCTTTGCTAGGTTTTTCTTTTCAGTTTCTGTTTTACCCTAAGCTGTGTGAGGCTTTGTGGAAGGAGGTACTGAGGAAGAAGTCCTGTAACAAAGCCAGATAATTCAGCTTTGGGGGCTCTGTCAGATTAACTCCTTCACAGGCTTGTGGATACCTCGAGCTTCCCCCATTTGCTAAGGACTATTCTCTTACTTTACTGTTTATTGTTTTCTTTACCAAAGGAGATGACAAGTCACTCTTGGTGCCTTTGGCTACTTGTGAGTCAGAGTTCTTTCTACAGAGTCTGCATTTGTGTGTATAAAATGTCTGGAGGTCGTCTTCTTCTTCTATGTATTTCTTCCAGCACATTCCTTTAATATTTTCTGCAGCATAAGTTCAGCTGGTGAATGCTTGCTTGTTTTTTAGTTTCTTCTGTTGATATATTGCATTTGCCGAAAACAGGCAATGTTCTGCCATTTCCCATTGCACTGGTTCTTTATGTGACCCTGATCTTTCCAGTCAACTGCCTGGAAAACCCAGCATTACTTAACTTGGAATTTCAAATTTAACATTAAAAAATTAAATAAATAAGTTCCACTAGGAAAGAAAGATTAATATGAATGACAGAGTCACAGAATGGTTTGAGTTGGAAGTGACCTTAAAGATCATCTAGTTCCAGCCCCTTGCCATGAGCAGGGACACCTTCCATTAGGCTAGGTTAGTCAGAGCTCCATCCAACCTGGCCTTGAACACTTCCAGAGATGGGGAGTCCAGAACCTCACTGAGCAACCTGTTCCAGTGTCTCACTACATTACAGTCAAGAATTTCTTCCTAATGTCTAATCAAGTGTGCCTCTAAGAAAGGCTGTCTGTACTTTATAATTTTAGTTTTCTGACTACACAGAAGCAATTTATGTCCCACTGTACTCTTAGAAATATGTTCAGTTCATGGGAGTCCCATATCTAATCTGATGAACTCATTAGATCTCTCTCTACATAATCACATATTGCATTAGATGTATCCCCCAACCTACAACAAACTTCACAAGGAACTTTAGCAAGTGTTTCAAATTATTTCATTACTACTACAATAACAACATACATTCAAGTGAGGAAGTGATGGACCCAACTGAGAAGCAGAAGATCCAGTCTGTGGTGGACAAGAGAGACGTCAAGAATTCTGGAATGGTGTGGAAAGTGACCCTTCTTGAGTGCATGTGTGCAGATAAGGAAGGGTGAAGAGAACAGCGCCGTGGCAGAAGCTCTCACGGCAGAAGCAGGTGCTAATTTGAAGTGCCTGTTTGCTAAGGCATGCAGCCTGACAACAAAACAGGGGAAAATTACAGCTCTATGTGCAGGTACAGGGTTACAGTCAAACTAGGAAATGTGGGGGTACAATGGATGGATGCAGGCTCTTTAGGAAGGACAAGCCAGGATGGAGGGATGGGGAATTGCCCTTAAAAGTGAAAGAGTGGGAATACTTTCCCTTAGGTTGGCTAATGAGCCCAGTTCAGAGAATTTGTGTTAGAATTAGATGGCTCAACAATATTGTGGCAGATGTCTGCTGCAAACATCCTGATAAGGAAGAAGCTGAAGAATCTTTCTTTCAACAACTGGAATTAGCCTCCTCTTTGGAAGCCCTGATCCTCAATTCCATTCCAGGAGATTTCAACACTATCTCCAATAACATCCTCACAGACAAAATGGTGACTAGACATGGTAGCCAGATACTTCAACAGCTTGACCAAAGATGCTGTGCAGTGTTCATCCTTGGAGATATTCAAAGCTCATCCAGACAAGGTGCTGAGCCACCTGCTCCAGCTGATGTTGCTTTGAGAAGAGGTATAGCACCTGTTCACCTCCAGAAGTCCCAGAGAAAAAACCCAGTTTTTCTCTGACTTTATAACAGCATATAATGGATTTATACAAGAGCAGGACTGTCCAAAGGGCTGCTCACAGGCACAGGTAGGACAAACTAGCATACTACTATGGGCTTGCAGAAAGCTCTGCTTCCTGGTTCATGATACCAACTATAGTGATCCACAATAGGATACATGATATACATGGTTAGAAGAAAGATCACCATAGCAGGCTTCTCTGATGGATACTGTAGAAATGTTAGGTGGTTCTGAAGAAATATTATAAATATGCATGGAAGACTATTCCCCACTGACATCATGACTTACATAGTAAGAACAATGGAATTTAAGTTATAAGAGAGATATAAGATGCAGATATAAAATTGTGATGTAGCTGAGTGAAAGGGCTGTGCCCATGTGCACACCCAGAGCATTTGGTCATTAATTTTCATAAATATCAAGGAACTCCCTTGCCAGCATCAGCATATATGAGGCAAAGGACTGATCTGAGACAAGGTGATTGAGCTACCTGCCTTCACAACAAAGCATTTGACTAATTGGCACAGGAGTTTTCCAGGTGGGAATTTCAGACAGTTTCACAGAGTCCTCCAGGCAGTTCCTATGATCCCTAGGCCAACTGATGAGGCTTGCTTATATGCTTCTGTATGTTGATTAAGATGACAAATGGAGAATCTCGCTATCTCAGAGGCTGCAGGGCAATTTCTGCTGAAGAAATGACCAAATTGCAGAGAGAAATTCTGCACTCATTGTGCAGATGCAGTAATCATTGTATATAAAACATTTTACAGTCTTAAGATAGTTAAAATAAGTTTTGTACATAGTTAGGTTTTCTTTGGGTGCGTGCATTAAATTTTTAAGTACATTGTCCAAGGGTGAACCAGTTCCAGAACCTGTGACAACACAAAACAAGCAACGCACTTTTGCAGAGGTAGAAGGTCAAATTTCTGATGCCTGCTTATGTGCCTTTTTCACCCTGAAGGAAAGAATCATGTCCTAGACAAAAAATGACCACACAAACTGAGGCAATAAGAAACCTTCATCTTACAAAGGCCAGGCACTAATAAATATGTGGTATAGAACTGAAATAATTTAATAGAGACTGTTGTCAGTTAGCCCAGGTTCATCACTATTCAACCAAAGCAGGCATTTGAGCCACAATTTATCTACTGTTCCAACGATTTCTCATTGAGACCCTCTAGTGGACAGCCAGCACAGGGCATTCAAAAGGCAATAATGACTTTTGTTTCTACTTAAATACCCTATCCTAAATGGAATTACAGCAGTTTTCTGTTTCTAGGAGCACTCAGCAAGACAGAGCCTTGTAGGCGCTCTGTAGATATTTACAATTCTTACACTGCCTCTGAAATAGATCTGGCCTTCATAAGTGAAGACATTGAAAAATGTGTCCTCTGCAAGTTCAGCACAGGAGTATACAGTGTTCCTCATAACTTCTCCAGTAATTGCACTCTGTTTAAGAATCGCAAATCAAAATTCCTTTACTACTCAATTTACTGGGAAAAATAAAAACAACATGATCATTTCAGATTCTTTTTCTGGAACTTGAAACTGAAAACCCTAAAGAATGTATAGGCTCATGAGTGTAAAAATAATTACATGTTCTATGAAAGTATATTATCTCCATATCCATCTAGTGACAGCTTATAGTTAGACAAATATTTATTTTACCTGTTTGGATAACTGCTCTTCGCAGAGTTTGTAGAGTGTATAGAATTTTTGACTAAGGACTTGGTTGTCTCGGAAACCAGCACTTGCCAGCTTGACTCGCATAATGATGCTACGGTCAGGCACCATCATGGCAACCGTGCGAAACTGAACCTTCAGATTTTCGGGAAGTTCCTGTCGTCCTGCATAGCCGGGGTTCTGAAAAGGCAATTTATGAACCCAAACAATATATAACGATGGCACGATAGGAAGTTTTATCTTTCCTGATTATCATGTGGCAAACACAGGAGCACATGAGAGATTACAAAGGATAACTTGAGCATGTCACAATTATACATCAGTACACAGTTGCTGCAGTTCATGAAGTATGGGCTATCACACATTATTTGGAGACATCCAAGACTCACAGATATGGACAGACAGCCACTCACAGATCTTGCTGGAGTGCTTTTAGATGGTTACTTCCTCAGAGTCTTGACAGTGTTCCAGTGCTGAAGGTTACTGTCCCCTGTGAGCATTCCCAGACCATTTCAGTGCAAAGTCAGTCAAGCAGTGCAAGCCACTACCAAATACAATTTAAACTAATGGATCTGACCTTTCACTGAAGATGTCTAAGTCATTCATATGAGTACTGCATGACTCAGTTGTGGCAACTAGCTGTGCAGTGATAACTTCTTAATCTCTTTCAGCTCTTTCCAAACAGTCTTCCCCCTAGCCTTTGTATGGCACTTATCTGCCCTCTTTTTCAAATTACAGTGATAACATTAGCACTTTTTCAAAGGTAGGACACCCTATAATAAAGACAAAGGCTTCCATTTTGAGTTGTGGATATGTAGGTAGCTAAGGAGGGAGAGATACAAAGATGCTTTTAAGGTATTCTTACACTGCCCTGCTGCTTTGCCTCCTGCACTGCTAGAAGCAGTCCACAGGCACCAAGGAAAAATCTTCAGGAGGACAGTGAACCAGAGTGAGGGTGGTTTCCTTCATGCTGTCTTCTAGGACTGTGGTCAAAAGTACTTCACAGGTGGTAAAATAGTGACCAGACCAGCTGCAGTACTCATTGCAGTGGTCAATCACTTCTGGTTTATTTTGACAGACTTTGATCAAAAATATAAGGGGGTTAAATTTAACCTCAATCTGTCAAATATTAACTAAAAAAGTCCTTAGAATAGGTAGTTAATGGTAAATCCATACCTCAAGTCCTAAGATCGAGTTAAAAAATATGAACAAGAGAAAATAATATCATAAAGATTTTGTTCGAGTTTCATTAACTATTTTCTAACAGACGGTTCCAATATTTCAACAGGGAAATTTCAATAGGAAATGAAACAGGAAAGATTTTTCACAATGATGCCATTTACATGTATTTACAGACATACCATAGTCAGAAATATACCAAATTCTCTGTCCATGTCAACGACGTCACCATCAGTGAAAGTGAACTGAGGTTCCCTTTTTTTCTTACACTGAAGTACAATATGTATCTGCTGAGCAGCCACTGATAAAACTGGAAGTTCAATGCGGTTAAATTCATCAAAGCAGCCCCATGCACCCGACTGAGCTAAACCTAAGAAAAGCAAAAAGGGAAATATTCTGTTAAAACATCAGATCAAACAAGAGTAATTTATGTACAAAATAGAGCATGGTCTATACAACTTAGTGTAACGTGAGAAGAACAGACAACATGAACACAGAGTAAAATGAGAAGTAAAAGCTCAAAATAAATTGGGCTGTGCATTAATGACACCCAGAAAAAGTATCACCCCTTGAATGAAAGATACATAAACTTCTTTACAAAGAATCCTAGACTTCCAGAGCAACCATTAGGCAGAAAGTGTTCAATAATACTGTATATAGCACCATATAGTAGCATAAATGTGCATATAGCACGGAAACTCATTTATGCAGGGGGTGAAGTTGTCAAAGATGAGCTTGAGAAACACCTACCTAAATGAAAAGCACAGAACCAAATAGACATCACTACATTTCTGACAGAAGTATTGTAGCATTTTATAACAATTAATTCATAGGTAAAAAATTACTGAAGATGAACATCCTACTGTTCAAGAGTGAGGAAAGAGTCTGATGTCACACTTAGACTTGTTATTTGGAACGGGCCATGGAGTTTTAGACAGACAGTAGTACCCACAAACATCATTAAATTAATGGCTTTTGGGAGAGTCAAGTACTCCTTCTTCTGTATCATGCTAACAGGATTGAAATAGGAGAGTCTACAGTGGCAGCATTCCAGAGCAGTAGTGGGAAAGCTACGTAATCCCCTGCTGTTCCACACCCATTTCACAAGAGACGAAGGCTAGTAGGTCTATGCCAGAGCTTCATGGATGCCATCTCTCCCTTCCCAAGGACCACACTGGCCAAGTATTTCCTGTTGCCTGGGTCCACACCCACACATGTCCAGAAGTGTTTAATTCACTCCACTGGACTGGTGGAGCTCAGCTCAGCTTGGCTTAAGCAGTTTGAACGCAGTGCTAAATGCACAAATAAAGCACATGTCCAAGAAAAGGCATTTATGTGTTTGCAATGTTGAATAACCGTGAGCAGAGCTCCCCTGAATCCCCATACTTTATATGGCAATGCCTATAGCACTGGAAAAACAAATCTATGGGTGGTTTATGTTAATTCCTTAAGAACTTTAGACAGTTCAAGGGAAAGTATTCAAACAATCAAGTAATCAATATTCAAGTAATCAAATAACACTATGAAGACGTATTTTTTCTGAAGACGTATTTTTTCACTTTGTCTTCCTTTCTCTTTCATTTTTTCCCTTCTCTTGCCTTTTCTCATAATATGCTACTTCTCTTCCCTCTACTTTTCCTTGTCTGATCTTCTCTTGCCCTTTAAGATGTTCCTCTAGAAACTCTCATCTTACTCCAAATGCCCTTAAGGCTGCTGTTATGTTTCTTTTCTGACATTCATTTTTTATGCTTTTTTCATGCCCATTAACCAATTCTTTTAATAATGTTGCATCAACTGGTCTTTTTTAGCCATGTAATTTTGGAAGAACAAAATTAGAGGAGTCAAACCAGATAAAAATCAGTGGTAGTACAGCCAAAATTTGCTTCTTCAGACTTCATTCAGTCTGGGCAATACTGCAGATCTCCCATGAAACTTATCTCAATTCCATACTTAATCCTTCCCTAAACTGCTTCTAATTAATTTGTGTGATATTATAAGGAAAAAAGATACTCCAAAGGAAAAGAATTTGAAGAGAATA
Source organism: Monarcha castaneiventris obscurior (assembly GCA_026261815.1). Lineage (NCBI taxonomy): Eukaryota > Metazoa > Chordata > Aves > Passeriformes > Monarchidae > Monarcha > Monarcha castaneiventris. The sequence goes on from JAMPIT010000388.1 coordinate 8,988,551, forward strand.
AAAAGTTACATGGACTTAATTTAAAAAATTAAAAGCAAGTGGAATATATACAAATACCATAATGCCATAATGATACAAACATTAAAGTAATTCTATAGACAGTTACCAAATGTAAAACATTAAATACTCAATCCTACTGTCTTTGAAAACAAATGAAGAATGTTCCTTGACTTCAATGGTGTGGCAGCAAGTCCTTTAACTGAGGTACCCCTCCTTTTGTGAGGAATATCTGGGCCCTGGATGCCCTCGACAGCCCTTCCTGAGGATTTTATGCACACTGTCCTCCAGCCCAGGAGCTCCATTGTAGCTCAGGCAGGTCCAAACTGTACTGTGTGCAGGGCTGTGCGCAGCCCCATCTCCTGTTACCCTGAATTGCTGAATGAACTTCCTGGAGGAGCCCACAGCTCCACAGTCTTACCCCAAGTCCTACCTCCTGCTGGTTCAGACTGAACTTCCTAGATAGACCCGGTATCCAGCTGGTCATTTCACATTGTCTGATGGTCACTGGACTGCTGATGGGAACAAGCTGTCAACAGCCTGCCCTGCTTAGGCACTGTGGGACTGTGCCCTGGTGAGGGAAGCCCCTGCCCCTGCCTCTGTGCTGGTTACCCTGGGCTCCTGGCTCATCTTCCCTCATGGAGCTGCCCCATTCTTGCTGCTCCCTGAGAGAAAACTTACTGTGGAGATTTTTCAAATGCATTTGTCCCCTTTTCTTACATGTGTTACATGACTCCTAGGATCCATTCTAAAAAGAAACCCAAAAAAGTAGGGTTTTCTGCTTTGTTTATTAAACATAAATATCTACTCTTCAGGATACAACAAGGAAAAGCTCTAAAGCTAGATATTCTTTAACTGAGGACTTAGTTCCATATCATATTGTCTCTTACACTTACTGTCTGTATCTTAAAGGGTTTTGAAATTAATTTCTCTATAGAATGGTGAGGTTCAGTTCTGACCAAATAATTTTTCTTTAGGAAAGGAAAAAAAAATTCACTTGTTCTGTAATGCCACCTGCTGCATGGAATTAGGAAACCTCATTCTCAGGTAAGCCAATATCCCACAGCTTTGAATAAATTCAGTTCTTGCTAAATTATTTAATTCTGGTGGTGCTTAAAAAGAAAAAGGAAAGAAAATACACATGTATGCTAAAAACACACACAAGCAAAGGCATAGCAAGCAAACTCTCTGCTGCAAAACAAGAGACAATGTAATTTGTCATATGGTGAATTAAATTCTGCTCCCATACTGAATATATTATGGTTATCAAATACAGAAATTGAATAAATGTAGAAAATAAAGGACAGGACTGAAGAGATCTTAACTTATATCTAAATAAATGCGGCAACACTCCTACCCCAATCAGTACAGATATCCTACAAACCTGGTTCTCATACGATATAAGAATCTCACAGAATAGCTATTAGCCCCTCAGACTATAAAATGCATTTCTGCAATGCAGTGCCATGTCTCTTTCTATGCAGTTTTCCATGTTTTTTTCCCCAGATTTTACACAGGAGTAGCACTATAGTGACACAATTCAAGGGAAATGTCACTGAAACAAAGCTCTGTCTAGACAAAGTGCAACCCAGAAGCAGCAAACTAAAAAGTAATCATTGGTCCTGAAAGAATTTACATAATGCCAGACTTGTGTATTCACCTTCTGAATTAAGATAAATATAAAATCTTACGTTAAATATTGCACTAAATACCAAATCACAAAAAGTTACTTCAGGTAAGACTGGAATAGTTTGACTGTAACTATAGGAAACAGAACCAAAGCAAACACAACTTTTATACTCATCTACTGGCAACCACAGACAAAAGGTTTTCTAAAGGGTATCCACCAACACTTTTCAGGAGCAATGATGAAGTATCCCTGGTTTGCTATTCATGGGCAATTACAACACTGAATTTGATACAGAAAACTTGAAAATTCATCTTCCTGCTTGCATGCCTGGTACTTTCTCAGGTCACCTCTGGTCCAGTTGAGGCGACAAGTTGTATTTGAACCTACATTTTTGTTCAAATTTGAAAAACAAAACGATCAAAGATGAAAGCCCAGGCCTTGAACATATCAATTAGATCATCTGCCTATGAATTTCTTGAGTCACACAGGAAAACAAAAGAGATGGGAACAGGGAAACAGAAAGGCTAAACCCCAATTCTGACCCAATCAGAAGAATTTCAAATCATAATTTTGTAGTATACAATATATGCCATATGAGTTATATTTTTCTACTTCTTTTTCTAAAGATCAAACTTATTGTCTTTACAGAAGAAGTCTGGAAACATGCCTGCAGACAGGACAACACCACCTCTCCCTGCCTCTTTTCTCCTCACTGCTAAACCTGCTAATGCCTGATGACTTGACCCACAGCACCAGATAAAGTAAAAATTCAGGTGTGGAAACACTGGTGACAGAGCACCAAGCCTATCACAGACATGTGGAATTCTGAAAAATTTCCCATTGTGTGCACTGAAATATGTAGTGTGTTTCATGAGAACTTTCTTATCAGTCTGCATGAAAGTGCTTCTACAGCTGAAAAGAACTATCCCTTTTTTCCATTAAAGACCTCATATGCAGTAAAGAATCTTTACCTGAACTCACTCTGCTCTTTATATTAAATCAAAAAGAGCTCATTTCCTTCCCTAATTTCAGTATATCCACTCTTCAAGAAATAGCAGGTATTTTAAAGACACAAAAAAGGTGATTGCAAGCCAGGCTCTTCCATGCAGTGACACTAAGTCCAAAACAACTGACTTCAAATGTCCCTTCACAAATGAAAGCATCAATGACTTACGTAAGAACAGAATCTTACTTTTACTCCCAGACATACAACAGCCTGATGAATGCTGTAAAAACCCACCCTATTCAGGCTCTATTCAGTTGGATCTATTACCTAATTCTCAGGCAAATTCTCTGAGAAGCATGCTACGATCCTACTTGCAAATTTACTGAGATAAGCAGTCCCAGGCATCATGGTTGCTTGAGCAGCAATTAGACGAGTTCTATAAACATTTTTTCTAGCTCATATTGAACACCAGCATGCCATTAAATGAGGCAGCCAGAGAAGAAGGACACACTGCACAGTATTACTTAGCTTCTGTAGCATATGATGACAATTCTACATGGAAAAAGGTCAGCTTATAGAAAAACAACAGAAAATGAAAGCTGAGCCCTAAAATTCAACTTGTGCTCTTAGACACAGAAATTGTTCCAGTTTTAAGAAAAGAAATCAACGAAAAGCTGCAATTATCACTATTGCCTCGATCTGAAATGGGAAAGGATAAATTACCAAAGTGCTCGGGATAAGAAGACAGAAAAAAAAAGCAGGGATACAAAACTAGGTGTCTGAACCAACACAAGTCACAAACAGTTTAATACGAAGAAGTGAACATAAAGAGATACAAATATTCTCACAGAATGAGTAGAGCAGAAGAAGACAAGAGCTTGGTGAGATCAAAGACAAACCCACTGCAAGGAGAAACAAAGGCTGACATCTCCCCTACAGACTGATGACTGCAGGTACAGCAGAGACCCAGTAGATTGGTATTATGAGCCTATTCAGATATCCCAGGCCTCTTCTGTCCAATAACAGTGAGCAAAATAAACCTCTGACACTAAAGATCTGCACACATGATAAAAGATGTGCAATCAAAAGTCCAAAGCTGTGGGGGTTACAATAGAGAGAAAATTGCGACCTTAACTGAAGGTATTCACAGTTCAGTTTCTAGATCAGAAATGTTCATCTGTTTAAAAAATCGTGGTCAGCTTTGTCGGCTTCTTAATCAAAACTAAATATTACCCCCAGGTTATATTTTAGCCTTCAGGAGATATTACAACTGTGAAAATTTTGTTTATGATACCTTATGCTAGAGTTAAAAGCCCACCACTCACAGAAAATGGTGACATTCTGTGGTCTGTCAGTCCATATATAAATGCAGCTATACACAAGAAAACAGACCATTATAATGGAGTCTACACATTTGGGATCACTAAGCACTCTTCACAAAACTAAATTCAAAGCTTTTCTTACCATGAAGAGTTATCAGTTTGACCACTGTCTCATTTTCCAAGTTTCAAAAGAGTCCCAGAGTTTGAAATAAGACACTACAACATTTTGCATATTTCCCTGCCTTGCACGACATCATTAAGCTTCACATTTGATTGTCTTGTTCAACACAAAAATGGCAAATAATAAATATAAATCCTCTTCACATGAGATGGGTGGGATAGAGGCATTAAAAAAGCCCCAAATAGTAGAAAGGATTAAAAGGGAAAAGGAAAAGTAGACACAGATAGGAAACAACATCTGATAATATTTAAACAGAAAAAAATACTGGAAAGCATGCAGGAAAAAGAAGGGGGAAATCAAATAAAATCAATATCAAGTAAAGTTGATGAGTGCCTGGAAAGAAGAGGAAACGGAGATGAAATTGCCCTCTGAATCATTGCTAACTCACTACTGAAGGGACAAAAGTTTATGACTCTAAAATGAACAAAGGAGATACTTTCTTACCTTTATAAATACGACCAAGCCCTCTGTAGTCCATTTGGTCTGAACAATTGAAAACAACAACATACTTTCCCAGGCATTTGCCCATGTCTTTAGTTGTCTCTGTTTTCCCTGTCCCGGCAGGTCCTGCTGGTGCACCACCCATGCTCATGCCCAGGGCCTGTGCCAGAGTGATGTAACACCTAAAGAGAGAACAAATGGATCTGTGAATGTTTTCCTGCCATTAATTACTTGAGGTCCATCAATGCAACCACAACAGCTGTATTATCCAGAGCTGGGGAAGGGGGCAGAAGTGGTTGTGCTTCCAAATGGTGAGTCCTCAGTCACCCTCTTTGCACACTGTGAAGCTGAGTTACCAGGACCAACTTTGCTTGACCTGCAGAAGAGCATTCGTCCAGCACAGCCATGAGGGCAACAGCCCAGGAAATCCACAGGACAATTCTAAATGCTGAACAGCAAAATACTGTAGTATTGTGCTATTCTCAGACTATCATACACCCTTCCTCCATGACTTAGCCTCATTCTGCAGCCAGAAGATTCCTGCCTTTCCCCCCTCCATCCTACTGTCTCCTCAGAGCACTCAAGATGGGCTCTCTGATCTGGCAGTGGGAAGGCACAGAAGGCACATGGAAGCACCTCCTGTTCTTGACATTTCTGTAGCAGCCAAACCACAGCATTGCTGCCTGTCATGTGAGGTCTTTGGGTTCCAGGAGGGTAATGGATGAGAGGGAAGATTGCAATGGGCGATGGAGAAAGAGGAGGAATCCATGAATCCTGTGATCATCTTCAGCTTCAGCCTCCATCTTGGGTTGAGATCCTCAGGTTTAAATCTCAGCCTCCCCAGATGTTGTGGAGGTTACTGAAGGGTGTAGAAAGCCTGTTGCTCTAATTTCCAATGCTCCAAAATCACAGCAAACACATTTTAGCACTGTGAAACTCAATAGCTTCATTATATATGTGGGGAGATAAAATGGGCACTAGAAAAAAACCCAAATGATAGCACCTAGTGTGACTTCTTATGAAACAACAGAATACTCATTCTAATATAGCAGTAAGAATGCTTCATCACCTTGTTATTCAGTGATCAGTTAACAGGCAGTCATTTAACACATGAAAAATAGCACTCCCTAACAATGCTACTACTGAAAATGAGGTAAGGACAAACTGAATACACAGCACAAGTTCTATATAGACCTTCCATTTCATTTTTGGTGTATGCCATGACATGGACTATGTCTGTATGATGTGTAGGAGCATTCAGTTTCAGTGCCATTATCATCATCCAATGTACTACCAGCTGTGCATGTTCATAATGTGCTTAGGGAATCTCTCTGAACATGAAATCATTAGCCAAACAGCACTTGACTCCAAGCTGATTAACAAAACAAAGACACCATTACCTGAAAATTTTCAGAAGCTCAGACAACTCCATATAGTAGTATTACAAATATTAAAATGGAAAAAGCCCACAAGGGCAATAAAACCTGTCGCTGTGCAACATTGCTTAGGTACATAAGTTTCCCATGCTAACACTAGGAAACGTCTTCTTCAAATACCCTTTCAACATGACAGTGGACAGCCTGCAATCCCAGCAGCTTCACTAGGCTCTTCCAGGGTTGTCCAAAGAGAGATATGCCTGTTCTCTCTGTTGTTGTTGTTGTTATTATTATTATTATTATTATAGTTTAAACTCATTTAAAAGTTTGCTTTCTTCAGTCATGTCACTCTGTGCTAATTTTCAATCTCGTGTGACACAGCACCTTGTAGAATCATAATATATCCTATGTCCAGTTCCAGTCCAGTTCCTGGCTCTGCACAGGCAAACCCAAAAACCTCACCACATGCCTGAAAGCATTGTCCAAACGCCTTTTGAACACTGGCAGGTTTGGTGCCATGACCATGTCCCTGGTTGCATTTTAATTCTGTGAATAAATTTTGAATGACAACATTTTCTTGATATTGGCTCTCCTGATGGGCAAAAATACTGTCAGTGTGGTAGTGCTGCCATAGCTACTAATCAAGTGCATGTGTACTGCTGCAAACAAACCTCTATCTAACACAGGAACAGTAGGGTGCATAACACAGAATTTGGGAGATGTGTGTTATTTATTAAAAGCCAGGTATCCACATGCAGGGGTTTGGCTTCCTTAAATAGCTCACTGGGAATAATTTTTTTCAGGAAAAAATCTGAATTTTCATTAGTAAATAAAAGCTAGTAGCACAGACAAAGCAAAGACAATTCCAACATTAACTCAAGATGGGGCTTTTAGCAAACTGGTCTACTGGGAAATGTCCCACCCTAAGGGGGTTGGAGCCAGATGATCTTTGAAGCCCACCAAACCACCCAATCCAAAACACTCTATAAAGCTACGATCCTATAAATTATGGAACATGCAAAGTATTTTGACATTTGTATCCACATATAAAAGAACAAGCTCTGGCATAGCAAATACATCTGTCTCTTGCCTGGACTAACCAAGTACTTTAGGAAAATACGCATCTAATGGTACTGTGCTATGGGACTGACATTCCAGCAATAAAAAGTTCTCCTTATGTTTGCCCTCAGAGGTTTTCTGTGTTTATAGTCCTGCAATTCCCCATAGGCCTTGCTTAAAACCATACTTGCACTAGTTGGTATGTCCTGAGTTACTGCTTTTTCCTACAGGGTGACTTCAAATTCATCACTTGCTGTAATACCAAGTTCTCATGCAACCACTTGCTTATTGAAGGCAGCAATATATTGGTGTTTAGAGTGACTCTGTTTAGGCTGGTGAAGTGTATGGTGTTCAGGTGCATTTATCTTGAGAACAAGTCAGTTTTTCGATGCCAATCACAGCTCATATAGCTCAAGCAAACACTCAAATTCAACCTGCTTTCAATAGCTGGATGTATAAGCACTGGCCTCTGCTGTTCACCAGCTATATTGCAGCATTGTAGTGCAACCCAAGTAATTCTGGCTTGTGAAAGGTAAAAGAATTAAGTCAAAGGAATCAAATCTTAGCTGCAATACTATTCACTTAATTTCTTTTATAAATACCTGTCAGTTAAGGGAGTGATAACAAGCCTGTCTGTGCACCCTAGGTATTCATTGCAGTAGGTGAACTCCACATCAGTGATTTTGATAATGCATTTATCCAAGTCTTCAAGAAAATAAAATCGAGACTGCTTTTGCCATTCAAAATCAGATGGAGATTTAATGTTCATACGGACCTATTATGGAAAAGAAATATCATTAATGCAGAAATGAATCAATACTGAAAAAAAAAGGTCTCCTTCATAGAAATTCATTATCTTGAAGAATGAGCACAGAATCTGTCAGGAGTCAAGACATCCGGAATTATCTTTTCAAACCTGTCTATGACATGCTCTGAACCTTCTGTCCACTTTGATTTTCCTCTGAATTGTGCACAGAGATTATGAATTGTGTCTTACAGAGATATTGAATAACAGTCATGGAAAACATAAAAAACGAACAATACTGTCTGCCCTGTATGGTATCTGCACCACTACCCACAGAAATACCAAATTGTGGACACTATTTTAATACATTGTATAGACAACTGTGTGCTTCTTTATTTGGGTTGTATTTTTCAGTATGAACTTGCCACGCACATATTTAGATTTGTGGTAATTAGTAGATGTTGTTTCATTATTATTGGCACTGGGTCTCAAAACCACTGGCCTCTTACAATAACCATGTTGCCCTGGTCATTGGCCTTGAAAACATGGTGTAAGGTGAAGAGGAGGTTCTGGAACCTCAGCCACTTCCCTCTCCTTTATCTCAGTCACAAAAGGATGTGTTCAGCAGAGAACAGAATGTTTTAAGAGAGAAAGATATTATTACATATATCACTTTAGAAACCTTTCCCCAGTTTTGGACTTCCTCCTGACTTTTTACTTCATATACAGCACCTTTAAATTTAACCAATTTTCCATAATTTCATTATAATATGACATTATAATGTATTAAGAAAATAGTTATGAAGATAAATTAAAAATTACAGGTGGAGGATAAAACCACACTTATCTTAGAAGCCAGCAGGTTTTTTTCTAGATTTCAGTACTTTTCCTAATTATTTGCTATCTTTCTTTACACATGCACTTGATTTTTATCTTCCTAACATATATGCATAAATTAAGCAATGCAGTATTGAATTATTGACCTTTGCATCATTCAAGCCCTTTGGAAGTTATTTTACTTCCATTTTTATAATTATGCTTTCATTTATTCAACATATTATCTAAAGGAAGCCTGATGCAACTCAATTATAAAAAAAATTAAAATATCTGTCCTATTTATTGTTGCTACCCTCTTCAAATATTGAAGCCTCACTGCTTTTACCTTTGAATAATTATTACCTTACATCAACACATAGGCTGGGTTAGAAATCACAAGATTGATGCGAATACTAAAGGGAAATTTTCAACATTCACATTTCAACCAATGCATTAAATCTTCAAATTGAGAAGATAGGTTAATTTTAAAAGCTAAACTCTTTAACTCGCAGTGAATCTGTGCATGATGAGTATAAACAACCATTTTAAAAACTGAAGCCTAAACCTATGAACACACCTATATAATATATTCACCCGTCTCACTGCATGACATCTATATTAAATCAAAATAAATCTGATATGCTCTATCACATCAGTAATATCAGAGATACTCAAAGAGAATAGATACTAAGATTTGCTTATATTTTTTTTATATGTGTGAGACCTTACATACAGAAAGTCCCTTGAAGGTTTTCCAAAACTTACCAAATCATCAAAGATATCCTTCTGGTGCACATGAATGGTGATTAAAGTTTCATATTTTGTGCGCTCCATTCTTGTCAGATTGTGTGTTGTCATGTCAATCAATTCATTTAAAAGTTCCAAGAACTTCTGATTTGTTGTATGCATTACCTTTTCCACAAGCAAGAATGATCATATTAATACAAACACTATTTCTTCTTCCAATATTTAGAATTAAAAATAAAAAAAAAATTGAAAACATCCACGCTTATAATGTCCACATTCTGCTTTGTATTTATTAGGCTTGGAATTCTAAATTTGAATTTTCAGGCTGCTTTCCATTCATGCATTCTTACCCAACAGAGTACAATAAGGTTATATCTAGATGAACAGGTCACACTGTAAGATTTTATTCCAAGACTCTTGCTCCTTCTACTATACATTACATTTTCAGCTGACTGCATCCCTGCATATATTCAGAGCCATCAGTCAATGATTTTGGATATTATATATCAGCCCAAGCTGTATCTACTCTTCAGGGGGAACAGGAACCTGAAGATCTGTCACATCCTTTAACCAGAGGAAGGAGAAAATGTAGTATAATTTTAGATGCTGATGCTAAAATAATAATTTATTTTGGGGTACCAAATCTGTTACAAAGTTCCACAAAATATAATACTGGCTATACGATACTGACTTATGCAAACAGCATCAGACTCTGTGAGTGATGCTCCTGGTACACAACAAAAAGCACTGAGATTTAAAAAAGAGCAGCTCATTAATACTTCCTTTCCAAATGTGTGAGAGAACAATCACACTAGCTTTCTGTAAATACATGCAGAGTCTAAAACTCACATGGTTTGCTGAGGAAAAAAATGCTAAAAACACTATTAAAACTAACAGAATTAAATAACCTCCACAACCCCCAAATACACATATGCAGTCCAACCCAAACAACCACGAAAGTTATTTTCTTGTTAATGCAAAAGAATCTTTTCCCCCAGTTATTCTATGAACAAGAGTGGACTAAAAGCAGGTTTATGCCCTTTTTGAACAATGCAGAAAATGTAGCAGTACATGATTCCCTCTATAGCCTAAGCCCTTATTTTCATGCAGTATCAAAGTACAGCATGGTACAATTGCCCTGCATTTACTTTTGTGGTAGGATGTTGTTATTTGCTCTTTGTTCAGTTCCACTCTATGTTCCTGACTAATGGTAGTTTGCAGCCCTTTATTTCACATCCTCCCCTTCCTCCTTCACAGATTCACTGTTAGTAATAACACCTTGGTTGCTAACAGCATCTTCTCCACATGTTTGAGATTAAACCAACACCTCCTGAAATGGAGTCTATTCTTTCCCTTCTCCGAAAAAGAGTTCATCAGCTGAAGGATAGAATACATTTGGATAGAGTAGACCAATGTCCACAAAGCACAGTTACTTCCCCCAAAGCTCAGGAGTTCTTATTTCTTTCCAAAGTTGATTTTGTGAAAGAAACAGGATAAGATTTCCCATATTCCCAAATTAGGAAACTGTCCCTTCCCAAGATGACTGCACTAACAGAACAATAGACAAAATCACAGGACTAGGAACAACTCTAAAGTACATGCTGGGGGATAATGAGGAGGTGTGACTTCTTAACACATTTTTTTATTATTCTGTTTTCCCGTTAGTTTATTTGTTATTCTGGCTGATTAACTAGCACTTTGTGCTTTTTCCTACATGTTACTTTTAACTTTTCTCAAAATATACTGTTACAAACAATGCTTCTAATAAACCCCCAAAGATTCATTAAATACTACCTTTTTGTCAGTTTTGGTACTGTTCAGTGCCTTCTCTGCATCTCTGGTCCAGATAATTTGAATTCCCAGAAGTCCTATTTGTGCAGGAAACATTGCCTGAAAGTCATACATCTTAAATTCTGAATCATTAATGGCCATTGATGCCTGTCTAATGATGGTGTGGATTGTTTTCTTAATCCCATTCAGCAGCTGACCTAACCAGAATTCCACATTGCCCTGAAATAAACAAGAAAGTACTTTTAAAGAATTAGTTTATGAATAATTCACAAGGAGCAAGAGCTCTACGTGACTTTTTTCCCAATCCTTCGTACTCCTATTTCCATATTTGTTATTCCCTAATTTTTAAAAGATTCCTTTCCTCTTTCTGCTCCACTGCCCTTCCAGAGATATGTGATGGATTTGGCACTTCACAGCAGTACTGCTGAGAAAACAGGTAAAGCAATCGTTACAAACTGACACAAATGTCCTGTCCTTTCTACTTTTTGCTCTTGCTGTTCACATTGAGAGGTTTTCATTCAGCTAGTCAAATAATAGCATGATGCAATACTGTTGGCCTCTAAAACATAAATCTACTTTAAATCAAGTAATGAAAAACTGCAATATATACTTTCATTACCTGGGCTAAAACTGGTTCAATAATATTGACCTGTTCTCCTTCTTGAGATTCAAACAATAAAATCTGGTCATAGTTTTTTTCATGAAATCCCACTCGGTTAACATTGTCAAACAAACTTAATAAATGTGCCTACAATAGAATGAGAAGAAAAAAAACCTCCATAAACTGATCTGATATGGCATTGTTACTTGGTCTTTAAATGCTGTATTAGAATACTCTGTAAATCTTTCCATAAGTGAAAGAAATTCTCTCAAATAAACAACAAAATCCTCCACGGTCCTCACTTAGTAATATCGACCATAAGAACACTATTGCTTTATTACTCGTACCTGAATAGTGTGGGAATCAGATGCTTGACCAAGGATTTCCAGAAGAGCAGGGTCAGATACAAAAAAAAATCTTGGAAATATTAACCTCTTTTTTTCCAAATAGCCAGTCAGTGATTTCTGACAGATTTCCAACTGTTCCAGCAAATGTGGTAACAGCTGGGCCAAAGTCTCATCTCCAACACAGCACTGCACAATATTTGATGTTTCATGGGCTCTCTGCATAATTCTCTGCCATGATTTATCAATGTTCTGAAATCTTCTGGCTTCCTGAAGTACATAATAAATGCATTAGCTTTTCCTCATGTCTTTCATATTCTAAAAATTAAATAATTCTATCAGACAAGGTAACAGTTCAATATTGCCCTTGCTGTTCAAGTCTTCTTTGCAGGACTAACATATGAATATTTATAGGCATGCTTATTATTGACCAGAGTTCAAACTGCAAGAGAAAGAGCACAATGGGACAGCTCCAGAAATGTTTTACTTCATGTTGGGCACCAAAATTGTCCACATAAAAGGATTCCAACACACATGAGAAAACTCAAAAAGCATCTTTCTCAGAAATTATAGCCTTCCTAGCAGCAATACACAATGTCATGTAAGCTGTTAGTAGCAATACTTGATGAACAAAACCAGTAAGCACAGTCTGAAGCTGCTACATTTGTACATTACAAGTATTGTAGGTGAAGGGAGACAAATTCTCAGACTGGGAGATGAAAAATAAATATTTTTATACACTGGGTATATTGACATTAAAAACTCTTTCTTTACCTACAACAAATGAAATATTAATGAAATCATAAATTATCTGAGAGCTAGAAGAGATCTCAAAAGAAGATCCAAAGCAATTTGTCTGTCACAAGGCAGGAACATACTCAAAATATCTATCTGTCTCATGTTTAGTGATGCTCAGTGATGGAGATTTAGAAGCCTGTCCAGACAATCTTTGATACTGGTGACTCTCTTTTAATGTCTAAGCTTAATCAGATACCAAGAACATGTTTTTTTCTTCTCATTGAGAATAACCCTTATATTTAAAAAAGCTTATCACATCTTCTCTTCAGTTCTTCTTCAAGCCAAACAAGTCTAGTTTGTTGAATCTTTTATTGTACCTCATGCTTCCTGGATAGCTCCTCATTCTTACCACCCCCATCTGTGCTCTCTCACATTTGTCTTGTTGTGTTTCTTTGGCCAAAACCAGGAACAATATTCTAGTTATTAGTTATTGATGCTTATGCATTCCACTCTTCTGCATTTTACACACCAGCAAGCTAAAATTCATTTTCTGGTACTACTATCAGAGACAATGGCAAAAGCCTATCACAGTGTATGGCAACCACTGTTTTTCCTCTATCCACAAAGCTCCTTGCCCACCCTAAAAGTAAATTAGATTTATTCAACATGTTTTGCTCCTAACAAATTCACATTCAGTGAACATTATTCATCTCCTTGTTAATTTCCAGATGCTAACAGTTGCTTGTTGCAGTATTCATCCAGAAATTGCAATTAAGCCCACTCCTCATTACTCCTCCACCAAGCTGTTCTTCTCCTCCTTCTATAAAAACAGTCACTACATTTTTTTTTTCCAGAACATTGGTTCATGTATCTATCATCCTTGGAAGAAGTAGCTTTAGCAGCTTTTTTTATCTTCAAAAGCTGTTTATTGATTCTCTGATAAGCATTAACAACATAAATATATCTCATGAACTAAAAAAAAAAATGTTATCCAAACAACAATTAAGAAAGCTTTATTTAACTTACAAAAATTAATCTTAGTTTGGGATATTGTAAGCCTTCAATTATAAAATATGTGGCCTGAAATAAATTAATATCTAATAATTTCCCAATAATAGGGGTTTTGTTAAATTACACCATTTGATCCAGAGCAATTGAACTGTGGTGTGTTAGAACTACATAAAAATCCCTCATTAGGAGACACAGCAAAAAGGATGATTTTTTTTTCTGCTATTTCTCTCCTGCTCAGTTCATTCCTTAACTCCTGTGCAGCTGCTACCTTGGAAGGTCATCACTGGCTTTTGGTTCACACAAATTAGCACACATACAGTTCCCAAGCCTGGCAGCATCTCTCTGTGGGACTTCATTAAACTGAGTCCTAGTGAGTACAGAATTCATACAACAAAATCTGTCATTCCATTATTACAGCTTATAGCCTATAAACCTGTGCACACAGGAAGAAAGGGGTATTTGTACATATGGGAAAAGCAATGAATCAGTTTCGTGCCATTAAGTAGTTCTGAGCCCTGTACTAACTCACTAATATTGCAAGCTGACAGGAACATTTGAGCTTGAATTACAAACAATTGTGTTGCTGTAGGTTTCACCAAGTTCTAAGCATTTTACTAGACAGATTCTAGTTTGGCAAAGCTTCTCCTGAATTGCCTACGCACAGCCCACAAATCTTATATGAGTTACATGCACTCAAATAAACCATGCAGGCAAAAAAACCCCGTGATGTGGCTAATTTCCTGATACAACATATTGTTATTATAAAGCAATATACCTGAGGTAGTTGTTTTGCAATGTCTCCACCAACAAACACAGCTTCAAGGTAAATCCAGAGGTTTTGTACAGTTATCCAGTTTTCAATTATCTCTGCAGTGTTGGTCAGCTTCTGAACCCATTGCTGTATAGTGGACTTAAACGGTGCATTATACCTGCACAAACATGAGCCAAAGGGAAGAACCTAAGATAATAATTCTTTACTCTGGGGATTGATTAGATTTACACAATATGTGCATTTACTAAGTTTTGTACCGGTTGATCATGAGTGACCCCAGTATCATGAGGCTGTCTTCCACCAAAGCTATTTTCTCTGATATATCTGATCCTTTCAGAAGAAGCTCTCCTCGAGTTTTGAATTGGCCAAAACTGAAAGTATGAGTACTCCATTCACTGATGACATGCTTCAATTTTGCTTCAATATCCTTTTCTTTGACAGCACTGATGCAGATATCCTGCGTAAAATTAAAATAGTAAACTACATTCCTCTAAGAGTATTATAAAGCACACTTATAAAGACTATTAAAATGTATTGGCTTGATCCAGATCTCAGTGTGAGTTCAGGCTAATGAAAATATACATCAAAACACCTCAAAGTTACTATATTTCAAACAGGTACTTCTTGTAGTACTATTTGTAACAAGTACATTTTATGGGCTATACTCCATCTTCACTACTACTATCACCTTACACACACAAAATTCACTGAGTCAGTGAATCTGCAGGAAGATTTTGCCTCTCTGTATGCATTAATATTTGAAATCAAATAAACTGGCAGAGGGGTTTAAAGAAAATAAACATTACCAATCAAAACCAATAAATATTCCCAGAACAGCATGTAGACAGACAATATAGTCTGCTACTTCTTGAAGACAGTGAGGACAGGATTGTCACAGAGCTGATTATTGCATCAGAGAGAAAAGGATCAAATACTCAGACTGGATCTCAAATTCCAGTTCAGTAGTACATCGGATTCTACCACAGGTTTAAAGTGTTCCCTGGAGTGTAAGGCTGGAAGTCTGAACCTTTTACAAGGCTTAAATTCTTGTCTGGGAGTTGGGTACAGCAGAGTTTTGATTTCATGGTTTTGCCTTAAAAATGCTCATTTCTGGAACAAGACAAAACAGGTCACTATTATAGAAGGAATACAGATTTAGCTAAGTGACCACAGATCTGAAGTTCGAAACTGTTGGGGTTTTACTCCTTTAGTTTTAGCCATGCTTTGTTCTTGTAAAAGGTAACAAACAAGAAGCTAAGGCACTTGCTAGATAACTACTGTCCTCAAAACTGAGGAGACAATAGATTTGTAGCTTGTGCACACTCCCTATGCCTTCTCATCTATCTGTGCTCTTGTGAAGGGTCACTTTTGAAATACAAAACAACCTCATTCTCCTTTATTCCCATATCCTCCACTTCTACTGTGTTCCAAGGATTTTTAGCACTGAACAGGATCAGTCTTACATCAACTATTTTCTTCTCTTTGGTTACAAATTTGAAGGGAAGAAAAAAATATAGAAGCAGGCAGATCCTAAGTCAGAAGCAGGACAGAATCACACTACTCTTAAAACAACAGAAGTCCTCCTATGGAAGGATTTGTGTAATACCATCTACACATTTAAATCTTCTCCTAAATAGAAGGGAAATAAACTAACCATCAGTGCCAATACCAACTACCAAACTCCACTTTTTCAAAGGAAGTCTCCAACTAAACCAATTTTTTTGATGCTACAAAGCTGACTAGAAACAGGATTTCAAAAGCACAGACTCCCAGATCACAAGTTAATAATTAAAAAACAAAAACTCAAACAAACAAAACAAAACAGGAAAGTACATGTACCTCAATATCTTCTTTATATTTTAATAAAGGGGCATCCACTATGTTTTTTAAAGCGAAATTTTCAGAGTCAACATCAAAGTGATGCCCAGTTACTTGTTCAATTCTTTCCCAGTGTCTTGGCAACATTGCCTAGAAAAGTCCATAGGGATGGGGTATTTTAACATTGTATTAATTTTAGAACTAGAATGATCACATACTTTTGCACTGCATCTATTAAACAAATAAGAGAGTCTTGATTTTCATTCAATTGAAAGCATTAGTAGTTCTTCTAATCACATTACAAAGTCTTTTGTTTTATTTTTCTATAACTAAGCCTAACTAAATTTTTTGCTAAAAATACAGCTGCTTTTATCTATTAAAAAGAATTATAGAAAGCATCTTGTAGTCATATAACATGGCCTTCACTAGAGTTTCTCAAGGGACTCTTATCTCCAAATTATTATGCCAAACATACTTTGTTTTTCATCATTTCAAGCAAAGGACAGGTCTCAGTGAAGTCATCAATTTTTTTTTTAAGTCTTGAAAAGCTTGCCATTCCTTCAATGCTTTTGGTAACTTTCGGATTCTTTAGAAAGCACAAAAAGAAAGAAGAAATATTTTATTCTTAATAATCACCATTCACCACTTAATAGTACAACATATTGCCATTTTTCAATGAGTTGACCAGTAGCCTCTAAATAAAAATCCAGTTGCAAGCTGGCAATATTATGTATGGTGGGTCATTTGTGAGTGCAGGCATGAAACACTACTAAAGACAGCACAAATTACGCCAGAATGGTTTGGTTTCTATTTCAATTAAAGGAAGTTAATTTCATGTGCAAACCCATATCTGAAATTAAGTTCCTGCAGTGTCATTGTTTTAGTAAAATTTGAAAATGCACCTGATTTTGTAAAGAGGTAAAAGGATTAAGCAATATATATTTTCCACGCAAAATAAAGCATATCCTAAACTAAAACTAGTCTGCTTTCAAAGGGAAAAACACTTCTGTTTCAATCAAACAAGTCTTAATTTATACCTGGTTTGTATGAAAGATATTCAAAGCAAAATTTTCCTTTATGCACGATTTAAGATGAAAAGAAATCAAAAATTAAGAAACTCTTGTACTGTGAATTGTCACAGTTCCTCTTGCTTCTAAACCAGTCATGCCAATTTTCATCTGCCAAAGCTATGGACCAAAGACTGACAGCAGTTCTCTTACAGCTCAATTCCAGAAACTAAAAGCTGCATAAAACCTGCCCGTAATGACAAATTCCTTCAAAAAAAATTCTCCATTTTTCACAGTTCAAAATCAGACAGATCTGTCACACAATGCTGGAACATGTGCAAATTCTTCACTGCTTGCTAGTAAGAGGCAGAGGAACATATGCACACTGTCATGGCACTACAATAACTGCTATAGTCTTTCATCTTGAATCCAACAGTAGATAGCATTAAATATGCCAGAGAAAAGCATTGCAGAATGGAAATTTTATACTCTGCCTTGTATCAAAAAGGTTTTAAGGGGCAGTTCCTGGCTACTTCTATCCTGAGGCTCAGCAAGGAACATTCTAATAAACTTCTCTGGGGATGGCTATTAGAAATGGGATCTCTTGGTAATGAAAATTCAAATAACTTTTTCTTTTGCCTTAGTCTCAATAATACATTCTAAAAGCAAGCTCCATGAGCTGCACACTATGTTTAAAAACTACGCCATTGATCAGGTTTACATTTCTGTCCTAAATTTATTGGACATTGTCTTTACACTGTATTACAGTAAAGTATAAAGGGAAACTTCTCTCCAGCTGTTATTATAAACTTCTGTAATGCTCTCTAAATAATTCTCCTTCTTATCTCTTTCTAATTGGATTTATTTTTACCTACAGTTATTTTTTTTTTTATTTTTCTTCCCATGATTAGAAGTTTTCTATTATATTATTATTTTTTAAAGGGGTAGCAAAACAAAATTACATTTAAGAACTATGCAGATCTTTACAACTAGTCTAAAGCAGTAATTGCACTTCCAGCATTCCTGCTTCTTTCATAACACAGCATACCATCTCAGCTATTTCTGTGAGTACCCTCTGCATATTGTTTCAATTTCTCTGGCTTAAAAGCTTGATGCAATAATGCCAGCAGACTGCCAAAAGAAGGATAGTACTGGGTTAGACTTTTATTGCAAAAAAACCCCCCATTTACTGCCTATTGGTAGTCATCCTGCTCCAAACATAGCTCGACACTTGAGAGGAAAAACAGAAATGTCACACATGAAGTTCAAAGAGAAACACATAAATGAAAACTACTGCCATTCAATGGCTTCCTTCAGGGTCCTGGAGAAGGAAGCACAAAAAGTCCTACAGCCTGTAAAATATAATTAACTACAGAAAAAATCATGGTGCAGATTCCAGAATTCTACTGAAACGAGATGAAGACTTAAGTTTTCCAAATACAGAAGTATATATGTTTCACATACATTAAATTTATTATTCATATTTTTAAGGAGGTTGGGTTGTTTGGATTTTTTTCAAATTAATGAGTAAAAGACAGTTCAGTCAGTTTTTTGTGGAAAACATTATTGCTTTCAAACCTCATAAATAACCCCTCAGAATTTAGTGTGGCTAGCTACCCTTCTTGAAATAACAATTACAATTTAGACAAATGTGCAGAAGTAAACAGTAGGTTCAAAATTCCATCTAATATCATGGACTAACAGTTAATTAGCTGTAAACCAAATCAGTGAGAAGGTACTGTGTAAGATCAGCTATGAAAGTTATTTATACTTACAACCACCTTGACATAGGTTTGCGTACTTTATTTATTAAATAAGCTGCAGCCTACCATGTCAATACATCCCAACAAGCCTCAAGTGACCCACGAACCAGCTGCATGTTGCACCACAGTGCAGCTGTGCCCAACACTGAACTCTGAGCTTGAGATGGACCAACGTCCTTTGGCCACTCAGAGCAATTTTCACAAGCTAATTAAAAAACAGAGCTAGAAATAAAAATTGCATGTACTTCAACAGAAGGCAACTTACTTGCTTTGAAAATCCAGAAGTTCACTGTTAATTTTTTCAATATTTAAATCGTTCCAAAGCATTTCATTGTATCCGTCGATACTAGCAGTAACTGTATTATAAAGACTGTAAAGTTTCTGAAGCAACGAAAGTTCACGTTTAATTTTGTGAAGTTCAGGGTACTCTGTTTCAAATTTTAAAATTGGAAATTTGTGCCTGTTAATTAGGTATTCATGTCAAATGTATTTATGAACATAAGAATCCATGCATTTCTAATAATGTTATTTAATAAATTAATTAAATCAGACTTCAGTTTTCTAGATAGTGTTTAGTAAGACAGACTTTTCCGGTTACATTATGTAAGAACATCAGATTTTGATGCACAGTATCTTTTAGATTGCTGATTTTTTTAATAAATATTTTTCTATAGCAGTAGATGTAATTTTATAAGTGAGGGAGACAATGTTGAAAAAGGTGGATGAAATGGCAAAGGAACACAACACTATTTTAGACAAGAACTAAAATATCCCCTATGTCAATTTACACTATTTACTTAAGAGGCAGAGTTTGGGGATAAGGGGTGTGCTTTCAAATGAAATATATAGAATATATTAGACAATAAAAGTATTTAAAATGGACATCCTTAACGGAAATGTTTTATTTACTTTCTCTCATATCTTTTGGAATTCCTAGTTAAATATATTTGGATTACTGCATATGTCCTCAGACAGGAAAATACACTCAATTTAGTATGCACAAATTATTAAGTGCTTATCATACATTCTGCTGTAACTTTAGTTCACACCACAGTCTTCCAAAGGAACTGTGTCTGACTAGGAGACATAAGGACATTACAGATCAGTTGCACAGCCCAAGGGAATTCATTATGCAACTGGAGCAGGGACAATTTGAGTACTTTGGCAACAAGTTTCCCAAATTTGTACGGAGCAGAATACTGGCAGGAGATGTGCTTGCTCTGAACAGAAAAAGCAAGAGAACTAAGATAATCTGGATCCTGAGACACACAGAGCAGTGCAGAGCAGAATTTTTCCACCTGATGTTTATGTATGTGCACACCGAGACCCAGTTTCACACAGCTGCTTTTCATAGGAAAGACAATAATAATTTACTGCAAGGAATTTTTCTGCAATGAATCCAGCACTGAATGCATTTAGCAGGAACCACAAGAAACATTTAATAGCCTAGAAACAGGTATCCCTATCCCCTGAGAAACTACCTGTGATGGGAAGACCAAATAATTTTTCTCCACCAGAAAGAGAGAGATACTTCCTCCATAGTTCATTAAATTTGGCTTGAAAGACCTGTAATCTGTCACTCGCTTCATGGGGAGGAACATTCTCCTCACTGGGGCCCCTGTTAAAATCAAAACAAGTTCAGTGAAATTATCAACCCTACAGGTTTCACAAAGAAGCACAACAGAACCCAGACCATACTTACTGAATGCTATTTAATATTTTTAAGCATTCTTTCTACAAATTTTCACAAGACACTAAAAGAGAAAATGAAGCACATATTCAGTGTACCAAGGTCACATATTCAACAGTCCCTGAAAGAAAGCCCAATTTATTTTCTAATAAAAAAATTCATCTCTGTTACCATAAACATTACAAACAGCTAAAAAAGATCTACAAACGTTTTATCGCTGTTATTTCCTCTTTCTCCTGTAAAATAAATTTTAATAACTATTTTCATTTATATTTTAAAAAGGGAAAGATAGCAGGTATATAAATCAGGAGCGAAAACTGTGCAGTTGGCACTAGAACCATAATTAAGTACTCAGAAAAATATGAGAAAAAAAGTCATTTTCCTTAATGAGACCTCAGCTGTAGGATGGGGTGCAACTCCCAGATCTCACACCTGGGACCACTTCTTGGCCACATCATAATATTTTGGGATGAGAACTCTGTCATCTTCTGCTGTGCCATGGTTATTTCTAGAAAGAAATTCAGGCAGATGGGCAGAAAGTGGAGCAGGCTGGCTGCTTGGCAAGGGAAATGGGACCAGGAGATGAAAGCGGAAACACAGTCAGCAAAGGCAGCCAAGGCACGATCCCATAGAACCTGAGCAGGAAAAGCAGGGCCCTTGGGGTGGTGATCAGGTTCAAATGATAGTCCAGGTCTTTGGACAATTCCACACAATAATTACACGGGACCAAGGTCAAGCATGGAAGGTGAGTCAGTAAATCAGGGTCAGGGGCAGGTCTAGGGAAGGTAACCAGGATGAGACACAGTCCCGAGGGAACCAGGCTGCTCTGAGGTCAGCCTCAGGAGTGAGTCTGTGTGTTGAGATCCGTGTTCAGCTCAGAAGGGTCCATGGCCACACACAGGCACAGCTCTGGCAGAGCCAGAGGGGCAGACAGGGACCAAGCAGTGAAGCCTCAACGTGAAAGCAGATCCCACAGGATGGGGTGTCAGCCTTGCTGAGGCCTCCCAGCAGAGCTGCCTAGGAGTCCTCTGTCACCAAGGCAAGGGGGAAGCCCTCAAAAGCTAGGTATTGTCCCAGAGCCGTAACAGATCACAGCAAGCCAAATCCTGTCTTTCTCTCCTTGTTGCTACTGTAGTAGGAGTGTCCAATGAACCACACATATCTCACAATTCACATTTTCAAAAGTGATAAACTAAGTTTAAAAGTAAGGCTGAGTAAGACTCAGTGAATTTAGAAATACCTAGAACTAGAATCTCCAATCACATCCAAGACACTGCTTTAATACTTACTGTTAAATATCTCCTGAAGTGCTTTGTTGAGTTAAGACTAAAAAAAAACGTCACATTTTGATGTGGATTGAGAATTTTTTTTTTCCCCAACCCATTAAATCTTATGAAGTATATGCTGACTCCAGCACTGAAATTACAGGAATGAATCTTTGACAGTAAGACTGTATGCCCATCTTATATTAATCTGAAATTAGGCCTTTTTTCAGGTGTAATATATACAGTGATGCTGTGCTGTGTTTATTTTCTGAAGCCCTTTAGATACACCATTTTCAAACAATTGCTAATGAAGCATAATTGCTTCATTACAATTATTACAAACAATCAATAATGAAGCAACACAGGTCACCTACTTTTCGTCATATTCTTTATAAAATCCTGCAGTATCAATCTGGAATTTTTGAACACCTCTCAGTAAATCTGTTTTCATGTCAGGCTGTACCTTCAGCAGCAAGTCTTCAACCTGTCGTGCCTGTATGCAGACAAAGAGGAAAAAACAGGTTCAAAAGAATGAATGCAGGAAACAAAAAAATTAATTAGGAAAAGAGGTTTGGTCTATCATTTCAACATTAAGAGAGCTGATAATAACAATTTGAGAAATAATACAACTACAATACCTGTGTGTTTAGGTTCTTCCAGGCATAGGCCAATCCATCACCTCTTTCTGTATTTTCATCTTGAAAGAGCAGATTGTATTTATGAAGCACAGAATAAGATTCTTCTATATGTCCAACTGTCCTGTCAATGTTCATCTCATTCTCTTGAATCTCCTTCAGTGCTTCCATTGCTTCCCGTACATCACCAAGGTCATGGATAGGTCTGCTTAACCTCTTGCTAACATTTTCGATGAATGAATAAATTTCACCCACATCTGTGGCAGACTTTTTATTTAAAGCTAATCCAAATGTTCTTTGTCTTGAGCGGCATTCCTGAATTAAAGCTATTTTCAATGACTCTGTTGCAACTTCCACTGATTGCAGTGCACAATGACTGGGCAGTTCTCTGATTTGCATTTCTAATTGCTAAGACAAATACAAGCGTTCAGCGTTTAATTTCACTAAAATTTATCGGAACAGTTCATTTTTATTAAAGATAAAATACTTACAGAAAAGGATCTGATTTGAGATTGGAATTCAGCCATTGTAGGTTTAGTATCTATAAACTCCTTCACTTTTTCTTCTGGATCCTACTTAAAAGAAGTTTATTTTAATTACTATTTAGCATTGGTATTATAACAACCTACAGGGCACCCAGCAGCCTGATGTATTGTACAAACACAAACTGTTCCCTCTCTAAAAGAACTTAAGATAAAAGCATTAATCAGTATAAGGACAAATTATTTTACTTGAACTGTCTTACCTGACTCTTATTTTTTGTATAATAATCTTTAAAGAATCTTGACATCTGTAACTCAAAAACTGACACAGGTCAGGATATCCCTTATCCATCCAAATGTTACTACAAAATTTACAATGTAGCTGCTAAAATTTTGCTGGAAATATTTTGTTCCTAGTCTCCCTTCTGTCTGCAACCCCACAAAAGCAGTTCATATCCTCTAACAGGTATTTAAATGGCAGGAATTGTACTCAGACATCTTCACTCTTCCTGAAACAGCATCTTTAAACTGCAGTTTCTAGGTACAGATGGCCTCCTGGCCATTTGAAGAAAACAGTTTGGCAGGGAAGGAGGGATCTAAGGGGAGAGAGAGCATTTAGCTTGTTGAAGATTGTTTACAGGCAATAGAGCACTGAGCATCCTTCCTTTTCATTAGGTAGGCCAGTCTCTGTAGAGGTGAGAATTCAGTGTCACCAGCTCAACAAATGTGCAGGATTCTCAGTTCAATTACAGACAAATGATCTTCACCCGTCTCAGTGACGTTCCCCTGCAGTCTGCACTGTGAGATCCCTGAGAATCTCTTTGCACCTCTCTGGCCAGTAATGAGTTACCAGGAACAGTTCCCAGTGGTCCAAGAGAGATTATAAAGATGGGGGGAACAGTGCCAGCTCCTGAAGAATTTAGGTTTAAGGAGCAGGTTAATTGACTATTTTAGAAGATTTTAGTACAAAAGAAATATCATTCTACTGCATCACCCAACCTGACTGTGTCTTGTCTGGGCGAAATGACACACTACCAACACGTGCTTAGCTCAAGCAGTATCTCAACCAAACTGAGCATTAAGCTTTGGAACCTCAGAAGCCATGAAGAGGTGAAAATGCCCTCTCTCAGACTGGACAGAATAGTCAGAAACGGGGTCACTTAAGGATTGATTTAGGAAGGGGAAGTTAAAAATAGTGAGCAGTTACAAAGATAGGATTACTCCTGTTTTGATTGCTTGTTTCTTGGCCTGACTAAAGCACCCTTGATAGGTAAGACCTATTAAAGTTGTCCATTCACAGAGCTGAATTTCAGTAGCCAGAATGTACACACAGTTTTATTTCATGATCAATCTCCTGACAAAACACTCCTCAGAGCTTTACCAGCTATGTGACTGGACCCACTTCCTAATGAAGATAACTCCATCAGCCCAGATTCACTTCAGCTTTTGAATCCTTATCACTGAAAGGTTTCCTAGATGTAGTTTATCCTTTTTTTAGGGGAAAAAATAGAAAAGAGTATTTCAGCAGTGGTTGCTTGAGAAGAACTGGTCAGTTTAATACTCAGGAATAGCTTTGTAGTTTCCAGTTTCTAAGAGATTCTGCTCAACTATTCTTTTTCATAACACATGCAGGCAAGATGGTGTGAGAAAGATGTATAAGCATATGAAAGCATAAGCTTGTTTATATTCCAAAATTCTTTTGTGTTCTTCAGCTTTCTTTCTTAGATGCTTTAATTGGTAAAGATTTGCAGGTTTTGGTCAACATAAGAGCAGACAGAGGAATTATGGGTGTATGGACTCTACCAGGAAACCAATGCTTCCTACTGAGCACAGATTCCTTATGCAACCAATAACTTTTTTTAGAAAATTATTTAGATTTTATAACACAGCAACATATTCTATTAAGCATGTAGTTAACCTTGTTCCAGATGTCTGAAAATTCAGAAAAGGTCTTCAGAAGACTCAGTGCTTCAGTTTTAAGGGACAAAATAATTGTGCTTAGTTGGATCACCACTTTGTTTACATCCTTATGTTCGATGATCTGCTTGTCTAAAGGTTTCAGTGCCACCATCCTGGTGAGTTTGCTCTCATCACCTCTCTCTAAAGCAACAGCTTGTTCGACCTGGTATAAATAAAAAAAAAAAAGAAAAAAACTATGTCCACTAGTTTGTTTGGAGTTTTGTCTTTATTTTTAAATCATGTAATGTTCAAAGATGCTCAAATAATAAGTACTTCTAGGAATGGACAGTGCAGAGAAGCATCCACAGACTCCCTGTTCTCAGCTTGGATATTTACAGAGCCACAGTTCTAGTGATAAGGCTGATTTTATAAAAATCATCAAGCAAAGCTCTACATTAATCATCTCTGAATTACATCAGTCAAATATGCACCATACAAAAGTACAATTGGGCTGTTTTCTCCTCCTACACAACTGCAAAGATCTTTCTGCTGCCGTCTGTGTAGAATTACAATCTATACCCATTCTTGGGCATAGGAAGTTCTGGAGGCAGTGGAGGGTTGGCTGTGATGCCTTTTCCTGGTATTAAAATCAAGAATCAAACACAGTTAGAAGGGAAAAAGGGGTTTTACCTCGGTATTTATTTTAAGGATCCTTAGGTGCACCACGTCCAGGTGGAATGTGCCAAAATGCACCCACACAATAGATCCGGTATAACATTATAGGTCTTACTAATTAGCACATCTATCAAAGATTCCCCAGTGAGAGGCTCCAATGAGCCCCCCTCCCCAAGGAACCTTCCCCCTTCTTAGTTTATAAAATGTGTTCTGGAGAGGACCTTGGTGTCTGGGACTTCTAAGGTGTTTAGTCTCCCAACTTAACAAAATAAGTCTAAGAATGTAGGCTAAAAACACTAAGAATACAAAAGCTATAAAAAGGTATATAAAAGGGGTTAAAAAGGCAAAAATCATCATGGCATCAGCTGCTTGGAAATAAGCAAACATTCTGCTTAACAGAGTTTAGTCCACTCTCTCCTTGTTCTTTTTTTTAAATCTTAATTATTATTCATTTGCAGGACTTGAATGTGGGTTTTTTAATTGAAATAAGCTGACCTGTTTTTCATGTCATATCAACAAAATAAAGTATTTTTACAAAGGCAGTTTTCAGCACAGATCTACATACATCTGTATGTTGCTCCCAGATGAGACAATTAAGGCCATATGATTACCAGTACTGTGCATTTTTGTCCTTCAACAAATTACAGTTTCTATCTAAACCTCGGAGCTTCCCAAGGTTTTAGTGCTAATTTTGATGCCAGTTAAAATATTTTACTGCATGAACTGTAGCATTATAGGTGCCATATGAAGGCTCGCAGTTTAACATAAAAGAGTTTTTGCCTGGGAAGAGTGATAATAATTTACATTCAGCTGTTAGTGCTTACAAATAATGTTGGTTCTACACTATAATCATCATACTTGAACAGTATACTTAAAACATTCTTTTAAAGCAACTTTTGGTTTTACTATTAGAACTTACCAAACATAAGATTTATGAATTATTACTCTTATGTTTTATTACTCAGCATAGAGATTAAAAACTAGGCTTTCAC
The DNA here is from genome assembly GCA_026261815.1 of Monarcha castaneiventris obscurior. NCBI lineage: Eukaryota > Metazoa > Chordata > Aves > Passeriformes > Monarchidae > Monarcha > Monarcha castaneiventris. The sequence goes on from JAMPIT010000388.1 coordinate 9,015,294, forward strand.
TCAACAGGAAGATCCACCAAGTAACAAGTGAAAGTATTGGTACAGAATATAATCTTAAGAAATGTTAACAAAAATTCCAAATCTTTTTAAATAATGAAAATAAAACACTCACCTGCTGCTGTTTATGATGTAAGTAAGCAAATTTCCACAGGGGAATATCTTTGGCTATTGACAGTATGATATTTACTGCTTTGTTAACAGCACTCTGAAAAAAGCAAAACATTCACCTTGAGCCCACAAAGATATTATGTGGGTGGAGGATGATCCTCCAAACAATACCAAAGATGAAAAATTATACCTTTATCTTTAAAGGAAATATTCTAAATAAGCATGACACAGAATCACCCAAAACCACATTTTGTAAGGGGAAAGAGTAGTCCATATAGTTTTATCACAGTCCTTCCAACTTTATGTGATTTTCAGACAAGAACATAAGAGGTCTTTATGAACACTAATCATGAATCATTGGGGATTATAACTTAGTTACAGCACTATTTCCTTTAAAAATTGTTATAAACATTGCTATGTGTTATTAATGATAGTTTTCATGTTCACACCAGAATGCTTGAATACATTTGTCTGAACTTGTCATGGTATAGTCTATAACCTATACAGGCAGCTACATAAATTTTCAGATGGCTTTTTCCATGTATGGTATTTTAAAATCACACTTTGAGGCCTGATTTCTTACTGACAACACCATGAAGGCTGCACATGAAACTTGAGAAGTAATTCAGCTACTGATTTTGACAGTCACCATGCTAAGTGAAAAGTCCACAAATCAACACCATAAACAACTAACACTCTGTGAATAATTTCAGACATCATAGGATATTGCAAATCTATGTGCAAGAATTTTGCAGAATTAGTGTAAGTCTAAAAAAATGTTTAAATTTTTTCACAGTTTAGGGCTTCAGGCTGGCAATATTTTTCTTTACATTTCACTACAGCTGAATGCTGATTTATGAATGACACTTTAATCAGATTTTATGTTCTGAAAGAATTTAAAGAGACTAGGAAGTCAATCAGGCTGTATTGATGGCATTAATTTTTACTTCTTCACTCATTTCAAAATGTTTGCCTCTAAGGAGAGGTTTGTGAACTACTGAGTTATTGAGCTTTGAGGAAAACAGTTCCTTCTAATAGCCTGTGTAACAAACCTGATCCATGGCTTCATGTCCTTAGCACCCAGTGCCATCATGAACCCAAGTGACTTTTTACCTTTTCTTCCCCTTCCTTTTAGTTCTTATACCAGACTAAATTTGCACATATTGCTTTAAAACAATGCATTTATAAACATTTTATCATAAACGACTGAGATGTGCAATTATTTTGTTACCTGAATATCTTCAAGACTTGGTCTCAAGACAATATTTGGAATAGCCAGTTGAACTTCAGCTCTGAACAAAGGAACCCTGTGGGTCTCTACAAACTTAGTTGTCTGATATCTGGAGTCAATAACATGCAATCGATGTCTTAAAGACTCTAAAGAAATCTTCGTACCTAAATAAATATAATATTCCAGTGAGGATTTTTTTTTTTTACCACAGTAAGCTTGAGGGGAAAAAAATCTTTACATTTTATTAGAAAAACTAAACATATCTGAAAAAGACAGACTCACATCTGATCAAAGAGTCAGTATTCTTCTGACAAAGCTGTCCCATCAGGTTATAGTAGCTACAGGACAGGCATTCTTGGCAACGCGTTTTCTGCTTCATGTCAAGATGAGTACAGGCAAAGGAATCCTGAATAGTGAAAGGGAAATTCTTAGGAAAACAATCATATTATCCAGCATATAAATGAGATATTAAGTATCTGACTAGGTTGTAAAAGGCTACTTTTTACATTGCAGAGGTCTTACCTCCAGAGTTCTTCCACCATCTGCTTTCAGACTCTGCTCAAGAATATCTATAAGTTCATACACAGAGCATTCCACTTGTTGGCTCTGCCTACAAAAACAACCTTACAGTCACCCATGGGGAATGAAACATAAGGAATACCCTTTGTCATTTCCCAGGCACACACCACCAGTCCCACTGCACTTATATGTAGGGAAATACCCCTTTGATATTTTTCAGTTTGTTCCTATTGCTTGGGCATACAAAGATTTTAAGATATTAAAACATGCTGCTTAACAAGAAACCCATTTGTCAGATCCTATTATAGCTGATTCAACTGGACTTCATACTAATTTTTTAAAAAAGGTTTTTTCCAGTTATAGCTAATAAAACAGGTTTATCACGATGAGGCAGTAAGACAATCTGTGAAATCAGAATGAGTAAAATAAAAGAAGTATTAACAAGCAGTTAACATGCAGATGAGATTTCAAGTCCTATCCATCTTCATTTTTCTTGCTACTTATTGGAATGGTATAAGAAAAAATGTAAGAAATGCTAGATAAATGCTAAACACTAAATACTATGCTATTTCACAACTGCTGTGTTCAATATACTTGGCAATTTCTCCCCGGCATCCTAAGACTCTCACTTTGCTCTAGACTGGTACTCTGTTACAATAACACTTCAAAAGTAAAATCTCCATGCACACAAAAGTAGTAAGTAAAGAAACCTTCCCAAAAATGGCCTTCAAGTCTGTGCAATTAAGAAACCTACTGAGACAGTTTGGAAGCAGTAGAGATAGCAAGCTTTTCTATTTGTTCCAAGAATGAAGTCACATCTATAGGTTCGTCTTCTGGCAAAATTATCAGAGCAGTGTTTGACATGTCCTTCAGAATTCTTTCAATTCTGCATTCCAAGGTATCAGATGCTGCTTTGACTGCATAGTCCAACTCCCTCAGGGTTCTGTAAACATTCTGAATAACTAAACAAGGATAACAAAATGAAAACAAAACAGTGAAAAACACAGATCTCTTAAGTCTCATCTCCCCTTCCTCCCACTCACCTCTGCCTCCTCTCAGGTATTACGATAAAATCAGGATTTAATGGCAATGAAATATGAAATGAAAGCCTGAAACATGATGGACTTGATGTACTTTTGAATCTTTAGATTAAACCATTTTATAATAAACAGAACAATATTTTCAAAATATCTCTTATTTTTGGTAATAACATTGTAATGAAAAGGATCAACAAAATAGAACAGAAAACAGAAAGGACGCAAGTGCCCAAAAATTTTGTTCCTCCTGCATACACACACAGAAAAATGCAGTACTTTTGTATAAATTAAACAGTTAAAATTCCCCCAGCAAGACTACAACCTTGTTAAACCATTAGATTTCTTCTTCCATATGTGTGACCTAATTTGCTTTGGAAAGAGATAAACTGATTGCTTTAACAAATGTGTTTATTAAATGAAAGGTAAAATTGACTGTTTCTGAATAGACTGGAAAAATTCTTTCCCTTTCATACGTCCATTGCAAAATAGAAAGAAATACATTGCCTGATGTCCTCTGTCACTATTATTACCATAAGGTATTTTATATATATATATTTCTTCTGTATGTAGAAAGAAATCACTACGATATCTAAGGCACAGCTATTTGGTTCTTGTGCTCTGGTCAGGCAAAGGTCAAGTAAAGCTGCAAGGTGACCAGCCCTGCCTTAAGCACTGGTCAGAGCCCCTTGCACGAGTGCCACATGGCAGAGTCATAAATTAACAGCTGCACAAACCTGTGCCACACTTCACTTTCAGATTTAGACCTTACCTGTTCCTGCTTATATTGCTGTTTTTCCTTTTGAAGAAGAAAAGGGAAAGCGTAACACCAATCAACCTCAACTGAAAACTAATTTACAAGCATGAGTTATTGTTTTCTCATGAAACTGCAACTTAAAAGTCTTGGTGGTGGTTTTATGGATGCCCATTTCAATGACATTTTACAAGAGTTAATCAATTTTATACTGTATTTGATAGGCTTAAGGTGTGTCTTACTGGTTGTGTGGAAAATCTCAATGCCTAATAAAAAATGTTTTCCTGGAAAAAAAATTAGGATTTGGGCAGAAACCTCCAACCTTGATTTCAGACATGTCACTTTTACGATGTTCAGCATAAGTTATGAAGATTTTTTATAGCAAAGATATTATTAAAATACCCATGGCTGCTCCTTGTCACACATTCTTGTAGCAGTTGGGCTAAAATTATCCACCTAAAGTGAAGAGGTCAGTCCATGAACACATTTTTCACAGAGAAATAAAAATGAATGCAGGCACCTAACAGTATAAACAGCTCACCACTTCTTCTCCTCCTACCTACATTTATTAATGTTCAAAGAAGTCCATGACAGCTGCATCAGGCCTGGAGTAAGGGCATCCTCAATTTGTTCTATGAATGGCTTCATCAGTGGTTTCAGCACATCAGGGATCCTATTCAGATGTTCCTTGTAACTGATCAGCAGGTTCTGGAGTCTGAAACATGCAATCATGCTTATAATGTGCTTCATTCAGATGTTTGAAACACACAGAATTTTGAACACATTTTCTGTTAGTAAGATTTGCAAGTTCTGATCCCATCTTAAAAATAAGAACCCTTCCCAGTTCTTCCTAACACCAACCAGGCCTCTTTGTCCTTACCAGCAGCAGAACCAGACTGAAGAAATAAGGACCTCCAGAAAAGTGACTGTGATCAATTCAGAGAGTTTTTCTCCCAAGAAAAATCAACTACAAATTAAAATACATATAGAAGCAGGAAATTGAAAACATGGCATTTTTGTTTCCTTCTTCCCATCTCACAAGACATGGCATGAAATGACTCTGCTTAGAAGAAAAGCTACATACAAACCACTTAGAACCTCAAATGCCAAAGAAAAAGAGCCCAAAGTGTGAATCAAGGATGAGCAGAACAGTTACATGAAAATGGAGCTACACAAAGAAACTGCGTAAACAAGAATTAGAAGCAAAGATAATTCAAAGGTCAGATACATAATGGGTTTGGATTTCTTTTTTATTGCAAACATTATCTGTACTTTTTTTTTTCCTGTTGGATGGCAAAATCTGGGGCCGTTGCTTTTTGGAGGTCTGTCACACACAGAAGTTTGTCTTGCACATTAAAAATCTATGGTTAATTGTCCTTAAACACTCCATAGAAAATCAATGAAAAATGTTGCATTGTAAGAGTGAAACTGTGAAAACTAACTTCAACAGAAAAAGGGAAGAGAGGTTGAAGTACTTATGAAATTCTTTAAATTTCATCCCTTTTTGTCCAATTCTAATTAAGAACTAAAGAACACTCCTCACAAAGCATTGCTTTTTTAAGACTGAACATCCCTGTTTAGAGAGTTCTAGAATTAACCATCAGCATCCCTGAGAATGAAAGAACTCTTGCAGCAGAGATTTGGACTGTTACAAGAAACAGAAAGAAATTATTTTAAATCAACAAAAATTTTAGGTATTCAACATGAGAGACCAGGTTATAACTTAAGTGACGTATTACCTATACACGTGTTTGGGCAGTGCTGCAATCAAGTGGTGAATTCCAGCTTATTTTTCTAACAGGAAAAAAAATATTCTGATGTTAAGTGTAATGTTTTGGAGTGTAATTGCTATATTAGAGTGCACAGATGCACTCTGGTAATGATAGCAGCAGCACCTAGGAGCTCCACTTAGCAGCTGTTGAAGTAACAAAACAAAACCATGTAGGTGTTTCCAAGTAATGAGATATGTGTGTAAATAGGAACAACTGCATGTTAATATGGAAATACAGGGGAAAGCAATTAAAATTCAATTAAACTCCGTCAAAATGAAAAATTATAATAAATAAAAATCAATATATGCAACAGACTCAAAGGTAGTGATTCCCATTTGCAGATGAGAAACAAATCCAAAAAGTGTTCACTCACTCCCTTTGATGTCTTTTAATCTGTTCTTCAGCTGCACACAAGACAAGGACAACATCTGGAACTTCAAAATGCATTTTTCTCAGGTATTTTGTCTCATAAAGTACTTCCAGGACCATTGGGTCTAAGTTTACAAATAATTCCTTCATGCAGAGTGAAAAAAAGAAATAGAAAATAAGATACCAGTTTGGTAGTTAAATGCAGTGTTCTATAACTGGATCATAAAAAGAGATGAACTTGACTGGAGAGGATCTGTAAAATAGATACCCATGTTTGTTCTTCAACCTCCCCTACAAATATATGGGCTTTCCAAAGTATTAATCAACCAGTATCTTACACTGATTTCAATTTCTTGTGACTCCTTCCCTATGCCCAAACCACTTGGCTCCCATGACTTCCCAAGTTTAATTCCTGCTCTGCAGTTACATTCTCTGGAAGCTAATTTGCCTATCCTCTCAGTTTCTCCATCAGTAACTAGGGAGAAATATTGTGAAGGTTAATCTCTACACTTTTGGGGGAACTAAATGTTATTAAGACACTACATAAATTTGAAAACTCTGTTCTAGTTGTCCACTATGGACTCATTAGTACAAAAAATGCCACATTTTAACCATAATTTCTCTGCACTACAGCAGAAAAAAAATCCGTGAAATAAGAATTGTAAGATTTTCTGCCTCAGCAGTTTTGAAAGCAAATTAATGAATTACTGCAATATATTCAACACAGTGATACTGATCACTGCATAAAAGACCATGATCTAACAAAAAAATCCTTCCTTGAACAAAATTTTGGTTAACACAGAAAACAAACAAGGAAACAATATATAGAGAATGTAGATAAGTCAGTAGTAGATATGCATTTGCTGGACACTGCCTCTTTTACACCCTGAATAAGACAGAAGCCTTATAAGAAAGAGACATTATGAGATGTATCATAAATATAAACAAAAAGGAAAAAATATTCTAACTCAAGTAGCTCATTTTATAACACTATTAAGGTTGTTTTAATTTTTTCTTGTCTATCACTGATATGACCAAAGTAAAGTGTGTAAAACTACATCATGCAGCAGTAATACAAAAATTAATCATATTTACCTCAGTTTCTGGGTGCCTGACAAGTAAGGGAGCACACAGAGCATTCCTAGCCTGGTCAGCAAACCTACACCAGGCCCTATGATAAATAAGCTCAAATTCCAAAAGAACTGCAGCCATTTTATTATAGTTCTTGATAACTTTTTTCATTTCCAGTGTCTGCAATTTAGGGGAAAAAAAAGAAAAGGCACCACTTAATTCAATGAGTCTAACACAGTAGAAAGTCCCTCCATTAGGCTTTTCCTCTCTACCACAGGAAAAAAAATAGAAAGCTCTAAATTATGCTATCTTAGAAATGAGGTAAGACACGGAAACATAGCAATATATTTAGGAATTCAATTATTAAGTAGTATTCAACTGCTCTAACCAATATAACTCTTTTTCCTGATTTTTCCTCCCAATCTTGCCCATAGAACAAAGTCTGTACTGCGACCTACACAAGACACTAATGGCCCACTGAGAAAGGTATACACATGATAATCTTTCATGAAGCATAGCTAGTGTTCAAGGTCCTACTGTTGGATGATCCTGGACACAAGCTGCTAAAAAAATGAGTGTAAAAGTATCAAAGTAAATCATGTGTCTGTTAATAACATCCTTGAAAGCTTAGCACAAATCCTACTCTTCTAATTTCCAACCTTGAAAAGTGTGGTTTTCTTTTTAAGAAATGTCATTGGACGGTCAATTTTTCTGAATAACTGCTGAGCCCACATAATCTTCCCTGTTACCTAAAACACAGAAGATATGAGGTTACATTTTCATTAACTTAAAAATAGTCAAGAAGTAAAGTAATTTTTCTCTTTACTTCATTCTTACTGGTGGTGTATTACGTGGTATAGGTGGATTTTCCTTTTCCTTCTGATAGAGTTTTTGAATAAACTCCAAGTCTTGGCTGTACTTCTGAAGAACAATGACATACTTTTCAGTAAGATCAATATTATTTTCTCCTATTTGTTCAAGCTTCATCAGAAATCCCAGCATCTGTTCAGTCTAAAAAGGAAGACAGAGCATTTATTGCAGAAGATAACAGTTCAGAAGGTCGTTGTCCATACAGCATTTTATTAATTTAGAATATGCTAAGTAAATTTGTAAGTTGATTTCTAAGAAATATATAAAAAATCCATCCAGACAAGTTTGTGAATTTTATTTCTGTATTTTGTCCCCCACACACCCTTGTATAAACCAAGAAACTGTTACCACTACAGTTTGGATTTTTTCTGACTCTCAAATCCTCACTCCTTTTTTTCAGCAAACAGCTGTGGTAGAACACCTACCCCTTTACTCACACTCCATTAACATCTCACATCATGTTCAGGGCCTGAGCCAATGAACAGTACTGACATTAAGGAAACAGATGGCAGAAATTATTTCATTACTCCTGCCAGTCAAACAGGAATAACTTAGAAATGCAACAGGAAACACCAAGATGAAGAAAGAAAATAGACTTCAGAATATAGAGCTATAAAATAGGTATGGAAAGATGGAACACACACTTGGCACCAAGTAAGAATGAACATTCCTTTACAGCACTTCTGCAAGCAACTTTTAGAACATTTGTAATAGGCTTGCTGTCCTCCAACATTATCTCAGGCAGCCACCAGCACAGTACAGAACACTGGCAGTAATGAAGGAGTTCAGTAGGAGCTGCGGGTACTCAGCCCTTCCAAGCACCAGAAGCAGAGGTTTGCATTTGTAACAGAACTTACAGTTACAGTCTTCTCAAACCAGGAATCCACAAATTCCTGTATAGATTCATACAATGCTGCAACGTGGTTCTTAAATTCAAGGTAATCTTTTTCAAACTAGAATAAGAGCAAAAGAAAAAAATCATCTGTAGTGCTGCTTTTGTTTTATAAAAAAACCCTTTCTCTGAAGCTTTTTGGGAATCTGTTTTATCTCCCTGGTGCATGTGTCCAGCACTGCACTAAAAACATCACCAGCAACAAAGGCATTTACACTCTAAGCAAAGCAAACAAAACACAAGCAGTGTCGGGTTAAATGATTAAAGCCTCATCTTCATGGAGACAAAGGAGCACGGAGGAATACAGACAGGCTGAGGAAAACTCATAACCTCATCAGAGAGAACAGAGCACACTCACCAGCTCCTTGCAGCCCTGCCTCAGGAGAGTGCTCAGCTCACTGTCCAGCTATGAAACCATCAAAGGTGAGCAAATGGGCAGGCTCTCTAGAGCACCTTACTGACTGAGGGAAGTTATTACCAGATTTGGTGGCTCTTACAAGTAATTTGGGTATTTATCTGTAGAAAAAATTTTTAAGAGTCCAAAATCCTGAGGGTCTAACAAAAAGAGTAAGCTTCCTTCAAAGAGAGCACTGCACAAGCTTGGGAAGACAGTCCATAATAGATATTGCTCCAAACACTTAGGTGTAGAGAAGCCATGCCATCTTTTAACCCCTCCAAATTCCAGTGAACAGTAAATGCCCTCTTTCATAAAGGAGCCACACAGCAAGTATTAGAGAAACACAAGCCATCAAACAGTCAGAAGAAAGCCAAAAGTACCCCAGAGTTAAATGTTTAAAGGAAAGTTAATGACAGAGGCAAGCTTTAGTTCAGGAAGGCAGGAGAGTAAGTCAACACTTCTAGAACTTCTGTTGTGAGACCATGAACTCTGCAAAACAAGCAGGCTATAGCTCAAAAAAAGCAGCTCAATTGCAGCCTGTACGAGATGTATTAAAACCTGAGACTGGAGCATTTGAAAAGCCACTTTAGTTTTTATCATTCTGTTCAGCACTGGGAATGATATCATTCTCTTCTTCCCCCAAAATGTGCCTTTACTAATTCTGCTATAATACTGCCATTACTATTATTTTAATAATACTGAGTAAAACTTATAATTAGACAAACATTAGTGTAAACTTATAATTAGACAAGTATTTAGTGTGTTAACATACCTAAATTAGTTTTCACTCTGCAGTTCAAAATATATGCATCTCAAAAAAATCAAGTTTAGAAAAAATTGTTTGTAGCTTTACCTATCACACAAAACCTAGTTTATAAAAAGTTAACAAAAACATTTGAAGTAGAAAACAAATTTACCCTAACACTTTCAAATTGTATTAAAAGGTATGAGGGCATTGATATTATAGTTAGTGAAAAATATTATATGCATTGTTATAATACTCAATATTCTTTGCAAAGCTCTGGTGCAAAGCACAGAATTAACAGAGTGATTGTCACACAAGTGCTGAATGTAAGTACCTCTTTTTTCCTATGATCCAGAACATCATACTCTTTGGATTTCATGTTGGTAGCAATGCTCTGGTATTGAGTAATGATCTCTTCAATGCCTTCTATTTTTGCACGCTGGAGCTCTAAAAGGCTTTCCATAGTATTGCTCATATCTGAAATTTTCTCCAAACGTTTACAGAAGGTTTCAAATTTTCCAAATATATAGTTTTCACTGACAATAAAAAAAAAACCACCAACAGAGGGATTGCTATGAAAATCTCTTTGCAACAGATTTTTTTTTATTTAATCCACATATATCCTACCAGAGTGGCTATCAAGTTACACACCACAAAAAAATCATGCTGTAATGAGTACATATCAACAAAAAAAAATCTTAAACACATGTATATAAACCAGAAAATGCTTGATCCTTACGTACGTCAATAAAAAGCCTTTACCACCTTTCATGGGAGTAACTTTTTAAAATAAGACATTTGTGAAAGAAAATGTGAATGAACAATACTAAGAAATGCCCCATGATTTAAGTGCCAATACAGGTAAAACACTCCTTGGCATTGTGATAGAGAACCCAGCTCAAAGCTGACTGAATTCCCTGAGAGTGTTTTCACTTATATTCATGATTCAAATTTGTTAGGATTTCATACCATATATACACATTTGTATTCAATTAATAAATGGATAAATTCCCCTGAAGTTCCCTTGGACTTCTGCTGAATTAACAAGTCACTGGCAAAAACCTGGTTTATTCCTGAAAAAAAAATTTAAAAATCCACTCTGCAAGATCATGTTCTGATTATAAGTACTTCACTTTAATTGAATATTTAGCTTTTCTGTTACGCAGCAGATATAATTACATCTCATTTATAAATTGTACACATCAATATGATTCAATACTGGAGTGAATTATTTACCTGATATCAAATTGCCTGTCACTTAGATTTTCCTTTATCTCCTCCCTAATTTTCTGAAAAGATGTTTGGTACTTTTCTTTGAGGGAAATGCATTGTTGTATCCTCTTTAGCAATTCTTCCCTGAAGAAGAAAATAAAAGAAGACAGAGAAACATCCTAAGGTCATCAAAAAAGCATAAATACAAATAAAATATTTCAGTCAAATATGCAACTTTGCAAAGTAAGAACACAAAATTATATATTATATGAAAAACATTCAAAATTTGATGCTTACATTAAAAGTTTTTTACTTAAACCTGCTATCTAGATTGGATATTTTTATCTTAGGTTTCATGGTCATCAATCCAAAACTTTCATGGCATAGACCACAAAGGATCTATGGGTCTGGGTCAATGCTGACTACTGAATCTGGGTCAATGCTGGCTACTGAATGCTTGCAGTTTGGCCATTTCTCGTCTTCTGTATCAAGTATTGCTGATAGGTTTTCCTTTGTTTGTTTCTTTGGTTTTTTCTACGCAGACAAGACTAGAGAAATATTTGTCCTCACTAAAATAAGCATGAGGACAGTCTTGTTTTTGTTAAAAAGATACACCAAGAAGAACTTAGGTCCTAAGGCCAAAAATAGTTACATCTTATGCACAGTTGTTCATTAACCCTGAGGTACCACATGAGATACATAGATGTGGCATGGAAACAAGCCATAAGCCATTTGCCCAGGGCTGTTGCTCCACTTTGTCTTTCATCTTCCAAAAGATCATTGGGAATTAAAATTGTAGTCAAATTTATAGGCTGAAACCATTAACTGGGACAGAGAAAAACTTTCGCAGGGATAGCAAGAGCAATTAAGTAAATAAGAAGAATGTCTCAGAAATAAATTCTGCTAGAATAAACAAAAAAACCCCATATTCTACTTTTATTTATATTAATTCTTTAGAATAAACAGAACCAGTACTTAATTGATTGCAGGTAATTTCTGAAATATTCCCTTTATCTATACCAAAATACAGGAGGAATCAAAATGGTTAGATTTACTTTTATGTCTCCTGGCCTGTTACCTCCGAGTCACCTTTGGCTTGGCTGGAATTTAAGCAGAGACATCCTGACTATCTGCTTTGATGAAGCTTGTAACACCTTTTCCTTTTCATGTCAATACCCATAATTACCCATCTTACTCCAGTTAGACTATTCCAAGAGACTATTCCAATTATTAATTTTCTAGCTGACAGCTTCAGATGTCGTGTTCATCTTAACTTCTCTCTGTGGTTTTCCCCTTCTTTTTTGCACGAAAATAATTGACCTGCTCTTATAGTATGTGTTCTTCCTATGTTATCTGCACTTATCATCCTTCAGATACACTTTTCTGCCAGTGACATCAGAATTCACCACTCTGTGGATAAGTTTCATACAAACACCTCTGTGCTCCCATTTATGCTGTGTGTAGCACTCGGACAAGTAGCTGTAGAGCAGCTAACTCATCCCTTCCCTGAAATGTCCCACAATACAACTGGATTGTGATTTTGGCCCTGCTGTATATTGTTCCCTTCCTCAAACTGACTTTCATGTCCAGTAACAGCAAAATATAAATCTTGGATGTAACTTTGCCAGTCTGTCCTTGGAGCTTTTTTATTAAGAATTTCAGCTCCCAGTTCAAATTTCTTAAGTGTGCTTTTGTCTAAAAAAATCCATGGGGACAATATATCAAGTGTTGTATACTAGTATATATTACATGGTTTCCAACTTTCCAACAGGTTTTTTCACAACACATAGTAAATTTGCTTTTGCAGAGTACTTAATTCTACACAGAATTAGTAGTTACCAGCCTAAAATTAACATAGGAATCAGTGCCTAGTAGGAGCACAAAGGGCTACTTAAATTTACCTATTAATAATCTTGATGACTAATCTGCAATTTTACTTCTAGTGTCAACAACGTAAGTTGAAATTACTAAAGTTCTATCACCTGTCCAGGTCCCAGATTTTTGAAACACCTTCACACAGATAGGTCTTGCATGTGTTAATCATTTGATTGGTGATTTTAAGAAACAGGGATGTCATGTGCTCTGACGTGTTGTAGTACGGTGATGTACAGTAGATCATACAGACAGTGTTCATTAAACTGGGAATGTGTTCCATCACTGTTACCTACAACAGCAAAAGAATGGGAAAGTCAGCAATCTGAATTTCCTGAAATTCAACACAGTGGGAAATGTGACAGCTCTGGGAATATGTTTATCAGTGGACAACCATCTTTTTGTGTTCTTGTAGATAGGTCATTACAAAATGGATCCTCCAATTCACTTGAGGAGACCTATCACACTACAATCTAGACAAAAATGTGGGAAAAGGGCAATGAATAAATGAATAGGTCTTTTACACAGTGGGATTTTCCACAGGAAAACCAGAGGCTGTACTCTGCTTGGCCATGGCCTCCAGTATCTGAAGGTGCTGTAGTCTGCTTTGCAGAGGAACATACTACCTGAGGAAAAGAGGTCATGCACTGCTACAGAAGAGTTGGTCTGCTGTAGAAAAGACAAGGAGAAAGTTGGCCTTTGCTCGTTTTGCCAAGATCTGTACAGAAGAGAAATCCAGAAGGTGGAGGCAAGGCAACAACAATCTCACTCTTACTGGATACTGAACTACAGAGTTTTCTGTCCCACAGAAATGCATGCAAGCCACACTGAGAACTCAGAACAAGGCACAGTGACTGGTCTAGAAAAGGATAAAAAAAGTATGGTATCTAAAAGTCAAGTCCAATATGATGAAACAGCGAATATTTGCAGAAGGAGAGCAGTAAAATAGCACAATGGATTCAACAGAGAAAAAGCTTTGAAAATATTATTTAGAAAAATTGTTACCAGCTGGATTATGTGTAAATGTTCTGAACTATACAAGATCAGACAATCTTGTCTTGTGTCTGTATAGCCAAAATTCATGTTCTCACTTTAAAAAAATTAACTCTGGGACCCATATGGTTATGAAAATAAGTTTATCAACCAGGATGACAGTGCTACCTAAAAGAGAAACAGCTTTAACCTGTAAAATAAGTGGAAGCTGACCAATTTCAGCTCAACCAAAGGTTTAAGATCATTTTATGACTTTTGCAACAAAACAATCACAAGTAACTCCCAACCAAAGCATGCAGACAGGAAGAGGTACCATATGTAAGACCCAAGCTCACAAAGGCAACTCAGCTCATTATTGGGTTAAGAAAAACACAATCTGATGCTTAGTTTTTTCATGCCCTTTAATTATCTTCTGGAATGATAACTACTTCCTACACCATAAAAAAAGGTATTATTATCACTGGCTAATTCAAAATCAGTAAGCTCAATTCACTAATGCCTAAGGAGTTATGCTGTCCACTAATAAAGTATAAGAGTTATATATTAAAAGGAAAATAAGCTGGTTTATAGCAACAAAAGCCCTTCCTTCTTTTTCTGAATTTCACATTAAGTGCCTTTACAAGACTTACAGGTGAAGCATTGGCAAGTGGACCAAAAAATTTATCCAATGTATATAAATATCTCACGTTGTCCTTAGCTTCATTGGCAGCAATTGTTATTCTACCATCCTGAAGGGGTGAGGATAAAAGAAAGGAATAGAATTATTACTGTGAAAATTTTCTGAACAGGTTCTTTCTCTTTTACAGCACACAAGACTGTGATTCCATCTTGCAAACACTTTCCCACAGAAGTGCTTTTAAATATGCTATTTATTTTTCACATAAGAAATAACTGCTTTTACATGCAAAAATTGGTAAGATCTTCCTGGTGGTCAGCAACATTTTGCATGTGGTTTAAAGGAAATCCTTACTTAGACCCACAAAGCTTTTTCCTCCTCATGGATCCAACTTAGATTTTAGAATGGTTTCAGCACCCATTCTACAGACCCATTCAGGACCCATTCTACAGAACTTAGACAAGATCCCTGAAATGTACCAGGGTACTTCCCAACACTGTTTGCTAAACACTTGTTAGGGACAATGAGTTCACAACTAAAGCCTATATATCCTTATGTTCATGTCAGGTGGAACTATCCAGTACTTAGGGGGCTGGTTTGTAGGAAGAAAGAAATCTAGTTCATCACCCTTGGCTTGTGTTGGCTCTGTACACTTTTATCCAAATTCCCTTTATCATAAAAGTCTGCAAATATGGTAATCACAAAATCAAAAACTTTTCCTGCTCTATTCTTAAAACAGTAGAATACTTTCTCAAGCAATAGAAGACGTACATTCTGGGGGGTGGGGGTGGGTGGGGGTCTCATTTACTGTAAATGGCCTACAGCTTATTTTCTGTCTTGCCTACAATTTTGCCTGATAAGTTTACATTACAGATATCCACTTAAATGAGGTAGCAGTTATGCCACTAAAAGTCAGCTCTCAACAATTCTGAAAGCATTATGATGGGCTTTCAGACTTCTACAGTTGGCCTGCAAGGAGTTCAGCTTGTGAGAGACAGAAAAATGTTGTATTGCTGCACTGCTTTACTTTTGCACAACCATTCCATCCATTATGTTAATGAAAGACACATTACAAAAGCACTGACTTCTTTTCAAGTTATCTATTTAATTTCAGAATCATTGATGCTGTCTGTTCCAACAAATGGATAATAAACCATAGTGCAAAACCAGCATAAACACTCAAAGCTATTTTTATTTTTAGCGTTGTGTTCAGTTCTGTACATATGACAAATAGAGTACTGTAATAATTTAACATTTTAATTAGTAAGTAATAATTACCAGTTCTTTCCACTGCTTTAATGTCTTTGATCTTGCTGCCTGAAGAATACTTATAATTTTCTTTACTCTTGAACTCTTGATCTCATCTAAAAGGCTTTGAAGAAAGAAACATATTTAATACTCTCTCTGGAATAAAAGTTTACACTAATTTTTTTTAAATCCTTTTTTTTAAGACTCCGTGAGCAATAATGCAGGGATTTAACCTGTTAAATGATGACATTCTTGACTTCCAGTGCTCCAGCTCTGCAGACGGACCAACATCATCAGCTTCTCTTCTTATTTGTTCACTCTCCACTAAAACTTGTCTGATCTGTTTGGTCCAAATCATGACCACTTCTTCAAGTTTCTCAGTGACCTCTGTGTTAGTGCCTTCAAAATCATAGAATTGGACAGTTTTATAAGCACCAAGAAATAAATACAGAAATTTAAACTACAGAAGCTAAATGTTCTTGTCAAACATAATCTGAGACTACATAAACTCAGTATATTTGAACCAGTGACCAGCAGGAAAAGATTAAGATTTTAAAAACAAGATGCATACACATAATACTTGTATCTACCTACTCTGACACAATTGCATATCCTTTACAAAGGAAACAGAAATACAGTGAGTTCATAAGAAATGGTAGAAAGCTATTGTTGAAAGAGACCTAACTACTCTTTTTCTTACAAAAACATATATTTCTATAATTTATTTTATAAATACATCTGGTTTTGTTCCCAGAGTCAGACAACATTGGATAGGATTTTTCCAGTATCAAAGAAAGTGAATAGTACACACACTAGTATGTGGATTCACTCAGCAACTACTTGGCCAGTAAACTAGGAGGGATACAGACAACTGCTTGCATGATATATCAAGCAACTACCTAATTCTTTAAGATCTATGAACTAAAGTATGGGCAAATGATTGATGGTTTCATAATTATACAATCAGAAACCTGGCACGAGTAAGCAGAAAAATGTATACAGCTCAGGGAAGATGCATTAATTCTTCAAAGTAAATTTTTATTAATGACGTAACACTTATTTTATAAACAGCATCATTGTGTTTGCTTTGGTGTAGGAATAACTCACCTGCAGTTATGTAGTCAGATGGGTTCTGTAAGTTTCCGACATAAATATCAATATCCACTTTTGTGAGCTGAATTTTATCTTCTATATTCTGTCTAGATGATGACAAAGTACCCACAAATTTATCCACTGAATACAGAAACTCTTGTATCTGGCTGTTCTTCAAGCCTTCTTTTACAGCTCCCCAGTTCTGATTATTTTATGATTTATGCAAAAAAAAAAAAAAAAAAAAGTGAGGATCACACTTTCTTTTGTTTTTTGACACAAAAGGTATTTTTCTTTAGAAAAGTATTTCTTATTCATGGCAGTATATAAAGAGTTATCAACATGCCCTTTAAAATACACATACCATTAAAGTGGGCATTGATTTAATTATTCTGCTAGACAAGAAGAGAGAAATAAGCAAGAGGCTCTAAAAAATAAAAGTCTCTGACTTCACTCTGATTTGACTCTGAAGTCAGCAGTCACTGATTTCTCACTGCATTGTATTTTTTTTAGTTTTATTTTTCTCCTTCTGAACAGAGTAAACAGACTCTTAACTCCGTTTCTGCTCCTGGGGAGAAAAAATGACGGTGTATGGTAACAGCACACAACACCATCCTTCTCAGCAGACACTGAGCTTCTTTGCATTTCCCACCTCTGAACGTGTGCTTCCAGAGGCAACTGAACCAACTGTGATGCTTTGTGAGTGCCACAGAACAAGGACAACTCAAAGAAGCTGGATATTCCAGATATAATACAGTGCTTGCTGTCCATGTTCCAGAATAGTCATGGACTGATCCCTTGTGCTGCCAGAAGGCCTTGACACATCTTTCAATTCAGGTCTAATCCAGTTTTCATAAAGTCATCACTGTTTTCACCTTAGTATGGTTGCTGTGTTATATTCTCCTTTGTCAGAATAATTAAAGCTGCTACTATTGCTTGAAAATAAACAGTAGCCACATGAATTTCAAACATTTGTATACAAATTGCATGACTCTCATAAAGGCCTATCTTAGACTTGTATCTTCTTATATCCTCTGTTCTAGGTCCGACTGATGCACAAACAGAACTGCAGCAGCAACATGCCTTACTTCCACATGTTCTTGAGAAAAAAAGACAGATTGTTTGATTACCTGCTGGGATTTAAGTGCTGGTATCATGATCTGCGACAAGAAAAATTCCAGGCCCTGAAGGACATTTCCATTAGTACAATCAAACATGCCAAAATTCACCTCCTTTGGAAAGAAACAAAAATTAACACAACGCATGTAAACTTCCGCAGCATTACACTATTTGAGTGAAATTTAGGTACGTGGCAGACACAGATACAGTCCATAACTAATAACATGAGTATCTCCGAAAGTCAGAGAAGGCTGTTAAAGTACTTTTCTTATACACAGCAAGCTATGAGAGGCTGGAAAACCTTATGTTAGTTTCAAGAATTATCTTTATTTTAAAAGTCTAAAAGATATAGTTTAAGTGCAGCGTTTCCATAATTTAGGGTCATTACTTAAAATAAAATCTTCCAATTTAGGTCTTTATTCCTTATTGTCATTTAAATTTATCACTTACTGACTAATTAATAATGATTTTTATTAATTAAAATCTTGAGGTTTAATAATACTGCAGTAGCTAATTTATAAATCATTAGAATTTTACTTTAACACAAATACTTACTCTTATGAAAAAGAACTTCTGTTAATCATACAACTAGACATTTTCATATAAGCATTCCCTATTTTTTTTCTGACTCCAGTCGCATGAATAAAGGTCTGAGAAAATATTAAGTACACTGTGACCACTGTATTATTTTGGTCTTACCTGGGAGACATTTGATGCAGTTATAACTTCATCTGATGTCCTTAGGAAAAATGCACAAGTTCCTGTAAAGTCCTGTAAAGAGGACCAAATGCATACAGTTAAAAAGAATACACGTATACAGTAATTTACTTAAAACTTTACTTATCCTAAAAATGTGCTGAAAACAAAATTGTAGAAAATAATTACTCAAAAAGATAGTGAACTGTTTGCAGGATATTTGAAAATCTGTCCCTCTCAAATCAAATACTGTTTTTTCCCTGTCTGACATAAGAACATCAAAAATGCCCTTTTGGACAGACTGGATCAGCATTGCACCTCTACTAAGAAAATGCAGTTCAGTGAGAGCTTGTGAACTAGGCTATTTCCTATTATTGTAGTTGAATGATGCTTATTTTTATCTATTTATCCACTAAACCTAATAAAAACCCTAATAATAATTCAACTGCAACAAATCTGAAAAGCCATTCTAGCTGGTCCAATTGGCAGAGGAGTGAACCTCACTTTTCCCCTGCAAGCAACAAAGAATTCTTCTGCTCTGTCTTTTCTGGCATTACAATGTTTACATAAGCTCTTTGGGGCCAATAAAAAACAACAACAATAACAACCAAAATGAAAACCAAAGCAGCACCATGCCTTATTGAAACACCATTGTATATGGAAGACCCAATTTCCCCCAAAAGAGATGGAGAAAACCAAAATTAACCAGATATCTTAATGACGAATCTGAATATGTTGTTGAATAATGCTTAGCTATTACAGGGAGGAGGTTATTATAAGAATTTGAATGGAATAAACGATTTGTTAAAGGTATTTTTTGAGTAATGTGCAGTATTATTCCATGAAAGGGCATAAAAAGCCACTGAAGAACTGCACTTTCAAACTAGAAGTGCACAAGCCCTGGAAAATACTCAACATGTAGTCATTAAAAAAATGTTAGGATCTGCAACTTTTTAACAAGGGTTTATTTGACCTGCTTTCCTCTCAGATAGTCAAATCACTACTTCTTTACTGATGAAGGCCAACCTCAGCCCAAGAAATGCTGAGAAATCCTGCATTACGAGAATAGAGACTAAGTACTTACATATCTGTCCAAGAATTTAAAAAATTGTATAACACTGCACAACTGTTATGCCTTTTCAATATTTTACTTTTTAAATGCCATCTAATGAATTTTTTCAACCATACCTCAGTGGAACCCATGGTAATAAATAACTTCTTCTGAGGCAAAGTGTCTGTTGACCCATCTGACTTCGATGATGCGTTCAACTTTTGCTAGCAATTAAATTATAAGTAAGAGGTTAATAAAATAAAAGCTGTATCATACAAATACTTCATCCATTTGAATATGTGGATTACAACTAAGTCCATTCTGATTCAGTTTGTAATTCCCAGATAGAAGTCATGAGTTTTGCATTCTCTGGGGAATAAGCTTTGCCTGAATCTTACAGTCACCAGTAAACAGTTTCACAGCCCCATTCATTCAGAAAAAAAAAAAAGATCAAAGAAGAACAGGGGGAAAGTCTCAGAAAATATAATGAAATTAAATCTGAAGAGTTTCCTAGTGCAACTTCCTCTGTGAAAACAAACTGAAATTCTGTCTCACAGAAAGAATCATATGCTTGGTCTGCAAAGTCATAATGTAACTGTGAATGGGACTCACAAGCAACACCATCAGCTAGATCCTGCCAACAGTGCAGTGAAATTTAGCTTTCTGTCCATTTCTTTAACCATACATCACAGAAAAACTTACTCTCTGAGAAGCCTTGCTGCCACTCATACCCCTCCACTGAGATGTATCTACAACCTCTTCTCCTTGAAGCAGCAAAAAATCTTAAACCTAATAAAAACCTGCTTCCCTCTAAGTTTGTATGATGCATTTTGGAAAATGATCTGTTGAAACTTGGAAGAATGTGACAGAAAATAATGTGGGAGACGCTTGCAGGTGTATTTCTCTTTAAAGGTGAGGAGAGCCTTCTTCCTAGAAAGCCAAGTGTTCAGCTCCTGCTAGATTGAACCTGTGACGTGTGATACACAGTGGTGGCTCCTCACTTCCACCCCAAATCAGCATCTGCTGACCTCTGTGCACAGTTTCAAATGAACACCACAAACCTCAGCAGGTGAAAAAGAGATATGGGAAGCATATCTTTGATATGGATCTTTGATAAATCTTGGTAAGGACATGTCTACTACTCAGGCCCACAGTCTGCCCTGGTCAGTACTTAGTCTCTAAGAACAGGGCAAACATGTCTAATACTGCCCTTGAACAATCTCCAATTCTCCAATGTGTTTGAAATCAAATTGTTGACAGAACAGCCAAATTAATGAGATCTCTTCACTCATCAGAATGTGGTGGAAGATTCCAGAGATGGCATTCATACATCCCATCAGAAACATTTTTATGCTATGCTGCTTCTGAAACAGAACTCTCAGAACGGAATAGAAGTATTTTATGGTTAAAAGGGTCAAAATAAAACAAAATTAAATGCAGCAATGAAATGTTTCATTTAACCCAGGCTGGGCACTTATTTCTGACTTGTCAGTTAAGGAAAACAATGTCAAGATTTTTAGTTTCATCTTGATTTAAGTCAGAGAACAAGACATTTATCCCAGAAATGTGTATGCCTAGTCCCAATAAAACAAAAAACTGATTAAACTGTTTTGACAGCAGAGCTCATTCTGTGCTTTGCAAAATCTCTAAGCAATTCCAGTAACACTCAAAAGTTCTTTTAATTTATCTAAGTTATAACGATTCTGCAATTCACTCTTGCATTTAGCTGACAATCAAGAATTATCAATCAGTTTTTCTCCTCAATGAGCCCAAAATACCAACACGGGGTGAGTTAGCTCTCCCTACCATGGCTCCTCACTGGCATAATTTGAAAGGACTGATGAAGGGCTTCTGCAGTTCTGGAAGCCCACAACAGTCATGTTTCAAGGTCACTTGGCACCTTCTGATATCACACACTCAGTGGAAGATGAACAAATTATTTTGCTCTTTATGCAGAGGCTTCTCCTTCTCAACGGGAGAAAAATACATCTTGGGGACCACAACTGCCTTATTTCTAGTCACAGTTATCCAAGCTTATTTTCTGCAGAATGGGATAGACCTGAACATGGGGCCACCTTAATTTAGAAAGAAATTGCATCATTTTTCACCCTCTTGAATGAGTGCTTTGTCCATAGTGGAGTTGGTGCAGTTCAAACCAAGAGAAGACAAACTGGTTCTTACAAAGGCAGCTCTCCCATTCCTGTAATACTTATTCTAGCTAATCTGGTATTTTAAACTCTGAATACCATGAAAACTTTGTCTCAATTATCTTTACCATTTTTGAAGTCTGAATTTTTACTGTACATGGCCATTTTTAAGTTTTCTTTTGTGAAAACAAGAACAGTATCAAACTCTGCAACAAGGCATCCTCCCATTTCCATGTAAGCCAAGATGTAAGTATTTAAACAATGAGATCCAAGCTCTTTGCACACTGGCATACATAGCAAAAAAAAACCTGTTAAGATTTTCTAAATTTTGCAACAGTCATGTGATTTTTTTTTTTAAAAAGCAAATTTGCTTTTGCAGAAACAATAACAGAAACATACCTGCAATACATCTTGGTAAAAGAAGAGCAACTTTTTAAGTCCACTAGGGGCAAAGAATTGTTCTATTAGTTGAAACTAAAAAAAAAAAAGAAATACACTTGTAGTTAATTGTGAGGTAGTTTCAAAACACTGAAAATTTTGGAAATATTTCTTGTAATAACAATTTAATTAATATTTACCTTTTCATCAGAAATAATAGTCTCCTCCACTTGCTGCTCACTCAAGTCTATCCCATCTGCTAATCTTGAAATCAAATACCTGTGTCTTCCATCTATCTGAGCTCTTCTCTCCTCTTTGGTTGCTTTGGCTTGCTTGGCTAATTCTTTTCTACTTTCACTGGAAAGTACTATACTTTTCTTAACAGTGGCCTACAAAATAGAAGTTTGTTATAGAGAGACTATTTTTCCTCACTTAAGGATTGTATTTTTTATTGTTGATCTTTAAGCTGCTTTCATAAACTACTTCAAGCAAGTACATTAAAAAATTACATGTAAGGAATGTATAGGGGAAAGAACAGTAATAATTAACTTGTTAGGCCAGAATTATTTCTCACTATAAAGCTGCTACTATGAAAAGTACATATCTGGAACTTCAGCTCAGGAATTCAGAACCAAATGTGGATCCAGGCTAAGGTCAAAATACAACTTTAGCACAATAAAGGCTCTGATTCAAATCTCAGCTTTGTGAATCCAGGTTCCAAACTTCTATATGTTTGGAATTTCAGATTTGGGATTGATCTCTATACTGCCAGCATTTTCATATATAGTATCAAGTCATTACCTTAAAGGAAATAAATAAACCAAATCACTATAAAATCAGCTACCACAGGAACAAATATACAGTTGATAATTAATATACAGATCATATAAAGGAAGCAGCACAATTATAAAGCGGGAGATTTATGTAGAAGAAGGATTTTTCAAAATCTTTCTATCAGTCTGGACAAGACTGAAAATAGATATGGTGACTAACATTTTTAAGTCAACAGAAAATCTTCAGAAGCTATATGGAAAACTAAAGATTTGGGTAAATAGGTAACCACACCGATCATTTCCCTCTACACACAGCTCCCACTGACATGAGTATCTGGGGTTTTGGCAATGTCTGAAGTGTCTCTGTACCTCACAATTTTTACTGGAGAGAAAAAAAAGATAAATTACATCACTTCCCAGTACTTTACACTAATTGGAATTGTAATTAATCAACCCTACTCTTGGATTAAAAACAAAAAAGCTGGCCATCTTCCACCTTCTCCTCCTACCATTTGGTCTTACCCCAGACTCTGAACAGATGTTTTACATCAGTCTTGCCTCTACCTGCACCTTTTTGAGACCAGGAGACACTAAGGATGTCTGAATACCTGTAGCTGTTGGTCAGTACCCTTGTGGTGTCTCTAAAACCTAAGTGTGATTCACCATGTAGAATTCACTCATGGGTGTCAGTCTTTTATCATCTCTGGTTTCCATGTCAACAGCTGGCTCTCTTATTTTGTATATGCCTTCCCTGATGCAGCATGACTTTATTCAGGTATTCTTAACCGACATTAATTTAAATTGTGGCAAAGAAAGGATATTAAGCAGTGGATTTAAAAAAAAAAAATTCATCAAAGAACCCAAAATCCCAGCAACACACAGTGAGCACAGAAAGTCAGTGCCCTAACACTGTAAACACTTTGGAGTGGTTCACTGTTCCTTTTTCCTTGCAATTAACAGAGCTTCAGTATTAGGCAAGCTTTTGTAAGTGAAGACTCAAAGAAAAATCTGTATAGAAGAACATTTAGCAGACAAAAGATAGTTGAGTCACCACGTATTTTAGAACAAAAACACTTGCCGGAAGAACAGTAGTCAGAGAAGATCCTGTGACAGCAGATCCTAGCTCAGTGCTCCTTGTCTTCAAGTTCCCTCCATGTCTCTGGTATTTACTTTCTGCATCTAGTTAAAAGAAATTACAAGTTCTAATTATTCAAGTACAACAAATGCATTTACAAGACCTGCAATGTTGTGTTTTCATATTTGCTAGCTAACCTCTTCTCACACTGGGGAAAATGAGACCATTTTATTTCTCAAAAAATGATATTTACATCCCATCATTGGCAGCAAATAAGATCCCCAGTGGAGCATGCAGTAATGCTTACGAGCAGCTCACTAAACTTCCATGAATTACTGCTTAATCTATTTCATATAAATAATAAGATTGTGACTAAAACTAAAATTCTAATAGCACTGATTTCCATATAAATTTCTATGAAATGGTACCTCTTTTCACCTGATTAATATGTATTATATACAGAGTCAGAGAATGGTTGAGATTGGAAGGGATCCTGCTTAAGCTGGGTTACTTAGAGCCAGTTGCCCAGGACTGTTTCCATGTGGCTTTTGAGTACCTCAAAAGGATGGGGACTCCACAACCTCCCTGGGCAACCTGTGCCAGTGCTCAGTCACCTTCACAGTGCTTCCTGATGATCAGAGGGAACCTCCTGTGCTTCAGTTTCTGCCATTGCCTCTGGTCCCATCACGGGACACCACTGAGGAGAGCTTGATTCCTCTTCTTTGCACCCTCCCTTCAGGCATTTACACACATAGACAAAATCCCACTCAGACCCAGCTCTCAGCCTTTCCTCAAAGGAGAGGTGCTCCACTGCCTTCATCATTTTCATGGCCCTTCACTGGACTCTTTCCAGTACATCCAAGAGAGATCTTGTACTGGAGAGCCTAAAACTGGACACCCTACTCCAGGCAAGGCCTCGCCAGGGCTGAATGGAGAGGATAGATCATCCCCCTTAACCTGCTGGCAATATACCTCATCCACCTCATGGTATCATCAGCCTCCTTTGCCACAAGGGCAATTGTGGCCTCATGTTCAGCTTGGTGCTCACCAGGACTCTTAGGTTCTTTCCTGCCAATCTGTTTTCCAGCTGTTTAGCCCTCAGCTAGTACTGTTGCATGGGCTTGTTCATCCGCAGGTGCAGGAATTTTCTCCAGCCCCTCGAGGTTCCTCTGGATGGCAGCACAACCCTCGGGTGAATCGGCCATCCCTCCCATTTATGTGTTATCAGCAACCTTGTGGAGGGTACCCTCCACCCCATCATCCGTAAATGAAGATGATGAACAGGACTGTTCATCATCTGTACTGATCCCTGGGTACACCACTACCTTCTGGGCTCCAGCCAGACTGTGCTGCTGATCACCACCCTCTGAGCCTTTCTGTTCAATGTTTTCAATCTGTCTCGCTTTCTGCTCAGACAGCCCACACTTCAATAGCTTCTCTACGAGGATCTTACAGGAGTGAAGGGGAAATTTAAATTGTAACTGCTCATCAGCAGCAATTTCTAACCTAGGAACAATCTGGAGGTTGCTCAACTGCAGAAGGGGTTAAGCTGGATGGAAGCAGGAATACCAGAGGCAGAACAAGCCCCCATAAGGCAGTATAGTCTCCCTTGGTGATAAGAAGCAGCCACAGCTTTGTCTTGTAGCCATCCTGGAATGCCTGGCTTAGGGTCTACTTTGGGGCAGAAGAGCTGGCACTGGGGTATGGACCAAAGGCTGGGCTGAGGTGCTCCATGCTAATGCTCACAGCACTGCAATTGCTGGTGCAATTGTATATAAGGAATTGCTTCATGAAGCATCTTTGCAGACTTCTTACAGAATCAGTTATGGTTTTAAGACTGTCCAATGCATTGTTTATTAAGTTTTTAATATGTATTTCAGCACAAATGTGTGTTTAATCCACCTCAAGGGGAACAAGAAAGAATTCCCAACAAGAGAATGTCAAAAGCCTTACGGAAGAAAAGACCATAGTCGCTGCACTCCCCTCACCTACCAAACCAATCATTTCATTGCAAAAGGAAATGAGGTTGTTCACACATTTATTCCCTCGCTGAATGCATGCTGATTACTCCCAGTCACCTTCTTGTTCTTCACGTGCCTGGAAATGGTATCCAGGATTAGCTGCTCCACCACCTTCCCAGGGACTGAGGTAACTAAAGGCCAACTAGCCTTTAGCACTCCTTTTTGCCCTTCTTGAAGGAACGAGTGGCATTAGCTTTCCTCCAGGCCTCACATACCTCTCCTAGTTGCCATGAATGTTTATTTATTCAGTACTCTCTAACGTGCTCTTCTTCCACAAGGCCAGTGAATACATAAGCAAAGTGGACATAGGTAAGGGATGCAGCCACAGGCACAGAGGGAGATTGCTATGTTCAATAATCTTTGAACCATTTAATCTATTACCACTGTTAAAATATTCCAGAAAAGAGATACCATGTGTCACACTGCAAAGTACATTGTATTATGGAGTACTACTCATTTTAATTCCAGAAAATTTGTTTGAATCATGTTACTATGATTCAACACTGGGAAATCTGCTATGGGATCAGAGTTGCACTGTGGATGACCCTGTAACTACATACATATATAAAAACATATATGCATTTGTTTATTTATATGTACATATTTATTTATAAAGCTGAAAACTGCACATTCAGCACACAGTTCCTACACTGGCAGTTTCAGAATGGCACGTACTCACCCAGTATATATAAACTTAAACACTCTACTTAATAATTGGTTTCTCATTTTGTTCCTGTGGGTTTTTCCCATGCAAAGCCAACATGAAGCACTTATTAATTTCTCCCTTACCTTTTTTGATAGCAATTAGAGGCGGACTGAGATCAATATGAGGTTTAGAAGAAAGTTGTGTTGCTCTCAGTTGCTCTGATTCCTGCTGTACAGAGTGACCGTGAGAGGTATTGGGCTCATCTCTTCCCCCTAACTCAGTCTCACCTCCCACAGTCTCCTCCATCTGCACCACCACACAAAAATCAACCTAAATCAACAATACAGAAAATGACTGGACAGTGTAACATTGTAAGAAACACACTTTCAGTATTTTTATGCCTGTTATAGCATCAATATGAGAGACTAGCAAGGAAAGGGGAAAAGAAATATCTCTACCTGCAGTCGGTGATTTAAAAAGAGAAGATCTAAGCAGTTTTTAAAATGACAGAAGCTCCTCTAAGGGTGCCTGTTACCAACACTTTGTTTCTAATTGCATAACTATACTTTCTCTGCAGGCAGACTGCAGAGGTGGGAACTCACGCGTCGGGGGACAGGCTCAGCTCCTCCTGAGGCTCCTGCAGCCGCAGGTCCCGATGCCAAGTGCGGGGCACCGAGTGCTACCTGCTCGATGCCCAGCAGGTTTTTACGCCGGCGGCTTTCCTGGGCACTTGGAGCTGCTATGGCAACCCCTACACAAACCCAGCGAACAACCCAGCCCCCAGCAGGCACCTCGCCTGTCCCCATTTCCCACTGCATCCAGCAGCCCAGTGCTAATTTCCTAACTACCTGTCTTCTGAAAAGCACCGTGGTTTTCTCTTGCATATAAACTGAACCCTGAACACGCAGCTTCCCTGAGCCTCAGCGATTGTGAGGTGCTGGGCCAGGGGAGGTCGCGGTGAGAGCTGCATCCCGGCGGGCACACCGCGCTCCCGACACATCCCTTCCTGGCACGGCAGCGCCCTGGGTCTGGGCAAGGCGTGAGGGGACAGCCGGGACAGCGGGATGAGTGAGGAGGGTCCCTTCTCTCTGCGGGGAAAAACAGCTTCCACACGGATCTGGAGGCACCCTGCGATGTGCAGCTTATCCACCCTCACAGAATCAGTTAGGTTGGAAAAGACCTCTGAGGTCATCGGGTCCCACCAGTATGACCCAACACCACCGTGCCAGCCCCACCATGGCACAGAGCCACATCCAGTCATTTCCTGAACACCTCCAGGCAGGGCGACTCCACTCCAACACTTAACCCAACCCGTGAAGAAATCACTCCGCGTGCTTCCTTTATTTTTTCCAGACGACACCCACTGCAGTAGGCGACCACTCCAACCCAAAGCTTTAATACCTCACAAGGGTCGTGGAGTTTATTTTTTTGTATTTTTACAACCGATTTCGGCGGCTTTGAACCAGGGCCCAGGAGCACGCATTATGTACGCCCCTTTAGAACAAAACTGTCAAAGAAAAAAAAAAAAAAAAAAGAGGAAGAGGAGGAGGCGGAGGCGGAGGCGGTGCCGCTGGCAGCGCGGTGCGCGTGCGCGGCGGGCGTGCGCCGGCGCACCGGGGGCTGTCAGCGCCTTCCCGAGGAGGGCCGGCCGCGGCCCCGGTAAGTGTTGGCCGCGCTCCCGCCGCTCCCCGCCCTGTCCCTGCCGGCCGCTGAACGCCGCCGGGCCGGCCCCTGCCGGACTGTCTCGGGCTGTAGTGACCCTGGTCTGGCAGTGGGAAGCGGAGGGGTTGGGGCGGGATGGGCCGGGGCGGTGTGGGGAGCCCCTCGGGATGGCGGGGCCGAAGGGGGTGCAGAGGGCTCGTCCTGTCCCGGGGCCGCGGCGGAGGGCGAAGGAGCTCGGCGTGCCCGCGGGCAGGTCTCCGGCCTTTGACCGGCAAGGGACGGGCACCTGCGTCGGTGCGAATGATTCGAGCTGAGCCGCTTTTGCCGGGGAGGAGCCGGGCGGGTCTGGGCTGCCGGCCGGGGCTGCCGCCGCTGCCTGCCCCGAGCTCGCTTTGGAGGGGTCGTTGCGTTCCTCTAGTCCAGGAGCTCCTGTGAGGAGGGACACGGGCCTTCCCCGGGAGCCTGTCGCCTCCGCTGGCTCGCCTCTGGAGCGGGAGTCCCGAGGATGAGGGTGCGATGGCAGCTGGAGCCTTCCTAAACCGACTCAGGATGTAGTTTTGTTCACTTCTGCTTGTATTTTTCGCTGAAGATGCATGCGGTTTTGACTCACAGCTTCTCTGTGAAGTTGACATGGTTTCCTAAAGTTTGCTGTTTTCTTTTGGGTGGTTATACAGGGACCAGTCTGCCTCGGCGTGTTAGTTACAGTGTGCTGGCTTCTGATTCTGCTGACATCTGCTTGATGTGCCTGGGTAGTGGCTGTGTGGGCTAAAGGTGTTGTAACTCTGTGGAATGTATGCAGAGCTTTTCATAAGGGCAGTAATTCAGGATAAAGCTCTCTGCTGCAGAATAGCATTTCTGTAGCAAATTCATATGTGAAAGTTTGTTTGTTTGTTTAATTTTAGATAGAGCACTGATAGCTTGGAAATGGATAGCCAAACAAAGATGGAGTATTCATTCCAAAGTGCAAGTGATGGAAATATATCTTGCATGTTTAGGTGAAGAGTAAGAAGCCAAACATGGCTTGAGCTAAACAGGCCAGTAGTAAAGAAGTACAGGAGTTTACATTGTAGAAATAATTCTGGAATAAGTGCATACTTGTGCATGTAATTTTTAAAGGTGCTAGAGATATGGAACTTGAGACATAGACTTAGGCTCTTGCAGACTGGGTCACGGGCAAACCTTGCCTGGAATTTTTTTTTAGCCATGATAAGTTCTAGAATTGGGAATTTTGCTAATGCTCTACAGAGTCTGGCTGGAATGTAGTTAGCTTTCTTTATAACAGTCTGTGCAGTCTGTGTTTTGGAATTGTGGCTAAAACAGTGCTGCTCACACTGCGGTGTTTGGCTCTGGCTGAAGGGGGCTGGTACGGTGGACAGGCTTTCTGGTTTTCCTCATCTGCCCTCCACTCCCCTCGAGTAGGCTGCGGATGGGCAGAGGTTGGCAGGGCACAGTGGGGAAATCTGACCTGAGCTGACCAAAGGGAAATTTCCTAGTGTATGTCACACTTAGCAATAAAATACGGCGATTTTGCTTCCAGGGTGGCCATTATTCACAGAGTGGCTGGAGTATTCGTTTGCCTGTGAGGGATGGTGAGCGATTTTCTTTGCTTCAGTTGTTTTTTAGGGTTTTTTGGGTGGGGGGTGTTTCCAGTTTCCTTCATTTATCAATCTTTTTTTCTCTTGTCCCGCAAGTTTTCTTGCTTTTTCTCTTTCAGTGCTGTGCACTTGACACAGTTCTTCAGATCACTGTTCTGTTGAGATTAGGTGATGTGCTGGATTTGTTAATGCAGACTGCTCTGAAAATAAGCATCTAATTTCAAGGAATAATATGGCTATGAGAGAGTATAATCTCTAGCTGTGGCAGCAGAACCTGAAATGTTCTGTTTGGTTGTAAGAGTAAAGACATAAAATATTGGAAATAATTTGGAAGCAATGAGGAGCTCCAGATATGTTCCTCAGAGGTCAGTGGACACCATGGTATTGCATCTTTGGTGATGGGATCCTCCCTAATTTCTGCTAGTAGCTAGTGAAGTTTGAGAGAATTGGTCTGCCTTGATGGCCAGTAGATGTTACCTTTTCCCATACTTGTTTGCCTGCATCTCTTGGCTTCACTGGAAATTCTGCTGGAAACTGAGGCGAAATACTTGATTAATTTTTCACTATACCCCTAGTGGACTGTACTGATACTGTGAGAAGAACTGAAAACAAGAGTAGGAAATTAAAAAATTATCCATCAGAAGTCTAAATGGAAGTGCTCTATAGTTTAAGTCTTTGGATTTGGAGCTTCCACAGCTCTGTTTCTCCACAGTTTTGGTAGCAAATTTGACCTATTTCTGCAGAGGGACTGTGGTTCTCTCAGCTCCACCCAATTCTAGTTCAGGATGAGTTAGGACTTTTGCTTGGACTTTATACAAAGTTCCGTTATGCTTGTCTCATTACCCTTTTCATAGGCAAACCTCCCCTTGGATTAAATAGAATCTGTTGTTTTAATGAAGGTTTTCCTGTTTTGTGGTGGTGGGGTTTTTTGGTGGTGTTTTGTAGGTGATTTTTTTTATTCAAACTAAAGGTTGGGGCAAGGTAAATGCAAAATCAGTAGCCAAAAACATTTCATGGGAACTAATGAGACTGAATTAAATGCTTTTAAATGCAGTTCTTGTAGAATTCCAATTGCTTCTCTTTATAATGTGGTTTAATGATGCTTCTGTCAAGTTTCACTGCTTTTGTTGCCGAAGTTAATTCTCCAGTTGTTAACTTTGAAATGTCACATAGCCATCAAATGAAAAAAAGTGGGTTTTTAAAAAATGTTTTATTTCTTTTCAGTGCTGTTAAGTTATGAAGGCTTTTTGAGGAACTAATCAACAATGGAGGAAACGGATAGGGAAGCAGTTGCAACAGCTGTTCAGAGAGTAGCAGGAATGCTTCAGCGCCCTGATCAGCTGGATAAAGTGGAGCAGTATCGCAGAAGGGAAGCTCGCAAGAAGGCTTCAGTAGAAGCTCGACTCAAGGTACAAACTTGAATCAAGCTGAGTGTCTGTGGTGCAGCATGAATGTACTTTCTTTTTTTCCTTTCTTCTGGTTTTTTGGTTTTTTCATTCTACATTTTCAGCCAGATGGGTAGTTTTAAACCAGGGAATTTAGTTTTTGCTTGGTGTCCAAACCAGAAAATCTGTGGCCTGAAATGAATGCAAATGAATGGTGTACATCTTACTAACATTGTATTAAGCATTTCAAGTCTTCTCAGGTCCTGTACCTTCTGCAGTTTATCCATGGGCAACTACCCTTGTGCTGTGTAGCCTGTCAGCCAACAAACCTTTGTCTTAGTAGTTGAATACTGAACTTGTAACAAGAAATTGATGATTGCATCTGAAAAAGGATCAGTCAGTTACCCCTCTGACTCCTGCATAGATTTAGGGAAGATAGCTAAAATACATCACATTCTTGTCTCTTGTGGAAGTGGCCCCATGATTTTCCTCCTCCTTCACATGTGTGCATGTGAGTGAATGGACATTCACACACACAGACTGAGCCTGACATATGAGTATGGTCATGCTGTGTTTATTGTCCATATATTAAGTTGCGCCAAGGGAAATATAGGTTGGATATTAGGAGAAACTTTTTTACAGAAAGAGAGATAAAATATTGGAATAGTCTACCTGGGGAGGTGGTGGAATCACCATCCCTGGACGTGTTTAAAAAGAGATTGGATGTGGCACTCAGTGCCATGGTTTAGTTTAGTTGAGGTGTTAGGACAGAGGTTGGACTCGATGATCTTGAAGGTCTCTTCCAACCTGGTAATTCTGTGATTATTGAGTTCTGTGTTTTCTTCCTTCACTTGTATTTGCCAGCAGTCATTTTAGACCACTGCATTAAGCAGGTGGAGTAGAGTCTCAGAAAAATGATTTGGGTAACATTTTCTCAGCTCAAAATGGCTGGTATACACTGTATCTAATCTCATATTCCACTTAGTTTATCTTATAGCTATTTAATGGCTGCTCTTTTGTGGGAGTCTGTATGAAGTAGAAGAAATTCAGTTTTCTTTAACAGTGAAAAAATTTGTTGTTTGTATATAATGTGCTATTTATAGATAGCAAATTGCATGTTGATTTTTGTAGCATAGAAACAGAATTTTTTCTGATGACTTGGACTTTTCAGATTTAAGTCAGGAAGCATATAGAGTCTATTAATAATGGATCAGCTGTTTAGTTACTGTGACCTATTTATAATATATGAGCACAGTCATTTGCCTGGCTGCTTTACAGACAGTCATGACTAAACTTTGTAAGTCTCATAAATGCCTAAATCCACTTTATAGCTATTTGCCCTATCGTTTGCCTTAAATTAGTTCAGTCATCTGCAGGTGGTCAGAAACACCTGTTCCAAAAAGAAGTTCAATACCCTTTAAGCCACTCAGGATGCATTCCTGAAAAGGTGCTGGTTAGTAATGCAATGGATAGCAGTGCTGTTTTTCCCATGAGAATTACTCTAATGGATGGGAGCATAGAGAGGATGTAGGAAATAGTCTTGAATGGGAAGGAAATAGCTGTGGATTTAAACTGTATCTATGAGTGGTGTGGAAGATGGGGAGACAGACATCAGGGTCATCAGCCGGAGGAGTTGCTGACTTCTCAGGCTGGATTACTGCTTCATCTGAGTGAATGAACTCATGGGAAATATTTCAGTGTGAACATGTTAGTGCATATTTCTGACTGGATACGCTTTTGTCTTTGTCATCATTTTCTTCAGGTGAATCTAAATATCCTCTCTATATCCTCTCCCATATATTTAGTTATGTCCATTTCTTATATCCCTCACTGCTTTTCTTCCAATGTAACATCAATTCTTAGAGGGAAAACCACTTTGAAATGTGTCAAACTCAGCAGTTTCATGTGTGAGACTGATGGCACTCAGTGAAGCAGTATTTTTGGGGTTCAGTAGCAGAACTCTGAAATGATGAAATGATGCGTGGATGAGCACCACGTAGCACTGTAGGCTGGTGCTTTTGGATTCTGTAGTCCAGAATGTAGGAAAAAAGCTGCTTGGACTCTATTCCAGAGCCTATAAAATTATAATCATTGGCAGTCATTTTTGTTTGTGCACTTTTTCAATCAATGGAAGAACTTCTCTGTGAAGAAACACTGTATAAATATACATATCCTAGGAAAGTTCCTAGGTTGTGGGTGTTCCAGAATATGAACATGCATGAATCCTCTCCCTTTTGATTCTTTGCTGCTTTGCAGTCATGAATTTGAACCACAGGGATACCAGGAAGCCAGGATTGTGGTTCCATGGCTTCATGTTGAAAGCTGTCACTTGACAAGATATAAGTTTTGAGCCCTTTTTCCAGGATGGCTTAGTTTTGTTTTCATTTCTTTAATACTGTGATGATCAGACCAATCTAAGATGAATATGAATTCTAGGAAACAAAGTCTACAATGCTAGGCTGGGACATGCTTTGTTCCCTGCCTTATCACCCCCATCCCCTGGTCCCAGCTGACTATTAGAAGACAAACTGAACATGGATGGGTGTCTGCTTTTAGAATTTTCCTTGTCCGTTTGTGTCAGAGACTGAGATCACTGCCTGTTTCAGTTCAACATTATCAAGTTTCTGCAAAAGATAAATAGGCAAAAATTTGAATATGTAATACTTGGAAGATCTGCCTCAGAAGAAATTATCAAAGCAGAAGTATTGAACATCTAATGATCATGTGATTTTTGAAATACTTCATGGTCAGCTGCAGAAGATTGTGTTTGAGTATTGTATTGAATGTTTGAGTATCCTAATTATCTCAGTTCCTGTAGAGAAAAAATGTGTTAATACAGCAGTTCTATAGATAGAAACTGTATAAAAATGCCTAACTACTGCTTAATTGTGCTGAGTCTGCCAGGAAAATACATTTTTATCAATAAAAACAGCATGTCATAATTTGAACGTACATAAATAATCTTCGTTTAAAAATCACTGCATTTTTCTGAGACTTTCCGAGTACATTTGAAACACAGTAAATGTTGTTTGCTGTCACCAGGATTTCCTCTTTGGCTTCTAGTAGCCGACAAAAAGTTCCACAACTGTCCAAGCTTTTGGACCTTAAAAGTCTGGCAAAAAAAGTGTTTTGAGCTTAGCAAAACCATTAGTGCCTCATTTTCTTTACTGGTTACTTCAAGTCCCTGATTTATGCAGCTGAGTTTTCGTCAATGACTTGCTTGTCTTTTGAAGCTTGTTATTTCTAGTTGCATTTTCCACTCCCCTGATTTCATCTTCACCACATCTTTTTAAAACTGCATATCTAAAAAATGTGCTGTGGATATGATCTGATTTCTTCACTCAGACATGCACTATAATGCATTTTCTGTAAGGTGTCTGGACACCTGAATGATATTCAGGCCTAACAGCCTTTATGAAGAGTCATTATTTCAAGTGTCACCTGTCACAAGATATCCATATCAATAACCTGTCTTTATACCGAAATAATCTAGCAGTTGGATTGTTGGTCTGGTTGTTGATGTTTCACAGTGTGAAAATTTTATTCGGTTTGGGTTTTGTTGTTTGTTTTACTGAATTACTTTAGTTTTCTTTTTTGCCTTCAGGAGTTTTGGGCATTTTTTAAAGAATATTTGAGAATGAAATTTGGGCTTTTTTAGAGCATTTTCCATTGCAATTAAAAATTTGTAATTACTTTAGTAAAATGCTTTGAGAATCTGTACATACCAAACATTCTGATGAAACATCTGGACTTTCTTTTGATAACCCCCTTTGAAATTAATTTATGAAGGAAATGCAAAGAAGTCTCATTCCTTTGATCTTGGTTTAATATAGATTTATAAAGTTTATGATCCATCTCCCTAAGCTTCTATGTTAGTTTGTGGGTGAACCAGTTGTATCTAGGTCCTTTAAAACTAGATACAACTTCAGAACTTCAAAAAAATGGTATGTGGGCATAAACAACACTGTGCACGTGCCAACTTGCACATTTCTAGTAAATTACATTTCCTTTTCATTTTTTTCTGTTGAAAATGTTAGATACTGAAATGAAAATTAAATCTTGGGAAATGCTGACAGTACGAAACTTGTGATGATTAATATGGGTTCTTTCTTTGTCTCTGTTTGTATTTAAGGCAGCAATACAGTCACAGTTAGATGGAGTACGAACAGGTTTAAGCCAACTGCACAATGCACTGAATGATGTGAAGGACATTCAGCAGTCTTTGATAGATGTCAATAAGGACTGGAGACAGAGCATAAACACTATAGAAAACCTCAAGGATGTTAAGGATGCTGTTGTGCAACACAGCCAACTGGCAGCTGCTGTAGAAAATCTCAAGAATATATTTTCAGGTAATCTAATGTTCTTTATATAATCCATTCCATACTGAAAACACTTGAAAATGGTGCTAAGAGCTGTGAGATTGTCAAGCAATGCTGAGAACTTTAAACCTCACTGGGAATGAAGAATTAAGGAAGAATCACGAATGCATTACACGCGGGGAAGTAGCTGGTAACCATTTAATATAGATGAAAAGTATATTGTGCTGTAGGAACTTCTAGGCTGGCCATGAAACACAACTCACAAAGAAGTTTCTTGCAAGTAATCAGTAGCAGGGATAACATGTTTAGTATAAAAGACTGAAATATGCAAGCAACAAATACAGGAAGAGTATTTATAAAGTTCTGGTGTGTTGCCACCTGAGCTGGACACCTATAGCAAGCCTGTTGGGTACAAATAGTACGAAATTAAATTAGGAGGCAAAAACATTTTGCACCACTGCACAGCTGTGAGGGTTTGAAAAATGAAATAAGATTAATGAGATAGAATGGATACTGTAAAGATAAGGAAAATGTGATTGCCTGTGTCATTTTGTGCAGCTGTTTTGGTGCACACTGCATTCTATCTTGAATCATGAGTTCCTTGCCAGGATTTTTCTGCTTATAAATAATTTAAAGTATCTTACCCCGTAACAAGGATGAACCTATCATACTAATTTGATTTTACTTAAACAGTCATTTCTCTCCTCTTTTCTCCTGATAGTAGTACCTATAGTGTACCTATAAAGGAAAATTGCTTCCCAGCCATACCAGGTTGATTAGTTTACTCTCTGTGTGTATCTAACCTTTAGAGTATCAGATACAGTGTGCAACTTCAAGAAAAGAGTAATGTTTACATGCAATGTCTAGCAATTAAAAACAAAGAACAGCAAAATTAGCATGTTCCAATGTGGAGTTGTTTTGGGGGTGTTGTTTCGTTTTATACAGATGAATGCAACTGAGACAATAAACCATTTCAGTCTTTCTGAGAGGTTTTTAGTGTGAAGCATCTTCCCCTGGAGTCGTTAAAACAGTATAGTTGTTTTGCTCAGAGATGATCACATGTTTTATAAACAA
Source organism: Monarcha castaneiventris obscurior (assembly GCA_026261815.1). Classification (NCBI taxonomy): domain Eukaryota; kingdom Metazoa; phylum Chordata; class Aves; order Passeriformes; family Monarchidae; genus Monarcha; species Monarcha castaneiventris. The sequence continues at coordinate 9,052,030 of JAMPIT010000388.1, forward strand.
AGTGGTTTTTATCATGATTGAAAAGACAGTTCCACACAATCATTAGAACTTTTTGTGGGCTGCCGGTTTTATCACTAGCTGCCTTTTTTGCAGTGACAATTTTTCTGATGAGATTTTTCAGTTTTTCCCCCACAGGATCCTAATCTTCTTCTGTAGGATTCCTCAAATACTGAAAAATAATAATAAAAAATCTTCTGAATATTTTAACAACATCTGTAATTATCCCTATCCTTCCTTCGTGCCTTAAGCAGACAAAAACTGTTAAAGAAGGAGGTAAAATTTGGCATTTGTTGGGTTTATGCAGCCTCAGGCTCATTAAAATGAGTGGCTTTTAGTCAGGTAAGTTAAAAGCCTATTATATAATGTATAAGAAGGCCAGTACTGCAATTTGTTTCATAGTAGACTCTCCAGGATTCATTTATTTATTTTTGGCATCAGGAGGGAGCAAGAAAATTGTGTTGGCACTATCTTTGTTTAGCTGCTGATCAAAATGGAGCATTATAGTTAATAATGTATAAAGATACATGACATTTACTAACAGTTTTTGAATGCTTAAAAATAATTTCCATTAAATTATTTAAAAATAATTCCTACAGCCATTCTCCAGCATTTTTCCTAGTGCTTTTATTGTCTTGTAGTTATTGTTTGTGTTTTGATAGTGGTGTACTCTGTGATTTTTCTTTCAGTTCCAGAGATAGTCAGGGAGACCCACGATCTGATTGAGCGAGGGGAACTTCTGCAGGCGCACCGGAAACTGATGGATTTGGAGTGTTCTCGTGACAACCTGATGTATGAGCAGTATCGCATGGACAGCAAAAACACACATGACATGAACCTCATCCATACATACTTTGGGGATATGCAGAAACTGTCTGAGGAATTGGCAAAGCAGCTTTGGATGGTGGTTCAAAGATCTCTTGTTACAGTCCGTCGAGATCCAACTTTGCTTGTCTCTGTTGTGAGAATAATTGAGAGGGAGGAGAAAACTGACAGGCGTATGTTAGACAGGAAAAAACAGACTGGCTTCATACCTCCTGGCAGACCAAAGAAGTGGAAAGAAAAAATGTTCAATATTTTGGAAAGAACTGTGAGCACACGGATTGAAGGCACTCAGGCAGACACCAGAGAATCTGACAAAATGTGGCTTGTGCGGCATCTAGAAATCATCCGCAAATACGTCCTTGATGACCTGCTCGTGGCCAAGACCCTGCTGGACCAGTGCTTTCCTCCACATTATGACATTTTCAACAGGATGCTAAACATGTACCATCAAGCTTTGGCCACCCGAATGCAAGAACTTGCTGCAGAGGATCTGGAAGCAAATGAGATTGTTAGCCTTCTGACTTGGGTTTTGAATACATACACTAGGTAAGGCCCCTTTATCTTTTCTGTTAGCAATAAGTGAGAGGAAACATGCAAAACACAGTTTGTGTTAATGTTTGCATGTCTATTAACATGCAAGAAGATAGAAAAGGGATAATATCAAACAGGCAAGTTCTTTACTATTCATTACACATTTTGCATCCTGGAAATTGCTCCTTAAAACCTGTTTGTATTTTCTAATATTTAATTTTGAGTTGCTTAAAGTTTTAATGCAGTTAAAGATCTGCATGAAGCTACAGTCACCTTGTATTGGTGTACCAGTTTGGGGAAGTATTAGGAAGAACAGGAGATTGAGAGCTCATGTGTGAAACATAATGTTTGTTGTGGCCACAGCCCCGGAAAATCTGTATGATTATTAACTTTCTATTGTTCTCTTCTACAGGGGTGGGACTGTTTCAGTAGCCTCATTACTGTCAAATGGAAAGAATGTAGTAACTTCCTTTAGGTTTTCTCTAATTATGTGATGATTTGGTTTTTTAGAAGAATTTCTGCTTACAGGTTGTTTTCTATGATAGTTGTAAGTGTATTTCTAGTTGTGTGATTTGTTGGGATAACTTAAGCTTTGGGGGGGGTTGTTGCCTTTTTTTTTTCATCCTCCAGGTAGAAATAGCTCAAGTGGCAACTGTTGAGTTTTTGCTGGCGTGTAGTTACTAGAGCAACTGATTTGTTTGGGAAAAAGTGCTGCTAGCCTTTCTGTGGCTCAGGACTAACCCTGTTCTGAATAGCTGGCATTGACCCAGGTTCTGTGCTGTGCGTACTTTTGATGTCTTCAGTTGCTCAATATCAGTAATGCAACAAGTTAAGACACTTGGTGGGTTTAGAGTATAATACCATAAAGCACATAGGTAGGAGATAATATTGTTGTGGAGAATTCTTATAACCAGCTTTAAGGTTTGTGTTCAGCACTCTGTGCTGTACTCTACACTTCAGAGTTCTCCTGGCTTTTCTTCCCTGCAAGGAGCTATCAGGAGCACCCACTTGTGCATACTTAGATACCCGTGCAGGGTATTAGAGAGATGCAGCCACTAATGAGCTGAGTTAATTGGCCTTTTCTTCTTTTGAAGGCCAGAGGAATAACTCTGCAGTGAATGAAAATCACAGATACATGAGCCAGTCTCATGCGTGACCTTGGCATAAATCCTGCTCCCAGGCTCTTCATTTATGTCCTGGGGCTTATGTTCCAGTAAGGCAATTCTTGGTCTTAAAATTGTCCTTCTACCTTTCCCCCAGAAAGCAGAGGAGATTGGTACTGAGTTAGACAATTTAGAGCTAAAGCTCTCTCAGTCAGTGTGTTCCACCATTAGAAGGGCAAAGGGAGGGAGCAAAGCCAGTGTTACATCTATTTGCAAAGCAAACACATCTTGCTAAAGCAAGTCATGTGGCTCATAGCGCCTGGTGGCTGAGTCTTGTGAAGGAGGGGAAGCAGTGAGAGGAGTAGACACAGTACAGGATATCTGAGCATGCACTTCTCCCTGCATATCTGCATGACAAGTGGGATGGAAATTAGAGGAAGTACCTCGAAGGAAAAAATTAAGGCTTTGACTTTCTCTCTTCTCTAAAAAAATAGGCTTGAGAGGGCAGTACAGGAATTGTATTCTTGTATATTACAATAAAAGGTTATAAATAGGATGTTAATTACTGGAACAGGTTGCCCAGAGAAGCTATGGATGCCCCATCCCTGGAAGTGTTCAAGGCCAGGTTGGATGGGATCCTGAGCAACCTGGTCTAGGGGGTGGCCTCCCTGCCCATGGCAGGCAGGTTGGAACTAGATGATCTTTAAGGTCCAAGCCAGACCATTATGATTCTATGAGAATGAGCCATTGTGTATGTTGGTAGTGTACAGTGGGAGAAGAAATCAGCTTAGGTTTCTGAGTGGGAAGGTAAAGTTCTCACAGGGATATTTGCAGAGCTTATCAAATCTCAGTAGCTGGGTGTCTCTTAACAATGCAATAAAGAATTCCCCGTAGGATATGTTTATAATAAATTAGGAAGGAGGATGGACTATATGGCATTATGGTAACTGTGCATAATAGAGGGAAAATACAAATTTGTATTGTATTTGCATATTACAGCTGCACTTCAAAACCAGCTGAGAGAATACTGACTGAGAAGAAGCACTGAGGGCTTTTTCCATGTGATGAATTGATAAAGTCATGCATAACTTCTGTTTACAGTATTTGCAACATAGGAGTTAAAAAAGAATCATGGGGGTTTCTTTATCAGAGCATGTCTGCATGGAAGCTGTTTCTAGAAATGTGCTCGACTCACAGCTTGGATATAAAGTGATGCTGCATGTGGAATAATAGCCTTTAATAGGAGTAGGAGTTTTACTGTGCTAGGTGGATTTCTCCTTTGTGTTGAAGTCAGTGAGAGTTTTGGAAACATACTGTTATTATTAAATCTGTGCTGGGTTGGGACCAGGACTCTAATCTGTGTTTGAGGAAAATTACAAGTCTTGTAAGATCCTGATGCTCAGATTCATAGCATCATTCAAGTGTTGACAAAACTGCTGAGAGTTCACCAGGCTTGCTACAGACAGTGTCAACAGTGTTCACTTAGAGGAACAGAAGGAATACCACTACACATGTAGCTGGATGCTGTCTCTGGAGCCAGTACCTCTTTTCACAAGATAGAGCAGGACTTGGGGCAGAATAGAAGCTTTCTAAAATGCTACTTTCCAAATAATACAATTATGTTTGAATTTTCAACTTGATTATAAAAGTTTTTGTTGAAGGTAAATAACTTCCTAACAGCGGAAAACCTTGTGACACTTGGAGGAGGGTTGTCTGTAGCTTCTTTTCCCCCAGGCACTTGGGTTGTGACAATCAGGAAAGAGAAATTGTGTCTAGGAAGAATTTTTTGTCTTGGGAACCAGAGGTGGAAGCTTGTGGTCTTTGTTTTGGGGTTTCAGGTGATCTTCTTTGAGAAAAGGTTCATGTTTCTGTGGCCTTGTGAACAGGGATAATTATGTATAATGAGGCTAGAAATATTTTCTAACATGGCATGGTGCCATAAACAGCTTCTCTCATTTCCCCTAAATCAACCTAGAGCAGGTTCTGCTATTATGTGTATTCCTTCTGTGAGCAGCAACAGAACGGAATTCAGTTTTCTGAATAGATTGAGCCACTTAAAATAGTTTCAGTCTCTTTTCTTGCAGGCTCAGGAAGATGTTACAAGTGTAGGATGTTCAGTCACAGTAGCTTTTATGGTTTCAAATACACGAATTTTGGTATTTTAAGTTGCCAGCTGTAGTGTTTTTTTTCAGTGCTTTGAGATTTACTTTTTCCAGGATATGGAAGCACCACTGTGCTGAGTCACTGCATCTACCCAGAGAACAACTTCAATTTGCAGAACTATACAAACTGGACACTTGCTTAAGAATTTATTTTTAAGCTGCTATTTGTTTTTATAGTAGCATCTGTGAATATAGAATTTGTGGTTTCCTTCTGAAAAGCACACTATAAATGGAATGTGAAACAATTGATGTTATTATGATTTAAGATATTTCCATCAGCTGTTAATAAAGCACTCTCTGAAGAGTGTGGGTTTGACTTATTGATTCTTTTGAGCATGAAATATTAAGAGTTCTTGGTATATTGTGCTTTGGCATAGCTTTGGGGTTTGTTGATTACACAAGCCACTCGTATAATCATATAGATGCAAAATATTACTGTAAAGTATTAATTTTATATAATCCTTATCAAAATATTTTTAGGGTTGCTCTAGTTTCTTTCAAATCCTATAAAATCAAGAACTTTCCTTTGCAAGCAAGTGCTCTTATACAGCACCCATGAAGTGCACCTTTGATTTGTCTTGAAAGATGCCTCTTCCACTTAGATTAGCTATATTCTCTACCAAGACAGGAAGCTTTTCTTTTAATATATTCTAATTTTTACATGGATTTGATACAAGTACCAAAACAGAAGCTCTTCTGAGGATCTGAGGACAGTAATTCGTACTTGTCACTGATCTTTACTGTTCTAAAATGCAAAATGTATAAATTGTCTGTCATCACCTCTGAAATTTAAAAGATGTATAAAAATGACCCCTACAAAGAGCCCACAGGCTGAACCAGTTGGCTTTTATTCAGTTTCAGGTAATCACTAATTCTTGTACATAAAAGTAAGAAATGCATGGAAAGGTTGTATATTTAAATGTCTCTAGTTTTTTTTATTATATGCTGGGCTGCAGCTTTTACATTCTGTGCTTTCTTTCGTATCATTTTATTTACATTTCTTGTAAATGCATTTATCGTTGCAGTTACTATTAAGAGCTTACTGAAATGTGTAGGTATTGGAAAATTGCCCTTTACAATGAACATATAGAAGAATTTGCATAGTTTTTTAGTTTTCAGCTTTTTATCTCATTTTTCTTTACTAATCTGCAATGTTTTATTCTTTCTTCTTTTTGCTTTTTTTTTAATTCAGTGCAGAGATGATGGGAAATTCAGAACTGTCTCCTGAAGTGGATGTAAATTCTCTGGATGCTCTGATTTCACAAAATGTGGTAGATCAGCTTCTCAGCAAGTATATGTCAACACTCACTGTGAGTAATAACAGTGCAAAGGCACATGCAGATGAGTTTATAGCTGCATTAGTTCCTCAGTGCTGCTCCTCCATCAGAGAAAACTGTGACAAATGTGAATCCAACACCATTACTTTTACAAAAATTTTCATATCCTATGCGTATGTTTCTTTATGAAGTCATAATCAGATGATTTTATACACGTAAATCATGGAATTTCAAGGAGTACTTACGCTTTACAGATTACTAATAATAATTTACTGGAGAGGAAGGAATTCCAGTCTTCATATGCCTAAATCTGTAGTGCTAGTAGGTTAGCACTTAAAAAGCCACTGTAGGCAGCTTGGTCCCTATAGTAACTACATCAACATTTGATACAGATGTGATCTTTTCAAGGTAGTCAGGATGTTCATGTTTGCCAGTTTGATTCTTTTAACAGCCTTTTTCCTTTCATGCCTGTTAACTGCATGAGCGTAATTTCCTTTTGTGGATGCCATTTCAGGTGTATCTTAACTATAAATGCACTGCTTCTTTGTTATCTTAAGAGTCACTAGAAACTGGTCAACTACATGGCAAAGCAAGCACTATGTGATTGTCAGATCCTCTAATTGCCTCCAAGAGTGGATATTTGAATAGTTGTAACTTTGGACTTGCTGTTCCTAAATTGTTCAATGAATTTCTACTCCTCCTAACTTTAGGAGCTTTGCCAAGCAGAGGAGGGAAATTTTTATGCTTCTTTGGATATGTCAGCTACTAAAACATGTCCAGCAACAGCAACTACTTGGACTTTATACTCATCACAGTAATATGAACCAATCTTGTAATGGCTCAAAGAAGTGGCCAGCAGAGTCTCTGCTTCCCAATAGCTTTATTAGGGCTTTTATGCAAGTTTATTTTCCTGCACTTACCTTTAGGATGAAAAATACATTGGTTTGTTTTCTCAAGCTACTTTTGCCTTGATTCAGGAAATGCCTTTGAATTAATTTTTCCTCACTTAGCATGAAAAAACACGCCTATATTGGTTTTCCAGAATTGTTCTTTTCCTTACCTACTTAAAAATATTATGTATAGAATATTGCTTTGTTTTATTTATAGAATATAAATAAAACAGAGTTGCTACTCTGTTAAACAGAATGGCTTTCTTTTTGCTGGTTTTGATTTTTGGCTGTATCTTTCTTTTAAGGCAGAAAATACTGAAACTGCCTATTTGTTTCACTTCTACTTTATTTCTTTTGATGTTGTTTAAAAGTGTTTTTAAACACAATATAACTAGTTCTGTATGGGTAAGTACAAGTAATTATGACTATGACATTAAATACTGATGTTTACATGAACAAAAATGTCATGAGAAATAAAATGCTAATAGATTTTAACAGATTTCTAGCATATTATTTTTCCAATCACCTCAGCTTGAAAAAAAGTCTTGGTACATGCTGATCTTAAGGTGAAAAAAGTCCCCTGGGCTGCTCTCTTAAAAGATTAATTCTTCTTTGCAAGTCATATCTGACCAGAGCAGTTCTGCTTAGAGGAAGAAAGGTAGTGCATCATTTCACAGAATTGAGGAGGGTACTATATGGACTTTCATGGCCTTTCTGTTTGTGCTTACTGGTAAAGTGTAATTTTGTATGGCAGGGCACTTTTTGCATGGCAGTAATGTATCATGTTGGAAAGAGGTACAAACATTTATATTACTACAGGTTTTAAGCAAACGTGAACAAAGCAGAAAAGAGGCAGCAATCATCAACCCAAGCAAGACAGGAATCAAAGAATCCAGTTATGTATTTAGCAAGCGTGCTGGTCTTTACTCTTGTGAATAGGTCTGTGGTATGTGTCATGCAGAAAACTGGCTTAATCTCCTTCCAAAGCCAGTTGTTCTTAATGTCTCTTTGCTGTATAATGTACTGGGCAGATGGGAGGAGAGCCAGCCATTGTATCCGTGGCTGTGTTCTGCAGCACTTGTGTTCCAAGAAACACAACCCATTTAATGAATCCTGGGGTTTTGTCCCTGGCAGTAACAAGCACCAGTTTCCTAAAACGTAGGTGTAAAAGCAAGTACAGGCAGATACGTGCTATTTTTCCTACATTAAATATTACCCTAATATTTTCAGTTGGGAAAAAATTCAGTTTGAAACCTAAAGCCTGAGCCTTAATAAATTCTTCAAAAGTTAATAAACACATTGATTCTGATAAACTGGCTTGCCCTTTGTGTTAGGAGCACTGCACTTCCAAAATGTGCCTAAGCTTCAAACCACCCCATTTGTGTACCAGTACTAACCTTTGTCTTTGTCAATGCAAATTTTGTCTGTTACCTATATCCTGTTGGAATGACAAGAGTGGTCAGCATTGTCTGTTACTATGCCACTCTTCATTATGGAAATGAGTGCTATTCTAGATATTGTAGCAGGGGTTTTTATTGTGTTAAATTACATCTTTTCTGTCTCTTGGTTGCTTTACTTTATGAAGTCTAACATCATTGGCTGGCTACGAAAAGCACTGGAGACAGATAAAAAAGACTGGATAAAAGAAACTGAACCAGAAGCAGATCAAGATGGGTACTATCAGACTACACTCCCAGCTATTGTTTTTCAGGTATAAGACAACTTGGTTATTCTGGAAAATCTATAGAAGCAGTACATGGATTTGGGGGAATGGAGGGGGAACCAAACTTTCTGGAATGCTATTGTTTCTATGTCTTTTGAAGTATAGTGGGTTTTTTTCCTAGAGCTGTTAGTTGGAGAGGTTGTTTCTTTGGAGGTTTTCATTTACCTTCTTTACTTTAATGCTTCAAGACTTAGTCCTTTTTCATGTGTAGATTAGAAACATATTTTTCTCAGCCTGTTTAGTTGGTATTTGTATTTAGTGACCTGCTTTTACTTAGGTCTCTTGATGTAAAACTGTAGTATAAGCCCACCAAATGAGATGTTTGTGACTTAGTAGAACAGTTTTTGTTAATACAGTGCTGAGTTAGTTAGGCATGTTTGTTAATATGGTGCTGTGGTAGTAAGGCAGGTATTTGTTAATGTGAATTATTCATTATACAAACATCTTAATACTAGAATAAAAAGTTCCATTGAAGGTTGAAACTGTTGCTGTTTTAAACACTATTTCAGTTAGCATGAATGCCTGTCCAAATTAAAAGCAGAAAAGATAAGGCTGTTTCTAAAATCCTAAAAAAAAAAAAAAAAGCCACAGAAATACCCAAACCTGCACCACCCTGTTGTCGGTAGTGGAAAGTTTTGAAAGTGATCTTTATCAACCAGAAAAATGTCAGCTTATTATGCTCACTTTCTAATTTTTCTTTACAAATATTGTGTTAGGTACCTTCAATGAAAGATAGATTATCTCTTCTTCCTGCATTTGTTTCCCACTTTATTTTTTTTCCAGCTTATACCAGGATTTTTGCTACATTCTTTCACATTTGTATTAGTGCCAAGGTTTACTTCATCTAATCGTTTTCAGAAAGTGTGTGATATCAAAGAAACTGGTGGCTGATTATTGGCTCTGGTGTTGTGCTGAGAAGGACTGCAGTGCTGAGATCCCTGTAACAGTGAAATTTTCAAAATGATCTTAGCATAAAAACAGATCATGTTTCCACCTGGCTTTGTATCCTTCCTTTCTAGTTTCCCTCCTCTCAAACACAGTTGCCTGTAAGTCACCTAGATCTTGTACCTACTTGTGTTTCTAAAGTGTAGAGGCTCCTTTACTTCACTACTGTGAGCTCACTACTTTCATATATGGGAGAAGCAAAGGGATTTGAGTTGTAGGGTTATTCATTACTAACTGCAGGAGCTGACCCTAGAACTTTGGTACACTGTAATGCCAAAGCACTACTGGTTTAAAGAGATTAAGGGCTGTTTTGCTGAAGAAAAAATGCACCTGTTTTCAGTATCAGACCACTGCAGTATGCTTTAATGGTTGTCAGTAATATATTAATTGCTTTAATGGTTGTCAGTAATATATTAATTACACTTCCAAAAATAGTGGCTTTTGGTTTAGTCAGTGGGCTTGTCTGAAAAAAAAAAAAAGCAACAAAGCTAACAAAAAGCACGTGTAGAGCTGGTGCTAGTGAGAGTCCCCAAGACTCCAAGATAGAAGCTCTGTCTTTGTTTTACCACTGATAAAGGTCTCTCTTTCTAATTAAACTATTTTTATCTTAGATGTTTGAGCAGAATCTTCAGGTGGCTGCTCAGATAAATGAAGATTTGAAAACAAAGGTACTCATTCTATGTCTTCAGCAAATGAATTCCTTTCTAACCAGGTAACATAATGTTTAAAATACAAATGCTTTATCCTACCTCAGTCTCTCTCTTTGTTTCTACAATTCCAATACTTGTTTTCTGTTGGGATGTTTCCTTATTGCTTTGTCTTTCTCCTATCACATTCATGCCAACCAAGCTTTTCTTCCCTTTCCTTTTCTTCCTTTCTTCTCTTCCCCAGTTTCACTGCAGAAGTTCCTCTGTGCTGGTGAGTGGCACTTTCAGTTCCTGTCTGCAAACGGCTCTTAATTTTTTCAGTCAGTTCCGCTTTCTTTTGTATCTCAAATTTATACCTCTTTCTCTTAAGGAAGAGAGGAAACACCTCCTTGGCTGGATTCTGCCCAGAACAGAAAGACAACATCATATGAGCAATGCCCTCTTTATAAAATACTTCTAATTACCTGACAGACCTGTATGGAGCATTTGGTCTGATGGATGTATTTGTGTTATTACAGATTTGTGTCTGTTTAGTGCCATTCCTTGTGTGTGTTACAGGTACAAAGATGAAGCACAGTTGTATAAAGAAGATCATCTTAAAAACCGTCAATATCCTCAGTGCTATGTTCAGTACATGATTGCAGTCATCAACAACTGTCAAACCTTTAAGTAAGTCTGTGTGTTCCTGCAGTGTTGTGAGAAAAATAGCTATTGATATTTCAGTTGTCATATTACCTCTTTGCAGAACCTTTTCTTCTGTATACAAAGAGGGTTTCAGTTAAGATAATTTAGCTGACTAAACAAAGGCAATAAGTTAAAGATACTGCTGTTTTAAGAGCCAGTATTGTGATTGCTTTTGCCTTTGGCAAGCCAAGCCATTGCCCCTCACCAGTAAAAAACCATGTGTTATTCCAAGAATTTCATTGCCAAAGAAAATTTATCTCCAGCTTCCAGAATTTAAAAAGGTCATTTCAGTTAGTTTGTCTGGGTCCTGCCATTTTCTCTCACAGATCACCTTCAAGCAGTGTGATCAAGGTGAACTGAACTGGAGAAATGTAAAGACAGACCCTCTGTTAGGAGTGTCAGAACATGGCTCATGTTTCAGTGGTTTCAATCCAACTTCCTATTTATCTGGATCTGCTGCAATTCACAGGTCTACAGATCATCAGCAGTTTGCTACCAACACACAAGTAATATACACTGACCATTCCAAAACCGTGCTGGAGAGTAAATTAAGGCTTCCAAAGCAAGCAGCAGGCATTGCTTCCCCTTGCAAAAATAACTGTCTGCTGTGTCTTCTTCCATGCCTGTACTCCAAAAATTTAATAGTAGTGCAATTGTGCATCAGTGGGTCATGAAAAGCCCTTTTTTTTTGTCACAGAGAATCTATCATCAGTCTGAAAAGAAAATACCTGAAAAGTGACATGGAAGACACATTGTCAATCAGTCATGCAAACATGGATGCAACTTTAGACATCATTGCTAAAGAAGGATGCTCTAGCCTGCTAGATGAAGTCTTCATGGATTTAGAGGTTAGAACTCTTTTCCTCAGAAAACCCTAAGTATTGTTTAGAAAGAAAAAATAATTCAGAATGAAGTAGTTGTGTAGCCCTTTGATTGCTAAACATATAAAATATGTGGTGTATATATATGGGCTAGCAGAATGTCAGTAAACATTAGTGTTGTTCTTCACTGGGTGTAGGAGACTGGAAGGTTGCTTAATTAGGTTTCATGGGATGACTTCAGGCAGGTGCTCTGTATATAATTAGTATTTTCCAGCAGATGTACTTAGTCTTACACTTATGTTGTTGAATTGTAAGGATTATTTGGGAAACGACTGCTGATATTAAGTTGCCATTGCAACGTGTAATTAACATTTAATTGATTCTAACAGTGGGCCCTTTCTGTCTAGCAGATTTCCATGTTTAGGAATTCTAGCTTCTTGTATGGAATCCCTCAGGGAAGGAATTACTACTATAAAGAAATTTGGAGTATGGGGAGGGAAATTAGAGAAACAGCAGGAACTGCTGAAGAGAGATGCTCTGGAACTTGTTAGATTTGTAATAAAATTTTGAACTAACGTAAACGCCTTGAATGACTCACATGAAGAAGGATGTGGGAGCAGCATAGTTTAGAAATTGACAACACTTAAAGTTGTCTCCCATTTTTTAGTAACTGCACTGATCTGATTAAACTGTCAAAAACCTGATCTGATCTGTTTGTTACCTTCTCAGCCACACCTGAACGAGCTGATGACAAAGAAGTGGTTGATGGGGTCTAATGCAGTGGGGACTATCTGTGTCACTGTAGAGGATTATTTCAATGACTTTGCGAAAATTAAAAAGCCTTACAAAAAGGTAGGTGCAAAATATTCATTGACACTTTGCTAGTGTACTCCGAGCATCATGTTGATTTGGAATTTCTGACCACATGGAATTCAGAATTGGAATGCAGAAATTGAAATTGTTTCATCACTGGAAATGAAAAAATGTTCATCGTCATACTGCAGAAACTACTGGTTTTTGTTCATATAATGTTGTCAAAGACAGAGTTAAATTGCAGGACTTAGTCCAGGAAACTTCTTGGCATGTTACTAGTTATTCTTATGAGTTTGTAATTTTCTACCTCTCCTCAGAAGTTTGTAGTGAGATAAAATTAGCTCTTCTGAAACTATTTTTGCTGGCCTGAATTACTTTTCTTTATAAATGCACATCATGTAATTCCTAGTTTCAATATATATAACAAAGCACAGTGAACTCAGTGCCATAAGGGTTAAGAAATGCATAGCTATGTTTGAAGTGCTCTTAGAACACCAAATGTGCTAGGTTAGGGTTTTTTTTTCCCTGTGGTCTGTCAAAGGATATCTGGATTTCTCTATTGATAGAAACAAGTACAATAATGTGGAAGATTAAAGGCAGGTTCGTGTAATAAGACAGCATTAAATGATTGTCTAACACTTAGGGACCTAACAGAAGCTTGCAAGATCAGTATTTAGGTGAGGTCTTTGAAAAAGCTCTTACTAAGCAGAAGGACTTAAAAGATAGTCTCCAAATCATACACTTATTCTTTCTTACCTTAATTCTCAAAGTTATAAAGGGAACTGCTCAGAGTTTCTCTGATGACCTCTTAAACTTCATTATTTGCAGATCCTAGAGGCCTTATGTAAGTATATGTATTTTCAGTCCAGGAAAAGTGCACAAAATTAGTTAGGTCAGTCCCAGAATTAGTCTATATCCATGGAACAGCTTTCTTTTCCAGATTTAGTTTGTTACTGTGAGGTACAAATGCTTGACATGAGTTTTGAAGTGTTAATATCAATTTCTGCAATCACATGTTTCATCATGTAGCATTTATTGCCACCTTGTGGGGAAGAAGATTACAAGCAGATTCTTAGACATTCATCATATCTGCTTTTCCACTGTCTCCCAGCACAAAAAAAGCTCCCATAGCACAGGCTGGACAACGCTTTTGTTTCCCTGATTTGTGATGGGATTTTTTTCTGGTTTTAAATTATTCTTGGGTAACCCTGTTTTGAAAGGACAATTTTTAAAAGCCACACAAACAAAGCACCTCCAAGAAGGCTGTAGCTTAATGGAAAGGACCCAGTTCTGGAACAGAAGAAATCTGGATCTAAGTCATTCTGCTTTGCTGTTTTCCTCATGTGTAAATGGAATGCTCTACCACAGCACTGTTGGCTCTTGTGGAGTGTTCTCAGTTGTAGTGGAGCTGTTCTCAGTTTCTTTCCAGCAGGATGGGCCATACATGTCAGTCCTCCACAGCCTGTTCTGTGCAGTTCATTTTCCTTTGTGTAATTGGCATCAATTCCACCAATGCAAGAGAAGCAACCTCAGCAACCACTTCACTGGTATTTCTGCAGAGTCGTGAGAGCAGAACTTGAAATTGTATTTTCTGTGTTCTGGAGAAGGGTTGTGACTTCCAATACTTTGCAATCTGTTGTTTTCTCTCTTTTTCTTCCCACCCCCCTTTTCTCTCTTTCCTGAAACCTTTTTTTTCAAATTTTGGCCAAAGAACATGTTGATTGAAACCAAAATTTGATACATACTATTAATAAAACATAATAAAAAGTTTGTGACTACCTATTATGCACTATTTTTGTTAATTGTAAGTAACTTTGTCACCATGCTTAAGGGGAAGAAAAAACACCTGAGGACTTGTGGGATTTAAGGACTGTCATTACTGTTGAAAAATAAGCATGTGAAGGTTTTGGGGTTTTACTTTTGTTCTTCATTTCCAAACCTCAGCATTACCCAGGTACCAGTAGTTATTTCCTATAAACAGACAAGTGCAGAACAACAAATTAGGGAAGATCTGAGAAAGTGATTGTTCTTTGGTGCTTCTCAAAAAACTCAGACATGTCATTAAAGATACCTTGGGTTTGTTGTTTCTTGTAATTGGCACATTGTTAGGTAAAGAGATTTTCATTTCTGTTAGCACTGTGAAAATCTAAAACCACTCAATCTGTATTATTAGCAAAAACTGTGTACTGGTGATTAAGTGCAATTACACAGTTCAAAGCCTGAAAATAATGGCTACATTTGCAGGTATCACTGGCATAATCCACCACCTTTACCATTTCTTTCAGACAATGACTCTTGAGGCCCATCGGCGAGTAGTTGTGGAATACATCAGAGCAATCATGTTAAAACGGATATCTTTCAAGAATGCAGAAGAGAGAAAAGAGGGTGCAGAAAGAATGATCAAAGAAGCAGAACAGTTCAGATTCTTGTTTAAGAAGCTTGCAGCTGTAAGTATTTGCTTTGGGTAATCCTGTTAAGATGGTAGTTTACAGTAACCACACACATTTACTGCTTGGGGGAAATGGCTAGAGTTCGATCTCCATGTCTCTGAAATGTTGAGTGACTTGGGAATATTAAAGATGCCAGCTGAAGGCACAGATGGAGTTTCTGAACATACAGGCTGGCTGCTGAGATTCTGGAGCACCAGTTTCTACTGCTTTGTGTTTATACAGCTCTCTGCAGCTGGGTATTTGAATGGCCTCAGAGAGATAGGTACCTTGAATTCATAGTAGTAGGTGGAAAAAAAAAAGCAGTTTAAAAAAAAAAAATTAAAAATCTCTCTTTGCTTTTCCTGGCCAGAATAAAGGCTGATGTGGCATCAGATGCCATTACTTACTACCTAAGGAGCATGCAGTGTGTTCATTTGGATCAATAAGATGAGTATGTTGAGCCCATTTAAAGTCCAGTAGAAATAGAAAAGACAGGCTAAAAAAGGTATTTGAAAATCAATGTACAAGACAGGCCTCAAAGTTTTAACTGCATAAGGAACAGGGATTTTTGAGAAAGCCCCTAGGGCCAACAGATGACAAAATCCAAAAAGAATGCACAGAAAGATAAAGCCTGAAAAACTGGGGGAGTTAATGGAAGCAGTGGTGGAATAAATGAAACAAACCATACCTGATTGGCAGAACCAGATAACCTCAAATTGCAAGCATTAAAATAGTCAGGAGTTTAAAAAGATACAGGTAATCAATCAGTTGCTGAAAGCTGCTTTGGTGGCCAGATGACTTGAAGGAATCTAATGAAGGGAATCTAATGAAATAATGTTTCAGAAGAGATCAGGCTTTCATGTCAATTATTCCTCCTGTTAAGGCTCATGGATTACCCAAAGCTGAAGACTAGAATGTATCACCATGTGGATACATTCACAAGATACTGTTCGTGGGGCACTACTTTCTTCACTGATATTCTCAGAGCAGGTATCCGAATGAAGAACAGGGAGAGAAAAGGATTATGGTGACAATTCACAAATATTTTGGGATTTTTAATGTCTGAAAATTCAGCTTTTTGGGAAATTCCAGAGCATTGTCAAACAGAATATTAATCAAATGATTGTTTGTAGATTTGAGGGGTTATTGCTATTGTTTTGGAGCATTTTTAATATTTTTGTTTACTTTTGCAGGGCTCTGGAGAGGACACTGAAGGACTCTGTGACATCATTGAAGCCATTGCAGAGGTTATTAAGCTGACTGATCCTTCACTGCTCTATCTGGAAGTTTCAACTTTAGTCAGTAAATACCCAGATATCAGGTAATTCTCTTTGCCCTCGAATTTTAAAGATAGATAACATAATTTCTTCGTGGTCCTGGGCAAATTTTAAAATTCTAAAACAATGTGAAAATGTGTTCACATTTTTCATATTTTAGAATGTAACCATACACTTCCTTGTGGAAAATAATGTTAATGTACAATGTATGTGAGCTGCACATTTACAACTGCTTGAGTACTGCAGCGGAATTCCTAAAATATTTCATTTCTGTGTTTTTGGGAGGATAAAAAAGGTTT
Source organism: Monarcha castaneiventris obscurior (assembly GCA_026261815.1). Taxonomy (NCBI): domain Eukaryota; kingdom Metazoa; phylum Chordata; class Aves; order Passeriformes; family Monarchidae; genus Monarcha; species Monarcha castaneiventris. The sequence continues at coordinate 9,068,453 of JAMPIT010000388.1, forward strand.
TAGAGTCCTCCAAGCAGCCAAAACAGTGCTTTATATTGAGCAGGAAAAACTAGTTCTGAGTGATTAAGAATAAAAAGTACCTGCTGAAACTGAGTGAAAGGATTGCCAATTAAATGCTGTTTCTGACAAAATCTTACTTGTGCAAAGCTTCCTAACGCCACTTTTCCCCTTTTCCTTTGGCAGGGATGACCACATTGCAGCTTTGCTGACAGTGAGGGGCGATGCCAGCAGAGATATGAAGCAGACTATCATTGAGACTTTGGATCAAGGTCCAAGCCAACCAAATCCAAACTATGTGCCAATTTTTAAAGAAATTACAGTTCCTACCCTCACTGTGCCAAAACTTCTTAAGTAATTGACAGCTCTGTGTTTGTGTGTCATTACTGCTCTGGGATCAACGGGTTTGAAATGTTTGTGGGCAAATTTGGCAATGCTATTTCAAGTGAAGTTCAATATACATTGATACTTGCTAGGCATGTTTGTTTCTAAAGACTTGGACGTGAGGAAATGCAAGCTTTCTGAAAGAAGAAGGATTAAAGGTCATGTTTGAAGAACAAAGCTTTTAATGGCATGGGGTTTTTTTTACTGACCCATTTGTTACAGCTGGTTTTGCTGTCAGCAGATACATTTTTCTTGTGGAATATGTTTGCACAGTGCACTGCAATGCTGTATAAAGATATTTATACCAAAACCTGCAGAGCTGTATTAGTGCTGGACATACTAACATACATCACTTACAATACCTAAGCAGACTCCTTTAGAACTGTCTTTATATGGCACTGCATTGAGTGTTAATGTCAATCCACTTTCACATTCTATTTTGTGTATGTACTTACTTTGGTGTAAAATAGTTTATTGCAGAAAACTTAATTATGAAATCAGTTTCCTGACTTAAAGGACTGAATGAAATTGCTACAGTGCAATTTGATTATAGGTTGAATAAATAAAGACATAAGGTACAATTTTTTTTTCACTGATTCACTAAAAACAGCACATAAAGCACACCAGTTCAATAAAATGTTAAACCATTGCTATGCTCAGCTATGATTCTTTGCATCCTTGTAGATTTACAGAGCATGTAAATCTTTTTTTGTTGTTGTTTTACGTGTGAATAAAAATTGGATTTAATAGTTTTCTGAAAACACAAGATACTGGGTTTTATTTCCACCGTATTTTCAGATTAATCTAACTATAAAATAGTACTAGACAATTGTGGATTCGAAATTCCTTGATGAAGGACACATTCAAGGCATTATCTTTTAGTACCTGCCCAGAGCTGTCAGAGGTAAGCACAAGGAAGACATAAATAAGCCTACATTGCTTTAATGAACATGCTGGAGTTTGTGTACATAATTCCTTTGGCCTGTGGCTGGGCCATTCCAGCCCTCTCCCCAGCTCCTCTGTACCCCAGAAGAGCTATGTACAAGGGCAGTAGTTTGGACAAAGGATGGAACTGAGACTGTGCCTTTTTTCAGTGAGGGGGACAGTGTGTCCCCAGGGATGGTTCAGTAGAGCAGTAGATCTTGCAATCTCTGTGCTTGAGGGATTTTAGCCCAGGAGCTTCTTGGGTCCCGTGGGACCCTAAACTGCCTAGAAGTTGTAGGTACAGGGTGGGGGATTTGGCTGTTTTTTCAGCCCTCAGTAAAGAATTCAGTTAAAGACCAGTGAGGTGATACTAAGTTGGCTTGTACTCTAATTCCATCCTATACCTGAAATTCATCCTCACTTGTAAAGGGAATCAGTTCAGCGGGCTTTGTTTCTCCCTGTATCCCTTCTTCCTCTCAGCGATAGCGCGGCGGCATCTCCTGGATGTTAAACTCACGCTCGTTCCCCTCCGGGCCAAGCCAGCTCCCCTGAGTGGGGATCGGTCACCGGGACGGCTCCTGCCCTTGCCGGAGCCTTCATGGCGGAGCAGGGCCGCCGCTCCCCGAGCGCTCGGGCCGTGCCGCAGCCCCGCCTCGGTGCCTCCCGCGGGCCCGTCCCGGCGGGAGCGGCCGGAGCCAGCGCCCCGTGCGGCGGGAGCGGCGGGAGCGGCCGGAGTCAGCGCCCCATCCCGGCGGGAGCGGCCGGAGCCAGCGCCCCGTGCGGCGGGAGCGGGGCGGGAGCGGCCGGAGTCAGCGCCCCGTGCGGCGGGAGCGGCGGGAGCGGCCGGAGTCAGCGCCCCATCCCGGCGGGAGCGGCCGGAGCCAGCGCCCCGTGCGGCGGGCGCGGCGGCTCCGCTCGGGATTCCCCTCAGCGGGGCGGGGCGGGGCGGGGCGGGACCGCCCGGCCGGCGGCGTCACGGGCGCGCTGCGTCAGGGGCGGCCGGTGGCGGAAGCGCGCGGGGCGATGGCGGCGGGCTACGATCACCGGCCCAACGGCGGCGGCGCCGCCCTGCCCGACCCCTCCTTCCTGTGGAACGTGTTCCAGAGGTGAGACCCGCCGACCGAGAGGGCCCGGCAGCCGGCGGGCACGGGGAGGTGCCGGGAGAGGGTCGGCTGCTGCGGGAATCCGGTCACCGGCGCGGGGTTTGGCTGCCGGGGCGCCTGGCAGCGCTGTAAACACCGCGCTGGTTTCCCTGTGGGAGGAATCTGTGAGGAAGGGTTGAGGAGGAATAAATGTGGCTGTGTTTTATAACAAGGGTAAAGGGGATTGATGGGAGCGAGAGGGTAACCTTGAAAGCGCTGAAGTAATTTTTGACCTGAGACGGCAGAAAGGATAGTAAAGTCTGGAGGATCAATGTCGCAGTATAGGGAAGGCTTGTAAAAAGGAATCTCATAAATGTTAAAGGAAAACTTTTAAGGCATAGCTGCGTCAGGGGACGTTTAGGTTGGATATCAGGAAGAATTTCTTCACAGCAAGGGTGATTGGACATTGAAATGGACTGCCCAGGGAGGTGGTGGAGTCACCGTCGCTGGAGGTGTGTAAGGAAAGGCTGGATGTGGCACTTTGTGCCATGGTCCGGTTGACACGGTGGTGTTTGGTCATAGGTTGGACTCGATGATCTCAGAGGTCTTTTCCAAGGTAATCGATTCTGTGAAATATTCTCTTGAATTCACCTGGAGCAGAGGGACCTACAAGGGAATTAGCAAGCCTGTGCTAAACAAACACACTGGCAAGATCCTATCAGTAACTAAGCCAAAGGAGATTTCCCAATTATGTCATGTTGAGGAAACTGGGGAGGTGCCTACGTTGGATCCATTTTTATGGGAGATGAGTCAAGACAGATCCTGTGACACAAGCAGCAGCAAGAAGAGGTTAAGCAGTAGATAAACAGCACTAAGTTTCTAAAACTGGCTGATATTTACGGAGTGACTCAGGAATGCAGCAGCTTACCTACCCAGCCTGCTGTAAAACAACTTCCTCAGAACTCAGCAGAGGCATGCGTGAAGCCATTTCTCTTTTTAAAGGGTCCAGAAAGAAACAGATCAACAATCTGACTTCTGCACCAGGAAAACCAGTAAAAATGTTTTCAAATAATGTAGTTAGTCAGGAGAGTTGCACAGCTTTTGTTGAAAGTATTCCTGTCTGGCAGACTACTGTATAAATCCTGGAATATGTTTGGTAAGGATTGGATATGGATATGATGGCTAGAATTGGAGCAATTTGTATAATCTGTATGCTTTCCAGAAATACTCCCAACACTATCAAAAGGCCCTTACAGAAACTCAGTAAATGTAGAATGAATGGAAGCATTCTCCAGTGGATGGAAAACTGACTGAAGGGCGTGTGTGTGGTCATCCACCACACTGACAGATGGAGCTCTCCTGGGATCTTTATGTAATCTGTTCAGGAGCAGCTGGGGAAAAAGAGAGTAGGTTTAGATTGGATGGTGGGAAGAAGTTCTTTACTGTAGGCGTGGTGAGGCACTGGAACAGATTGCCCAGAGAAGCTGTGGATGCCTCATGTCTGGAAGTGCTCAAGGCCAGGCTGGATGGAGCTCTGAGCAACCTGGTGTAATTGAAGGTGTCCCTGCCCTCAGCAGAGGGCTTGGAACTTGATGATCTTTAAGGGCCCTTTCAACCCAAACCGTTCTGTGATTCTGTGAGAAGAGGGTGAATAGTCAGGTGAGATTTGCTGATTCCTGCAGTAACTGAGGCCTGTGAAAGCTTGCAGGAGCACCTTACAGTCCCGAATTACTGGGCTGTATCAGCCAGTCATGGCCAGGTCATGATCCCTGTGTGACAGGTGAGCCCCATATGTCAAGTGGAACCCAGAGTAGGAACCTGATGTCCATGAGGAAAACCCATTTTAATTTTGCATAATTGCGTTTATAAAAGGAATGTGCTGACTGATGATGCTCAGCAGCAAGATAAGTAGGTCATAACTTATTTTCATGAAAACACCAGCTTAGCACTTGCTAGCAGCTCATAAAAGGTAAAAAATGTTCACAATACTGAGAAGAGAAACAGAATAAAAAAGGGGAATACCTTTTTGTTATTGAAATCTTTGCAATTTATGCTTGCAATTTCAGTGTTGCATGCAGGTTACATAATTCTTGGAGATGGGGAAGGAAGCAATAGAATGAACTGGAAGTGTTTAGAAAAAGACAGCAAGGACGAACGGAAAAGAAAATCAGCTTCTGTGAACAGGGATCATCTGAGCAGGACTCTGCTTTGGAGTGGTAGTAAATGAGAGGAAATAAAAACTGTCAGTCCAAGGGGAACATCCTTGTAGGAAATGGAGGGAAGTCCCCACCACTTTCAGTTTCCCTTCTAAAGAAGGCATGATCATTCCTTATTTGGGCAGAAATTACTTAATTCATTCATTTTGGCATCAAACTTGAATCTTTAAGACAATAGACTGTGAAGGCTCAATAGAAGCTGGAAGCTGGCTGTGCTGTTTCCTCTTTGACCCCCTTTGAAAGGGGTCAGGGCCCTGCAGTCGATTGAGTCTTTCAGTACTTTGGTCACATTAGTGACTTCCTCTCCATTGCCAGCATGTGAGAGAATCTGGGTGCCAAACCTGTTGTTCCAGTTCAGGAAACAAACAGCTTACTACTGTGGATTTAACCAGCATGTGTGCTCTGCAGTTCTCTTAAACAGGAATAAATAAAAATACTTCTTTGTGCAGAACATGCCCAAACTGTTTCATTGGCAGTGTGAGTTTCTGTGCACCTCTTCACTCATGAGTAAGCCTTGCAGTTTCCTTTGGAGCTTTTATCGTGTGCCAGTGACTTTTCAGGAAAAGATTCATCTCATCTGATGAGCAAGAACCAGAATGCTGAAGTCTGTTAATTTCAGCCATTTAAAGCTTACTACGTGTTTTTGTTTTGTTTTTTATCCAGAGTTGATAAAGACAGGAGTGGAATAATATCTGATAATGAACTCCAGCAAGCATTATCCAATGGTAAGTCTGTAAATGAGCAGTGAGGTAGCTTATCGTAAATTTCATGTTAAATTGTTTGTGACAGTGGTTACTTGGTGCCGTCATTCTTTGTATGGAGGAGGGTGGGAAGTGTTCTACCACTGATTAATACTATTTATCTACAGCAAAAGGCTGGGGAGGGAAAAAAATAGACAATCCTCCTGATCTTTTGTTTGTGGTAAATTGAATATCTATTGTAACCATTACTGATCTGTATTCTGAGGAATGAAGGCATGCACATCTCTTTATTTTTTTCGACCTCTGCTTCCTAGAAATCATTAGCAGAGGTTTATATATTCCTTGCTTATCACTACTGAACCTTTGTTTTTTAACCTGGATCGGTGTATAACATGGACAAAGCTGTTTACAACCAGCCTTTTCACTGCACATAATTTATTTTTCACACAGTATGGTGCAGGAAATAAAGTATGTTTGGCATTTTTCCTAACAGAGTAGAAAGATGTGCTCTAGACCTAGTAATAAAACCTCCTAGTAGTCTGTCAGTTCCTTGTTGTAATACTCAAAGAATAACTAGGGTATTGTCAAATAACTCATGGAAACAAAATTAAAAATGAAACATTTTTCCAGTAGCCTATTTTTACTTTCCTCCCGTGACTCAGGGTGGGTAGGGTTGCACTCTGTGGGTTTTTTTTTCCATTTGGAAATCTGAAAAAGGGCATATTCAGGCCGTTTGTCCATCTTTGAGTCCATACCAAGTTCCCCTTCTCCCAAAGTTTATTCTTTTATCCTTCCTATGCTTTTTGACTGAGAAGGGCTTAAACTGATGTTGTGAGCTGCTGCACACAGAGGCTGAAGGGCTCCTTTTTGTCAGTAATTGCCTGACTTGAAATAAGTTGATAAAGCTCTATTTAGTAAAATTGCTGTCTTGTAAATGACCTGGATTTACTAGAATATTTGTTTAATAACGTATCTGATAAATTACAAGCCATGTACTTGGCTGCCAGACCTGATCCATAATTAAAATTTTGAATAAAATCTTTAGCAAAAACTAAGTTAAATTAAGTCACCATTTTCATTCAGATTACAGTGCTGTTTCGAACTGTGAGAACCTGTCATTTTTAATTTTACCTGCTGTTTTAAATTTTATATATTTTAAAGATCTTCTCATATGAACTTGCCATTTTTGATGTTATATATTTTAAATATCTCCTCATATGACTGAAGAATAATAGGCAGTGATGACTGAGTTTTTTTCTTTCCTTATTTACAGTGTAGATTAGCAGTTTCAGTGCTTTGCAGTTATCAAGAATGCCTACCAAGTGAATTCACCGTTAGACAAAATATTTACAGAACTGTAAGCTTCCTGCATTCCAAGAGATTCTAGATCTTGTACACCAAAGTCACTAACAATTCACTATATTATATTCAAAATATATCCTCTAGTGGATGGTTGTGCGTGGCTGTCCTGCAATTTAACATGGGCTAAAAGAATGTTATGTGTTTATTTCTAAAACATTAAAAAAGTCTGCATCATGCTCATTGAAATTTGAAGTTCAATGTGGTTTTGACAATTTGACATTTTCAACCTGTGAAGTTTATACAGATAACAACGTGCTTACCTGGGAGGGGCTGATCATCACTTTGTCTAACTGCACAATAAAATCCTAGGCTTCCTTCTTGTTTTTTTCTGTGCTGCTGTGGGAAGTTAATAATAGAATCAGGAGAGGAGAGACAGAAACAGCTTTTCCCTGTTTATTGGAACAGGCTGAAATCAGTACAGTCCTTCACCTCTGGAGTTACTCAGATTTCACTCTGTGGCATCTATGAGTCACTTGAAAATTTCAAGATGAAATAAGTAAACTTTCAGACTGTATTTTCACTTTTTCCTCTTATTTTGTTCAGTGTTAAATGCTGGCACCTTATTAATTCCATTATTTCTTATTTTTGTGAAAAGATACAACTCTAAGGTACTGACGTTCTCTGCCTAAAATACTGCTTAAGCATTTTCAGAGCCATTTTTCCTCTTCTCTTACTCTGCTTACGTTTCTCTTGATGTGCAAATAGTCACAGGACGTGCCTAGAGTGCAGGGTTCTCCCTGTAGAGTTAGGCCACTGCACCTGACCCAGCAGAGCTGACGTGGTGGATCCCAGCACGGCCCTTCTGTTGGGATTTGTGGTCAGCTGCCGCATCCCTGGGAGCGCCTCTGCCGTGCCCTCGGCTCAGCGACTCCTTTGTGGTCTCACTGATTCCTTGAGTCCCTGCAGGCAATCACAGCCAGTTTAATTTGTGCTGCTTCATCCTCCTGGTTCCTTTGCAGGCTCTAGAGAATCGATGGTGAAATTCTAGATGAGTGTCACGATCTGCTAATACAGGCAGGAGTCGTGATGGTTCATTTATCGATCTCAGAGTGCAAAAGACACAAAGGGGATTTCAGTTTTAATCAAACAGTGCACCTTTACTGAGTGCCAATAACACGATTATGCAAGAGGGGAGAGAGAAAGAGATATAAAGAAACAGAGAGAGAGGGGGGAATAGCTACCAATGGATGAGATGAAGTCCTCATGGTCCTCTGACAGTAGACTTGCCAGCGTCCGTGGGGAGATCTCGTCGGGATTAATTCGGAAAGTCCCTTTGTAGTCGTCTTGAAAGCGGGGGGCAACTGGCCAGGAGGTGAGGAAATCTACAGCTATTGTTGTGAGGCCTGTTGTTGTACAGGACAGGTCATTCCTTCTCGCTTCAGTGCAGTCCTTCCTGCCTGGGCAGCAAGAACAGCACACCACAACCTGCACTAATTTCTTCAGGAATGCATACCAGTCCTCAGCGGGCGCACCTGAAGGCAACACTTGGCAAACATCCCACCTCAGCTAGGCCAGGACTCCTGTGCAAAAGTCCTCCTTTACTTTTTCGGGTTTTTAGGGTTTTCAGTCTCTGTCCTAGTCGATGATTGTGAGGCAGATGAGGGATTTTTGGACCGTCTCTTACAATGAGGCACAGGATTTCTTTTATTTAAAGCTTAATGCTTCCTAGTGCTCAGGAATGCTCTCAACCAAGTGAAAACTATTTCATAATGACTGGCCTCTAAATACTCAGAGAAGTACAGAGCTCCTCTCCAGATGATTACTGCTCAGGCCCTTTCAAGCAGCAACATTTCTTGGTCTAAAAATACTAATTTGAACTAACACTTAATTGTTTCAGCAGTGGAGGTGGGATTTGTACTAAACAACTCTAAATTGCAGTGTATGGTTATGCCATGTTAGGAACCCTTTTTTTTTACTTCTGTCAGAAACTAAATGCCCTGGAGTAGAGTCCTGTGAAAAGGAAATGAGCAAATGGGTTTTTACTGAGGAACAGTTATGAGACCTTGATTGAGTTACAACTTAGAACACTTCTGCTCCTGTCAGTAGAAAAGAAGTATTTCAGTTTAGATCTTGCCTTTTATCCAATACTTCCTGACAGCCTGGGATGAAAAAGTCATTCTTAGGTCTTCCAAGGTTTGTTAGTTTTGTTTGTTGCAGCCTGAAAAATCCTGGTGTGTGTGATATTTGTAAAGCTCTGGTCTGAAGTAATCTCTGAATCGTCAAGAACTTTATTACTTCCAAGCAGCCATATTTTATAATACGCCAGCTCCATGTCATGTGGCTCTGAAGTCACTGTTCTTAAAAGGTTTTTTGTTTGTTTTGTTGCACTTTTTTTTAAACATTGCTTAGTATTGAGGAACTAAGTAATTCTTTCTGTTTCAGGCACGTGGACTCCATTTAATCCAGCAACAGTCAGGTCAATTCTTGGTGAGTATAGTGGTGTGATGTGACATAGTCCTAAGATAATGTTTTGTGATCTGTTCAGATGATTGAGAATGCTCTCAATTGCTACACTTTTTGTTTTTCCTCAGAGTGCTCAGCAGTAGTAAGTTAAATTATTTTCCCTTTTGATTAATGCAGGAATGCCCTTTGCATACACACGTGCACTTGTCAAAGTAGCCTGAGAAAATGTTACTGCATGATTGATTAGATAGTAAATGTAATTTATGCACGAGGAGATTGTCATCTCAAATTTTCTAAAAAGATATTACATAACTTGTCTTTGGAAGTAGTTTTTCCTGTCTTGCATTTTAAGCCTATGTTTTGCACCAAAATACCAAACAGAAGCTTTACAATGCTTGTATTCTGTTAGTGTCTAAAATAATCGCCAGTAATGAGGAAGGTGATGGTGGTAGAAGGGTGAAGACTCAAGCACAACAAATCAAATCTTTTCTATCACACAGTTCATAAACCCAAGGACTACATTTTTTGCTTTGTTTTCAGTAAGTTCAGCAGCATTCCGAGTTCCATCACTGTGACATGCTTTTTGAATAAAGATAACAATATCAGTAAGTCAAATACAGATGAATATCCCAGCACTCTTGGGAATAGATGTAAGACTTTTTAATGTGTCCTTAGAAAAGAACAATCCACAATGCCCATTTTGATTTATCACTGGATGATCAATCAAGCCCTCAGTATATTTGAACTGAAAATGAAAACCCAGGAAAAATAAATATTCTGTGATTCATTCTGGTTCTCTTTTATCTTGCTTTATCATTTTTTCTTTCAGTGGATGACTGCTTGCTTTTTCTTGGCAGAACTTTCCAAATTATCACTTGCATTTTAGCAGTTTCTTTTCTCTCTTCAGTACCTTCCACAAAGCGTTCTTGTCTTAAAATGCTGGCAGATCTTGCTGAGGAGTAGTATGACTAAGGTTTTATATGTGTTTCTTACTTTTTATTTCAGGCATGTTTGACAGAGAAAACAAAGGGGGTGTGAACTTCAATGAATTCACGGGAGTCTGGAAGTACATCACAGACTGGCAGAACGTCTTTCGAACGTATGACAGAGACAATTCTGGAATGATTGACAAAAATGAGCTAAAGCAAGCACTAACAGGTTTTGGTAATTCATTTGTAATTACAGTTTTTATGACTGGGTTATGTCATAGGAGGAGCTGCTGACTGTTAATGTTGCAGAACTGTACTGCTCTGACATAGGTGACTAAAAATGAGGCAGGTGAAGGGCAGCTCTCCTTTTAGGTATAAGGTACCTTTTAACAATGTCCATGCCAGCAGCACGTTTTTTAAAGCTCTTTCCTTAAATAGAGATAAAAGAAAACATTCCACACATGTCCTGACACATGCAGTTCCAGTGTCCTCTGTGACATGCTCTGAGAGCATTACCAATGCTTCGGGCAAAGTCTGAACTTCCAGGGTACCTGATAGAACTTGCCACTTTATAAAACAAAGCCAGCTGTCTATGCTGCCAGAGCATTCTGATGCCTGAGGAACTTCACTCCTGTCACTTCACTTGTAAAGACTTGATCTGCAGCCCTAAACCATTCCCTCAATCAAATAGTCACCTTAATCTGTAATTATATTTACTGTGACTCTGTATATAATTAAGCATGGGTTTTATTGCATGAGTTTTAGTTTAACAGAGATATTAGGAAAAAAAAATAATTGTAACTCCTTACTGTTTTTTGGTTTTGTTGCACATGCCTGCTAAACAACCTTGTTCTTTTTACAGAACGACTCCAATAATTGAAACCTTTTAAAGTATTTCTCTTTTTCCAAGGTTACCGACTGTCTGATCAATTCTATGATATCCTTATTCGGAAATTTGACAGACAAGGAAGAGGACAAGTTGCTTTTGATGATTTTATTCAGTGCTGTGTTGTTCTACAGGTAAGAAAGGAGATGTACTTTGATGTCAATTGAAAAAAAATTACCTTTTCCTAAGCTTTTCTGGTTCTCACTTTAACAGTGGATCTAAAACCTGCTTTTATTTATAATAAACCATTTGAACTAAGTATATGACAAGTGCTAGAAACATCTTTGTGTATTGGTCTTCATTAGGAATTCCTTTGCGTCTCAAGTAAATTTGATACAATGGGTGAGGAATAAAAAAGTGTAAAATAGCCTCAGTGTTTCACAGTGTCTGTTAGTTTAATACAGAGCTGTTCCTGCAGGGGTAGTGGTAGAAATACACAAAAAACCCCCAAACCTTTCAGTAACAGAGAGAGCATGAGGGAGAGAGAGAGGGAGAACCTGGAGGGAAAGCAGTTCCCTGTAAAAGCAGTTCCCTGTAAAAGCAGTATCTGTTACTTAAGACACATCAGCTGCCTGTGTATTCATTGGTAATATAAGGCAGTTATAGTTAGTTATAGACTTGAACTCTGCTAAAAAGGGCTTTGAAATGCAGTATCACTCAGCTGATGTCAATGAAACCATGCTGGTAGTTGTTCTGGTCCACTGTCCATACTGCTTGGCATCTCTGGGGTTGTACAGAGAGCTCAGATAGCAATGGCACACGAAGCACATTTGCCTGGAAGGTGAGATATGCACAAGGTAGGCATTGGATTCTGTTTCCAACTGACTCAAATGTTGTTTTTCCCCATGCTTTAAAGCCAGTTACAAAAAGCTGTCTGGTCTATAAAGAAGAGCCTAGGTAGCCTTAGGTAATGTATCATTATTGGCAAAGAGCTATCTCTATAAATAAGACTGTAAAATGGCTGCAAAGGGGATGAACAGAAAGGGTTCATATAGCTGTAGAAGCCCAGGTGGCAAGGGGAGTGTGTGGCAGTCTGAACCTTCCCCTAGAACAAAAATGTCTATTATGATTTTTCTCTCCTCCTCAGAGGCTGACTGACGTGTTCCGACGCTACGATACTGATCAGGATGGCTGGATTCAGGTGTCCTATGAGCAGTATCTTTCCATGGTCTTCAGCATCGTATGACACTGAGAACCAGGAATCCCACACTGGCATTACACAGACTGGAGTTGCCAAATCATCCTCTACTGAATAAGATCATTGATGTATTATAATGGATGTAACATCACATTCTTAAATTTTGTATGTTGGTAATCACTGTCAGAATCTGTACTTGAGTTGGTTTTTATTTTGTATTATTGTATGATAATGACCATCTCTGCTTACTGTAGTACAGAAAGCACAGAATCTAGATTTAACTGGTGCAATGTCGAACGTAACCTCTTACACATATCCTGCATGGGAGCAATGACTCTTTAGAAATGCCAAATTAAAATAATGCTTGTTAGTTTATATGAGTTGAAAGCCAGAAGTTGCACAACATGTTTTGCATGTGCCTTACTTTTATAAGAGTTTAATGTATTAATTTTTAATACAGAATTTAAAATTAAGTAAAAATACTAGGTCAACTTTTAGTCTATTTCACTTTTGTACAGCTTAATGGAGATGGTGATTTTATTTCTATATTCTCATTTTCTATGATTCAGGGGTCTCTCCACTTGGATGGCCTTTTTCTGTTTTATTTTCTAGCTGCCTCCTTCTTTCAGGCCATCCTTGGGATGGCTCCAAATACAATTTCTTCCCAGCTCTGAAGCAGATCATACTGCATCTCCCTCAATAAGTTCCCCACAAAGATGAACTCTGCCTCTGAATATGCTCCCTTTGCTTAGTTGTCTCATTTGACATCAAAAGTCTTCCTTTTTGTGCTGAAGCACTTATTGGAGGTAGCCTTGAATTGACAGTCAGACATTCTCATAACTTTACCCTACATCTTACCATTTACAGCTGAGAGAGAGTGGAAAAACTCAAGCAAGACAAGTAATGACTAATTTCTGTGTCAAACACCATCTCTTGCAGTAATTCTGAAGAAGCAACTTGGAGGAACCAAAGAAAAGTTAAAAAAAAAAATCAGGGTGACCCTGAGATTGGCTCAGATGGTCAGAGAATGGTGCAAATAACAGCAAGGGTGCAGGTTCAATCCCTGTATGGGCCACTCACTGCAGAGCTGGACTCAGTCATCCTTGTGGGCCCCTTCCAACTCAGACTGTTCTGTGATTCTGTGTCTCAGCCAGAGGGGAGTGTCTGGTGTCAGGGTGAAGGGAGCAAAGTGGCAACTGTGCAGTGATCAAACATTTGTCACACACAGAAGCTGCTACTGTTTGTCAAGTGACAATCAATCAGACCATTAGTGACAGCAACACTCTGAACACTCCTGCTGTGAAATATGTGGGGAAAGGGCAATGGTCTCCATGGCATAAGCACACCAAAACAAGGAGCTCTCCCAAAGCACTTTGGGTGTCATAACCCAAAAAGCAAGGAATTGGTTTTGGCTGAGGAGGGAGATCAGGAATAATGACCAGTTTCAGAAGCCACCTCACCGAACAGCCTTGGATGAACTGTGAAAGTTCCTTATGTTTAGGAAAACAAGGGAAAAAGACTTCCACCAGTTACTCCTTGAACCTTCCCTCCCTAGAAGGCTGGGATGATAACTGGATGTGCTCTCTCCAGTAACAAAACAGAAGAGCCCCAAATTTCTGGGCTCAGAAGAGCTGCCCCGTTTCTTTCCCACTAAGGAATCTGTCCCTTTGGATCATACATGCACGTAAAATCCAGTAATTCTGGGAAGCATTTTGAGGAATATTAGTAAAGTCCAAGGTACAAACTAAAAAGCTGGAATCTAAGAAACTTCCCAGGTTGTCTCCCCTGAAGGATGTCTCCACGTCCAGCTGGCCTTGTTCTACTTCAGTGGCCTTGATGCAGAACAGCTGGCTCCAGCACTTTAGATCTAAAGGAGCATCACTGCTGCAGAGAACCACCAAGGTGTCTCTGGACTGGAACAATTCTTGTCCCAGTACAAAACAGACACTTCTAAAGGTGTGGAAGCAGGTACACCACAGACCAAGACACTGGCTGAAAAGTTATCCCCTATCCAAGACATGTTCCAGTCTGGATTTTTATCACTGGCTTTTTAAGGAAATGTGAAATTTGCTCCAAGGGCTCAGGTGCATTTTCAGGACTCCTGCCTCCATGCCAAAGCCTGTGATGGAGCTGCATTGGTGCTGCTGGCAGGTGCCAGGCATCCAGTGCTGCTCTGCAGGCTGTCAGGACCTACTTTGTGAAGGCTGTTTCTTGAAGAAGGACTGGAGTCTCGACAGAGGATTTGTTCTGCTCCAATTTTACACTACATGGGAGCAAGATATGGCAAAGGGGTTTCTTGGGAGTAAGGAGTACTCAACACACTAGAGTTCAGGAAAGCTTTAGTAAATCCATGCTGTCTTAATTTGCTAACAACTCCTTCAAAATGCAGGAACTGTTTCCCCAATGCAGGACTCTGCACAACAACAAAGGAGGGATAGTAACTGATGCCCAGAAAAAAAAATAAAAACATGTAGGTGGAAAGAGCACCTAATCTGGGTGGAAGTCATCTAGCTGCTGTATGCCACTGGAGTATACAGCAATGGCAATAAAATCCAAAAGGGAGTAAGAAATGGGGAAAAGACTTCCCTACAAACTTCAAATGAAAAGGTCTTACTTTGAATTGACAGAGTTGCAACAGTAATATTTTCTAGCAACATTTTTCCTACAGTTTCAGAATTTTAATTGCGCTACACTTTCTGAGGGAAAAAACTCCGGTAGTAACATTTGTGTAAATAACTTCTGGTAATTTGATTACCAGAAGTAAATAATCAGATAAAATAATTAATCCTACAGATTTTAAATCAAAACTCTGGCAGACACCTGTGGTAGAAAAATCATAATTTTGCCTTTTAAGCAAGGTTGACAATGTAATTCAGTGGATGAAAGTGTATGGCACAGCAACAAAGTGTGTGACATTATAAACCACTCCAACACTTAAGTGTATGAGCAGTAAAGGAAATAGTGAACAGAAATGAAAAAGGAAAGTGGGTCTTTTCAGATGCAGAAGCAAAATAATGACAGAAGGAAAATTTTAGGGAATTGAGTTTATATGCTCAATAGTAAATTGTTTTGTTGAGTTTTTATTAAAATTTATGTGACAAGATCGAAAATGTATTATGACAACTCATGAAGGCTAGCCCTGCTTCAGCACAAGTATTTAATGCACAGAGACACAGTTCAGGCAGAGGTGAGAAGAAAAATGATCGTCCACAATGCAGCAGTGAAAAGGAAAACAGACACTCAGGAGTAAACTGTCTCACTTTACTTTTCTTCAGCTCCATGTAAGCTGGTTTTAATTACATAAAGCAGACATCTAAAGCCAGGTGTCCATGAGCATGTGGTTCTGATACACATCAGAACTGGTAAGTACTACTCAGTTAATACAACGTTTTGATTATTTATTTTTTCCTGTTATTTTATCTGATTGCCTTATGGGTTCTGCTATTTCTTAATATGCTTTTACCAGTAGGAAGAATCAAGAATTTTTATTTTAGTAGGGGTCAATCCACCAAATGAGTTTTTAAGACAATTTATAATGATTTCATTTTGAACAACAGATTAAAAAATCTGCATGTATTTCACACCATTTCTTACTCTGCAAAAACAAAATTAATATGCCCCATTACATACCAATCTTCTAGAATAGATTACATTTTCCTCATATAGCATCATATTAAGACAGAGAATACCTTTGCTGTGACATCCTCCTTTCTTTGTCTAAACAGAAATGTAGTGTATCAACTTCTAAAAATATGCTAATTATAAAGCCTCAAATTAATGGAACTGGCCTTGTATTTGCGTGAAGAAAAATAAACCTGTATTTTCAATGACTTTTCTTCCAAAGTAGGTAACATAAAAGTAAACCTTTCTTTTTCCTCTGAATTGAGAAGGGTATTCAAAGGATTATTAACTTTTTGATGACAGAATAATTTTAACATATTTTCAAAAAATAACAAAAGATTTTTTTCTGTAATATACTAAGATACAACAAATACATTACAAAAAGCCTAAACAAAAGAGTATGTTCACCTGTTATGTGCAAGTTCATGTTCCAGCTATATTTCACATGTTAAAAACTTAAAACCCTACCTCCCTTTACCTTTCCCAAGCCAAACATAGTCAAATGCAGTCTCGTTCCTGAAAGCCAAGTGATGGAGATTCTCAAATCTCTTCATCTGTTTGCAGTTCAACTGTTGTTGCTCCTTAATCTTTCTCTCTAGTTTCTATTAGCACATTGACGAATGTCTGAATATTTACTTCTAGAAAGGGGAGATAAAGACATTTACAGTTACTTCCATCTCACAATATTTCACATAATGCAGCATAGAGAATATGAAAATGAAAGTTTCACTATTAAGTAGCTACCTAGTTAATTAACTAATTCCAGTACCAGAAGCATAGTTTGCATTTGTCCAAACTCGTGTCCAATGCAGCTATGCAGTAGCATATGCCCACTTCTCTTTAAATCTCTCTCATAATCTATTTCCAAAAGAGAAACTTTCATTTTGAATAGTGTATCACTGTTTTCAACATTAATGACTATTTCTACATTAACTGGAAAAAAAGAAATCATCATGTAATGAACCAGCTCTTTGATAACATTTCTCTCGCTATCCCAATGGGCTTTGATCTGTTTGGATTATTTATTATAATGCCATCCCAGGTTTGGTTCTGCATGCATTTCAGTATTTTTTTAATTACACCAATACATTCCCTTCCCATCGTTGCAAACCTACCAGTACAACTCATGACACAAAGTGCCAGTTAGAAAGATGACCTAGGACAAACCTTTCAATTCAGGAAATTTTTGTGCTATCAAAATCTCCTCCCACTCGCTGCTCCATTTAGTTGCCAAGAGGCACAGTGTCCTCAGAGAGCCAACAATGCCTTTCTTCAGCTGATACAGATGTGAGCAAAATGAGCTCGACTCCCCTGAGCAGCACATCCTATCTCTGCAGCCTGCAATCTCCTGCTTATGTTAAAGCAACCATGCTGATTAACTCATTTCACATGCAAACTAATCACAATCTTACTTTGAAGTGCTGGATAATATGGAGCCAACTGCTTGAGCGTCCTGGTCATTGTAGGTACATCCTTTCCTAGGAGTCTATTCACAGCATTGGGAGCAAGACCAACACCAACTCCATCAAACATCTCTTGTGAGCTTCTGAACTGCTGGTGATCTCTGTACGAACTACTGCCAGAAAATGAGGTCTGATGTGAACTCCAGTCTCTCTGGTAGCCTGATTTCTGATACCTGAATCCTTGACACCTAGATTCCTGCTTCCAGCTAGACTCCCGCTTCCAGCTAGAGCTCTCGTTCCACCTGGAGTCCTCACTCCACCTGGAGTCCTCATTCCACCTGGAGTCCTCATTCCACCCATTCCACCGAGTGTCCTGGTGCCACCTGGAGCCACCTCTTCCTGAAACATCAGAATTTGCAGAAGATGTACAAGTATTCACAGACTCATCTTTCTTGTATGAGGAATAGCTTTGTGAAGGGTAGTTTGTAGAGTATCTTCCAGATGAAGGATGAGAGGCAGAAGAATTGGGATAGGGTAATTCTTGGTCACTTATATGCCTTGCTTTTGTACATGCTTGTTGATTCCTCCATTTTGTATTTTCCCTGCCAAATGAGAGTCTGTTATCATGGAGCTCACTTCCTTGCACATCACTGGACATGTATTCTGCTGAGTACTCCTTCAGTGGGCTGGTGTCATAGGAAGAGGCCCCAGCAGCCAAGTTCCTGCCGGACACAGAGTGTCTGAGCTGTCTCAGCCATTCGCTGATACCACTGACAGGACCATCAGGCTCCACAGCAAGACAGTCCCTGAGTGGAGCCATCATTGCAAAGCTGTCAGATCTCAGATGACAGAAAGATGATCCATCATCAGTTTGGTAACTGTTAGAGTGAGCAGGAGCAAAAGAAGCAACTTCAGAACACTCTTCATACTGAGACAAAAAACCCTGATTCCAGTCAGAACTTCCTGAATAAATAAAGGGCAATAAAAGTTAGCAAAATATCAGAATACCAACTGCAAACACAACTACTTTGAGATTTTATGAAGTGTCCTTCTGTTCTTTTCCCAATTCCTGCCTTTATGTCTCACCTGAGCTTGGCATCTTTCCACCCAAAAATTCTAACAGTAAATAGATCAGGAAGGGTTACCTCTTGAATTTCCATAACCTTTACTGCTGTAACACTGTTCAGTGAGACAGGAATGTTCTCAAACAGTTAAGTCATTAAAGCTTCAGAAAATGATATCCTGAACTGACTCAGAGGGCAAAGACACAAAGTACACCAGCTAGGAAGCACTATGGCTGGCCATAAAAGTAAATTTTCACAATCTATGCCGTCTCAAAAGTAAACAAATGAGTGGAACAAAATATCTAAATTACCTTTGTATTCTCCATCTGGCTCATAGTGTTCTGGGATGCTTTTCTCTTCTGGAAATTCATCTTGAGGTACTGACACCAGTGGGCCTGAACTGTTGGTGTAATTAACCTAGGTAAACCAAAAAGTCAGAATGTCTGTTTGCGAATGCAAGAATTTAAGAACTTTAAGAATTCTAACAAGCAATAAATTTCCCATAGAAAGTTAGCAAAGTACAATTTTAGGTGATAGCAAAGTCCATATGAGGAGTGTGTTGTTATCACATCATACCAGTTTTCCAAAGTGTTATTTGGAAGAGGGATATGTCTGGAAAACAGAAGGAGGCGTCTGGTGAAAGACAATGTCTCCTGTTTCAAATTTATTGCCTCATTTCTCTCATCATCACCTGGCTAAAATATGAAACTGGTACATATGCAAATCCTGCCTCCAGCTGGGGAATGCAGAGTGGAAGGCCCAGCTGAGAGATTAAGCTACAGAAGCAATATTTAACTGGTGCTGGTGGCAGCATTTGCACAGACACAGTTACTGCAGCACACATGACATGGAATATACAATTGAAAAAAAGAGTCTGAAACAGCTTTCAGAAAAAAACACATCCTGCATTTTCTGAACCAGTGGCTGCCAGAGTGATGAATCATTTTTTCACAGATTCTGGTCGTTCTTCAGACTCCTTTTTCCACAGGTAGTCAACTTCTTTGCAAAGCAGCTATGGAGCTTTGTAAGGACCAATAGATAGTCAAGAACATCTCACCTACCTTAGTTTTAATAGATTAAAACTCTAAAATGAGAGCAGAGCTACAAGTTAAAGGAAAGACAAATCTACCCACATGCCCACCAAAAAAAAAAATGGCACATCTGGGTGGGGCTTAAAGCCTCAGTGATCTTAGAACAAAAGCGATCAAGCAAGGGACCAACACAAAAAGGATGACAACCTGTCATCAGGGAGCAAAATGGTGCCCAGAACAGAACAAACACACAAAAAAGCCAAAACAGATACATGATGATGGAATACTTAGAGAAATGTGCCATGCAATCAGTATCTTTGTTACTTAGAAATTGTAAAAAAAGAAAATTGAAGTCTATTTAACAGGGGGTTTTGACCAATGCCTGAACTGTTACAGTTTGGCAGGGCATTAACAGAGAGAGTTTAACCACTCCTTTTCTCCCAATGGTAAAACAACTCTGGCCAAGATTATGTTACTTACTGCTGCTTTCTTTTCACAAAAGGTCTTCAAAGCCTCCATGAGTTCCTGTGTAATGTGAAGAACAAGTGTTGCTTCTGAGTCTGAGGTGATGTGAAAATTCTCCTGTCAAAAAACATGGTTAGAATTGGTCATTAGGATGCTGAAGGGTCATGTACACAAACAGATCAAAGTTACACTTCGATTCTGGCATAACTTAAGTTATACTATTATTTAACATATGGCATATATAATAAATGTATACACAAATATCAAAAAATAAAATTGGGAACATAATTATGTCTGGATAAAAGGTAAAACATAAACATGGATTTCTGTGCCACTCCTGTACTGTCAGTCATAAACATTTTGTTGCAGAGGGAGAAGGGCACAAGTCCTAAATTTATGTTTTCTGTGTAGAAAATTGAATAAAAAATAAGATTCAGGCCGATAAGTAAGCAAATTAATTTATAAGTGATTACAGTAAGTTAAAAGAATATAGGCAGTCTTTTGCAAGGAATAGTTGTAATTCCTGCAGATAAAAGTGAATTAACTACCAAGTTTTTTTTGTAGTTTACTGATTATCCCTTGGACTTGCTTTTTTTCTCTCTCTCTTTCTGAAGTCACAGCATGGAAGAAATGAAGCACACATCTCAAAACATTCTACTTCTGATTTTCATGTATAAACACAATTCAAATTCAAATGAAATTTTCCAATTGCCTTAGGAACAGAATATGACTTTCACAGAGTAAAAATGTTGAACACAAATGGTCAGGTATTTTCATAAACTCAAAAGTCAAACTGAGGCTTACTATGCCACTGTCAACAGCAACAGAACTGATAAAACTTCTCCAATCACTCCAAGCAGCTGTGCTTCCTCTGGCAGCCAGACCAGACTGGCTCCTCTCACTCAGCATTATCAACAATCCCTTTATATACAGGCAGACAACAGCACTTGAACATCAGTGCTGCTAATTGACAGTGCTTGTCAGAGTGGCTCCTCAGCAAAGGGGACAGTCATCCCCAGAGATGGCCAAGAGCTCACATTTAATCCAGCCAATTGTTCTGAGCTAAAATACAGCTGCACTAATTTTTCAAAGGGCAGAGTCCATTAAAACAGAAATTAATGCTGTGGTCAAATGAGTTTGATCAGTCACAATATTCACTGCATCATACTGGTGAAACCTCACAACTCTCATCACAATTATTTCACATACATACCAAAAACTCCAGAGCTTTCTGTTTTCGAACAGGATCGTTCTGTGGGATTGCAGAAGAGGGAAAAAAATTTAAAAGATTGAATATTACAGCAGTTGTTGCATCATCTTGTACAGAACAAAGCCTTTTAATCTTTTATCCAACAATAAAAGTCAACACAAAGAAAAGATATAATTTTAGGTCACAGCCATAAACATGTAACCTTAAATCCTCAATGTCAGTTTGGTAGCAGCTACTACAAACACAACTGCATTACTTCCAATACCAGGAAGAACACATTTCACATCTAAGCCACACACCTACAAGAGCTATCTTTCCCAGGGTTTCCTCACTTAGGTCCAAAATCATGTTTAAAAAAGTCAAGTGCTCAGCTGCATTTGGCATAGTACCTGACCACCCTGAGGCCTACACAACCAACTCTGCCACTAAGATAAAAAAGAGACACTTCTCGGTGTTTGTGTCCAGCGCTAATCAGGGCAGATATTGCAGTGATCATTTTGAGTTTCACCTTTGAGTTAGAAAAAAGGATGGTAAATCTTTAGAGGTATCTTAAGATTTAAACCAAACTTTCAGTATAGAATACTTTTGATCTGAAGAGGACAAAACAGGGAAGGGGAGACTGCAGCACAGGCTGGGAGACCTGGCCTGCAGACACTGGCTCTGACACATACAGTGGCTCTGAACAGGATTTATGAGAGATAAGGCAAATGTACTGTATTCTCTTCCCCTCTGCTGTGATGAACACAAAACTCTGACTCATTAGGTCAATTGCTTCCGCAACAATATTAATAAAATAGTAAATGAAGCCAAAGAGTAAACATTTTCCAGAAAAATGAAAAGCAGCAAGCATAAAGAAACTGCAACAACATGAGACACTTGTGGGCATGTGAACTTGTGTGAAGTTACTTCCTCTACATACCTCATGCTTATAATCATCTTCCCACCTTAAAAGAAAGAAATTACAATATTAGGATTCAATCTAAAAATTACTAAAACTTTATATTTACTCACAGTATACAGAACTATAATATTCCAGTTTCCAAATTTATATCACTTACCAATATTGGATATCTTTCTCTAAGAAGTAACAGTGTTTTTAATATGTTGCAAAGGTCCTTATTCTTACTGACTCTCCAAGAGATCAGTAGTACAGATGAACTTCCTCACAAATCAGCTAAAGGAGATGACTAAAATAATGGCGGGTTGGGTTTTTTCTTCCTATATAAACGGCTTTTTACAAAACCTTCTCAGCCAATGATACCCCACATAGAATAGAAGCAGCTTGAAATTTCAATTGCAATTTCTTTTTGAATGCAGTATTTCAAAAGCCACAGCTACTGTTTTCTCACAGACAAAAAGGAACAATTTACGAAAGAGGAGTAAGTACAGTGGAAAGACAATATAAAGTATTTTCCCCACATGTTATGATGTTTGCTACAGAAAAATAGATTTAAAAATCTCTTTTGATTCCCCTCTGGGGGTAGTACTCTCACCTTGCTTTCTTCTTCAATGGGGCTAGAAAATGAAAAAGAATTATTAGCAACATCACAAGGTTTGCACTGTATTACTGCAACAGAAGCATTACAGAAACAGAACAGTTACTGGCTGTGAAGTGGCTGCCATTTCTGTAAAGGGCAGGATTCAGCAGCAGATGGCCCAAGCTGCCATCTTAGGAACCAGCAGGCATCCTTGATGAAAAGTCTGTGGGACACCTGTGCCCTAAAGGCTTTGCAGGGTACCCTACAGCATCTATGTTCCAGCAGCTGACTCCCACACAAGAAGCCTGCATGGAATAAACTGAGGTGAGCATGTCTCCTCCATGCAAAAAAGTTACAAGGTCTTCGTGTGGGTTTTTCCTGAATAAACACCAGTGAACCTCAAAGCTGCATGTACAAGAATACAAGATCTCCAACAAGAAGTTATGGGGGTTGGAATGTCTGATCATCTCATCACTGTCAATGTATAAGCATGAGGAGGGAGGAAGGGAAAGCTCAACAAAACAAGGCAGTCTAAAAGAGTAACTCTGCTTCGGAGAACCAGCTACTGCATGGTACATAACTTATCACTTCTTAAGCATTTATCAGCACAGGTGCTCCAGGATAAGCAACAGGACTTGTAATCATTCTCAGCATAAGTGACATCTTTGGCCCTACAAGATGAGGCTGAAAGACTTGTGTTACCATGCTAACCAGCTAACAAGGGTAACACATGCTGATGAAGCCACAATGTCCATTTCATGGCTTGCACACTAGTACATGCCACCTTTCTTAATTAGATCCTCAAACTCACTCTCACTGGCAGAAGGGAGTTTTAACATTTGCCAATATGATCTATTCTAAAGACACATAGCTGCTAGCCCAGTAACCATGATTTTCTTCTAAATAACCAGAGGGATTTTTTCTGGAATTCACTTGATGTTGACACGATCCTCTAACCAGAGCAAACCTCTATATGGAAAGGCACAACGTTTTTGTAGGTAACTTCCCCCCTGCCCATTTCTCCAGAGTTTTCTATCCTGGAGGACTGGGTGGGATCACTCTTTTTGATGCTACAGATTGATATTTGACCTTGTCTTCTGCTTCTACAGAAGTCTGCTGACTTGGCTGATGTCAGTTTACTCTGAATTGGGAATTACTGAGCTGATTCCTGGGTCACATTCCCTCTTCTTTGCAAGAGACACACACAGAGATCAAAAAGATTTTCCACCACCTTGTTTTGCAGACCAACATTAAAAAGTACAAGGCACAGAAGCCACCAATGCTCAATCAAAAAGAAAAAAGGCACTGCTATGGTAGGCTCCTGCAGGAGCAGGATTCACACTGACAAATTCTGTTGATCTACACAACTTTCACTCATTTCAATCAAACCTACCCTTCCTTCTGGTACTAATACTGGGGTCAAAAGGGAGCAAGGAGATACTCCTTCAGATTGGCATCATGAAGGATTCAGAGCACATCTACAATAACAAAGGATGTAACTCAGCCACACAGCATGAGAGAAGATGTTGGGTTTATGTTTGTGGGTTTGGTTTCCACTGCTTGTTCCAATGGATTTGCTAAAGAATCACTTTCACCAGTGATTCAGCATTTAAGTCTTTTGATGACAGAAATGAGGTGGAGGAGACTTTATCACCTTATTCAGAGAAAGCAATCAAGTATCATTTTTCCATACTTTTTCACTTTGCTTGATGAGCAAATTACTGCAGCTATCATAAATACCTCCAGAACAAAGAAGTTAAAAAAACATCTAAGGAAGACTGAAGTCTGGCAATTTCCTTCTTTCCTCATTTCAGAATCACTGAAAACATTTTGTGGTATTACAAATTGAGTGTTTTACACCAATCAAACACTGAGTTCAACTAGTAAGTCAAATTAGGCCAAATATCAATTCTATCAAATCTACTATATTCACGAAATTCACAGACTTACATGAGGTAGCTGGTCTTGTGTAAACTTCAGTCTAAAGATAGAAAAAGTTTCGTATTAGACTTTGATTAAAATTTCATAAAAACAGTCTCTACAG
This sequence comes from Monarcha castaneiventris obscurior, assembly GCA_026261815.1. Classification (NCBI taxonomy): domain Eukaryota; kingdom Metazoa; phylum Chordata; class Aves; order Passeriformes; family Monarchidae; genus Monarcha; species Monarcha castaneiventris. The sequence goes on from JAMPIT010000388.1 coordinate 9,092,791, forward strand.
CAACTACCTTTAGGAAAGGAACAAGTACTTTTATTTATGCCTATGTAACTCAATTGGTTCCTCACACACAGATAGAGAATCCTGAAAATGTGAATGAAATTTGAGAGAAAGTTTGCTTACATTTGAGAAAATTTAAGTTGCAAAAATTAAAAATTATTGAAGTTAAAGTAATGAAATTTCTAAACCACTGAATTCAGACTGAATAATTTTCAATTTAAAACATCTAAAACCTTAAAAATACAAAACTTTGGTTTTTTTCAGACGGATTTCAATACTACTGCTCTTTTCCCCAGATTTTCAGGGCAACTTTTAAGTTAAACCTTAATTCAACTCACTACTACACTTCCTAGAAGGACACAGAAATTTAACAAGCTTTGCCAGCATTACTTTTAAAATTTACTATATCAAACATAAATGTACTGATAAAAGACACATTAACAGATACTTTACATTTATTTCCAATTACCTTATACATTTTTAATCCTTCACTCTTCTCTAGCTCTCCTGCTATGCGTCTGAAAAATGAGACTTTGCATTCTTTTACATCTGTTGGTTTTCTCCTAATTTTATCTGGAAATTCTTTAGACTGTAAACAAAACCAGCTTGAAAAGGTTAATATCAAAATTTATCACAATATTAAAAAATTTACACATTTCACCTTCTGGACAAGCTTCCACAAGACTGGTAAACATTGATTTGAACATTATGAGCTAATTTCTTCTCTGCAACACATCTAATCAAATTTTAGAGTTACTTCAGTAGGCTTCAAAACAAAAAATGGATACCATGCAAAGGTTGCTACCAAAAGGAAACACCCTCTGTACCAAATCCAGCAATGCTATGGACATCCTGGGGAATAAAAAAGAATCACAATGTTTTAGGAATCTGATCCTGAAAGCAATCCAAACACTTAGGAACAGACTTTGGAGCTGATACAGACAGGCAGCCCTGGACTGCACTGCCTGAATAGCTCACAGCATCACAGCTCTTCATGGTGGTCTGACCCAGGGAGAGTCAATGATACAAGTACTGGCAATTCATCATTTGGGGGTTTAAACGACAAACAATCTAATTGTTTAGAAAAAAAAATAGAAGGGGAGTATTAGAAAGAAATTTTGATCAAAAATGCATCAAAATTACTCACAATGTATTCTCTTCTGTGTTTATATCCACTAAGATGTTCTATCATAGGTGCCATCTCTGTATTACACCCACACAGCCTGCACTCGTAACGTGGATCTTTTTTTCCTTCAAATCTCATTTCAACCACATATTCTAAACCTGTAAAAGCAAGAGTTACAATTACCTCTATTTTACTACAGACTACTAAAAATAAATGTATTCTTTATAATGCTGTTCATTAAATTCAAAATGAAAGTATGAAATTATTCCGTTTTCAGAATTTGACACTCCTTCAGGATCACTTCAACACTTCTTTGGACTTATTACCCACATCAGCTAAATTTATCTCATTCCAGTGTCTTATTCTGAAAGGAAATACACCATCTATGGATTTCCAAGCCTACCAAAAACATTTCATTACTAATTTATTTACTCCTTTCTGGGATATTTTTTCAAGAAACTAAGAAAGAGAATGAGAATAGGAAATGCCATGCAAATGTCTAGATTAAAAAACTGCATTTAAAATACTGATAGAACATAATTTGGAAAGTGTCTGAGTAAAAGCAGATGTAGGAAAGACATTCATCCCTTCACAAAACTGAATGTTTCATAATCTAAAACTGTTACATAAACTTTTAAGAATTACAAGAATGAAAATGGGATTTTTCTTCATTCTTCCTAAAAATTACTGAAACTATCCCTTAGAAGTATTCAGAAATATTCAAGTTTGAGGCTTATTACCTAGCATGAAAAGTTTTACTCTGAAAAGATTGAACATAATAAATGTAAAAGCAGTTTAAAACAAATAGGAAAACCCTGCAGCTGTTCCCTTATGTCATAATTTCCAGTACTCTGTATTTGTGATGGGTTGATCCCAGCCAGCAGCCAAGAACCACATAGCTGCTTGCTCACTCACATCCACACTCCTCAGCAGGGTGGGGAGAACACAGGAACTACAAAAGCAACAAAACTCATGGACTTAAAAACTGTTTAATAAGTTAAGGAAAGAGGGGGGAAAAAAAAACCCCAAAACCAACCAACATGCAAAAACCCATTGCTTACTTCCCCACAAGCAGACCAATACCCACCCACAGCCTCTGAATAGCTGCCTTGGAAGTTAAATCCTGCTTCCCCCTTTCTTCATTTCTTTACGTCAACTGTGATTGCTGAGCATAACACTACGTGGTACAGAATATCCTTTGTGTCAGTTTGGGCCAACTGCCCTGGATGTGCCACCTCCCAGTCTCTTGCCCATCCCCAGCTTATTCAAGGGGTGAGGACCCAGAGTAACAAAACAGTCTTGATGCAGGTGCACTGCTCAGCAACAGGAAAAACCACTGGGGTGTCATTAAAACTGCTTCAGTCACAAATCCAAAACATACAGGCTGCTATGAAGAAATTCAACTCCATCTCAGACCTGCTACAGTATTATACTGGTAAATCTTAACTCTGAAAATAAACTATCACCAAATGAACTGAAAGTGTTCTTGCAACCAGAGTGTTTCTATTACAAACACTTACAGTAAGGCATTAGTATTAAAAAGCCTAGTGATTTACTATGTGAAGTAACTACAAGACAATGCACTAAACGGAGACATTTTCTGCTAATACAAGGAAATTTGCTACTTGGGCCTTCATCAGAGAACCTATTTCTCTAGGCCACCAGTACACACTTGGAACACTAAGGCCATGAACAAGTAGCCTTGGTTCTCTCCAAAGGGTGGCCTAATCTAGCAGTTAGAAAGAAAGCAAGTGTTAATCTCATTACTTTTAGTACAGCCAAGGACAGTGAGGAAAGTATCTCACTAAACAGAAACATCCGTTATATCCCACCAAATGGAAAGCCATAAAGAACCATGACCGATGGCAAGTTGCCAGTCACATGAAGTCCAGTTGGAGGCCAGAAGGTAGCAGTGCATGCCAGGGGTCAGTCCTGGGTCCAGTCCTGTTCAAAACCTTCATTAATCATCTGGATGATGATGCAGAGCACAACCTCAGCAAGGCTGATGATGACACGTAAGTGGGAGGGATGCCCGATACACCAGAGGGTTGTGCTGCCATCCAGAGGGACCCTGAGTGCCCTGAGCTGGGCTGGAAGCTCAGGCAGTTTGTCAAGCAGGGGAAGTGCCAAGCCCTGCACCCAGAGAGGAACAAGCCCAGACACCAGCACATGCTGGGGGCAGGCTAGCCAGGAAGCACATAGGCAGGAAAAGACCTGGGGGACACCAAGTTGCAGCAAAGGCTGGTGGTACCCTGGGCTGCACAAGGAGGAGTGCTGACAGCAGGCTCCACTCAGCACCAGCAGGGCCATTCCTGGAGTGCTGTGTCAAGCTCTGGACTGCCCAGTACAAGAGTTATGGACATATGAAGGGCCATGAAAGTGATGACAGTACTGGGGCATCTCTCCTATGAAAAAAGGCCGAGAGAGCTGGAACTGCTCTGCCTGAAGAAGAGAAGGCTCAGGGCAGATCTCACCACTATGTATAAATACTTGAGGTGAGGGTGCAAAGAGGGGGCCTGGCTCTTTTCAGTGGTGCCCAGTGCCCAGGACAAGAGGCAATGGCACAACTGAAACAGGAGATACTGTCTGAACATCAGGAAACACACTCTGACTGCGAGGGCGACTGAGCACTGGCACAGGTTTCCCTGAGAGATTGCAGAGCTGTTCACCTTGGAGATATTCAAAAGCCATCTAGTCATGGTCCCAGACAACCTCCTCTGGGACTTGAGCAGGGCTTAAGACCAGCAGAGGTCCCTTCCACCCTCAACCATTCTGTGATCTGCAAAAAGTTTCTTTACTTAGATGGCTCCTTCAGGAACAAGTTAACAGTTAAGGAGGCCTTTATAATACTCCATGTAATGAACTAAAATTTAAAAGGTATGAGATAGGTAAGTTATTAAATTCATTTACAGAAAATGAAACAGTAACTAAAATCCCACCTTTTATTTCAAAAGAAAGCCATTTGATCACAAATTTAAAGGCATGAAATTTATAAAACAAAAAAAACCCATACCAATTAGAGGTTCTTCTCTTCTGGGATCATTCATAAAATCCTTCAGACAGGTTATGTACCTTGTGAATCCTCTCTTCACTGAAGTAAAAAACAAACACATAAAGAGACATTACACAGTTTGCACATAGTGTCTATGATCTTAAAGGAGTTTCTAATGAAGACTTTAATGGGGACAAAATTCATTTGCACTCTGAAATGCATTAGGAAAACAGGCAAGACCTCAGTCCCCCACAGAAAGATTCCAACACTTTGTCTTCCATAACAATTTTATACACAAGGATTTAATGTCTTCAAGAAAATAACCAAATAGGCAAAATGAGACTTATAATACAGTTCACTTTACTGAGGAAAGATATCAAGTTCACATTCATAGCATGTCCCAGACTGTGTCAGTTCTCGTGAAAAAAAAGCCACCAACCTCCTCCTCCTCTTAAAACTCTAATACTCATATAGCTCATGCTGGGACTGCTTGTTTGGAGTCTGAAGTTCAACAATTACACTGCCTTAAGGCTAACAAAGAACACAATCTTCAGTAATACAGCAAATACCTTTTGTGCTCTGGGCAGCCCAAAGCCTGGACAAACACAGTCAGTATACTCCTGAGTCTGAACTAGCAGTGTTTCAATCAGGGATGTCTTGCTCCTCACTGAGTTTTAACAGCTTGGTTTTTGCTCTGCCAAAAACACTTCTAATGCATTCCTGCTCAGCTTAGAACACCAGCAGAGTTCAGCTAAATACACTGGCTAAACAATCTCAAAGAGACATTAGGTGTATTGAAATGCTGGACATTATAAAAGAACATGATGAAGTACTAAAATAAGTATTTTTAATCTGAAAAAAACCATTCAGAAATAGAACTCATCTACCTAATTACATATACCTGACCAATGAAATACCTAAGAGTAATTAACACTGCTAGTTTCTTCAAACTGGCGCAAACAAATAGAAATACCACAAGCACTGAACAGTTACTGTATTCTTTCCCACTAGGATATCAGATTATAAAAGACCCAACCACAACTTCACAAAAACAGGGAATTTCATATTCATTCTTAAATATTCATTCCACTAGAAATATGCCTGTGCTTCCATCAAGTCAAACTCCAGAACTGCACACAAAGAAAGATTTCACTAAGTTCCAGAATTTAGATTAAAAACCTCTTGCAACTTAACAGTGTTACAAAATACCTCATGCCACAGAACAATGTTGCCTATTCCCACCAAAATTTCAGTCTTGTTAAAATCTTTCCATGTTGTTTTGGTTGGGGTTTTTTTCTCACCTGAGGCGACATGCAGCAGTAGCACAGTGTGACAGAGCTGACATGTAGCAACTTAATGCCACATAATTCATCTCCATAGACAGGTTTTTATCAGTATTTAAATGCCTTGTCATTCTCATGCATTTGTGTGCCTGTGCAGTAGCTCAGTGTGAGCTGGTTATTCCCAAGATGACAGACAAAAGCACATGATTTTTCGGAATTAATATGGACAGATGCACCCAGAGAAAAGTTCAAGGTCTCATCAAAGTAATGGCCATTTTCCTGTTTCCTAACATGCAACTAAATACTCTTGTCTTAGTATCATCAAATAGCAAACATTCCATATTGTTCTTGGCTAATGCACTTTTGGTTTGTCACACTTTCACTGTATCATGTGTACACTGAGCATACTGCAAATTTTTTAATTGAACACTTCACCAACTAAAAAAATACTAGCTAGATTCACTAAGATATTGTCAGATAATCATGAAGGCAGAAACTACGTCTGAAGTTTTACAGTCTTTCTGTAAAAATACTTGTAACTTCATATTCTCCTCAGAACTTTTTTTACATAAATTAACCAGTGCACAAAAGAAAAGCAATGGTTCAAAAGTTTGGCAGCTTGCATTGCTTCTTTCTAGACCACAGTCAGCCACCTGCTTTAGCCACCATTAAAATAAAACCACTTGATTTCAAAGTTGCATTTGAAAAAGGTTGTTTATATTCAGCTACCTCGTCTGAGCACTCGATACTTCATCGGAGCTTGGACTGGAGCTGAAGGACCTAGGACAAGAGTTTCACAGTCAGACTTCTTCTTGTTTGCTTTTATTAAGTACTTAGCAGATCATTGAAACATGTTACAGAATTGAACAGTTATCTTCGTTTTGCAGTTTAACACAGGCTCAGCACTCCATCTTGGTAGTTTTTTTTTTAACTTCATTGCTCTAAGCACATCTCCCATTCCCCTCCTCTTACCCCCAAACACAAAATACCAATCACACGAATCTCACAGAAACCTAGAATACTCAATTCTTACTTGATTTTTAAGTGCTTTTCATACTGGCTACTTATTTTAATTATTTTAACTATTCAGTGTCGTGCATGACAATCAATCTATGTTCCAGGTACCTGACAAAAGCTTCTGGTCTAAACATGCAGAGCCTAAACACAGTCCCAGACATAATTAATATAGTCATTAAACTACGTCTTCTTTTACATAGGAATCTGCATCTATTCCTAATCACTCAGAGCTTCAGACTAACGTTAAGATGTACTTACACTCCCTTTGGAATCTCTCCTTTGCCCCACTCTCCCTCAAATCCACAGACACACACAAACCACCATGCTTTAACGATGTCAATATTTTGTAAGTCACAGCATTCAAGATTAAAACAAGGTGATATACTAATACTCATTCGATGGAAAAAGAAAAAAGTTTAACTTAAATTATTGATTATTTGCAAATGTAATTTATAATTTTGAAGTAAAGAAGTTTTCTACAGTCATGACAAACACAACATGTTGCATACATAATTTCTTTTCCTCTTTCTGTGTAAGACAGGGAGTTTAGAGATAGATCCCCAGGCATTCAGCAAGTACAACAATTACTTAACGTCAGAGTTGCTCAATTGGCGTCTGAAGCTCAAGTTAAGATTCCGGGTCCAGCATGTGCAGAAAACAGGGCCAAATGCTAGATGACATGAATAGGTCTATGTGAAAAAGTGCTTTATTTTGTTTACTTCTAGGAACAAACTGAATTTACAGAGAATTGCACCAGAAGCAGTTCACAGCACGTTCTGCCTTAACATGGTTAGAGTTTACAAATACGGTCAAGCTAAAAACCAAGTTGTAGCTGCTGCTATCACCAAAGGTAGCAGACTGGGGGATTGAGATTTTTTTCTTTATTTAAAAAAAAAGAGAAAATGCATTAAGTAAAGATCATTGCTGCCACAGAAATTTAACAAAGCAGTTTTGAGCTTGAAGACTCTCCCATTTAGCAACAGCAGGTTTCCAGCCTAACATTTAATTCATGCTTACTAGCCACATGGCTTTGTAATGTTATCAATAATGTATTTCTTAAGCATCCCAAAACCAAACCAAAACAATATTTTCTCTAAAGCATACCAGACTGATCAATGAGCTGAAAATCAGCTCGTTTGCCAGGCTCAAAGGGAAACAATCAACAAAGCAGCCTCCTGGTATTCAGGAAGCAGCAGAGTACCCCAAAAAGCAGTTCCAGGGCCCACAACAATGCATCCCCAACCAGGTTACTGACATTGGTATTCATAGAACACCCTCAGAAAATTCACAGGCAACAGTAATTTAGAAGATACAACCAATGCCACAGCTTCAGCTGAGTGGGATCTTGGGAACACTGAGATACTGCACAGGCAGCTTACTGCAGAATATCTTATCCCCCATTATCTGGGACTTGTAAGGATGACAAGTATCATCCTTGTTCAGTTCAAGTGGGATGTAGAGAAAGAAGAGAGGGTCCAGCAAAATGGCTACCATGACAAACAACCCAAGGCAAATAATTTATGAGAACATGTGTGGGAGCTGGAATTCTTTAGTCTTGTGGAGACTAAGAGGAGATATACCAGCACGGATACCTGAACAGCAGCTACAAAATGTCCAGCCTTGTGGGGATGTGACAAAAGCATTAAAAAGTAGCAGCCAGAAATAGTTGCTTCAGGGGCAAAGATTAGATATTAGGATAAAATTCCTTTTTAAACAGAGGAGAAACTACAAACTGATTAAACACAGGTAGCAGACTCTGCCTCTGGAGATGTTCAAGGATTCGGCAAGCAAGTGATGATCCAGCAGTGGCAGTAGTCCTGCTTCAACCAGGAAGTTAGGAAATCACCTTATCGGTCTCAGGAAATCCCTTCCAACTAATTATTGTATTTAGTAAGAGCTATTTACTAAATACTAGCTACATACATGAACAAACAAACAAACCCAACAATTCCCAAAAAACCCCTTCATTTCAATATTCACAGTGATGAACATATAAAAGAGGAACAAAGAAACATCTGTATATGCATTTGTAATGCACACACATTCCTAATGACTGCCAGAAATATAAAGCCATGTTTCAAAACAAAAGGGCAGTTTCAGACACTGTCAGTTCAGCTACACAGCAGCAACAAGGATGTCCCGAGCTCAGCACTGCAGATTCCCTTTTGAATACAAAAGGGGAAGTGCACAAAGACATCAGATTCCATTGTAGAGAGGAACTCCCCAAGAGAAAAGTAGCAAGGGTGTTGAAGTACGTTCAATCTCATCCTTTATTATCATGGCTTCTAAAACATTTTCTCTTCTAGTCTTTAAGTCAGAAAAGAACTTCCAGGCTTTTCCTCTGAAGACTTAGCAGTAGTTATACACCCAAAACCTGCATTCTCATCCACGTTTAACAGACACTGAGCATGGAGGGAGATTTTAAAACATACAAATCTCTTAAAATATTACGCTAAAATGCTGATCAGAATACTGGTAAGGTTGTCATTGGTGAACATGAGGCAGAATACACAACATTTGTGCCTTCAGTGGAGGAAGAATTTGTCATCACTGCTGTTTCATAAATGCAGTTTATCTTCAGACTGGATTCCTCTCCTCAACTCCATGTTTTACAGAACAACCATAATGAAGCTTTCTTTTATTTACAGTATTTAAGTTGAAGGATGTAGATGCAGATTAGTAGATCCAGTAGCTAAGCACATACAACATCCCTTATTACATTTTCCATTTGTATTGCTGTAAGAGCAGTACAAGCTACCTCCACATCATACTGTAATGCAAGAACTCCACAGGCTGGGTGAAAAAATTTCATTAATCCACTCCTCTTTGTGTCATATTCATTTCACCACTAAAGCCAAACAGCCCATAAAGGGCTTTAACAGACCTCATACTCTAGATTATGCCTTTTAATTAACCTGACTAATGGAAACCACTGCATTTTGCTATTGCCCAGTAAATGTTTGCCTAATGAATATATTGGCATTGCCCCATCATTCAATGCCTCTTGCTCAAAGCAAAAACCTTCCAAAACTTTTCTATTTTGGCCAGTAGATCCCAGGGAAAAAAAAAAGCAATGTTCAGTTTCCTCCTCTCTTCATCCCTGAACAAAAGGGCAACTACCTTAAAAGGAGCAAAAAGAAGTATTCCATCTGTCCAATTCTATCACTATACAGAGGAATCACATGACTGAAATTTATATACTCAGCTGAACTTTGATTTAACTCTTAGTAAAGTCTCAGAATTCCAGCATCTTCTATTTCCATGTCTTCCATTATGCTGCTCTCCTCTGAACTGCTAAAGAGGGAAAAAAACCCGAACCCAAAACAACCCAAGATATCCAATTCTGTCATTATCACAAAAATAGCTTGTGGATAGTTTTGCCATATGGAAACTCACTTGGTAAGTAGATGCCTTTCTTCCAGGAAGTGGAACTCCTCCAAAAACAAACATCTGGAATCAGATGCATTTCCTCACTTAACCGACTTCAAACCAAACATGATTGTGCAGTCACACAGGTTACGTACACTCACCACTTATGGATTATCAAGTAACTTTTGATGAGTTCAGAAAGGATATATGGCATATCCCATTTGAAAACACTGAGAATCCAAATAATTTGTCTTTTTAAATTTTGGTTTACCAATGGCAACAGCATTGGAAGTGTTCTCCCTACTGACAAAAGAACTTTTTTCAATTCTGCAGCAAGGAAGAAAATGCAGGTGTTGGTGTAAAACATTCTAAATACACCAAGCCCCCTCCTCTGAAGTACCTGTTCCTTTTTAGACTGTGCATTTCAGATACTTGCCAGGTATTGTCCTGCATGATTTCCAAGAAAACTCAGCCTTCACTTTCACAACACTTTTTTCCTGGTTCTTTGAACTCCAGCTCTGTGAACATGCTGACAGTTTCAATCTCACTGGAATATCTGATAGCATGAACATTAGAACAAAACTGCAGATCCAGCAACAAAAGCATCTCATTAACTTGTATACTTAAATAAAATTTGAATTCATACTTTACATAGTGCACCTAACTTAAGAATATCCATACTCATTTGCAAAACTTTACTACTAAACTGCATAAATACAGTATAATTTTTGTTCATGCTTACTTCACATGTCTACAAACAGTAGAAAAAAACCCCCAGCTATTTAAAATGAAAAATAAAGACTAGACAAATTCATCACATATTCTTTTATACCAGTGACAGAGCACAATGAATTTACTGGATCTGCTGGACCTTAAAGGAAAATAATTTATATAACTGGTAATATGTCCATGGGAGAGTTCAAGAAGTTCTGCATATATACTGACTATATAATTCTGCATTGCAGTTCCCAACACCTCTGAAAAGTTACTTAGGCAAAAAGCTTCTGTCCTTGTAAGAAATCCAGACCAGCACAACTGAAACATACATATAAATTTCATCAGGCTGAATTTCAGCCTCTTTGAAAACCCTACCAGTGGCTTGCAAATTGACCTCCCACATCTTCATCTTCAGTGAAGCAGAATGCAATATTGATAAGAGTAGGATAAAGGAGACATCAATAGTATTTATAATAATTTTTTATTAGAAGTAAGTTTCTGATTGCTTCAAATGAGGCAGAGAACTTTCTGGATAAAAGTACATCTTGCAATGCTTCTGACAGGAGTCCCTGTGATGTTTGGGCTCCTCTAGAAATTAGAGCTAACTTGCTTACCAAAGCTTCTAGATTCTTCACTTTAATAATCAGATCCTTGTTCTGCAGGATACATCCCAGCTGAAAGACTCCACATCATCCACATTTCCAAAGATACAATATTTGTAGCATGCAGATATTCTTAATCCAATTGTTCATGGAACACTGAGATTGTAGTATATACAGTACTGTTTTATAAAGTCATAGGTCTTTGCAACAGGTTCCCACACTGCACCATTCTTTTCTCAGTCTTGCTGCCACAACTTGTCACCTCATTCAAGTTTCACTTTCTGTCCCATGCATCCCATACATTATTCCTTCAAAACCAGATTTTGTGATCTTGAAGAAAGAACTTCTTCACTTAATGATTATTTCTTTTAATGATCATTTCTGACAAGAAATTTAAAGAAATCTGTAGAAAGTGTCTTCCACTAAAAGCCCTTGAGCCACACAAATCTGTTCTTGTTGCTGAGGTGTAAATACAATTTTGTAGCGCTTGAATCCACTGGACTTTGAGAAGACTTGTAAGTTTTCACAACTTTTCAAATTCTGTCAGAGAGCTTCACTACCATGCAGCAGTCATGGCTTCTGAGGCAAAATCTTGTAACTGTTCTCACACTTGAATGACACCTCTTGCACTAAATCCCTCATCAGCACAAAACCATGGGAGCAGCCAATGAAGCCCAGTCTCTTAGAAAAGGGCCTCTGACCAGTGTTTTCCCAGATCATTCTTGTGTGTTGATTCTTCGAGGTCCAGTAAGTGGTGAGCCCAGCCTGCAGCACTCCCCTCAATACAGGGCTGACACCGCCACTCTTCCCTGTGCAGATGGGCATTTTCAGGCACCCTTGATCAACTTGGTTCAAAAAGGCTGAGAGGTTCAAAAGACACTGGGGAACAGATGATAAAGGTGGAATGTAAGCCTTGCTTCTTGTGAGAACACGCTAAGAAGAAAGTAGAAGTGAAAGGCTTGTCTCTTGTGTGACTGTCTGTATAACCATTTTGGTTTTTGATTATCTCATTGATTTTTATCAGCATTCCCACACCTGCATATGCCTCTGCTTCCTGTACATCATCATAAGCAGTTTTACAACAGGATTTTCATTTCCACTGTGAACTAGGTATACACCACATTTTCACCACAACGCTTATTTTTATTGACATGTGACAGTCTGGATTCACATTCTCAGTTTCTGGGGGAAAAGACACCCCAAGAACTGAATTCACCTTGAATGTATCTTTGCTCCTCCAAGTCCACTACAATAAAGAGAGGCAGAACATTCCCGTGATGCAGCCAAGCAGCTTCAGCACTGGTAGAGCTGCATCTGCACCAGGGCTGTGTCAGCCTGCTGATTTAGCTTCTCAGCATTCTGCCTGAAGCTTAGCAGTGAGTGCATCAAGCTGACAGACAAGACAAGTGGGAGACAGTTTAGCCTGGGAAGGTGAGAAACTAAAACACTGACTATACATCCCTCCACTAGACAGATATATAAATATTTATATGTGAAAAGGCATAATTAAGGTTTCATACTCTAAAACAATTCTTTGCTCAGCAGTTCACTAGACAGAAATCTCGGAAGAATGTTCAGCATATAAAGAGAAACACGATTATAGGCATATAAATCAGCAAATGAACTAATGAACCTGAACTATTTCAAAAGCAACAAACATTAAATCCCCAGCAATACCTATCCTAGGAGGCTGGAAGAAAAAAGTATTATACTTACAATAGACAGTCCTGCGTCTCAGGGCTTTCTCTTGCTTTAATTATGAAGATGCAAGTCATCCCAAAATAAAATAAGAAAAAGAAATTAATGTGCTGCATTATTTGAAGGAAAAACCCAGCACTTCCTGAGAAGCTTTTGCAGATAAATTGCATTACAGGCCAAAGTTTCCACTGTCAAATAGGAAAAATTAGAGCCTTTAAGATTTTCTGCAAAAGCTGGAAGTACTGACAAAGCTGTACTTTCAGTTAACACATGGTTACTTTCAAGAAAGCCCTGTTATTCAATGAAGTTTTAAGAGATGATTATGGCTTGAAACACAACATCTGAAGGATGCCAGGAAAACCTCAAGCTCTGTATGATTACAGCTCCTAAGTTTTCAGAAGGTGTAGTTCCAACAAAAAAAAAAAAAGAAAAAAAAAAATCTCACCCCAAAAGGAAAAACAAACTAACTAAAAGCAGCTCCCCCACCATTTTGAGTGGATTTGGTTAAACCTTAAGGCTAGCCAAATCTCATGACAGATCATTCATATCATGAAGAACAGGGAAAGTGTCTTTCACTGGCTGAATCCAGAACAGAAGATTGTTTTTCGCCAGAATCTAAAGAAAAGAGGAACTTAAATTTCCATTTAATAGCTAAAGCAATTCTGACTCATTTTGAGAATTTTCTTGCAAGTAAACACAAACTTGTAATTTACAAGAATGAAACAGTAAGTGTGATCATTCTACCAGTACAGCAGCTGTCTGTCCAGAGCAGTCCATGGAGTCAAGTGCTGTATTTTCAGCATTCAGTGGCGTGGAAGAGATGCTGGACATGGGTGTGACAATTCAACAGGAAGCAAGACTGATACAGCAGCTAATCATCTGAGAAGCCAAGTAGCTGTACTTTAATGGCAGTTATAAGATAAGGAAGTTACCTAAGTCCCAGTATTGCCACAGACAGAGGATGGTTTTGTGTAAGCTCAGCAGGATTTCATAAGCTTAGAAATACAGACAGTGTTCCTTGCAGTTCCACTGTTCCAAGTGCTTTTGTTGCTCCTCCAGTTTTACGACAAACAGCTGCTAATACCAAATTTTTCAGACAAGCGCAGAAAACATTAGCAACTGTGAGCTGCTGCTCAAAGAGAATTTCCTCCTGACTATTTTCAGACAATCAACTTTGACTTTGACTGCACCTGGGGTACTGCTTTTGGCAGTATTAGAAATGGAGTTTCACAACTGAAGCTAAAGGGTTCATTTTACACGTGATCCCTGTTACTAGATCAGAAATTAAGATTCTCACATATTAGGTAAGAAACTTATTCTCTGTTCTGGTTCAGGGATTGCAACAGCTGTTTTTGAGCTAAGACTACGAAAAGTTAGAGTAACTTTCAGTGAAGTGAACTGAAACTTTGAGAAGCCAAAACTCAAAAACTGCTGCTTTTAAAGGTTCAAGCCTTCCGTGCACACTGTAATGTGTATGAACTACTGCATAAAGTAGTTGTCCACACAATTCAAGTTCAGGGTTCTCTAACAGAACAGTTCCAAGTGCATAGTTAAGTATTACATGAACATAATTTAGTTTTCCTTAAAAATATACAATCTTGAAATATATCAGTCAGATATACAAGGATATGCATGGAAATTCTACTTAAATTCTTCAAGCTCATAATAAGCACACCAAGTTTCGGGGGTTGTTTGTCTTCTGTTTGATTTTTCCCCTCAAAAGGAAAGCTCCACAATTTAAGTTTCTCCAGATCATGAAGACATGCTGAACACAACAGCATGCTTTTTGAGACCAAATATAAACAATCTAACAGTAAGGTAATTTTCCTGTAACTAGCTATGTTAGCATTCCAAGTATCAACCCAAATACATCTGAATGAAATGCTTATTATACAGCAATGGTTGATTTTACTGCCACCAGAAAGGACAGAAAAGTTGACTGTACATCAGGTATTTCAACCACAGGTTCTGATGCACAACATTCAGGGGTAAGAGGTAGAAGAAGTGAGAACACTGAAATGGCAAAGACAAAGACTAACAGCTCTCTTCATGTTTGAACATTCCTTGTTTCTAATGAGCCTGTAGAGTCTTGAATACAGATTTTCCTCCTTTTGGGACATGGCAGGCATTTCTACCTAACTCCAGATTTGAAGGGAGGGCAAGGAACCTTGAATCTTTGATAGAACCGGAACAATCTTCATCTATGTTCCAAATACAACTCACAATACAGGCAATGCTCTTCTGATGCCACATCTGCAAAGGGCTGCTCAAAACACATGGAAAAAAGTTGTTCCACACTAGGATTTCCTTTCTAGCAAACTGAGCTACAAAACTAATGCATATTTACAAAAACAGAATAAATTATATCACATACTGCATATGTGGTATATATTTTGCAGGTATATACAAAGCAGGTGTATTTTATTTGGGGACTGTTGTCCCAAAAAGCCCAGATTTTAACTCAGCTGTGCAAAAAAAAAAAAAAAAAAGGCCAAACAAATCCACTTTTCATGCATTATATCCCCCATTACTCTCACAGGCTTGGTTCAAGTAAAAGAATCTGTAAATGTATATAAATGTTGTTTTCTAAACATTTTACCATAATGGCTAAAACTAAAATTCAACTGTTTTTCAAAGTATCCAGTGCCAGCCAATTCAAATTTTCAGAGCCACGAGTTATACACACATTTATGAATATTTTGGCTAAGTCAGTGTCCACAACTCCCCATCCCATTAATACTTGTTCTGCAATGAAACCACAAACCCCATCATTATTCAGAGGCCACACAGCACTCAGTGCACAAGATCCACACAGCCTTGTGCTGTGATCATGCCAGCCACACAATCTTTTGGCCATCAGCACCTTTTTGACAAGGGTTTGGCCTTATGAACTAACAGCACTAGAAAAAACTAGAGATGAAACAAAGGTATGCAGAAACAACCTAGATAACTATCTTATGTGCCTATTCAAAACCCAGAATAACCAAAAAAAAAAAAAGAGAAGAGATAAAATAGCCATGTACACTGAAAGTCAGCTGAAGTATTCCTACAAATCTGTCAGACAGCCAAGCTTTACTACTGCAGCTACTCAAAATAACACATTTTACTTTGAACAGCTACAGGAAACACAGGGCAATGAAATGAGAATAATTTCACATATGTAGCACCTGTTTACATTTGTTTCTTGAAATTTTCTTAGTGACTGTCCTTCTGATGAAGGGCTTTTTCTTGTATTTTTGAAACACCTTTTAGTGGCAGACAAGCACAGAGTATCTTTAACAATGCCATTTTAAAAACAAATGGGCAACTGATAGAAAAAAAGCAATCTGACTAGAGTCATAAAAAATGACTGATGAGTTGGTCAGGCCAGTATTGTGATTTAGGAAAAGAACTACTGCCTTCTCTTCATTTTGTTACGTTGTCAGGACATCCTGTGGTATTATTTTGAATAAGAACTCCTCCAGTAAAGAACAGACCAAGAGCTATTCACTATCTACACCTACCCTGCATTAAAAAGAAACACAGGCTCAGGACTTTTGTAGTTATTCCAAACCTAGTGGTACAAAACCCTGAAATCACCCTATGAGTTCTGACCTTTTTCCACCAAAATGCACAATAGATTTCGTAATTTAAAGAAAAAAATTGGAGATAATTTAAAAGAATGATGATGCAATCTTGGAGAGTTATTCCTACAGCAATGCAGCTGTGTAACTGACCACGACTCCACACACAACAGAGTTCACATCTAATAAAAATCCAGTTTTCAACCTGCCCTACTCCTGTTCACTATCACCTCAAAGACTTCATTGGCACAAGAAACTTTGACATAGCCCAGCACACATCCAAGCATGGAACAGAAAGAAAACTATATGCAGATTTTCTAAGAAAATAAATGCTGCTTTTTCTACTTTTTAAGGGAAAATCAGCAATAATTAGATTGCTAAGAAGGTTGGCTAAGGGAAAAAAAAAAGGAACAACCACAAAAGCAAAGGAATTCTTTGCATCAGCAGGAACATTTGAGAGGATATGAAAAATACTACTGTACACTTCTACTCCATCAACAGGGAACAAGACTCAACCCTGGGAGGAAAAAAAAAGGGAGTTGGAGAAAGCAGAGCCACTGACTCAAATAAGAACCAATGCTATTAAAGTGATCAGTAAAGAGGTAACAGAATACTATTAATCTGTCTGAATAGCAAAGAGGTGGGGAGATGCATCTCATCTCCAACAAAAAAGAAGAGGGCACACAAACACTTGAGAAAGGCAGTTTTGCTGTTAGTCTCTTAGGTTCCAGGAAGAACAAAATGTCCTTAAGAAAACATCAGAGCAGGCTCTTCAGTGCCACAACAATACAATCTGATGGCAGCAGAGGAGTACAGACAACAGAGTGATGTCTCACCTTCACAGACTGAGAATGTTGTGGAATTTTAAACAGAAGACAGTAATCAGCCAGTCAACAGCCAAAGGTTCTGTCACACAGCATTTGTAAAAGCCTCATCTCTAAACACACCCTCACAGAACGGCACCTAATTATTTCATGCCTTTGCTTGTCTTGTGCTTGAATCAGGGAGCTGTTACTGAGATGCTTCAAACCAACAGAAGTGTCAGACTTGCCAGGTAATCTGTGCAACTCCTTCAGGAAACCAGAACTGGTGTTACTATCAAAGTAAAGAGCAAGCTCATTTTATTCAAAGGACAGGTGAGTTATATAGACTTGGAAGACAGAACAGTACTTTCACCAACTGCATCCGAAAACAGAAAGTTGAATTCTTTCACCACCTGTGGCTCCCGTGTAATTCAAACGTTAATTTCACAATTAGGACACATTTACCTTTAGGTATGGCTGATGTTTTAAGTTACCTGCTGCACAGAGCAGAGTTGTGAGATTCCCACCTCATCTTTTTCTTGGGATATTTCAAGCAAATTATTGTTACAAATCTACCAATAAGTTAGATAAGCACTTGAAGCCGTGTGAAATCAAGTCTTGAACCTTCAAGAGTCCCGGATTTACGATTAAATCTGCATATACATTTAATATGGAAAAAGTTTACCTTTCTATGCTTTGCACCACGATAGTGTGACTGAAGACTGATAGCACACATACATGAAATTTTACAAACCTGAAAGAGAGAAATTGAAAGCACATCTTCAGTTATGCTACGAATATTCCATCGCTGGTGAATTATAAATACCAAATACATCCGTTCCTACAGTGTAATCATATAATTCTCAAGGTCTTCTTTGGCTCAAACAGTACAGTTTGCACGTCTTTTAGGAGAGCAGCATACCACAAAAATGACCAGAAATAGTATGCAAACCTGCTCAAACGATCCTTAAATACATGTTTAAATAAATCAGGTGGTAAGAAGTTTTTAAGGGCCTCCCCCTTCCCTGCTACCAGCACTTTCTGAATTCTTAGTTTTCTAAACTTCTCCAAGCTGGAAAGCCAGCAAAAAGGGATGATCGTGCAGGGACTAGAAAGGAACAGAGGCAAAATCATGCCCTAGAATAACTGCAACTCCGTTCATTACTCATTCACAGCTACAGTAAAGGGATCAGAGAAACAATGGAGGAAGACACATGAATTTCTTTAAGATCCACAGACACGCATACACCATTGCAATAATTAACAGAAGACAATACAGACGTACAAATATTTCTTACTATCTTTAGCTTTTAAAAAAGCAACGACTAATGCATGCTAATATTGTCTTTTCCCTTTACACACTGTCACAGAACTTGAATGCGTCAGGAAAACATTCAGTGCTACACGACTGACAAATTTAACCCGTTCTGACCCGGAGCTGCAGACTTTAGAGATAAATGAGCCTTTGCGGTCGCCTGTCAGAAACCCTCAACAGAGATCGGAAAGGCTGCAATTCAGAACCATTACACCGCACCCGTGGCTGCTCGAGAGCAACCTGAAGTCACCGACTCCTGAGACCAGCAGCTCTCCCCGGGTCCCCAATCCCGCACCCCTTCCCGTGCCTCTCCTCCAGCACCCGGGCTGAGGACCCGCCCCAGAAACCCACTCACTTCGCAGTAGAAGTGCTTTTTCTCAGGCTCCCCTTGGCCATCTTCTGCCTTAACTTCCTCAGCCGCGGCGCTCATCCTGCACGGCCGGCGGAAAAAAATATAAAAACCAACAAAAAAAAACCCCCACCAACTCCTGTTCGCACGGCGCTTTCAGCGACCAGCCAGGGGCGGGGGCCACGCCTCGGGCGGAGGAGCTGGGCTATTATTTTGCTATTTAAGCGCTATTGTTTCATTTTGCGGATCAGCCCGCACCTCCCATCGCCGGCACAGCCTCAGAGCATCCGGCCGCTCGCGCCCCCCTCGCCCCCCACAGCGTTCGTCACTTCCGACACCGCCACAGCCGCGCCCCCAGGCCGGCTGCCATTGGCAGGCAGCTGCGCGCCTCGGCCAATGGGGAGCCAGCGTCGCGCCGCGCACCCGGCGGCAGGCCACGCCCCCTGCCTCAGGCCACGCCCCCTCTCTGACCGGCCCGGCTGCCGCTGGATGAGGGGAGGGAAGCGGGAGCGGGCGGGCTGGGATGGGGCTGGGACCGGCCACGGTGCTGGGACCGGCCACAGTGCTGGGACCACTTCAGCATGGATACTGGGGCCGGCTCAGAAGGCACCCCGGGAGGAGTTCAAGGAGAGGATGCTGGCACCAGTTCAGGGGGGATACCGGGACCATCCGGGGAGAGGATGCTGCAACCAGTTTAGAGCAGGGGGGATGCCTGTACCTGTGTAGGAGGGACACTGGGACCAGTTAAGGCTGGGGGTGGGTACTGGGGCCAGTCCAGAGCAGATACTGGGAGGGACCCAGCGTGGGCAGATGCTGGAACAAGCCCAGAGCGGATACTGGGATACCAGTTGAGGCCGGGGTGTGCTGGGCCCGCTGCGAGGGGGATACTGGGCCCAGGACAGGGAAGCAGCAAGAAACACGAGCAGCAGCAGCATTAATTTAAATGCAAACATTTTATTTTAAAATGTCTCAGCTTTATGCTTTTGCCTCGTAATAAATGTAAAATATAATTTAAGAAGTATGCTTGAAAGTTCCTTCTAAAAGCAGGCTGAGGAGACAGTACAAAACACAACAGAAAAGTGCACCGGGTTTAAACAACATGCCAGAACGTCAAACCCACAGGTCGCTGCCTGGTTTGAATCAGCCACAATGTATTTTACAGGTATATTAGTGATACCCCGTGACATCAATGATACTCCTGTGCACACAGCAGCACAGCCAGTGGTGCTGGTTGGGTTGCACATGACCAAAGGTGATCCCACAGGATTCCCTGCATTGGCTTCTCCAGGGCTGGAGCTGTGCCTGTCTGCTGCTTCACCTCCTCGGGTGGGCAGCATTTGTGCCTCAGTCGCGTGCTCCAGTGCAGGCATTACCTGCAACATCTGCACGTTTTCAAATACTGCTGGGGTGGTTGCAGTGTTGTCTCCAGAAACACACCCTCCGCCAAAAAATTTTGGGGGATCATGGAGCGCCAGATAGGCCAAAACTGTTGGTAGAACTCCATGCACCTGTTTGTTAATCACAGAATCATAGAATGGTTTGGGTTGGTAAGGATTTTAAAGATTATCCAGTTCCAACCCCCCTACCATGGGCACGGACACCTTCCACTAGACCAGATTGCTAAGAGTTAGTCTTGTCCTCCACTGTGTTTCTGCAGAAGAAGCAGGAATGGCACTTTTAATACAGGTTTATTAGGGGAGTGTGATGGTAGATTATATCCCTTTGGTGATGATATTATTGGTACTCGTATTTTTCATGGGCATTTCTGTAACAGTCAGTCTTTTGCATGGAGTGTCATTAAAATGCTTGATCAATGTGTGTGGTTCTAATCTCCAAATCTAAAATGGACTAATTAAAAACACTGCACTGTACACATCACATAATGCTTCCATATCCTTCCTAATTAAAAAAAAATTAACATTGCAAATTTAAAGTGCAATTGCACAGTGAAAGAGTAAACCCATGTGGAAAAAAATGAGAGAAGCAAAAAAGGAGAAAATTAGTTCCTTGATTGTTTGAAAGAGAGACCATGTCTAAAGAAAAAAGGATTTGGCATTATATATATACTTGCAGCACTAATCTATTGGTGGTAGCTGGTGGTTTCTTGGCAGTACAGACTCCTGAAGAGAGGATGTTTCACCATCAGTGATCTATTCTCTGGTTTAGGGGTACAGCTGTAATTAGTGAGTACCTCTGTCTTATTAAGGAGGGCAGGGAGAAATGGGGGATTGCACTTCTGACTAACATTGTTCTTTTGGCAAAACTTTTGAAGTATGCCTGAAGTGGAAATAAAGCTACAGACAGAAAACAGAAAGGAGACCAAAATGTACCATCCTATGCAATCAAAAAGGTGGAATAGCTAGAGGAAGAAAAGGAGATTGCCTTTAAGGAAGAAAGTGTTCTTTGGTTTTGTTAAGAAGGAGTTCAGGGGAGAGAAGGTGTGAGGAAGATCCCTTTCAGAAGAGGGAAGTTTGTGGACCATGCAGAGGAAGAATCTTTTTAGCTATGGTAAGAGTAGAAACAAAACTGAATACTGCTATTGAGAACTGAGATAACTTTTACTTTTTTGAAGTTCTTTCTCTAAAGACAGAACTAGAAAAAAAAACCCCATACAACAATTGATGCTTGCCTCTCCTTATTTCACATTTTAAATGAACACAGGGAGGATACACATGGTGCAGAAGTTTAAAAAAAAAAGAAGGTAAAAAAAGAGGTTCAGAAGGGAGAGCTCACACCATCATGTGGTGCAAAATGAGGAGCTCTAGACCAGAACTTCACCTGATTTTTTCTAACATAGCCTTTTAATTGCTGAAATGTAATTAATAAGACTAGCCAAGCAGCTGGTGTTCTTTGTATTGCCTTCTGCCACATCTTTGTTTACCATCATTCTACCAGTACAGATGTGAAACTGGAGCTGCCCCTGGAGCCCAGTTGCATCAAGGAAATCTTGCAAAACTTTGGACTGCATAGTTGGGGCATCAGCTGCACAATTACCAGCAGCAAGAGAGATAATGCACACACTGAATTTGCCAGAGTTTGGAAGACTAGCCCCAGGAAAGGAACGGGAGAACTTCATGCCTCCTAGAATGATGTTTTCAGTCCGATTGAGAAATGCAAATTAGCATTGAAATGCCTCAATCCTTGTTTTCAAGAACTATTTTTAACCTGAAAAGTTACAAAATCAGCTCTACAGAAAAAGGAAAAAGAGGACGTGATTTCAGACCGTAGAATTTTTAACAGTGGATGAAGAATTAATGTTGTAGTCACAGAATAATTACACCTTGATGTCAATATATCTTTTCTCTCCCCCAAATTTGTCTTAACAATTTTTTTTCTTTTTTTACTTTCTTCCAAACTTCCACTCGAAGAACAGCTTTGCCTAAGCACAAGCAGGTGCTTGGATCTCCAGAGGTTTGGGTTGGGTTTTTTTAAAAGTACTTTGTGAGTTTAGAATATATTTTCAGCCTGTCGCTGATGACTTTGTTCAGAGGCATTTCTGATAGCATGACTGGGAAATGTATTCATGGTGACAAGAGCACGCCACATGTCAGTGAAACGTGACAAAGATCTGTTTGTCAGGGTGGCAGTGCCTATGAACATAAGCTACCCGTGCAGCCCCTTGTATGAATCTCCTTCAGCTGGCTGAAAGCCGTGTGACTGCATCCTGAGCATGGCCACATGCACAATCTCTTGCTCACTGCATGTTACAGATGCCTGTTCTCAGTTGAGACTCACGATTTCACATAGGACTTGGCAAGATTTGAAAGAAGGAACTCCAGGGAAAGAAAGTCCTGTTCTAGTGAGACATTTTCTACAGTCTAGTTTAGGTTTAGGATTTTTGTCTCAGTATGATCAGAAAAGTATTTCCATTTTGAATGTTTACACTTAAAGAGTAGCGAGAAAGAGAGGAAACGAGCAGATAGACAAGAAAAATAGAACGGTTCTATACCCCTGTCATTCTGAGGTTGGTTTTCTTGGTTAAGTGACACTCAAATGAAAGAAAATAAGTATGTTAATTTTTTTACCACTACCTAAGGCAATATATGTATTCATAGGTAGGGGAAATTATACCTTTTAACTATTTTAATTGAAATGTAATACCTTGTTAAGAGAAAATAACGGGTTTCCTGAAATAACTACAGTGGGTGAGGCTGTCCTATTTAAGTTCCAGTATGGCTTCAACACAAAGAGTTAAGAAAAGCTTCTAGGCAGCAGAAGCTGATCTTATCCCACAGAATATTCCTTGCCTCAGGCTTGTTGCCTCTTAAGTATTTTAAGCACTAGGAATTTCCGGAAGAATTGCACATGCTCTGTCGATCTCAATACTAATCAAATGATCAGCACCTAAAGTCTTACTGAACTGACTGATGCTCAAATGTCAGACTTCTCTGTAACCATCCAGAGCAGATTAAGATGTAAGAACTTTAAGAATACATGGCTGTGTTCCAATAAAAGGTGGGTAAACCACAGACTTAAACTTTGTGTTACCATGTTACAATCAAAGAATAGGAAGTTAGTCTTTCCTACAGTGAATTAAGGTACAGTCTCTTAATCTTTCATTTCCCTTGTTAAATGTCCGAACTGAAACAAGCTTACCACTCCCACTGTGCTGCCCTCTCTCAGAATTTTTGAAACAGAGCTTTACTTTGGTATCTGAAGACTTTTAAGTCAACGTAAATTATTTATAGTGTTACCTACAGTGGAGGTCTGCCCCAGTTTCAGTCACTATGTAAGTGCAGGAAAATCCACTCTTTTTGCTGTTCAAGCTCCTAATTCAAATCATGTTGTTTCTCAGTAAAAATAGTAGCTTTCAACGGTGTTGGACTAGCATTTGTATGGTGCCCAGCAGCTGTCCACTGGGAGCTGAAATCAGGTCACATTCTCAGTAAAGTCAAGACCTTGACCAGCAGCTTTAGCACTGATAGTAGTCTCTGCTCTCTATGGACCAAGGAACATCCCAGTGGGAGACACCTCACAGCTTTTGGAACTGCCCACCTTCCATACCAAAATATACCCTCCCCAAAGATCATGAGTCCATTCTGTCTCAATCTCTGGAGAGTTTATGGCTGAGGAAGTTTGAATGCTATTATCAGTCAGGCATTTCTTTCAGCCTGAATGCTCCAAGTTCCTATTAGGCAACCATTTGACTAGGCATTTCTTCTACAAGAATAATTTTTTATTAGCTACAATAAATGCAATGGGAGGCTCCTAAAAGAGACTTTAGGGCTGTACCGAAGGGATACAAATACCAGTTCATTAAGGATAAAAGCTAAACACCAGTGACTGAAAATATCTTAAACCCTATTTCTCAGTGCTAGTTTTTAGAATAATACCAAAGTAGCAACAACCACTAAGATAATGTAACCCATGTAAAGAACTGCTCTGTCTTTCATCCTATTTACTGGTCAGTGCCAGGGGGTCATTAATGTCTTAATACAAAAAATTTTTATAGATGAAATCAGTAGTAATTTAACAGGGTACAATGCAATGTCATATTTCAGTCCCGACTCAATCCAGGGCACATATCATGGGGAGAGGATGAAGGCATATCTGTGCCTTAAACACAAATGGCAAGAGATTATTTTTAAGCGTTTATTTCCTCTGTTCTTTCTAAGTACTTAGAAGGAACTGGTCTTTGTTAACTACCAACAATGGTTGGCAATTGTCCAAAAAGAGAATAAACTGCTGATCTCTTAATAAGCCCAGTTCTTGGGACACTGCTGTACTGCATGTGTGGTAATTTAGAAGAATTTCTACTCATACCATATTTATTCTTGTAAGACCTGAAATAAGAACTCAGCCACAAATTAAATGGGCCAAAATCAAATGTGATGTACAGGATAAGTGTGTTCTTTCTTGGGTTCAGACTTTATGGAATAATAAAACAAATGTAACTGCATTTACACAGCAGGGAGTCAGAAGGTGACATTTCACTTTTGAGTCACACATTCATTCATCCTTCTAGAGGGTCATTACATCTCATGTATCAGATTACATTCCCTTACAGGCAGAAGCTTCACCTACCTCTATAATATCAATCAAGATGTGTAAAATGTGTCTGGGTTGGTTGGAAACATTAGAAAAATAATTATAACTGATATGAGCCAGGATAGCCTGAGAGTGAATAGAGTTATGTCAACAAAAAAGAATGAATTTTGTAACAGAGAGAACTTTAGAGAATTTCTGTTGTTAGTATCAATTACTTCTGCACTGAAGAGAGAAATCTGGCTGGTATAGTTCTCCCACTGTAGTCACAGCAGGTAATATTTCTAAGCACAGACAAGGCTTTTGGTGGCACAGTCCTCTACAGAGTTGCAGCTGGTGTAACCACTCCCGTCGTGCAAAATGGCACCGGCATGTCCAGATGAAGATAACAGTGTTTTACAGTCACACTTCATCAATGCAAATGATGTGAGAAAGTACAAGGCAGTGTGAAACCAAGCCCAGGTACTCTCATTCGAAGGGGTGTGACAGTGATTCTTAAAAAGCCATTTTCAGAAGTCATGTGGGTGTGTCCTCCACTTGCCCCCAGCCATCTACTCCCACACTACCCTGTCTCCCCATCATCTCATTTCTGCCAGGCAGCTGCACAAGGAGCTGGACTGGAGAATGTCACAGGGTTCATAGCACAACCCAACAAGCAGCTACGAGGCACAGAGTGTCTGGCACCAGCACATAAAGCAGTGCCACTGCTGCATGCCGAGCAAAGGACTATGACAGCAACTTTGTGAGAGTCTAAAGAGCTGCTGCTTGTAATTACATAGATAGTGAATCAATGAGGCAGAGGTTGTGCAGCAACACTGGTTTATGGCAGTCTTGCTCTGCATAAGCAGCAATTTCTCTTGCCCACAAGTATTTTTGCAGTTTGGCTTGAATTTCTGTGATGCGGGCAGTGGTGTACTGGAGAGCAGCGTAAATTCCATCGCTGCGGTCTCACTTCAGAACAGGGTCTGATACTGCATTGCAACCACTGGCAGGAGTGTTAAAGCAGGATATCAAGACTGTCTCAAATAAGAGGCAGCACAGGCAACAGGGAGCTGCTGTACCTCAGACACCAGAAAGGTAACATTCTCATGGCTTGGATGCTGTCAGGTGGACTATGACAGATTTAACCTGAAATACAGTAAGATGTTGTTGCCCCTCTTTACTGTCCAGTGTGCATTTCAGATCTTACCACAGTTCATAAGCACTTAACTGGCATGCAGAGAATGTGTATCTTTACACCTGCCAACTCTGATGTACAGGCAGTAATTTCTATCAGAAAAGATGGTCAGTCTTGGAGAAGAGCAGCCTCGCAGGTGCAGAACCATTGCACTACCTGAAAACTTCACTTATCCCACACATTTTAAACATTTGGGAGAATTTTATGCCACTCTTCTGGCATGTAAAAAAAGCCATGTCCTTAGTGACTAATAGATAAAGGAAGACATTATAATTATTTATAATACTTTGAAAAAGAAAACATTCATTACAGGGCTTCTTTCAAAAAGCACATATATATATACATCTAAGCATTTTTTAAAATTGCGTGGTTTTTAGAGAGGTGAAATTGATAAAAAGTTGAAATAGTGCAATTTTAAAACAAAAGTTAGTGCAGGAGTCAAACTACAACAATAACAAAACCAAAAATATAACTTTATTTTTTGTTGTGGAAATACATTACTGTCTGGGTTCAAAGAAAAGTATATACTGTTTTCAAAAGCACTAAAGTGCTTTTGAAAGGTATACATCCACCAGTTACCTCTCAGTGAGATTAAGGGTTTCTTTTGGGATTGAAACTAGGATGTTTTTGAAAATAATCTTAGTGTGGGATTTGGTTTTGATGTAAGGTGACAATATCTAATAAACTGCTATCAGTCAAAGAAATACTATCAAGTAAAAAAGTGCATTTCCTTTGTCAATGTTACAAGTAACAGTAAGGAAAATAATTGGAGAAATACTTTGTTCTCCCATATACTTAACAGCATTTTGTAACTGATTTATAGAAGTGGATTACATCACATTGTTCAGTCTTTCAGCAGCAATATGAAAGGCTGATGGCATTAAAATGGAAAAATATGGATTCTAAAACAATATTATTATCAAGAAACTTAGGAGTAACTTCAGTTTGAAGTTTGAAATAATTTCTAATGCATTTATGAAAGTCATTGTTTTTATTAATGCGGTCCTTTAAAATTAAGAAGTTGTGTTGGGAAGCCCTTTCCTACTGCCATTAATTTAATGCTGGGATGAAGGAATGGCTGATCCTTCTTATAAGAGTAGAAAAATAATTATAAAGTGAGAACTCCTAAGATAAACTGGCCACACTGAAGACCATAAACAATTTTGATTTGCACAGAGGCATCACACCACCTTGAGAAAAACAAGCACACGAAAGGAAAGAGAAATTGCTAGACCTTGCTAGTGAAGTGTAGATGAGAGAAAAGGAGATAAAAATGATCAGGTATACCTGTGCAGCAAGTAATAATTATTTTTCTGTGCCTGAGGTTTAATCCTTCTTTCCTCTTTACAAGGGTCACTAAGAGAAGGGCAGTGGCAGGGGCTAGGATGTGTGTACCTGTGTCTGTTTCTTTTCGCACACAGGTGCACACACACACACACACACACACACACATACTGAAAATATTTCCACTGGCTTTTGATTTTAGTAACTCATTTAACCCAACTGGAAGAGAATCTACAACTTCTTGCTTTTAACATTATAAATATTTCAAATGTTATAAAATCTATTGCAAAAATGTACATTCAGTGGTTTTATGAGGCACAGGACCTGGTAATGTATTTTCAGGAAAGCTCACGTGTACTCTGTTCTGTCCACTGTTGGACAACGGTGGAGAATCCAGGGGCTCACGCTTGATTGCTTGAACCAAGCAGGGGTTTTTAAATTCACATGGCATTTTGAACACCTCATTAATCTGCTCTTTCTCCTCCCCTGGGCTGGGGCTGTAGAAGTGGCTGTAGCAAGCTGTGTGTGGCAGGTCAGGCATGCTTTCCAAGCACATGGAGGAGTTCTGAGGGCAGAACGGGGCCACCTCCTTGTTCCGTGAACCCTTGCAAGCTCTGTTCAAGTTCAGGTTGTTGGGATGATTTGCTATGATGCATTGCCAATTATGTGGTGTATAAAGGCAGTGCCTTGGCTTCTGGCAGGGCAAGGCTGGCTCACAGAGGTCCGGTTCTGTTTTGAGGTACATCCTGTTGGGATAGCTGGATGCCTGCTTCCTCACTGAGACACTCTCATCCAGCCAGGCTCGGCCCTGCGACAGCAGGTAGTTATCAGCAATGTTTTCAGAATCAGAATCGTATTCCGTTTTGATGGGCATCTCCAAGGGAGCAGCTGTGTCATAGAGAGACTCTGAGGATAGCAATGGTCTCTGCAGCTTCTGGTGGTCGGTCCCATAGTTCTCTGCACAGCGTTGTTGGAGCCCCGAGTAAGACTGGCCATTTTCTGTGCTCCCCCAGTGGGAAGTACAAGTTGATGCCAAATTTAAGAAATTTTGGTCTCTGTTGTAGAATGATCCAGCTCTCCTGTTTGGGCACGTGTTCATTCGCTGGCTCATAGAACAAGAACTCGAGTTTCTTAAAGTCCAGCTACTGTTTGTGGTGCAGTTGTTTTGAATGCCTAAAACTGATGTGTTAGAACTGAGAGGTTCCTCTTGCATAAAACACTCACCATTAGTATGAGGCTCAAACTTCACTTTTACATTATCTTGTTCATTCTTCACTGCTGCCCAATTAAGATGCTTCCACTGGCCCAGAGTTTCAATGGCACTGTTATAGGAAAGCCCCTCCAGGTTTCCTTTCAAACTGGCAAAACCACTTAGTATCTTCAGTTGTTCATCTTCTTCCCTTTTAATAACAGTAGGAAAAAAAGTCAGTTAGTCAGAGGTTTCTAAACGGTTGTTTTCTGGGATACAGGGTGGCTCAACGTGTTACAAGCCATACATTGTCCTCAATACAGGACTCTCACACTGTTGTGCACATAACCTTTGCCTTTGCTTGAGAGAACAAAGGACTGTCCCTGCATCTGGGTGTCAGTGTGTGTGCTAACTTTCTGAGGCACTGCGTCTTTGAATTCCATCATGAATTTGCTCTTCCATTTTGGGCACACAGTTCAATAAAGACCTAAATATTGTAGTACAGTACAGTAATTCCCTTACACTTTTTTCTTCCCTTGAAATATATCTAAATAATATTTGCATGTAGAAAATTCTGGAGATAAAATACAAATAGTATCTTAAATGAGATGTATTTTGTTAACAAGGAGTTATTTGGACACATAAGAGCTTTCTGATCAGAGTGATTTGAGGGAGAACCACAGGGGTCTTATATTTCAAGAATACAGCTGAGAGGAAATAAAATGCCCAAATTAAATAAGCAAATAGTCACAGATGTTCGTATTGGGTGTAGGTTTGTTTTATATGTCTAACTTAATTTATGTTGCCTTTTGTTTTCTAAGATGGCCAGTAAATTAATTTTCCATGACCTCCAGCTGAAGTATTCAACATTAAAGAAGAACACTGGCAGAGAGTGGTGCCTGAGCACTTCCATGCCTGAAGCAGCTGTTTTCAGAACTGGGGTCCAAATCCTGAGATTCAGGTCTTGAATTCACTAATGTGCTGATTCCCAACCCTGCAGGGTCAGTGCTATGAAACCAGCTCATCCCTCTCCAAACAATAAGCTGACATCTCAATAGGAAACTGCGTGTGAAAACCTGAAAACCTTCTAAGGGGTTTAGAAGTCTTTTTCTTAGGTCACAATAGAATTTTTTCTTGAGTATCGAATCAATGTGCAAGTAAAGGATTTTCCAGTAGAGGGAGTCCATGTTGTTACAAAGAGAGAACGTCCCACTGTAATAAGGTACACCACGAAAGAAGAGTATTTTCTCTTTTTTTTTTTTTAATAAGGTATTAAATATTTTCAGTCCTCTGCTAAATATTCTTATTTTTATTATTGACAGTATTGAGATGCAAATGGTCTGATCCAAGTTTGCTGCAGAACATGCTTCTCAGAAGATGGTCAAATTGGGAAGCAAATGACCGAACAAAATGAAATAGTCAAAAAAGTTAAACCCCCAAATGAAGAATTTTACAGTGAAATAGTATCCAGTGCAAATTCTCCAAAAGAATGTATGTTTCCCAGAAGACAGCATACATTTTAGCAACAACAAAAAAAAAACATAGTAGCAAATACAAAGTCTGTTGCAGACTAAGATGGAACTGAATATAATCACCACGGCCAACTCTTGTAATACTTCAGTCTGCGGAAACTATCAAGAAGAAAGGAAGGATTTTAATCACTCAGGAAGTAAAAATGTAACTAAAGAAACATGCTTAATTACACAAAAGAACAATTTGGAAGTAGAGAAACTAATAAAAGAAACAGCCCCTTTTAATCTGCTTCTTAATAGAAGTTCGTTCCCTCACACAGCAAGATGATGTTTGTGCCGTCCCAGTAAAGGTAAAAAGTTCCAGCATCCTTAGGTGGGAGCTCCCCTGCAATCATGTGGACATTGAGAGATACACTGCCTGCAAGGAATATCTACTCTCGAAGTGCGAAGAATTTTTTCATTTATTTCTTCCACCTGCAAGGCATTCTAAAGGAAAAAAATCCAGGATAACAGCCACATTTTTAATGCTGGGCCAGATGGTGGCTAGGTACAACTCCTGGCCCCTGCTCATTGTGTCCACTCTCTTATCTCTTCCCTCAGACAAGCTTGAAGAGATAGCTCAACAAGGCCCACAGGAATTGGAACAGACAGTCCCATGGGGGAAGGATGAAAAGCCTGTTTGGGAGGAAAGGGTAAAACTCATCCAAGAAGTCCTCTCTGAGTGCAAATCTGAGATTAGTTTACACTCCATGACTGAGCCTACAAGCAACTAGATGTATCTATCTACAAGAATACAATGAATATGAGTATGAACCCTTCTTTAGATTGTGTTGCATATACACTACTGAAAACATGAGCACAACTGTCATACATGAAGGAAAGAAAAAACTTAACATAGTCAAGTGCTGATAAGCAGAAAAACTAGGAGACTAGGTTTTCAGCTGCAAAGTAAAACAAAACCCAGAATATATTTTTTGTGCAAGAAAGTCAAATATTAATAAACAAGTATTTTCTTTCTGTCGTAGTGTATATATACACTCAACTTCAGAAGAAGA
Organism: Monarcha castaneiventris obscurior; assembly: GCA_026261815.1. Taxonomy (NCBI): domain Eukaryota; kingdom Metazoa; phylum Chordata; class Aves; order Passeriformes; family Monarchidae; genus Monarcha; species Monarcha castaneiventris. Next base: position 9,123,784 of record JAMPIT010000388.1, read on the forward strand.
AAAGACTGAAGACAGAAAATAAATAGTGTTTAGTACTATAACAGCCATTTCATATGTTCCAAGACAGAAATAGATTTCCTTATCATAAATAAACCAAATTTTTCTCATTCAGCTCTTCTCTTAGGTCAGTGCAGCCCTTTTAAAGATTTCATACAAAAAGAATACATTCATTTTTCTACTTTTTTTCCTTTTTGGTACTGGAAAATATACTTACTTTAACATTTGCTGTTGGGCAAGGACATATTCTGAACAACCACTTCGATACAGAAGTTGAGTGTTAGCTTGAACCCAGACCCAGTGATCTTCATTTGTTTGTACTTTGACTAGAGAAATGCCATTTTCTCCATTATTCTTTGCTATAAAATTTAAAAGAAAATAGATTTTAACAGAAGCAGTATTAAGTATTTTTTGTTACCTAAACTATGAATATTCAAAAGTTTCTTTGTTGCCCTGGGAGCATCAGCATAGAAAAGTACAAGCAAAAATATCTCACAAAATGAATCAAATTACATTTTAAAACTAAAATTTGAAAAGCCTAGTAAAGCACTTAAACTGTAACCAAGGATTTTTCGGTATTACTCATTCCTTATAATATTTTCCTCTCAGTAGTAGTAGTACTATACCAACAAGAAAATGTTCATGAAAAATGGGTCTGTAAGAGAGGAATAGTTTTAGACATTAAAGATTTCCAGCAGATGTGATGGAAGGATGAGTACAAGTCCGCTCAAGAAGAAGCTGCCCAGTGGGGTAGACTTGCCATCAAAATTTTATCCATTGTAAAATCTGAATTAGAGCATAGACTCTCACAATTTTTCCACAGCAAAGCACTGGAAAAGCATGAGTCAAAGCTGTGGGCACATCATGAGTTTTAGAGACAATGCATTCTAATTTTCCTCTGTTTTCTAATCTTTGGGGAAAACTAACATTTGTAACATATCATCCAGTTTTCCTCAAAGAGGGATAGATAATGTTATTAATTCTTAGGATTTTCACATAATCTTATTAAATTCAGTGCTGCAACTTTTAAGCAAGCATACGTTGAGAATTCTTTTACTATTATTTATTTACCATTTATTATTTACCATGATTGTTGATTTCTCTGTAAATTTTCTGCCTACTCTGAAATCACAGAATGATTCAGTATTATCTTTTGAGGTGAACAATTTTTTTTTTCATTTTTTAAAAGAAGAGGTGTTAGGGAGAAGAAGAAAGAGAGCATTGCGACCAAAACCAGAAAAACCTATCAGGAGAAAAGGAAAGATGGGGTTCTTTTTCCATAAACTGTATATAATCTAGAAGCACTTAGCAGTACCTTTGATTTGGTTTTCAGCAATCTGTAATGCATTAGTGAAGGCGGCACCTTCGTGGTGACTGTTTCGTTCATATAATTCTGTGGCTTCACACGGTCCTGAACTGCCTTTTGAACTGGAGCTGTAGAGTGCAGAAAATGTGTAAAACTCCTTGTCAGTCAATGACAACACAGTAGAATCATAGACTCTAAAAGATATGACCTTCGAGCTAGTCATAATTAGCAAAGGCGTATGGTTTAAGTATGTAGCAACTAACACTAAATAATTATCTTTTTCCTGCATCATTTGGTTGCTCAAACTAGTGTGTAACTGGAGTTCTGTATTCAATTAAGAGGAATAGTTATGTTTAGGAATATTCTGCTCATGACTTACTATATCTGGAAAAATAAATTTCATCTGGAATTGAGACAAATGCTGGGTTATATTCCGATCTTCCTATTCGAGTTACATTCGAGGTATGTACATCAAAGTGACCGGCAATGCATTAAAGAGTTAGTGTGACTTCAATTTGCAATAAGCACCATATGATTTGAATGTATTTCTTCCACTCTTTAGTTGAAAATGCCTGAATCAGGGTTTGAAAAGAGTGCAATGACTATAACACTGCTTTTCAAATGCTTCCCTTCATTAAGACCATCAGAAAAAAAAAAAAGACTGTGTAAATCTGCCCACCATCCTTGCTTCAGGCCTGAACCAAAGGAAACCCTGAAGATAAATGGTTGCTTCATTCCTGTCAAGTCCTTGGCCACTGTCCAGTCAGATAGTAAAACACCTCTCTTCTAGGAGCTCAGTTCTGATCATCAGTTAATTTCACCTGGGATATTGGAAAAACTAGCAAGTAGAAATAATTTTCCAACTCTATTCCAAAAGCCTGCATAGTCCATTATACCATACTTCCAGCAATTTAGTTCTGGTCAAAAGGCTGTATGTGCTAGAACCACATCATACATCTGGATAGTGAATCCACACATACACAAGCATAATCTGATTAAAAGCCAAATTATGGTACTGCCAGTCATACTGACGAGCATTTTGCTTCACAGCAATAGAACTCATTACTGTAAGGTTATATTTAAGCAAATAAGGGAAAGTATGATCCTAGCCCTGAACATCAACTAAAATTCTGACACAGAAGAGTAACAAAAATAAGTGTTAGGAAGGAGATAAGTCAGAACACAATCCATCCTGATCTTTTGTGATTGCTACCAAATGATCACCCCCAAGCCATTTAGTGTAATTGTAAACTTACGTGTTTACAAAACTTCTGTTGAAAGATAAATGCATACACCAAGTACAACTCATTAGACTCTATGTGAACACCCCCCACAGACACACATTCACCTTTCTGAAGTTTTCCTTTTCCTTTGTTTGTTACCAAAATGCCCAAGTCAAAATAATTTTGTTAGCAGAAGATACTGAAATTTGAAAACTCGCAGTAAAAATACTTTTTCTTTCCAACTTTAACAGCTAGTAGACTGGCTTACTGCTTTGGTAACTTCTGAAGGTTAGAAAGATGTCCTAATGTTCCACTTTTAATATAAAATTTTGTGTATTGAAACATAATACAATATATTACATCATCTTGTATCCTATTATGTTATATTATAGTAATTGTATTATATTTATTTTGTATTCAATAGTTAAATCCAGATAAATTATTCACTTTTCTAAGAAAGAGTTTTAAAATGGAGAGATATTTAGCATAATTTGTGGTTTTTACATGCTTAATAGCCCATAATCTTCACTAAATGCCAAAAGAATAATTTGTAAATACTTGGTGTTCGCTGCTGCTGCATCATCAGCTTTGTGTTTTGCTTTCACAAGCAGGCTTTTCATCTTCATCTCTGTCACAGAAGGGAGCAGAAGTGGTACCACTATGCAGAATAAGGACAGCTGAGGTGGCAGTACTGTTCCTGATGAGGACTTCTTCCTTTGTCCAAAGAGAAACTTTAGTTTGCCTTGGAACTGCATTGTCTGGGAAAAAAAAAAAACAAACAGCCAAACAACAACGTAAGCATTTTGTGTATAAATATTTAAAATACTAATACAACCTATGGACTGTATTTTTTAACACCAAACTCAGTTTTGAATCATGGGTTAAAATTAGGGATTTAATTTTATTAATATAATTTAAGCCATGCCATTTCAGAGACAGGGTAGGGGGAGGTACTATCAACAGTAAAACGAGACTTTTGAGGCTGGTTGAATTTTTTCTCTCTTGTGTACTCAGGAGCAGAAGATCTCTGTTATGTTCTGTTTGCCAAAACAGGCAGTGTACAGTGGTGCAAACAGTTGTTTCCTCTGTACCCCACAGAGGCTGAAACCATTATTTTTCCATGCTCTGTTCTCTCCAGTGAGAAGGTTTCTTAGTTTCTTTCCTATTGCTCTGCACTTTCTCTGGGAAGTATAGGGACTGGCACAACCCAAGGACTGTGCAGGCAGATGCCACGGGAAAAAAAAGGGCCAAGATACCCAGGTACAGAGTGCATAGCTTGGAAGGAACCATCCATCCCTGCCTCAAATGTCTGTATAGTCAAAAGGCAGGGATCAAGTTAATAGCAAGCTGCTGCCTCTCAGTGAAAAAATTAACTACCAAAAAATGCCCAGAGAAAAATCAGCCCGTTTGAGTTAGGCATTTTCCAGAGATTAAAGCAGGGATGCAGAAATGATGGCTGTTACGACCCATAGCCTTGCAGCAAATGAGCATCTGAGACAGAACTCGCATTTCCCAGTCTCATGCTGATCCTCTTCCTTTCTTTGCACGTGCTGGAGTTTCCCCTAAGTAGAAATAGCATTGGTCTTTGCTAACAGAATGGAGAAGATTTCTAGAAATGATTTCTAGAAATGAGCCGCTCCTAGAACGGAGCATGCAAGAGACTTTCTAATTCTGGGGTTTATTATTAAAGGATTCTTTACAAAAGGGGAAAATTGATCATTTTTTTCCTTCTCCTTAAAGCAAATGCTTTTTACTTTAATGTTAATTGTTGAAATTGAGACTTGCCACCCTCATATGGTACCCAATATAAATTGAGGACAGATATTGTCAAAAAGAGCTTAAAACATAAAGATTTTTAAATTCTTTCAATTTCAAATATTACAACCTTCTTTTCTCCCATCACTCTTTACACGTATTAATACTTATCTTTAGGTGCTTCTTGCTAGAGCACAGCAAAAGAAAAGCGTATCCTGTCCACGGATCTCCACAATATTTATGTTGAAGAATTTTTCATATGAAGTAATTAAAATCTATTATGTTATGCCTACAATCATCTAAGTGAAATTGTACTTACAAGGAATCCAGAAGTACTGTCCAACAAGCAGCGAACTCGACAGATGAAACAGCGAGTTAAAAAGGAAGAGTAATCTGTTGTCATGCTGTCATTCTCTTGTGCTTTAAACAATTTACTGAGAATGTATTCTTCTCCTAGGAACAACAGTGGAGGCAACATACATCAGATCCCACTAAGAAATAATGAAAATATTCTGTAGCCAATTGAGGAAGCTGTTACGGAAATTGCTAAAAATTGCTTTATGGATGGACGAATATTCAATTGTGTCATGTATGGATACATCTGCACATGCTCTACCAAAAGAAAAATAAAAGCTCTGCAATGGGACTCGGGTGAGTTTCTTCAGAAATTTGGACTTTATTTCCTGAGTTTTTGTGATTTTTAATGATGCAAAACAGGGTCACAGATGTTGCTGGTTTTGAGATCACAGATCACAGAAAATGCATTAGACAAGAGAACAAAATAAGGAAAAATGCTAATGCAAGAAAGAAAGCAGAACAAAAAAATGGACAGTAGATGATTAGCTAATGTTCAGCTGTTGCACCTCCTTGATTTTTTTGGACAAGTGCACAGCTTTTGAAATATTTCCCAAAAGACATGAATATTTATACAAAAGTATGAATTCAAGAACTGAAATTCTCCATTATATACATTAGGAAAAAAATCCAAAATATTTTTACATTTTCTTGTTTGAAATATTAGTGCATGTTGTTTAGTTTGTTTCCCATGTATTTCCTACTAAATCTTGCAAAGTTCCTCAGGTATCTGTAATACTCTTGTAAAAAATAGAAACCGTTTTACAGGAAATGCAAGAAATTCCACCAAAGTTTCATGACTGTGTTCCTGAGAGCTTCATAAACGTTGCTGAAGGATTTCTTGCAGGTTTCTCCCCACGGATCAAGTGACTATACTTCCCAATTTGTTTCCTCAGTTACTACCTCACCTTCTGATGAAATGCATACATTTTTCTGGGATCAATAATTCTTTTTAAGGTTAACAATTTTGACCTGATGATATGTTCTGTAGTTGTGATTTCAGCTTAATACCTCATGTAGGAGAACCCTTGAGCACAGGCATCCAGCTCCTACTCTAGGGAATTATAGCCTCAGAGGAAAAAGTGCATTGCTATACCTACTTGTTCTTCAGAAGGCTTCTGTCTGCATCATTTCGCATGGGAAAACAAATGGCAGACGATGCTGCCACTGTGGTTCTGTATGAAAAACCTTTGCATCACTGAGAGGACTATTGATGTCCTGATCTGTTACCAACAAAATTTGGCAATATGAAGAATTTATGCTGCTCATTCTGCATGTGGAAGAATATATGTAGGCACATCAGTCAGAGAAAAATAAAGGAAACAACTTTGTAGCACCAGTGGCACATTCTACGTTATAAATGCCCAGGATCAGGAAGAAATGTCGCCTCTGAGACAATAACATAAATAAATGGCCACTATGCATCTTTCCAGTGAAGAATCTCACTTGACATGGTACTGCCACGGGCGTAGGTGGAGTGGAATTCTACCTCTGTACAGTGGTGCCTATGTTTCCAATCAACCTACACAATCCCACCTGTTTCTGACTGTAGCTGCTGTCCAGACAACATCTGGGGAGGATTCATGGCCCAGTGAAGTTGTCTACAGAAATCCTGGCGATCATCCACGTGAATGTAATCATATATATTTTGGTGCATTACATCAGTCTGAAACAATTACAACAAGGAATGGTTAATTAGTAACTGTAGGGGGGCAGCCACTTATCTTTAGATTGATACTTTGCTAAAATAATGGCAGGTGTAGAATACCTTCAGAGCAGATTGATTGAGGAAAGTCATTTCAGAGGCCCCTATTTTCAACATCTGCTTTTTCTGTTCACATCCTAAGATGATTCTTTCTATTCTTAACTCTTTTGTACATATGCAAATGTGAGTAATAAAAACATCCAACTGGCAGCTGACGACTAGTGGCATCCCCCAGGGGCTTTATGCTGGGACAAACCCTGTTTAATTTCTTGACTAAGGAATCATGGGATAGAATGCATGCTCAGCAGGTTTGCAGAGGGTACCAGATGGGGAAGGCAAAAATAGGCTGACAGGAACCTCAGGAAGTTCAGCAAAGGCAAATTTCTCTCTCAATTTTGGGTACCCCATGAAAAAAAAGAGATTAGCGTATCAAAATGAGCCCAGGAGAGTGCTACCAAAACACTGAAGAGAGCTGGAGCCCATCCAGGAGAGAAGAACAGGGTTTGTTCAGCCTTCAGAAGGGAAAATCTCAGAAAGTACTGCTGTCTACATCAACCAAATGAGCAGCAGAAGAGAAGACAAAGCCTGACTCTTCTCAGAACACAGTGAGAGGGCAAGAAGCAGCGGACACAAGCGGCAACATGGGAAACTGAGACTCAGTAGTAAGCAAAAAAAATCACAGTCGTGGTGGCTAAACACTGGAACACATCTTCCAGAGGGGTCATAGAAACTCAAAGCTTGACTAGATGAGTCCTGGATCAACCTACTCTGGCTCTATGTGATTTGAGAAGGAGATTGGATTAGATGACCTCCAGAGGTCCTCTCCAACGCTATGGTCCTGTTATTCTGTGACTTTGGAATATATTTAGTACACGCAGACAATCAGCCTAGAAAAGCAGCATCTTATACTGAAATTGAAAAGAAATTTCTAGCTAAATAATAGTTTTATAATGGATCATGTTTCTGCTAACAAAATCGTTATAAAAGCAAATCACAAGAAATAAATCTTCATCTGTCATATTTACCAAAAAAATTAGTCGGAAATGGCATAATAAAATAACCTTATTTCAGTAAGAGTGGGTCTAACCAGCAGTAGGAGTATAGGGTGGATATGGTGGATAAAGTAGAAACATACAGTGCTGCATTTAAAAAATAGTTAGCAGAAGTGGTGATCAGAAAGTCAATACAATGTTGGTGACTGGGTATTCTAAGTATTTCTCAGTATATTTACCTGATGAAACCCTAGATAGTCCACGATTGTTGATGACGCATAGAATATCATTCCATCTGCACTCACCACCAAGGCAAAACCATTCAGTGACTGAAAAAGGAAAATAAAATAATTAAAAAGGCAATCAGAAGATAGAGAATAAAATGAGTATGCATGTAATAGTTATAAGAATATTCTACATATGAGAAAACTCACTCTGCAAAAAGTTGGACACCTAATTTTTTGCAGAAAGGCCTTTTCTTTCCTACCATGAAAAATGAATAACAACCTGGAACATGCTTTCTTTCCTTTTCTAAAAAAGTTAAGATAGTTAATTACAGTGTAACAAGCATATTACATTACTAGTTTATTGTTTGCTTAATTGTCTGCATAATTATATTTTCTCATTAATTCATAGAATTAAAACTTTAATAGCAAGGGTCAGCTACTTTGTTTTTCCTTTTAATTTAAAACTTCACATTCCATAATAATTGCTTTCAATACATATGCATTAATACATATAATATAATAATAACCAATGAGAAAATTAAATACATATGCTGTTGTAGCTATGACTTTAAAACTGGATCTGTATTTATTTTTTTATATGGCTATTTTCTTAAGCTGCTATAAAAATACAGACACAGCATAATTGCATAAATGCAATGAATATAAAAAGTAGACAATAAATACTTCACTGGTGTAAAACAATATTTAATCTAGAAAAGAGCGAAAATAGTTCTTATACACTTGGTGATGCAAGGTAAGCAACCAGAGAAATCCGAAAATAAAAGCAAGGATTAAATTAAATACATGATGTAAACATTAAGATCACGCTTCTTGCAGACTGACTAATTTTGCTTCTCTTCCCTTGATAAAAGTTTGGTAACATATTTTTACTCCAGCAGGTTTGCATTCCAAGGTAGTTTAGATTCTTTCATGTGATGTCTTTGACGTCTTTGAGATTACAGTTCAAATAGTTGTTGCTGAAATACTGCTATATTATTATTATCCTTGCTTCATCTTACTCTCAATTTACTGATGTGCCTATTAATCCTGAGTTAATCCCAAAGCACAGTGAGGACAGATTTTCAATTGCTCAGTAACCAGATACACTGGCATATTTTTGTGAGCTTGGTTCTCTTTTTGGTTCCTAAATAAGGACCAGATTTCCAAGACTGCTTGAAGGCTGTTCCCACTGTGACAATGGTGGGCAGAATTTCAAGAGTTCTGTGCACAATAGACTGACCTCCTCAGAAGGTTTGGCCCCCATCATAAATGTGGAGCACCTTTGGAAACGTGGCCCTGTGGGACCACACTTGGCCAGAGGCTCTGTGCCTTGAAGAACCTGTGAAACAATGACTTGAGAAAAGTAGTGGAGAGCCTTCAAAGGTTGTAGCAGGAAGTGATTCCATCAGGTCAACACTAAGCATAAGTCAATGCTAAGAGCAGTCAATGGCAAATCTTGTTTTGCTCCAGGTCAGCTCCATAGCTACGGATCCTTTGCAGGGTAAGTGCGATCTCTTCCCAGTTGGGCTTGAGTACTAGTTGTCCTTGTCAACTCTTCAAGCAGAAGAACTGATCTGGTGCTATTTCCTGCTCTAAATAATGCCCAAATTTGTCCCAGCACCTCACCAACCAGAGGATGCTATGTCAAGATTCCTGCATGTTCACATCTGTGCCTTTCACTGCAGTGAGAGGAACCTTCATAGATGGTACTGTCATATACATTTCCAATGTCAAATGGAGACAAGAAAGCATTTTTGGCATCTTGTCTCTTTGGACTCATCTTCACAGCAATGAAACCATCAGTGATGTGATGTTAGGAATTTTATTACATTTTGAACATCTGGCAGGCCTTTTAATTTGGATAGACTAAAATTTTCCATAAAGATAACTGTAGGACACTTAAAGGAGCTCCTTTTTGTCTGTGGCTCTTACCAAACAAATTCTGAAAGACCTTGAGTCGTGGCCATGAAACTGGACCAGGAAGAAGTTAAGAACATTAAAAAACCAAAAGAAATGCGCTTAATTAAAAAAAGTTCTTAAGCTACACAAACTAATACACTAAGCCCTATCTGGAAAAGCTTAATAATGACCACGAGATTGGAATATCATTAAATAATCTTACACATCATCATGCTGAACATCCTTAAAATGTACCCTCCATTGTCCTGCAGGCAAGCTGGAGTTTTTCAGCCCCTGTAGGAACATCTGCCTTTGTCAAGGATTGCTTGTATGAATCAAGAGATAAATTCCTCTATTGAATAAATTAATCTTCTTCAACATATTGGTACATACTCTTTAGGCCTAGACACATACATAAAAGATCAGTCTCTACCTTTAAAATATAAGACTTGATCCCCCACAGTAGAAAGCAGGAAGGTTTTTCTTTACACTTTTTTTTTTTTTTTTACAGAGCTAGAGTCAGGCTGGACTAGGTGCAGCAGTTTCTAAAAATTGGAAAGGGAAATGCAACCATGTGTATTTCCAAGAGTTCACATCAGTGCCCTGGCAACTACATCTGTGAGGCTGGAGGAGGTATTAAGAAAGAGGTGGGAGGGAGGAAGAGGAAAGAAGTGGAAGAAAAGTTCAAGGAGCCATGTGTTTAGGTTAAGCCAGTAACAAGTATGGATTTGAGGCACGTATGTAAATGAAGAGATTTACAAACTTCCCCTGCTTTGTTTTTGGTTTGTTCTCAAAATGCTGGTGTCCCCTCCTGAGGTTATATCTCTTAAATAAGCACCCACTGGTTTTCATGACCCCCATCTGCAGACATCAGACGCTTTGCCCTGCAAGCAAGGAAAGCAAAATCCACTTCGGCGAAGAAACAACTTTTATGGAGCCACATGACTCAATTGCGGATTAACACAAATTCCATGTCTCTAAACCTCATTTTAGCCAGGGAACCTGCTGCTTCAGCCACAATAAAAAAGAAACAAGCTGGACATCACATAAAACTTTATACCAATGAGTCTCATCCACGCCTGCAAATTCTTCTGCTTTCTCAATATTACCCTGAACTACAGTTCATCAGGAAAACAGACATCTGCATCACAGAAGACTCTAAATAGAGTCAGAGCTGGGCTGGGATTTATACTTTTCTTATCTACTTACCACAGGTGGGGACAAGGAGGAGGGTGTTTGCTAGCACATTACCCACCCCCTGAGTGGGTAATGGTGATTGCAAATTAGTAGGAAAATACCTTTTCCAACCTCTTAGATAAGTATCTCAGGTACCAAATACATACTGAAATCCCTTACAGTAACGCTGCATAGAGATTTTTCCATTTTTCTGGCCAGAAGCCTAGTGACTAGTTAGACTGAGTGGGAGAGAGAAACAGCTTCAGTCCACGAGAAAGAGCAAAAACTATTCCCAGCTTTTTTCTTCTAAGTTACCAGGTCTCACTTTAAACAGCACAACAAAGTATATGGCTCCACTTACGATTTTAAAATATTTTCACTTATTGAAATGAAATTCTCAGCAATAGCTTTCTCTCATTCCCAGTGAACAGGAGGCTGCACTGGTGTGCTGTGTCAGAACCACAGCAGCCATGTGCCTGGGTAATGGCTAACCTGGGGAGATGAAACAGGAAAGGGGACGTGGACGAGTCTCATACCTGTGCAGTTCGCACTCCCTAATGTAAGCACAGGTTTGCCCCAAACACTGAGGGGACAGCATAGAGAAGTAAAGGCAGCTCTCCTCAATTCATTTTAATCCTCTCAGCAGAAATAATGGAAAGCCTAAATGGGGCTCTTGTATTTAGCAGATGAAATAACCAAACTCCACAACTCAATGTTGGTGGTATTTGCTTTGTGTACAACAAGTGTGTTTCAATCAGGAAAGCCCACTTGCATCCTAAAAATTTTTACAGTATTGCATATTCTTACACATGCACAGAGGGTCACATGCACACAGGTAAAACACTCAAAAGTATTAGTATGGACCTTAAAACTTTTACAATAAAAAACAACTGAATTCAAATCTGAAAAAAATACATGGTTTTAAACTGCCATTTGGTAAACCATATGGATTCAATGACAGATGGAATTTCAAATCCAGGATAATAGCTGAAACATGTGAGACAGACTTAAGTATGTATTGTGAACATTTGTTTGTTTGTATTTGGCTTTTTAAAAACACTTACATGAGTTTTCTACATTGTACTTAAAAATGAAATCATGTGGGACTTTTTTCCCAAATGAAAAAAAAAAAAAAAAAAAGAGCTTGGCACCAGAGAGAGGCCTGTGTTCTTTTGAAAAAACATGTACATCCAATTATGTACTCACGAAAAACTGCACCTGCTACTGAAACAAAAAAACAATTAATCTGTCAGTTCAAAGAAAGTACGATATTATTCTGGTGCCCGCAGTAGCTGTGAGATGAAAGTTATCAGTTCCTTCCATTAAGAAGTTTTTGAAACTTTATTAGTCAAGAGATTCTCTTTGGGAATGAAGGCAAATATTTTGAGGAAGATAGGACTTCCTTTGGCAAGATCCTTTATATATCCTGATTTTTTTTTTCCTGGTCTCATAGCAGAAAATCAGCCAGAAAATACTTCAAAGATATTTTGGTCAAGGTCATGGCATAGTAAAAATAAGGAGGAGGAAAAAAAAAAAGAGAGAGAGAACAAGTTCCAATGCACATTTCTCTTATTACTCTTCCTTGAAATAAAGGAAAATTCACTAGCATTAGGTCTCCAGAGACCATGTTACTATGGCTACTAAAGTACAACAGTCAAGGCCTGCAGCCATGCCTTGCTTTGAACAGATTTTCAAGTCACGCAACTTGGGTACTACATTTCCAGGGTCAGTTGGCTCACAGTTTATCTGGAACAGCTTCATTTAATAGTGGATCACTGGGTTTTTGCATCCTATGTGGGATGGGGTGGTTTTCTGGTGATCTAAATAAGCAGCTATTTAAAAACTCTGGAAATTATATACTCGTTCATGTCTTATGAATATTAGGAGGAAAATGCAGACAGTTAATTGTGCCTTCTGTCTTAAACTGCATTGTTTAGTGAATCAGTGTTTCTTTCCACTGGTGTTTTTAGGACTCATAATTGCCCTTCTCAAAAATCCCTCTGAATCCCTGAGGTTCTCTTTATAAATTTAAAAAAAAAAAAAAAAAAAAAAAAATTAACTCTTACAGAACTCTGAATAAAACACAGTATAAAAGACTATTCAGAAATGCCATATCTGGTGACATCAGAATAGGGCCTTTGCTCAACAAGTACAGTATCTTTTAGCCCTCTGGACTCTTATTTATTTCTCTGGTATCTACAAAGCAACTTCAAAAGGAATATTTCTTTGAGTAAGCACCATTTCGTGCAAAGGAGAGTGGCAGAATTGTTTTAGCATTCAGTTTTGATCAAGGGTTTGCGTGTACAGATTAAATTTCAGGCAAAAGAAACAAAACAGAAGACAAATTTCCATCATTTGAGCCAGGGAAGGAAGTACTAGCTGAAGTCTACAGACATGGAGTTCCATGGCAAGCCTGTCAGAGAGAAAGTGCTCAATTTGATAAACTGGTTTATAGGCAGCAGAAATGTTTATTTTCAAATACAAAGAAATATGTATATATAACCATTACGCCCCTTTCACTCCATCTGTCACCCCAGATAAAACAACAGTCATGTTCGTGCCTGTGTCCTTGACCCAGGATATCACTTCAGGCTTCTTTCAGTATGGAAATTCTGCATCTAGTGCTGCACTACCAAGATCAACATTTTCAAAGATCATTCACAATGCCAGACAGATTTGAGCCTGGCCCTCCCATTTACTGTCAGAGACAACAGCTGGGCCATCTGAAAGGCACAAACGATTGTGAATCATTCAGCTGGTGAAATTTCTCATTATTCCATTTTTCAATATCCCATCACTTCCATGAAGAAATTAGGGAAACCTTGGAAATACTTGTTTAAATATGTGTCTCCCGTCTAACAAGGGAGCTGGAACACTGCAGCTCATCAAGAGGCAGCAGTCAAAAGTGGCCTCCTGGAAATCAGTTAGGAAAATGTAAGTCATTGGGCTCCGGTAATTGTGAGCTATAAACTTTCAAGAAAACATAGTAGATCCCTGGAGGGTGAGATTGCAATGTGTGCGCACATGTAAACACATTTTAAACCATGGTGATGTTTTTTATATGCTTGATATGTAATAAGTATTGGACACAACCAAGAACAACTTTGCCTTTGAAGTTGTTTTGAATGCATGATGCAAAATTGTAAATGCAGTTTTTCTTCCATTATACATTCCTTCCAAGCTAAGCTTTTGTAACAAAGCTTGCTTAGTCTGTGTCAAGCCCTTGGGATAGGGCCTCTCTTTGTTGCCATATATGTGAACTGCTGGCCCCCGATGAGCCTGGTGCCTCAAAATCAACTACTCTGCCCAAGATGGGACTGAGAAACAAGGGCTGAAGCATGGGTTGACTTTGTTTGTGTAGAAAGTTGATGTGGTGCATAATAGAAAGAGATGCATCCCAATTAAATCCCTTTTTTTCCACAAGTACTAAGCACTGGAAAAGAGAATGCAGACCATGCTTCCAGAGAGGAGCAGTACTGAAGACTAATAGCTTCAAGACAGGTTAGGGAAGGTTTTGTTGATGAAAAAGTGAATTCATGGGCGATGCTGTACCTCAGTACAAATTTGTTATATGACATGCTTGTTTAGAATAAAATATTATCACCAAAAATGTCTCCTATTGATGGCATTGTTTGGTGGATTTTTTCAGGTCTAATTGTAAACATTTCATGATTCTTTTCTTTGAAATCCATTTAGGATTTCATATGGGAAGCAAGAATATGAGTGCTACCTGAGGTTAATGGACAGTATAAAAGTACTGGAGACTACTTAAAATAGTATCAAGAAGAATATTCAAATCATTCATTCTAAAATTGTTAGGGGAAAGCACATTTTGTTTATTAATACATAGATATAGGTATGATGTTTGCTAAATAGTGAGTACGTAGATGAGTAACACGTCATTCACCTTAGCAATTATCATGAAAGGATACTAAATTACAACATAATCATTATATCTTTTCCTTTAGCCTCCTCATTAATCATGATCTCGAATTTAAAATTGTGCTCTACTAGTAATGGAACCCTCCTGTCGATGCTCTTTCACAAATACTATGCCCTGGACTACACTTGGAAATAGAAACCATCTTTATATTGATTTATGCAGTTTCTCATTTCACTTCCTCAAAAGCAGATGTTGCATTCACAGATGGAAGCAAAGCTGGGGCAATATCGTATCTTCAGTGCAAGTTCAGCTCTTCGTCCTTTCTGAATTCTGCAGCTGCTCTGAGCTTTTCAGTCTTCTCTTCAACAATTTCAATATAGAAAATGCAAGCCTGATTAATTCCATTCGAGAAGACTCAAAATGAAGCATTAATTGCTCACTACTCTGCACTTGTAATAACAAATTTAGTTAGGTAGACTTTGCAATAACAAATGTGGTAAGATTAGGCATTATCTTTTACAGAAATAAGTTACTGAAAAGAGTCTCAAATAATATTTATCCAACATGTTGGACAATTAGACATATGTAAGTACCAAATGTCTGGATTTTTTTTTTCAGTGTTATTTACATGTAAGTGCATCAAGTCCTGAAGAGAGGAAGCCGTCATAATATTCCATCCACAGCTGACTTTTATTTGTACTTGCAAACTGTTAATGAGGATGAATGGCAGACATCTCTTTCTGTAAGGAATCAAAACCTAGAAGAGACAATGTAGCAGCCTATATACTGCAACCAGAATGTTATGTCCTAATTTCAGAGCACTCTTTTTCTGTGTATTTAGCACTATATACCACATTTTCTAACATGAAAGTATTTCAGGGGGTGGGGAGAAGAGCAAAACAATCTGTATTTCACATTCTGTTCAATAATATATGCTAAACCAGCCTTTATAAACACCATTTCAGTTCAGTAGAATTTTCAGGGAGTGTGGCATTCCTGAAGTTGACTCCAGGAACAGTTTTACTCTGCAGGTTATCATCTTATGCATGTTTTGTATCCTGTACTTATCCTGTATCAAACACACCCTATCCCATTCTGACAGCAGGGGTGAATCCTGCTATAAAGGCATTATGCTGACCCAGAGAGGCAGACAACACTTTCTCTAACCTAGGTATCAAGTGAATGACAGTGCATCATCTGGAGAGGGGTGAGGATAGAAATTTAGAGACAACTCCTCTAACCAGCAGCAACAACTGCAGATCTTAAGCTGCATTACAGACTAAACAAATCCTTCCCCAACTCTCTTCTGCAAGCCCCTGCTTTGGTTTGAGCATTTAAATTTTATTAACTAAGGCAGACAACAAGTGAAAGTGGAATGTACTCAATATTTCTAGTAAAATATGTAGGTTTTTATTTTGAAATGTCCTAAACAAGATCATTGCAAATTTGCAAAAATTCCCCAGACTGGACACAGTCTAGCCTGGACCTGCATTCTTGCTCATCACTTCATCTTATTGAGAAGATAGCAAGGCTGCAGCTCATGAGCTTTTCTGAATTGAGAATGAGGAATATACTGAAAGCAAGTGTCATCTGTGAATACAATTTAGGCTGCTCATTTATAATTTCACTTCAACCAGTGGAAGACAAATTAAAACAATGTAGGATTGCAATTATTTAGAGTGTATTTCTATTTCTTCTGTTTTAGGCGGGGTTTTTTGCAATACATGACTTTGCCATCTTCAAAAACACTTCCTCAAAAGCAAATGCAGAATTTAGTATGAAATGAAGTGTGTTATGAATGCCTCTGTTACCTGAATGCAAGAAGTCAGTTCTAGTAGCAGACTAAGTCCTGGTGCATCTATTCGATGCAGGGCTCAGATACAGATACCAAACCTATTGACTGGTGGGAACAGTTGTCAAGGATTAGCTCTGAAGTCAGTGAGAGGAAAAAAACCTAACAGAGCTGAAACGGGAGAATATGTTTTGTTGAGGAGGAAGTTATGTGGCCACTGGACTCTCTCCAAGAGGCACTGAAATAGCCTGAGCAGAAACAGAGGAAGCGGCTGTGAAAAGTGAGCTGGGGTGGAGTTGGCTGTGATGAACGGTCTGGAGACAGCAACAGCGGCCTGAAATTCAGATCTGCATCTGTCTGGTCTGTGCCCAAAGCTTATTGATTCTTCACCTTAACACTGTGGATGGACAGCTGCTCTGTTCACTGGTACAACTAAAATTTCTCAGCTAGCCCTCCTCATATGGCAGCAGGTTTGCCTCTCTCCTGATAAACAGTAGACATTTTCCTGACGCCAGCACCAACCAGAAGATGAAAACTGTCTCTCCTCACCACACACCTTCTCTAGATGCCTGCTCTCCTTACTCTGTCACGCTAAACATAAGCTGTTTGTCCTGATTTTCCAATCCACTCCCAGCTTGCTCCCCTCTCAATTATAATCTGTAATTTTGTGTTGGAGAATCTAAATACTAACTCTCAGCAGCCCAACATGTCACCCATATAAGAGATTTGAAAACAAGCATTTACTGGGATTTTCCCTTTTGCGAAAAGGCTCCACACGAGTCTGTACAGGAGAACCTATTTTTCCTTTTCAAATCCCTCCATAAAACTCTTGCAAAAGTCCTGGCAAAAGTCAAGCTTCTCAGACACTATGCGTGCTGGCAATTGTGGTTACCGTTTTGTTCACTATTTCCACACAGTTTTGCCCATCAAAACCCATCTTCTATCACTTTTCTCATAGTTAGGCTGAAAATCTGAAGGGAGAGGATAACATGACTTTGGTCTTCTCTGTCCCCCTGTCAAGTTGGATGGTGCCACCTCCTGTATTTCAGAAATCTCAGCACTGTGGCAGCATCACGGTTGTTGCAGTCGTAACAGTAGCACTTAGGACTGGAGGAGAGAGTAAATGGAATTTAGCGGTCACAGCTTTTCTATCCAGATTTGTCAGAGAAGAAGAAAAAAAAAAGAAGAAAGGAATAAGCGAGAACATTAGTTATTTGTTTAAAGGGCAACAGAAAGGATGTTTTTTGCACAGAGCTGTGGCCATGCCAAATTTCAAGTCTGGATTTCAGAAATATGCCTATTTGAAAAGAAAGAAAAAAAGGGACCAGGGCCTCTAAAGTGTTCCTTTGTGCTTTGCCTACGCCTGGCAAGAAAAAATTGAATGTACGCATGTGATAAAATGGCACTTCTAACCCCATTTATGGATTTTTTTTCATGGATAAATTCTCTGTAAGTCATCCCAAGTGACTAATGTCAGCTTAAATCATGTCATCTAAATTACTGGAAGAAGGTTCATGTTTGAAAACAAAGGAAAGCAAAAGGGTTGTTTGGGTAACTTTAAAAAGTCGTATTAACTGAAACAAAAAACCACTAAGACTATGAGCTTTTTATGAGAATTTCCTATTTTGATGTAGATCAAGAAAATGAAGCACTGTATCATCATCTCTCAGGATTTACTTTAGAAGGACTGTGCTAGGAGAGTGTCAGCAGCATTGGAAGCTGAAAAGGAATTCCATACCAGAATAAACCAAAAACGTCTCTTTTTACCGGTTTTTGATTTCTGAAGCTTGTGCCTTGGTCGTAGATCCATATAATCACCATGCACTTTGTTGGATTTGCAATTTGCCTTTTCAAGTTTAAATTAAAAAATAACAGGAAGAGGAAAATCTCTTGCTCTCAGACTGAAATTCAAACTGGAGTACCTTTTTCAAGAGCACGGTTTTATCAAGAACTGATTACATAAATCAGTTTGGAAGGAGGAAGTGGAATTACACTAACAAGTTTAAAAAAATGACAGGAAACCAAGAGGGAAAAGGGTTTCCTATGTTATTTCCTCATGCAGAGTGAAGAACAGCACCAATAGGATGTTTTCTAATGTATCATTTTCCAACTCCCTCAGAATGAAACTTGAACTCCAGTTTAAGCTGTTAGCAGAGGCCACTGGGAGATACTTTTCAGTGCCAAAACATGTACATTCACCTCTCCCTTCAAAGTAACTCCCAGAAAGCTTCTTATTTGCATCCATTTCTGAGGTAGCAACATAATGTTAAATAATATGTTTCAAACATACATATTTATTTTTAAATAAAGGACCCTATGACTGATTTTAAGATATTTAAGATGCCAGGCACCTGACAGTCCTTGTCTAAAAATTTAAATAAGTAGCAAGTCTCTCCAGATCCCTCTGCAGAACCTTCCTGCCCTCAAGCAGGCCAACAATCCCATCCATTGTGTCTTGTCAGACTAAGGGTGCCCACAATCCCATTACCCAGGTCATTGATAAAGGTATTAAATGGAATGTACAGCGTCACTCAATAAGAAGTATCAGGACAGTCTTATGACTGGAATCTTCAATGGAGCCATAAAGAAAAACATGAGACAAAACCACAGAAATGTGATTTTTGTGCCCTGAAGACTTAAAAGTAGAAGACTAATGGAAATCTGATCCTGAACTTTACAAAAGCGTGGCTTGGAGCATCCTGAAAAGCAATATGGATCTTCTCTGAAAGAGTCTGAACTGCCAGTGAGCATGGAAATGACAAAAAAGGCCAGGTCTGGCCTTTATCAATATTCATCAGTGAGTAGGGCGGGGATAAAACCAGGCAGTCTTACTCCACTAGCATCTGTTTGGGAGCTGCCTGCATTGTCCATATTTTTTTCTATTTTTTGTGACATTTTGATTATAAAACATGATTTTCACACCTGAAAAGAATTATGTCCAACACATCTGGAGACAGAGATGCTATAGATCCTATGCTTCAGCCTACAAGAGCATAATAGAAGACCAGCAGACATAATGAAGAAGAAAAGAAAGCCCATCAAGGCACATCTTTAGCAGCAAGGGTTGAGACAGAAATTTGAACATCAATTATTCTTCCACAGCAAGCAGAAAAACTGCAGGAGCAACTGTGAAGTGGTCCATAAAGCCCAAGTGACAATTTTAGCAGGGTGCTGCTTGGTGTACGAGTGCTGATGACTGAAGGAGCAGTGTTGGAGGTGATGATGGGGTGATGCCTGATTGTGGGTCATTAAGAAAGCAAGTCCATATAGGGCCTCTCTCTTAACAACAGGCATTTAATTCTTCCAGTGATCAGGGAATAATGTAACACATGGCAGCTCCACAGCCACTTGGGATGGGCAATTACCAGCACCATAGTGTAGACTCTGAGTCTGGACTTAAGATTACAAGTGGAGCATAGCTGGGGGGAAGAGCAGGAGGTGGCTAACAGCCATGAGATGAATCCTGCAATCAAGGCCATTGCCTAGATACCCACCAGTGATTCATTATTTTTCCAAGTCACCATTTTATTGTGTTTCTCCACCCCATCACCCCATAAACTCTATCTGGATTTATTGACTGCCAATACAACTTATTTTCCCCTTTTTCTGGTTATGGGTTTGGCCCAGTGTTCCTTAAGTATTCACTAACAGGCTTCAGGAACCAAATGTGGCCCTTTCCTGCCAGAAGGCATGGGGCACAAGGGTTGCAAAACCACCTGTCTTGGAAAATATTTTGAAAGCGCAAAGTTAAAAATTGTTACTGCAGTCAAATTGTTGGAATTTGAAGTCTCCAAGGACAGTAAAGATTGCGAGAATGGGGCGTACCCAAAAAAAATCCCTTAAGAAATTAGACTTTAGTTCTTAGAGCTTTGTCTGTCTTCCCTTCAAAGGGAAACAAAGATGGCAAGAAAAGTCTCTCTTATCCAGAAGAAATTATCTTAAAGCACCAAAAGAAATTATTTATTTAGATACCTGCTGTGCTCCACTAAAAAGTCTTTGATAAACTGGTATCATTGTTTATTCTGTTATTGCTGATGAAAGCTATTTGATTGTAGCTGTAAAAAATCCCCATAAAATTTTAAATAAAAAACACATGTTGTGGCAGAAGCCTTTAGAAATAAAAAACATTTTAAACATATTTTGAAGACAGCCTAATTCCATTGTTTTCTTTCAAGCTGAAAGGGGAAACACTGCATTGTTCCAAGACTCAAGAGACCCAAATACACTATTTACCAGTAATTAGGTTCTTGTTATCCCATATTTCTATCTCTACATAAAGCAGAGTGACTGTACTCACTAGGAAAAAAAAAGAAACAATTATTCTTGATTTTCCATTAACATTGCACTCAGGAACAGTATTAATCACACATATCTTGGTGATTCAGATTATTCTGGTTTGTGTTATATAAAGCATCTAGAAGAGGTTGCACAGTGCAAGGTGTTGCCATGACATGGAAAGTGGCTTTCAACAGCTGAAAAATATCTTTTTAGAGCCAATAAAGTGGTCAGATTCACAAGCCAATATACAAAGAACAGCAACCATGGTTTGCTTCTTCTTGGAAGGAATCCAAAACGTGATATTTAGTTAAAATCCCACAGTTCCCAATAACCAACATGGTGAGTTTGGTGGAACATAAAAACCCACTTTTCTTCATGTGCCATAACCACTGAATGAGGATCCGAGCCAAACTCAGTCCTCAGAGAACATTCCCGACAAGCCCTAAGGAAAACTCACCCTCTCATTCTAGGTCAGACGTGCCCATAAATGAAGCCTGGCAAGTACATTCCTATTAACATGCACTTAATCATCCAGTTAATGATCCACTTTAAGTATGATCCAGGATAAAATATCTCCCCTGTATTCAGAGGGAATGTGACTCCTGCATACCCTGCAGTAAGCAGAGCATATTTAGTAATACCAGTCTCCTGTAACCTGCCCCAAATTGTGTGCCAGTGTTCTCTCCATGTACTCACAGCAGTAGGGCTACTGTTTGAAGATGCTGAATGATGATAACTTGTGGGTATGTAATGTACACACAACAAAACACAGACTAAATATAGGAGACCCTCATTAAAAAATTATATACTCCCCATATTTATCATTTATTGTACACCCTTTATTCCCTATTCATTGAGAATGGAAATGACTGCAAAATAACACCTGACAGCCGAACATCTTTTTTTGGCAGTAGCACTAACTAATCAGATGCCTCTGTGTTACTTATTTGGAAATCTAAAATTAAAATACTCTAAAATATTAAGAAGAAGGAAAGCAGGGTGTCAGTTCCCATTCCACAGACTTGAGTAACTTATGGTATTGGATCTCATGGTAAAATGTGTTTTAGTTTAATATTATTCAGTAATTATTTGCTGGAGGCTACTATTTAATTTACATTTGCATGCATCTCACGGTTGTCATTAAAACACAATTTTTATACCATGAATATTATCCTATCCAAAACAACTGTACATATGTAATCTGAACCACATAGGAATTTCCAAGGACCTAAGTGTATAAAGGGCATTATTACATCATGCATTTGAAATGCAGATGTATCTGGGATGGACTGCTGTGCTCTAGCTGGTTCAGTAGTTCACAGCAGTATTAATTCTTCCTTCAGATTAGTGGATCCAATCCTCAGTAGCAGCATGGGCCCTTTATGCTTCTCTGCCAATATAAAGTCAGCCTAAGGGGGATAAAAATACATAGAAGGGATAACTTTTGCTGACACGTTGGGTGTGCAGAGCACAGAGTTGAGGAAGTAGGATAAATTAAAATATCCTAGAATATTCTCAGCTCAGATCAGAAACAAGGAAAGCTCATGCTGACATCCTCAAAATATGGGCCAAGTAAAATAAACCTAAAAGTGAAAAAGAACTGAACTGGCCTGCTGGAGTTCACTGGACGTTTCAAGGATGCAAGCAAGGGTGCAAGGTGCAATTGACACAAACTGTGGCTGTCATGACTGCCAGTCTTGCTCTTGCAAGAAGCGTTCATGAATGTGGCTCTTGAAAGACTCACACCAAGCCTGACTGTTTGTTCAAAGCTGACACAAATCATCAGCCCAAATACATCATCAAACCGAATAAATTACAGCCAGAAAAAACCAACATTTTTTCACTCACTTCTAGTAGAAGTCCACCTTCTTGTACAGCAGTCTTGTTAGATATATTGTCTTCTTTTATCGTTTGGCCAACTTGCTTCTTAAAGTGCTTTTCTTGAATGGCTGTTGGAAAGAGTTATCATCAATTTAGAAATCATAACGATTGGGGTCATGACTAAAATTCTTGTTTAGGCATTTAACATGCATTGAATTTAATTGGTAGTTACTGTCTTTGTGGTCTGGATCTTAGTTACTGACAACTTTCTTTTCTTTTTTTTTTTCTCCTTGTGCTGGAGATAGATACATATTTTGCAGTCCAGATGTTTTTTATATGAAATATCTATCACATTTTTTATTGAACATATTTTTTCCATTAGTTTACGCTACATAAAGCAGCAACCAAAACCCACAGGAAAGAAACAAAAGAAAGTTAGCAAGTTGTTTTGTTTATAAAAATATGTATTATGACAACACAGAGAAATGTCTATATAGCTCAGAAGAAAAGGGAGTGAAATAAGTTTCTTCTTTTCAGCGCTTACCTCCTTGACATAAGATTATTTTTGGTCTCACTTTACCCTGTTCATTTCTACAAGTTTCAGCCTGACTGTAAGATTCAAGGGAATGTACTTAAACTGTTTCATTTTTACACAGAGTTTTAAAGTTTGTTTTTAGCCGGTCATTTGCTCCATGAAATTCATGAATAGCTCGCATCATAGATTAAAATTCCATATATTTTTTCTAATAATAGGGAAAAAAAGCTTATTCCTGAATCAGCTTTCGTGGGAAACTCAGCTGGTGAGTGCTCTTCCTTCACATTGCTTGATCTCAAATATCTTTGAATCCTCAAATTCTTCCTATCAAGATATCCTACAGAAATACCACTGAAATACAATCTCATTTGTGGGGATAATGAAAGAATTTCTGAGAAGGCTGACACCACTTGAGAATTGGGCTTCAGCATCATCTAGGCAGTACAACAGGAACCTATCTTTATCACTTGGTCAGTAAAAATTAAGTCAGCTTCACTCCTACTGCCCCATTCCAGAGAAGGGTCATACAAATATCCTGGTAGCAAATAGAGATTCAGTTTTCTGGTTTTTCTCCTTTTCATAGAGAGAATGAGAGAGGAGAGCATCCCAGTGATATTATCTGAGACATTTGATACACATTTTCCCTTCTAGCCAAAGGGGAGCTGGAACTGCCACAGCCAAAGACGGTGAATAAAACAAAAAACATCCCTCTGAAAAAAAATCCAACACCACACCAAAAAAACCAACAAAACCAAATAACCCCAACAACAACCCAACCAAGAAAAAAAAAACCTCCCCCCAAAAAAGAGTTGAGATAGGCAGGAATAGTTTGTACCAAACCAGAATAAGAAGAGGAGACAGACAGCGAGCCTCTAAAGCTCCTGAGCCTGTGCAAGAGCTTCTTATCTATTTAACAGCCTAGTAAGGGATGGTTGCAAGATACATCAGCGTTTTGCAATGAATGATGGAAACTCAGAACACACAAACTGAATATTTGTGATGGTTTTTAGCTTACATTGTAAATATTTGCTGAAAGTGATAATGTCGGTCATTACCCCAAAGCAATTATCTCAAATGTATAATTAGATGTAATAAATCCCTCCCCTGGGCATGGGAAAATACATCAGGAAAATCCCAAGCTGCTTAAACAGATCCCTACCCATATTTTCCAGCCAAAACAATTTTGGGATTTCAGACTTTTAAGCTAGGCTGATGTGTAGAATATACAGATCCTTAAATGTGCATTTTCATTTTGGTGTACCTTTACAGCAATTGGAAATGGTTGCTTTTTTTTGCCCTGATCAGCTAGGCTTTCTGCTAGGCCTGTCTGTAAGAACAGACATAGAATCACACGCTCATTTAGGTAGAAAAAGTCCCTTAAGATCATCAAGTCCAACCACTAACTCAGCACTGCCAAGTCTGCCACTAAATCGTGTCCCTAAGTGCCACATCACACATCTTTTAAATACCTTGTGACAACAATTTTTAAAAGCCCAACCCCTATTCCAATGGCCTCTTCCAGAGTTTCCCTCCTGAGAAAAGATGTTTTTGTAATTACTGACATGGTGGTTTGCGGTCTTTGTGCAGGTTAAAGGACAGACGGGGAGGGGTGAGAGGAAACGAAGGTTTATTTCTTTGATGCGCTCTTTTGGTGTTGCGAAAATTCCATCCGTTCGAAATTCATCGTTAGTGGAAACTATTATTTTACTCAACTGAGCGGGCCAGAGCTCCCTGCCTGCTTGTTAGCCTTCAGGCTCATACAAACACAGCAGCAGAAGCACAAGAGATGTTTGTTCTGCAACTCGTCTGGCTACTATAAATTCCATCTCCAAATGGAAAGTATTTTAATGTTATTTTGCCAGTTAGAGCTACCCATATGTTAGGCCACACACATCCGTTTCATAGCATGCGCTACTCGCTGGCCTGACTGCAAGGAGACCCACTGCACCATCAAAGAAAGATGAATAACACCATTGCTCCAAGGAGCAAATGCTCCTTGGAGATGGGAACATTTGCTCCTTGCACCTGAGGCAGCAGAGCTGTCACTCAAATCTCACTCTCCTTCTGCCTCCCCGCGCTGGAAATACTTGATTAATCCACCCACAGCTGGGCTGGTACTGCAGTGACACCTCAGAAGAGAGGTGCTGGAGATAGCCTGTCACCTGGGGAAAGCAGAACAAGACAGGCAGAAAACCACACAGATCCCTGAAAGAAATGATGAGGAGGAGGAGGAGAAGCAAGACGTGACAGGCAGATGAGGGAAACTTGCAAGATGTTATCTGACTAGGCAGAAAAACAGGGAAAAGAAAACAGAACAGTTGAACAATACGCCTGTCACCACCAAGAATTGTGAGAGAGAACAGGACAGCAAGTATTGGTTATGATGAGTGGCTTGATAGAAAAGACCCTGATGCCAAGACAGCTGTGATCAAGCTTAGATGTCTCATAAAATGGCGTCCCTCTGGAGCAACAGTGAAGCCTATGATGATGAAAACAAATGAGAGCTTGAGGAATGCAGGAGTACTGTCTCTGGTAGGCAGGGAGGAGCAAACTGTGGAAAGCTGAAAAATAAAAAACAGCAAAGGATGACGCAGTGACCTGAGGGGGAAACGGGCTGCTGGAGTTCCCATAGATCAAGAATGGGGCAAGAGAAAAGCTGATATTGCAGGCAGTCTAATAAACGCTGCTGGCTGTAAAAAAAATGGAGAGTTGTAGCTTTATGGAGCTTTGGACTACTTTCTATGGGAGAGGCAACCCTTTTGATGGTCAGCGTAGAGTGCTCACCTACTGAGCTCAAAACTGGCAAACGGAAGAGATGGGAAGTGGTAACACCAGGGACCTTTTCCTGAGCTCAATGTATCGAGCCTGCACTTCCAGAACATGAAATAAAACAGAAGATGGAGCTGTTCTGCCAAAGAAGATGAATGAGCATATTGATACCATGGAATGAAAAATACCAGAGATACATGTACCAGGCCTGACAGTTTTGCGAGGTCGTGCGATCTAGTGAGCATGGTGCAATCCCATCCAACATTAAAAGCCAACACCTCTGGAAGTGCTGGGTCCTACAAAGGACAACACTGTGGAAATATACAGGGCAAGGGGAAAGGGGGCTAGGAAGAACAAGAGGAGGGAGAAAAAAATGAAATAAAATGGCCAATGCAATTTCCTCGAGGAAAGGTCAAAGATCTGAGGACATTGTTTCAATCTCTAATCTGAAAGCAGTGAAAGGAGTGGAAACAAAAAAATAATGTAGAGTTAGAATTGACAGTTAATTAATGGAGAAAAAAAGTCCACAGAGGAGACTATAAGATTGGCTGAATCAGTATAGGACTGTCTCAGATAGTGCTGTTGAGCCTTTCGCAGCTGCACTGTCTCTGGCCAGAACAATGTAAAAACCTGAGTTCTCTTTTGAGCCTCCAGTTCTGATACGAGCATTGCTATCTGCATTTGCAAACCCCTTGGCTTGAAAACCAAATCTGGAATATTGTAAAGAAGAGAAAAGCTGCCTAACACAGCCTATAGAAGCATTATGAAACCAGCCATTCCCTTTCCCCCAGAAATAACAGAACATTTATTCATTGCAGGATACTCTTTAGTTCAAAGGGATGGAGATTTCAGGACTCTCATAAAACCATAGTTTTTAAACCCGTGGGATTACATTCTCCAGTGTTTCTGTACCTCATCCTGCACAAGCACAACATTCACTCTTCAGAAAATAATTAGCAAAATTACCTGCCAAGTTAGGGTGTGTAACAAACTAATGAGCGGGCAAACTGTAGCCCAGCTGCCCCAGGTGCCTGCATCAAGCAACAGCACAGGCAAGAAATGAGCAGTGAAGTGATGCTGCTTCTGAACTGAACACCTTGCCTGGGCTCTTTTGGGGTGTAACAAGGGACCATTCTGTCCTCGTCAGATTCAGATTGGTGAATCAGTTTCAAGCACTTCTACAGGGATTACCAGTTCTCTCCAGTGACGCCCAGGGGATAAATTTTTTCTTAAAACAGGCAGATGAAAATACCCAAATCCACTTTGCAGGTTCGGAGACACTGCTTTAAGCATGCAAATCTTACATTTGGTAACTGTTACTCGAAAGGAAGTGAGAACAGGGTCTCTCTTCCTGGATCTTCTAGCTGCAGGAAGAATCAGCTATGCGTGTTACTCTGAATAACAAGAAAACAAAAAAATTGACTTGGAAACACTTGGTATGAGCAATTCTGCTTCACAAACCTAGAGCCATGAACTGAAATGGTCTGTTTCCTCTGGCTGTGTTACAGGGAACACCGAGTGACAATTAGGATGGGGGTCATTAGATGCACACTGAAATTAAAAAATCCACAGCATAAGGAACAGTTATTATACATTGCCAAACAACATGAAGGGGACATTTGCACCCTGAAAGGCCACAACACACAGGTTGTACAAATGCTTTGGGAAAGAAATCAGCACCAAAAGGCATAAAAGCTGAATAAAAGCTGTGTGGTGCTTGGTCCTGCTGCGGAGGCTACCAGAACACCAGATGAAATTACGCTAGCAGTAATGCAGAGTTTTTCTTCCCAACTTAGCGGTTTTCTCAGTCTGCTTCTTCTTAAGAGATGCTTTGAAATCTGACTTCCCTTTGAAGTTTCTCGAGTACAGCATGACATTTATTTAAGGTACAAACCGAACTGTTTGCTTTCCAGATCCCCATCCGCTCCTTCTCCCAGAACCACCGTTCCCCTTTCCTAGCGAGCCTCATCCATGTCCCCCCACAGCGCCAGAGGGGCACCAAAGAGATGCCACGGCCGGGCTGCCCTCCTCTCCTCTCCTCACGGCTGCCCTCCTCTCCCCACGGCTGCCCTCCTCTCCTCTCCCCACGGCTGCCCTCCTCTCCTCTCCCCACGGCTGCCCTCCTCTCCTCACGGCTGCCCTCCTCTCCCCACGGCTGCCCTCCTCTCCTCACGGCTGCCCTCCTCTCCTCTCCCCACGGCTGCCCTCCTCTCCCCACGGCTGCCCTCCTCTCCTCAGGGCCGTGCGCGGCGCTGGTGGGGCCACCCCGCCCCGCTGAGCCCCCAGCCCGTGTCCCAGCGCGTCCGGAGGAGCCCTTGGGAAGGGAGGCGAGGGGGAGGAGAAGTCTCCGCTGCGGAGGAGGCAGAGTGCTGAGTAACCCCGGCCCCGCTGTCACGCAAGCCTCGCCGCCCGTCAATCTCCCGGCGGCCCTGACAGCGGCCTGGCCGCCGTTCAAGCCCTTGCGTGCGAGCAGACGAGCCGCATTACCCTATGAAGTATTTCATAATAACAACAGCTGTTAAATATTGATGACTCCTGGCAAGCGCTGAATGCTTTTCGAGAAGGTTAAGCCTTCGTGTAATGGAACCTAATTCCTCATTATATACTGTATCAGATAGCTGGAAGTTGCCTAAAAAAAAAAGCAAAGGAGCTTAGAGTAAAGGATCAGAAAAATAACTCTCGTGCAGCGGGGAGAAGGGAGAGAGCCCGCTGTGTGAAGGGTGAAGAGTGTTTCCCCGAAGTCAAATCCTTTTGCAAACAGTAAAATACTCTGCTGGAGCGATCATCAATGCGGTCGGTTTCGTTATATCCCACTGGAGGGTTTTGTGTTTTCAGAAATTATTGCAGATCAGATAAACTTTCTAAAACAGTGACCCAGCTGCCAGTGCTGTCTGTGTCTGTGTGTGTGTGTAAGAGTGCACATGGAAATTATTTCTACAGAAAGACAGAGAAAAGACCAAAAAACCTCTCATTCCTATAGTTTTTCTACAAATATCAGCTCTGAGACATCCAGTTCATTAGAAAATTTAGTGGTGATCCGACAATATGTTAAGGACGAGATCTCAGAGAGTGTTTCCAGCAGGCCAAAAAGGGAGAAAGACAAGCCTTGGGGAGGTCCTGGTGTGCTTTGCTCCAGGTCCCAGAAAAAATCTTCACACTGCCCTCCAAAACCCATCAGTATTATCTTTTCCCTCTTGACCTAATTGTTGAGCAAGATTGTGTCAGGAAGAGAATCAGTTTGGGGTAGGAATTCATGATCCTTGGAATGGACCTGGTATGACACCAGGGCAGGCAGTGCTGAGTAGTCCAGCAAAAAGGCAGCATCAGAATCCAGGTGCAGGTGAAAGAAGAAACACAAACTGAGCACTTCTTACAGAGGTGACTGAGTCAGGGTATTTTTTTTCTTGCGTGTGAAAAAGAGGTCTGTGTGCCTTTGGGAAATAGAGTTTACATGAGGCAAGCTGAGAAGCTGAAAACAATTGCCTGCAAATTTTGTCGTGCTGCGGTGCAAGGAGTTCTGCAAAGCTTTAGGAAAGTGTTTCACCCGTGGGACACCCGGGTCTGTCAACTGAGTCAGGATAGAGAACCACAGAAACTTAGGAAGTTGTAGGTTGCAAAGAACCTTTGAAGGTCATCTGGTCTACCTCACCCTGATCAGAACAGGGCTAACTTCACTTAGGCAGGTTCCTCAGAGGTTTTGAGTATTCCCAGGACATTTCACATTCCCTCCAGGAAGACTTTCATTATCTGATTACAAACGGGATTAATCTTGTAAGATTTGCCTAATGTTTTAGGTGAATGAACATTAGGGTAAATTCTGGATGGACACTTCCTGTTTCCACAATTCTTGGTTTTGAAATGTGTAGAATAATTTAAGAAATGCTGAGAATGGTGAAGTGGTTTTTATAAAACGTATATGTATATGGAGAATATGCAAAATAAGTTATTAGCCCTTCTTCTGGTTTTTGCTGGTTTATTCTATCTCACAAGAAATCACACTTGTATGTCAAGTTTAAATGTAGTCTGGGACTGTAACATCTCCCTTATCCCAAAATTTCTGATGCATCACAAATCCCAAGAAAAGCTCTGCCTTCACATGAAACAAATTGTGTGCTAACTATACAAACAACAGACTCAAAAGAACTTGTCTAGAAAACACATTTCTTCTCTGTAGCTTACTGTTGCAACCTTTCTCTCTTCGTATGACTCAACAGATGATCTCCCCAACAGACAACCCCACATTGTGCATTGGCAAAGGAGATATTTTAGAGATCTGTTTGCATCACTGTGAGTAAATATTTGAGTTATCACTTGGTCTGGTAGACTACATTGGCTATAAGACTGCTGAAGGCATGCAGTCCTCTGAAATTATCCCAAGATGTAAGACTTATTCCAAGTAACCGTCTTCCTGTTTATCTTCACAATTCCATTTTGTTTTCTACTACATTAAATATGATGATTTGATCACGGGAACTTATTGATTTATAGGTTCAATCCTGAGGCCATAATTTTATCTCTGTACTATTCCATTCTTTAATTAAGCTGTAATACGTTAGCTTGCCTGAGTATTTGCTTGCACACCCTTTTAAATAAACACATAAAAGGTAAATAAAAATGGTTATTCTGTCAAACTACAAAATGGATTGCAAGCCTGAGGTTGCCTGAGCAACCTTGAGTAAGAAATCTGCAAACCACTTATTCCACTTTAAAATCAATACCCACATCCCTCACAAAAAAATTAAGATGATTCCAACAAATTCCTTGCACCTTAAGTTGGCAAATTACATGTCCATTAATCAGAATCAAGATATTCAGCATGAGTTTAGAGAAGAAAAAACCCCAAAATTTAAGAGAACTATATTGTATTTAGAAAGCCTGCTTAACATTGTTTAGTTCCAGAGTTAAGGACCTCAGAATGTACAATGAATGTAGCTTTATATTTTCATTCATGACTTCACCCAACTAATCCACAATTATGCTCAAGTGTATTGCAGTGTGTTCTGACCTGTTACATCCTGATTGCTTGAGTGGGATCTCAGCAAATCCCACTGATCATGATACATATATACATATTCAAAGGAACAGCAGATCAGGACACATTGATTCTAGGATCCATGGAGAACATGACCTATCAAAAACACTTGAGGAGTTTCCCCGTTCTTCAAAACATCCTTCATAATGGCTTCTTGTCTCAATAGCTGTTCATCTTTTCCCTTGTCCAGATATATTTTTGAAAATGGGTTCTCTATATCCTCTGAATTCCCATCATTTTCACTCTCTATGGCCCAAGAATATTGTCCTCTTTGGATATGGCTCATACTTTTTCGTTGTCATTAGGCCATTTTTTCAGGATTGATTCTCCTGATGAAAATAATACATCAGTGGACACTGATGTCCACAGCAGGAGCAGTTGCCCTTTGAGGAGAGACTAAAACGGCTGTGACTTTTTACTGAGAAGGACAAGGGGAGATATAACAGAGGTTTTCAAAATTATAAGAGCAATGGATAAGCTGAATGCAGAACTGCTGTTAGCCCAACCCCACAATATGAGGACTGTGAAGTGCCATGTAACACCAGCACAAGAATGCTTTAAAGTAGATAAAAGACAGGAATTTTGAAGACGAGAATACCAGACTAGATGGACCACTGGTGTGACACAGTAGTGCATTTCTTATGTTGTTATATTCTCACTGCAATGCCATGGCCTTGTGCACAAAATTTGTTGCAGACAGAAAATAAACAACAGATGCACAACAGCAGCATCTGTGACGTGAAACAAAGTATATCACAGAAGTGACAATAAGAAAAATCAGAACCTTATGAGAAAGCCTGTATGTGACTAAATTTAAGCATATGATGAAAGAGCAGCTTGTGACTAATCATTGCATGCAAAAACAACAAAAAAGATTATTTAATGATAAACAGGCTATTGAAATAAATTTGAGTCTGAAATATATTTCAGAACCATAAGTAATGAGACCAAAATCCATTTTTACTGAAAAGACAGCTAAAAGGAAAGCTATGTGTGTTCATAAGTAAGCAATTGAAGTCTACTGGAATCTTTCCTGCTTTTGGAAAGGTGATTGTAAGAATTGCACGTTACAGAAGAAATGCAATGAAGTCTTGATAGAAGATTTAACTTGACATTTTTAGTCTCTATGGGCTACAGAAGATGTGCATTGTTTTACCCTCTCCAATTTAGGTCTGTAGTTTAGAGCATTTAGTAATTAATCCCTGAAGGATGAACTCAAATCAAAGACTGAGCATGAAAATAAATGCAACTAGGAAAATGCATGAGAAAACATCTCTCCCCCTTCTTGATTAAAGCAACCTGACAATGACTAACTTATGTGAGAGTTACATGATCTTTGCTGGCCTTTTTGGATTTGATAACCTCTTTTCCAGGACTATGATTCAAACAGACTATCTCCCGAACTTCCACTCCTCCATTTCTTGTGCCTCTAGAACTTTCTTTGCACCATTCTGCATGGAAAGGCACAGGCTAAATTCACACCTGCTAGTTCCAAGAGGAATTTAAGTCAGTACCTCTTAGAAGAGAGTTAAAGAGCATGTGTCAGTAAGCCAGTATATCATCCAAGAGACTGTTCAAAAATAGCCAATGCACATGATCTGGAGAGGATAAAGGAAACCTTTAAGATGAAATAAACACTGCATCTAAAATATTCACACTGAGACCTTAGTGCACAGGATGTGCATGTGTTACCCAGAAAACCAAATCTGGATCCAACAGTTTTAGGGTCAGGAATATCTGAACAATATAAGAATATAAGAACAATTCTTTAATATCTGCTTTATATAGCAGCCTTACTGTATCCAATATTAAAGGCAAAGACACGTTTGCTTTCCAGTGTACTTTAAATAAGCAAACACGCTTGACAGAGGAAATGTGAGAATCTCCACCTTTGAGTCAGCTGGGTATCACAGCACACTGAGCAGAACCTCAGACAAACACACACACCCCACAGAACACAGCACTCTCTTTCTAAGGCAGCCTGTCTGTGCAGGCTGCCACGATGACATGGACTGCATGACGCCTTGAGAAGTTAAATGCACCTAACGTGCTGTGGGAAAAGTATGCCTGAGAGGAGGTCCTTAAGCTTTGGATTTTCAATTTCAGGAAGTAAAAACACGTGCTGAGACAAGATACGGGCAAATGAAACATCAGGGACATTATCTATAAGTTTGAAAGAATTATTTCACAATCAATTTCCAGGTACTTTTAAAATATTGAGCTGTATTCTGGAGCCTGTCAGAATTATGAAGAAAAGCAGTGGCATGACAATCTTACCTAAAAGCACAAAATTAAGAGCTGTCTGACAGCAGAAGCCAGAGACTGTACTGCCAGAAGCCTAAACTGATAATGTTACAATCCCTGGATCTCTTAAATATATTTTTATCCACATTAATATTTTAATGTATTCATTTAAAGACTAGTCCTGCAAAGCTATCCAAACAGATGGACCTTGTTCCCAGCTGGAGTCCCTTGTAAGACAGAGCCTGCAGAGAAGATGCTATGGTTTGTCCAAAAATAAATTCCTTTGCAGAACAGGAAACTTCTGCAGAAGTAGAAAATGTATGCACACAATGTATTCAATTACTACAATAACCTTTATTTTTCACTTCCTCACAAAGGTTTTGCTTTGCCTTTTTTGACAGCCATGATCCATGCTCAGAAGATCCCAAGCAGATGCCAAAGACCCTAAGGAGACCAGTAGTGGACTTACATGTTCTCTCCTGTTCAGCACTAGAGAAATTAGGTTTTTTAAAAATGCCATGGTCCCTAGGTCAACAACCAGAATTAGGACCTTCAATTTTCTGAAAGTAATAAATTATGTCTTTATGAAAGGCAGCAAAGGTAATATTTGAATGCTCTAAGACTGTAAATTGTCTCCCTGCTTTGATTTGCTTTTCTATTTTTAAAACCAGAGAATACTTAGATATAGTGATAAAATTACAAGGCAGGCACAGAGCTCTTATCAGACTTGTCCCATTTGAAGATAAGGAAAACCAATGTTCTGTATTTTAGAAACAAAGTCCTACCTAATAAAATATAACCTTTTCTCCAGTTTCAACTCTTCTGCAGATGTGTCATTGACTTGAACAGGCAAGTCTGGCTCCTGCAAAGGTGCCTGTTACCTTGACTCATAGAAGTTACCAAAGAAATAACAAGTATTCCTTATGGGATGAGGACAAGAATCTTGTATCTCATTCATGAAACATACAGGATTATGGCTTCAACTTTCTAGGCAATAATAGCCAATTGCAGCTTTCACTGAGTGATCGATGCCAGCTGAATAGGGTGTGTAAAGAGAATTATGATAGATAAATTATTTCTAGTGCTTCTTTTCTGTCACAGGTCTCTGGATGAAAAACAGTGATTTCTTACCTACTGATTCATCAGATCTGTTTTACTCATCATGTGACATAAATAGTAGTTTATATCTTCCCCCAGTTACAATATGATCTCCATTGGATATACACTGTGGTTTACTGCCAGAGTCAGTCCAATAACCACTGAAACAAGGCTTACTAGAGCTACACTAAGGAAAATAGGAGTAGGTTTAAGGCAGAAAGTGAAAACCACAAATCGCAAAAAGCAAACATGATCTTGCATGTTTTTAAAAAATGTGAAATTTAATTGGAGATAGTGTATACTCTAGAGCCCACTTTGTTTTAAGCCCAAGAATTTTTCAGAGGAATCACCACACTGCATCGAAAAGAGGAACCCTTTTTCTCCTGCCGGGGCAGATTTGCAGGGAGGAGGCTCATTTCTGCATTGCTGGTCTGGCAGGCAGCAGAGCTCTATTCCTCTGATCAAGAGATCACTTTCATAACCACTTTTCTGAGGTCACAAATGAGTCTGCTGCAGTCACGCAACCCCTCGCCTACCAGAGCTTACTACAACAATACAGGTTCACGGAAGCTTTTTAAAGAGGCAGCTCATCCTTTCAACCCACACAGATATAAGGCACACGCATATTATCGTATGGGATTCCCCCAAATATGCCATGGGATTATTTTATTTCTGTTTGATCAGGGAGGGAACTTATAGCTTCAAGTTCTGTCTGGGTGGAATGATGTTGCCTGAGTAGAATGCAATAAAAGCTGAAGCTACATAGCTCTACAATTCTTTTAAACTATACTGGTACCTTTTGCAAATATTTCGTTAGCCTGTTCCTTTTTATTATCTTAAAGGTCCGTGTTCACCAAACAGGTGCTACTGTGAATTATGCTAATTAAGATTTTTAAAAGTCATGGTAAATGGTCGGACAAATATTAGATTCAATAAGCAACAAATACAATTGCCCTGAATTAAACATTGCCCCGCTGCACTGTTAGAAGCACAACAGTACGGAAATAGTAAAGCAGGAAACAGGCTTATGAATTGATTCTGAAGGAATACTATGAAGGTACAACAAGTTCTAGTTAGAGCTTGTTCCTAGGTCAGAGAAGTCTACTTTATTTTAGCCAAGTATCCCACAAATGACCAACATAGTAATCTGTTGTATGGACGTGCCTTGCAGGTGTAGCTGGAATGACTGTGGGTGATGAGGCAGTTGGGAATTTAAAGAAAAAAGCTAAAAATATTTTTCCTCTTATGGTAAGTCAACTCTACCCAACCAAGGAAGGGGGGACTTGGCCTCTTTTCACAAGCAGTTAATGCTGTGAAAGCAACCGTTGTTGTTTCATCATTAATTATTTGCACTAATTACCTGAAATAAAGTTTTCAAAAGCTGTTAAATTACTTTGAAGCCTACAATTAAAAAAATTATGGTGGCTATATTGCTCATTGATATTTTGTGAGGATTAGTGTACAGACACATTTCATTTAAAGGCAGCACAAACAGGCTTGCCCAAACCAGCTTTATAATCCAGCTTAAATAAGTAACAATAGGAATGAGGGCACAGCACTAAGCCTGTTGAGGACTCACAGTGTGGGATGCAGTTTGCACACTGTCCTGCAAGTTCATTGCTATTATTAGACACTGAACAGGTGAAAGCTTGTTGAGGTGTGCCCACACACGCTACAGACAGTTTCAGGCATTCTGGAGATGCACCCACAGGCTGTTAAGTACTCTTTGCTTCATCCAAAATGAGGGCTTTTTACACTTTAGGCTTGACCTTGATGTGTATCTTCACCCAGCAGTGGGAGACGTCCTCTCCCATCTGCGCTGCAGTTTGCCATTGACACAAAAGATGACGTCCCAGTCCGGCTTTGATACGAAACTAATGACATCCCAAAATTGGCCTTATCTCTGCTTCAGGTCTCGCCTATATTTATGGAGAAAAATTAGGTTGGAAGCTGGACAGAGAACTGTGAGTTTACTGCTGGTGGACCTCACTGTCAGAGCTTGGCGCACTCCGTAGAGACCGGCTTAACCTCAGGTGCCGAGCATCACTGCAGCTTCTCAGCTTGGTCAAAATGTTTGTGGTGGTGAAGAGACAGAGACACCAGTCTATGAAAGGAGGGTGCTGACAGCCTCCAGAGTGACCTAGAGAGTAACAGTACCAGTGCAGACAAAGCCACAGGCATTTTTGAAGATAAGTCACAATTTCGAAGATTTCTGAGACTTCTGAATATGTTACCTTTAGTCCTATGTTACTGATTTGTGCCCATTCACTTACCACTGCAACAACTTCCCATGGAAATG
This sequence comes from Monarcha castaneiventris obscurior, assembly GCA_026261815.1. Lineage (NCBI taxonomy): Eukaryota > Metazoa > Chordata > Aves > Passeriformes > Monarchidae > Monarcha > Monarcha castaneiventris. The sequence continues at coordinate 9,160,169 of JAMPIT010000388.1, forward strand.
AAAAATATACAGGATCAACTTTTGCCTAAACAGACTTTGTCCCTGTTTACAAACTTTGGCTAAAGCACAAGAAGTTTATCTAGAGAAAAACAGCACTTTGAATGCAAGTATTTAATTAACATGGCAATTTTTCCTTTCTAGGTATGGAAAGAGATGCGTGAGAATGCTGTTGGGTTACCTTACCTATACAAACAACTTACACTGTTCTTCTGGAGCCAGTTGGCAAAGAAATCATTGCTAACAGCAGGAATGAGTTTATGTATGGGCATTTGGGGGTAAACAGCTGCTAGAATACTGCTGCTTAGCTCTGTTCTGCATTCCAGTCTGGCCACAGAGCTGGTACCTAAGAAGCCTTGCCTTTTTGAGAGTCCTTTTTATAACCCCTATTATATGAAATTAAAATATCTCTAATCTTTTTTCAAGAATATGACCTCTCATATGCAAAGACACTGTGGTCACTTGGTCCATTTTCTAAGGAGATGCAAGCAGGCAGCTAATACATGTGTCTAAGTCCCACTGGATCTGCAATTCTAGAGAAAGAATTGGTCAGTAATTTAGTATAGTGAAATAAGGATAAACAATGACTTCTCATATGCCAATTTCCAAATAATTACTGCAAGCTTTCCTCACTCCCTCTGCGGTTCTTAATATCTTTCACCTGGTATTCGAAAGATCTGTACATTGCCTATACACATAAAAGAACATGCATCCCGTAGTTTGGATTAGCTGCAAATCTGCCTATATGTTATTTTTTTAGTCCTTTTGTGGAGTTTATTTAATCTGAAAATTATCCAAAGAAATGTAATAGAGTTCACTGAAACCCCAACTAATAATCCAAAATCAAACGATTTCAGATTAGTGTACCATAAATCATTTTTAATGAATAAATTGACTTTAAATAGCTACTTAGAGGTATTCTTTCATTGGAAATAAGTTTAAGTACTGTGACAAATTACAGTCATTAGACTCAAACCTAAGGATTTCTGGATAACTCAGTTATAAAAATTACAGCAAGCATACTCACAAAATTGCTCCTACCCTCACCCTCTTTCTTCTGCCCCAACATACTGTACATATTTGAAAATGGCCAGATTTTGTCTGGAAGAGGAGGAAAAGAGTGTTTTGCTACTGCAATGTAAATTAAGGTCTAGCTTGGTCAGAACCACTGAAGGATGCCTGGAAATATGCTTGTACTAGGCAGACTGAAAAGGACAGCAAATAGTGCAGCTGTAGAAATTAGTTTAAAACGAATTGTTTAGTTGTTTAGTCACTAGCTGTGACTGAGCCTTCCACATTCGATGGTTCATACCACCTGTCCCAGCACAGCATAGCCTTTGCCTGATGTGGAGAATGAGAAAAGGAGCCAGAGTACCTAACGACTGCTCTCCAGCCACGGCAACACAGCCGGGAGTTGATGGAGCCAAGGCAGGATGGGCAGGCTGGGAACAGGGCAGATGGAACATTCTTCTGCCTGATGTATTTTCCATTGGCCAGATGTTCCCCAGTTAACTTGAGCTGTGAGAGGCTGCATGCGCCAGTCCCGGAGGGTGTTCTGACCCCTGGGAAGCACTAAAGAGGCCCAGGCCTGCCCAGCATTGAGGAGGCACAAAGGTATTTTGAAGCTCTGATCCTCTCTTCTCCCACTCGGTCCCAGTGCCAAGTTCAGCCGTGGCGCGGGAACTCAGCTGTGGCGCAAGATTCCTTTGGTACATTAACCCGATGAGCTACAGTACCATCTGAGACCAACATGTAGCTAGCTGCTGTGAGAACGAAACTTTGAATTTCCTGACCTATTCAAAGTTTGAATTTCCAATTCACTCCACACTCCCATACTAACAGATGGTATAAAGGGTGTAGCTTCGAAACTTCCTGCATCAGAGCACATGCAAAGAGAACAAGAGGAGATGAATTGCACAGCCCTGGAAACCTGCTCTTTATTTGCAGAATGGTGACATTCTAAATAAATCAATTAACATGCCCAAGCAGCCCCCATCTTCCATGCAGATAGTGCTGGCTGAAACTCTTCCGCCCAAGCTATCCCTGCCATGGGGAGCTGGAAAAGCACTGGTTAGCAGAGCTGACTCATCAGCTGACTAGCCCACAACCTCAGCCACAAAGGACCAAAAATGCTGGTGGTGGCATGAAGCGTGTGGGTGGGAGCAAGGAATAAGCAATCATCTGGCAGCCTAATGCAGAAGGGAGGGTTGACAACAAGCCATTATTTATTCCCCCCTCCCGCCCCAAGGCTCATCCCTCTGCTTCAGTGATTCTCATCATCCTGACGCTGTGGTAGGGCTCTTTGTAGGGGAGGGAATGAAAGGTACATCCCCTCCCTGTGGCCCATGCAATGAATGCATCAGCAGGCTATCTGAGCTCACCACACCCAGATCACTTAGGGCAAAAGGCCCTCATGGAGGAGAATGGAAGAGGTTTGCCTGGTCCTGCTTTCACCCAACAGGATACGAGAGCAATGTCTTGTTGGGAAAAAAAAAGAAAATAATGGAGATTATTGTGATCATTGCTTTCCCACCAAAGCCAGTCTGTTACTGGAGAGAAGAGATGGAGATCCAGTTCTGGAATGGCAGACAGCAGATGTAACAAAAAGTTTTGGGAGTGGAGCAAGTAATATAGAGAAAAGAGACAATGTTGTAGCAAAGATGGCAAAAGACAAGGGGAAAAAACCTATATGGAGAAAACAAGAAATTCTACAGTAGAGGAAGATGCAAACAAGAAAATTTTACAAAGAAGTAAGGTAGATTATCACTTAAAAGGCTTCTGGAGAAAAAAGAGGTGGAAGGGCAGTCAACAAGTTAAACAAAAAACATAAAAAGAAAAAAGAAAACTGGTAGATTTAATTAAAACTTGACACAAAAGTACACTGATAAAATCCCCCAAATTGTTCGTATGTATGTATCCCATTATCTCCGTATAGACCTAAGTTAATTTTTGAGTGTTCATTCTCTCCAGCAGCCTTCTACCACTGCTAGTCTGGCTATAATAGGGCTAGTTGGTCTCCAATTTAACCAGCACAAAACATTCTCCAGCTATATTACTGGCGTGGATGGTGTGACCTCACACCTCCCAGGCTTCCACATTTTCAATGGCATTTTTGCTGTGACTCTGAAAAATACATTTAACTTCAGGCAATGTGTTTTTTGAAACACTGGGGCAGATTTTGAAAGCCTGGCTTGTATTACTCCACTAATGCCAAGGTTAAGCAAAACATAATAAAGAATTAAGGACATGACCAGTTGTCTTTATGTTTCCTCCCCAACCAAAGTTGTTGTTTTCTGAGAAGAGGCTTTTTGCCCAAATTTTGCCTACAGTAGGTCTTTCCTGGCAGATTGCCTCAGTGGAAAGGAGATTAAGTTTCTCAATGTCCTCTTTTCTTGGAAACTTTCTGTTACATTTCCCAGTCTCCAATACAGGCAGCTCAGGGCACAGGAATATACAGCTTAAAAGTCTTCCCCAACATGTTTTTCACATGCTGTTGTATTGGCATCTGGCAAGAGAGCGATGAAGAGTCACAACACTGTAGTTTGCAGCTTTTCTTTAGCTGGAGAAACCATACTGCTTGAACATTATCTTCAAAGATTGAGAAGACAGAATATCTGCTGAGGCTACAATATCTAAAGTAAGCAAGCTGACCCCTATCTGGAGATCGTGGCTTCACTTGACTTGACAAGATAAAGACAATATGAGTAAGCTCCTCTTTTCCAAATGACCCCTTGGAACTCAGTGCCCCTGAACTAAGTGTTGCTGCAAGGGGCACATCTTCTGTCCAGAAACTGACCTCTACTCCCACCTCGTGCTGACAGAGGTGACAATCTCAGCCATCCTACTGGTTTTAAAGACATTATCAGTTACTACCGTGATACTTTTAAAGTATGATGGCGAAGTAACCTTCAAATTGACATTGTCTCTGCTTTCCTAACCTTAAGTTGGCAGCAACAAATGTAGGGTGCATCACTGTCCCGAAATGAAATGGCACTTATTGCCAGACTTATTAAATATTTCCAAAGTGCTTGCTAGCATCTATAAAAATGAAGAATGTATGTTGCAATATGCAATACCTTCAAGCTCTCTGACATTACTGAGTATGTTTGGCTCAGAAGAAAGAGGTCCTCCCTTAGTGGGACATACAGAGCTACATTTCTAGGGTTTAATACAGTTCTGGTGGTCCTGAAGAAGTGCTGAACCCAATCAAAACCTTTTGAACACAAGGTAATTTCAGAGCACTCTGCACCTGGCATGACTGCATCTTTAAGAATTATTAAAGTAATTGCAAACGTTGCAAATTTCCTCTTACAGCTATTACTTGCTGTGAGATGTACAGCCTTTTCCTATATGCAGCAGTGTAGATGCAGCGTGGAAAAAGTACGGAAAGAAGAAATACAACTTCATTTTTCTCCATGTACTGTCGTGGTCCTTATAATAACATATTAGAATATTCTCCACATAAACCCTTACATTCATCAGCTCAAGATACATTATTAAGGCTGAATTATTTATCGTCTCAAGAAATGTTTTCATAAGGCATTATTTATTGTGTTGTTTTCACGTACAAGGTTTATAGGGGTCATTTGATAGCACAACATCAGTTTAATAAATTATTTGGAACAAAATATAGAGGGTTTGTGACAGGTTTTCACTGACAATGATATATGACATAATACCAACACACAGAAGATAGCATTTTCTGCACAGATTTTGAAATAGTCAGGGGAATATATAAGATTAATATGAGGTGACCTATGTTTTGCAGGTATAAAATTAATGAAGTGGTTATGAAGTTATCAATGGACTAGAAAAAAGAAAACCAACTTAAAATATGTTGTGTTTTGATTTAGATCTGATCTTTGCTTGCTTTCAGTCCTCTTCTCTTAACTTCTTTCAGCTGTTTCCACTATGTAAGTAGCCAATTCATGCTGCAGGTTCAGAGGTAAATGGGAATAGTGGACATTTACGTATTATAACAAATATTTACTTTCTATATACATTCAACTTGATATATTCCATGCAGATATACAGAGGGAATGCATTGAGGGGATTTCAATAGAATTTTAGGGACACGGTAAGTCAATATAAAACATATTTGGCAAGACTGTTGTATAGCATCAAACTTTCATGAAGATAATTATGAGCTTCTTTAAAAGAAGTTTTGAAGTCTGCTTGTAACTTCTCTTACTGAGCATCTAAGTTAGTTTGCTGCTATGCATTCTGCTTCTACTTCTACTCAATGTCAAGATTTTAGAAAATTTGTCAGTTATATTATCTACAGTACTGCACAGAAAATTGTAATATAATTAAAACTGGACTGGTAAAGTGAAACCTGCTGTGCCTCATCTAAAAAACTTTCATTTCATTTCACGGTGGGGAATGTTCAGTGCACTGACTAATATGTTACTGTTACATTAGATAGAGAAGAGACGCATCTGTGTTAGTCACATGGGATTTTCTTTCTAATAAAATGAAAAAGACACTAAACCAAATACAATTAAATGAAGACAAGCCCTTCAGAGTAATCCATTGAGCCAAACTGTAGGACTGTCACATAGCAAAGTGAGGAAAACTTTGCAGAAACCAGCCTCCTACTCATATTTTATAAGTTCCAAGCATCTAAATATTTAGTCACACCTTAGAAAGACAGGTTTCTTGCACAGATTCAGCCACATAAACCACGGGATAAATCACAAACTTTTGGGCTTGGCTAAATCATCAATGTATTAATTTAGTTTCATACTTCTAATAAACTTCCCAGGCTCCTGTAGCTCTACTCATAACTAAGAAGATTTTTGTGCAGGTGGAGTTGGTGGGTTGCCTGGACAAGATTTCAGGAAGGTCATTTTGTCCATAAAGGATACTGTGAAGAAAATGAATGATGGCTGTAGGGGAAAGAGTCAAAGATATGGAAAGAGGAGAGAGGGCTGGTAAGAATAAAGATTCTATAGCCAAGGATTATTACAATTACGTGTCCTTATGGGAAAAAGCCAGGCATATGGATGCCCATAGAAGTTGCAGAGCAAGCTGGTCATTCAGAGAAACGGGCAAGAAAGAAATTGTTAGCTGATTTTGGTGGGGCACAAATTCCAGTTGAAAATCATAATAGGGAAAAGTGCTGGTAAACCACCTGAACATGAGCAAGCGTGTGCCCAGCTGGCCAAGAAAGCCAACAGCATCCTGGTTTGTGTCAGAAACAGTGTGATCAGCAGGACCAGGGAAGTGATTGTCCCTCTGTGCTCTGCACTGGTGAGGCCACACCTTGAATCTTGTGCTCAGTTTTGGACCCCTCAGTACAACAAAGAGGTTTTGGAACATGTCCAGAGAAGAGCAACAGGGCTGGTGAAGGGTCTGGAGCACAAGTGCTATGAGGAGCGGCTGAGGGAGCTGGGGGTGTTTAGCCTGGAGAAGAGGAGGCTCAGGGGTAACCTTATCACTCCCTACAACCACCTGAAAGGAGGGTGTAGCCAGGTAGGGGTCAGCCTCTTCTCCCAGGCAGCCAGTGACAGGATAAGAGGACAAAGTCTTAAGGTGTGCCTGGGGTGGTTCAGGTTGGACATTAAGAAGAGTTTCTTCACAGAAAGGGTAGTTAAGTATTGGAATGGGCTGCCGAGGGCAGTGATGGAGTCATTGTCCCTGGAGGTGTTCAAGAAACAACTGGACATGGCACTTAGTGCCATGGTCCAGTTGACAAGGTGGTCATCAGTCAAAGGCTGGACTTGATGATCTTGGAGGTCTTTTCCCAATGATTCATCCAAACTAAATGATTCTGTGATTTTGTGATCTGCATTGTTTCAGAGTTCTTTGCAGAGCTTTACTATGTGCTGTAACCCTAAAGTCAACAGCAGCAAAGTGAGAAGGGAAGCTAAGAGGACAATCTCCCACACTATTCTCTAGCCTAAAACTATTTGTCTTCTTTGTCTTCAAAGTCCTGTGCAATTACAATATGCCAAACTAAATTCTTTGTTCTGTTGCATAAGAGGTATTGTCTTTCCTTTAAAACATATCTATGTTTAAAATAAGAAACAAAGTAAATCATTTTCTTGACAGTAAAGATACATGCTTCCTCTCAGAGATTGTAATCACTCACAAAGCTGAGAACAAGTGTAAACCAAGCCAAAGTTCATGCCTGGGGGAATGCTTTCCTAACTCCCATCCACTGCATCAGTGATAAGGACAAAGCTATTGCTGGTATCTTCTCCAGTCACTGAAATTGCTAGCAAGTTTGAAGTAAAAATGCCATTTTTCCTGTGATGAAAACCAGTCTTGTTTCCATATCCAAGGAAAACATGGGTTAGAGTGGAACTAAACTCCAAGTTTTTTCTCCGTTTCCAAGATCTAAGCACAGTTTAATTCAAGAGAATAGATCAATGAAAGTCCATTACTTCTAGTACAGGATAATGGAATTTGATCCATGGTGGACTGTGAGAGTATTTCAACAGCTGGTACCAGTCTGGGCCAAGAAGGGCCCTAGCTGTGGAGCAGGGATTAAGCAAACACAGTGCACAAGCAAGATGAACATCACTGAATACAAAAAACAGTGTGTATACCAGTTTTCTGGACTGGATGGACCCAGATTTTTCCTTGCCGCTTGCATTTACCACATTCATTTACACATCCTTGCCACATCCATTTACATCGATGCTACATAAGATGCACAGTGTGAGTAACCAAATGCACTGAGCACAAAAGCCTACCAAATCAAAATGGTTAAGAATGACTGAGCAAGCTGGAGAAAGATGAAGACCCACACATAATGGCTCAAAGTATTTTGGGGACTTCCCCTAGCATTGGACCAATGTAGAAGCTGTGGTTTGTGGGAGCACCTATAAAACCAGGCATTGTGTGTGTGGCTGACGATGTGTCTGGTCCTGAGTGTACTTCTACTGTCAGCAGAAACAGTGGCACTCTCCCAGTGCCAAATGCCCTCGGGAGAAATCTAACAAAGATTCCCCTCATGTCACTGGTCATTTCCAGCTCCCTGCTTTTCTAATCAGTCTTGATAATATCAGGAGAAACATTGAAGCCTACCGGGATGTTAATCTGGTTGACATCCAGCAGTAGAAAAGTTGTATGAGATACAGATCCAGAATTACAAGAGGGAATACTGCAAGAATCCTAAAGATGGTGTGCTTCCCAAAGACAGCATAAAATCTATGTAGTCCAGCCCTCGTTGTGCAGGTGACTGAGTCAGTCTAACAGCTCTGAGTTTGTAATAGCTCTGGTAATATAAACAACCCACAACACAAGTACCCAAGGAGCACCAGAAAACATCTGAAACTTATTTATAACTCAGATCCTTCATTTGCCATTACTCAAAAAAATAAGTACTGAATTTAGAGCCAGTCTCAGAACATGACACTGAACATAGGGTGGCACTAACAGGTTCCCTTGATCTTCAAAGGTTATAGAAATTCAAGTAATTTAAAAGTTGTCTTGTTCTTCCTGAATATAGGTTTATTCTGAAGTAAATCCTGCTTGTAAATCAACACTCCTCCTACAAAACCTGTCTTGTTTGCAGGAAACTAAAGAGAAAGCTAGCCAGGATAAGGAGGCACACCCTCTTACAAGACACCAAGAGGAGACACAGTTCTCCTCCAAGAGTCAGCAAAGGCCTTCCAAGGACAGAGAGATCTCCAAGTTATGATGAGGACATGTAGTACAAAACAGCCTTAATTATTTGTTACATGGAATGAATGGCGTTCCCAGAAAACAAGGGGAAGAGAAAATAATGACCCATTAGTATAAGCAATATGTCCCAATAAAATAGTCTCACTGGCAATTTAAACTATATTAAAAAATCTAGTCAAAACAATCCAAAATAATGTTTGAAAATGGGTAATGTGGAGGTTTAATTTGCAGCTGCTTCTCCAGAAAGGAGTCCTGACAGATCTCAGCGATGAATGAATTCAGCTATCCTGCTTAAATTCTTGATACTTCTACTAAAATTTCACTGATGTAGTATTTCAGCACTTGATTAGACAATGATCTGCAGACAGTAGGACTTCTTTCAACCATTTACGTATATACCACTTATACAGCAGAACAGTTTTTCCATTTTTCAGTTGCTGTATTGCTAAAAGATGGTAAAACTAGAGAGCAGTAGAGAGTGGAAAATGTTTCTTTCATGAACAGCCCCTTTTTCACCAAAACACTCCAAATGATGCTGCAATTTGAATATGCTGGTTCAACATAGCCACAGGAGTAACCTTAGCTGTTACCCACTCTGACCATGAGTGTTTCTCCTCAGTACAAGCCAATGAATATTCTGTCCTGTTGCAGGGGGTCCCACGTTAGTCAGCACCGGGATGCTGCGGCCTTCCTAGAGAGAGTGTCCTGCAAAGAACTACTCTTCTAGGGGTGATGGCAAAGCCTCCCCGGGCAGCAGGTGATCTCAGCAAGTGTAGCAACTTCTCTGTCAGCTCTTGTGATTCAGCTCTTTGTGAGATCACCCAAGGCAAACTCGGGGACAGAGAGACAGGAGCCGTGTGTGGCAGTGCCACAGAGGTGGCTTTTATTGTCCAGCAGTCCCTGGGAAGGGAAGGCCAGGGACAAAGACTCCCTCTCAGGGGCAGAAAGAGGGGCTTTTTATGGGAAAGGTAGGGGTAGAAGCCAATTAGCCAACTGGGTACAGGCTATTACCGTATAGAAACAGGGCATGCTGGGGGTGGTTCACTTTGTCACCCTAACCCGAGGAAGGTTGCTTGTCTCTGAGGAGATTCTTTTGGCCCTCAGACCACTCTCTTCCAAGGGAGTGCAGAGGGCTCCTGTGTCAAGGGCTCACAACCCTCTGCACTATCTTAAGAAACATGAACAACCTGAATGCTTACAATCTAATAAGCTACGACTGTGGACTACAGCAATACCTTGCTATATTCTGGATGTGTATGACATTCTGTATGTGTTCAAAAAAGAGAAGTTCTTATTTCTCTTCCGAGAAAGAAATCATTCAGACATTCAGTGTCAGAGGAGAGGACTGGGAATGCTCTAACTCAGTAGAATATGTCTTTAAAAAACAAACTTCTAATTGTTAAAAATCTCAAATACATTGGGGACTTCTTGACTCAAGGTATCAGCTTGAACCCTAACTAAGTAGAGGAACTTATATCCTTGATTTGTATCTCAAAGTACGGGTTTCATCAAAAATAGACATTTGAGGATCATTTGAAAGCCTCTAATTATTTACATAATGGAAATCAATATATAAGTCAAACCAAGAAAATATTGGTGGGAACAAAGACATGGAATCAAGGAGGTATAATTTCCTCCTTGTTGTTGTTGATTTAGGCATTTTATCCTGTTCTTATAAATATCTGTTATTTATTAGTATTTCAGGCTTTTTATTATTTTATTTTTCCTATGTCTTTTCTAGATATATCCATTGTAAAGGACCTGGAGAGAGTCCAGTGAAAGGACACAAAGATGATGAAGAGACTAGAGCACCTCTCCTATGAGGAAAGGCTGAGAGAGTGAGAGAGCTGGAACTGTTCAGCCTGGAGAAGGGAAAGCTCAGGGCAGATCTCATCAGAGTATATAAATTCCTAAAGAAAGGGTGGAAAAAACAGCAAGGTTCTTTTCCAGAAGTGTTCAGTGACAGGATCAGAGTAAATGATTGCAAAGTGAAACAGGAGGTCCTCTCTGAACATCAGGAAACACATTTTCACTGTAAGGGTGACCAAGAATTGGCTGAGGTTGCCCAGGGACATCGCAGGCTCTCCACCCTTGAAGATATTCAGATGCCATCTGGACATGGTCCTGGGAAACTGGTTCTCAGTGACCCTGCTTGAGCAGGAGAGTTGGATCAGATCACTTCCAGAAGTTCCTTCCATCTTCAACCTTTCTGTGAATCTATGATTTACTAAGACTATGGTTTTAAATTTAAGGGAAAGCTTCAAGCTGCTGAAACTGGCTAATTTTTCCCATGGAAATGGATCCAGTATGGGCCATAAAAGTAATAATAAATTCGACCATGTGAACTTAGTTTCAGTATCAGTTGAGTCTTGCTGTGGGGAAATTTTCCATGCTTATGTAAAGTAAAATCTAAAAATCATATTTATACCAAAGAAGCAGAATTTATCAATTCAGGAAAAAAAATTACTGAGACTTTGAAAAGAAAACGCTGAGAAAACAGAATTGTTAGGAAGAGACAGTGGGGTAGAAAGGGATGCCTGAGGACACCAGTACATGCACTGCTGAGGCATCTGGATCCTCAGACCAGGAGCTTTGGTTCAGGTAAGCAGCACTCCTACAGCACTGTTACATTGCAGATTATGCACTGAAAGCAAGATTACTCCATGCTTCCTTACCCACCTCAGGTTTTAAGATCTTAATTTTCCGTGAGTGTCACTGGAGTGTCATACATGTCACACCAGAAACAGGTCTGCAGTGGGGGCTGCAACACTAAATATTCAAATACTACAATAAATAACAGCCTGAAGGGTCTAATGAATGAACCTGAGGAATCCAAATCACAGTAGTATGCTACTGACCTAGGAGAGTAACAGCCACGGACACTGTAGGAGGAGAACAACACTGGAAGAGACTGCAAGCAACTGAGGACACTGAAAATCAGGCCAGCTGGGAGGAATCCTTTGTTGTTTTCTTCTTAAAAGGGATAAATTCACTTTTCGTTAAAGATAAATGTTGATAGGAATTGGATCACACCAAACACATAGACAAGTAAAAGGAAATGACCCACTAACATAAATGCTTAATCAGAAGAAAGACAGAAACCACACAGTGAGTTCTACCCTGTCAGAAATGGAAAAAAAAATATACATACATGTGTATGTAAAAGAGGTTTAATTGGAGGCGAGAAAGAGGTTAGAAGGAGTTAGGGCAGCTTGGTGAAAGTGAGCAGGAAGTCCTGAAATTGATGGTTCTTCACAGCAACATGAAGACAGAGGACCCACAGGAGGCAGACTTCAGTACACCTGGAAAAATCTCAGAGGACAACCAAAGGGAAATAGAAGCCAGATGTTCTTTCAACAAATCAATATATAGAAGACAAGTGTGAACTGTGTCAGTGGCAGTGAAGAATGGCAAATGTAAGAAAAGACCACCTTAACAAGATCTTGAGCTCTTCAGTGACTGGGAGCTCACAAAAAAAAATCTCTTTTAAAAATGAATAAGATAAAGCACAACTATATAAGAAGAGAAACAGAAAAGCCAATGTATAATATCAGACATAGAAAGAAAGGGAAGATTATAAAAACCATGCTGGAAGGCCTTTAACCATACCATAAATACATGTAGTATATATATTTTCTGCTACTATATATAGTAGTGAAAAATAATTTTCTGCTATTCAGCAGAGAGGGAGCTACATACAATGAAAACAAGAAAGTTTTATGTTTATTTTTTGCTCTTTTTGCTTCCATCTGCTAGGATCACCTTCATGGCTGTAAAAGCGATGGTGCCACAAGAAAAAGAAACAATTTTTTCTTCTATAACTGAAGCAGGAGACTTCCAGCTTGGATGTTAGGGATTGCAAAAGAAGGTATTAAATCACTCATGGTGCAGATTCACAAAAACATTAGACAATGACCTTCAGGTTAAGGCATAACTTATTCTTTACTCAAGAAAGTTCACTCCAGGCTTGTTTCCTAAAATTTTTAATTCTACATGGAAACAGATAAAATAACATTTGTAGACAAATTTCTCAAACTCTACTGTAATTCAGTTTAAAACCCATGTATAACATTAGTCTAAGGCAGGTCAAACAACATGTCTCCGTGCTTGACTGTCACTAATTTTACAGAGATCTGGATTGCAGTTTAAATATAAAACTTACAGAAACTTTTAAGACTTTTAGCTTTCAAAATCATATGAAGTCTGTAAGTAAGGAAATACAGAAAAGGCATTAAAGTCTGAAATAAAGACAGAGATTCAAAATAATACTATGAGGGAGATTTTTGTTGGGAAGACGCTGCTTTTTTGTGTGCATACACATCTCTGTTTTCGCATATGTATATGTGTGTATGCAAAAAATGTCCAGAAGGGAAAAATAACAAGCTATTGAATTAAATTATGCTGTATATAAATTATGTAGTAAAGGATTTAAAATTTAAAAATGGATCCATATTAAGGTCTCTACATTTCCCATCTAAGACTATACTCAACATCAGCTATCGTTTATCAGGAATGCTTATGGCTAAAAGGTCTAACATTAATGAATGAGATATTGAAGGGAAGCCTGAGTCGCCTATTGGTACAAGGTTAGTTACACTAAGAACTGAAAGATGAGGAGCTATATATCCCTAGGTGTAACTGTGCTGGTCTATCTCAATTGTCATAACTGGTTTCCTTACAAGTACCGGGAAACTTAAGTTATCTCTCTCTCAGAAAGGACCTGAGCTGCTGAAAGGACAAGGTGCTGTTCTTTTGACATTTATTTACTAAACCATTACCTATACTAGAAGGGAACGATTTAAACAACCAACAAAAGGGAGTTTGTTTTGAAGTGGAGCAAGACCACCATCTCCCCACTAGTGGAAAAACTGAGAAATAAGAGGTACTAAAGGATGTATTGTCAAGAGTGGCAAAGAAAGACAGACTACAGTTAACTGAGATGGAATATTTCCAAGACAGAGGCCCAGCAAACTCAAGTGGTCACAGACACTAAGTACCACTCCATGCTCGCAGGAGCCCCACCCAAGGCAAATCTTTGTCAGGGCCAAATGACAGTCACAGTTTCCTGTAACAGTTGATGCCTCTCAGTCATCAGCTAACCCTGGTTCAGACCCAGCTGATTCATACATGAGATCCAGTGAGATTGGAAGGCTATTGCTGCAAGCCATTTTGAAGAGCTTATCGGGAAAATGCAAAATGACTAAACGGCTATAGCTTTGGGGGAGTGGGGCTATTAATAGAGCCTCTGCCAACTGATAACAGAGATATGAAGAATCTTAATCAAGTAGACAGAAGAATTGTTCTGAAGCAAAAGAAAAACATTTCTAAGAATGAGGAAGGGAATCCACCACAATGACTCAAACTGAATCCTAGGAATATCTGCCTCAACAATCAGGTCTAAATTTTGGAAAGGAACCTGGCCTTTGCTTAAACAACTCAAGTAAGATGAGTTGGCCATATGCTTCAAGGTACTAACCTCTAATGGTCACTAAAAAAGGAATAAATGACTGAAGGATGTTCTCCATGCCCTAATACCTAATTCTCTGCAAAACCATGGTCACACTTGAAGTCAACATGGTGAGGTTACTCCACTCCCTCCAGTTGGCTATTGATCTTCATAAATACATTTATGCTGTGCACAGACCCTGCAGAGTAGCTACTAAAAGGACACCTAGTGGTAAGCAAATGAGTGTGCCTAGAAACCGCTGGCATTGTTGAAGGTGTGCCACTGTAATTGACATGGGAATTGCTGACCTGTTATGGGTCGAATATGCAATGTCACAGATGAACTTACATGTCAAGTAGCACTACTCACGTTGTTTTTAGAAATCACAAGCAATATTCTTAAAAGCATGTTTTAAAAACCTGGAATGTAGGTTAACGTCCTCAAAACTCAGAGAACAGTTTTTTTAAACAAAGGATGCACAGTACTGTCTGTTGCACATTACAAAGTCGAATGTACCGAATCTCCATTGCATCCGCTTTAGGAACATCGGATAGCTGAACAAAACTCACTACAGACATGTTTTACGTGATATTCAAGCCAAATTTCCTCTTGGGCATCATCACTCCTTGGTTCCCCCATTGTGCCACTCTAAAATATCCTAAGCAATTCCTTCCCTTCTCGTCTTTTCCTATGAAGACAAACAGCCAGAGAATACAAATTGTATACATTTGAGCTAACTTTAGTTTTTGGGGGGTTGTTTTTTTGTTTGTTGGGGTTTTTTTTGTTTTTTTTTTTTTTGTCCATGCAACTTTATAGTCACTTCTTGCCTGTGTTTATTCCAAACCCTTTAATATGTACTAATGCCCTTGTGACCAGGAGATGCCCACAACAGAAAGCTCTATTCCAGATGGAGTCATGCTGGTCTCATGCAGAGAGGGATTATAACCTTCCTGTGTAGTGACATGCTGCCTCTGGGCAAACAGACGAAAATCCACACTTAGCCTTCTTGTTTATGTCAACATATCATATTACAGGCATGGAACAACTTGCTGACCACTGTCCCTCTTTGATTATTGTTTTTATGTTCTCTTTTCCAGGTTTGTCTTTTCTATTGAACATCAGTTTCTTTGGATTAATTTTCCTTGAGTGAATTAGTAGAGATTTACTAAGCCATTTTTCCAGATACATTTTTTTATCCAATTTTCTAACATCTCTGTATGCCACTGGTCTGTTCTCTGTCCTCAGAGTGTTTATAACAGCTCCCATTGTAGTGCCATCCTTTGATTTAAAAAGCCACAAACAATCCATTTCTGCTCTTCTATCCTCTTTCATCACAACAAAGATTGAAACACTGGGATGGATATGTTTGTTTTCTTTTTTAGGTGACTTGCTACCAAAGTTTTTGCTTAAAAAAAACCTAAGCAAACAGATTTTGCCTTATTTCTCCATAATTACAAGGAAGTAGATTGTGATGTTCATGAGGGATGCAGCAGATTCTGCTCTTACCCAAACATTGGCAACCATTCCTCACACAGCTCTGTTTCCACAGCTCACCTCTCCTGCACTCCACACTTCTGAAGCTCCAGCCTGCTCTCTTGTCTTAAAATGGCATGTAGTTTCCTTCCTTTACTATAAACAATCCTTTCTGTAACCTTAGTTTCATGATGTAAACACTTAAAAATAAGAATGAAGGTAACACAAGCTATGCATTCAATTAGGTAATTTGGGGACTAAATTAAATGAAATGTCTCAAAATATGGAACACAGAACACTTCAGCATAATGCAGCATAATTTACTTGTTTTCTTTTTATCTCATCCCCTTAAGAAAAGAAGACAATGAATCTTAGAAATTGTGGCAGAAGAGCAGTAGAGGAAGCTGAAGAGATATTATTGCTTGTGAATCCAAGAGAAATTAAAGTCAAGCTTAGAGGAAGGGGCCATAACACTCAGGTATGTGTTTATATGGAAAGAGGCACTCTGTAAATTGCAGGATGCTGGAGGCTGGACAACCAGCTGCCACAGTTGACATGGGAGGCTCCTGCTATCAGTGATATCACCCTTTGTAATTTGATGTCAACTTGTGAAATGCCCTGCAGCCTCCCAAAGTCTCTTCAAGCTAGCATATCTTTTATACTAAAATGCATTTTAAAAGCAAGGATCCAACCAACAGATATTATTCTCTGGTCAAAGCAAAAAAAAAATGTATATATATGTACACACTGTGCATAATAAAGAGTAGTAAGAGGAAGAAATAATAAGGAGTAGTAAAGGGAAAATAATGTCTGTAAAAAATACTTCTCTTTATCTCTGTAGTCGACCTATAAGTTTTGGTCAACTATACTCCTTCAAACAGACTTTTTTTCCTTTTTTTTTGAAAACAACTCTAGTGAGGATTTCCACTATTAAATTCTTAATCTGGATTTTGCTCTTGTGAATTCCTCAGTAACAGAAGAAACTCAAAATATCTTCAAATTTGGAAGAATTCTTTTTATGTGCATCTGAAAATGCACATTTGGCTTTCATTGTGTGGTGTGCCAGACAACTACAAAAACAAAGTGTAGCCTAGTACAACTTCATTCAACAACTTAAACTTTGAATCTCACTTATCCTTAAAGACAGTGATCATTTTGGCTTTGCAAACAAACCTGTTTACTCCTGGCATACAGCAAACATGGGTAATAAAATGGTTGCTTGACTTTCACATCATATTTAAACAGGCATTTTAAACCTGCATGATAACAGCTTCAAATAAAGAATTCAAAGTATCTACAGATATTACATCTGCCCCAAGCTTCTTTCCCAGTTTAGTGATTTTACAGTTGTGTTCTCCCATTTTCTAAAGCCTACTGAGGGAAGGTAGATGTTTTGCCATTGGTGAAACCACACAAATGGCATAAAAGGAAAAGCATGAAATTTCCAATGCAACATCCCGTGCACAAAATAAGTTCAATAATAGATTTTCTTCCCTGGCTTCATCACTGTATACTGTTTGTTACTTTTACTCAGGATTAGCACAAAGCAGCAATAAATTTGAGGGATGTTTTTAATGGACTGTTGATATCTTAAGGAAACCTACCTTGAAAGAAACTTTTGACTCGGAGATAGCTGACACTCAGGCGCAAGACAGAAAGTTTGTCCAGCTTTGATACGATGTCGGGTGGAAAAGGAAGGAGGCTGGCCAGGTGGTCCAGTTCTGCATTCAGGCGGTCTCTGTGTCTCTTCGAAGGATTCGATTTTTCATTCCCAACTGCTGGCCTTCTGTGGTAGAGAACACATTTTCGATTACCTGTTTTACTGCCAGAGACTGAGACGGTGTATGCAATTAGTGGATAACAGGAATGCTTTGCTTAGCTTCTATGAAAATCTTTAAAGTCTGTCCTCTGATAAAAAAAGATTTACCTTTCTGCATTTGCCATAGTGCAAAGACACAGGCTTTGTCTTCTCTTTTCACATCTGGAGAAAAGTGAAGAACTGGTATCTCTTACTTAGGACCTCTCACCCTAGGGAAGTGGGTACTGTCTTCATGTTCTAGTCAATGCCAGGGAAAACAATTTCTCATCTTTTTTACATAAATGAGGGGCAGAACAGCAGGGGAAAATTACCGTGACTAATGCATGAACCTATTCAATATCCACTGTATTTGTTCAAAGCATCTTAGTTCCCTCTGTTTAATGACTCAAAGCTAACCTGTGGGTCAGGAGATAATTAAGAAAAGAGCCTGTCTTTAGATATGAGTTTAAAAAGTAGGGAAGGCAAGGCAAGGTGAAGAGAGACTTCTCAAGCTCAAAACTCCTGTGTACATTCTCACATTTACCTTCCTACATTAGTAATAGCAAAGATAAGAATTTGGTTTCTTAAGAACATCGATATTCCTCACAAAACATGAAGACTAATGTTACTCAGCTTTCTAGGCCAAGCAGGTCCATCTCCATTTTGTGTTCCCCTTATGTAATGGACAGTACTAGATAACCTAGAATAGCTGTTGTGAAAATGCATTAAGCTGAAATACACCACAAGGGAGGAACCTCAATTTCGGACTGTCTGCTGATATTCCCAGAGAACACATCCCAGTGTAAGATGTTCTCAAGAGGGAGTAAAGGAAAAGCTGGTGCTTTTGCACACAGAGATGGGGGCCTCATTTCCAGCCTGACAGTGCAGGGTGCTCGGTGCTGAAGCACAGACTTCTCCATAAAGCAAGAAGACCTGAGTGGGAGGTTGAGAAAGTGGCTTATTTCAGTAGACAGCTGTTGCTGGACCCAGCAGTAGTCAAGTGCATTATCCAGGTATGAGCTATGGGACACTGAAGCCATAAACTACATGGATACTCAAGAATGGGAAACGGCAAGTAAGAAAAATATGGTTGTGCTAACAGTTTCTACTTTCACCTCACTGAATTCAAGGATCATAATCTTAAGTAGTGTCCCCACTTGAGACAAACTGGAGGAAATAGGGAATACAGTATCATATGGGGAATCAATAGGGAATACAGTATCATACAGTCACCCCAGGACAAATAGCTAGCTGAGGTTCCAGTGGACAATGAGAATAAAACTAATTATTTGTCATGTTTTACTACTGCATTTTCATGCTACCCACATTTACTGCATTTTTCAATCATAATTTTAATTTTGAGCGTTAGTATTTCACAAGGTGGTTAAGGTGTTAAATTACAACAGTATTAATTTGTCATTGCAATTGTCATTCTAAAAAAAAATTGTGCTTAGGAATTAGTAAAAAAAGATCTGTTTTTTGAAAAGCAGTTTTGCACATGTGACTGCCGCCAACTGAAAACCTCTTAAAGCAAATCAGGTATGAAAAATTCATTGCTACTTTTGAGAGCCTCACTCCAAGAGAACAGCATCGGTGGACAAAATGGGTGGAAAAAATTTGAGGCCGGTGTCACTGAAAACATATAATTTCTGCTTTTTCATTCAAAATTGCCGATACAAATATGTGGTTCTTCAGTAACACAATGAGTTACTTCCAAAGACATGGAGAAGATTTCACTGATTGGGATAAAGGAACGACTTTCCTATATTAGAGAGAGGAAATATGAGAACAAATAATGTAATCAACAAAGAAGGAATAGTGGTTTTTACTTTTTCTGAGCTAACTATTTTTTGCAGTAAATCTTGAGGCTCAGCCATCCTATGACACCAAAAGGATGTCTGATCTATGGAGGGCAGTAATTCTGTGGAAACATAGTCTATAGCTGAGGAGAAACTAAAGAACATAAGCTTTTGCTAATTGATCTTTACGTCTGACAAACCAGCTGAAGCAAGGAAGCAATGTAGGACAGAAAAATTTAACTCCAATGAGGAAATGTAAACTGATGAGTTCAAGAGGTAAAAATTGACAAGAGTAACATGAAAGAGAAATAGAAGTTGTTCAAGCCTATTTACCACATAGAATAGTGACTGCTCTACGCCAGAGAAGAATGGTTTGAGGCAATTAGGTGGTCTGCCTTTGTACTGAGCGCAAGGAATAGTTTTCTGGAGACAGCAGGGAATGGTGTAAAAAGACTGCAGGAGAAAGTTCAGGACAAAGTCTTCCTGAAAACTCAAGGAAATGATTCAGTAAGGGAGTGAATCCAAACAAACAGGGGTTTGATGTAAATGGTAATAAGGTGCCAAGTGGATGTGATTTAAAACAATGTGAGTTCCATGGAAAGACTAGGTTAGCTAGCCATAAACAGAAAGGCACCGGCAGGGAAAATCTTCAGTGGGCTGCTTTGAGGCAAATGGAAATTTTCAACTTTATTTTGAGCTGGAAGTAGATGGTGCTTGTTGTGTTTGTGTTAAACTTGGGATTGTCAAACTGTAAACAGAGACATAGGAGTCACTCAATGATCCCTCATTTACTCTGCTTTCCATACAACAAGTGAAGGAGCACATGTAATTAAAACAATAAATCTGGCTCTTCTTTCTTCAAATAGTTAAGCTGCCCAAATTCCACTCTGCAGTAACAAGTACTTGTACCTGTGCAGGACCCAGGTGAGCAGTCCCTGTGTGGTGGGAGCTATGTGGGAGCTGGTGCAGAGGAGGTTTTCTGTTCCAGTGGTACACAAGGCATGGAGCCATTTGCGCGTTGGTGATTCAGTGCGCCCATGACACACAGACCGCCACTAGTGTAAACCAGTTTGGTGAGCTCGCAGAGGAATTTCCTGCAACTACAGCTCTGTCTGCTGCTCCCTACCCTCTGCAGAGCCCTACCCTGTTAATGAAAACTTGGCCCTGAATAAGTTTTTTAGTACGCCGAATTGTCAAAACAGCCGAAGATCTGAGCTGAGAAAGGTCTAATCATTTACTGTGACTGCAAGCTGTCGGTAAGGAGGGAAAGGGAAGAGAGAGACCATAAGGTGCAACAGATAGGCTGAGAGCAAAGTAACAACAGATGATTATCATGAGTGTAGTGACCAGCACTCTCTGTCACTGAGCTGTGCTTGGACATTGGATAGGAATCCTGGCAGAGCTGAGCTCCAGTGGCAGCCATGTATGTGTGGATTTTCACCATCTCCTATGAACCAAAAGGACAGAATGAGAGCAAACTGCTTGAAGGAAAGGAGGCCCTTTGCAACCTTCTATGTCTCTTCTGCATCTTCATAGCAAGGAAAGGTGAAAGCAGAACTAATGGTCAAGAAGATACAACACCAGCAGAGCAGATGAGAGGTGGGATAGTGTGGTACCAAGTAAGAGGAAGGGCTATGCCACAAAGGGCTTTAAAATGAGAACTAGCAGGAGAGAACTGCACCTCCCAAGGTCTCTGTTTACCCTGGCACTGGCACGGTTCTGGCTGAAGTGGTCAGTCTGGAGCAGTTACAGATACACTCAGAGCTAGAGCAGGTGTAGTTGCCTTTAAAGAGCTGTAAAACATTACAAGTAATGTTTTGTAGAGGGAGAGGATTTTACAAGATGCCAGGGTTTGAGATGAAGAACTGGCTGAAGTTCTCAAATCCTAACTGTCCTGAAGCATTGCCTTAGCATTTTTAAGTATTAATTTCAGCACAGTGATTTTAACTCGAGGCTAAAGACAAGATCTCTTTAATTTCCAGATGCTTGAATTACCAGTAAAAGGCTAGATTTCCACAGGAAGTAAACACTTGGTAGAAAATGTTTCCTTTAGTCAAAATGCTGGCTGTCTGGCTGAAAAGCATATCTGACGGAAAATGTTCAATCTGTCTGAACTCCAGGTGTTTGAACTGTATCCATAGATGCCAAATTTTTTTAGTGTAGATCACATTTAATGGGGCTTGTTTGGAAGTTTCTGGGGGCAAAAGGAAAACAGTTACAGTTTTTTAATTTACTTGCATATACAAAAGTAGACCTTGAACCTTATATATAGTCTGAATAACGGCAACCTAATGAAGACAGTCTCTGCTAGTTCTGTGTAGAGAGCAAGACTGAAACATTAGCTCCTCCCAGTAAAATTTTCCACAGACTCTTCCAAAATCTTGTGGGTCTCTGTATTCTCCCATGGAGCTTCTTCACACATTTTCATCACTGTTCTGTAAAACCACCTCAGAACAGAATTCCTGTGCCTGAAAAACACTCATTAACATAATGAACAGTATCATTCTGTGATATCCTGGATTAAAAACCAGCTGCAGGATCACCACCTGGTTGACAGCCTGATCACGAAAAGATGATGTAGAGTCAGAGAGTTGGCTTCTTGGGATGCACTGAGTATGGGGAGATATAAACATTCCAGTTGTTCTGCAGAGGGCAAAGCTGCACCTCTGTCCTTTAAATTGTGAACTTTGAAAGCACTAGCCCATGAATCCCTATTGAAATCCAAGTATCCTGCTCACACTGAGGCATCTGAGCTCGCTCATTCTTTTGTTAAGAGAAAGTTAAATTCTAGAGACTATTCATGCTAAAAAGAGGGGACTGGCCAGAGGACAGCACTAGGACTGGCCAAAGAACACCCATCAACTTTAGCTCCTGTGAAAAATCAGGTTTCACAACTGAACAAATACTCCTCCCAGAACAGGTGCCAGTATCTACCTTGATTCATTGTTGCAATGATAGGGGGGAAAGTACAACAAGGCTGTAGAGGAGAAAGTGCTTTGCTATCAAACAGGAGAAAAGAAGCTGTAACAAAGATGGTATGGCATGGATCAAAATCATGGTTAAATATGCTGCTCAATTAATAGGATTTGTCTACCCTTCTAAATTCAAGAAAAAATTATCAAGGCAGCATAACAGTAAGGATACCTCGGAGTCCTGAAATGTCAGTCATACCACTAGAACTGAAAGACACAGACCATGAAAGGAGCTCTGTCAGCCAGTCAGTCTGGGACATTCAGAGTCTCTTTAGAGGAGAGTAAGTCCCTGAGTGAGGGAATAAGCACAGGCAAGGCTTACCAGAGACCAAGCCCACAAACCGATAAGATTTGAGGAAGAGACCAGTGTTGCTAGGAACTGAGAAATCATCCTCAGCAAGCAGCAAGTAACTAACCACAGAAAATAGTGCTGTCCTCAGTGTGGGAGTTCAGTATTCTAACAATTCAAACATTTCCCTTTGTTTTAACCTACATTTCTTGATCAAAATTGTTCACATCCTGGCTTGATAAGCTCATGCTCAGGTACCTGCACTGCAACATCATAGAAAAGCTATTTGCAAGGTAGCATTACCTGCAGTGGTTCCCAAGATGAAAACCTGGTTGTGTAAACTGAGAATTTTCTTCTGAGAGTATTAAAGCCAGAACTTCAAAAAAGGCTAATGAGGTAATTTCTGTGATTTGTTAGCACATAGTTTTCTTAGCCATTGCATCTATCTGGAAGTCATCTCTGAGAGGAGTTCTAACTAACATGTAAACTCCAAACACAAGTTTAATGTTTCTCAAAGCAACTGCAAGTCTCCTTCCTTTCTCACAAAAGTAATGATCCATAAACATTTCTGCATAGAGGTAATTTCACAAACTGGCAATGTTCCATACCTCTTGCAGTTGTTATAAAATCAAATATCCACATCCGTACTGAAACAGTAGTGCAGAAATCTTAAATATATTTGAATTCAACGCTCAAGATTTTTGCAGGAAGAATCATTTGCTTATGTCATTATCTTTGTCTATTGAAATATGATACATTTTATACTAAAAGAAACAATTTTTTAAGTGGGAACAAGTGGTTCATGAGCAAATACTGCCCCAAAACCAAACAAGATCAACAGATGTCATTAAAACATTCGGAGAAACTCTCCTTTGACTTTAGACCAATGTATACAATTTCAAGCCAAGTGGGTTATTTTTAGAAGTTCTGAACAACTGAAAATAGGGAAATCTATTTTAGTTACCTTCTCATCCTTAAATTGCATGTGAAGGCCACCAGTGCCAGTTCATAATTTTAACACAGTAAAAATGTGTGTTTCATAATCATATAATCAAGTGCAATACAGAAAATGTGGGATGATTATATTAAAAAGCTTTATTTCACAGATCGGTTTATGGCATCTGGAACTCATTTACATTTGAGTAATAGCAACCTTTTTTTCCCCCCTCCCATTTCAAGCATCTTGTTGTAACAAATTTCCATTGCATCTCTTCTTTTTCTGCTTTGCCTTCATGCATACAATTCCTCTTTCCTATTTTTCTCCTAATGAAAGTGATCCCATAGTAAATAGAAGTCTGAAAATTACGTGTTCTCTATGCAAAAAGTGAGTCGCCAGTCTGCTCTTTCAATTGGCTGAACTGACCCACTTTCTGGGCTCGCACATGTTGGGCTTAGCCATGCCCCAGCAAGGCTAAGCCCAGGAAAGGGGAAGGGGGAGCGCAGTGCCAGGGCTCCCTCCCCACTCAACACACAGCTTCTCAAAAAGTTCCTTAAACTAGCATCAGGGAGCATGGAAGCACAAGGTGGCAGCCACTCCTCCAGCCCATTGCTTGGCTGACATTTAGTCAACCAGTGTGTTCTGCCTACAGAGGGGCACTGTCCCTCTCCACTCTACATGTCAACACCGTGGTACCCACCACTGGCCTCCTCCTGGGATACCTAGTGATGGGTAAGGATGGTTTGACCCATGCTTGGCACCCTTTATGGAGACCTCTTACCCATGAAGAGCCAGCCTCCCAACCAAGGGTTTCTCATTGCAAAGAAGATTAGGTTTCTCCTGCATCAGTGGACCATAGGAGGAAGGGAACCTTTCTTCTACCTCGTTTCTAGCCCATATGTTTGGAGGGAGATGCCTCCTGATGAATATGATACTTAACTGTTTCTGAATGGGTTTCCTCCTTTTCCTCCCAGCATATAGGCATTCCCCCGGAGGAATCATGGCTTTGACACTGAAAAACAAAAGGAATAGGTTTCTTAGTTTGGAGGTTTCTGTGTTTCAGACTGCTGTACAAAATGACGGCACTGAGAAACTTCCACCAGGAAAATGCTTGTTCCTTGAGTGTGACATTCAGCAACACTAAAAATCATGGTGGCGTTAGTTAAGACAGAAGCTTATGGCTTATTCCAATTTCCTACCCTAATATTATTAGAATATTGATGTTTATATTCAATTTTCATTTTTTCCAATTAAGAATACTATGCATGATATAAAATGGGTATAAAATACATCCTGTTTACTGGATATCCAAGTATTTTTTTTCCTTCCAGGCTCATTTCTAAATTCAAATAAACAAATAAGAATGCATAAGACGACCCATCATCTGCAGGGAAGATTTCACAGCTTTTAAAATACACAGGAATATTCTCTCCATTACTGACATTGTGACTAGTAGGTTGCAATTATTCAAATCTGCAGATCTCCAGATCCTCACATCCTCATTTTTAAAGGCTGGAAATATAGCTGTTGGCAGATCAAGATGTGGCATAGTTTTGTGGTTAGCACTAGGACCCAATGCAGTGCTGACTGAGGTGACAATTTTCACACAAAACTTGGTCTTATTGATTCGTTTGAGTATGCTAGCCTTAGAGACATTGCAAGCTTGGAAAAATCTTTGCATTCAGCCTGTTTAAATCTTCTGGAGATTAGCTGAATATCAAAGTCTCTTGATTTTCTGTCTGAAAGAATGTTTTAGTCATGCTGAGTGCTGTTCAACAGTGGGTGCTGCCAGAGAGGTTAGTATATCTCAAGAGTAATTGCAGCTTTGTGTAAATACAAAATTAAAGGGAACTTCTATGTCACTGAATCAAATCCCATGCTGCTGAACGAGTGTGTCATGTAAAGCAAATCATAAACTTACCAAGCTTAATTTAAAAACCATTTAGAAGGGCTTTCTTTTTCATTGAAAGACAGCTTTCTGATAACTAGAAACCTTTCGCCTTCCAGCTTAAATTTGTTCATGGTCATTTTATGCCCATTTGTTCTTCTGCCAACATTGTCTTTTAGTTTAAATAGCTCTTCCTCCTCCATTGTGTTTACTCATTGGCATATTTTTAAATATCAGTCATATCTTCAGTCAGCCTTCATTTTTCTATTCTGGGACAACTCAAACTCTTTTATTTCCCTCTTATGTTACAAACCACTTTTTTTCCCTATCATTTTAGGAGAACAGGATTGAGCACAATTTATTTAGCAAAATCTAAAATGTTTTTCATACATGCATGCACAGCATCCTTTGCTAAATTGAGATACCTTAGGTCTACTGTGTTTCCCTCGTCTGGAAAATCAGTTATTATGTCAACAGACAGCTATCAGGTTACTTTGTCAAAATCATTTAAATCTACATTCCATTTTTACTCCAGCTTACCAGAGCTGTTACTTGTTCTTTCCTTCTGAGAATTCATTCTGAAATGATGCATAATATAGAGATCAGACCAGTTGCTTTCTCTCAAATGCAGGTTATGGTGGAAACACCAGTCATTCTCCAGTTGGTGCAGTGTCAGGCCTAAAGCTCTTCCAGAAACAGAACCATTTTTTTTCACCATTACTGGAATGATTTCCTGTGATGTCAGATGGGTGAACTGCCTGTCCGAAGTTGATGAGGGATATGACACAGTGCAATGAATATTGCTGCAGGTTAAGAGTATGCCACAGCCTTTGCTCAGATAAAGCCTTCTTATCGCCTTCAAAGACCTTGTTAAATCGGTTTAATCTTCAAGTTCTTTTTTTTTTTTTAACAGTCTGCCTGTTTTTAAGATTACACCTACCCTCACAGGTTTCCTTCTTCAGCTGGAAGCTAAAATGATGTGGAGATGCCAAAAGAACTGCAGTTTCTTCTGAGACCTTACATTAAAATGTATTTTCATTATGTTTGTGGTGGGTTGACCCTGTCTGGATACCAGGTACACACCAAACCCACTATATCCCTCCCCTCCTCAGCAGGACAAGGGAGACAAAAATATAACAAAAGGCTCATGGGTTGAGATAAGGAAAGGGAGAGATCACTCACCTCTTACCATCACGGGCAAATCAGACAGAACTAGGGGAAATTAGTTTAATTTATTACTGAACAAATCTGAGCAGGGTAATGAGAAATAAACCCAAATCTCAAAAATACCTTCCCCATACCAATCCCTTCTTCCAAGGCTCAACTTCAGTGCATTTTCTCTACCTCCTCCCCCTGCAGCAGCACAGGGGGATGGGGAATGAAGGCTGTGGTCAGTTTTCACACTCTGTCTCTGCCACTCCTTCCCCCTCAGGGGGAGGACTCCTCACAATCTCCCATGACCTTCTCCAACACGAGTCCTTCCCATGGGCTGCAGTTCTTCGCAAACAGCCCCAGCAAGGGTCCCTCCCACAGGGCCCAGTCCTTCAGGAACAGGCTGCTCCAGCATGGGTGCTTCTTGGAATCACAAGTCCTGCCAGCAAACCTGTTCAGCGTGGGCTCCTCTCTCCATGGGTCCACAGGTCCTGCCAGGACCCTGCTCCAGCACAGGCTTCCTGTGTGTTCACAACCTCCTTCTGGCATCCACCTGTTCTGGAGTGGGGTTCTCCATGGGCTGCAGGGGCACAGCTGCCTCACCATGGGCTGCACCATGGACCGCAGAGCAATCTCTGCTCTGGTGCTGAAGCACCTCCTCCCACTCCTTCTTCACTGCCCCTGATGTCTGCAAGGCTGCTACTCTCACATATTCCCACTCCTCTCTCTGGCTGCAGTCACAGTTGTGCAGGCTCTTTCCCCTTTCATAAATGCACCATCCCAAAGGCGCTGCCATCGTTGCCGATGGGCTCAGCCTTGGCCAGCGGCAGGTCTGTCGTGAACCTACTGGGCACAGGGGACGCTTCCAGCAGCTTCTCACAGAAGCCACCCCTGTAGACCCCCACTACCAAATCCTTGCCATGAAAACCTAATGCAATATCGTGATACTTTTGTGTTCTGAGTCCTTCCTGTCCGTAGTATGAATCTATGACTCATAGTTCATGTTTCAAAACAGTGTCACATGCTAGACTTCCCTTCTCTTGCCTTCATGAGCAAAGTTAAAAGTAGGAGAAAGGCTTGAACGACATAATGCAACTGAAAACTGAAAGTTAAGAGTTCATTCAATTTCCCAAAAGAGCGACTGTTTTAAAACCCAATCTGGATCAGTTGATTAATATGTGACAGCAAATAGAAATAACTAAATAAACCTCAGTATGCAAACTGAAAACCAGGAAATAAATAGCAAACAATATGAGCTAGAATTTATGGAGTGCAAAATGCTAGTTAGGAAAGATAAAGGCCCAAAGGAAAATTCACAAGTTGCAGCTCTAAAGACAAAAGATAGCGTTCTTTTTAGATTAATATGACGAAGAAAACAATTCAAAAAAGTGTGGGCAATTCTAATTAGATGGAGATGGCTTTATGTTAGAACTACATAAAAGCTAAGAGGGTTCAACATATTTACTTCTAGTTTCTGAAAAGAAGGAGAATCATGCACTCCCATCAAACAAGAATTAGCCATGCACTCTTCAGGCTTTCTACAGGAACTTTCTACAGAATTAGGACAAAAGGTTACCACAGCAACGTGGCATGAAGCACTGCCCCAGCAACTGAACACCAGCGTCCTAGATACACACAGCCAGGAGGTGCTTCTGCCACTGCCACTAATGCCAGTAGTGGCATGTGGTTAAAATGAGTCTCAGAATGCATGGACAGGAATAAAGACAAAGTCAGAAGGTTCATGGCTAAAGGTCCTAAAAATATGTCTGAAAACAGCACTTGGATTTGTTGAGCTGCACAGATCCATAAACCATGAAAATATTTATTTTAAAAACTGGAGAAGAGCACGTATTCGCAGTCCTACCTGGACCATGTTTTCTTCTGATCACCTGTGAGCTCTGCTCTCCACCAGTAGGACAGGACAGCCCATCTCCACCACTGAAGGGGGCTGGGGGCTCCTTCCCAGGAGCCCACTGGTCTCATGTGGATAAAAACCAGGAAGAAGTTGGGTGGCCAGCACTCAGCTGCTCAGAACAATTGTGCTCTTTCCTTTCTACCTATAACGCTTGAGAGTCCTCACATTCTCTCCACGTGTTTGAGGAACCCAAAGAAGCAATCTTCCACCACTCCAGCAGCAGGAAAGGGGGCTTACAAGTTTGAGGAGCTTCAGGAGGAGGAAAGCTGGGACCAAAAGGTGCAGAATTGCTAGAAAAAGGTAGATGTGGACTATAATAATTTGCTTCTGTCAGATGCTTGTAATCACTACTGACATTAATTCACAATCAGTCTCTGAACACTGGGGAAAGCCGAAGGACTGAAAGACAGCTGCTGTATGATAATATTCAGAGAAGGGAAACATAATGATCTGGCTATCCACCAGATGGCAAGACTGACATCCATCCCAAGCAAAATACCAGAAAAGCTGATAAGAAAGATGAATTACATCACTTAGCAGAATTCTATGGGATATCATGCTCTTTGGAGTGAAACTAGCTCACTGAGAAGTTATCACCTCTAGCTGACAGAGAAGTTCACTTGTATTAGTAAGTTAGCAGCATAACATTCTGCTTTTAAAAAGCCACAACAACGTATTACAGTACAGTTTCCACAAGTAAATAATCTCTCAAGTGTCAGAATAAAAAAATAATTATAGAGAAATCACTGCTAAATAAGAATGGCTTTATAAAGACCTTACAGACATCAAGGTTCAATACAAACTCATTGGTGATAATATTTACGAAGTTACAAAAATTTAGAGGCTTGATAAATAATGCTGAAACAGTGAAACAGAGCAATCTGGAGTGCCCAATAGGCTGTTCCTCTTTATCCCCAATGCATTTTAATACAGCCAAATGCAAACACTTGCATCTTAGAATAGGGAATGCACGTCATTGCTACTGAATAGGGACTGCATCCTGAAATGTGAGTGATTCTTGAAAGGAATTAGGGATCAAAGTGAAAAATGACTACAATCCATAGTTCAAGTTGCCAGGGAGGAGCTGCTGCAAAGGCAGCTAATGCAGATGCCAACCTAAGTGAAGTGGTTTTACATCTGTTTAAAGATATGATAAGACTGATGCTGGAACAGTGTGTTACAGTTCGCATGTAAGGATTTTTCAAGTAATGTTAGAAACTGGTAAGAGTGAGAAAAGAAGCTAAAATAAATACTTGCAGGCTGAAGAAATTTCTTTACATAGAAAAAATATTTAGGTGACTTGAGTAAAATTAAGTACTTCCAGGGGAAGATATGAGTACTGAATTATTTTAATCGGAAACACAGCAAGCACTTAGAAAATGAAGCCAGATACATCCAAATAAGTAATAA
This sequence comes from Monarcha castaneiventris obscurior, assembly GCA_026261815.1. Lineage (NCBI taxonomy): Eukaryota > Metazoa > Chordata > Aves > Passeriformes > Monarchidae > Monarcha > Monarcha castaneiventris. The sequence goes on from JAMPIT010000388.1 coordinate 9,189,879, forward strand.
GGCATTAATCATGAGCATTTAAAGACTGGAGCAAGGTACAAAGGATTTAATGGATCCTGTTGTCTTGAAACCACTGTTAGATGCCTTTTTGTAATGTGCACTTTACTCTAACAGAAGTTATACTTAAATTAAATAGAAACAGTTGAGTTGAATGCAGGCATACTCAGAGAAAAAAATCTTTGGTAGCTATAGGAGGTCAGATTACATTATCCAATGATCTCTCCTTTCACTAAATTTTATTAATCATTTCCTGCCTGAATGTAATCGCATACCATGCATTCAATGCCTGAACTACAAGAAAGGGCTGTGCAGATCACAGCTTCAGTGTGACACAGTTTTCAAAGAGTGAGGAGGTTGTGTGCTCATCCCTACTATGCCATGGCACCGTGGTGAATTTCACCAGCAAAGCAAGAAGGGGATGGGGCTGGAGTGTGGCTTGGCTTTTCTCAGGATTAAGTGTTTCCACCTTGGAAGGAGCAACTCTGAAAAAAGACTCCCACTCACGATGGGCCAGCAATCGGACAGAAATCTGTCTGCCTGCTCTCACAAAATTAATTGTTATTAGCATGTTTGTACCAAGTTTTCTGCTTCTAATGAATGGCCATGTCTTAGGAGAAAATACAATAATGGTTTTGGATATATCCTTGTAAATAGGATGTTTCTAGCTGAAGCAGACCCACTTAAAAAATAACTGGAGCAAAGAATGAATAAGGGTTGTGAAAACGAACTCAGCAGAGTGCAGGAGCTCCAACTGTTTGGGTTATCATGAAGAACAGCAACAGAGAACTTCCGTACAATAAGTAACTACATTACGTAGGAAACAAACATTTCGTGACAAGAAACAAACATTCCTAGCAAGATCCAATTTACTGAACTTGAGGCTAATTAAATTCAAATTACAAATAAATTACTATCAAAATAATTTGCCCAAGACTGTAGAGGATTCTCCATCACTGAGCATTTTTTCATCAAAAACGTTTTTTAACAAAACTAATGGACCTGTGTGGTAAGAATTTGTTTAAGGATATCTGACAGTCCAGTTATACATGAGATTGAAAGTAGATCACAGAGGCTCTTTCTGGCTCTAAAATTTCCTTTTCTGCCTCAATTATTTCTCCAGTGAAAAAGAAGAAGACTAATTCTCAAACAAGAAGAGCTGTTAGAAGACTGAAAAAAAGTATGTACAGAGGGTGTTCTACAAGTACAAGGGATCATATGTTGTCTGACAAGCACACATAAAATCTCTCTTTCATTTCCTTTGAAGAAAATGTGTACAAATTTGGCTATGTTTGGAGCTTCTGGAGAAAAATCCAGCTTGCGTGTGCTGGGGAGACTTGTAGTCTGACAGTTATCAATAGCTTCTGCTCGAGCTGGGCTCACATCATCGCCTTCATTCCTCCCACAGGCATCTGCACCGTGCTCGTGCATCCCTGAGCACTTTATAGGCCTCCCCTTGGAGCAGCAAAGGCAGTGCTAGACCTTCCCTCTTGCTGTTCCTCCCCATCCTGGTGCAACAAAGGACTCCATGGGAACAAGGAGTCGGCCATGGGAAGGACTGAAGCAGACTGGGACAAGGCAGGGAGGGAAGAGAAGCAAAAGGCTTGTAGTCCTGATTCTCAGCATCTCTAACACCTGCAGAGAGATGCGGTGCTCCGAAATACTCCAGAAATGGACCATTCAGGAGCACTGCTTCTGAATTATCATTGAGAACTCAAAGTAACCATTGAAATTTGGGGGTTTTGCCAGAAATTAGGTGGCCAGCACCGCCCTATTGCAATCCCCCTTCCAAGTCTCCTGTGGGCTCCTTTGCCTTCACTGCCTGCCTTACAAGAAGAAATCTGAGCAAGCAGAGCCAGACTCCTGCCCTGCTTGGAGAGCTTGGGGAAAAATCGGGGCTACACAGGGGCTGTAGGAATTAGGGCTGTGTGATGCAAGGCATGAGACGACAGCCTGGGACATCAGAGGCACCAGCCCTTGTTTCCTGGGAGCCTTGGTCTGTTCTAAAAGCGATGAGCACTCAGCACTGCAGCTGGAGGGAGCCAGCACCGAGCTCTGAATGAGCGCTCACCAAAGGCTGCGTCTTGTGGAAAATCATCTCCTAAGTGTCTGGCAGTGAGTAAATGAGAATAAGTATTTCAGATTTTTCACTACTAATAAGACCATATGTCTCAGCAGTATAATACAGATTAATTCAGTGGTGGTTTTGATGCCCTTAAATACTAAAGTCACAGTTATCACCGAACAGTCTGTGACAAAATTAATAGCCCTGTGTTTGCACAGGATTTGAGCAGTGCATAGTACAGAGCTGGGACTACGAGGTGAATGAGGATAATAAAAACAAAATATGCAACTTCTATTTTAGTATGAGATTAAGTGTAGTGCCTGTCCACACAGGTGAGGAACTTAACAGCTGGACTTGATGTTCTTAGAGGTCTTTTTCAATCTAAATATTTTATGAATTTATGTTTGTCTTTAACTCCTGGGTTTCCTAATTTGCAAGTGCTTGGCTTTAAAACACAGCAGGCCTTTGCTACAAGATGGGTATGTAGCTACACTTTTCTTCTTTAGCAGAACAATAATTTCAATCATTATTCTTCCTTCACAAACAGGTTCATCAGGGGACTAAATTGTCTCATCAGCCTTTCTTTCTTTATATGTTTATAAAAGAAAGCCTGAAATCAAGTTCAAGGACACTTCTTTTGAGCTTTGAGGATGTAAATAAATAACTTCTTAAAAAAGCTTAGATGCAGTTTTGTTGGGTTTTTTAAAGTGATGTTTGAAAAATACAGCTGTTTTTAGAACCCCTAACATGCACTCTGTCACTTGAGGAAGGATACACATGGTAGCACATATAAAAACACACCAAAAAAAAAATATTGGCCATATGTCAGGTACAATACCTTGCAGTTAGCAGAGTGGTATCTCTTTCTAGCAGGCTTGACTTTCATCCTCCATTGTCTGTACCACAGACATTCTGAGGAAAATATGGGGTTGCCACAGCAGCTGGACTTTTCATAGGAAGAGGTGAGCAGCGATGAAAGGTTTTTCTATGGCTGGGGCATTTAGAATATTGTCTGAACCATATGGATTATTTGATGATTAACAAGACAGTCAATCTTGCATTGCAATCTTGCCCTCAGTAGGGATATTAGCATAGCATGTTTCACTTTTAAACTCTCAGGAACATAATATCTTTGAATCTCTGTCCCTCTGTTCTGTTTGCTGGAACCTGACTAACAGGTCGCAAGAAAAGCAGAGGTTGTGAAAGCATAAGCATCATTTCCATAGCAAATTGGACTAAAACCTGTAAGATAGGTCAATGGAATATTTCTACCATGAATGAGTAGTATAGCAAGGCCTCAGCTCAGCTGTCTTCTACCAATAGCTAGGTTCAGGTTTTGGGAGCAGCTTTATGCTGGCAACACATAGCTCAGTACAGTGAACAACTCAAGCATGCTTGTTAACTGTATATATAATTTCTCAGGTTCTGCCCAGATTTAGCTCTGTGCTGTCATGATAAGGCTTCTAGAGCTAATTACTTATTCAAGTTTATGCAGTTCATTAGCTTGCCTTCAATTTTAAGTGAAGGATAAGTGTCCTTAGATAAAAAAGGATAACAGTATCCCTTTGAATAAACTGTGTCATGTTTTTTCCCAAGACACATGTGGCTGTGCACTGACTGCCTACTGGGCTGTTTTATCCTCCTGCCCCACTCCCTGTTCCACCATAAGGTGGTATACTCTCCAGCACCCACACACCACTGTGATGGGGTAAATTCAACATGTTACTTTGAGTCACAGAACAAGCCACAGATTGCAAATGCAATTAAGGGCTGGTCCTTCAAACCCTCTTGTAAGCTCACCAGCATTCCTGGTATTATTCTCCCAACCACCTGTGTTTTAATGCCCTGCTTGTCATTTCATCAGACTCCAGGTGTCTGAGGTTTGGGGGTCTCTTTGAAATACTAGAACAATGATCTTGGATAAGACTATTTATCATCCTGCACCCACTCACCAGGCTAGACTGGAAGTGTGGTTGTATTGAGTTTGTGTGGCCAGGTTTTGGCAGTGGGGGGGCTAAAGGAGTGCCTTTTGTATGAAGATGACGGAAGCTTCCCCCATGTCCAACAGAGCCAATGCCAGGCAGCTCCAAGGTGGATCCAGCACAGGCCAAGGCCAAGCCAATCAGAAATGGTGGTAGTGTTTCTGTGATAACATATTTAAGGAAAAAAAAAAGATATTGTGCAGAATAAATTGCACTCACAGAAGAGAGGAGTGAGAATATGTGAGAGGAACAACTCTGCAGACACCAAGGTCCGTGAAGGAGGGGGAGGAGGTGTTTCAGGTGCCGGAGCCGAGATTCCCCTGCAGCCTGTGGTGCAGACTACGGTGAGGCAGTTGTGCCCCTGCAGCCCATGGAGATACACAGGGATGCAGTGATCCAACTGCAGCCTGTGGAGGAGACCCACACCAGAGCACGTGGATGCCTGAGAGGAGGTTGGGATCCTGTTGGAAGACTGTGTTGGAGCTTGCTCCTGGCAGAGATGTGCAGGCCCATGGAGAGAGTGTCCAGTGAGTATCCCCCATGGTCTGTGGGGGATCCATGCTGGAGCAACCTGTTCCTGTAGGACTGCACTCTGTGGAAAGGGACCCACATTGGAGCAGTTTGTGAAGAACTGTAGCCTATGGGAAAGACTCAGGCTGGAGGAGTCCATGGAGAACTCCTCCATGAGTTCTCCTGTGGGAAGAACCCCACCTTGGAGTAGAGGAAGGAGTCCTCTCTCTGAGCTGTGGGAGAAACATTTTATGAACTTGCCATAACCCCATTCCTTGTCTCCCTGCACCTCTGGGAGGGAGGAGGTACATCTGGGAAGAAAGGAGGGGTGAGGGGAAGGTGTTTTTAAGATTTGTTTTACTTCTCAATATCCTGCTCTGATTTGATTTGTAACAAGTTAAATTATTTTCCCCAAGCTGAGTCTGTTTTGGCCATGACAATAATCGATGAGCGATCTCTCACTGCCCTTATCTCAACTCATGAGCCTTTTGTTATCCTTTCTCTCCCCTGTCCAGTTGAGGAGGGGAGTGATAGAGTGCTTCTGGTCAGTGTCAGGCATGCAGCCAGGGTCAACCCACCACAGTGGTGCAATTTTGGAGTAAATGCAAACCCTGTGATGGGAAACCCTGAGTTATACAAAGGGAGGCTACAGATAGATTAGAGGATTGAATAGATGAGATAGGACAGAAACACTAGCAACCATTTCTAGGAGTTTTCTACTGTAAAATCAAAATGGAACTTAAATGGAAGTTTCGTCAGGAAAGAACTGCTTATCAAATTTAGGGCGACTCTCCACAATAGCCAGTAAGATGGTGATGCTCTTCTGTGGGTAGGCCAAGATCCAAGCCTTTCTAAAAAGTCTGTCATACACTATAACTGTACTCTCATTGCCCTGATTTCTCTCTTCTTTTTCACAAAATACTTCCTAAAAGATTTTACTTGCACTCCAATGCAGAACAGAAGTAAAATATGTGACAGCTCATATATTTTGAATATCTATTTTTCCATATATATATATATATATATATATATATATCTCATATATAATTCATTGGTATCATATATTTGCATTTTTTCTGCATCACTAGAGACAGTGTGGAAAGAGACAAAAGTGGCTGCCTTTGGTTCAGAGACACAGCCTGTGCTCAGAGAAGCCCGTGTGTCACCAGGCTAACACAGCACAGCATTCTCCCTAAGAAAAGGAGCAAAAGAGATCTGGATCTAACGCAAACAAAATGGGGACTGCTATAAAAGTTATGAAATGTATGTAGGACTAGGAAGGCAAGGAAGAAAATTCATAATAAATGTAGATGTAAAATCAGCTTATTGGGTAGATGCAATCTAATTCTTCTCTGGGCTTTGCTCTTCTGTGTTGTTCCTACTCAGTTATTCAGTGGAAGACAAAGAGTAACAGGATGAAATTGCAAGAACCCCATAACAGAGGTTCAGGAGAGCTTAGATATCTAAAGATCCAGAGGTAAAAAAAAAATAAAAAACCAGGGAGGAAGTAAAAGGTGTTTTTCTCAAAGCCTGAGATGGAAAATGGGAATGCAGAGAAAAATTGAAACGGAACATTACATGTTTTCTCCTGGAACTCTGAAAGTTATGTTACCTTGACACTTAAATTGACATTGTTATTATTATTATCATTGCAGTTCAGTGTTTTAAAATGTTTTTGCTGCCATTGTAAGAAACACTTAGTTAGAAAGAAGCAGGCCATGGTTTGGAAATATGCACCAGCAGCCAGGCTGCCGTGTGAGCTGTCAAGCTTTTGCTCAGTTCCTACAAGTTTTCGGTTTAATGAAGAACATGAAAATCAGAACGAAAACTCAAAAGTTCCTGTTCATTCAGATACTGAATCTGAAACCAAAAGTAAAAATAAAACCTAATGTAGCTAATTTTTTTTATATAAATACAGCTAAGCAAGTTATACTGGTTAAATGACTAGCTAGTTTTGTCTGCTGTGCTGACAAGGCACTACTCCAGCACCTTGGTTTGGATGAGTATAAAAATACAGTTCAGGTTCTTAACTACCAATGTATGAGGCCCATGTGAACATCATAAAGCTCAGCAAGGCTCAGTGCAAGGTCCTGCACGTGGGTCAGGCAGCCCCAAGCACAGGCTGGGCAGAGAAGGGATTGAGAGCAGCCCTGGGGAGAAGCACTTGGCTCCAGGGAGACCTCACATCAGCCTTCCAGTACTTAAAGAAGGCCTGCAAGAAAGCTGGAGAGGGACTTTTCACAAGGGCATGTAGTGATAAGGAAAGGGGTAATGTTTTTTAAGTGAAAGGCAGTTTTAGATCAAACGTTAAGAAGAAATTTTTTAAGGTGAGGGTGGTGAGACACTGGCACAGGTCACCTGGAGAAGCTGTAGATGCCCCATTCCTGGACGTGTTAAATGGGGCCCTGAGCAACCTGACCTAGTTGCAGGTGTCCCTGCCCAGAGCAGTGGGGTAAGAATTAGAATCTTTAAGGTCCCTACCAACCCAAACCACTCTGTGATCTGTGATTCCTTGTTTTCTTCTCCAGAAACACAAATTTCTCCTTTGTAAGCAAAATATTCACATTACGGTTTTGAGATCTATGGGTATACCTACCCTTTTCGTTTGTTATTTGACAGCTTCTGGAACTTTTTATTGTAAATACTTTTACTGTTTTAGAGACATGTGCCCAAACACAAAAATATATTTAAATACATTTTCAAGTTACCTACAGTACTACTCTCTTCTAATATTATTTATATCTGTTGCTACCTTAAAGTAGCCAATACATAAAAATTAATTCTCATTAATAATCCTAGCAGTATTGTTTTAGACACACTCATTAAAGTTTTGATCACGAGTTCTTAGATTTAAAAATATTAATTTTCACAAACAAGTCACGACTGCAAGTATTTTACTTTATAAAATTAGGGCAATAGGTGTGGGAAAAATTGACCTCTTGCCTTCAAAACTCCCAGAATTTTATTTGCCTGTAGGATAAAAAAGCAAACATTTTATCACATCACATCTTATCACAATATCCCTTGTCATAAAGCATTTGCTACTATCCAAAACCACCTGACACTTACAGAGAAGCTGGTATAAGATTTACTGATTCTCATCCACTCCTGAAAAGTAATAAACAGGCATTTTGCATGGAGTGAAAATCGTAGGGAATCTCCCCAATTACAGGGTAGGAGAGAGCTCTTTCATCTGCTTTTATAGCCTGCCTTCCCTCCCCAGTCCCTCAACACCCGTCTATCCCAAGACAGAAAGATTTTGTTAATCATTGCAAATGGGACTGAAAAGACCCTCAAGAGACTGTACAGAACATCATTCCCTGCTTCATACAGAAGCAGCTGTACCAAAACCATTCAGAGGTTGCATATCTGAGAAATGGCTTGTGAGCATGAAAGACTTGTCTGTTTTTTCTAGCTAAATCAATTGATTTAATAAAAAAGTGCCACATCTTTCTAGTCTTTTACATGCTTAGGCCATCATAGCTGTAACAACACAGCTGCTAAACCACTCCCCAACGATGCTCATACTGAAGAAGTACAGTTTCTATGAGTACCCCAGAGATTTTCTTCCAGCACTTAACTATCATTAAAACCACAATTTTTTCCCTAAGCATCCTAAACTAGATTTTCCTTACTACAACATAACATATGATTCTATCATAATTTCTTGCCCTAACTGACATGAACCTAAATTTCAGTTTAAATTCAACTAACTTCGCAGCTAATCCTATATTTCTGATGATTTTTAACTTCTTTCCTTTTATTTTTCTAAACTAGACTAAACAATTATTCTAATCTTTTCTAGTAAATTATGATTTTACACATCTGATCATCCCTTTTGCTCTCCTCTGGACTCTTAATTCTATCTGCAATTTTTTCTCAAGTACCCTGCGCCCAAATGAGTGCAATACTCTAGCTGGGGACCTACCTGAGCTGAGCAGAACAAAAATATTCATGTACCTCAGAAAAAACATTTCTATTCTTACACACCATTTTTATAACAGTGCAATGCTACTGACTCATGTTTGGTTTGTGACCCACCACATTTCCACATCCTTTTCTCCCTAGCCATTCCCTATGCTATATTTGAGTACACAGTTTATTACTGACTAAAGATAAATCTTTGCACTAAACCTTATAGATTCATATCCTGGCTGGTTTTCTAGAGGTTGTGACTGTCAAAAATCACTCTGAATTTGACTTCTATCTTCCAGAGTGCCTGAAACCTGTTTGGTGACCTCTGCAGGCTGAATGCCCACATGCTCTGACCTCTCATTCGAGACATTCACGAAATAGTGAACAATTTTGACCACCTGAATGATAGTCCTCTCAGTGTACCCTTCCAAAACCTCTAATGCCTAACTCCTTGCCCACAGAACAACCTCATCAAATTTTTCTTCTCTATATATGGCCTGAAACAAAAAGAAAGCATGATGTTTGTGGAATGATTCCACATTTTAGGGTAAGGAGAGGGAGACTCAATCTGACAAGTGCACTAGGATTTCTCAGACACCAGAAAAACATATTTTGGAGAAGCAAATCCCTGTGAGAGGCAACGAGGCCAAGAAGAGCTGCTTTCCAAACAATTCTACCCCGAGTGTAAGGTGAGAGCATAATATTTGAAGTTTCAGTGAAGGAAAAAGTTCTAGAGGTTACTTAGCATCATGACTCCCAGGGATCTGTACACTACCAAATGCAGCAAACAGCACCCAGGAAAGAGAGATAGTGACCCCAGAACTGCCACACACTCAACTTCACTCTGTTTCAGCTGAAGTGTTACGGAAGAGGGAGAAATGCTCTCATGGTGGTTTTCTACAGTCCTAAGGAAGGACAAAACTTGATTTTATGTGAGCATGTGTTTTCAGCAAGCTAAACATACTGAAATGACCACCATTCAGCATCAATACTAATACAGTTTAGGAGTAAGGAATAAATATCTAACGCATTTAGTGCATGCAGAAGATATTGCTGTTGAATACAGAGCAATAGCTCTGGTGCACCAGGCAGCACTGCAGGCACAGAACAAACACATGGTTGCAAACAGCATGTTTTGCAGCCCTAACTTCATATGGATTGCATCATGCAAATTATTTGTGTTGCCTGCAGATGCAGCCTTAATTCAAAAGCATAGACAGTGTGGTCCAGCCCTCATGCGACAAGTACCTGGGTACAGAATAAATGCTTTGTTCACAAATGCTCCTACTGAGGACCTTCCACTGACATAAGCAGCTAAGCACTGCCACCTTGCTCAATTTTACACTGCCATCCTGCACTTGCCCTGTCGCTGCACACCAGAAGGAACCTCTCAGAGGGAAAGGGTAAGATTCAGAATAAGGTCTCAAAAAGGTAAAAGTGATACACTGGGTCTCTTGTGACTGTAGCTGCACACCTTTGAAGCTGAGGGCTGCACTTGAGTGAACAGATCCTACCTGGTCTGTGCTGAAATGGTTGTATCACACACTGGCACAGGAGACCTTGGGGGTTCATAAGTGTTTGGGGTACATTGGGGTACATACAGTTGGCATTATGTTGGCATCATTTTGTCCACCCTGCCTGTGCAGCTCTGTAAGTCCACCAATTCGAGTTCTGCAGTTACCTAAGACATACTTGATATGTTGACAGCAGTACTACACAGACAGGACTTGCTCCAGAAATCTAAAAGTTCAGGACTCTGAAGGTAAGTTGAATTAAATCCAACATGACTGTGAACAGCTCTGTGGGAGCTCTGAACTGACAGAGACACACTCCTAAAGCATTTCCGTCTCAGGATGTTCATCTGGTTCCTGACTCTCAGTCAAATTCCTTGCAAAGCACCTTGAAATTTTCATTCTCCATGCAGAGCCAGAAGTCTGCATTAGGGTCACCTTCCGCATAAAAAAAAAAAGTGCCTACTTGGTACACACTAGGCTGCATATTTGCTGTCATGTCCACCTTCTTTGCTTTGACCTCAAAATGTTGGTAGAAATTCTGATCTGCTGTTTCCTAGAGGCAATTTGCATAGAGGGCCAACAATGAAACTGCTTCTCTCAAAAGCAGCAGCTCCTGCTTCTGCTAGCCAAGCATGGCTGGATTTATATACATATATTAGATACATGTATACACACATATTAGTACATACCTCTGACATATAAGTGACCTTTTGCACCGGCTGCTGGCTGACAGGAAATTAATTTCTGGGGCAGAGACATTTTTTTGCTTCTCACACCTTGTTGCAGCACTGCCCTGTTCTGAGCACCAGAAAGTGCTGGGCTGCTGCAGAGCTTTCCTGTCCTGTTTTGCCATGGCCGTGTGGTGACAGTGTCCACCACCAGTGACCTGTCACAAACATGGCAGTCAGGCAGTAATTGTGTGGGAGCATTCACACTGGCAAATATCCCATTGCCTACCTCATGGCCAAGCTGATGCTGTCTGCTCTCTGCCTGTACCAGGGAAGCAGGCAGGAGCTGCCTGCTCTCCAGGTAGCCCACTTCAAGTGGGAGCAGGAAGGGTGGAGCAAAATCCCCCTTGTGCCATTCAGGCAGATTGGGTTAGCAGCTGATGAATTGTGGTTATCTGAGCTATAGCTTATTCCTCCTGGGTAAGCCAACTCAAATTGAAAACATCAACACTCTTCAGCAACGGTTTGTGTGTGTGGACATGACTCAAATTAGAAGCAATGTCTGAGTTAGGACTACAGTTACTCCACAGTGAAGACAAGTCCATGTTATCCAACATCTCCTTTCTGGGCTTCAACTTAAACAGTTTTTCAAACATTACTGTGAAAAAAAGCCCTGGCTGACACTTCCTACCCAAACTTGGCAATTCTTTGAATTTTCCTCCAAAATCTGCTTTGTCCTAGCTTTCTCTGGGCACAAAGAGACACTCCCACATCCTTTACATTCCAGTTGGGGCTAATTGAACTCACATGTCAGCATGAGTCAGCAGTAATTACCAGGAATATTAAGGAAAGATTTGGCACTGGATTTTGATAATTCAATAGCAGAGCCCCATGCTCAGTGGGGTCTTAGATTGGATCAAACCCCTTAAAAACACGACAGCAAAAGCTGTTCTCTAGTATCATTCAACTATATATGGGCAGTTCATGATACTGAAAGCATCTTTACTATATTTTTCGACATACCTACAGAAAGGGAAATCTAATGGAAAAATAATTTCTGAGTACTAAATCCTCCTTGCTGGAGTTTAAATCTGTTTATACGCTGAAACCGATGAATCGATATTAGACTGGCTGGCTGGTTTTTGTAAGCACTCGCATTGCAAACAGGGCCTAGAAATGCATTTCCTTCTTACAATTCCTGAGCAGAAATCTGAATCAATGGGAAGCTGAGGTAATAATATACCTCCCCTCTTCCACGGCTCAGTTGAAATTAAAATCCTGAAACCACAACGACCCGACTTTTCCACATACGATTGTTCGTTCGCCACCGCTCTTCCCAAAACAGTCCCACTCCATACACCTTCACCCTACGGACTGTGTAGCCTTGTGCTTCCAGCACCAGGGGCTGGAGGTATTTACACACTAGCCCAAGGTAGCCCCTAAAATCCTAATCTTCTCCTCGAGACTGAAGAACACCTGAATACAGTTTTATGGTCAACTGTGGCAAAAAAATCGGTTGTCACACATATACGGGCGCAGAGAAGTGGTGGATGCAGCAGCGAAAATGAGGACTGCCTCAGCCTGTGCTCTGCCGGGGGATGCCAGCAGGAGCAACAGTGTTAAAGTCACCACCAAAACCTTAACTGGCAACTCTTTCTGGATCTTAATAAGTACAGTGTAAGGTACTTTGTTTGTCACGGAAATAAATTCTTGCTCTTGGTTGCAAATTAACCGAGTGTCTTGCCAGTGACTTTGATCTTGTCAGTCATTAAGTCTCTCACTTAAATGAAATTATTTAGTCTTACCCCTGAATCGTAACACTCACTACGGTTCCTAAAGGAGAACTGTTTCGTTTTATCTACTACAAACATATGTGCATCAACATTCTTCTCAACAGACTAGTTCTGAACCCAAACAGATCATTCAGTTTTATTTAAATCCAGTCCTGGTTGTCTTTTTGAAACCTCCAACTACCAAACATCAAGCATATTCTTGGGTTTTTTCTGGTGGGTTTTGTTTCATTTTTTTTCTGGTTTAATAGTCCATCTCCTAGAAACTCACTAAATGACGCACAAACATTGTTTGTCTCTGTCTTCAGAAAAAAAAAAAAAGTCTTTTGCATGATATAACTTGGTTTTATGCTATTTAAATTATTCTTTAAAAAGGACATAAAACTACAGCTTCGCCCAAAGACGTACAAAATTCTTGTTTACTAAACAAAGTAACACGAAGTCAGAAAAAGCACCAGAGCCTTTCTCTCATCGCGTTTTCGCCCTTTGGTATGTCAAACTGAAACACAAGAATCCGCAGCTCTGAAGTTATAAAACGCTGAAAATTATCTTCAAGGCAAGTACTGGCTGACCCTAAGGCAAACCCACCCTGTCCAGTTCCAAGCGAGTGCACCTGGGGCTCGAAAGAGACAACGTGAAACTTTATTTCACTTGTTTTCCCCTCGAAAGGTCTCTCGAAGCGTCAGTGGAAAGGATGTGGCCAAGGTGCCGCGGCGGAGCCCTCCGCCGCCCCGGTTTCAGCCCTCGGGACAGAGAGGCACCGCTCGGGCATCACCCACCCGAGGGTCGGTGGCACCGGCAGCCCCGGGGCTCTCTCCCGGGAGCTGCGGACCGTCCGTCACCGGCGCCCGGCGGGGAGAAGCGCGGCGCGTCCTGCGCGGCTGCGGTCCCAGCGCCGCCGACACGGGCGGCGGGACCACGGGCACGGCGGGGACGGCGAGGGGCGAGGCGGCCGGAGCCGACAGACCCCGGTTCCCCCGCGCAGCCCAGGCTGAAGCCTCTCCTGCCCGCCGCGAGCTCTCGGGATGCAGCGACTTACCCCACGGTCCCCGCCGCCACCCGGGGGTGCAAAGTTTCTCCGGGCGAGGAGCAGCCCCCGGCCGCGGCGCAGGGCGGAGGTGCGGGAGCCAGCTGCGGGAGCGGGCCGGAGGGCGCCGGGGGTGGGGAGGATGCTCGGGCGCCGCGTCCCTCGTGATCCAGGTGGCGGGCGGGCGGCCGGGGGACGGGGCGAGCCGGCGCTGCCCGCTCCGCTCGCACGCGATCCGCGGCCGCCGCGCCCCGCCGGCGACAGAGGGCGCTGCTGCGGCGGCTCCGGGGCCGGGGGGAGCGGGGCCGGGGCCGCCCGAGCCTCCGGAGCCTCCGGAGCCTCCGGACGGGACCGCGGCTCTCGGCGCCCGTCCCCGCCGCCGCTGCTGCCGCTCCGCCGCGGGGTCCCGGGAGAGCCCACACGGGGCCGGTGCACCTGCCCGCGCCGCCGCACAGCCCGGCTACACCCGAAAGTTAAATGGAAAAGTGCCGTGCGGGTCCTTCCCCGCCTCGGAGATGTGCGGAGCAGCCTCAAGCCCCCCTGCATGGGTGCCCGCGGAGGGGCTTCCCTCTGCCCCGCCGCTGCCGCTCCGCCCGGCCCCGGGGTTGCTGCGCTTGCCGTCTTGCGTGGGTCCCTCCCGCGGCATCAGCGCGGCTCCCTCGGCATCGCCGGTGCCTTCAGCGCAGCCCCGCATTTACCGGCTTCTCCTGGAAGCCGAGTAGCAGCTGGGATAATTTCTTTAGCTAGCAGTGTTTGTTTTATTTCCCCAGAACATTCTGCCGACGGATTTCAGGGTTGTACTGGAAGCGGCAGGGGATCCCGGTCAAGCGGCAAGGCCTTTTGCGAGTGGTGTTAGATACTGGAACTCGGTGAGTACCTAAAGTGGAGCTTGTGCGGGAGGCTTGAGGAGAGGACAGACGAAACCAGAGCAGGCTGATGCAGAAAATCCAAGGTAACAAAGTGAAAAACCGTCCTCTCCTTGGTGTTGTGCCAGTCCTCAGTGAGGAGATCCAAACCTTGAACCCCCAGCAGATTTCTGGGACTGGTTGCTGTGGGGACAAACTGTCTGCTGCTCCTCAGACCCGGACTGCCGAGGTGTCCCCTCAGATGAAGATGCCGTGGCAGGTACCACCCATCGGACAGCAGTGCCCTACACCTGCTGTCTTCACCCCAGACACAGTGCCTCAGCTGGCTGAGATCTGTATCCACGGGCCATCCTCTGGGACAAGTCAATTTTCAAGGTACAGGTGGCAGGAGTGTAGGGGGCAAAATATATTTTCTTTCCTATGTGTATAAAACTCCTATTGTTCTTTGCAAATAATTCCACTTTTGCTAATCATAGAATAGTTTGGGTCAGAAAGGACCTTTAAAGATCATCCAGTCCAACCTACCTGCAAGGGGCAGGAGCATCTTCAGCTAGATCAGGTTGCTCATCCAAACTGACCTTGAACATTTCCATGCATGGGGCATCTACCACCTCTCTGGACAGCATGTTGCAGGGTTTCACAACCCTCATTGTAAAATACTTTCTTCCTTTCATCTAGTCTGAATGACCTAATAGATGATCATCCATATGAAGCTCTGCTCTCAGGTTGCTTGAGGCGCAGACTTAATAAAAATGCAGTGCCTGAGCACTAATTTACTGGGGGAAAAGAGGAGAGGAACAGGAGTACCAGAGAGTACTTGAGCTTTCTCCTCTCTCACCCTGCACAGCGGGTGAGGAGGGTGGCCCCAGCTCGATGGTCAGTCTCCATGGTTGCATTCTTGTGGCTTCCAAGCTTTCCCAGCTCTTCAGAGCTGTCTCTCTAGAGTGCCCTACCACCTGACCTCATGATCAGTATTAAGCCTTTGGCTTGACTGCTTTTGTCTTAGTTTTAGCAGGGAAACTGCATTTTGACAAATGGACCCACATAATAAACTTCTATCTCTCTGTTGCCTGTGTTGTTCAAGACGAGGAGAAACCCAGACCCCAGCCCTCCTGTCCTATGCATAAAGATGGAAGAGCCCAGCTCACAGGAACACTATTGTTCCAGCAAAATAGAACCAGTCAGTGTTGTTGATTGCTCTGTTATATCTTCCCAGACAGAGCCTTGGCTATAAAAATAGATGCAATAATCCACACGGACAGTTGCAATTGTAAATGGCATTCAAAAAGCAAAAACGGAATTCGTAGTTCGACACAGACATATCCCCAATCCATCAGGATGTGACACACTGGCAGCGTGTCTGTGCCAAACTATGAATGTCGTTATTTACTTTTCCTCCAAATGCTATTTCCAATTGCAACCTTTGCTGTAAATTAGTGTATGTATTTTATATTGGATGTTTTCTGAGCGCCTTGGTATTGTCTGCACTTACTATATTCACAGGATTGAACACAAGTAGACCACTTGGGCCACAATAAATCTTCAGGGGCTACGGACTGTGCTTATGTTAGGAGGATTTGCCAGCATAACCCTACCAGCAAAATCCTATCTGGCAGAGGCAAGGCCTATGTTTGGAAAGAGAAATCAAAGGCCATCAACACTGAATAGCTCTCCACTAGATGGAACAATGGCGCTTCTGCTGCCAGGCCATTGACAGGGAGTGATTTACCCAGAAGACAACTGGGGGATGGGGGGGTGGAGCCCAGAAAGTGCTGGATAATGGTGAGACAGTCATGGGACTGCTATTGTTCACTGCTCTTCCTGGTGAACTCAATGCCACAGAGGAGACCAGGGAGCTAGGAGGTGTCTTGGTGCACGAAGACACATCAGAGACCATTGACCAGACGTGAACTGGCTTTGAATAAGAAATGGTGTCACCCCATGGTATTCAGGTTGTTCTAACAAATCTCTTCCTGAGCTTGTTTGACCGGGGTTGGGGCCCCAAGCTTGGAATCTGGACTCCTTTGCACCTGTCTCTGCTTTGGAACGTCCAAAGACGATGGTTCAGATGCTTTATGGGAGCTTATTCCACATACAGCTGAATGACCAAGCCTACAGAGAGAGTATTTGTGCTGTGGTCTCTTCACTCCCTGGATTTTACATTTTGTTAAAAGTAATTACACTTGCCAGGCAAGAATTGTTTTTCATAATCTCATGCTGCTGACTGTTTATACTTATACCAGCTATGTGCAGATCATTTTTATACAAGTTAGGCTTACTGAACAACCGCCAGATAGTTTTGCTTTCCTTCTTGAATTTTAATTGCTTACTTGCCCAGCATCTATTTTTAAAATGGAACTGTAAATGGAACAGTAAATTCCATCACTCACCATAGATGCAGTGGGTCAGTGCATCAGTCCCTACTCCTCCTTTGCTCCTTCCTGCAGAGAATGTGGAGGGATTATTAAGGAAACTCCCCAGTCTGACCATTCATGAGACTCACTGGTAGTCTATAACACCAGAGAATTTAACTGCTTCACCCATTTACTAAAATTTTCCTGAATGCAGTTTCAAAGCAGGCGTCTTTGAAATATCAGTCTTCTTTCTCCCAAACTCCTACTTGAAAATGTGTGTTCATTCAAAAGGCTGACTTGAACACTGAACTTAGTTTCATCCACACCTTCATTTTCAAGACCACATGCCACGAATTTCTCATATAACCCCATTTCATTTCTGGAAAATAATTATAGACTTTAGTCTTCACTTCTCTTCTTATAGCCAGCATTATTTCAAGCACCTGCATACTCAGAACATCCATTTTATCTCTAGTGTTGCAGCTTTTTGAATGTAACCAGTTGCTCATCTGTGTCCTTTAGCTCATTTTTTAATATGTCCCATTATTTTTAGACTATTGGGAAGGAAGGTGATCGTGTGCAGGAAACTACCAGAGAGCTGGAAGCCAACGTAATTTTCTTTTTGATCCTTTAACTAACACACGCTTTTGAAAAAAAAGAGACAGACATTCTTAATATTCTCATAAACACAAGCATTTCCTCATGAAGCAACACTGGTTGCTTCTTATTCCTTCCATACTGCTTTCATAAACTCTGAAAGTACAAAGTGATTGAAATACACTCAGTCTCCAGATTGCCAGAGCTAGCAATTTCAAACAATCTCAAATTAATTTCTTTTCTTTGAATAGTGTTTCAGAACTATGCTATTTCAGGGTGGGAAAGAAGGCATATGAGATGTTTGGATAGCATTCTTGTTAAACTGCAAGCTGTCCTCACTCTGGATTTAGCCCCCAATTTAATCAACTGATCATAATAAATGCAAAAGAAGTGAAATCACAGCTCAAAAAGCATCTTCATGACCAGGGATTTTGTTTTGGTTTGGATTTTTGGCTTTTTTGTTGGCTCTCTTTTTTTTCTTTTTTTTTTTTAATTTTCCATGTGGTGCTTAGCTGTTATTGGGTACCTCTCTAAACTTACATACTTCCAAGGATTGTGTTTATTAACCTCAGCTAAGTGTGTTACATAGCAACAAAAATTTCATTGTCTGAGTTACTTTTGCTTATATTTCCTACTTCTTAGAGGGCTGCAGGTTGGTAAGGCTGATGTTTCCTTCAAGGCTTCCAAATGCTGCAGAGAGAAAAAGAGGACTTTGGCTGCTGTGCTGCTGCTGCTGCTTGCATGCAGGGACCTCTGCTTGCTTGTTTACTTGCTAAGTGAGAAGCCTGTCTGGGAGCCTTGGGGGAAAGAAGGCTGAAACTGCTGCTCACTGGTGCCTGGAGCAGCAGTAGAGCTGAGATCTCTGATAGCATCCCTCTGGAAGTGACAGTGACCTTGGAATTGAAATTCAGTCACTTTTGTCTTCACTTCCCCGCCAAGGGGAAAGTTGACTTCAGTGGGGATAAGACCTGGTATCTAGCACAGAAGGTGTAGGTGGGTGCCTGGAGCACAGAAGCACCTTTCCAAGCCACCGGAGAAAGGGAGATGAAAAAGAAAAACTAAGTGTCTTAAATGCAGAGAGCTCAAAAGAAGAATGAGTGCTTATAACAAGATACTTCTTGAATCCTTCTGTGTGCTCCAGTTCTGATTCTACCAATTCCCCTGACTTGTCTTACATAGAAGTCCATATGAACCTGTGAATTGCAGCAAAACGCAAGGAGAAACGTTTAATTCCCTCATATAGAGTGGAGGAAAAGAAAAAGATGTTTAGAAATTTAGTCTATCTTCCCAATGGAAGTAAGCAGAAAGAAAATTATAAGAAGATATTTATAACAACACATAATGAGATATCAAGTATGTTTTTCATATTACTCATTTATTGTAAGAAATCATACAGTCAGCTAAAAAAACTTGATTTCCTTAAGTATTAAAAGAGGATGCTAAAACAACAGGCAGAGCAGAACCCTTACAAGTCATTATTGCTTATAAAAAATCAATAAATAACTGCATCGTGTCAGTGAATTTTTAAGTCGGTTCATTCCACATGGTCCATCTTTCCTCAGACAAGCCAGTTGCTAAAAACAAGCAGTAAATCATCCCCGTTCTTTTATTTTAATACTGAAAAGAATATTTGTTTTTATAACCAAATTGATTTAAGACTTAGCATGGCCACAAAACATTCTAAACAGATGTCTAGCTTGAAAGACACTAATACGCTTTCTTTCCACATAGTTACAGAAATTTGGGGTGCATGCAACCTGAAACCTAGACTTTTAAGCCCAAAGAAAATGCATTTAGAAAATATATATATTCTTTTAAGCAAGTATTTTTAATAACGTACTCCAGTGAATAGAAAACATGCTTGCTGCTCAGCTGAATTAAAAGCCATGCCATCAGAAAAGTTGTTATGAGACATCAGATTTAGGTACAGAGGAAGTATCACTGTATTAGTACAGCGGATTTTTGATTATAGCTGTAGAGGGCTCAGAGTTGAGAAAAATTTTATTGACACATGTATGAAGAATGTGATGTGTTGCACAGCCCATGAGCTTTCATGATTGTGTGTAGCACTTCCGCTGGTAAGTATCCAAAATGTTTCATCCTGAGAGATGCAATAACAGAGGAGCACCAAATGTTTCTTCCTTTGACCTTGGGCTCTGAGTTATGACAGTATGGTAACCACATTCTCTTCAGAAAACTGCCTGCTGCCTTCCTCTCTCTGGTGCATTGACTGATAAAGTGGGAATCACACATTCATCAGACTGTTCTGGAGCTTTTCCAGCAGAGGATTAGGACTGCTAAAGAGGCTAAGCTCAAATCAAAGGGGACAAAACCAACCATATTGAAAATGGGAACCATCCTGATCTTCTTCTGAGTCCTGTATAAGATAGAGGGTATTTCTTCTATGAGGTAAAACTCATGGATCTGATGTGAGTGCATCTCATCCCTGCACACAGCTCACTTGGACAGTGCAGGCTTCAGGAGCGATTGTGGCTGGCAGGAACTGATCCCGCAGTGCTCCATCACTGATTCTCTGCCTCTGCCTAACCTGCTCCTTCTCTAAAGCCCTCAACAAGAGACTGCCTGGGAAGTGCAAATGAGGCTGTTTCCTAAAGGAGCCTCTGCCATATGAAGCTGAGTGATATGGGAACAAGTGCCAGGCTGTGAGGTGGATGAGCAAAAAGGTGGTGCTGGTCAGGCATCTCCTTAGCTCAGCTCTTTTGTGGAGAGCTTCCTGAAATACTTGGAGCAGCCTTAAACTGCCCCCTCCCAAAGAGCTGCTACCCATAAACTGAGGACAGGGCAGAGCTGCCTAAAGCTGTGGAAGACAGAGATGTAGAGCAATTGTTTACTCATGCTCTGGATGCCCTTATGAATTTCAAACTGTCAGAACAGCACTTGCAAATTGTGTATGCTTGTGTACATGCATATGGTGAGGAAGGGGAAGGTAGAAGTGGGCACATTTTTGTATTTTCATTGAATTTGAAATGTTGACTATTGTAAACTGTAGTTTCATGTCCAGTTTGAGCATCTGGACATACCAGGTTCCTCATGGAGGATTTTAAGGAATAGAGGGATTGTACAACTGAATGAGAGCTCTGAGCAATCACCAGCTTCTTGCCTATCCTACCATAAAGTTTACATCCTCGGTGGGGAGTACCATACAGTCTCTTGTTTTCCCCCAGAAAATAGTTTGGCTGTAGGTATTTAATGGGCATGACTTTGTTCCTAAAGTATAAGTGTTACCAAAAGTGCAGATATTATGAACTGTGCTAACAGTAAAAGTCCAAATTAAGGAAAAGGGAGAATTTGAGATAATATTACAAACAAAATGAAGTTACTGGAGTAGACTGCATTCCTCAGGGTTGTTGTAAGAAGACAGCAACCCAATTTTTAGATCTAAAAGCACTTGCTCCCTCCAGAAGGGGAGAATTTAGACGGGTGTTTGTCAATTCTTTTCTTTCTTGGGGTTTGTCTTTCTCGCTCTTTCTCTCTCTTTCTCTCTCTTACTACTATTATTATTACTGTAATCATCATAAGTGTTATTATTTTGGCTGGTTTTTTGTTTCAATTATCAAACTGTTTTTGTCTCAATTCACAAGTTTTATGCTTTTTTCTGATTCTCCTTCCCATTCCCCTGGGGGCAAGGAGAATGAGAAGCTATGTGGTACTTAGCTGCCAGCTGGGGTTAAACCACAAGTAGTGGTTTAAACACTTACATGCTGATAGAAATCGGGTTTGGGAATACTGTAGCTTAGAAGATAGGAAGCAAATAGGAAGGCCCAACAGATATTTAAGGCCTAACATGAGGTAATCAGACATCTTTACCCTACCTCCTCTTGGAATTTCTATCTGAACACTGCTGGAACCCAGGAGCTGATAGTTATATGTGTGCTTTTCTATAGCTTTTTTGTCTTTCTTTCTCTTTCTTACTCTTCTAATTCCCTCTTCTTGGAATTGTTGAGGAACTTAAAATCAAATGGGCTTAGACTCTGTTAATTTGAATAGGCCAAGTCAATTCTTTAAGAGGTATTGTACGTTAATTGAATGTTAACTTTTTGCACTAAATTTTTTGCCAAAGTTTCTCTGATTTTCTGAAGTTGTCAGCAAACTCCATTTTGTTGTTTTGATCTCTTGAGACTATCTTGTTGGTATTTCCCCCATGCGTCTAACTCAGAGTACTTGAACAACCGTAAGCCCTGTCAAAAACTTCATCAACTAGTTGTTTGGGGCCTTACACTTGTCCTCATGGGGTTTGGCTGTTCCCCTTTGCTATATTCCAGCTACTTCTGTACCAACTGGCATTTTTAATAGTCATGCCCCATTCAACCACCTAAAATCCCTCTTCTGCCAGGTCATCTGGCACGTTAAATACTTCCTCTGCTGTCATCCTTGGCCTTTCACTCTCTGTCCCCTCCTTTACCTTTTCCTTACTTCAGAGACACGTTTGAAAAATCCTGCAATTTGTCCCAGAGGTCTCCCTTTCCTCATTCAAGCCAGAAGTTTGGTCTTTCTTTATGTCAGCAGGTCAGTACATTTCAGGAACAGGCTCAGAGCTTGTGTTTGGCAGTACAAGGTTCCATGGAAAAAATACAGCCAAAGTGTTGTTTCACTGTGCCTTTGCCATCTTCTTCTCTGTGATTTATAGGAGACTTGAGACACTAATTGATAAATTTACTATCAAAAAACACTCTGAAACTATACATACTGAAAACTCAGAAACTTTTTCTGAGGTGATTTCCTTTGTGATCCAATACATACGTCGTAGAAAACAAATCCATAGCTATGCAGTGCTCTGCTCTTGAGTGCTTCTGTGATGGGGTTCATGGTGTGTTGGGACGGCCCATGAAAGCCAGGTCCATAGTCCTGCAGGAGAAGAAATGGCCAGGTTAGAAAGCTGGTGCAGTGCTACAGGGACTGATTGAAGTGAAGAGGGAGTGAAGAGGGAATAAGATGTTTTTTCCCTTTAGATATGAAATTCTTCTAGATTCTATGGTTAATTATAAAACACACTTAATACAATTAATTATGGAATTGCCTTAATTCCTTGGTGGATACTTTAGATATTGGAGACAAATTTTGGCATCTTCTGTAAAAACAGGATACGTAGTACTAGCAGGTCTCATGCTGAATATCCTGAAATTATCTCAAAGCCAAAGAAGTGTTAGAGTTTTGATGTGACAAGTCAGCTGAACTGGATGGCACTAGACCTTTACACTTGTTTGTCCAGCTCTGGCCACACTGGTTTTGTCCCTTGCTTTCCCAGATACTCACCACTTGAGCTGGGGTGGATTGCTATCTTTTTTCTAAGCTTGCAAGAGGCAGAACTTTTACTCTCCAGAAGTAAAGGAGAAAAACCAGAATAAAACCAGACTGAGATGGCATACATTGAAGAACGTGCAAGTGTTCACATTCAGTCATTTTCACTAGGGTGTTAATTCGGATATTCCAGTAATAAAACAGAGTGAAGTAAGGAACATATAATCTTTTCCTTAGGGAATCCTAAGGAAATTCTTCTGGCACATTGGAGATTTGAAATCAGCATACCAACCCCAGGCAGAGTGCAGTTTTTACTATCTTCTCTGAAATGTTGCCGACAGGACAAGTGTTCTCAGGGGAAGGAAGCTGACTGATGTTGGAGCAGGAGGATAGTGTGCCATCTCCCATTTCTGCAAAGCCTTGTCAGGCGTCAGCTATCTGGTGCACTCTTTCAGGAGAAAGCATCAATCTTGTTTCTTGGCACTTGTCGTCTGTCATCAGCATCTCTTCTGTTGGCCATGCCTGAAAGTGTGCATTTGAATGAGTGCACCACGCCAACAATCCTGTCCAATTTCGGAGCTGGGAGACATGACAGGAGTCTTGCCAAGAGTGCTGTTTGCCTCAAGTAGTGTTGTTGGCCACTTTCAAATCCTTGATCTTCATTCTATGCTGTAATGTCACATCTGCAGACTTAAACAAGCATTACAGTGCCAACACCACCAAGGGTACCGGCTTATGCATCCGTACAGGACTGTCTGCATCATCACTTTACCCCAGGGGCAGGCAGCTGTTGTGTGAGATGACCAGGACCAGCTGATGAACGTCAGAAGGATTTGCCAGTGTCTGCCTGGTCAGTCCTACATTGTACAGCTTGGCTGTACCACAACCTTACAGTGGAACAGTACCATCGGCTCACCCTGACCCTAGGAGCAGTAAAATGCTTCACATTCGTCCCTCCACCCCTCCCATTCTTCCCATGAAGCAACAGTACTGCCATGCCTTGAAGCAAGAGGCATCTGCAGAACAGCAGGCCTTTACAAATGGCTAGCTGGTCCTTGACTACACTCCTGTGATTGCCCCTATGGATGGAGCAGGATTGCATATCCCTCTGAGGCAAGAGATCACCTTGGGCAGCAGGTGGACTCAGGGCTGGATTTTTAGACAGGGACATAATCAGACAAGAGGTAGTGTCTGGCTCCCTCTGTCTTTCATAGGAGTTGGAGGTCTACATCAGGACTATTGCCAGAGTCACTGAGGTGTGGGAAGCTCATCTACCATTCACCAAGATTCTGATAGCTTTCTTGCACTGTCTTTCCTCAAGAATTCTCTTTAAATCTCCTCTATGTGCCACTTTTTGCAAATGGAAAGCCTTTGCTAGCTTTTGAGTGTCCAGGTGTGCATGTTAATTTTCCTGGTTTGGGAGTAAGAGGTTCGAGGCATCTTAAGCATTTCAGTAGGCCTGCCTGGAAATTGAATCCACTTTCTTCTACAATTAACTATTGCTTGGCCAAAAAGCACATATATATATACAAGTTGGTGATGCAGAACATAATACTGTGGTAACAGATTTGTACTAAAGGTGAGAAGCACATAATAATGCTGGTTTTGCAAACTTCTTGTTAGTATTGAACTTTCAGAACTTTTTTCAGAGCTTTATTTTGCTGATGCTGTTCTTCACCTGTGCTCTTGAGAGGCTCATACTGTATGTTTAAGGACAGAAAATCACATGCAAACTCTGGTTTTGTTTTAGGTTCTTAGTGAAAGATGCTAATATTAGAAAAAAGTCATGGTAAGTAGTTACAATATTGTTACAGCAACTTGTGCTTTTCATATATTCTAAGCAATTGAACCAAGAGAAATATATTTGTTAGTAATGGGTAGAATGACAGGGTGCATCCCATTTCCCTCTTCCTCTCCTGCTCCAGCATGATCTGCTAGTGTTATTCATATTCTTGTATCTTTTAAGGACAGATATAGTTAGTGAGGGATAGCAAACGATGTTTACTTAAACAATTGTTCTAGTTGTTATGCTATTCTGTGGAACCTTTGGGGGAAATATGCCCCTAGAAATTTCAGTTCAGTAATTTGTGCAATTCTATTTGAGATTTCTATTTTTTGACTAATAATTATTCATAATTAATTTATGTTGTGTCGTATCTCCAGTATCTCCTATTCCTTTGAATAGGAAATATGCCATCTAATGGTTTGTAGTGATTCTCAGATATAGCTGAATTGAACTAAAATGTGGAATACCACATAGGTTGTTGTGTCTGAATTGCATTTTCTTGCTTTCTTTCCTATTTTGATTTGATCATTGGAATCTAGGAACCTTTTTCTGCCTACTCTTTTACAAAAGGGATGTTGTGATACGAGCAAGCCAAGTTAACAGCCAGGAGGTTACAGAAGGGATAGTCCTCCTCAACTGTGCATTCCTGCACCTTACCTTTGTCCATATATATAGTATGGATTTCATAAGTTGCCTTGAAAGGTTTAAATTTGGAAAGTGACTCTTGAGGGAAAGGTGGTAGAAAATCAGTGGTTTTCCCCCCTCCCCTATATTTGAGAGTACTACTTCTCTTTAAGATTCAGGAAAATAATTTCAGGTAGGAATTTGCCTAACAGTAGGGTTTGTTCAATCATAGAATGATTGAAGTTTTCAACCGAATGTAATTAAAGCACACAGTTTTTGTAGGGTCATGTGTAGCTCTTTATGCTCTGCAAGAGCTTCAGTTGTGATGACTGCTGTGGGGTGTATGTCTTCTTTTGGTGCTAGTGCAAGTGGCCAGAAATGTGCAGTAAAATGGGGTGTTCTCTGAAATGCCGTTGCAGCTGTAGCCTTGCAGCCAGCTGCTGTCTACTAACAAGTGCTAACGTGAGGCTTTTAGTGTGCTGTGCTCAGTAAAAATGCTTTTGTATTCATGAAAAGAACTGAAATGAAATCTAGCAGGAAATTTGTAGGACTTAGATTTGTATTCCAATATTGAAAGTGGTATCACATAGGATGCTGGTGGGAAACCTGGCTCTCCTGAAATGTGATAAAATGCTAAGCATGGTTTAAAATGGTAACCTCCCTTTTAGCTTGCTTTGGCTTGTGGGGAGAAGACCCCAAATGGATGTTGAATACTTCTTAGTTTGGCTAAGACAAATAGAGAAGGCACAAATGGTTTAGGTTAGTGGTTTAGGTAAGTCTCCCCTTGAGGTTGTCCTGCAGACAAGTTGCTGGTACCATGGGTGGCAGTGCTGTACCACAGCACGGTGCCTGATGTCAGGTATGTTTGTATGGCAGACTAAGCTAGGCATGCTGAAATGTCTCCTATTCCTAGAGTATGTGCCCGATTTTGAGATGAGCAGCTACTGGTGAATATGAAGAAGGAAAAATAGTTGGCTACCCTAGCTTTTCTGATGGCTTTTTGTTTTGTTTTAGGATTTGGGGTTTTTTTTTGTTTTGTTTTGTTAGTTTGTTTTGGGGGTTTTTGTTTTTTTAGCTTTCTGCAATCCTGTGAAAACAGGATGAGAGGAAAAATTTTGAATTTTTTACTGGGTGTGCTGCAAGTTACATGAGGTGTTTTGTCTTTTTTCTCACAATTTGTTCTTAAAGCTTTCCTTTGAAAAACAGGATGCATAGATTTTGCAAGATAAACTGGATACACTGTGTGACCTCCCTGCTGACAGAGTAAAGGGGAGAAATTGAAGAGTTCTCTAGACAGAAAAGTTTGGGTGTGCCTTTTATGGAGTGACTCTAGCTTTTGTTATCTAGTGTTAGTCTGACTCTCTTGGTAATGGCTTCTGAGCACAGGGCACTGTAAAGGAGAGGAAGGTTGAAGCTGTGTGTGTGACGGGGTAGCAGATGGCTTAGCAGGTACAGGAAGCTCATGTGTTTGGCCAAAGTCACTGGGCTGGCTCTTGCCTTCAGGGAACTAACTGACTGGGAAGTTCTTGGAATTAGGAACACCACGTTTCTTGAGGAAACTGTTGTAGCATGGCTTCAGGGGTTATAGGGATGCCATAAGTGTCATTGTGGGTCCTGTTTCCTTCTTGATGCTGTTTTTCAGAAGGTTCATCTCCTCTTTCTCCTCCTTAGCTGGTGCTTTGTAAGTGAATCTCCCCATTCATGGTGTTGTGCAGCTCAGCATGCAAAATGAAACGTAGTAAACTTCAGCTTAGTTTACCTGGCCGACTTCAAATGTCCTATTTGGTGTGGACTTCACTTGTTTTGGAGGAAAAGGTAGGTGTTGATCATAGCTGTCAAACTTACCTTATTTTGGAGGAATATCACATTATGTTCTGTTAAGAAGATTCATCATGGTGATCAAAGTTCCATGGAGATCGTGTAGAGTCAGAAGGTGAAAATGAGTAGAAAAGAAGATGGGAAGGCCTCTATTCATCACAGACAACCAGTCTGAGCAGTTTAAAATGGATTGAATGACAAGGGCGGTTATGCTGTGTACTGAACTTCCACTTCTTGATTTGGGGAAATAATTTCAGGTAGAAGTTTATCTAATACTTGGGTTTGTAACAGAATGTAATGGAACTCCAGTGGAAGAACCCCAGTCTCCTAAGCAACTTTTTACCCACTACTGAAAGTAGAATCTGGTCCCCCTTCTACACATCTACGAATTGTTCTTCTACAAGTACTCCAGCTAGGAAAGGGAGGCACACCTTGTCTCCTTTCTCTCCAGTATTAATTGGCTATGGAAAGGAAGCTAGCCATGTCCTCTTTCCTGTGCATTCCTTTTTCTGGGAAATCATAATCTGAGATGAGGAGACAGATGTAGTTGGTACATAACTACCAAAGCCTCAAAGGCAGAAGTAGGAATACTCTACAGATCTGAAAAGAGCAATCCATGATTGTGTCGCTTCATGTGTCATGCTTGTTTTTCTCAGCTGTTTCTCTCAGAATATCGGTGAGGAGACGGCTTCATTTCACCCTCAAACATCCTCTGCTGCAGATGGAAGCTTGCAGCCACCTCCTAAAGTCCTGTTCCATAGCATGCATTACTTCTGCCTGCAGAGAGTACCTGCTGTTCTTACAATTCATCATCCATCTTCTCTGGGTGGGCAGGAAACAGAAGGATTAAAGCAGTGAAAGCTTGGAGAAGAGTAAGGGAGAATGGGTTGGGAAGGAAGTGATCAAAGCTGTTTGAAGGACAAGCGGGTAGAGCTGTTTCGTTTAAGGCCATCTTTGATCCCTACCTCTGCTGTGAAAGGGCCCATCCTCTCTATACAGGTGAGGTGCAGGGTTTTATCCTCTCTAGGTCAAATCCCTGCACTGAGACACTGCCAGTTGTATGCAGACCATGGGCACATGACAGACTGACAGTGAGGTTTCAGGAATTCCTTTTCATCTTAAGTGCTTCAATAACTTATTAAAAGCTTTCCCAATATTGTTTTCTGCAAAGAAAGTCCATTTATTATGATTCTTTACTCAGTAAAGGCTAGTAATTAGTAATCACCATTCCATTCTAATGTAGGATTTAATTTTCCTCTAGAAAAGAGAGAAAACCAGAAAAAAGCCAGTCTCCTTCTTTCTCCAGACATCATTATTTCTAAATCTCTCATCATTCTTGCTGCCCTATTCAGGTTCACTTTGGGGGGTCTTGTGTTTAAAACTAGGCCTTGCTTCAGATCACTAGTAGCCTCTCACTTGAAACCAGCACTCCCACATAGCCTGACCAAGGTAGGCTGATGCTTGTCCAGCATGGCTCAGTTCTTCAGTGGAAAGGTAGGTAAGATGTGAGCAGCAAATCAGTTTTCTTACGTTTTCCTGGAGAAAATGTGAGCTGGGGAACATGAAGGTTCCAAAAACCTAATCAATACAGAAATTAAGTGCTCATATCTATCTTTAATAAAGCCTTATGAAGTTATCCAATGGATGCTTTGCAGACTTCTGAAACATCTGGTTTTGCTGTATTCAAATCTTTGGAGAGAAGGCGAAGTACGTATTTTTCCCAAACCAGAACTCAACTTCATATGTCATTTCTCTTTCTTCAAAGGTTATAGAGAGCTTTTCAGAATAACCTGTGATTTTTTTTTTTTTCCATAAAAAGACTCTTCAAGGTAAGATACGTTGCCTTCTTTAGAATTAGACAGCCCCAAGCTGCTCATTCCTTTGTGTTAATTCCTGTTTATTCCTTATATTAGGGGCTAAGACACCAAAGAGTGGCAAGGTTAATTAAAACCGCCTGGCAAAGCTGTTTAGGGTAGGGGACTTGCACTAGACTACCCTTAGCCATATTTGAATGAAAAGCTTTGCAGATTGTGTCAGTGGTGGCTGACGTGATCAGGAAATTTTCTTGCCTTAACAGTGCCAGCCTTGTGCAATAGCCCTCCCCATAGCTTTAAGGATGACATGTCCCAGCAGGAAGAAAAAATGAAGCAATGGTGATTTCTGGTGGTGTTCTGCAGCAATTTGGAAGCTTTCCACCATCAAGGCTTCATTTCCCAGTATGGAGAAAGACTGTGGCTGGAACTGGTACTTCTCAATGATGCCAGTGGTAATCTTACCTTCACTGATGATGTTGGGAGGGGGAAGAAGGAGAGGCAGATATTCACTGGGCATTGCAAAAGATGGACCTGTAAGACTTCTACTGTGTTCTTATCCCGTTTTCAAAATGTAGCTACAGCAGGAGATCTGTCTCTGTGCAGATTGCAGAGACACACATTAACCAGCTGTTGAAATCTGCAGGCTGCTAGCAGCATCTCCAAGTGTGTCTTGCTCCTCAACTCACTTCTGTGTTCTGATGTTTTTTCTCTATGGCATGTGCCATCTTTCCTGAACTCTTCACAAAAGCTTGTGCCATGTAGGAACTGAAGTTTTTTGTGGAAAAGAGCTCTTTCCCCTTCCAGTAGCTGACTTGTTTCTTGTGATCATCTGTGGAGTAAGGACAGATGGCTCAGATCTTTGCCTGGGAAAAGGAGTGGTCTATTCCTCTGCTAGTCCCAAGAAGGTGTCCTCCCGCTGCAGTGGGACAAAGAAAAGAGGAAGCATCCCAAGCAGTCCCTCTTGCATGCCAACTGGAATGCTGTCGTTTCTGAGTCACCCACCGCTAGGGCTTTGAGTACTCTCTTCACATCCCTCTTATCTTCTAGTCCAGCCCTGACAGACAGTGTGGAAAGAATGTAAGTGGTGTGGTTCCAGAAGTCATCCCCCACTGTCCTCATGGCCAGCGGAGAGGGTTTGAGGCATGGACTGTGCTGCTTTTCATCTCTACTGGGCCTCCTTCATCCTGGGCTTTGGGCTTGTCCCATGGGGACCAGAGTTTTCCTGCAATGCAGGAAGAACAAGGCATCTGCTATGAGCCACTTGCCAGCAGAACTTCCATGCACTGAAGATTCATTTTCTGAATCAGTTCTTTGTTCTTTTCCAGTCTAGCACTTGGGTTAAAACCAAGTATTTTTAAAGAGCAAATGGATCATCATCACACCATTTTGATCATATCTAATGCCCATTCATACATGCTCTGTGGACTTAGTGCTGAAGGTAGCTTTGCCAGCTTCTTAATTCAGTTTGTTTGGTTATATTTAGATAATAAAAAGGTGTCTTACACAGCAAGGGAATGAAGACATATATGAAAAAGGGAGAATTTTATCAATGTAGATAATTACCTGCAGGGGGCTGCAAAGAATAACCAGGCTCTTTTGGTTGGTGTCCAGTGACAGAACCAGAGGCAATGGGCACAACCTGAAACACAGGAGATTCCCTCTGAACATCAATAAACACTTTTTTGCTGTAAAAGTAACTGAGCACTGGCACAGGTTGCCCAGAGATGTTGTGGCGTGTGCCTTCTTAGAGATATTTAGGAGACGTCTGAAAATAGTCCTAGGTAGTGGTGTCTGAGTGATCCTGCTTGTGCAGGGGGCTTGGCTCAGGTGACCTCCAGAGGTCATTTTCTCACCTCAGCCTTTCTGTGATCTGTTGCATTTTATGTTTCTGTGAGAAAGACACAATAAAACTTACTTAAAAATTAAAATACTCACTCAAAGTCTAAGGTTTCTGTCACTAAAATAAATTATTGGAAGAATTATCGTTTAAAAGTATCTTTTTGTTTCAGTTAGGTATAGCTTATATATTCTCTAAGGAATATTTTGCTAAGGAAGAATTATATAGTAATTAATTTTGTGTCAAAATATGGAATTTCTACCTATTTTTTACCCATTTTGTCTGGACCTCCTTAGGTCTCAGAGAACCATACTGCACAAGAGAGGACAAACCAATCCTTTGATGAGTCACGCTGTTTATTTTTCTGTCCAAGTTCAAAGTCAACGAATCCTGGCTTTCTTACTACTCAGAAGGAATGGAAATACAGAGACAGAGATATGTGGGGTATTCCTATGACAAGTGCGTCAGTCTTTCCCTTAGTACATTTCTCCTGTGGTTTTTGTGGTATCCAATATGATACACACTATTCTCACTTTTGAGTACATTCAGTTCATCTGATGCTTGGTCTCTGTCTCTTGTTTATTAGTTGCACTGTTGACACACTCTGTAAACCTAAAAGCAAGGAATTTATCATGAAAACATAGGTATTATCAACAGCACAACAGCAATTCTGTGTACAGTGGTCGGTAGAGTCAGATATCCTCGGTGGTTTTGTTTGCAATAGCTTTGCTGAGGTATCAGTGTGGAAAAGAGAGTGGAGCCTGGTGATATTCTGGACATGAGTCCTTCACAATCCTTCCCCCAGGAATCACCCCAAGTCCCCAGGACAGAGAAGGAACCCTTTATCTGTGTCTGTAGTTTTGGCACCTCTGTGTGTCTGACAGACCTCTCTGGCGCATAAATTGCTATCAGGCTTGCAGGACAGACAAAAATGGTGTCCATAAAGAAAGCATGGAGTCAGTCACTTCAGAACTGTACATTGGAGATGCCAACAGATCAGTGAAGCTGCAGTGATATCTGGTGGAAAGGAGGAGAACTGGGACAATCCTGTGAGGTATAAGGTTTTATGTAGGTTTTGAACATCCTGACTCCAGTTTTCTTACTGGCTTGGGAAGTCTCCTCATGCTTCCTGCTTAGACAAGTGGTACAGTCTTTGTGTGAGGGTACATGCCAAGAGAAGGAAGGCAGAGCATAGATGGTCCTCACCTGCTTGAAGTGGTCATGGCTGTAACCCTTCTAGGAAAGAGCTCATCTATCATTAGCATTAGCACTTTATTAGAGGACGGAGCTCAGACTCACAGATCCTGACTGTTTGCATGGACTGTGTTTCCCACAGCTGTGGGTCTCAGCAAGGCTTATCAGCTTGGGCATGATGTCGGAATCGAAACACCTCTGAGTATTTATAAGGGCCAGCACATTGACAAGTAAGCTTTGTGGACAGTGAGGGACTTGGGAGCAGGAGGGAGAACCTAAGGAGTTCTCCTTGTGTCAGCATGGGTCCAGTGGACTGGCACTGATCCAGAGCTAATGGGCCCTGGCTGAACTGCCCTGGCTCTGCCACTGGGCCTCTGCCTCCCATTTATTCACCACTGTTTCAGCTGTAGAACGCCTTTCTGAAGCTGCTGAATGCTGTGAGACAAAAGCTTATCCAGGTTCTGCCCCCAATGTCTTACCTTCCTTATCTCCTGTATTGATTGCTGTGCTGCTCATAGTTCCCCTACCCTGCTATCATGGTAACCCCAAAGGTTCACATCCAGGAGATGCTGCCTGCTGGTGCCTGGTTGAGCAGTGAGCTGATAAGCCTTGCTGGATTTCAGAGCACTAGGTAGTGACAAAAGATGGTCAGAAAATATTGGGACTTTGCCAAAGGTAAAGTGGACCCAAGCTACTAGATGTTCATCTGACAATGTAGCCCTGAAACAGCTTGGTTATTCTGCTGACAAGGATGGATACCAGTAAACTGGCTAGCAGGAGCACTCCAGACATACCCAGACAGACAGTGGTCTTTAGTTACTTGTTTACATTCTGTTTCTTCAGTAATACAATAAATATCAAGTTTCCACTCTTCTGGAACTTGAGATAGAGATCTGTCGCATTTTTCAGTCTTGGCACAAATACTCTTTATTGAAAACAAAAATTGGGGGAGAAGGGGGAGTTGAAACCAGAAATCTTGTCATAGATAGTTCTTCTGCTAGAGTGAAGGAAACCGATAATATCTGTAGATTTGACTTCATGTAGTTTGCGTAAGTGGCTGGACAGCAGGAGTCCCCAGGTTCCTCTTTACTGCCCATTGCAGTCTTCCATTTTTCCCTGAAGTGATGGGAAGCAGAGAGCAGTATGTTATTCTTTACTCTGCTTACATAGCTTACTATTTACTCCTTGAAGTCTCACTCACATACAGAAAACTCCTTGATATTTTTGTATATTATAAATATACAAAATATTTCTGTGTTTATGTCCTCTGCAGGTTTGACTGTGCCACTTCTAATGAGATCCCAGTGGCCAGAGACTACAGAAAGGGCTCACTCGTGAGAAGTACAAACCCCTTTCAGACTTCCTCCCTCCAGCAGAAAAGCTATGCCAGCTGCTGACTGGAGTGGGGTGCATCTCAGTTGATGCCTGTTTGTAGCTTCTGGGTTACAGCTATCCCATTAAAATAAAGGTCTGTGGGACCAAATTTGTATCCAGTGATAGAGGGCCAAGAGAAGTGTGAGAAGAATCCTGTGAGGCTTTGACACCTGGGATGAAGGATTCCTGGGTAAGCAAGATGGGAGAGAGAGGGAGGAAGAAATAAAATAGTGTGTCTTTCTTTTGCTTATAGGCACTAGATGTGGATCCTGTCTGCCATTCATTTACCTCCTAAGAAAATAAACCCTTGGGTCTGTAATGTCCCCAGACAGCTGAAGGGGCTGGGGAGACAAAAAGGAGAGTGGTCTGCCAGGACTGCAGTGGCTGGGACAGCAGAGCCATGACTTGCAGGCAGCAGTTGTGGCCAGTGCTGAGGCCACTTCCCAGAGAAGGAGTACTGATGGTGCCTAAATACTAACTCCCAGCTCACCAGGACACATCCAGGCAGAAACGATAAGCTGGGAGCAGGGTGCAGCTACTAGCTGGGGCAGCTGCTAGTGGCTGTCTTACCAACCATGCAGTGCTGAAAGTTAGACTGGGTCAGGGTGATTGCTTGGATGTCTTTTTTTCTTATTAGTCAAGCAGGTTTTCCAAGTTTATATGTTGTTGCAATTTTTATTCTTCCGGGGCCTCTTTCCTTGGGTCAAAAAAATGTGTAGTCTAGGGCCCTTTTGTTTAGCTCTCAGCTTGAGAGTGGGAAAAAGTTACTCATGGCTGAGTTCTCTGCATATAATTTGTGTTCCTGGGTCTATGAACAGTGATTGAAACTGGTTCTATTTAGGACATTCGTAGCAAGAGCCCCAGAAGCTGAGTTGGCAGGTACAGGTATGCTTTCTCTGAAAACCCAACCCAAACAGCAATACTACCAAGAACTGGGGACTTTGGTTATTTTGTGTGTACTTTAGTGTTATCTGTACTGATCAGCCTCCTCAGTATTTGGTTGTCTTTGTTTTCATTTTCACATGAACACAATGATGGTGCTTTTAAACTGAGGTATTTCAGGCACTGTCTTACGCAATTTGCTCTTAAACAGCTGAGACATGGGTGCCTATCTGTCTATGACAAGGATTAGTTTATTGCTTATTTGAAAGAGATCTTGAAAACTTGTTTATAACTGTTTACATACAATTTTTTCAACAGTTCAGATTGCCTAGGGCTACGGCATGTTCCCTATGCTTATATGCAGTGTGTAACCCCCATGTGGCCTCAGGCAAATGGAGTGGTTAAAAGATTTATGCACTATGTGGATAAACAAAATCTGGGAGAATTTCCCTGAGTCTTTGCCTGGATTGGCAAAATGGTGTGATTTTAAAACATGATAGTTAGTACGTGGTATTCCTCTTATATACTGGCTTGATGAGGAAAAACCTGCATGAAAGGACCAGGGTTTTTTAAGATGTCCTGCTTAGGCATAGCAGATGCTCACAGCTTGCCCTAACTAATGCTTTATAAAACAGCAACTACCATTACTGAAATACAAACTTTTTTCTTAGAGTAGACATAACCTGGCACAAAACATATACCTTGAAGATTTTCAAGAATTTCCCTGACCGGGCCATGCAATGAACATGCAAGTCAGATGGAAATTTAGGGAATTTCTCTTTCTGAGTAGGAAGCAAAGAGTAGGCTGCCAAAATCTCCCGCGGGTTAGGATCCTGCCCTGACCCTTGTGGAGAATTTCCTGGAGCCCAGTATCAATGGGAACACTTCCGCAGGCTGAAAAATTGGAGGATTTCACCTGCAATTTGTTTCCCCTGTTCTGGTTTTGTGTTTAACCCACAAAAGCCTAGAATTTAGTGGAGTGGGGGTATTCAAAGGATGTGGAAGCCTTGCTCACTCTCACTCGGCTTGCGAGCAAAGAACAGCGGGCTATATATAGGCAGCGTGTAATACTGATTTCTCTAGGGAAGTGATTGATCTTCTCTCAGTGTAAACCAGCCGCTCACCGGCTTAGGCCGAAACGAAATAAAGATGCTGGCTTGGCTTCCAGGACCGGAGAGGAAATAAATTTTAAGCAGCCCCGTCCGACCCGCGCGCAGCATCCCTGCCGCCCTTCGGAGCGCCTCTCCGGGGACAGCTCGGTGGCTGCCGGGGGATCCCCGCTGCCGGCTGCCGTCTGGGAGCCGCTCGCTCGCTCGGAGCAGCTTTCCGGAGCAGGGCTCCCCGGCTCCCGACGCGTCCCGGGGCAGCGGCGGTCCGGAGGCTCTCCCGCTCCTCGGGGAGGAGCCGCATTCCCGCCGGGATGGCGGCCCCGGCCCGCGGCTGCCGCCCGCTGGAGGGAGCGGGCACGGCCGGGGACCCGGGCTCGGCACCGCCCCGGGCTCCGGCGTTTCGCCCTCGGCCGCCCGCTGCCTCTGGATCGAGTCCATAACCGAGTTTCCGCCCCCCCGGAAAGACACCTGGTCCCAGCGGGACGGCATCGGGACGGGGAGCAGCCCCAGCTCCCTGCGAGGAGTTTCTCACGGCGTGTTGGCTGCCCATCACTGCTCACCCTCAGGATTACTCTGCTAGAGCTCCTTTCTTTTCTTCTTAAAAAGCCGCACTCTTTTTTATTCCTGAGTGGGTTTATTATGCACTTAGATCTTGCTGGTTCACCAAATTCCAATTTACAACCCCAAACGAGCTCTCCCATTAAGATGGCTGGTACGAATCCTCTCTTACCCATCGGTTTGAGAGCTCCCATCCACACCCTCACCTGTTCAGTTTCAACATCCCTGTGAAGTGCAGGTGTGAGGTCCAAAAATATTTTGTTGTTGCACTCCCCAGAGCTATGTGGGGAGGTAGCACTTCCATGTCTTGCCACCATCCTTCCTTTATGTTTCTTTTTAATCCTCTTTGCTGGTGCAAGATCTCAGCAGCCCCTGTCAGATGTCTGCCCCAGGGATCCAGAAACACTACTGACTCGGAATGTAGGCTCTTCCCCTGTAGCCTCTGCACGCCAGCTCCAAATTCAGAGTTTTGTCTTTGCTTTGAGATGCCTTTGTGAACTGGCCCGTCTCACAGAACAAGCCAGGCTGTATCATGTATGTGCCTTGCCCTGTCACCACTCTCTTGGCTAACTTGGTGCCAGCTGTAAATTACAGCGATGACTTGCACATTTCCTTCAAGATGATTCCTGCTACTAATGCCTGTGGAACATCTTTAGGGAAAGCTTTGACCAGCAACTGCTTTACAAGTGTTTTTATGCCTGTGAGGTAAGTAGATTTAAGACCATTAGTTTGGACTGTTTCTTTTTTCATAAATCATACTAAACAGGAGCAAGGAGTTTGTCAATGCTCATGTGATTTTTATCAGTGCAGTTACCTTTTTTATCATAATTCTGACTTTGCTTAAGAACAAAACCAGACTTGCCTGATAAGGTTGTGGGATTTTTTTCTGGAGAAGGGACACTAATTACACAGTTTCCCCTCATGACCCTTCTCTCAACTAGAAACTACCAGTTGGCCTCCAGGTTTCAGAATTTTCCCAGTCTTCCAAGATGAGCATCAGCTGAGCAGTAATGGTCAGCCATTATTCCTCGGACTTTTGGTACAAGTGTCCTGCACATTTTAATGAAAAACACCAAACCCCGCCAAAATTTGGTCCTTCCCTCTAGCATAAATGTAGTGTTCTCTTTTTGTAGAAAGGACTGTGGGATTCTTAGCCATCCTCATATGACAAGTCAGCCATCATCCATAAAACAGTATCTCACTGCTTTCTAAATACATAAGGTACTAATACTTTTAATATTTTCCGTTTTTGTATCAATAACAATTTACCACTGGCATATACTAATAGGAACATATAGTTTAAAATTTTAAGTGGTTTTGTTCTCCATCTTGTACACCTCAGAAACTGTCTTCTTGTATTTAGGTCTGCTGGTCGAGACTTCTTTTCCCACTGTTTATTTATTACTGTTGAACATCATTAACTTCTTGTCTATATTTATTACTATCAATTTCCATTTCATTCTGTTTGATAAACAATACCCTTTGCCAACGGGTACATGTATTTCCACTTTGAAGTGGACTCTGCTTGCTGT
Organism: Monarcha castaneiventris obscurior; assembly: GCA_026261815.1. NCBI lineage: Eukaryota > Metazoa > Chordata > Aves > Passeriformes > Monarchidae > Monarcha > Monarcha castaneiventris. The sequence goes on from JAMPIT010000388.1 coordinate 9,226,951, forward strand.
TCTCTTCACTTTGTCACCAAGAACATGAAGTGTGACACTTCCCAAGACAGCTGGTTTAGAAATTAAAGCGGTATTGTGGCAGTATGGTAGTGAGCCACTTCAGGGAACCAGCGAGGTTTATAACCATTTGTCATGTGAGATCCTTCAGTTCATGGTTTTACCTTTATCATGGAACATTCAAATTACCTGGAAAAAAAATTCTGATTATGGCATACTGTGCTGAATCTTGTAGATTTGATTACAAGGAAAAACTGTTGAGTTTGATGGTGTCATCAGCCTGGTTACTTCTGCTCAGTAATCCAAAGTGGTAAGATAAAGGTTATAGACAGAAACCTTCAAACCTTTGCTGTCCTGTGGTCACATTCTGGAAATTTTCAGTAAGATGAAATGATTTGAGGAGCACTCTTCTGGCCAAAAGCAAACATCTAGCACGAAGGCTTTTTTAACTAGTGGAGCTACTCCTTCTTACTGAAAATTAGTTAGCAAAGAAAAAGAGCACGCTTAATTCTAAGTGAAGAGTGTCTGCTTGAAAACTATCAAAGTGAAGTTCTGTCTTTACTTCTATATATAATTATGCTACTCTTTCTCTTTTCTTTCATATCTCATGAAAGTATTTGTTGTCTTCTGAGCAAATACACTGGAAGAGCGTTGCTGTTATTTTTCAGTATCTATTAAAAACCAACCTTGTGTTGCTGTAAGAGAAACGGGCTGAACGAGCTATTATTATTAGCCCTTATTTTATTTGTACCAGATTTAATATCTATGGGTTCCTAACTCAAGGTTATATATGGAGAGAGATGGCCACAGGCTAAATTAGCAGCTAATTTAGAGCTAATCAAGCAAGGTATTTCTTCACTCTGCTTATATTTGGAACACATTGTTACTTACAGTTTACATAGGCTCAGAAATATCTTGCACAGATTTCTACAAGAAAAATCCTTTAAAGGTCATTATATACAAAGATTCCACTCTGGTCTCACAGACTCTCTGCCTCATGGAGCAGTGCATGCTATGAAATATTGTACACTTGCATTTATTTTGACTTTTTACAGGGCAGATGCTACAAGCCTCTTTTATAGGCAGGACATTGGATTAGATGGAGCTGCAGCCTGACCTGGAATAGTTTTTGCATGGTTTTAAGTACATGAATCCAGCTGCCTCTACCGTTGCATCCCAGTTCCTCTGGACACTGGAATACTCACTATCAAGTTTTACATGTGGCATAGACAAGACACCATTGGAAAACTCCCATACCAACATGGCTTTCAGCACATGTAGTCTGCACAAAAAAACCTAGAGAAGCAGGGAGAAAGGTCAGGTTATCCTTATCCACTTACTGCTTTCGTTCTCCTCTCCTAACTCCTAAACACTCAGCCTTGTAGGTTTTCAAACCCCATTGTTCATCTTGCTGCTTGTGAATGGGACTGACTTTGGCTTTCTTGGATGTGTCACAGCATGGTTTGGGTTCCTGGATTTCCACATTTTCACATTGAACTGACATTATTAAGGTGCTCTTTTTAGGAACCAACTCTTTTTATTGCCCAGCAGCACCTGACACAGGCTGCCTAGAAGTAAACTGCTGGTGCTTAACTCAAATTCAAACCTGATCTGCCAATAGGTCTACAGCGAGAACATTTGAGAGGAACCTATGACTGTATCAGCACTTAATCAAAACCAAATATAAAGTTCTGTGGTGAATATGTGCAACAGGCCTCACAGACAGCACTTTCTGCCACAAAATTTGACAGGGCAACTAAGAAAGTTTCTCTGCTCCGCGCAGTTGAGTGGAGTTTAGTTTAAGAGACAGAAATAGCACAGTTGTGCGTAAATTAAATGACATTATTTGAAAACAACTCTGAAAGAATGGAGACTAAAAATCTCGTCTAATTAATGCGTAACAATAGATGATGATTTATTGACTCTTCTGTGAATATACAGTTTCTATTAACAATATTTAGATATGTTTCTCAGAAATTTGTAATTATTTATGTTTAGTAATTTATGATTAAACATTTTACAAGAAACAAGGCACTAAAATTTACAGTTAGTCATCCTTATTACTTACACGGTGAGTTTCAGACATCCTTATTACATATACTGTGAGTTTCATATAGAAGATTGCCCTGGCATGAACAATTATTAAATTTCTGCCCCCAGTGATACTTCTTGTTGCATTTCATACATCTCCAGCCATAAAAATGTATATATTTTAGGACCCTATTTTTTCTCCTTTAACTCACTGTTTCCATAGGAAAAACAAAGAATTTGCTATGAAAACTAGCTACACAATGAAGATAATGAAAGCTCCATTCAACATATTTCTAAGGACTCAGACAGACTAAGAGATCCTTAGAGATTCAAACTGTAATCTGGGTATTTTTTATTAATCAAAAACAACAGTACAAAGAAGATTTGTTTAAAGGTGCAATTCCAGAAGCTATTTCCGTGCAAGCCAGAACCAGCTGTGGTGGTGTCTGAGGCACTGAAATACTAAAACAACACTTGACAACAGGTGAGGTGACTGGTCTGACACCCTGCTAGGAGAATCAGATCAGCCTTGTGGCTACCACTTGGCTAAAAAGGAGACCTTAATAATGTATCATTTTTAGCACAATTTAAAAAACAAACCCCAGAAAACTGTTGCTAATAAAAGGCAAAGACCACAAGAGGTACCATTTAATACTCCATTAAAATACTTAGTATAAGAAGGAGCATATACATGTTCAAGTATCTTATGACAAATAGCGAAGTATTTAAGTGCTTTTCTGTTTCAGATTCTTACTGACCATAAGCACGAACATGACAAAATGTGATTTTACGTATTGTTAAAATACAACAGCATCTAATGTCACATACAACACAGTGCAAAGAAACAGTGGTTTCCTAATTATTTGGCCATTTGCACAAAAATGAAAATGAGGAGTGTCTAGATTCAGGATTCTCCTTGAGATTCTCAAGTTCCTGTGATGGTAATATTTTAGAGGCCCAGTTTTTAATGCCTCTGCATTTGGAGTGCAGTGATCCTGAGCCCCCTGAACACACAAGGAAAGATTACCGCTGAGGTTTTCAGAGGATCCTCGCAGTCTCCTCAAATAAACAACTTCGGTGCAATTTCAGCACTGGTGGAATATGAATGCTAAATAGGGGAAGATTCTGCAGGATAAGAAAAGTGATGGTGGAGAAAGAACCTCATGGAACAACCTCAAATAATACCCTCAGTCACTGCCAAATTAAAGTGAAAGTTTCTGTTTCCCCTTGAAGAGATAAGATTTCTCAAAGCATGGCCACCATGATGTACCATCACAAGATGGTAGTACTAGCAGAGATGGCTATAACACTTGTGAAAACATATTATCTCTCAAAGCATTTCCACTTCTTGGGTAATGTAAAAATAATTCTGTTAAACTGTGATTTTTTGTAAGCAAGAGGTTCTTACTGAGCAATAGAAGTCAGTCAAAAATCCAGCAGGTCAGCACCTCTGAAGAACAAGCCCTGTAACCACATGACTGCTGCTGGATGGTAGCTGGTGGTAGAACAGCTTGTACATCTTGTGACTGGAAGGTCAGAAATGCAACCACAAAAAGAAGGGCATGATTAGGGCTATGCCTTTAGGTGTGTGGGAAGCAGGACAGACTGAAATATCACTGTATTTGCGTTTACCAATTACCAGAACTTTTTTTCAGGTACCGTTGTAAAATGTCATAACCTCTGCATCTCCAGAAGACGAAGATCAGGTCTCTCATTATTTAGCCTTAAGCTCTTGAGGAAAAGAAAAAGTGGAAAGTATAACCAAACACAAAAGTCCACATGTAGCTGAGAATATGAAATATTACAAAGAAGATGTTTGTTTGGTTGAATTTATGTATATATCTAAGTGGACATGGATTAACACCGTTGGCTTTATTGTTTTGTATTATTTAAGAATCCTGACAGAAAACTGCATCTGTCAGATTGAAGCTGTGCTGATTTATTGCTTTTGGTACATGAACACTGACAGGACATAATTTTAAGCTTCCCCATGATTTGGAACATTTTAATGTACAACAATTTATAAAATCAATTGCTTACCACCCAAAGCCATTTTTACAGATCACTAAAGTTGCCCACTGCTGTCACTATGGCCTTAAGTGTGTTTGAAGCTGTGGCAGGACATAACCCCACAGGTAAGTTTGCTGGGCTTGAGCCACTTGTGTCTATGCTGGGTATAAAAGAAGGGCCTAAGTTCAAGTCAGTCTTTTCCCACATCTGATGTTCCCAGCCTGGCTCCCTGACAGTGCACTTTTGCTGGATTTACAGAAGTAGAGTTAGTAGCTGTGGCATTTGGACCAGACTGAGAGCAGAGATCAACACTCATCTACGGAGGCCATGGTACAGTGTAGAAAAATGTGCTGGCTTCAGTGGGATTGTGGAAATGTAAACTGGGAGAATGCAACTTATTTATCAGTCTAATAGAGGAGTAAAAGCAAGATTTGTCCCATAACACAGTGTTTTAACTGGCTGAGACAAAGCACCATTGTGATCATTTATTGATTATACCTCTAAATTTGCCACCTTATCAATTTTAGAAGGCACCTCTGGAATACAGCTAGCAATGACAGTTGTTCCTGCTGGCAAAAACCTCTTATTTTTTACTCAAGTACAACCACCCCTGCTGATTTGGTAATCTGAAAACATGCCAGACAACTGGAGAATGTGAGCACCTTGCCATGGTTCAACTGGCACCACCACGTGGCTAAGTACATTCCAGTAGGAGTATTGCACTTGAGGGGAACAGGATAAAATCAGTGTGGGAAGTCTTCCTATGCTCTCAGCCACCAACAGAGTGCAACTGAACACCCATTCCAGCCTCAGAGCCATCATGCAGGCCAGCAATTGAAAGCAAATTAAGTGCATTTTGGAAACCAATGTTGCTTTATTTGGCAAGGACTTCTCATTATGCCTCATTTTAGACAGAAAGTTGGAGGTAAGGCAATATTTGTATTGGATATTATTGTTCCCAAAGCCCAGGTTGAACCTCTCTATTAGGTCAGCACTGATAACTCCCAGCCTGCCAAAATTTCTGCCCTGGTTTAAATACCAAATTCATCACATCACCTCCCTAATTTTCACTTTTCAGAGTCTCAGTATTTATAAGATCTTTTTCAGATAAATGGACTTTATGTTGTGTGTGTTAATTCAGACTTCACACAATCCACAGGATTAGAATTCAAGTAGTTATAAAGTGAAGTAATTCACTGGGCTGAAGGAGTGATTAGTGGGACCACGTAGGTGTCTCGCAGAACAAAACAATTTTTAGCAAAACTTTGGTGAGAGTAACAGGTCAAATTCCAAAACTCCGCAGCTAAACAGAAGCAGGATTCCCTCCCCCCATTATAGTGTGACACAGAATGTGTGGCAGGAATTTATATGGGCAATTCAGCTGGTCCATTTGTGGCTTAGTACATAATTTCAGGGCATAATTCTAAGAAAAAAAAAGGGGTCTGTACGTGACCAAATAATGGGCAGAGCTTGAGCAGCCCATATGGCAAATTGTAAGTGCCATATAAAAAATAAATTACTACTAAATAGGCATATCATTCCAGTTTCAGGTTCAGGTCTCTCCAAGAACAGCCTCTTACAGTTGAGAAGGAATATCTGAAGATATGTGAAATACAATTAATCTCAAGTTGTGCTGAATAAAAACCTACTTCAACTTTCTTGACAAACAAATTTGATTAATGAGGTGCTCTAACAATTGGTTAGAGACTGAAGAATACAACTATTCTGAAGCTGGACTGAACAACAAAAGGAAAACAAACAATCTCAATCAACATTTTAAAAACTCACCTAAATAAAATAAGGACAATCTACAAATCTATCTTGTTTTATTTCTGTTAAAATAGAGACTTGTTTCCCTAAATACATATATGTGTAGTGTAGGCTTTGTATCTAGCCAACTCTTCATCAAGAAGGGAACAGATTGCTTCTAGCTATTTGAGTGCTTAAGTTTTCTGGGGCTTTTTGTTCCTTTTGCTTTTGCTGTGTGGCTGTTTTGACAGACTAGATATTTGGCAAAAATACTTGATTCTTAGAGAGCTTGACCGTCTGGTGAGATCCATTCCCTGAATACTATAGTTTTATAACCCACAGCCACTGAGTGGACAACCTTTTCCTTTTCCATGCTGTATATCCTATACCATTTGGCAGGCTACGTGCTGGACAGATTTCATATGGTTTTCCACAGTGTGTGTGCATATGTGTCTGGATAATGTAGTCTTGGAAAATTGTCCAACTTCATTTTTACAAAGAGTGAGGTCTAATAACTCTGGCGGGATTCCTACTTGAAAGTGGCTACTTTTCTTATTGTCAGGCACTTGTGAATGCTATGATAGAGGTGTCCAGAGCCTCAAAGGAAAGAGAAGTGAAGATCATGAGGAGAAATTGTTTGACATGTGTGACAACATTTCCTCTTGGGACAGCTAAGAGCTGTCTTCACTTCGACTCATTCTGAAAACCAAACCCCCTTTTTTTTTTTGCAAGTTTTAATTTGTTTTTAACATGACTGACAATGTTGTCAGATGCCTAATTCCTTCACCAACAGAACAGTAAAATGTTCAGAGCCACAGCTAGTGCATTTCTATTTTGTAGCTCTAGTTTTAGGTCCTGAAGTCTGTCCACATTTCTACGTTTAGATATAACAGAATCAAGCTGATCATCAGCACAGATGTCAATCTGTGATACCAGAAACAGAGACCACTGCTGGCTTTCACTGGAAAATATACTATCCTATTCTTATAGATGGCAACAAATGGTCATCTTCTTTTTTATCAAATGTACAAAATTCAGGAAGAGTGATGATGTGTGAATATACAGTCAGCTGTCTTGAGAAGAAACAGAAAAATAACATGGAAAGACAGGTAATTATCTTATTAAAGCAACTAAGGTGCATCAGTCTTCCAAAAATAGCAAGCTAGCTCAAAATATGAAATCACAGGACTGCTTGTGAGGGACTTGTCCGGAAAAAAATTCAATTAGACGTTATTTTAAGATTTACATATAACTCCCCTACCCAGAGTAGCAAAATAAAAATTTGTAGCAGTTTATTATTTCAAAGTCATAATGAGAAAAATACCTGAAAACATGATACGACATGAATGTGTGGCGGTACAGACTGTAACCACAGAGATTCAGAACAAAACTAGAACATCATACTGCAAGTGGGGAAGAAGGAAAAGGACACATAAAAGCAATTGTGACTACAACCAGAAAAAAATGTATCTGCAAAAGATCATTGAAAAACACCTATGCAATCATACGGTCCTTGGGAAACTGCTAAAATTTGGTGTTGGAAACACACAGAGATGAATGCTCATTAAACAAAATTCAGCACAACACACTCAGCTTCACTATATGCTCAGAAAAGGTAGCCCTGAGCCATCCCTCTTTCTCTGGGATGCAGAGAGCCACAGGGCTGCAATGGGAATACTGTGAGCCTGAGTAGCAATAGCTCAAAGTCTGAGTGCTGAGCCCAAAATCCGAGTGCTGAGCTCAGCCACACGAGGTGTACCTACACTGGGAGGGTCGCTTCCCTGAGCAGTGGCTGGGCTGGGCTGTGTTTTCAGCCCTGGCTAAACACATCTCTGCAGTGCAGGAAGGAGCTTCAGAGACAGGATTTGTGGCAAGCAGCAAGATCCCTTGTTCCAGTGATAAAGCATCCTGGACATTGAAAGAAGTAGAATAGATGGCAGGATGGGCTGTTTCTTTGTCACGGTAAGACCTTTCATTTGAGGAAGTACCTGTGAAAGGATTCCACTGAGACTCTTCAAGTACTGAGAAAAAAAGGTTTTTTTACCAGGAAACCTCAAGCCTGACTTCTGCAGAACCCCAAGGACTAGGAAGAATCGGGACCACTTGCACAGCTTCAGCACCCTGCATAGCTCTGATTCTGATGAATGACTTCATGGTCACAGATTGTCCTCCCAAATTACATGGAGCTGGAATGGAGAAAGTGCTCCTCTCCATGCAGACCTTTCTCAATACTGACATCTCTTCAAAATCCTCTGCTTCCTAGCCTGTGTGCAGAATCCAGAATGTACTGGCAGCTGTGTGGAAAAGGTAAATAACCCCACTTTCTGTGGAAGGGCAAGGTGATGGCAGAGGAGCACCCATTTCATGTTCAAATGCTGTGATATGGACACTCTGGGCAAGAGGAAGGAAAGAGTAAAACACATAGCTCTGAATGAAACCCCCTGCTCATATTGCTGGTTAAAAAACTAAGGGAGAACAAACATAAGGAATAAATGCAGGAGAAAAAAACCCCAACAAATGAAAAAAATTATACTAGGCAACAAATTAGATGACTTCCAAGGAGAGACAGCACCTGGAGCTAGGCTCATGTCGATATGGGGACCATAAAGGAATTCACCACACCTTGTCTAGAAGGTCATTTTTTCTCTTCATAAGAATATAGAGGCTGCAAACAATGGCCACTACATACCTGGTATACATTTTTTGTTATGGACTGAAGCAGGGATCATTTTGCCCTGTGTACCTTTCAAGTTCGTTATTGACAAAAACTTTTATAGCAACTTTTTCTTAAAACACTGCTGTATTCTATCTGTGAAAAAACCTTGACAATATGCATATATACCTTGGCCAAATGGTTAATAGGAGAACACAATTATGTGAAAGTATTTGAATGATTTAAGCTAGAAAAAAGGGGAGAGAAACAAATGGACATATTGTCTGAGATGGCTATATTACATATAAGAAAAGTCAAACACAGGAAAAGATAAATCCTACTACCAGAGGGAGTAATTGCAACAACAACAACAAAGACAGAAGTAATTTCTCAAGTAATTTCAATTCCATCACATTGATCACTTTATAAAGCCAAAGCCTGGAAAGGAGATACATTACTTCCTCCTGTTCACTTTTTACATTTTTCTGTGTCTATCACCCAATTTCACAGCAACCAACAGTCAACTACAATTGGGAAAGCAAGAGCCTGTGTCACCTGTGAACCATCTAAAACCATCTTGTGTAATTTATGTTAGGTGTAACATTCCCATTCTTCCCCTATGCATGTAATGATCATTCTTTCTTTCATATCTTTCTCTTGGCTCTTTCTAATCTTTCTTCTATTATTTCCTTTCTTTTAAATAGAACCTGAATTAAAAGGATTTATTGTTCAGCCTAAGAACTGTAACTTTTGGTCTCAGAATAAGAAAATATACCAAGAAGCAAGGCATTGCCCACTTAGTACAGTTTGAAAACATGCTTGTTTTAAAGGATTTTTAAATATAAAAATAAAACAATCTTTCATGAACAATGGTATAAATTCTGGGAGTTCAAGCTACCCTTATCTCACATTTTGTGAGATCCTCTCTGACTATTTAACAATTTTCACAGGGCTATTTAGACCTGGATTGTCTCTCTTCTTGCCCTCTTCACAGTGCTGAAATTGTCTCCATTCATCACCTTCTAACACCTGGTTTCCATTTCATAGTTTCAAATTACTTTCACTTAGAACCAGTGCAGAAGGAATCCCATCACTGGTTAAGACAAAATGTCTTCCCTACCCTTTTTTTCTAGATGGAGCATGAACAATTGTCACAACCAGTCAAATTACTGACTCATTTCCAGACCACAGAATGCAATCTCAGAACAGAGGTCCTCAATTCTGTTTGCTTTTTTTTTGTCTCTACTGTTATCATACCTTCCAAAAGTGTTTCCATTCGGCAGAAAAAGAAAAGTGCCCAGAACAATATCTTTCTTTGGAATTCCTGTACTTTCTTCACACAGCCAATTTATAATAATATTGAGTTTGTTGTCAAAAAGATCTGCCTTCAGATTTTGCCCAGGGGCTATTTTTTTTATCTTGCAGCAGCCCAGTGTATTTTTTTCTCTGTCACATAAAACGAGAAGCAATAAATAGCTCCCGTTGTGGCTGCTGGTGTTAGCACATTTCAGGGGGTGGCGCAGGTACCACAACTCTAACCACAGCGAGCCCTGTGGTTGGTAATGGCAGCGCTCGCTAAGATGAATCACCAGCAGTGAAAGCAGGTCAAACAAAAAGAAACATACACACACACCCACCCACACAAAACCCTACTCGATCCAAAACAAAACCAAAAGGAACTCACTCCACCAGAAAGAGCACCCAGGGAAAGAGACAGGAGTGTAACCGGGAATGTATGCTTTGTAACATACTCTGAATACATTGCTCACAGTACGGACTTGCCCTCATGAGTCATGATCCGAAAATACTTTATTGAGTAATGTGATCGTCAGATTTTTCAATGAAAAGTTATGGTTTTGTTCATTTTTCTCACTGCTTCAAATGATGGTTGTACACCTTCCTGTAGAACAGGTATTCACACACCAGAAGTTCTTACCAATCCTTGCAGGGTTCTGCATTTCACATTTTCTTAACTCTTGCCCCACTAGAATAAATGATTGCCAGGGTAAGGATTATCTTTATTTGTGCTTTCCTACCATCTACTATTCTGGACGTCCAAAATCTGTGGGGACCTTCGCGTGAATGCCTTCATAAAATCATGTCCATCACCCCTCACTGACGGCAAAGGCAAGAAACACACCACCGTAACGCACAGGACAGAACAAAACAAAACAGAACAGTGCTTCAAGACAGGAATGATTCCCTTGAACTGCTTCCCACCCTGTGAGAAGGAAAAGAGGGTGAGTCTTTTCTTCTCGCTAAGGAGAGATGATCAAGCTAGCTGCTACACCATCAAGTATTGCATAGGAAAATAGAGGGAGACTTTGCCTATGGACTGGCTGGCTCACTGCATTTTGAGAGCTTTATGAATTGTTAAAAAGCTCTTCTCCTCAGAATGACTTCAGGTGAACAGCACACAGTGCTGGCAGCAGCATTTGACCCTCCTGTTTGGGTATTCTACTTCAATACGAGGTGGGCCTGGAAATGAAAGAGCAAGCACAGTGGCTTTTGAGGAAGAAGTCACCTTCTTTTTAACTTCTCAAGTGTCAAGGCTCAAACAACTGGAGGGCCAGTCCACAACCATTCCCTCAGTCAGCCAGCCACCTGCAAAATATTTCTGCTCTTCAGAAGGAAAGGGCTGTTACTACTGTGGCCCTCTTGCTACTTCCTTCATTTTCACATCTTCTATGAAGAATAAGTTATGGACTATACTAACTAGTTTATTTTTCTTAAGCCTCAGCATAATGATCCAACCGATACCTGTCAATCACCTTTGTCTCAATAGCAGAGAGCAGCTCCAACCCTTGCCTTCATTTGGGAAATGGTAGATAGGAACAGAGAGTAATCAAAACAAACACTACAGCCTGATGTTTAAAGCTGTTAAGTTTTCTTAAGAACACCCAATGTAAGAATACCCAGAGTACCTTACATTTCACAAGGATCGAGGGTGTTCTGAGAGGGGAAAATACGTTCACATTTTAGAACACTGTGCATGTCTGTGAGTTAAACAAACCAGAACTACCTACAAATGAACAACAGAGTTTTCCCCTTGGTGGTCTATACCACTGTTTCCCTAAACATTAAGAGTCATAGTGTGCTCACTATCAGCCAGGCACCTATCCTGCCACTGTACATTCACAGTAGAAAACCCTTTTTCCAGTGCGTGTTACTCATAAATGTGCTGAATCAGACTGACTCTCTGCCCTTCTATGTTCTAAGGTGAATTAGGAAAGGGTCTGTTATAGGATGATACAGGCCATTCTTTTGTAATGGTCTGCAGTTTTCTCTCCCAATACATTTTCTTTTTATTTAGCACTTCCATTTTTATCCTGTGTTCTTCTTCAGCCATCTCACACTCTCTTTCTATTTGCTGTATCTTTGCCACATGAACTTCATTCATTTGGATTAGCTGCAGTTGCAAAATTGACATTTGCTGATGATGTTCCTCCTCATGCATCTTTTTCAGAGCACTTTCCTGAGATGCTTTACTTCTGTAGTTCTTATCTGCTGCTATTCTGACATCAGAACAGGAAGGCTCAGGTTGGGAGGTACCTTCGCATACTGGAAAATGTACCAGCTCTTTGTCTTCATCACAAAGTTCCCTGTTTGACACAACAAATGACTCTGCAAACAAAAGAAGAAAAAGGTTTATAGTATTCTCTTCCCCTCCTTCATGAAACAGAAATAGGATAACATAAGTTGCTGATAAGATGCATCTAAAACCTCATGCTCCAGTAGAAAAGCACAGGAGCCACTACATAATGCAGTTCTGCTACAAAATACTAAGGGCATAATGGACTGGACCAAACCACTTGGGCCTCTGTTGAAAGACCTCCATGGCTATAGTGGGAGTTCAGAGGACTAAAGTGAATGTAGACACTTCCAAGTGGACACCTAAATTTAGGTGGCTGAGCCTGGATGCAGCCATTTAAGCTAAATCCATATGGGACTTACAATAATTTTATGAAAGATTGAGTGTCAGGTGAAGCTGTAGCAACATGAATATCAAAAGACTGAGGGAATACTAGGAAGAACACTTCTTGTTTTTCCCTTATTTCTGCTGTAGATAAACACATAAACATAAACACAGTAGTGCATATTTTTAGGAAAAAAATCACATTATACTAACTTTGAGAAGGCTCTACCAATTCTTCTGAAATAAAAGAGACTACTCAGGGAACAGAATAGTTACCACTGCAAATGAGGGTCTCAAAATACATTCCCATCCAAATCCCAATGACTAATTATGGTAAATACAATTATGAAAGAGACATTCTAGGAATGTTATCTAACAATGTAGCTGCTGTTGGCTTTTGAGTAAGGACAGTCCTCTGTGTGAGATCCTGACATAATAAAATTTGCAAGAAACTGCTGTAGCCACCCTCCCTCCTGGTATTGAATTATTCCTTCTATGTATGCTTGCCAAACAAGGAAGAATGTAGTGCTGAACTTTTTCAAAAAGGCCATTCTCCAGTGTGGACTGCAGTGTGAAATATGGCTTTACATACTCTTTTCAGTCCTTGGAAACAAAGGAGGAAAGACCTACAGGGAACTCTTGCAGCAGGCAATTGTGTATCAATTTGCTGCTGGTGGCTTTTTTTTTTTTTTTTTTTTTTTTTTTTAACCAGCAAAATGATACTTTAAAAACGATAAAGATATCCTTGGGACTGTTCTCTGGAAAGCCAGCATGATAGCAACTGTGATGCTTGCCACAAAGCAGCAGATATGTCAAAAACAGATGAAAAAAAATTGTGAAAACCCTCACACCCATTTAACTCCCGGAGGCCTAGGGAAATACACAGAGCCTTGTAATATCATAGCTCTGAAACTACTTTTCTATATCCAACAGTCACAGCTAAGTAGAGAGATTTGGAAAAGAATTACTGGCAAAATCACATACAAAGCAATACTACTTGCATCATTACATCAATATTTATACCTTGACTGGAAGCATCAGGCTGATATTCAGAGTCTTCTTCTGGTGGGCTCTGCAAAAAGTACATTTGCTCAGGCATTATGCTGGCAATCTTCTCTTTCCCTACGATGTGAGTATTTATAAGTGGACTAATACTTCTTTTTACCTTCTCCCGCCTTTCATGTGCCATTATCTTTTTTGTCCGTGCCTTGATATTTTCCCAGCATTTCTTTAACTGTTTGAAGTCTCGCAGTGACACGCTGGGCTGTGAATTGTATTCATGAGCTAGTGCTTGCCAGGTGCGTTGTTTCAGGGCAATAGTTCTTGCATCACTTTTCTTACATTCGAGCACGTATTTGTATTTTTCAACTAATGCAAGCAGCACGCTCTTCTCCACTTCTGAGAAGTATTTAGCAGGCTTTATTATTTCGTTTTGCATTTTCTACTGTTTCTCCAAGAAGCCAAAATCCCTGTGAAAACAATAATGAAAGAAAAAAGAAAAAAAAAAAAAAAAACCAAACCACAAATTAGAACTGGTTGCAGTATCAGGAAACTGTTTCAGAAAAAAAAAAAAACAAACCCAACCCCTCTTAAGCATAGCTTCTGATTAATTTCATTTTCTAGAATAGCTTGTGAGTAGTTCTAGAGTGCATAATGGAACAAACAGGTAAGATAAAATGTAATTACGTGCTGGTTTGTGTTGCCACTTTAGTGGATACACAGTTCCAGCAGTAGACTATAATGAGTAGTTGCTTTGTTACAATTTGTCTTGATACAAAATACTCAGTATTTACTTAGTATCTTCAGTTTAACATCTGCATTTCCTGTTCATTGCACTTTTTCACTCCCAGAAGGTTTTCCAAGCCCAGAACTTAGGGACAAATTCCAAAATCAAGCCCTCGCTAGCTTCAGGTTTAAGCGTAAAGCCACCTTCAGCCTGTTGGGGTTTCCTTTGATATACAAAATATCTTTTTCTGTCCTTGCTGATTGGGTATAACTAATTTCTCCCCTCTCTCTACAATATTTGAAAACTGTATGAGCAAAGATAGTAAGAAGTTATCTTTTTAAAGACCTGTCAGCTTGGTTCTCCCCCATGCTCAGCCACCCCTGGGTGATACCCAATAGGCAGCAGAATCCTGACCTATGTTACAATATTGAGAAGCAGCAAGAGTTGCAAGGAGACAAGAAGTAACTGCAGAAACCAACCACATGGAAGGTACAGGTGCTTTGCCCCTGACTACTAGCACTGCATGTGTGGCACTTCCTTGCACTGCAGCTGCTGGTCACTCTGGGGAGGCAACAACCAGGCTGAAAAGAGTTTTGGCCTCACTGAGTACAGCCACAGCTATACACCCACACCACGTCAGCAACCACCTCTCTTCTCAAGCCCAGGACTTATCTAGTCAATAGGAAAAGGGCAGCTGATAGCAGGGAATTCTTGGGTCATTGTGAAAAAATTAAAAAAAAAATAAAGCAGTGTTGCATTGAGTTAACAACATATGACTGTGCAACAAAATGTATTTTTGCTTCTTTTACACACTTTTCTCCACATTCCTTCCCACTGTAACTGCATAGCCCAAATTACTTTTGGATTTTGGGCAGAAATGCTGCCTTAGCTATCAATTCTTCCATTTTTAATCATTAAACCCAGCGATACAACATATATAAGATAATTGGTTCATATTCCTAGTAGTCTAGCACTCTCCCAAAATGAATTTTCTAGTCTTTTGCCCATTGTTTCTACTGCTTGTCTCATAACATTCCTTGATGATGCACTAGATATCACCATCAGGTTTCCTCTTCTCAATATATTCCTCCTTCCCTGCACTAGGACTTTCTTTGTGCCAACCTTGTAGTTCCTTTCCTCCAAACATCTTAGTACTTACAATTATTCTCATGTCTTTCGGTAAAGGTAACTAATATTTGTAAAGAAAGCTAACAGACAAGACAATATCGAAGTGAGAACCCAAGCCTGGCATGAAAACAGCAGCTCTAGCTTAAGCAGCCCATAAAATATGACAAAGCCCAGCTGTCCTGGTTTCAGCTGGGACAGAGTTCATTTTCTTCTTTGAGACTGGTACTGTGCTGTGGTTTGGATTTAGAGAGAATAATGCTGATAATACACTGATGTTTTAGTGGTTTCTCAATGGTGCTTATTCCAAGTCAAGGATTTTCAGTTTCCCATGCTCTACCAGAGAGCAGGTGCACAAGAAGCTGTGAAGGAGCACAGCCAAGACAGCTGATCTAAACTGGCTAAAGGGATATTCCATACCATAAAATGTCATGTTCAGTGTGTAAATGAGGAGGGAGTTGGCTGGGACCTGTGGGCAGTGAGCAATTGTACTGTGCCTCACTTGCTTCTCTTGAATTTTCTTCCTCTCTCTCTCTTTCATTACAAGTATTACTATTGCTATTGTTGTTATTATCATATTTTGTTTCACTTATTAAACTGTTCTTATCTCAACCCACAAGTTTTACTTTTTTTCTGCTTCTCCTTCCCACCCCACTGGGGGCAAGGAGTGAGTGAACAGCTGCATGGCACTTGGTTGCCAGCTGGGGTTAAACCATGACAGCAGCAAAACAAAGGAGTCAAAGAACAGAGGACACAGTGGAACAAAGCTTGGAACAGCAAAACTGAAGCAAAGTGAATAGAAATAAGTAATAGTCTAGGTCAAGTCAGTAGCTAAGTTGTACCCCTGCTGAAAGAGGCAGCAAACACTTGGTTTGTACTTTCTGCCAGTGCTTGACTGGGTTATCTCTGAGCACGTCCTGACTGGGCAGCTGGCATCTATGGGGGTCCTGGATAGTCACAGTTCTGCTCTCTCTCCAAATCCTGGTGTCACAAAGACATGGGAAAGCTGAAGTTTTTGCAGCAGACAGGATCTAGGGGACTAAGGGAAAGACCCATAAGAAAACAGACTTTAATAGTGCTACTGGTCATAGAAGAGCTAGTTTCTTTTACACAAAAGCAAAAGGAAGAAGAAGGAAGAGAGCTGGGTGGCTGAGCATTAGGAAGACAGTTTCTTGGTTCAGTATTTCCTCTGTCACACTGTATCAAGTTATTTTTTATGGTCTGTGAAAACTTAACTCACCCCCCACGTTGGTGACAGAAATTCTTAAGCAACTATAAACCCACAGAACAAACTAGGTATAAGTAAAGAAACTTCTTTCAGTGCATACCAGTCATTACAATGTCTAGGTCTAAAAGAAGTGACTAGCTGCTCCAGGAGTTCCTTAAATAAAACACAAATTAGGAGGGGAAAAAAAAGTAGCCAGGAAACTGACATCCTAGCAAAGATACTGAAACCTGGCAAGATCGATCCATGAAACCACTCTGAAAACATGTAAAATAAAAGAGACTTATAATGGAATAGAATCTATCTACTAATCTATTTCACTTACATACTTATTGCACCATTCCAAACCATTAAGTTGCTTTGGACAGCTGCTGAAATGAAATTCTTGGGACTAAATACTGGTTTTCTATCTTAACCTCAATTCCACCAAGGAATGGGATGAAATGCAGCCTCATCAGCAAGTTTCAAGGCCCAATAGCTTATGATCCTGAACAACCAGGATCAGAGACTCCATGTAATCAGAAAGGATTGATTCTACCTTCTACTGATGCATGTCAATCTTACTTCTAGTTTTGAAAAGGTGAGAGAATCTCAGACAAAAAATCATTATATGTTTAGAAAATCCCTTTGTTTAGAAAAACTGGATTTTCAGAACTTTGGATACTATGTTCAAAAAGTTAAACAATATTACTAGGACTTCTGGATTCCAAATGCTGGTGCTATCTAGCTCCACAAACTGGCAGAGATCAACTGATGTCAGTAAATATCTAAAACATTTCCAAATATGACTTCTGATACATTAACAAATTATGTACTAGAATAAAAGCCCATCTTTCATGGATGGAGCAAATTTAAGTACCACTTTCATACCACACTATCATTTACTTCTATTATTTTTACTGTGGTAGCATCTGAGATCCCCAGTCATAAGTTCAAACACTAAACATTCAAGAATGGAAATATAGGTCCTACCCTGAGAAGAATATATTGGTCTTTCCTTCCACTCACCACATTCCTACTATTTGTTTCCTAAACACACACACTGTACTTGTGTCCTTTCTGTGAAGAAGCCAGGATTATGATCTAGGACGCACAAAGGAACTCAAGAACTGGTGTGGGCAGTTTAATGTGTTTACTGCGCAAAAGAAAAGAGTTTTGGAAGACTCCTCTCAGGCTCTTACATGCTTAGCCTACTTTCTTCAATGTCTTAAAGCCCATTTGTGATTGGGTGAACAAGAAAGCACTCTCAGATGTCAGAGAACTTAGAATACTGAGAAGTTGCATCAAAACACCACCATATATTTATATTAATCTATTTTTTCTTTATGCATATTAATCACCTCCGTGCAGCCCACTGGCTCCTCTGCAGAATAAGAGAAAGGACTCTCACAAGCCCACAGAATTTCCATTTCGAGGCTAAGCAGTCCTTCCAGGACATATGCCTGGAGTATAATTTAGCAGGTAGGAATCTGCTGAAATAAAAGTAGTTTACTGTGTATAGCTCATGCAGCAAACCGGATTGATTTGTGTGGGCGCTTGAGGACAGTTGAAGAGTAAATTCTAATAAACAAAGACTGGAAAGCTTCTCCCACTCTTACAGGTGCCTAGGCTCCAAGACACATGCAGTAAGAAAGCACTTTATCCTATCTATCTTCTCCTGGCATGACTCAATTCACAACTTGCCTTAAAACAAATCCGTGTCCTAAGTACTTGTCCTCTCACACAAACCTCTATAGCTTTAAGATTACAAAAATATCTCTCAGGTCCTCATCTTTACTGTGAAATGTTGTGCAGCATTCTTCTTTTAAAGACTATAAGGCATGTGCTGTTATCTGCTGGAAGAATATCTTGAAAAGAAATTACACAAGTTAGGAAATGCACACATGTTCATAAATATGTCACACACATGCATTATTTTGCTTGCACACATCTAAACAGACACCCAAGCTCCAATCAGTTGCAAAGAAGCCCAGTAAAAGAAAAAAAATCATTTCAAGTGTTATGGTGGAAGATTTATCCTAAATGCTAAAGATGTAACACTAACCAAACCCAAAGAAAAGAGTTTGCTAGCAAACTGTGGTCACGTATGGGGTAAAATTGAAGTTCACTTACCAGTGCCAATAGAATTACTACCAGAAATATTCAAGGATTGATAAAAAGAAAATTTATGACCCTAACTTAAATTGTAGGTGAAGCTTTAAATATAGCCAGTAATTAACAGCATTGGAAATCAATCATAATTCTGTCTTTTTCATCCAGTGTTTGAGGGTGAAAGAAAGGCATAGAAATGCAATGACCCAAACTAGTCACTACAGGTCTGTATTTCATTTGAATGACAGACCCAGCAGTAAACAGTGTTCTTCTCTCTCAAATGTTAGGTTTTCCTCACTGAGCTTCCGTCAGTGTTTCAGGCCTGACCCTGCCTACCTTAAGTCTTGAAATCACTAGGTAATTAGGAGCACATTGCAAATATGAGCAAAATCTATACAGAAAACATGTTTTAATCAGATTTTTAAAAATTCCCACCTCCTTAGGTGCTTTCCCCTCACGCTTTAATACAAATGAATAGTTATCATGGATCATCCAGCAAACAAACAAGATAACCTATTAGTAAAAATTCACTGTACTTTGCCCAAATTTCTCCTGTCGGATTTTATACAGTTATACACGGAAATGTATTAAAATATATATACATCTACATTATATTACGCTATAGATACACACAGACTTAAAGCGGGTCATCCCACTACCTATGGAGGACATCCAAAGCACTTCCCGCAAGCAAGGTAATGGACGCAGGTTGTTATTTCCGAACGACTGCCTGAAATCCATCACAAATATGCACAATACAGGAATCCTACCAGACTCTCCCGCACCCGAACTTCTCAAACATTAACTCGAGCTCGGCTGTTTTTTTTTTTTTTTTAAACCTCCTCGCTAGCTCCTCTTCTGCTGGAGGGAGAAGCAGAGCAGGTCCCGGCGGCACAAAGGCGGCCGCTCCCCGCGGGCGGGCGCGGAGGCTGCGGCGCGGCTGAGGGCGCATCGGCGGCGGCGGCGGGGGAGGCTCGGCGGGCGGGCGGCCGCTCCCCCCCAGCGCCCGCGGGCACCGGAGCGGGGACAGCCCCACCCTGCGGCCCGGCTCGCCGCTCCTAACAAAGCGCCCCTCGGCTCCCTCCCTCCCTCGCTCGCTCGCTCGCTGGCTCCCCGCCTCCCTCACCTCCCCGCCCGCAGGTCGCCGGCACCGCTCCCTCCAGCTCCCCGCAAACCCCGCGCTGGATTCCCGCCCGCCGCAACGCGGGCGGCGCGGCGCCGGCCTCTCCCGCGGGAGACGCGGCCGTGCCGCAGGGACACCGGGCCCGGGCGCTCCCGGGCGAGCCTGCAGGTGCGGCGGCGCTGCGGGAGGCGGCCGCGGGGAGATGCCTCTGGGTGTGTGTGCGCTGTGGGGAGCGGCGTGCCAGCCCCCGGCGGCCGCCAGCAAGGGGGTAGGCAGCCCCGCCTGCACCGGGCGCGGGCGGAGCTCCCGGGAAGCACGTCCCTAGCACGGCGTGCCCGTCCCGCATCCCGATCCCGCGGCCCCGCAGCGGAGCGGGATGGGGAATCCCCGCCCCGGTGCGGCGGCCGCGGACCCAGCTCGGGCTTTACCTCCGACAGCGCCCGGCGGCCGACGCGCCTGCGCGCAGCGCCCCCAGCGGCGGCCGCGGCAAGGGCCCGAGGTGCCGCCGCTCCGCCGCTCCCCGTCCCCTTCCCCTTCCCCTCCCGCCGGCACCGAGCTCCCGGCCCGCGGCACCGCCGGGCTCCTGCCACCCTCCCGCGCCTCTCCCGCGCCCGGCGTGACGCAGATCCCGCCCAGGAGCGGGCCGGTGGCAGGCGCGGGTGCGGCAGCGGGGAGCGCCCTCAGCCCCTCCGTGCGCCCGGCCCCCGGTGAGTTGCGGCAGCGGCGGCCCCGCTGGAGCGGTGTCTGTGCCCTCCCCGGCGGGGATGGAGGTGCCGGGAAGGGCTCTCCCGCCTGGCGCCGCTCTCCGCGTGGGGTTTGGAGCTTCGGGCCGTCCCTGCTCCCTGTCCTTCCCTCCCTCCCTCCTTCCCTTCCTCCCCACTTCCTTCGCCCCTGCGGTCCGGGTGGGAGCGTGTCCCTCTTCCCAAACCCCGCGTATGGCTCCTGTTCCCAAGGCACGCCTCGGGCACTGTGTGCTGCCTGTTCCCAATGTGTGTGTCCTCTGTCCCAGCCCATGCGCGCAGTCCTGTCCCAGGAAAGAAGGGAGAAGCTTGAAATGGTCCGGATTAGTTTTTGTTTCAGGGTGTGCGTAATCTTCTGGTGACGTTAATGTTTCCCGAGAGAAGCTCTCGGAGAGCAATTGTTTCTTTCCATGCTGTAGTTTTGCTCCCGAGTTGAAAATAGGATCATTAGCCCGGAGATTTAAAGGTTGAATATAACTCAAGGCGAGGCACAAATTAAAGCTGGAATGTGCCTAACTCTCAAATAGGCGGAACAAAAGTGTAAATAATTTTGTGAAACTAAAACAACAGTTTGCAATCTTTCTGCAATTTTCCTAGAGTTTTTTTATCATCTAAAGACTGAATATGGACCCTGAAAATGAAATAAAGAAGCAAGTAAACCCCTTTTACTGCAACGTAAGTATTACTTACTGAAAATTGTAACTAATACAAAGTGATTTCGGTGGAACAAAGTTGTACTAAACCAAGTGTTCTTTTCTCTTTTGAGCAAGATTGATAAATAGCACTGGAGCTGAACTTACTTTGCTGTCTTTGTCATGCTTGACTTGGATGTGTGTCACGAATCGACTTACTAAAATGAATTTTAATTATACTGTGTTTCTAAATAAAGGCATTCTTTTTAAAAGGGGATGATTAAATGCAGCTCCTGTTCAGAAAAAAAAATCCTAATTGCTCTGGTTGTCAGGTTTATTGCCTTTTTTTAAAAGCATATTGGGATTTTTAGAGGAGAAGGAAATATTTAGGCTGCTGCTGTTCATTCATGTGAATTTAGACCTAGTCTGCTCCCATTCTGAACTGGTCCAGGCATGGAACAGCTGTGACAGGGAAGTTTTCCGAAGTGAGCGAGGCAGGCCCCAAACTAATCAGAGTAAGTGTGTGGGTGCAGCCCTGAGGAGAACTGGCTCCCCTTAGGCAGGTGTCCTGCCTTGTCACTATTGTGCCGTGCCTCTGGCTCACACTTGGTTGAGAGTGTGTGAGGAAGATCTTGGATCTGCCTTTACTTATCCACACTGGCCCACACAAAAAGTGTTATGAGATAGCTGGGGCGTTCAGGAGATACTGGAAATTCTTATGTGATGTGGAGATTCCGGTTCATTCCACTGTGTTGTGGTGGTCTCGGGGCCTTACAAAATTCAGTTTTAGGAGGCTGCTCCAGTTTGTCTTTGAAGTAGTAGTACTTATGTAGAACTTACCTATACCAACAGTTCAATAGTAGATCTCCTTTGATATCGGTGGTATTTTATTTCTCTTGGTCTGTGTGCAATGCTAGAAATACTTCTCTTTAATCTAGATTTGCAAAATCTGGTGTTCTTCTGCACTAAACTTGCAGACTCATTTCCTTGGAGCAAGACACAAGACGGTAAGATCAGTTTTTGAATGCACCTTTGGTCAGATTTTACCAATTTATTTAGCAATAGCATATGGGGTTTGAAATCTAGTTTTTAATGTGGTGCTGAAACACACAATTTCAGATATTTAACTAGTTTTGCTAATTTACTATCCTGTTTACCATGATAACGTAGAAGTTGGTTTTGTACATTAGTCCTGTCAGAAGATGTTACAACTTTATATCTGGTAAAGACAATACATGAGACTACATGGCTGTTAATAAAAGCAAAATGGAATTACTTAAATCATAGACAATCTCCAGGAAAAAAAAGGATGTTTTTCTCCTTTAATTTTCGTGTAATTGTTCACCTCAGAGAGTCCATACTGTTGGTATTAATCTAACTTATTTTATATATAATGAAAGCTTTGCATTGTTGTTTTTTGACTCTTAAGTGTCTTTCTTCTTTGTTGATTGATGACTTGGTAACTTAGATTGAAGAAGCATTGAAAGCTCATGGCATGGGTAAGTGCAAGATTTTTTGCTTCCTGCTTCCTGTTCTATACCTCCATCTTTATCGCCACCCCAATGTAGTTGTTTATGAAACAAATGAGAAAAAGACATTCTCAAGACTTGTGCTTTAAGACCTTTCTTGTGTTTTTTAGTCATATAACTACCTAATCAATCAGTAAGTGAGCAAGAGGTAAGCAAAGTTGATTAACAAGTGCTAGCTAGAATACTAAAAATCACCTACATTAAAATTTTGAGAAACCCTGTAGAATTCAAGATGTTAGAGACCTTCAAAATTTAAATTACACTTAAAAAAACCTATGCTTTTTAAAGCCTGTAGAAATACTTTATATACTTTTTATTTGTTTTTGAAAAGGGCTTAATTTCCTTAAACTAATTAAGATATTTTTAATACTTTCAATAGGTTTAATAAATCATTAAACCTACCCTGAGTCTTGATGAACTGGTCCAGTTCCAGAAGGAGTGAAGGTCTAACTATGTTCACAGTTATTTTCCTATTTTGGTTTCATGATGCACCAAAATATATTTACAGGTTTCTGCAGTGCACTGCTCTTATTCAGTTTGAAAGTTGTTGTTCAAGTTAGACATAGTCCTTGGGCCTTCCTGGTCTGGGAATTTTTGTTTGGATTGTAAAGGGAATTTAACTGATGAAATATTTAGCAGCTGTATGCTGCTGAAATAAATGCCCTGAAATTCCTGGATGCCCTGAAATGTTTAGAGACATTAGAGCTTGGTTGAGCTTCCTCTCTGCCTTCTTCATTGAATTACCTGACATAAAATAACTTTGTTGTTGTTTGGTGTGAATGTTTTTTATCAATCTTTTGGAGCATGGTGCTAGTGACACCAAGGTCATGGGTTCAGTCCTTGTACGGGACTCAATGATCTTTGTGGGTCCCTTCCAGCTCAGAATGGTCTGTGAATCTGTGAGAAAAATCTCTTACCACATTCAAAACTAAACATAGCTTAGTTTTCTCATGTCAACAAAAGCTCAAAGAGTTTTTTCTAAAGTAGTCAGTTATTTTACCAAATTGTTCTTTCAATTGTACTAACAATTTTATTTCCACTTCTGTCGGATTCTTTATTTTCTTTGGGTTTTTTTTTTTTAGTTGAAACAGAAGGTTGCTTAGGGAAGAAAGTGAGAACACGGGTGAAACCTCCTGGTTTTGGTAAGAATGTTTAATGCCTTCCCTCACACCTCCCTGGAAAAAAAAAAAAAAGTGGAAGAAATAAAAAATGTTGAGGTACAATATTACAAGTGATATCTAGATCTTAGCAGGTCATTGGGAATTCATTTCTGTTCATTGTACTTTCAATCTGCTGTAATATTTTGTAATACTACTTAATTTTTGCAAGCCAAATGCTTTAAAAAGAGTGGAAATGGGATTGGGGGGGATAATGTTTTATAGTAACTGACTTAATTTGTAATGTGGGACCATGTATGAGCAGGGACTTGTACGGGACTCGATGATCCTTGTGGGTCCCTTCCAGCTCAGAATGGTCTGTGAATCTGTGAGAAAAATCTCTTACCACATTCAAAACTAAACATAGCTTCGTTTTCTCAGGTCAACAAAACCTCAAAGAGTTTTTTTCAAAGTAGTCAGTTATTTTACCAAGTTGTTCTTTCAATTGTACTAACAATTTTATTTCCACTTCTGTCGTATTCTTTGTTTTCTTTTGTTTTCTTCTTTGGGGTTTTTTTTTTTGTTTTTTTGTTTTTTGTTTTAGTTAAAACAGGAAGTTGCTTAGGGAAGAAAGTGAAAACGCCTGCACAACTTCCTGATTTTGGTAAGAATGTTTAATGCCTCCTGTCCCACCTCCCTTAAAAAAAAAAAAAAAAAGTGGAAGAAATAAAAAATGTTGAGGTACAATATTACAGGTTGATGCCTTAGGTTTTAACTTTTATATTTTTCAAATTCTGTACTGCTTAGAGTGTAAGTCTAAGCTCCTTGTAGCCTGTAATTTCTGCTCTCTCGTGCAAGGTAGACATAACAAAGCCTCTCCAGGCTTTGCCTTCAAGGACAGCCAGGCTCTTCTAGACCCAAAATGTGTAAACCAAAGCCTCTAAGGGGGAGCAAGCTGAGGGGATTACATCATTGAACTGGGGCTTTAATTGGAGAATTAACCGTGGTATGCAAATGAACCAAACCTATAAAGGTGTGAAGAACTCGTGACCTGTCATCCATCTTGGGGTCCATTTTTTATGGAAGCAGCCTCTGGCTCCCCCAGGGTGTACCTTGAAGGCCCTTCAAATAAATACCTATCTTTATTCCCTTACTCTTGTCTAGTCTCTGTTTCTAGGTGGCTGGAGAAGGCATCAAGGTGATACCTAGATCTTGGCAGGTCATTGGGAATTCATTTCTGTCCATTGTAATTTCTATCTGCAGTAATATTTTGTAATAATACTTAATTTTTGCAAACCAGATGCTTTAAAAAGTGTGGAAATGGGATTGGGGGGATAATGTTTTATAATAACTGACTTAATTTGTCATGTGGGACCATGTATGAGCAGGGATTCACTTGTTTGTGAATTTCTTACAGTGCCACTTGAGCCAGAGAAGGACACGTCATATCCTAGACGGACATTGGAAGAACAGCTTAATACGTGTAAAGATTCAGAACCTGCACTTGGTAAGGGCTTTTATTACTGTAATTGGTTTTGTGAAGAGTATGGATTAGTTTTTTAAAATGTAAAATTAGGTAATGTGTAATAAAATCTTCTTATGGTTACATTGACCCAATAGTATGGTATGGAAGTGACAGATCTTAGTGACAAAACCATTAGATTTGGCCTGGAACATATTTGATTAGATATCTCATGTCGACAGTATTCTCTAGAAACAATCAAAAGTGATATGATAGAAATGAACTTTAATTTAAAAGATCAGTGTGGCTCTTTGCAATTTAACTACCCATCCAGTGGAGGGAAGGGAGATAGGAGTTGACAGAAGAAACAACTAGGGCCATATATTAAAATACATTCCCTTCTAAATAATTGTTGTTATTATTTTTTTAGATTTTTTTTTAAATTGTCGAGTCCTATGTGGTAAAAATAAGGCATCCTAAAAAAATCATTTATGTACCTTTGGTGTTCAAAAAGTCTAACCACTCAAAAGATAAAATACTTGATGGTTCTAAAAGTCTTCATTGATGTATTTGACATGCAGTAGTAATCTTTTCCTTATATGTCAGTGCTTTTGCAACCAGCACTGATGAGTTGTTCCAGCAAACACCAAATTTCCTAACTTGTTTGGGTTTTTTTTCGATACAGGACTTAATTACATAATAGAATACCGAACAAAAGACAATGTTCCTTTTCTCTATGAATGTCAACTCTGCTACTGTAAAACAGGAGTGAGTAACATGTTCATGCATGTTTGTGGTTCCAAGCACAGACTAGCATACTTGGTAAGTTATTTTTGTTTGTTTGTTTGTTTGAATGTAATCATTTAAGGAGAGAATTTGTTAGTCGTATTTTGATTTTTAAAAAATTAAAATGAAGGTTTCACATAAGCTTTTGTGAAAATCTTTGTATTGCAATTGTGCAAGTGTGATGAATAGACTTAAAATACTTCTCATCAATAATGTGTATGTCTGTCCATTGCTTGACACTGAGTGTTTAGTTTATCCTGTTTTGGTCAACCAGTAATGAAATCTATAGCTAAAATGGACTAGAAGTAGATTTTTGGCTGATTTTTGTATTATGTAAAAGAACGGGATCAATGAAGAAACTATTCCATCTTTCAGATGCTTCAAAAGGAGCATAATTTTAAATGAACATGATACTAATTAAATTATTAGATACCGTGACTTGGAATCAGGGGGAAAAAACCCAACTTGTATTCTGTTTTGAGGCTAGACAAGCCGTGTGAGTTCTGTGGCCTATTTTATAACAATTGGCAAAACTCTTGAGGTTCATGTCAGCTCACAAACATTCAAACACATTATTATTTTCAATATGTTTAGAGAAATGAGGCCGTTCAGTCTTTGAAGGTTTGCTTGAGTGTATTGGCTTAAGGGGGGCTTTAACAAAACTGTGAAAGCAATATTCTGAGAAGTATTTTGATACTTCTCATAAGAGTCTCTCAAAATTGGTATTATATTCCACGTATCTTAAAGTCATAGACAGCTGAGTTCACATAGTATTTTGGGGCAGTTTTAGGCATAATGTTGGGTGTGCTGCTGTGAATCTGCAGTTATGTCTCACAAACACCATGCTGTTTCTGGTCATTAATTCAGATGTACATGCTGAGTTTTGGTGTTCTCAGCCACTATATTTCTTTGCTTACTTGGAACTGTTTCCTGCAATTCTGAATCTTACACTTGTTAACTGCATCTCTGCTAAATTCTTAAATACTGTAAAAATATAGCAATTCATGAAGGATAAATTTTAAGTCGTGCACCTGAGCTGGATTAACCCTAGGTAGTGGAAAAGACAGGTGACTAAATGCCTGGAATTTGCTCTGCTAAAAAAGGAGCCTGGGGGTCCTGGTGGATAACAAGCTCAAGATAAATAGTGTACCTTGGTGTCAGTGAAGGCTAACAGCAAACTGAGCTTTACTAACAAGGGTACAGCCAGTAGATCAAAGGAAGTGATTATTCCCCTGTTCTTGATCCTTGCTAGGCCAAATCCAGAGTATTGTGTTCAGTTTTGTGCTACTGCAGAAAGGAAGCTATTTATGAAATTGAGCTAGTCCAGTGGAGAGCTGCCAAGATAGTAAGGGGGCTGAAGCACATTTGTACCATGAAGAGAAGTTAAGGTAATTGGGTTTCTTCAGGCTGGAGAAGAAAAAGTGTCAGAGGGATTTAATAGTAACCCTCCAGTACCTCAGAGGAAGTTATTGAGAAAGCAGAACCAGACCCTTTTTGGAGCTTCTTGGCAGGAACATAAATTCAAACAGGATATTCCTACTTGACACAAAGAGGTTTTTTGCTGTGAGGGCAGTCAAGCATTGGAACAGGTTGTTCAGAGAGAGGGGGGAATCTCTCTTTCCAGAGGTTTTTAGACACAAGTGGGCAAAGCCCCATGCAAGCAGTTCAGCATTCAGAGTCAGCCCTGTTCTGAGCTGAAGATTTGGCTTCAGTTTCCTAAATTATTCTGTGATTCTATGCATAACCATTTGTTGTGGTTTGACAACGTGGTTTTAATAAGCTCTGCTATGTATATGTAGAAGTTGATTTATCTCCCAGGTTTATTAACTATGCTGGAGTTTTTTGATTTAAGGACTTGCATTTATTTTCTAGAGACAACATTATCCAGAGATAGCACAATCTGATGAAGTTAAGGGTAAAGGCTCTGAACTGAATAGAAGAGTTAGGCAAGTTGGATTAACAATTGAGAAGAAAGAAGGAAGAAAACAAATACAGGTATATTTCTCTTAAGAATACCAGGAGCTTTATATTTAATAAAGAAACAATGTAATTTCCATTATGGTGGGCAGACTTGCTTTGGATGGTAGGAAAATCTTGCTTTTTTAACCTTTATTATTACAGATGCTTTTTGTCATTTTAGAAATTCTTCCAGGATTATTCTGGACAAAATTTCCCTATCTGAGTGCACAAATAACGCAAAATAGATATACTAGTATTTAATAAATTCTCAGCTCTGTGAGTGTGTAAAATAAGTTGTTTCATTGCTGCTAGGAAACTGCCTTTATAACTTTCCTGAATAGTTTCTGCTTTGGTAGCAGCTCATGACAATTCTCAGGGAAGCCAGGTAAAACTTCTGATAGTACAGATGGAAGTGTGGGAATTTGCAGATTGATATGAGATTATCAGTAGCGCATGTGATTGCAGAAGCTCCATAAGCTTAAATTCTTAGGGAGCTGCACATTTACAAACATATTCATGTGGAGATACCTTCATATTGCTCTCTATTGATACTTGCACTGCAGTAATATTTGTAATACCTTTATGTGGACAGGATATTGGTGAAGCTTCTTCTTGAGGTGCACCTTGAGGTGAACACACACTGGTTCATGACAGCTTATTGAGGTGCTCACTATTCTTTGTGGTACACATTAAATTTGTTTTCCTCATCAACTTCCATTTCTGTCAGCATCCTGCTTGTTAAGAAGTGTTTCTTGACAAGATCCCTTGCTAATGCTACTTGATGTGCATAGATGTCTCCTTTCAAAGTGGAGTTCCCAAGGTTCCTGTGTTAAAGCTGGTGATGCCCTGCCCCTCTGGAAAAAGACCCGTGTTTCTTTCTGTGTGATACCATCACACTTAGGCTCAAGGATAAGGGCCTGCTCTGATCCTACCCTTTTCTGATAAAAAACAAGTATGGGAATATCAGAAGATAAACTCAAGAATGAATGCTTTAGAAGGGAGAGATTTCAGATTATCAAATCCATTCTGTCTGAATATCCTTAATTTTTAACCTCTGTTTAAAAAGAAAAACAGCTGACTGTTGGCAGCAACTTTTTCATTTGACCTTCTTAAATTTCTTCTTGAGATGGTTTATTTTACTTGAAATTTATATTCATAGATATGGAAATATTTACTTCCATCTATATTTTGTAGACCTTTTTTGTTTTTCTAGGTAGTTTATTACATCCATAGCAAATCTATTCTTAATTTAAGGAGTTTTTAAATGAAGCATGTGAAACCTGGTTTAATTTTACTGCTAGATCTTCTGAAACCAGCTGTTTAATTTTCTTTTTTTTTTTAAGCTCTAGAAAAAATTTATTTGTGGTAAATAAGTGTCCAGGTAACTAACTTACTGACTTTTTGAATATCCATTAAGGGATATACACACATGTGTTTTACACTACTGGTCATATATTCTTTAAAAAAATTAATGCTGATGAAATGTCTATGGAATAATTTTATCCACAAAATAACTAGCATAAATGGGTTTTATTTTTAGGTTGTTACAGGTGTTCCAACAATGAGGAGGAAATGGCAAGATCGTAAGTGTGCTCAGTGGGGTGCAAACTGTCCAATTCTAATGTGGTCCTCCTTTGATCTAAATCAGACCAGGGTAGTCTCTGCAGTGCCAGATACTCACCAGCATTTTGGTGAACTGGACAAAAGCAGCAGGTTGGGGCTCTATGCTTGTATTTAATTTCCAGTTCAGAAAGCCACACAGAATTCTTAAAGCACAGTCTGTTATCTCTGGAAGAAAATTTCCTGTTTTACTAGCCATTGATACTCACAAAATTGTAGGAATGTGGCATCAGTGAGACCTCCCCACCCAGTTTAATGTTTTAAAACTCAGTGTAGTACAATGTTGTCCAGGTGGACAGACAATATGACTACATGCCACTTGAGGAAATGGCTAAAACTTGCTACAAAACCCTCATTCTCATTGCATGAAAAATAAAGATTGGAATTGAAACTAAAGTACTTAATTTTAATGTATATCAGGATGTGACTGGTACCTTAAAATAGCTCAGTAGAAGTAATAAGACGATCTTGATTAGCAGTGTTATACTCCAAAGAGGAAAAATAGCTATTTTGAATCTAGGAAAGTGATTTGAAATAAATTGAGTCCTATTCAAATAAGATTTCTTGACTGTCAGTTAATGGGTCTGATTTTGCATGTGACTTTGTGGCATTCTACTACATTTATAATATTTACACATTTTAAGAAATGCAAGCATGTAATTATAACAAGGGCATAAAATATTTTAAACTTTATTGCTGACTTGTAGTTTGTATTTAATATGCTGTCACATAATAATGCTTATGAAATTATTCTTAGTGTTTGTAAGTACTATTGCATAGAAGCAGAGCTAGGTGAAATCAAAGTGCAGTAGTAGAACCATCCTCTACTAAGATAATGTTTCTTGTGCTACATTTCAAGCATGTTTGTTTAGTTCTCAATGCAGATGACAGGCCTTCAAAAGCTAAAGTTCAGCATGTGGATACGCTCCTTAGTAATGCAGAAAAAACAGATAATAAAAATAAAGATGGGGAACTGACAGATCCTACTCAAGGTAAGAGGAAAAATGGTTTCTTTTAATGGTTTTTTTTTAACTTTCACCAGTGCATGAGTTACTTAACTCTGTATGTGCCTGTTCCACATACAGCTTCCACAGCTGAGTTGTAGAGGTGAATTTGCACAGTTGTGTGGATGGTCTTGGGGTCTGTGGCAAAGGAAAGAATAATCACAGTGTTTGTGAAGAAAACATTCTACTTCTACTGAGTTTTTAGGTTCTGTTTTTATTTTATTTCTTCACAAGATACCTTACTTCCACCCTTAGGTTTTATTTATGTTGTCTTTAGAAGTATTCTTTGTTTAGAATATTTTTTAAATTAAAACATTGGAAAAACATTACTTAATAGACTTTTTTTATTGTTTTAGATGAAAATAATGTTCAAGAGGAGAATGAAAAAAGGCAGAAAGAA
Source organism: Monarcha castaneiventris obscurior (assembly GCA_026261815.1). NCBI lineage: Eukaryota > Metazoa > Chordata > Aves > Passeriformes > Monarchidae > Monarcha > Monarcha castaneiventris. The sequence continues at coordinate 9,257,826 of JAMPIT010000388.1, forward strand.
CAGGAAAAACCAGATGAAAAGGTTGAACCTAATAATGCTATTGAAAGCAGCGAAGGCAACAACTTAGAAAGGTAAAAGAAACAAAAAACCACCACCTTCAAACACACTTAAACTAACTTAAAGGAAAATGTTGTACATGGCAATTGTCTATATTGGATTTGCATAGTAAAATCCATGTCTTCTGAAATTGTGCTCAGCTGTAAACTTCTGTCATCAACAGAAAACCTGGTGTATGTAAAGTGACCTCAGAATTTGCTCTGGATGCAATTGGCTTTTGTATTTAGCTATTATCCTTAAGGTATAGTTGTCATGTGCTGCTGAAAATGTTCAAAAAGAACATTTCCTCGTGGTTTAAAACTGCCTCTGTTAGAGGTTCATATCAGATAATTAGAGTAGTAGATGAACTGATTTGGAAGGGAAAGACAATCAGTAATAACTATAACAATTGGGGTTTCTTCTTTACAAATGATTTTGTGGAGAACAATAAGTGTTCTAAAGGAGCAGTTGTGTTCTAAAATGGTGAAACTGTGCTTGCTGCTTGTGAGCATCTTATTAGTAACAGCGTTGTGAGTTCACTTTGAACTGTCAGCTTTCGTGTGAGGAGAACATTTCCAACATTGCTCATCTTTGTGCAGCCCCAGGAACCACAGGAAGGCGTTCAGTAAGGGATATACATGCATCACCCCAAACACAGGACTTTTGTTCCAACAATTTAGTTACTTGGTTTTGCTCTTAATGACATTCCCTTGGAACGTGTTCTAACTTCAAACCAGTAATCTCTCTCCCAGACATGGAGGGCTAACACCTTCTGCTTGTTTATTATTAAAGCAGAAATTTTCATGTTCCTGAGATTTTTGTAGGACTTGCCTCTCTGTGGAGCAACCATTATGGAAATTAATCAGCTGAAACCAAATTCAAGTCCAGGTTTATGAATCTTTGTGCTTTTTTGTTGGCTTTCAAATAACTAACGGTTCAGAATCAGAAATAGTTTGTGAAAAGATGAAGAGTAGGAAATGAATAAAAGCTCAGCTATCGGCATCTGGAGATGCTGAGGTCTGTTTTTACCTGGTACTGATCCTCATTGTGCAGTCTTGTTCTTTTAAATTTTAAGAACAGCTTCCTTTGGAAAATCACTTAATGTTACGCTTTCAATCTGATTCAGATAGATCCTGGGTGATTATGAGTAGCCAGGTGTTTTGGTGAGAGACTGAATTACTTGGAAATTAGTTACTAAATTAGGACTTCAGCTTGTTCCTTTACTATTTATTTTTGTGAGACTACTAAGAGATATGAACTCAATATATAGTTTCTTAAAAGAATTAAGATCAGATTCTAATTGGCAGCAAGCAGCCAAACGATATTTCCTCTTAAAGATTCTGCAATATCTGTCTGAGAATTTCTGTGATTCCTTATTTCTTCATCATTAAGTTTCTGAACAAACAGTCATCTGAAGTTGTAAATTATTTTATCATCATCTGCTTTTACTAAACTTTTGATTCCTAAGAAACATTTCAAGGCAGAGGAGGGCAGTCATGGTTTTGGTTAATTTAAGAAACACCCAGCTGCTCTCATCCCTGGTTCCTGGGCTTAGAATGGGATAGAATGTATCTATAGTAGTTGCAATGGCAGAACAGCACAAATATGGCATAGGAATGTTTAGCCATATGAATCTTTGTATGCCCAGTATTTGTGTGGCTGCATTGTAAAAGACTAATTTTTAATAGTTGAATTTTTTTAAAAGCAAGTTTGTAAGGTGCTGATAAAAATCCTACCGTAATTAGGAGCCTTGTCTCACTGCAATGCGTACAAAAATCTTACAGCTATTACTACCAATATCAAGCTTTTTTATTAACTCTGGGTTTTAGAGCTTATGTTCTAGATAATCACACTAAGAAAAAAACCAAACTCCATAAATAATTTTTATGATGATCTGGGATGACTGGGATTTCTCTGAGGAAATAACATGTGACCTTTCCCTCAGAGTGTGTCAGAACTACTATAGTAGTGGTGTGTCAGGAATTCAAACTGATTATCAGTTATTGGCTGGCTGCACATTTTTGCTGGATCAGCCAACTGAATGTTTTATTTATTCTGTTTTAAGGTGTGAGACCAATGAACAATCAGAGGAAGAAAACCAGGAAGCTGAGGTGAATATTTTTCTGTTAATGGGTTACTCCAGTTTCCAAATAGTTGGAGAAATAATTAATAGATGATTGGCAGTCATATTTGCTTACTCAAATTAATATTATTGACAATAAATTAGCTACAAGTTACTAAGGCAAAACTATTGACAACTGGGTTTTTTCCTACTTTGTTATGAAAACCTATGTACACATTTCATAACAGCACAAACAATTTGAATTTTAGAGTAACCATAATTATGATTGTTTATTTGTATTTACTGCACATAATAGATCTCAGGACCTCTTTTTTTTATGTTAAACAGCAAGAATTTACAGCAAATGCTGAAGAATTCACTAGTCAAGAAGAACTGTTGGGTTATTTGGTGAGTGTTAAATCTTACCTTGCAAGGTAATTTTTGGGGAAAAAAAAAGAAAAAAATAGAAAAAGGAATCACTGGTTTGCTAAGTCTAAAATGTAGCAAGTAATGAAAGGCAGAATGTAGGCAGTCTGGTAATCTAACAGATTACCATTTTGCCAGAAGGCAGGATTCAAAATAAAATTAATGTCACTGAATTTATAATGTATCTATTGATGCTCAAGTTTCTAGACATAGTTTTTGCCAAAGTATTGGTTTACTGTCAGAGGAATGACCTGCACTGAAAATTCTTTTTTTTCAACCATATTTTAGCTTCACTCCTTAACTACATGCTTAGCTAATATGGCCTTTTTAAACATCTTTTCTCCTTTGTTTCTGCAAGTGGTCTATGATTTTCAAATGAGGAATTTGGAAAGATGGAATTCAGTAATGGAAGGAAGCAGAATGAAGACAAATATTGGAGATACGTAGAAAGGAAAGAAGGGATTTTTAAGAAATAAAATGCAAGTAGTGTATTTAAAACAGGGTTCCCCCCCTGCCCTGGCCCAAAGTGCCATAACTGCAAAACCTGCCTGTTCCCTCTCTAAAGTAAGTGTCAGAACAGGACAATTCTGTTCAGTTGTTGAAGATGTGTATTATGTACACATGCACAGCAGTGATAGGAACAATGAGAGTGGAAAACTGCCAGTTGCCCGTTGTTAGATGTATCAACAGTCGCGGTCTTGCACACAGAAATGGTGATTTTCATAAAAGCACCAGTGACAAACTCTATGAAAATCTTTTACTGATAGTTGCTTGACTGATCTACTGCATGGTAACTTAGGCACTACTATCAAAACAGGTTTTTTTCCTCTTTTTTATAGGGAATTATTAGGTGTAGAGGTTGCGCCTTGTTAATAAAACTTGAATGTTTTGAGGGATCTTCTTGCTTAGTATGATTGTCCTCTGAGAAGGAAAGAGGACCGTTGGGAATTGATTAGGACAATGTTCTGTTTTGGAAAGTGTGCAAATCGTTTATTTTTGCATCTACAGTGATTTTTTCAAAAGCTGCACTAAGTTTTTCTGTTGTTGTTGGATTCAAAGGTTTCTTATGTGGTGGAAAGTAATTTTACAGGTACCTTTTTTGGACTTGCTGTTCATATTGTGTAAAGCTGTCCAATAATTATCCATACTATATTTCTTTTATTACCTCATAGCAAAATTATCCTTGCCACAGTTTAATCTTCTTTTCCCAGCTAGCTTTTGACAAGATCTTCATTAAATATAACTTGTGCAAACCAGGAGAGATAAATACTATTCGTGTTAAAATTGTAATATATCCATTACGCTGTCTCATACAAACGTAATGCTAGGTTTTTATTACTTCTTTTCCATCCTCTGGAGTGTTTAAAGGGGTTTGTTTCTAATCCAGAAGACTTTGAGCTGTTGGGACACGCTTGGAGTTCTGTTACTTTGCCCCCAAGAGAGTGTTTTCAGCAGAACTTTCTCTGTATAGACAAGAGGGTGACACGTGTAGCCCTCTCCATGAGTGCTGTTGGTGCTAGAACTTGCTCCCCTAGTAGAGCTTCACAGCTTCAAGACTGCTTTTTCCTTAGGCTTTTAAGGAAGAAGAAGGGTAATGTAAGGCAAGGCAACATGTACTTTTAAATTCAGTAGCATTCTGGCTTTTTGCTGTGTTCTAGAGAAATGGGTTATGACTATATTGCCTCAGGGAAGGTGTACACATTCATTTGTATGCAGACGTCTTGGAAAGAGATCAAAATACTTAAGGAAAAAGCATTAGTTCCTATGTATTTCCAGGCATATTTTTGTGTTATTCCTTTTCAAATGATTGTGTTGGGTAGCTGCATCTTCCTTCTCTTAGGATTCTCTTTTATTCCACCTTCTTGCCTCCCATTTATGGGATTAAAAATAAAAACTGTATTTGCTTTGTAATTTCAGCCAAGTCTGACAGAAGGGTGGAGACATAGAGAAAATAAGGTTCCTGCAGGTTTGTTTATAAATTGTGATACTTCAGTTTTTCAGAGGGAAAATATTTTGTGTGTTGGTTTGTTTCTTTTTTTTTTCCCCTAGCAAAGTTTTGAGATACTGAATGAAGATGATGCTTCATTTATCCTGAAAGTTACACAGACTCTCACAAATGCACTGGTGGAATATCGTCAGCAGGCTGCATCAAACAAAGTAACGTGCATTTTGTTTTGGTTTTGTTCTACAAACCTGTAGATTACTGTGATTGTGCGTTTTTATTAATACAGTTGATACAATAAAATAAAAATGCTGTGGAGACTGTATTGTAAGTTTTGCCTGTTAAATACATGAATTTTGGTAGTGATGGTAGGGTAAAATTTTAGCTTTTCTGTTGACGAGTCTTAATAATTTCTGTTCAGTAGTGCCTGTTTATTTTTTTGTTGTTGGTAGAAACTAAAAATCATCTTGTCACTTATTTCCCATGCTTTTCCTTACATCTAAGTTTTTCTGCTGCTTTTGCCCCTTTTTAATTCTAACTTAGGGTATTTGTCATCTCTGCTGACTTGCCTAACACTCCTGTTCTGTGTCCTGTTTCTGTTCCCAGGCTTCACTTCATTCACCGTGCAATCACGCATCAGTGACATGAATTTCTTTTCTTATACAACTTTGGTCATACTCTTTGGACTGTTCTTTTTGAGGTCTCCTTCTTCTTCCACTATTAGAAACCCAGCTTTTCCCCTCTCTGCTGTTACTTGTGACTGACTTATCTTTACATAGGCAGTACATATGGAGGTGTTTTGAGTACTTCTCTGAGGCTGCTGATGTGTTACAGAACAATGAAGTTCTAACTAAAATAACTTTTAATTTCCCTAATGTGGCAAAACATTTAGTTCTAACTAAAATAACTTTTAATTTCCCTAATGTGGGAAAACATTTTGGTCTTCCACGACTTGTAAGTTGTGGAAGACCAAAATGTTTTCCCGCATTAGGCCTTGTTAGTAATCTAAACTGTGATCCTTCAACTGGTAATTTTTTAACTAAATATTTTATTTTGAGTGTAAAATGCTTCCTTTTTAGATCTGACAAGTTGAGAATTAGGCTCAATGAGTATCACTTCATTGCCTAATACAGAGCTTTTTTAGATCTGACAAGTTGAGAATTAGGCTCAATGCGTATCACTTCATTGCCTAATACAGAGCTTTTTCAGATGTAGGGAGATACCATGGGCAGTGTATACACAGAAGATATTAACCCAATGATTTGCAAAGAAGTACTTGATTTTTCAGATTTGATAGCAGAAATACTGGTCTTTTATTTGGTTTGTGATCATTAAAGATGTGGTAGTTCATTGTTTCAAGAGTTTGTCCTGATGAGATTCTAAACATTTTTTGAACTCATAGGACCACTTAGATGCTGGATATAATGGAGAAGCAGCATTGGAGTATTCCACAGACCAGTCCAGCCTGGTTTCAGCAGGTATTCGTGACTCTGGTAATGTTGGCTTTAATGTGGGTTAATCTTAGCACTGAACCTTGCATAAATCATAGTAAGCCTTTTCTTCCTGCTTTTCTAAAAGCAGAGCTTGAGAGCAGAATAAAGGCAGAGTCAAGTAGCATAAATTAATAGTTTTGGGTTTTTTTCCCCATCCTCTACTGATATTAGAAAGGGAAGACTATTAAAAAATATCGATCCTACTTAACTGTAGGATTTGGGGAGAAATTGAGTTAGTACCGACTCTGACTTTCCTGTGTTCAAAGGCAAGTGTTTCTAAGGAGACTTTCAAAGGTTCTCTGGCTTTTTTTTTTCCCTGATGGCTTTTTTTTTCCCTCTTTGTGGAGATGTTTCCTGCAGGTGTAGTTGAATCAAGATGTTAACAGAAAGTTATGTGGTAGAAGATGGATAATTCTCTTTAATATCTGAATACTGCAGCTACTTGGCCTCGATACTTCTGATTAATTTTTTTCAAAGAATCCTGGATTTCTTGGAGGTCATTTCCTTCTGATACAAACAAATGGCTATTTTTCTTAAACCTAGGAAGTACAATCCTGTGCTTGGAAAGGCAAGATACCCAGAATACTAGTGAAGCTATTCTGTGTGATCTTTTTCTTTCTGTGAGGTGCCAATTTTCTAGTTTTTCTAGAAAGTTTAGCTTTTGAAAACCTCCGTTATTGCAATGCTAATAACAAAAATCGTGGTGACTTAGAATATATGAGATTTGAAACTTTTATTCCATTTTTGTAAGCATAATGGAAATAGCTTTCACCTATCTACCTCCCCACCCTTGTTTCTCCAGGATTCTTTGTAACTGGAAAGCATTCCTGACTCTTGATTGTTTGAAAATATAGCAAAGTTGGATGTGAACCGTACCAGCAAAGCTGCTGTGCCAGACTGGAAATGCTCGTTTTGAAAAGCCCTATTTAGAGAAATAAGTAAACAAAGGCTCTTCAGAATCCTCTCTTACTGAAAAACAGTATTTCCCTTCTTTAGAATACTCAAGCAGCCAATCAGCTAAGCAGTTCTTATCAGTCAATGAAGATGAACCCCAAAACTTTTCAACTGGCTCTTTGGAAACAGCATATGAAAACAATGTCACAACTGAATTTTTGAACAGTGTAAGAAATATGAATGCTGAGGAAGTTACTGCCACCCTACACAAAATAGCAGCATCAAATCCAGCTTTCGGAGGTAATTTGCATATACATTTATACAAACACACAAATACCCATATATAAAAATATACATAACATCATTTATTAGCTCTGTGAAATATTAAGGACTTATATGGGTTGAAGAACTTTGAGGTATTAAGGAGGGCTGAAGAGAGTTATTTTTTCCCACCCTTTAACTTTTGCAGGATCCAGTTTAGGAATGGTAATTCAGAATAGCTGCCTTCCCACAAAGGTATTAATAATTGCTGATATTTTTTTTTAAATTCTTCTCTCATTTGTGCATAGTAACATTTACATGGCAAGAGACAGTAAACCAAAACCAAGCCCATTATTATTAGAAAAAATCAGTGCTGTGTTCTCTGTGCTGTAAGTGTCAAGTTTTGTGAATACCAACAGTGAAGAAATTTTTATTTACTAGTCCCTGAAGGAAATGTATTTGCACAGTAACATAGAAATAATAATGAATCAGAGACAAGCAGTCTTTCTTTTGCTTGTAACTTTCTAATAAGTGTTACCTATTAAACCATCCCACATCCTCAGTCAGCTACTGCTCTCTCTTCAGAAGTTTCCTGTGTACGTTTCTAAGCTTCTCAGAGTTTGTTTAGAATCATAAAGGTTAAAAAAAGAACACTGTACATTGTAGGAAAGCTTACAGTTTTCAGGCACATTCTGATTGTTCTCAGTTATGGTATTTTTCTTTTAATAAGGAAAGATCCAAAACTCATCTTAGCATCCGAATGTTTCAGTATAACTTGTGTTTTTAAGTGAATTTTATAATAAAATTGCTTATTTTCTGGTTTTGTTTGTTTGTTTGTTTGCCTTTAACTAAGGAATTGATATTCCGAATGTTATAAGGATCCTGACTGAAAGTGGAACTCTGAGGGGACCAAGCAATGGCAGCCCACAGTGACATGGTAGTTAATAGAAAGAATATAGTAATGTTTACTTCCTGTGAGTTTGTTGTTTTACTACATATGACCTCAATGGAGTTTGTTTTGTTATGTTTAAGTTTTGTACAGTGGTTTTTTAATTAAATTAATAACTTGGTTTTGATATTCTTGTTATTTATTTCTCCATTTAGCTGAAAGTTCTGTATTGTGGAAAGGTTGTAAAGCTCATATTCATTCTTTCTATGTTAAAACAGCTTTTTAAAACACAACTTGTTTTCTTCAGTATTATTAAATACTGTACATTGACAGTCTGATCTTTTCTTATTGTTGGTTCTTTTACAAAGAATTATCAGCAGAGTGAACTACTGCACTCAGCAGTACAAATTCATCCTACAACAAATACTCGGAAGTTATTCCCTGTGGCTGCTGGGCCTGACTCAAAGACCTTTGTAATCAAAAAAACCTCTCCCATATAAGGGTTATGAACAGGTCTCCACATTTTTTTTCTTAATAAGGCTGAAAAATAACAAAAAGTCAGTGCTGTCAGTCTAGTGCTGAGATGAGAAGTGCCTGGATTATTGCCACTTTAGGGAACATAGAAGCTTCAGCAAAGTTAGTAGAAGTTATGTATGTTTTGCAAATTTAGGGATATATCCCAATAGGTGTAACCAAGCTCTAGCTAAGAGGCACAGATGTGGTGGCAAAAGTATCTTTTGTCTTCTTTTATCATACCAGTATGAGAATAAAATTAAAGCTGGCTTATACTGCCCTTCAGGCTCTTTTAAGGTGAGCTTTTTTCCAACTAAAGTACTACTGGTTTTGACTGAATGTACATGTCTATATATCAATGACTTCTACTTTTGTAGGATGGTGAAAAAAAGTTTTGAATGGTTATAAATTAGTGTGCTTGGGAAAAAATATTTTTTTAAAGTGAAGTTGTGTAATTAAAATTTGCTTCCTGCTTGTGATGCTGGGTAGCATTCAGTGGTTCTAATTAAAGCTCTTCAGCTTTGCAGCCAAATACTGTTATAATTCAGACATGCTGGGGCCAGATGGCAAATGAACTTTTTAATGTTAACTTACATTTTTTTTTGAGATCTGGATGGAATTTGAGAATCCTCATCCTGATGGTTTCACATTTTAATACCATGGAATGCAAGATGCAGTAAAACTAAGGTGACAAAGCAACAACAAAATGTATTAGTTTTATTCTATGAACAGACACAGGAAGGAAAATACAGACAAATTAAAACAGTTTTAAAGAAACTCTGAGGAATTTCTGTAATGCATCTAAATCTGTTCTTATCAGAGGCAGAGATGGAACCAGAGTTCTTACAGTTCATTCACTCTGTATACGAGCAGTGTTAATGCCTGCTTACTGAAGGTGAATTTAATCAGTAAAAATTTTGAATTCTGAAAATAAAAATGGAAACATCTTTTTCCTGTTTGTTTTCGAAGTGCAGAACAATCTTTGTGTTTAAAAAATCAGAATATTCAGCTGTTGTAAATGGCCATCTCTGGGACAGCTTCTTTTACCTCTTACTGTAGAATAATTCCTAGTGGAAATAAAGTTACAATTAAGTTGAAATAACTTGGATTTGAGGTGGATTTTTTTGCTTGGGTGCAGGAGGAGCATGCTGAAAAAGAAAAGCCCCCTGAATCTGTAGCACACTGACATAAAATGGTTGAATGGTGTGCTGCTGAGTGCTGCTGTACCTCTCAAAGTCAGCTGAGAATCCTGAACTGGGTAAGAGTCACAAAGTGTATGCCTCTGGAAATGTTTTCAAAGAACATAGTCCAACATAGTCTGTTCAGCTGTACAATTGTTTATCTTTTTATTTTTTTCTTTCTTACCTGGTGCAAATAGAGGCTGAAAAATCATTTTTATTATTATTTGTTCTTGTATCTGCCTCTGTTTTGTGATGGCTTGGTGTATTTTTCTACTAATGGAAAACTGTATATTTGTTCCAAAACAGGTTTTTAATGTTTTAATTGTATCAGTATTGCAAAGTAAGGAAAAAAGAGACATTATCTTTACTGATACTATTTAAACAATAGTGTTGACTGTATTTAATATTATACATTTTGATTTCTCACAGTAACAGCAAGGCAGACTTCTGAGGTTACTAGAGAATAAATAAAATTAAAAGTTAAGCAACAACAAGAAAAATTAAACCAAGAGAAAATTAATTTTCCTTTAAGTTTTATCTTGGTTTTACACAATTTATTGAGACCAGAGAGCTTCGAGGAAAATATTTTTAACAAAAAGCTGCAGAACTCCTACTCCTCACAGAAGGCAGAAAGAGGAAAGGAGAAGGGTGTTCACAGGTTAATTGACAAGAAACAAAAAGTTTAGAGCGTACAACTGCAGAGTTACTGCCTGGTGTGAATTGAGACTATCTCTGTTCTAGACAGGTATGCAAACACCCTCCTCGTTTGTTGCTTTCTGGGTCTCCCAGGATTTTGCACTCCCTTTCTGATACGGGAATTCATGACCCCTTTGGAGCAGTGAGCTTTATCTAGGTACACATGTACAAAAGTGCGTCGTTTATATTGTGGTTTATATGTGAAATAATAACCTCATATATGTGAAATAATAGCAATAACCTCAAATGCCAATGCTGACTCTGCAGTGCCTTCACTGGAAGAATCACAGAGTCAATTAGGTTGGAAAAGACATCTGGGAGCACATCTAACCCACGACCCAACACCACCACGTCAACCAAACTGTGGCACTCCTGTCTTTCCATAAACACCTCTAGCAGCCGTGACTCCATCACCTCCCAGGGCAGTCCATTCCAGTGCCTAATCACCTTTTTCTGTGGAGAAATTCCTCCTGATGTCCAGCCTAAACTACCCCTGGCACAACTTTAGACTGTGTCATCTCATCCTGTCACTGATTGCCTGGGAGAAGAGGCCGGCCCACATCTGGCTCCACCCTCCTTTGAGATGGTTGTAGAGAGCGATAAGGTTACCCCTGAATCTCCTTTCCTCCAGGTTAAATAACCCCAGCTCCCTCAGCTGCTCCTCACAGGACTCGTGCTTATCTCAGTACTGGTTATTATTAATAATAATTAATATTGTTCTTGTTGTCTGCTGTGGTGCTGGTGCAGCCGCACTTCAGGGGAAGGGAATACATTGTCACAGAACCACAGAATGAACCACGGGGGAAGACACCCACAAAAATCATCGAGTCCAGCTCCTGGCCCTGCACAGGATACCCCAAAATCAGACCACGTGCCAGAGAGCAGTGTCCAAGCACTCCTCGAACTCTCAGGCTTGGTGCTGTGACCACTTCCCTGGGGAGCCTCTTCCAGTGCCCAAACATCCTCTGGGTGAAGAACCTTTTCCTGATATCCAAACTAAACCTCCAGTGACACAATTTCAGGGCATTCCCTGGGGTCCTGTCACTGGTCACCACAGAGCAGAGACCAGCGTGTACCCCCCTCTCCCCCTCTGGAGGCAGATGTGCACAAGGAAAGCCTTACCCCACACGGAGCCGAGCACTCGGCGCTGCGCTCCCAGGGCACCGCCGAGGCCGCCCCGCCTGCAGGGGGCGCTAACGCGCGGGGCGGTGGCGGAAGTGCGCCTCCCTTGGCGGGCGGGGCGGGCGCCGCTCACGTGGGCGGCCGCTTCCGGGCAGGCGCTCGGCGGGGGCGGAAGCGGGGCTGGCGCTCGGCGCGCGTGGTTGGTGAGTGAGCGAGCGGCCGCACGCGGGAGGAGGAGGAGGAGGTGGTGGAAGAGGAGAAGGATCAGGATCTGGATCCCGGCGCGGTTCCTCTCGGTCCGTCCCCGCTCGCGGAGGGCCGCCGCGCTCGCCCTGCCCCTGCGCCACGGGCCGCCCGCCTTTTGTGCGACCCGCCCTCCCCTCACGTTCCTGCGCCAGGGAGGCGGCGGGAAAAGCGGGAGCCGCGGCGGCGCGGGCCGGGCGCCGCTCCCGGGAAAACCGGCGGCATCGGCTCCGCCGCGCATCGCCGCCCCTGCCCCAGCTCCCCCGGCGGCTTCTCTCCGCCGCCGCTCCCGCCTCGCCCGCCGCTGCGGGGGCTCCCGGGGGCCGCACTCGCGGCCTGGCCGGCGCCGGGCCGGCACTGACGCGCCTTCATTTAAACCAAGCCTCGTAGAGCGACCGGAGCGGGGCGGAGGGGAGCGGCGCTCGGGGAAGGAGCCGAAGGATGTGCCGGACGGCGAGGAAGGCGGCGTGACGGCCTAGACCCGCGGGAGGAGCGGCCGCTGCGGCGCTCGGGTACGGCGTGCGGGGCGCGGTGCGGGGCCGGGCGGTGCGGGGCGCTCCGGGCGGCGGCGGCGGCGGCGGGGGATGCGCTGCCGGAGCGGGAGCGATCGCCAGTAAGTACCGCTGTGCTGTGCCGGGAGAGGGCTCGCCCGGGGGGAAAGCCTTATCAGATCGGAGGGGTTGGTTAGGGCGTGTGCCATGCTTTCGGGTTTCTCAGGATTTTCCTGGCTGAGCAAGGTAGTGAGTTTTCCCTAAGAAATCCACCTGAGAGCTGCGAGGGAGTAAAACAACAGTCTTTTGGTTGGAAAAGACCTCCAAGATCATCGAGTCCAATCTGTAGCTGAATATTTTCCCAGAGCCTGAGGTGAGGGTGGCTGGGTAACAGCTAAAGTGGTGTCTGAAAAGTGCTGTATGTTGCTTTATGTTAAAGGAAGCCTGCATCGATTTGAGGTTGTTTTAATGTTTTGAGTTGTAAAAACCGTGTTAGTGCTTAAACTATTGGATGCACTTAGCTCAGTCCTGTTGGAGGAGGGCCAGGTGAAAATACACAGAATCACGGATTAGTTAGGGTTGGAAGGGACCTCTGGAGATCATTTAATCCAGGGTGCCCTACCGAGGCAGCATCACCTAGAGCAGGTGACATAGGAATACATCCATGTGGGTTGGACTGTCTCCGGAGACCTCCCTGGGCAGCCTGTTCCAGTGCTCTGATACCCTCTAAGTAAAGAATTTCTTCTTCATGTTGAGGTGGAACTTCTTGTGTTTTAGTGTACGGCCATTGTTCCTCATCCTGTTTCTGGGTACCACTGAAAACAGTTTGGCACCATCCTCTTGGCATCCATCTTTGAGAAATTTAAATGCGTTTATGACGTTCCCTCAGTCTTCTCCAGACTAAACAGGCCCAGCTCCCGCAGTCTCCTCATAAGATGCAGTTTGTGTCAAAAGGCAGTTGCTCCAGCAAGAAGTTTCATTAAAATAGTTACATTATTTCATCAACTGTGTACAATGTTGCCTGATATCTTATTATGTAGCCACTGTGGTGTTTACCTGATTTTGGTTTTGCAAGGATTTTATCTTTTGATTTAGCATGGTAGGTATGAATTGGAAATGGATAAGCTTAGATTACCAATTATTTCCAGAATATTTACTGCGAGGTAAGATGTGCTGCTTTTAATAGGAGAAAGGATATTTTACAAGCCTGCTCCTGGGAAGGAACTGAATTGACTCTGTTCAGGTGTGTGCTCACCTGTATTGTGAAGTTTTTAATGGTAATTGGGAGCCAAACATCTACTCTTGTAAAGTAAACCTTGTTAGTGGAAATAACTTTTACGTCAAAAGCTTCTAGCTATTTCTATGTATCAAGTAGTGAAATTCTTGTAATTCTTTCCTAAAATATGCATATGGTAAAAATCAAACATTTATAAAGACATGGTTGTTATAGTTGGACTCTAAAGGACCTTTTTATTTTGGCACCAGACTCCAAGTTTTTTTAAAAGCCTTTTGAGTTAGGTTACTTATGCCAGATTTGTACTTCAGTTAAAGTGGTCTTGCATATAGTTTTTTTAAGTTAGTGTGTGAAAAGCAGAAGTTAAGTTGTAGTCAAATGTTTGTGTAATCAGTTGTTTAAATTGTTTTAAAAGAATAGAAAATGACGGTTTGTTTTAAAACATTCTTCAATGATTTTCCTGTTGATGTGGAATATCAACTATATGAAATCCTCTGGTACAGCACAAATTCCAACTTGAAGTCCATTGGGAAAATTGGCTGTAGGAATGATGATCACATCCACCAGAAGAGAATCATTGGATAGGTTATTTAGAAATTTCTGGGTTTAGTCAGCTGTATTGTTGGGGTTTTTAGTTTGGGGGTTTTTTATTCATTTTTTGGAGGGGAGTGGGGTGGTGGTGGTGGTTTATTTGGGGTTTTTTGAGAGGATTAAATTGAGGAATCAATTGCGTAGTGTTGGTTGGGCCTTTTCAGTGTGTTGTTTTTTTTGGGTTTTTTTAACCTGATAGAAGTAAGAGTTCTTCAGTATCAAAACTAAAAACCCTTTTAGAAACTTAGGGGGTTTTAATTTGTTTTGGTTATTGTACTTCTATTCCAGTATGTCTGTACAACTTACAAGTGTAGTGACTCAGATACCTTATTTCTTATGCCCTATTAAATGTGTCTTTGTTTTCCATTCTTTTTCCTCTATATTTGCCCATTTGACCTCTTCTCTCCTCCTCACTTTTAATTATTTCTAAATGCACAGACTGGATTTTTCAGTGTGTAGTGAAAGTTTTAATAGGTTTTTTGTGTCCTTTTGCTGGTGAAGGCTTGTTTAAAGCTATGATTGTACGTGGGCAGGCTGTGTGCTGTTAGTGATGAACTTGATAAGAGATGTACAATTGAAAGGGAACAGTTTGCTGAGCTCCTTGGCTTGACAAGAGTCAATTATGTAAAAAGTTGCTTTGTTGGCAGGAACTTTTTAAAACAAAACCAAATCAGCAACTTAACTCTTGATAAAGCAGTGGCAGATGCAGATATCAGAATGCTTTTTAATAAGGTAGTTCTCAGAGCAAAGACGGCCAAAGGAGCAGCAGAATGTTTTCTGGACACCAGAACAGCTGCATGGCATCAGTTTGCATGTCTGTTTAGTCTAGCATCTTGTCTCAGGAGTGGACACTCGTTTATGCATAGACAAAAGAATAAAAACAGTAGCCATTGTTAGGAAGTTGCTGCTCTTTGGTGGAAAAACTACTTCTGTTGTGTATTTAATCAAATTAAATTCTCTTTTTGCAGAGAATCAGAATGACTAAAAAAAGGAAACGTCAGGAGGATTTCCAGAAAGTGAAATTAAAAGTTGGGAAAAAAAAGCCTAAACTAGAGAATGCAACTGATACTACCTTCAAAACAAAGGCCATACAAATTCCTGAGCAGCTTAAAGAAGATGGAGTGCTTCCTACACAGAATAGAAAACTTAACATAAAGGTATACTGTGATGTTACATTCTGAAATGACAGAGGATGACTTGCCTTTTATCTAGGTTTACTGTGTTTACTGCAATTGAGGGAAAAAACTGCAAAAAACCCCCGCATTTAAAAAAAAGTAAATGCAGCAGGTTGTCTGAATGCAGCCCTGATTTTAAAGAATCTTGTATTTCTGTGGGGGGTGGATTTGTTTTCCTTCCTTTGTGTCATCCTGTGTCTCTTGCAGCTCTCTGCCTAAACTGAAGAAAGCTGTTCAGGCTGAGGTTTCTTATTCTGCTCTTGAGAGCAAGAGTGACAGGACTTGCCTTTGGTCATCCCTCTGTTGAGTCAGTAGGGTTGTACATAAACTTAAGAGCAAGACCTAAGGACAAGTCATTTTATCTTGTTTTTCCTATCACTGAATTCTGATTATTTGTTCATTGTTTTGCTATGAACTGATACCATGTTTGTTCTAAACATATTTTGCTATTATGATCACCAGTACATGGTAAGAATAGATTCTGTATTTTTAAGTGTTTAAGGAAAATGCACAGAAAATAGGTGGGGGAGGTTTGAACAGCTTAAAGTAATAACAATGGCAAGTGTATATGTTTGTTTCCTTATAGGATCTGCTCTCACAGATGCATCACTATAGTCCTGGGGTTAAGCATAATGCACTTCTTGGACTCAAAGAACTCCTGTCTCAGTATCCCTTTGTAATTGATGCACACCTTTCAAGCATAATAAGTGAGGTGGCAGCTGTGTTTACAGACAAAGATTCCGGTGTCAGAGGAGCAGCTGTTCACCTGCTGCAGTTCTTGGCTTCAAAAATAAGAGCAGAGCAGATTGCTCCATTTTTCCCTTTGGTAAGTGCCCATCTCTCTAGTGCCATGACTCATATCAGTGAGGGAATTCAGGAAGATTCATTGAAAGTCTTGGACGTTTTATTGGAAGCATACCCAGCTCTTCTTACAGACCGCAGCATTATATTGTTGAAGAATTTTGTAGAGCTTATTTCTCACCAGCAACTCTCAAAAAGACTCAAAAGCAGGGACAAACTTTCCTGGATGCTCTCTGTTAACCCAAATCGCAGAGTAACTTCTCAGCAGTGGAGGCTGAATGTACTTACCAGGCTCAGGAAGTTTCTCCAGGCAGTGGTAGATGGATCCAGTGATACAGAGGATGAAGGGCTTCAAGAGCAGAAGGACAACTCTCATTCTGTGAGGAACCCAATATGTATTAGTTGGAAGCTCCATGCAAATAATCAGCAACATGTACAACTGTTTGACAGTGGTGGCTTACGACCAAAGATCAACTCATCATTTAGACTGAGGTGAGAAAATTTTAACTAGTTTGGGAATTAGTATCAACTGTGTGATCACAATTTAATTTTTTATTGTGGGATTGTCCCTTAGCCATATTTTGGGACACTTAGTGTCGTATGTAGTCTTACTGCAGAGGTTTGAAAATACAGAAATACTCAGCAGATAACTGTGTTATGTGTATATTGTTAACTTTTCCATTATAAAAGCTTTATTTTATGCTATTAATAATAATTTTGGATTACCAGCTCTATTGGGATATTTTTGGAATGCAAATTGACAACTTAGAGGTTCTTGCAGGATATCAAACAGACCTAGGGTCAAGTAGGCAAATTTCTTTACATGAAATGTAAGCTTGTTTGTGATAATGAATTTTACTAAATTTTTGTCCTTTTACCTTGAAGAGTCTATCATAAGCTTAGGAGTCTGTTCTCTTTGACTGTAGCTCCTTTTAAAAAGGACAGCACAATGAGATGTGTCTGGTGGTATGAAGTTCTGCTGAGTTTCCAATTCTAGATATTTCAATCACTTCACCAGTTCATATATTCACTGTGGATGAAAGATGTCTCAGCTGAGACATGCTGCTGAATATGAAAGAAAGTGTAGTGTGCTTAGTCACAGGAAGGTTTGTGTGGGTTTTGGTCGTACTCTAAACAGATGTGAGCTGAAGTTAAGGGAGAAATAAACAACTTTTTATTTCTCTTCCTTCTCTCTGATTCACCCACTAGAGGGGAACGTCCCACCTCACTTTATGGTACTTTTTGAATGTTGGCATCCTCATATGCGTTACTGTGGATGTTGCATACCTGCTGCTAGGAGACCTGGATTGGTGACTTTAAAAATGGAAGCAGTTTAGCTGTTACACAGCTCTGTTCCCTGTAGATACCAAGGTGGTTTGAAGAGAAACCACAATCCTTGTTTTACTGCTGGAGAAGACTGAATAAGAGGTGTAAAGCAGTTGTACCAAATTCATCTTGGAAGTCAGTGGCAAAAAAGGGTATAAAACTCACTGCCTATTCCATTGCTATGTCCATCTTACATCTTTGAAGTAATGGAGGGCAGAAGAGGTGTTCTCTTTGAATACCACAGGTATTGACCTGAATTGGCGGGTGTTTTCCATCTCTGTCAAGGAGAGACAGACATGACCATCCACTCCTACTCACCTAGGCTTCCTCTTTGTAGGTGGCATATGACTTGTGGTAGGTGTAGGAAACATTAAGCTAAGTAAAATCTGCAGCTTATTCTCCTAGAAGTGGTTGTCAGGCTCAGTGTTCAGTCGTGACCAAGCGTCTGCTGCAGGTAAAATTTTAGCTGGCAACTAGACTGGTTGGCAGCTAAAAATTTTAGTTGGCAGCTGCCTTGAGGCAGGGGAAGGATTCAGTGCTGAGCACAGAACAATTCTGTCGAGTTCATCTTTACAGTCAGAAGCACACAGTTGGGGACCACTGTATAACAGAGGATGCTTGTATTGCACCCTGGGTGATGTGCAGAGTATGATGTGCTGTGCCATGTAATAGCTGAAGATGCATTGTATCCAAGGTCTAGGAAAATAAACTTTACATCTGGTGTCACCTGAATTGGATTCCACTTTTCTGAGGAGCTAGGTTTTGGTGAAACATCGTGATGTACTTCTAGTTATAAATACTTACAAAAAGATGTTTGCAAGCATGAGGAGGAGCCAGAAGAATAGAAGGAAGCATGGCTAGAATCCAAGGCGAGATTGGCAGAGCAAGCTGATGGCAGCAGAACAGAAGAATAGAAAGGGAAGGATCATCTGCTGAAGGTACTAAAATGTTCTCATTTTATTCCATTTGTGCATATTTTTGGTGTATTCTTTTTTCACAAAGGGTCAGTACAGCTTGTTTTAGTGACTATGTGTGTAGTTCCAGTACTGAAGAGTTGCGGTGGTGGTTTTTGTATTGGTCAATGAAATAATTTCTAATAATCTAAAGGTGTTTAATTCTGGCACTTCCAATCCCAATTTTTGCCTTTTACAGGCATTCCCAGGCCTCTGCTATGGCCACTACTGGAAGGACAGAAATTAGTTGTAATAAGAGGTTCAATACTCAGTGTGTGTGTGTTTCTAGTCACAAATAGTCAAGTCCTAGCTATGCATAATGAGTTGGCCAAACTATAACTGTTTGTTGTGTGTGTGTATTGATGGTCTTGTCACTAATACTGCAAGTAAGTTTCAGCTTTATTCCTTAACAAGTAGGCTTCCAAGCAGCATAATTGTATGCTAAATTTTTTAAGTTCCTGTATCTTGCAAGTTCATTGGACAGGGGTGACACATCACTGATAACCTAGTGATTATGGAATGAGATTTTCTGAATCAGTGTGCAGTATTAGTGTTTAATAAAAAGGATAGATTCTGAGCTTGGAATGCTGGATGATTCAGTGATGCAAATTTTAAGACTTCATTCTTTTTTGTTATGTGCTAGATCTTCCTACTGTGTATAAATTAAAGATTGCAGTGTATTAGGAGCTTGTTAGAATGTATTCTCTCCATTATGTGCTGACTGTGCTGCTTTTTGCATCCAACTCATTTCAGGTGTGGAAAACCAGAAAGCCTTCACAACTCGAATGTGGTGGTACCAAGGCATGTGGTATTTTTTTTTGACTGGAAGAGAAAGAGTTGAGCTTCAGATTCTGCTGAGAGAGGACAATATGAAGCTGCAGAGAAAAGCAAAGATGACTTGAGAGACTGAAATGCAAGATGAAGCATAGCCAAAAAATACATACATGTGCATCAAATAGAAATGGAAAATGCAGTTCCCTCGTTGTGCTGAATGTTTGCTGCATTTGGCAGTGCACACAGAAAAGGAGAACAAGTAACCTGGCTTGAACTGCGAGCCATAAAAACTTAGTAGCTTCCAAAGACTTTTCTTGTTTTAAAGAACAGCAAGTTGTTTCCTTATTTTCTGTTTCTTTTACACTTCCCTGACTTCCCTTTGCTGAATTTCTGTTGTCTTCTTGCTGTCAAATGGCAGATATTTACTCAATTTCTGTTTGTTTGGTCCTGCTGCATAAAAATATTGGTATTTTAAAGAAAAATGATAAGGGTTACACAAATATCTTGCAGCTCCCTTCACTAGTATTTCATACTGATATAAAGGTAATATGCTTGGCAGTGTTTCCAAGAGTCACCTTTCTGCTCAGGAGTGGTGATAACAGATATGTGACAGAGTAATTCACATCAAACCTTCCCAGTTTAAATGAACATGTATTGCTAAGGATAGTGTCTATCCTTAATAAATATTAGTGTATTAATTAAATTAATAATTAGGATATTATAATATGATATAATTAGGATATAATAGATCCTAATATTTATTAAATATATAAATATTTATATATTAAATATATAAAAATATTGGGATATTAATAAATATAAATAGCCTTAATAAATATTATTAAAATATACACTATCTATTAGTGTCTATCCTAATCAAATAAGTGCTGGACAGATTACTATAATACTTTGTCATCATCTGTTACTGGCACTTAGATTTTATTTAGCACTTACATTGTTAACCTTGAATATGTGAAGGAATCCTATCTTGAGAGATAGGGGCTTCTTTTGCAGGGGTACATGAAAGATATTCCAAGTATTCTTTCCAAAATACTTTTAACAGCTGGGAAGAATATCCCTTTTGGCATGAGTTTTTCCTTTTTCCTTGTTTCAGAGAAGTACTGAAATAGTTGTGTTATACTTCTGTAGGAATCCTCCAGTGTGAATTACCAACTTCTCAGGTTTCATGCACTATTCCTTTTTAATTGGGAGATTTTTATGTTCCAGAAGTAGATTGCTGGAATTCCAGAGTGCTGCTGTAGTATCAGGTATTTTTAAAAAGAGAAATTATTAAAGACTACTACTTCAGAACTATTCCAGCCAATTACTGAAATTTCAGACTCTTAGGTGAGAGCATAATCCTGTCACAGCATAGCATTTACAGGACAACCTCACTTTTTCAATGAGATTATAGTCTTGGTATCAACAGGCTTTAGAATTCATTGTGGTTGTAACTGTAAGATGGCATTTGTCTACTGCATTTGAGATGACTGAGAGTTGAAAAGTCTAAGATAGAACCATTCACCCTAAACTTTTTTTAGTCTGGAAGAAACCAGTGTCTACTGCAGTGCCTGCACCACAGAAAGGAAATAAAGCAACAAAATGGACAAATAAACCAAATTATATTTACTGGATTTGTTGGTTGCTGTAGTTAATGCTAAGCTTTATAAAATTTTAAAATGTTTGATAAGCGTAGTAAGTACTAAAGATAAAGCAAATTTTTTTTCTTATGGTCAGTTATGTTTCCACTTGTGCCTTTTATTTTGTGCTGGAGATCTAAAGTCTCTCTCCCATCTTGCCTTCATTGAAAAAGAGCTTGTATTTGCCTCACACTTTGTTTTTATTCCTTCTCCCTGCTCCTTTTACAAGTTGTTAATGCCTGGGTTTGGTTTGGTTTGGTAATTTTCTTGATACACTGATATCAAGTGGAGAGAAATGGCAGAATAAAATGTTCTCTTATTGGTTGTATTATAGATGATTGCAAGAACATACAGCTTCATAGAAGGATATAACTAATTGGATAATTTAGAAATGACTAAGGAAAACTGCTTTACATCTTCAATCCAGTGTGAAATTAAAATATTTGTAAACAAAACTTCTGCAGGTCTGTGGAAAGTGAATAGTTTTTCAGTTCCTATTTTGAGTGTATATATAAAGAAAAATGACTTGGACATCGTCACTGAAATAGAAAGGAGTTTAACTGGAGGTTCAGTGTGCTAATCTTATGTATGTTAGGAAATTAGAATTACAATAGGAATTTCCTGCTATGAATTAGGAAACAAAATCATAGTGGAAAGCAATTTCACAAATGATCGATTGAAACTGTTGTTGCTTTTTTTTTTTTTAATTTATTTTTAGGGCTCTGAATTCCTTAAAATTAACAGGAGTTATTCAGGGTTTTACTTCTTTAAAGAACCTTCTTTCTGCATGGGATACTAATTGCCTGAACTTAACCAGTAGCAGGATTGGGTTATATCTGCTGAGAATCCCTTCAGAGGCACAGTGTTTTTTGAGTGGTGGTGGTGGGGGGAAGAGTTGATTTTCTTGATTTCTGGCAGATGTTATTTTAATTTAAAGTATATCTTAATTTTTAATTTTTTTTTTTTTACTTCATTATCAGATAATTTTAATAATTTTCCATTTAGTTGCTTTTCAGAGCATAATAGCGAAACATCAGGTGGGAACCAAAAGTATATTTTTACAGGAACATTTTTTTCTGCCTTTAATATGGAAACCATTGTGTTTATTATAGTTGGAAATGGTTATTAACTGTAATAAACCTTATGCATTTGACAATACCTTGTAGTCAGCTTCATTATTTTGCTTTAATGAGCTTAAAAGGTTTTTTTTTTTATTTTGTTGTTCTGAATATAATTAATTCCTTCCTGTTGGTTGAAGGTGATAGGATAATGCATATCATATTTCTCCACTTCGTAGAATTTACATATAACAATGGGGAAAGAAATACTGAAGTTTAAGAAGTTGTTAGAGAAGCACACAAACTTGCAGGGAAACTTAGGAGCAGGTTTGTTGTAGATGGTTTGAACTCCCTTTTTTTCCTGTACTGAAATATCTAGCAGGAAAGCCAGCAGACATTTAATGCGTTCAAAAGTAATTTTTCCCATTATTCAGAAAATAGGAAAGTGGTATTACTGTAATCTTGTTTTGAAAGGTGTGATCTTTATCTTTTTATCTTTTTTGTTTGTTTGTTTTTGTTTTTTGTTTTTTTGCTTTTGTTGTTTAGGTCTCTGACAAGTGTAATGGACAGTGCAGAAAAAGGCCTGTCCTCGGCTGAAAACTTAAAAGGTTTTATTGAGATAATAATTCCATTACTGATTGAGTGCTGGATTGAAGCATCTCCTGCACAATCAGCTCCCATTCTTGGAAACCTTTTGGAATCAGAATCTCAGCAGCTTATGCAGCAAGTGCTTAGCATAATACATTTATTGTGGAAGCTCACAAAGCGACATGATGAAACGTACAAAATGGTAAGGGAGAAATGATCCATGGCATAATGATGACAGTTCATTTTGTCTTGATTAGAAACTAGTGGTCTGGTGATTTGAAGTAGTGAAGATACTTTATTAAGAGAGAATAAGCCTAGGTGTTCAGTAGATTTTGAATCTGGATTTTGTTGCCTCTTACTGTAGAAGAGAATCTGTTGATCTGAGCTACGAGCTCAGTAATAGTGTCCAGGAATCCTCCTTGACAGACAAAAACCTTTTGAACCTGAAAGTGATACTGGAGAACCAGGAGCATTTTGTCTCCCATATAACCTCTAGAATATAAATTGGAACAAAGTATACAATGGAGTTGTTTGTTCTTGGTTTTGTTTGTTGAAAAGTTTTGTGGGGGTGAGTGAAAATGAACAAACCCTAAATCTTTGGAAAGGGAGAAGATAATGGTGGTCTGAGAGCCTGCAATTGCTCTGTGCAGTCTGTGTTGCTGTGTTACGATTGGTCGGATCATAAGACATTGAATCAAAATCTCAGTAAGGATTTTGGAAAGTATCCTCTGAAGGTTTTGGGGTTTTTTTGCCCAGGTTATTTTCTCCATCTTTTACTGTGATAACTGAAGTGCTGGTTTTGGTGACTTTTGCTGCTTTTCCAAAAATTTGGTGAATTGGAAAAAGAACACAATTTCCACTTCGGCTATTGAGAGTAGTTGAAAGAATGTCTTGACAGCTCTTGGTTTAACCTGTGTATAGGACTGCAGGTCCCTTTGCTGAATGAAAAGCTACACATAGGGTAATTATTGGAAAACATTTGTGGAATCATTGCATTAGACCAAAGTTACCCAACATACCTGGCCTTGAGGTAGCAAAACACACTGTTCCTCTTTTTCCTCCTTCATCTTTCCTGGAGGCCCTCTTGGAAGTGGGCAAAAAGCAGGCACTTGACCAGATAAATACCTGTGGCAGCCTCTTGTCCCATGCCTTTTTCTGAAGGATCCTGCAGAGCTGCTGCCCTTAGCCATAGGGTGCCTGTATTTTGGTCACATGAATGACATGCTCCTCTGTCAAGATATGAACTGTTTTGGATACATGCTGTTGGATTACGACCTTAAGTTGTCTGTGGGGAGAACAAAAATCTGAGGTTCATACAACTTGTTTTTTTATGGAGCAAATTTCATTTTAGATAAGTGGTTTGTTTTGTTTTTATAGTTACCTTTATATACAAAATGCATTCAAACAGCTCAGTTTGAAAATGAAAGCTTTGCTTACTTAATAGCCCTTGGGCTTTACAGGCCAAAGTGGTTATTAGAGTCACTGTGGAAAACCACTCTGAATATGCTTAGTGGAAAGCTATTGATCTTTGAAATAGTTTAATGGCCATTCTCTGTTTTTAATAGTCCAATATCAAAAAGATTATTCTGCCTGATCAATCTGATAGCAATGGATTCTTTTTTAGTAATGAGTCTTGCTGGACACTTTGTGGGATGGTGGCTGTCTACTAACCTACAAAGTGAAATTGTTTTAAAATACTGAATCATTTTTCTGTAAGGATGGTCTTTCTACTGGAAAATGTTTTGTCAGTGGGCTTTTAATGATAGGGAAAGACAAAAGCAGTATTGGAATATGTTTTAGTGGAAAACTTAGGACAATCATTGCAAGTTAATCAGAGTCCACTCTGATTTTAAGAATCCTGATAAATTTTATATAAAGTACTTTCAATTCAGATCTGTAAGTCAGTTTAATATTACATATATGCTCATAAATTTGTGCTAAAAATACAGTGGTTCAGTTAGGATTACGTGTTGTTGCTCAGCCTTTACTTACAGCATCTTGTTACTCCCTTGTTTTGTGGACCTTTATGCACAGCACATGAAAGTAAAGATGTATAAGCAACTTGCAAACAGAAGCTAAAATTCCTGGTTTTCATTGATTCCAATAATGAATTTTAGAAAATAATTGTCTGGATTTCTTTCATTTACTACCATGCTTTCTGTCTATCATCTCCTTTCCTTAACAGGAGCTATGGCTTCGGATGAATTACCTTGTTGATTTCAAGCACCACTTCATGCGTCATTTTCCTTATTCTTTACAAGATACAGTGAAACACAAAAAGAAAGATCCTTGCAAAAGGTAAGAATAAAATCAATGTCATGTAACCGCTTTTCATTTCATAATGAGACAATGTGAGTCATGTGCTTTATTAAATTTTAAATTTTTAATGATGGAAAAGAAAACTTTTTATTGCATATTTCTTGAAGCTCTGCGGAGATGCCTTTATAGGAAGGTTACATTGCTTCAAATTGAGAAGTTTTAGTTCTTTGTAAAAGTATTGTATAGGAAGTTGTCTGAATAGCATCTAGTAGAAAATTAAATTCTGCCTTAGGGAAATGGATGTATTTTATTCAACTCTTGATCTGGAATTTGCATATTGCTAAATGGTGATTGTGTTAGGCTGACTGCTTTCATATTTCTGCATGTTTTCTTCAGTTGACTGTTGAATTACACCAAAACATAGTTCAAACATTCTTTCCACGTCCATACAGTCTTCTCTAGTTGTACTCCAGGGCTGGATAAGCACAGCCAGGAGGGGGGATGGGGCACACTGTGGCTGTCCTATATGGCAAAGCAGTACTGGAGCAGGAGAAGCCACACACACATTTCTTCACTGTTGAGCTGTTAGAGTGGATGCACCAATTCTGTTCTGGTACAAGCCAGTAGCAAGTTGTCTCCCTTCTCTGCTCCCAGATGTGAGACTAAATGCATGCTAAACTCTGCTCTGAAATCATTCTGCACCTTTGCAGTCTATGTAGGACACTGATGCATGTACAAGGGCTATCAGCTGGTGTCCATTTTTATTTCAAAAATAATTTGTTTAAATCTTTCTGTTTTCTCCCTCTCCTTCTTAGCAACAGGAACTGTATGAAATCCTCAAACAACGTAGACGATCTTTTGCTGAATTTAACCTTGTGTGACATAATGGTTTCATTAGCAAGCACTTCAACACTTCAGACAGACTCTGGTTGGCTGGACATGATAAGGAAATTTGTGACAGATACTCTTCAGGATGGCAGCAAGTTGAATAGCAAGCAGGTGAACAGGTTGCTTGGGGTGACTTGGAGACTAATGCAAATACAGCAAAACAAGGGTAAGATGAGTAGTTTCTGAAAACCAAAATTATGCACTGACAAAGCTTGAGTTACTTTAGTGTTTTCAGGTCTGTGTTGTACGTTCTCAGTTGTTACATCAGTGTATTTTGTTGTAGAAGTAAATCAATTTTCATGGTAATATCCCTGCATGTAGCATTGCGAACTTTATTTTTGGAATGCTGTTAGATTCATACAGTTCATGTGCAAGGTATGAATATATTTGTGTATCTGTTTTCTGGTTTTACTTCCTAAGATACTCTTATAAATGGGAAGATGAGCTTTATATTGAAAAAGTAATTACTAGGCTGTAGAGGTGCATGATACTTTAATATCCCAGTCCTTATTTAAAGTCATTAACGTAGCTGATAGACTCTTTTTAAAGTCATTAACACAGCTGATAGACTCTCCTGAGTACTGTTAAGGTTACCATTTTAGTTCTGTGATGATGTGAAATGCCAAGATACTTTTGATGGAAGCTGCTGTTGAGTATTTTCCAAGGTGTTTGATTTGAATCCTTTTCCAAGAGAAAACATTTCCAGTTATGACTTGCAGGACCATACAATATTTTAGCTTGCCTTTTTCTTTCATTTCAAGTACTGCTTGGTTGTATTCCAAATGAGACCTTGAATGTAGGACTTCAAGAAATTACTTTTTCAGTCAACTGAGAAGTGACAGCAGTCTTTTATGTTTTACCAGTCTGATAAAAATGAATTCCACATCCAAGTAGTTTATAGAAAAGCCCTTAGCAACAGATACAGTTGTTAGAGTTGTAAAATGGAAAGATGTCAAATGTCCCTCAAATACATTTTGACAGTTAGTTATATTTCCTGCCAAATCCATTCTAATTGGGAATCTGTCTACTCCCATGTCCCTGGTGACAAAGGAAATAACTACTCATCTGCACTTCAAATTTAGCTTTGTGTTGAAAGAAAATAATAATCCAAAGTCAGAGCCTGTCACACTACCTGAGCTAAAGAAGAGGAATTGCTACTCAGGAAAGTAGCTTCCAAACAGTTGTTAAACTGTTAAATCGGGTACTTCAGGCCTTTCTTTGTAATGAAGTGTTGATTTTTTTTTTTTTAAACGTTGCCAATTTTTTACCAAATAGTGGGTAATGGCTTGTGTTTTTCTACCCAAAGCAGCCATTTTAGTGCAATAATTTTCCTCAAGAATCCAGAAAATAAATAAGCTTTTAAAAAGTTACAGTGAAATTGTGAAAAAATAATATGTATTGATCTTTTTTGCTGATCCTGTAAAGGTTCAGTGTGGACTTGGTTTCCTCATAAAGCTGTATCTGTGTGGATGGCTTATCTCATCCCTTCAAGATAATCCTTGTTCAGTACTAAAAACCTGATTAGATGTCAGATTGTAGTTAATCTACAAGCTGTAGAGGAAATAAAGCCTTGCCATACTGGAGAAACAGGCTGATGGTTGAACAAGGAGAAGTGCAAAGCCCTGCCCCTGGAGAGGAGCAAGGCCATGCACCTGTACATGCCAGGGAACAACCAGGTGGAAGCAGCTTGGCAGAAAAGGACCCGGGATCCAGGTGGAGCCAGCAATGGGTCCTTATGGCAAAGAAGCCCAGTGGTGTCCTGGGCTGCATTAGGAACATTGACAGCAGGTTGAGGGGGGTGATCCTGCCCCTCTGCTCTGCACTGGTGTGGCCACTTCTGGAGTACTGTCTCCAGTTTTGGTTCCCCAGTACAAGAGAGACATGGACATACTGGTGAGAGTCCAACAAAGGGCTGTGAAGATGATGAAGGCACTGGAGCATCTCTTCTGTGAGAAAAGGCTGAATGAACTGGGATTATTCAGTCTGGAGATAAGAAGATTTGGGAAGCATCTTATCAATGTGTGTAAATACCTGCAGGAAGGATACAAAGAAGAGGGAGCCAGGCAGGCTCTTTCTGGTGGTGTCCAGTGACAGAACAAGTAGTGGGCACAAACTGAAACACAGGAGATGCTGTCTGCACATCAGGAACACCCTTTTTGCTCTTAGGGTGCCCAAGCAGTGGCACAGGTTGCCCTTAGTGATAGTGGAGTCTCCATGCTTGGAGATACTCAGAAGCCATCTGGACACAGTTGTGAGCGGCCAGATCTAGGTGATCCTGTTTCAGCAGGAGTGTTGGAGCAGATGACCTCAGAGTCATTCATTCCCACTTCAGCCATTATGTGATTATTGTGATTATATGGAAGAAAAACTTTCTTTCCTTGATTTTCTCTTCTTTTTTTTTTGATGATTCTCTAGAAATTTTGAACTCTCTATTGTTTCAGATAGTACTGCAGAAGATAGTACATACCAAAAAAATTAACTTTTGAATTTGTTTAAAATTTGTTTGACACTGAGATTAAAGCCTGGAAGGGTATGTGTTTTTTAGAAGACAATGCAAAGTGAAAAGTGAGCCATTACCGTAAAAAAAAAAAAAAAAAAAAAAAAAAAAAAATTGAGCACAATGGAAATCAAAAGAGGGGAAATTTACATAGAAAAACCAAAAGAATTAATGAAAAAGAGATTAAATAAAACTATAGTGAACCTCCTGTGCATTATGCTGCACAAGCATGGTTCAATTTTTCCAGTTTGTGTATTTTGAGTAGGGATTTATGCTTGGGTGAAATGCACATATCTCCCTTTTTCTGTGGATGTCTAGAAGAGCTTGTTAGCTGCATTGTCTGAAGATTTATCTCCACTGCTTAAGATCAAACTTGGGACCTCTCTGTAATTAGGAGGTCTGCTCCTTTCTTGCATTTCTCTGGTATGACTTCAACAGCAGCTTGCCTGCTAGTTGTGTTTTTGGTAAATTTTCTTCATGTAACAAAAGAGAGCACACTCCTTCACTTCAGAAGGAGGATTGATATATGCCAGTTAAAACTGAAGTATTTTAAAACTTATGAGTTCTTCAGCTGCGTTTTGGACATCTGTATAATGTGGGCCTTTTAAAGTATTACTTTTTAAGAGTACCTTTTTAAATTACTTCCATTTCTAAACTTGTCCTGTTCACATGGAGCAATTCAAATAGTAGGACCTATTTTACTTAATGTGCCACAGAGTTATTGGGAAGTAAGTGAGAATTCTAGTCACTTAGAATATTTATTTATTTTTATATTTTTTCAGTTAAGAGTTCATCAATTAGCTATAAACTACATAAAATGTAATTGTTATTCAATTAAGAATAAGCCAGTGTTCTGTTTAAAAAATGCTGTCTGAGGTGAATCTTCACCTGAGGAATATGTGAATTGAGTAAGTTTATGCTCCTGATGCATTGAAAATAATTTAATAGTACATATTTTAGTTACATGAAATATTAGAATGGATTTTATTTTTCTGTTGAAAAATGTTAGATTTTGACTTCTGAATGGCTCCTGCATCATGCTGGCACGTGACCATGTCATTTCAGGTGATTTTTA
Organism: Monarcha castaneiventris obscurior; assembly: GCA_026261815.1. Lineage (NCBI taxonomy): Eukaryota > Metazoa > Chordata > Aves > Passeriformes > Monarchidae > Monarcha > Monarcha castaneiventris. Next base: position 9,286,934 of record JAMPIT010000388.1, read on the forward strand.
TAGTGTGCTTTTTAGTATGAATCCCCATATGGTAACTTGAAGTTGAGTAAGAGTTCTACAGACAAAGACTGGGCCCTGATTGGATCCAGAATAATTTTTAGAATGGAGCATTCCTGCTGGTCTCTGTGGGCAGAAGCTGCTCTGATCTGTGTGGAACACAATACCTTATCTGGTTTTGTACACATAACTTACCAAGGCTGATCTGTATACCTGGATGAAAAGACAGATATTTCTCAGCTGTGGTTTATGAAGATAATGAAGTGATTGCTGCTACCTTAATTGTATGCCTTAATTGGATTGAATTCCTTGGGACCACAAGCTCTTCTGAGACAAACTGAGTCAGTTCTCATACCCTTCATGTATTGCTTAAGTTTTCAGATGCTTTCCTATTCTTTCCAGGCTTGTCTTCTCTGAATTCAGGTATTTTTCCATGCTTTGTTGATTTTTCCATCCAGTGTTTTAGTCTGGTTTCCAAAGAAAATTTTTGGTCTGTTTCTCAGTCTGTTACAGTAAGTTCTGTGTTTGCTGGCTAGTTTTAGCCAATTTCATCACAGTGGTAGAGCTTTCATATGTTGTTCTAAGTCTGGTGATAACACATGGTTGACGAGAGCTTCAGAGAAGGAAAGGTTGCAGGGGAGTTAGCAGTTCTCCTTGCAGTGTCTTGCCAGCAGCCTCTTGAGGTACTTATTTTCTGGTTCATTAGCAAGTGTAACTTGGAGCCAGCTGGTTCAGACACAGGGAGAGCTGGTGAGGTTAAGGAGAAAGGGATAGTACGGAGAGAACTGAAGGCACTGTGACAGTGAGGTTTTGGGGAGCAGAGGTAAATGAGTAAAGATTGGTCTGACGTTACTGCACTAGGGGAAAAGGATTGGGAGACTGCTGTGGAAAGCAGGAATTTATTTGTTCTCAGCTACCTCGCAACCTGTGCACTGTCTTGTCCTCAGGAAGTTCTGAAGTTTTCACTTGCATGTTGTCTCTGTTCTTTTATCTGGCTCTTTCAAAAGCTACACAAGAAAGAGTTGTTTCAATGGTTTAGAAGTCAGTCCAGTAGTTACTTTAAAACGTTTTGATACTTCCTTGTGGAGTTCAATGTAGACAATTGTAGGTAAAGATTATAGCTCTGTGTGTGTGTGTTCATGTATAAAATCAGAAGATTAAGAAGTATTACTTCTTTTTTTTTTTTTTCCCCAGTAGCAACGGAACCCTTGATAAAAGCAGTATATATGCTATACCAGCAAAGGAATCTGCTCTTTCCAGTTCGTACATTGCTTTTGAAATTTTTTAGCAGAGTTTACCAAAAAGAAGATTTGAGGACACAAAGAATCAGGTAAAAAAAAGAGAAGGCTTATTCTTTTTCATTTCAAAGTAGTATATTGGTTTCAGGAGTGAGAATACTGAATTTATATGTAGATCTCATAAAACTTCATTCTGACTTTGTTTTGACGCTGTGTCACTGAAATTTAAAGTTTGTGTTCTCTGTGAGATAGAGATGTATCAGCTTAGTTGCCTGTTTTAGCATGAGTACTAGATAGACCTTAGTGACCTAGATTTTAGCTTGAAGTACACTGCTGCAAGCCTATTGTTACTGGCTGGGTGGCAGTCAGAGGACATGTCAAGGTTGTGCAGCTATAGCCATGGAGCATTTCCATTATTTCAGCCTGAGGTCATGAGCTTGTCACTTAGTGCCTTTTGGTGTTCTGACAGTGGCTGTGTAGCCTTTCTGACTTTATTCAAGAAAAATACTCTGTTGTTTTGGGGGTGTGGTTCTAAAGAGACTAGGTTTAAGAAAGTATTCTTGTCCTTTTGGGCTCCTGGTTCATCATGGGATATCTATTAGATCATGGGCAGCTATTAGGTATCTGACTTGCTTCAGCTGTAATAAGAAAGAGGAGATTATTCTCTCTATGTAATGCCTTTACAACAGTTTTTCATTCATCAGATGTGTCCACATTGTCTCTAAATCTTAACTTTTCCAGAAAGTATTTTTCAGCCAAGTCATCTAGTTCCAGCAGTGCAAAAACCTTAAACACAAATCAGGCTGCATCAATCCTGGCTCGTTTGGGAACTGCAGGTCCCTTTCAGCTAGTGTAAGGTAGCTCCAACCCTTTGGGGAGACCTTCCATTCTCCAGGCTGAGCCAGCAGCAGCTCTCTCAGCCTTTCTTCATAGAAGAGGTGCTCCAGGCCTCTGATCTTCATGGCCTCCTTGGGCTTGCTCCAACAGGTCCTTCTTACTTCTGGTTACCCAGAGCTGGATGCAGCATTCCAGGTGGGATCTCACCAGAGCAGGGTAGAGGAGCAGAATCCCCTCCCTTGACCTTCTGCCCATGCTGCTTTTGATGCAGCCTGAGACACAGTTGACTTTCTGGGGGGGGTGTGATCGGTTTCTGCCACTAAAAAAATCAAACCTCAGGCTCTCAGAAGTCCTGGCATCCACCAACGTAGTCAAGCTTTGGAAAAATTGTTCCCTTCTGCAGCTCCTTTGTTACATCTTCTGTTGTGGTAATGCCTGAGTACATGTCATTAGATCTACAGCCAGAAATAATTAATGCTATCCTCTGAACATTATAAATGGTATAGGGAATATGAAAGACAGGGAAAAATGCTTGGGAATAGCCCATTTTCCTCCTCTTTTCACACGAAGTGAATACTGACTAGTTTCCCTGAGATTATATAACCACTGTTCTCTGAACTTACCTGAAAGTCTGGAGCATCTCATTCAGTTTCATGTGATCATATGACTATCTGGAAAGCTTTAACTTTCTATCTTTAGACATCACAAATAGCAGTAATTTTCCTGCTGTTCCTCTTAGTCTTCTACATGGGTCTGTGACATTTTTAGTAACATAAGAATGAAATCTCAAAAATTCTTTGCAAAAAAATATGACTACATTTACGTCTGACAAGACATTTGAAGACAACACAATATTTGTGTACTGCACTGATCCATTTGTTTCTTTTAGAAACAAGTGGGGTTTTTTAATTTCTTTAAAATGTGGACTGTTCAGTAGCTCCTGGGTGACATTCGTGTTGTTCTATTCAGTTTGACGTCGTAGCTTCTTCAGCCCTCCTCTGACTGTTCTCCTCTTTCTTTTAATTTCTTTTTTTTTCTCAGAAGCTTCTCAAAAAAAGTCTTAGAGGAACAGAATTCACATTGGAGCATTTTTCCAGAACTTTTTTGTGAATTAGTTTATTTTTAGGTGTGTCTGATTCAAAGGATAAAGTAGGAGCTTTTGGCCTGTTGCTTGCTGCCTTGTGAAAAAAGAAAACTTGACTGATTTATTACACAGTTCGGAGTTAAATTTCATCTTGATGCCTTGGTTATCTTCACACCTAATCACTGCACACATATGTGTGATCACTATGTATATATGCATAGATATGTGTGTGTGCACATGTGCATTTATATACTGGTAAGGGTCTCAAAAGGCTATTCAGCCTCACAATCTGCCTTCAGCACTGACCTATGTGAGATGCTATAGGAAGAAGACAAGAATTACTTTTACATAATACTCTAAGCTTCCAACCATTTGAAGCCTGTACTTCCTCACTGTGCAGAGCTTCTGTGTGTTTATCACTCAGTGGATGTCTGTATCATGAGCTTTACTCATCATTGCTTGGACCAGTCTAAATCAAGAGCAACTGCAGCATCCTCTGGCAAGGAGTGACAAAGCTCAGCTATGTCAAGACCCAACTTTTACTTTTGCTTGTTTAATCCTGACTCCTTCTAGCTTCATTTGATACTAGCATCCACTTCTGTCTGTGGGAAGATGAATCAAAGGTTTTATTCCCATCCACTATTTCCATGTCAAGTGATTTGAGATCTCTGAGTCCACCTCCAATTCATCCACTTCAGTTGTCTGTTCTCCAGGCTTTTCCTACTGTTGAGCAGTTCATCTCTATGCAAGGCCCTTCTCTCTTGTGTCATGGGTAGATAATTTCCTTGAAAAGTTTTTGGATGACAGGTCTTTGAGAGTGAAATAATCTGTATTATCGTCATGCTACTCTTGTTGACATCTTCAAAGACCTACTTTGAACTTCTTGATTTACACTTGGCAGTTTTTTTTCTTGTGATCATCACTTTGGTAATAAGCTGATGAAATGCTTTCGGTTGGTTTATAAATGATACTTGATTTGAAAAGCCAGAGTGACATAGAAATTTTAGTCTATGAAAGATAGGATTGGTCCATACAGTTGTTTCAGTTTGAGCCAGAAAGGAGAAATACAACTTAGTCAAGAATGGGAACCTATGTTTTTGTGGTTTTTTTTGTTGTTTTGTCTTTTTTTTTTTCTCCAACTGATTTTTCCCCTCTTTCTTTAGAAGTCGAAGTAAAGTTTTATCTCGTTGGTTGGCTGGCTTACCTCAGCAACTGGCTCTGCTTGGCTTGAGGAACCCTGAGCTTTCCAATCAGCTCATTGATATCATTCATTCCGCTGCTTCTCGTTCAAACAAGGAATTGTTGCAAAGTTTACAAGCCACTGCTGCTCGAATATACGGTAAGACTTTTACACTACTGCACAAGGAATTTTGTCCTTCACCTGGCTAGCAGGTTGCTATAGGTAGAAAATCCTGTTGTTTCCTAGGTGAACGTAAAGATTGGGTGGGGGGCAGGGTTGCAGATTGGTTTGGTCCCCTATAATAAAGGTTAAAATGAACTATGGGTGCCATTTACTAAAGGATAGTGTAAGGATTGAGATCTTTAGTTCAAGTTAGCAACTAGTTAGACTGGAAACTTTAGTTTTTGTATGTCAGAGAATCATAGAATCATTTAGGCTGAAAAAGACCTCTAAGATCATAGAGTCCAAGTGGTATCCCTGCTCTGCCAACTCCACCACTAAACCATGTCCCCGAGTGCCATGTGTTTTGAACACTTCAAGGGATGGTAATACCAGCACTTCTCTGGACAGCTAGTCCAATGCCTGACCACCCTTTTAGTGAAGAAATTTTTCCTTATATCCAATCCAAACCTCTCCTGGCAAAACGTTAAACCATTTCCTCTCATCCTGTCACTTGTTACCTGGAAGAAGAGGCTGACTGACCCCTACCTGGCAGCAGCCTCCTTTCAGTTGTAAAGAGCGATAAGGTTGCCCTCCAAGCCTCCTATGTTCTAGGCTAGTATTGCCTTTTTTTTTCTCCCCTTTTCCCCCTCCTTTTCCCCCTCCTTTTCCCCCTCCTTTTCCCCCTCCTTTTCCCCCTCCTTTTCCCCCTCCTTTTCCCCCTCCTTTTCCCCCTCCTTTTCCCCCTCCTTTTCCCCCTCCTTTTCCCCCTCCTTTTCCCCCTCCTTTTCCCCCTCCTTTTACCCCTCCTTTTCCCCCTCCTTTTCCCCCTCCTTTTCCCCCTCCTTTTCCCCCTCCTTTTCCCCCTCCTTTTCCCCCTCCTTTTCCCCCTCCTTTTCCCCCTCCTTTTCCCCCTCCTTTTCCCCCGTCTGTGATGCTGGTTATGATGTCCTGGTGTCAGCCAGCAGCTGGGGTAGCTGGTCAGTGCAGGCGGGTGTCCGGGCGCGCTGACCGTGCGTTGTGTGCCGCAGATCCGCTCGAGGGCACGCTGGTGCTGCTGCCGGCCGAGGCGCAGCGGCGCCTGGTGCAGCTCGTCTACTTCCTGCCCTGCCTGCCCGCCAGCCTGCTCGCCTGCCTCAGCCGCTGCTGCATCATGGGCAGGATGTCCTCCGACCTCGCCGCCACGCTCATCGGCATCCTACACATGAGGTACCGTCATGGGTGCTGAAATGCTTTCAGCTCTCGGCAGCAGCTCGTGAGAGCTCCGTCTTTCTCATGCTGAGCTATGCAAAACGTGATAAGGTTTCTGTAAACCGAGTTTGCTGTCTTGCACCTGCAGATATAATGAGAATTGTTATGATTTCGACTAGGGAAATGAATGATGTGAGAATTGACCAATCACTCTGGTAGGTAGTTAGCAAGAGGTCCAATAATCTCTTGCCATTTAGGTAGACATTAAGAGAACTAAACACATAAAAACCCATCCTTTGTTAATTAAATAATTTCTTTCCATTCTCTTGACTGCACTCTTCTCTCCGAGTCGTTCTTACTCTCCGGCCGGCAGCAGCGACAGTACAGTGCTCTGTGCCCAGCTCTAGCCACAATCTGTGTGTGAATATTTAGTCATGAAGCGTGAGCTCTGTGATCAGTTGGCACACAGAAAATCAATATAACGTGCTGGCATTGATGGTGTGAGGCAAGTTCATGCTTAAGTCCAACTTTACTCCTAACCTTTTGCTTGGACTCTGTCTTTACACTGCCTGATTTTCTCCAATACATAAGAAAATCATACAGTTGTTCAGGTTTGAAAAGATCTTTAAGACCGAGTCCAGCTGTTAATCCAGCACTGCCAAGTCTGCCTCTAAACCCTGTTAAGTACCATATTCATCTACCCCTATTATTTTATTGTCTTTGTATATATTAATGAAGTCTACCAAGAATTTTCATCTCTAAATACAAACATCAGTGCTTTTAATACTGAGTCCTTTCAGTAAGGATGCAAAGCAGCATTAGCTTATCTCTTACAAAACCTGTAAGGCTGCACAGTACTGAGCACCTTCTACCCAGAACGTCATCACCAGTGGTCTTTGTCCTGTCACTAATTGCAGCTTTTCCTTGTAAATGCTTCAACCTGACACAGCTGATTGTGAAAAACAACCAACCAGTTTGTTTTCTCATGTTCTGCTTTCTTTCAGCTCACTTTTTCTCCAATTACCACACCTAAATAGCCAAATTACAGTTGCTAGGCAAGTGCCTTGTTTGAAAGTATTCATGCTCATGTTTTTTTGTCCTGGCTTAAAAGAGGGTAGGTTTGCCTGTGAAGTCAGGGAGAGAGGCTGCTGTTCTACTGAAGTGAGTGGAGTGCTGAGATTTCACAAGGCTGTTCTGCTTTGCTGCTTCTGGGAAAAGTACATTTGTTTTTCTCCATTGGTCAGTATTGTGGAATCTTGAATAAACAAGCAGGAATTAAGCTTATGTGAATTATGCTTGAAGTGATTCTTGATGCTTTTTGGACCTGAAAGGTTTTTAATTACAATATGGCAACACAATGTACTGTCAAATACAGACCTGTTTGTATTAGCTGTGTAATGTGTGAATAAGGTGACTAACATAAGAAACAGTAGTGGTAAAATTTATATCCTATATATATAATGCATTACTGCTGTAAAAGTAAAATTCCGTCTAGTTTTGGGAAGGTGGACATCAGATTTTACTTTCAAAAATGAAAGATTTTTTGTCATATACTGGAAAACTTAGTGGCAAAGTATAACCAATTCAGAGACAGTAATTGTAAGAACTAAAGTCAGTAATAAGCACTCAGATGCTTTTTTTGTTGTTAGATTTTAGTGGATCTTCGATGTGGGAGATTTTTGTAGTAATGGAGTGCCCATTTTCTAAAAAGTTACCATAAAGCTGCAGGTGGGTTGTGGGCATTTAATCCTTTTGGCACAAGATGCAAGTGGCATACAGAGGGTAGTGTTCTTACCAAAAGTATGTTACCTTCTGACAACAGAGCAGGAGGAGTAAATTCTTAGTTTTCAGAGGTGCAAAGGAAGTATTTTGATTTTAATTTATGGCATTTGGAACATGTTTTAAACTTAAGTTGGATTCAAGGATTGTAGGTAATCAACCCAAGAAGTCCATCTGGAATCCCTAAATGAAAGAAAAACGTACTGATGTACTTACAATGGTGCAGTTTCTTGTATTGATAATCCCTGACAGTCCTTTCTGGAAACCTGCAAGTTTTGATGAAACTTGAAAAAAAAAAAAGATTGCTCTTGACTTAGCGTTGTTTTTATTTGATAAGGTTCTTACTTCATTGAGAGGGATTAGTATTAAGGACAGGCAGTTGATTAGTTTTCTTTAGAAGCACATCTGAAAATAATACAAGTTCTTGGAAAGATTAAAATGACTCTTTCGTAGACAAAGTGTCTGCAAGGCATTGAAAATACATTCTTACCTGTAATATCCAAGTTAAAAACTTTTACAGGTTTTAGAGTTTAAAAGCTTATAGATGACACCATTTTGAGCTTTGGCTTGGATGAAATGTATTTTAGGGGAGACTCCTTTTTTTCTTTTTTTTTTTTTTCTTTTTTTTTTTTTTTTTTTTTGTTCAGTCATCATGACTGTAAACATTTTATCCTAAAAGATTCATCTAGGGTACCTTAAAAACTTAGAGAAGCAAGAGGATAGAAATGTTTGTGGCTGCTGATGGGGAGTGTCCAAAAAAAAGTTGCTTTGGCTACTTAAACATGCAAAGATAGGGAGGTAAGTAATAGTAAATATTCAAGAACAGAAGAGTCTGATACTTCTTTTTCATTGGAAAGTAAGTGGTACAGTCTAGGAAACAATAGTAGGTTTTCTAGATGAACCTTAGCTGGGCTTTATGAGCTTCATAGCCTGTTATTGCACACAGGATAAATGAACCAATTTTCTATCTTTGATCAGAAAGGCCAAACTGAACTATTGTATCCAGTTTTGTGGCTCATTTTTAGATAATGACATGGACAAACTGGAGTGAGCCTCAAGAACAGCGAAGAATGATGGTCTGTAAATTGTGATAGTGGGGAATGACTGGCAATTTGGCATTTTAGGCAGATAAGGCTGGGAAGAAGTCGCAGTCAGTTGTGTAAAATGCTGTTGGAGAGTGCAATTTTAGCAGGATTAAAAATACAGACCTTAAATGTCAAGAGAATGTTTGGTTTGAGTGCTAGCAACGTTTTATGAAAGCAGAGAGATACATACTGGAATAGGCTGTGTAGCAAGGGGATACAAATATACTTCACTGGAAATACTTAAGTCAATCAGTTTGGACATGGATGGCAGAAGGCAAAGCCTTGAAGGAGGTAGAGGGACAGGGTAACTCCTGGTCATCATTTACAGCTCTTGTGGTGCTCAGAGTTAAACTTTCAAGTTTGTCAGATGAGTGGTGCTATAAAAAAACGTGCATAATTCCACATTTCTGTGCCACAGCTTGGTTCGTGGGACATTTTCTGTACTTTCAGATTATGACTTGCATGGAGAAAGTGTCCCAAATCCATCAGGAGCCGTCATTTACCAGTACCCCCATGCTGTCAGTAGATGGCGCTGTTTCTCTTCCGGTACATTCCCGTTCTCTGTGCTGAGGGAGGACTCTCCCTAAATTTCTCCTATGGGATCTGCTTATCCGTCAGCTTTTAAATATATTGCGTTCAGGAGTGTCAGCCGGCTTGGTACTTGTTCTTAATTTCTTCAATAGCCTTTATTCCCATGTTTTGACTGGCAGTGGATGGCTGTTTTTACATGCATCCAAGAGTGCACGTATGGAGCCGTGTGTATTTGTAAGAGAGCAGCTACATTAAGGTGGATTCACTGAGAGTACCTTTGGATGATAATAAAACTTGCAGTTATTCCCTGAACCATCATTAGAAGCTCAAGGAACTCGTAGGTTTTTTTGGATGTGCGTAAACAATAAAACTTAATAATAAATGTATCCAGATGGCTCAAAGCACAGCCCTGTGATGGTATCAGGTGGTAACATTAAGTTATAATTGTGTGTTACCTTTCAGACTTTTTTTGTTTATTAGAAGTGAATTTTGAAAATATTCAATAGTTACGCTTTTTATTTTTGCAATGGTGAAGTGAATGCCCAAGTGATCTGTAGGAGCCCATTAGGTGAGCTCTGTGTGCTGAGAATTAAGATGATGTTGACAATATTTCCATATAGAATGGGAAGGTTTCTGATCCTGGGAGGTTGGTTACCTATACTGTTAAATTATTAGAATGGTTTCTGTAGTGCTTTTGGTGTACATTCACTGAAGTTGGCACAGGCCAAGGGCTGTTCTGAAAAAGAGCTGAAATGCAGCCACCCCATTTTGGATGCTGGTATGAACACGGCCAGATTTACACTAATTGATCATGATCTATCTCTGTGCCAGTGAACAGACATTGCTGGTGTTGGGGTCGCTGGGATGGCTACAGCTGGTGAGTTTCAGGTGAAACTGAGAATTAGAAAGTGTTGTAGTGGCTTAATTCCCCTGCTCTTCTCCTCAAATGCCTGCCTTGTGCCTACTGTGTGGGATCTGAGATGTAAGTAGCTTCAATAAATCCAGGCAGGTAAAGTTCTGAGAGATGGAAGTGTGCCAGGCTTTTGGGGTATAAGTCATACAGAAACAGGTGAGGAAAGGTGTGGAGCGACATGAATGAAGAGTCTGTCACTTCTGCCTGAGAAATGAGAGAGAGCAGCTTCTTGACAGGAGATGAGTTCTCAGAGCTGGCCTCTGATTTAAGCCTCTGATGAGCATATATTTATGGAGAAAAATGGAAGGGTCTGGCTAGTATTTTAGGAAGTGTTTTGCATCAAATCTACCAGATGGATTTTTTTTTGTGATCTTAAGGTGGTACTACTTTGATATATTGAGACAGACATTCCATTTTGATGCAGTGTGCCACGTTTCCAGAAGAATTAACTTCAGTATTTATTTTTCATTCACGATTTATTGGAATAACTGTTAAATAATCAAATAGTAGTTCTGTGCTAGTTAAAGGTAAATGGTTTAAGTATTGGTTTGCAATATATAATATATGCCATGAGTGGATCTTTGGCTTGAAATTCCAGTCTTAGCTTTGCCTTGACAGTGGATTTCTGGTAATTCCTTGAGGCTGTGGATATGGACAGGTAGACAGTTCTTTCCAGGAAGTGAAGAAATACATAAATCATTGATGGTCTGATAGGGACTAAGGTAATAAACTTTAGCAGTGCTGGAGGTAAAGCTATAAAAAATTTTGGTGTAATCTCCCTATGCCTGCTTTCTGCATTAATAGGGCAGAAGGGCTGCTTCAGAATGGTTTTAAAGGACTAGTGAGGCAAATGCTTATTTTTTGAGCACTTTTTCAAAGACTGACTTTGAAGCAAATATTTTTGTCAAATATGGAAATGTATTAAATGTTGTAAATGTACCTTTTTGTATAAGGTAGATTACTTCGTATGCCTGACAAAGTGGAGGTCTGCTGTTTACATACCAAACTCTGTACTGTTACAGTTGCAGAGAAACCCATTTGTCAGGCTCAATGTTTTTGGTTGCCACTCGGTGACTTTGTGGTGATTGAAGGTCAGATACTCTTGTAAACAGATTTCTCTTTTTTCCTTCCCTTTTCTATATGGTGCTATGTTTAAGATGATTAATGCATAATCTGAATATTTACTGTTATGTGTTCCATTCTGTGAATTGTGGATTAAGAAATGCAGATTATGGGATTGGGATCAAATATATAAATCAGGAAGTTAGATTGCTGACTTTGTGGGAAAATTTTGCTGTCTCCTCTCATTCCTTGAAGTACAAATAAGGAAACTGAAATGCAATTTATTTATGTGCCTTATTTATGCATAATAGTTATGGTTGTTTTACAACTTTTTATCCATTGGAACAGTGTGTCTGGAAATTATTTCACTGTAATAGAGAGTTGGACAGATAATATTTCACTGTCTAGATAAAAAACAATGGGAGTTAATTTATGGCATTTCTCTCTTGAAGTAGAGTGTCCATAAATGAGATCTCCAATGGCTTCAAACAGCCATTTCTTATTCTTGTGGGACTCTTTCCCTGCTGGGGTCTCGCCAAGAGTTGTTTCTGTTGCTGTAGAAAAGGAGAAGGGTGAGGACCATATAAATAAAAGCTGAGTGCTGTCTGGCATGAATTGCGTGGGAGTTCCAAGTTTTCACAGGTTTGAGATAACCCTGGGGGTAACTTGCATTCTGCTTGATGTAACTGTAAATGGACTCTTCTCTTAAGAGGTAGTGCCTTTAAAATATTCTGCTGCTTTCCAGACAATAATGGGGGAGCTCAGCTGGCATCTCATCAAGCATCCAGGCACGCCTGTTGGTTCCTGCTATCCTCTGGAATCTGGTGCTTAGAAAGAACTGAGATGCATGTTTTAACATTTGTTTGCTGTAATGTGTCTTGTTTATATATAATTTATATATATAATGTTTGCTATATATATGTCTTCAAATATATTACTGAGAGATGTTTTAGGGTTATAATAGAATTCTTTATAGATACTTCCTTTGTAATTAAATGCTACTTTTTCTTTATTTAGCCATCTTAGTTATTTTATCTGCAACCTTTGCCAGTACAGCATGAGGAGGCACAGTGAGAATGCAAAATGTAGCTAATGAAGACCCTCTATACTACTTGATTAGAGAATTCTTGAATGCACAATTGTAGTCAAGAAAAAGAAAAATAGCACATTCCCCCAAAGTGTTTGCAGCCTGGAGAGAACTTGGAGAGGATATTGTAAGTCTCATGCAAACAAAGTGTAGAAAATGTACCAGAACAGTATATTTATTTTAAAAAGACATCAGTAAAATGAAAGCTTTGCTAAAATAAGCTGAATTCATATTAAATAAATAACACAAAACAAAAAAGAGGAAACCCTCAATTCATTACAAATGGTGTATAATGCAAAGTCAGCTCAGAACATTTTGGAGAATAAGTCAAAAATCATACATGTATAGAGAGGTATAGTGGTTATGAATGGGTTGCTAGGAAAAATGCAACAACGGGTTTGTGTTCACTGAAGTGTCTTTGCTGGCTGTATTTTTACACCCCTCAATTTAGAAACAAAAATAAAGGGGGAAAGTATTAAAATGGTAACAAAAGTGCTTAAGGCACTATTGAATACACTAAACGTTAGAATGTGCTTTCAAAATGCTGGCTTTTCCCTGTTGGAGTACCATTGAGGATGAAGGGTAAAAAAATGATCTGTTTTCCTTGCTGCAAGATGAGAAAGGATCTGTAGTTCTTGGGAATCAAACCCTGGGGTGGGTTACAGTGCATTCCTTCATCCACATCTGGTCAACAAATTTCCTTTTTCTCACTCACTGTTTTGTAAATGTCTAGGACTTGAAAGAGTGAGAAGTCCAAGCTTGTGTTTAAGGACACAGCCCTTAAATTTTTCCCCAGGTTGGTTGTAGTGTGATGTTCCTAATCAAAGGGAAAAGAATTATGTTGTTGCACTGCAATTGCTGCCATCCAGTAAATGCCATTTGCTCATTAGTGAATGTTTCTTCTGATTTGTGCTCTCATTTATAATGTGAAAGCTGTGCTTTTCTTCAGACAACCTCTGCAGCTCTGGAGCAAATGAGCAGCTGACAGGCTTACTTTTAACAATGCATAGCTTAAATTGTTGTTTTCTTAAAATAGGCTTCATATTTTTCCTCAAATCCCTGGTAATTCCTTTCAGATGTTTGTTGTATTTTGCTACATTTTCAAATGGAAAGATTTGATCCTTCAAAAGACATAATGAAAATTAAAACAAAAAACTCACACTAACAAACCAGTGCCTACACATGGTAACCTGTTGGAGGAAAAGGTGGATAAAAACCCCTCACTCGCTCTTGGAGCTTACATTCAGACCCTGTGCTACCTGGAGCTAAGTTGGTCCAAATGATGAGATGGGTATATGGTTGGGGAAGTATTCAAAGATTTATCTGGTTTTTTTTTAGCAATTTCAACATCATTTTGTGACAGTCATGGTTTCCTGTCTTTTTCAGAACTGATAAGAAAACTGAGAGTGCTGATCCTCATTAGCAATGGAACTCAGAACTGATTTGATTAAGTTGATGCAGGACATGAGTTTATACTTTATTGCAGTTGCATTTCAATCTGACAGAAATTATTTTTCATTGAAGCTGAACAGGAATAAACTGTGCCAAAGCTGAGATAAATATTGGCACAGGGCTTTTAAATGTTTTAAAAGAACGTGTTTTACAGAAGTGCAAGTACATGCCTACACTGGGAGGAAATGTTGTATATTTTTCTTCCATAAAGGTGCAACAGTCATGGTGTGGTACTTGCATGTGATTTTGCTCCTTTCAGTGTGTTCTGTTGCTTATGCACACACAGTTCCTGATAGTGACAATATGGGAGTGTTTGGGATGTATTGTGACATACTTTCCAAGCTCATAGGTAATTCCATAAGTGATCCATTACCTTGTATTTGACAGGTGTTTTTCCGTGTAAGCACGATTTTAAATGGCAGTCAGACAATGCAGCTATCATTGCACAGCTGCCTGGCTCTAAGACGTGAAGAGTTCACAACAGTCCTGTGAGAAGGCTGGCTAGAAGAATCACCTGTACAGTGTTGTCCCAACGTGGTTTTATCAGCAGAGCAGTGTTTCTGGACTCAGACAGCGACCCCTGGGCAGAGTGCTGAAGGATTTGAGTGGGTCTTCTAGAGCTAAGGGAAGGATGCTGCAGTGTCTGTGTGGAACTCTCCCACTTCTGATGCCTGCTGATCAGTAGCTGAATAGTTCTGTGTTGATAGATAAACTCTGGGCTGATGTTAAACTTGCTGTGTTGAGAGATCATAGGTAGCACAGGTCATAAAAATAGGAAGTCAAAAGAAGCAAGGAAGCCTTTTCTCTGCACTTCTCTGCGTATCAGTAACGATTTTTTTCTCAATACAGTGTCTGGATGATTACAGTGGAAGATTCATAAATGGTAAATGGATGCTGTCCTACGTATCTGTGGCCCTGGATTGTGAAAGAAAACTCAGCCCTGTTTCATGCAGTGGAAACAATTCTTGGTTGATCCTTGGTTGCCATGTGATTATTTTGGCTATTGTGGAAGAACCACTTTGCTTCTCATATTTCCAAGGCCTTAACTGAACTCCTGGCTATGCCAGAAGGGCTGCTCAGCTGTATCCTGATGGGCTGCAGAACAACAGAATGTGGGAGGTGCTGGTGTGTCATCTTCACTGTTAGGTAGATAAAATGACTCAATTGCTTTGTCAAGAGACTAAAAAAAGACAGGGTGTCCTTGATTAGCTTACACATCTAAGTACTTTTGTATACTAAATAATGTGAATGTTTGTGGACTTCTGTCATCTCTTTCTGGGTTGTTCCTCAGTAGTCACCATGGCCCAGTAAATGTGAACCTCCAGTGATGTCTGTCTTCCACTGTATGAGCTGATCAGTTCTACCCACCATCTCCTGCCTTTAAACCAATTATCTCTTGATGTAAGGACCTTTGTTCCTACCCTGGGCTTGCTTAGATTTCTAGAATGTTTTTTCCTCAGTATTATAGGGTTTTCCATATTCATGTGCAGCTACCATTAACAAGATTTCTAAGAGATGCATAATACAAAATGTTTCATTTCAGAAACCATTCTATCTGTTCCCCAGCATGACACAGGTGTTCATGTGTCAGCTCATTTCATCCACTGTTACAGCGTGTATTAATTTGCCTAGTGCAGGCACTGATGTTGCAGACCTTAGTTATATGGAACCTAGTTTTAAAAAGAAAGTATACCAGCCAGCTCAAAAAAAAAAATACCCCACACCAAAAAAACCGCTAAAAACCCCCAAAATCATCATGGCATTTGTCACTCCATATTCTTGCAGATGTCAGGGAAGTTCTCAGATACCAAGTTGCTCACAGCTGCTAGTTCAGTTCATTCTTGCTTTCTCTTGGAGTTCTTTTGCAAGGTGAATGCCATCTCACCCTGGTAATTCCCTTCTGGTTTGTTGGGTTGTATAATATTTTGTGCAGCTGAAGTTACAACAGGTTATCTTGAGGAGAACCAGCACAGTTTCTTGGGTGATCAGAGATGGGCAGAGTCTGTGTAGCTGCTGTCCCATGGCAGTCAAGCAGGCTAAGGCTGTTCTTGTGCAGTGGTTGTCTGCTGGGTGTACAGAATCTCAAGAAGTTTTCTGCTCCTGATGTGTTTGAAGGACAATTTAATAATAAATTATTAATAGGATCTTGGTGGTTAAAGCACTTGCTGAGGTTGCGGAAAGTCTGTGTTCACTGTCTTCATCTGAAGGGGAGATTGATTTCCTATTTCCTAACACAGTGACTTAGTCATTGAACTATTTTGAGGATGTGTACTTAATAATTTTATTAAATTTTATTGAGTTTTCACAGAGTTGAGGCCTAGAATGCACTTAGGTTTTCTTCAGGAAATGAGTGAATCAGCTACTGACTGTGCCTATGGCTGTTTAAATGTTCTGTGCAGAACAGAA
The DNA here is from genome assembly GCA_026261815.1 of Monarcha castaneiventris obscurior. NCBI lineage: Eukaryota > Metazoa > Chordata > Aves > Passeriformes > Monarchidae > Monarcha > Monarcha castaneiventris. The sequence continues at coordinate 9,302,935 of JAMPIT010000388.1, forward strand.
GTATCAGTGAAAGGAATAGAGGGGAAACTCCTTTTACAATGATTTTTTAACCTAGAATTAAAAAAAACAGTTGTGGGACGCCTTGGTTTAAATCTGTGATCAGTGGTTGATAAAATCAGTGTAAAATAGGATCACTTATTACAGTACAAGTTGTATCTCTCAGGCTGTTGTCTTGCCAGTGTTGAAATAATTCTGTAAAGCTTCAGGAATGCTCTGCACTAGATATTCCCATTCCCAATTATGAGGAATTGGATTTTATTTTCCTTGAACAGAAAACAGAAACCCTTAACATTGCACTTCTCGAGTGTTACAACCCTCACATTTATGAACAAAAGGGTGATAGTTATTAATGCTTCAGAAGAACTGTGAATCTTGCATTTGCTTTATCATGTTTTGCTTTAAAAATACGTGGAGACTGAACTCGGGGTTGAAATTAGTCACAATTTTTTTCAATTTTATTGCTAAAAAAAGATAAAATCCAAGCCCAATCCAAATTCTAAAGAAAACTTGCTTAGCAAGTGCTAGACAGGTGCATTGCTGTCTGAGCTGGAGTTTGAACAGCATGTTTTACAGGAGGACAAGTGGAAGGATAATTTCTAAAATGACTGCAACAAGGTTCATCAGAGTTCTTTTCCTAGAGATCTCTAAATTACCCCAAGACTCCTTATGACTGTATAAGCCAAAATCAACACCTTAAACCTGAACCATAAATCAATTGGTAGCTAGTTGAGGTCAGGAGGCACAGAGATAGTAGTCTGCAGTTGAGAAATAACTACTGGTGCACAAACTGCAGTTGTTTTATTTTGCAGCTGTGTGATATAGCCAACCTGAAAATAACAACAGCATGAACTAAAGTAGTGAAATCCATCTGGACTTAAAAGAAAAGTTTTCAGCAAGTGCCAAAAGGAATGCAGTGCATACTGGCTTTGACTGAAAAATATTTGCTATGCTAATGACAAGAGAAGCAGTAATTTTTAAGTTAATTAGATTCATCTTTTCTTTTAATACCATTTGGTGTACAGAGCAGGTTACCTAAAGGTGCAATTCTAAACCTCAGAAGAGAGGTTCTCACAGGGAGTGTGTGACCTTATGGAAATTACAACATGTAATTCCTCATAGCTAATGTGGGTTTGGACTATTTGACTGGAGAGGTCTCACTCATATGCAGTTTGATAACAGGTTCCCATTGTCAGTAATAATTTATTCAAAAAAGAGGAGTTATAATGTGCTTATTACCTGTCTTCCACATATAAAGCAGATAATTTTTTTAGTCAGATGTCTGACATGTAATTTACAAGCATCTTGAAAATGCATTTTAAAAGTGCACACAGTCCCTAATTATTCATGGTAGTCTTAATATATTAAACAAAGATTTTTAAAATAGTTAGTAATGTAGTACATCAACATCTGTTCTAGAATTGAATCTCTCTTGTTCTGTGTTCTTTAGCTTTTTTTAAATCTCCTTTAATGTGAACTTCAAAACTGAGCAGCTTTAACAAGCATCTACGTTATAGGCACTTGGGTTCTAAGGTAATTGAGGTGATGACAGCTGGTTAAACTCGTATTTAAACAAACTTCTGTGCTGTAATGCTGCTCTGCTTGTGTTTGTATTATTATTGGTTTTGGTCGTAACTTATTGTATCTGAGATTCTCATGTGGTCTTTTAATTACATGATTTCCTATTATTTTTCCATCCTACATTCTGTATGGAGTACCTCATGAGCACTGAAGGAGTGTTTACTTGGTGTTACACTTTGGCATTGTTTCAGTAGGAGGCTCCATGTTTTCTCTATTATGTCCCACTTGGAAAACAAAGGGATTCCCTCCCCCTGCCCCCACCCGTGGAAGTTTTTTGTTGTGCTCAAATAATTCTCACAGCTGCAGGAGATGGGAAGACGATATTTTTCTCAGTTTAAAGATGAGGAACTGAGGCAAGGAAAAGGTGTAGACAGAAATACATAGAAGTACCTGATGAGTTTAGGAATTTAGTATGAAACCTTTGGACTTCGATTTTTTAGAATACTTAGCATCTTCTGTCTTGAAAACAAAAAATTGACCTAAAATTCAAGTGACCTGAGTTCAAGTGGAGAAGTTGAGATCAGATGAGTCTATGTGCTGCTCTTAGAAATACTTGAAGCTGTATCTCTCCACTGTCAGTGGTGTTTTAGTCGTTTAATTACTGTTGAGCTGTTGCAGGACTAGGGATAACTAGCAGAAAAATAGGTACTTCAAAAAATGTGTTATCACTGACTTCTGTCCTCCAATTTTAAAAAATATTTATCTCACATCTCCTGTAACCTACCTGAATTTGTGAGCTTCTACTACTTTTTTAATTATGCTTCATACACTGCACATTCTAGATGATGCAATAAATAAGGCAGGGACAGGTCAGACTATGTTATCCTTCATGGTGTAGTCCTGATTAATCCATTCATCTATGATTTGAATGAGACATAGATTTTTTTTTTTAGAGAAAATATGACACATAATATTATCATACTCTAAGGTGTATGCACAGAGAGGCCAAGCCGAAGATCAGAGGCAGCCTTCTCTGTCACTTTCTAAATTTAATGCTAGATTATTTTTAACCTTAATGCTCTTTTAACATTGAGGCTTCTTCTGTGCGTGTGATAGCTTTCACTTTCTAACAAAGTAAACTGCAGCTGAATTTGGGGATCTTGATTTTGTGTGTGTGTGTGACTCAGTGTAGCTCTGCTTGTAGAGATGAATCTTATATTAAACCTTTTAATAGCTCTGTCAAGGGTTTGTACCTTATGCAGTCTCCATGTTCTCAGGGCAGAACTGCAGGGATTCTCTCTGCTTCCTCTTATATCTGTATCAGTGGCCCTGAGCCTGGTGTTCTCTTAGGATGCTTATCGTGCTTGTCCTGTTTGTGAGGTTGTAGATGGGAGGGTAAACAAAACTGATGAAGTGTTTGATTTCCAGATGTTTAGCAATAAGCTTTGGAATTATTTTTCCCATCCAAGGATCTCCTGAACCTATGGCAATTTGTGCTTCCTAGCCTGCAGTGAATGTTTTTTGTTCAGTCTCTTCTGGAGGTTATGTAAAATTCTTGCATGCACTGGTCCTATTGTAAGGAATTCAAAGCATCTGCTAACTGTTGCATATGGAAATATAATTTTTCCAATATGGAAAAATATTTTTTATCTGATTATTTTAAACCAGATTTTAACAAGATTTGTCATGCAAGTCCCTACTCCCTGAATTGGGGCTTATCACATGTTCTTTCTTTCTCTTATCCTACCCAAGATTTATTTATTTTCACATTTGTCTAATTACCTTTGTGGCTTCTCATCTGTCATTATCTCTCCCAGCCTCTTGCATTCCCACCATTTTGGTCAGTGGTTGCATCACAGTTTGACTTTCTGTGTCTAATAAGTCCTAAACTCTTGAATCCCTCTCTCTCCATGCTCCTCAATGCTTATTTTGGTAAAATGAGTGAGCTCACATCAGACTCATGGTCCCTCTGCATCAGATTCAGGGCGATTCTTCTGCTGCGCTGAACAGGACACGGGTTTCACTCTCTCTTCTGGTGTATGGATCTGCTTTCTGTGTGAATAACCACCTTATATAGGGAAGTAGTGGCAAGAGCTCTTGCTGATTTAGTTGAGTATGTGTGAAGTCTCTTCCATGCTGTAATGAATGGGGCTGAGATCTCCTTGGAAGGATGGAAAAAATTCACTGTTCTCCTGGGAGAAGACAATTTGCCATGGCCAAGGGACTTGTCTTGGGAGAACTTGGAGGTCAAGTAGCAGCCTTAAGGCTGGAGAGAGATTGAGAGACTATGGATTAAGAAAAGGAAGTAGTGAGCCAGGCCTCAGGGCAGGACCCAAGGCCTCCTTGGAACCAGAAGGGAGCGTGCAGAGCTGCCTGCACTGCAGAGTCACTATGTCACCTGAAATATGGCAAATCCGTACTGCCAGGCATTAAGAACTCAGTATGAAGGGAGAGCTTTATTTAATAAAGCCTTACTTCATGCTCTCTTACCTAGCTATGACATTTTGCCCCCCTAGAATTAACTATCCTACATGGTAGTCTGATGGAATCCTGAATTTTTTTTCTTTAATTTAAAGACATTCTGAAATTCTGTGGTTTTTCTCCTTTCTTTTTGAGTAACTCCAGACACGTGCATATTCTAGCTGTCATTTTTGTGGATGCTGAAATATTATGGATGGATTGTCGTGGGTGGCAAAATGTATATGCCTGGCACAAAGGTATTCCAAATTTGATATTTTTGCTCCCAAAGCATGGAGCTGTAAAAAATTCCTGCATAACAAGCTTTCCAGAATTTTGTTACCCATGAGCTAAGCCATTTTGGCTGTTGGCAGAGAGAAATTAGGGAAAAAATATGATCTGAGGCAGATAGTTGGCTTGGAAAATTGCATTCAGAAGCTCTGAAATTTCACAGGTTTGTAAGAGTGGAAAGCAGCAATCTCTTACAGCAAAGATCCATGGTCTGTAGTGCCAGTGCCAAAAGCAGCATACAAGGCAATTTGAATAATATGCATTTTTGCATAATGTGATGTGGGTCTGAGCTGCAGCCTTCTGAGGAAAGCATGTGTGAGACGTCCTTGTTCCCAGCTCCTGGCTTCCTCCTGGTTCAGCACTGGCATAGGGGCCAGACTCTGCCTTTAGGTGGCCACTGGTTGTTTGCTCTGAGTTTCCACAAGCACTGGCTTCTCATCTGAGACACCAGAGCAAGGCTGGTGCTCCACTTGTTCCAGATTGCCCTTGAGAAGGGAAGTGTCAGACAGCTTTGATAACAGGTTTGCTCCTGTCTTAGTGTATTGCTCCTTTTTGTGTTCTCCAACCAAGTTTTTAACTTAGCTGTGTTTTATAGCTTCAGCAGTTCTGAAAGAGATGCTGAGACTGCTTTCAGATGGGGCTTGTTGTTCATGTAAAGAGCTGTATTAAAAATAGTGGATATAATGAAAACTATAGCCTGGCATTTGTAATATAATGACTTTTATCAAGTAAGGGAAATAAAATAAGTTTCATTTATTGTGTCATCACTGTACTAAAGATTATACCAGTATTAATGAAAAGTTCCTATCTCAGTAATTCAATCATCTTAGCAACCTAAGCCCATGCAGGGGTACTAAGTTCAGTATGGCTTGTCCTTAAAAGTGCCAGTTCTGGTTTTCAGACTATTTAAAATGCTATTCTAACAATGGCATTTAGAAACAGGAATGCTAAAACTGTAGCAATTTAGGCGTGCTAATTGATTGTATTGTGCAGGTAGGTTGTGAATTCTTAATTAAATGGTTTTTAATAAACTGTCTGCTCTTGGTTTTGTGTAGATCATCCTTTGCAGGCTGGAAGTGCCAAGTGCAGGATAATTCAGTGAATGATGTGGACTATTTCAGCTTCTTGTTTTCAACCCTTATAGGTAATCCATATGAACGTAATAATTCAGAATTAACAAAATGAAATTTGTTTTGATAGTCAATTACTGAATTTAATTTAGAATAAATGGTTTACTAAGTACTTCTTGAAAGTAACTCTGATCTTGTTATATATTTTTGATATGAGATACCCTTTATTATCTTGGTCTGATTTTGGTACTCTATTTTTACACTTTTCCATTTGGGCTGATTATTTGCATACTTTTTCTTCATTCTAGCAACTTTCTTAGGAAAGTATGAGGAAAGCCTAAATTCAGCATATGACATAAGTAAGATTTTTTTCCGAGCTTGAAGTAAATGCCTTTTATTGGCTTGTAACAATGTAAATGAGGGCCTCTGGGATTTCCTGTGAACGTGCTTACGCTATTAAAAGCATTCCATCAGAATAAAGTAATCAAAGTACGTTAAAATGAGCTGGCCAAAGTCAGCATGTGAGCAGAGCTACTTCTGCTACTCTGTTCTTACTCAGCTGTAAAAATAGTTGTATTCTGTGATGATGCAACTTTGGGAAGTTACAGTGGTTAAAATGGTGTAATATTGCTAAGAAATAACTTCCACTAACTTGTGCTGTGGTAAAAAATAGTATGTTTTCTTCACCACCTTGGTTATTTATAATGTTCAGCTACTTTGTTTTCTAAAATTACCTTTTTGTTCCTAAAATGGTAAGAAGAGTGATGAACTGATAGCAGAGAAAATGAAAGTAAAGCCCAAGTAACTCTTGTGGAGAAGTGATCCTGTTTTACTAAAACATCTAATACCTGTCTAGAAATAATGAGCCAAATGATATTTTTTTAACCCTGAGGTTATATTATTTATTACTGAGGTTACTGAGTTAGTGTGAACATGTGAAGTATTTTGCATTACACCCATTTTTATTTTTAAAGGTATATGCATTGAAAATAGCATAACACAGGCCTCTTAAACTTTTTTTTTACACCACATTAAAGTATTGTTGAGTTTTTAAAATATTTTTGTTTTCTGTCAAAAGTCAAAATTTGTACTTTGATATACTTTGTTTATAATACCAAGCAAGAGCTTTTAAGAAAAAATTGTTATGTTGACATACTGTAAAAGACAGTGTTTGTCAGAGATGCTGTTAAAGTAGAACACTGTTTGGCTTGTTTTGTGATACTGTTGTACTGCTTCTTCTTCCCCAGGGTTTTCAAGAGAGGAGCTGACTAGTCTCCAGGGCATTAGAGGAAAACCACACATTAGCCAGACACAGCTTTCACCTATCCGTCTTTACCTAACTGATCTGGACCAGTTTTTACACCACTGGGCTGTGACAGAGGTAATACATCAGCACTAATTCTGAATGACAGCGTACAAACTCTGAGTGCTCTCCATCCCTTTCCCACAGATGCCTAAATCCTGTCGTGATTTGAGTTGGAAAAAGAATGAAAAATATAAAAGCTGTCGAACAGCCATCACATAATATTTTGAAGGAAGCTGCTTGGAAAGTTGAATGTTCAGACACGTAGTATGCAAAGCAGTACTCAAGGAAAAAATTGGTAGAAACCTTGGTGGAAATTCTTAAGCACTAATAATATTAGGACCAGCAATATGTTTTGGATTTCAAAAACAAATTAATTGTAAAAATACTAATTGTAAAGAGTTTTCCTGGAGAGTAAGTGCCACTATTAAGTTAAAAGCACTTGCATTAAATTAAATATGAACTTGGAAGCAATATTCAGTTGGCATTGGTCATTACTTAGAATAATTCCTGATTAGTTAACCAAAATATGCTGGGATTAGAAACTTTGCTCTGAATTCAGTACCTCATATAAGAGCTGAAAACTTAATTTTATTGTTGCTTCTAAAGGGATTTGAGCCACCAGATTTTATTCAAAACAGGTGCATCAGCTGTCTTTCTGTGTCAACTCTCTTTATTGGTTAGCTCACCAGAAACCACTTTAAGGGTGTGAAATCATGTTTTAATGACATGCCAGTTTGACAGTATTTATGAAATCATAGTCCTGAATTCAGAAAGAGTGAAACAGAAGGTTTTAGTTGTATGCTTTTCATTCAAGAAAGCAATTTAGTAGATGTTTCCTACTTCGTAGTGTTTAAGTGATAATGTACTGCAACTGATGGTAGTCTGAGATACACATTGAATGTGTGTTGTTATGTATTAGAAGGTATTTTAAGCAAGGCTGTTGTTTGGTACCATGACTGACACACATTTTGAGGTGTCCTGCCTTCAGTCATTTGGTCTGTGGAGCAGTTGAACTTCCTAATTTGTTTTGCATTGTCTCTTCTGGACAGTAATGAAGTGTTTTCTCACCAAAATATCTTTTCTCCAGTATGGGAAGATCTGAATGCTTTCTTTCCATGTCCTATTCCTCTGTGAATGCACCAAAGTGATAGTTTGTCAGGGTTAGCATAATCCCATTCAGCATCTGAAGGATTTATGTACACCTTAACCTGTTTCTGAAAATGTCACCTCTAATGTCTTCTCCTTCCTCTTTTTACTTCTATTCCATAAATCTTTCACAGTCAGCAGTGAAATAGGACTATTTTCACACAGTGAACAGTGAAGTAATTTGATTTCTTTTTTGTACCTTTGGTTCCTGGTTGCGAGTTTGAGTTTCTTCTGCCACAATCTTCAGCATTTTGGTGCTGTCAAGGAGAGTCAGTATTTTCAGAAACTTGAGACTGACTTTTGTTGAAGTACCTTTTCTCAGGAAAGATACAAGGTGCTCTCCCAGGTTGTCAGAAGGGGATGGTGGTCACTAAGCAAAGGGCTGGGTATCCTTGGTTAGTAATGAAAGGTGATTTGGACATCCTGTGGAGCACCACACTGCTTCTGCACTTAGGTGTCAGCCTGAAGTCTTTTCTGGAGACTGCTTTATGAAAGAGAGAATAGGAGCAAAACCCTATGCACCAAAAATCTGTGTGAAGAAGGATGAGACCTTCTAGACCCAGCTGATTTTGCAGGCTCTTAACCAAAGGGAGTTCTGAGCTGTCACTTTTTCCCAGTGAGCGTGGTCAAACACTGGAATAAGCAGCCTAGAGACATTCTGGTTCCCATTTATGGATGTACTCAAAACCAGGCTGGACACGATGTGGGGTGACCTGCCCCAGGTGACTCCACTTGAGTAGGAGCATTGAATTGGAGGGACTTGGGGGTGTTCCTTCCAACTTTAGGTATTCTGTGATTATTTGAAAACTTCTTCTGAAAAAAAACCCAAGTCTTTTTGTTTCATCATCAGCGAATCTCTTAATTATTTTTGCTTTTTAGACATAATGAGATCCACAGTATGAGTAGGGGTTTGTTGTTTTCTTTTTTGGTAGGTTTGTTACACTTACATTGATCTAAAAGTCAAACTGCTCCCATTATAGGATTGCAGGGTACTGCAATGCTGTTTGGGGTGTTCCCCACAGATCTGCTAGGTTTTTTCCTGTGGAATTTTGTGGACAAAAAAGTAGAGGCTCTTTAGTAGCTTGCTTTCATACTGGAGAAAAATAAAGTTGTTCTTTCCTCTTGCCTCTGATCTGGTAATAATGGTGGCATATCTGTTTGTGTTACAGTGAGAAGTGATCATTGGTATTGAGGCAACCACTTCCTTTTATGAGTTGCAGAATTCCATTCATTTTTCACTTGTCTGGTTTTGATTTCAGATGCAGTCATAGATACAAGTAAATGATACATAAACAAAACCATACTGAAGCTCTTCAGCTTTTAGATTACTTTTTTCTCTGTTTAAATATCTAATACAGCACTGTGTTCTTTAAGTTTTAAGGGGTTTTATCTTTTCCTCCTATGAGTACCATTCTCCAGCCTCAAACATGTTGACCAATATTCTATATAATGCTCAGTTTGTGAAGAAATTATTCTGGGGACTGTAGTCCATAAAAACCTTGGGATTTGGAGTCTGGACAATTTTTTAAAACCAAGAAGGTAAAGAAGAAAAATAAAAGAAAGGAAAAAGGCAGGCTTGGGAAAAACCTTTTCATTCAAGATTTGCCACGAGCTGCACACAAATACTTTTTGTAGATCAAGTAGTTTTCACTAGGTACTGAACAAACAAATCTGCTCTCAAAAGGAAAAAAACCTAATCAGCAACAACAACAAAAAAACCCCAACCAAAAAAGCAAACCCCAGAGCTGCAGGCTCTGGGGAGAAGAAAACTGCCAGCAAATCATGAGGCTCTCCTAGGGTGTGTTGAAGGACAGTGTGATATGAGGGCTCTGTGTGCATTAAATTTGAGGGAGGTAGGTTTGGAGCTGCTTTCTTCCAGGTGGACATAGTTCAAGGTGTGCTAGAATTCTGGAGTCAAAATATTTTTAGCTGTGGCAGAAAATTGCTTTATTTAGATAGAGAAGTGCTACAGGAAATAATAAACCCCAGCTTGAATTATTTATGCTCTTGGTGGGACTGGGTAGAGTGCAGAGCTTTTGAATGCTAACCTCTCATCTGTTCCTGTGCTGGATAAGGAAGTTTATGGTGGTGCTGTAATGTTAAGCAAAATGTTTGTAGTAATTTTAAATACCTGCTAAATGAGAACAGTGCTTGTTGGCTGCAGACCAGGCCTCTACTCTATGCTGAGAATTGTTTGTTTAAGAGTTCTCATTGTGTAGTTGTAATTCAGGATTTCCTCTCAATGGATAAGTTTTTTAATGTGGATGAAAATAAATACGGAACTCTGATGGAATTAGGATTTGATGGCCTGGTTTCCTATCAATAAATGAGACAAGTGATCCAGATTCCTATTAATCCTTCCACCATCTTCTTTCATCTCTTCCACCTCTAGTTTTGCCTAAACCATTGTTAGTTTTTAGCTCTCTGCTGAAATGAATGAAGTTGCAAATACTAATTCCCCAGAAGTTTTATGGAAATAAGCAGGTGGAAGAGGAAAAACGCTCTAGATTAGCACAGGGTTGTTTATAACTGTTCCAGCATCCTGCTTGGCAGCAGCCAGTCTGCAGGGGCTGTTGCTCACCCTGTGGGGTGTAGGGGCTTGTGAGGCAGGAGCAGCTGGGTTGTGGGGCTGAAGAAAGGTCCCAGGTGTGAATCTGTAGGAGGCCACGGCTTGTTGGCCGTACTGCTCATTGCTCAACTTTGTTCCCAAGTGCAGGGGAAGGCAGTCCCAGCTTCCTGTCCCTGGCTGTGCAGTGGGTGATGCCTGTTTTTTGAGAGTAAAGAGCTGTAAGAGGGAATTTCATTTATAACATGAGCATGCCAGAGATGCAGGAGGAAAAGCTGTGTGCCTCTGCAGAAAGGGCAAGTTCTGGAAAGGAAAATTATAACTTGAGGCATTTTCAAACAGCAGTTTGGACTTCGGAGGTGTTATTATAGCCAGGGCACCTGATAGCATGTGGATAACAGTAACAAATGCACTTCTGATAGGAAGTTTATATTTGTAATTTAGTAGTTTATATTTGTAAATTATTATTTTTTTGTCTGGAGCCTGATAATTGGAAGCATGGCAATCTGAAACCATGTTATTTCTTTGTGGAAGCTTTTAAATAGTGGTGATTTTCAGTTAAGGAGAGTGCTTCAGAAAAGTGTCTCTTTAAATGCTGTTTTGCATAGCTCTAAAGGTTAGTCTTCATGATTTGTCTAAAAGATATGTTAAATGTGGGAAGTTTGGTTCCTTTTCTGGAGGAACTTCTGCTTAAAATTACTTCTGTCTTGTTAAAGCCAATTATTTAAAATCACCCCCCTGTAGCTGAAATAAATGAGACTCCAGAATAAATGGTTGCAGCCCGAGGGAAGAGCTTCAGCCTCGGCTCATTTTAACTGTGCCCATAGTGTTTGTCAGTGATATTGTTCACTCCCCTGTAATTGAATTGCTGTGCCAGGATCAAATGAAAAAGTGCCCACAGAAATGAAGAGTTTAACAAGGTAACCGTGTATACATGGTAATTTCTGTTGTAATATTTGATGTTTGTGACTGTTGAACATTTGAGAGGGGGAAAGCAAGTGATAATTTGAGGGTTTGCTTGAAGTCGAGATTCCAGAGCTGTGTTGAGCACGCAGTTGTCTCGAAGAAATAAAATATTCAACCAAATGTTTAAAATGTTTAAGAGCAAACACTAGGGAAGGTCAGCTGCTTTTAAAAGCAGACTTGAATTCAAAAACCTTGAGATGTGTCTAGTGTAATACACTAATCCATGTCAAAAACTGTTAAGTCTTATATGTGAAATACAGTTGGGAAGGCTGGATCTGCACAGATGTGCTATGAAAAATTACAGCAAATCAATAAAGAGAGCAAGTCAATGCATGTAAATTAAAAGCCCTGCAAGGCTGTTTGTCTTGAGAAGTAAATGGTGGTGTTGTAGTGTTACATCTTAACTTGAAGCACAGATTAATGCTTTAAAAAAAACCCCCAAAATTGTTCCAATGTAGATTTTAAATTGAAGTTCCTGAAAGATTTCAACTTGTCTTTATTGAAATTTACAGGTTAGAGTTGCACTGGGGAGAAAAGGCAGCTGAGGGTAAATAAACTTCCTTCTAAACAAAATTCCTTCTAAACTAGGAATATGGTATGATTTTAGTCTTCTTTAAGGGAGGCAAAAAATTATATATAAGCCTGTAAGTGTTTAGTAAAGCTACAGCCTATCTCAACTTTATTGTTTAGAGGTGAAATTAATTATTTTCTTGGAAAGTAATGCAAAGTCCAGAGAAACAAAAGGGAAATAATTAAAGTAAAAGTAACTCCTCCTAAAATTAATAAAGCTCTTTTTCGAAGGTCTCTCATAAGACGTAAAACTTAAACCCAAAGCAAACAAAAAAGCACCAAAACAAGCCCCTTTGTAAACCACAAACAGTAAAACACAAACTTCCAGAAAACCTAAGCTGATCTTCAGGCCGGTGCTCCGTTGTACATGCATCATGTACTTCCAGCATATCTTGTAACACCTTGGAGCTGGGAGCTCACTGCAGCATTACTGCACATAACTAGTGTGAATTTACAACTCCACAGGCACTGTGTATTGTGCTCTATATTCAAATCCTGGCTTGTGATACCTAATCTAAATTTGCTCAGAAAAACAGGCTTTGTGGGACAAGAACTAAGTGTAGGGTTCTCTGTGTTTTTGAGCCCTTTTGTTTGAAGAAGAGGCAGGCAGGTGAATTTGGAGACTTCAACATCAGATGTTCTTTGACTGTCCCGCACATAGTCTGATGAGGCAACCAGAGGAGGAGCAATTGGCTGGGGTGCCATTTTATGGCTGTGAGAAAGCTGCAGGGCTGTGAAAGAAGAGCATATTATGGCTGCAAAAGGATGAAACAAAAGCTGCTTTGTGGTGTCCTTTCTTTGAATTCTGTTAGTAAGATGGCCCTGAGAAGAGAACCTGACCAGTGATGTTCTTCTGGTATGGCTTTGTTTGCTCCTGGATAGCATACCAGTTGTCCAGCTTAAAAGCTGGTTTTGCTGATAGTATTTTCAGAAATGCCCCTCACTTAGAGAGCTGGTGGGATTGGCTCTAGCTCATGGTTCTGTGCCCCTTGGCACCAAATCTTGCTGGTACCCAGACTTGAACACACGATCAAATTGTTGCACAGGAAGGGAGCTGTGGTGCTTGCCATTCAGGTTCTTGTGTCCAGTGGCAAATAAAGATAACTTCACTTAGTTTAATTGATTCTCAAATACAGATTTTGTATCAGACCCCATGCCACAGCCAAGGAGCCTGCGGACAGGCAAGCACCACGGTGAGCAGATGCAAGATGATTTGTGTGCTGCAGTTACCCTGTTTTTGGCCAGCAATAGGACATGAACTGTGTGGCATAATTCTTCTAAGTCTATGGAAATATGTACTCTATCAATATATGGGACACCATATATGTTCTTAAGCATTTGTAATTCTTAAATAAGTTTCTGCATTCCCATTTTGCTACCCTGAATGTAAAATTAGCCCAAAAGTGTTTTTTTTCCCCTGTTGCTCACCTTGTAATGTTCTCCTGCAGACTCTGTTCCTCCTTTTTGGCCACTTCTTTTTTTAACTTAGGTTTTGTTTTGTTGTGAATCTGTAGGAGTTTCATGTGGGGGGTTTTATGGAGGGATTTATTCAGGTTTTTTTTTCTGGAGTCAGTGAATCAGGAATACCTTTCACATCCGCCCCTGTGAGCTTACCCAAGGCAGATGAACAAAGATCTCTTGTTGTACGCAGCTTTCTCAACAACTCAGGGCACTGTTAATATTGCCCTGTCAAATCAATTTATTTCAGAAAGAGAAGCAGCACCTGTCAGGGGAGTACAGTGTCTGATAAGCGAGGGTGCTTCGGGGGAGCTGGCCAAGCTTCAGACGCCAAGCTTCATTGCCTGCCCCATCACCTGAAAACTTCTCGTTTTCTGCGCTCCGCACTAACACGTTACACTGGATACAGTCCTGCTCCAAACAGGCATTGCACAAGGGCTGGGGAATTCACTGCAGAACAGCCTGTTACATTTTAGTTACCCGTGTTTGAGGTGCATGTCGGTGTGAGTTGAAAAATGTATTTTAAAGTTCACATTAGGTTATAGTATCTGGTGTGTGCCAACTTTCTTTTTTAATAAAGCCACGTCTCAGGGAGTCTGAACTGCCTTTGGTCTGACTCCACACAGCGGCTCGCTAAAATACTTGATCCATTATCTTTCCTACTTCCTTGGGTTCCTGTCTGTGCTCATGCTTGTGTGTGTCTTCAGAGGAAGGTGAGTATTTTTCTGTGAAAAAAGAGTACTTTGCAGCATGATTAAACTTGAAATAATACAAAAATTTTCTCTGGACAGTTGGCGATTAGTAGTTTCCTTGAGACTTTGCATCAGGATTCTGTCGTGTTACAGGAAGCATTGAGGGAGTGGGAACAGTTCAATAATGAACAAAACATTAGTCTCGCTTCATCAGGTGTGCTTGTTCCTGTTGCCATGAGGGCTCACACTGAGACTGGGCTTCCTTGGGTCATCCCAACTCTGTCTTCTGGAGGCAAGAGCATCTTAGAGATGAGCAACATTAAACTGTGAAAAGCCTGCTTGGGAATGCATTGTCAGTCACTTAGGGTGGCTATCAGTGGCAAAAATGCTTTTAACTCATCCAGTTGAAGTAAAATACTCCATGGTGTCAGGATCTCCAAAAAACCTGGGTCAGGCTGTGCTCCTGGGGGCCTTTCCAGCCTTTTTTTGTTTGTTTGTGTGGGATTTTTGTTTGTTTCTTTTGTTTTGTGGTGGTTTTTTTGGTTGTTGTTGTTGTTGGTTTTTTCTTTGCCTGTTTTAGTTGGCTGCTGTGGGAGTTGGTCTTCAGTGTGGCAGGCAAGGAGGTCCCTGTAGCAGTGACATCCCAAAGCACCAGTAGGGAACCTGCTGTTGCACTTGTGTGGCTCATAAGCGTGCTGGGTACTTGGGCTTGTCTGATCAATAGGGTTTGGTTTGAAAACCTGCCAGTGGATTACAGAGCCTGTAGCATTTGCTGCATAATGCTGACAGATAATCTCTGTGTTCAAGAGAATGCTTTTCTTTAGGTTAATTTATTCAAGTGAGCATTCAAACAAAATTAAAAAAAAAAGGAAAAAAAACCCCAACAGAATATCTAAGCCTAAGACAAACCTGTTATAAAATACTTGCCTCAAAAAGAAAAAACCCACCCCTCCCTGATCAAAAATGCCTGTTCTCAGTCCATTCACTTCAGGATTGCTCTGAAACAAAACTACTCTGGCTTTGGTCCAAAATCAATCTATGTATGTGCCAAAAATGTGATAAATGCTAATCAAATGTAATGTAATGAATCAGCTGTGACATTTTATTATGGAAATTAAACATCATGCAAAACCTTGCCTAAGGAGAGTAAATTGTCAGGGAAAATACTAATTTTCATGTGATAATTAAGTTTTCTTTTCCTTTCATTTCCATGTCTAAAAACGTTTCAGTTTCACTTTTTATAACAGGCATTTGGTATGAAAGCCATTTCAAGCAGGATTTAATTTATGGGCTTGAAAAGAATTGCTTCTCCCACTTAATTGCAGGAAAACAGAACTGGTGTAGGGAATGGCGGTGCTGTTTTGAGGGTGAGAAAGATCTAAAAGGTTGAAAAATCAACTTGCAATTTACCACAACCCTTCTAAGGAATTTATGCTGCTGTCCAGTGGTATGATGCCTGTTTTCCTTTCCAGTTCAGGAAGAATCTTGAGTGTGGTTGTATTGTAGGTGTAATGAAATGCTCCTACAAGGGAGAGCCTCAGTGGATGATGGGCTTGCTCTAGGGACATTGTCCTAAGGGTGAAATATTTAAAATGAAACCGTAGTTTGCCAGGTGGGCCTGGTGGATTTGCCTTCAAGGTCTTCAGTTTGTGGGTCTGTATTGAATCAAAAGGGATCTCTCTGGCAGACTGTGTCTGGTGTAATGTGCTCACAAGCATATGGCAAACCCCTTTGTAAACTGCCTAAGCTCTGTCTTATGAGCAATAAATGTCTCCTGCATTTTCCCCTTTCATAATCACCCTTCCCAGTTTCCATCTCTTCTGCATTCCCAGCCAGCCATGATCATTGTTACATTTAGTTGTTGTATGGTTACATTTGTTTTCCTGCAGCATTTTTCACCACTTTCTAAGTGACAGTAAGATCCCTTCTTCAGTGTCATTTTGCCAGCCCAGGCAGGTTAAGTTCTTTGCATTGACACCTGTAAGACAGGATCTCTCTTCTTTGTGCAATTTTTCTGTGTCTGTTTTGTTTGAATTTGCCTTTCTTGAAAATGAGTGGCTCCTACTTGGGACAATATGTCAGAAATGGTGTAATTCAAAGATCTTACAGAGTAGTATTAAACAGATGATCCTTATTCTGTCTATTCACTTCTGTTGGGATTATCTTTACATGCTGAAGTAACATTTGCCTGTTTTGTGGTTGTGTCACAACCACCTGGTGGTTAGCTGTTACTCACAGAATTTCCTCCTCATTTCCAACTGGTAAAACTTGTAGCTGCACTCAAAAGTTTTTGTCTCCAAGCACATGACCCACCACTTTTGCTTCACTGAATTTTTTCTGGAGCTGTTACTTGTGAAACCTGTGCGATCTTTTCCATAGGTTAGTCCATTCCTCCTGCCTTGGCAGGGTTTCTCAGCTTGGAGCTGTCATCTGACAGATTTCATCATTGCAGCTTTACCTTTTGTGTAAGTGCTGCTCATTAAAATGCCAGGTCAGATTGGTGTTACAGTTTGTCCTTGACATGACAGTCCCTGGTAATAACCTCTGTTGCAGCTTGACTTTATTCCTTGACACTGCTAATAACACAGACGTTTTGAGTGGGTTTCTTGGGAATATTCCAGGGTACTTAATATTTTATCACTTTCAAATTGCAGTGTACAAAAGCCCTACTATATTTAGGATGGTGTACTCAGTTTTAATAATATTGTTTCATTATAAAGTAAATGTATAGTAAAGGTATTCAGTGCAAGAGTGTCTATGAAATTGTTTTTTAAACAGTCCTACTAGTCAAACGAAACACTTGCACTACCCCTGTGATACTGATTAACATGAGCAATGTCCTGACAGCCCAACAATGTTATGTTCCACCAGACAAATGTGTTAAGGATCTCCTGAATTTGGCTGGCATAAGCAGGGCTAAAAACAGGTGTGGCATGTGATTTTGGAAAAAGCTGAGTGCGCTTCTGTATCACCACAAATGGTGCTGCTTGGCTATTTCTGATTAAACTACCACTGGCATCCACGTTAGTTAGGGCTGAGTTTTCATATCACAGGACTTGGAGCTAATGGTTCTTTCCCTCACCTTTCCCTTCCTTCAGCTGCAAATATTGTGGACTATGATTTTTGACACAACACAGTTGATAGGTTCTATTTTGTCATTATTTCTTGTTTTGCTGTCTTGACTTGCCTGATTCAACTAAAGTCTCAAGACCAAGACACTATCACGGAATTCAATCCCTCAGGTCAGATCCTCCTGTGAAAAGTTCTCTTTAGATCTTGAGTCATGAGGGATCTTAGAGTGTTTTGCTTAGCTGAGATATTTGTAAAACTCATGGACTTAAATTCTTTCATCCTTCAAAGATGTGATTTTGCTATTTTCTGATTCCCTTATGCACGAAGAGAAGATTCCATTCCTCATGTATTGGTTCTTCCATCTTCCTGGTCCTTAGCAGGACATCACAATTCCTCATGGTCTGATAACACACTCGTGCTGTGCACATTGGCTTCTCTGGAGGCTTTAGTTGCCACTCTGGTGAGATAAGCAGTGAATGTGAACAGAGAGAGGGCATCCAAGCTCTCCAACTAGTTAGCAAATTATTGGAATAGATGGGAAGGGAGAGAGGAACAGAGAAAGCCATCTACTGAAGACTGCAGTACAGCTTACTAGCAGTAAGAGCTGTGGTTTCCTTACCCTATCCAGGAGACATCTGACATATGGTAGTTTGCTAGTGCCTGATTATATAAGCACCAGAAAGTTTTATGCAGTTTATGAAGCAAGATTTCCTGTTGTAGTATTAAATTTTGTATTGTTCTTGAACGTGACATTTTTGGCACTGTAGAGGAAAATAACTTGGAAATGGATTTTTTCTGCATTGTTTTTTGTTATATTATTTTTCTGTTTTACTCTGATCCCTCTGTTCATGCTTGATGCAGTTATTTGGGAAGTTGTTTTCTGAAATTCTTTGGCTCTGAGGAAAGGCATTTGGAGGCTTGGTGGGGCACTCTAGCTTGATAGACTTGAAGACTTTTGGCCTTCTACTACACAGATGAAATGCAGAGACCCTTTCCCAAAAAAAGCTAATGTTGTAGACCATCATCTCTTTAAGCCCTGACCAATTTATGTTTACAATGCTACTCTTATACACTGTAAAGAATCAGTACTTTGAGACAAAACTGCTACGTGTCCCTGTAGGTACTTTGGATTTAGGTTTGTCAGCAAAGTATGGCAGTGAGTGATTGCTGGTTGCATTTGGAGTGCTTAAATATAACTTTGCTTTATTAAAACAGGTGATCTGTCACAGCTTGTCCACTATACCTTCACAAAGTCAGTGTTTTGACATTCTCCAGACTGGCATCTGTAAATATCTGGTAAGTACCATTTTATCTTCTATGTTAAAACTTCCTTGTGATAAATTTGCTAACAGTCTCGTTAATCCTCAAATCCACTTATCCTGTGTAGTTCATGTATAATTTCAGCATTTGCAAAAGCTTTAAGCAAGATTTGGGTGGGTTTAAAAAATACCTCACTGTTGGTAGCTAAGCTTATGAGTAATTTTGCTCAGATTTGTGAATATTTCAGCTTGTCTTCAAGGCAGTTGGGCCATAAATGAAACACTTGGTTTGCTTTGCTTTTCAAAAGAGCGACCACCAGCTTTAGATGAGGTTTTTTACCTCATCAATGTATGTATCTAAAGTATGCCAAGAAGATGGAGCCGGGTTCTTTGTGGTGCTGAGCAGTAGGACAAGAGGCAATGGGCAGAAACTGATGCTCAGGAAGCTCCACTTGAATATGAGGAAGAACTTCTGTATTGTGTGGGTAACTGTGCCCTGACACAGATTGCCCAGAGATGATGTGGACTCTTCCTCACTGGAGATACTCAAGAACTGTCTGGACACAATCCTGTGCCATGGGCTTTGGGATGACCTTGCTGGAGCAGGGAGGTTGGACCAGATGACCCACTGTGGTCCCTTCAACCTGACCCATTCTGTGGGTTTTACAGCCTGTCTTCTAATCCTGAACATGCCTGAGCTGAGGATGGGGATGGCAAAGCCAGAGCTGGATAAGAGAATGATCAGGGACAGAATTTGCAGTTCCCTGTGCTGCTGCCTGATCAGAGGGAGGACCACAGGGTCTGCCTCTGCCCTCCTGTCAGGGTGGTTCTGTGATCTAACAAATGTCTGCAATTCCCTGTGTGGAGCTGTACTGAGAAGTTACTTGACCAAAGCTTCCATAGGGAGTAGCTTACCTATAACCATAGTCTGGATTTTTGGGGGTGGATGTTGACTTAAATCAACTTTTGAAAAGGCTTATATGTTCTAGTGCCCTGTCCCTTTGAGAGCAAACAGTTAAGTGGGTTTTTATGATTGACAACGCTGCTGCCCAAGGTCTCCAGCTGGCTGCTGACACCTCACAGGGAGCAAAGGCACCATGGAGGCAACATCCCACAGGGGAACTTAACCTGAGCAGCCTCATGTACTGGACTTGTATAAATTGAAATGTCTGTGTCCATGTTATCTTCCAGACTGCTGACCAGCACATTCCATCAGTAGTGTTGGCTCAGCTGGTCTTCAGAATGGTTCTTTATATCCATTTAGATTGTTGCCATTATTTTTTATTTATGGTTGATCAGGAAGATCATTATTGGTTTTTATTGTTTGGTGCCTCAGTATCCTGTAGTATTCGTGGTGACAGCTACAGTCCCACCTTCTGTCAGGCAGGACCATCATCATCCTCCTCCTCCTGCCTGTGCACCTGACTGGCACAGGGTCAGCCTGGGACAGGGATCTATGCTCGTGGCCTTGAAATACACCCAGTGTTTTAGGCTGGAAGGATTTAAAAGTTTCAACCTGTAGTTGTTCTGTATCTCTTACCTCACACAAGTAATGGTATGAATGAAATACATTTCACATTTCTGTAGCTTGTACCTTATTGATCTTATCTCTGAACATTTCTAAAAGAAACAGCTGACCTTGTTGAGTGAACCAACTCCCTCTGTCAGCTTGAAACAGTGTACTTGCAGGTGAGCAAATCAGACTATTCTCAAACTCCTTAAATAGTTTTTTAAAGGTGCCACACTAGCAATGCATGATGTTTTTATGGCTTTACAAGACAAAAATCTAGGGTACTTATTCCATAGTACTTCAAAATTTAAACCGCTTCCTAATCCACTGCCTCTACACAAAAAAGAATTTTTTCTAAATTATTTATCGTGCCTATAAAATCCTTACTCAACATGAAGTTCTCTCTTTAGCAACAGCAGAGCATCACCCCACTTTGGGCTCACCATGTATTTCATTAGCTTTGATTCACCTCAGTTCATAAAGCTCCTGTTGGGCTTCAAAGGAGACTCACCCTGGTGACAATCCAGTCGAGATCTTCCTTTCTGTAGCATAAATCAGAGTTTCCTTCTACCTCAGTGACTGCTCACTGCCATTTCCAGGCTCAGAAGGCCTTCCCAGTCCCATGATATATGCTTAAAAGGAAAGACCTGTTCTGCCCAGAAGATTGTTTGTGCCTGCACTGTCATTCAGAGCAAGGTTCAAAGCAGTGCTGTGTTTTTCAGATGTGTTTGAGATGAGTGTTTGTTTGGAAGGGATGAAATGAAGATGTCAATTTAACTTTCTGTTGGTATGGGTGGCAATTTATTGGGAAAGTAGGGATTTGAAAAAATGCAGTGGTCTGTAGAGTTTGATCAGAAACAAAGCAATACATGACACCACAGGAAAGCTCTAGGTTTGCTTGTATCCCAGCAAAAAGTCTTTCGTATAAAGTGATGAACTTGGGTTGTTGTTTTTTTTGTCTCGTTTTAATACAGGTTGGATTGGTTGTAATACCTGATAGCACAGCAGGATCTGTTCTATGTGCCATAAATAAGCTTTTGGATCAAGCCTGCATCATAAGTGAAAACCTGCACAGGTTCTTGGCCTCTTGTTGTTACAGTCTTCTGTACTTTCTGCTAACTATAGACAGAGAGGATGCAGAACATCTACAGAAAAGGTAAAGCTGCTCTTTTTACCATCTTCTCTCTGTCTTTGCAGCCACAAGTATTTAGAGATGTGAGATGAAAGGATACCTCCACACACATACAGCTTATTTTCCTGTCTCTTTGCTTACTTCAAATCAGTATGTCGATGTAAGAAAACCACCTGCAAAGTTACTAGGAATTACTTGAAACAGTAACTGAAGAAGGTTTCATATAAAATTTGAATGTCAAAACCATCCTGATTTTGTGAAGTTGGATATTTATACCTTAATCTTTAACCTTGGCTTCATTAGATACATTGAAAAGCACCATGCAAAGGATTTGGCTTTATGAGTGCATACTCCTAACTGATCTGATGTTTCAGTTTTGACAAAACTTCTCAGGCATCATTACATAGACTGCAAATCCATTTGATTTAAAAAACCAAAAAGCTACAGAGAACGGATTCAAATAAATTCACCTGAAATGCAGAAATGTCTTTAAAGAGGTCAAACTTTTCCATATACAGAAAAGTTGTTAAAAGCTTCCTGAAAATTTATTTAAAGCCCAAGTCCTCCTTCTCTTACTGTGTTTAATGACTTGCATATCACAAAGAGCTGAGTCCATTATTTAATTTCTTATGAATCTTAAACAAAGATTTGGGTGTACCTGAAAACTGACTGAACCAAAAACCTCTTTGCAGCTGCATCAAGCAGAAATTGCACTGCTTGAGAGGTTAAGCAATATTTGTAGCTTCCAGGGCAGGACCTTAATTTTTTTCCAGTGCTGTACAGAATTTTGGAATATTCTCAAGTTTGGCATTTTCTGGTACAAATTTTCTGCTTTGCCACTAATTATGGTGAATGCAGCCATTGTGATTGAATCCACAGAAGCAGGTTTTTCCTTGTACAGCCATGCAGCCAGTTCACAGAAGCACCTTTGAGATGTGTGTCCTCAATCATTTGAGTTCTGATTATGTTTTCCTCTCAGGGATATGCTGTGGGGATCATGCATTTCTGCATTAGCACTCCTGCCACGGCTGCTGAGGCTGATGCTGCAGAGCCTGCAAGTGAGCAGGATCTGTCGGGAAGAGCTGCCCGTTGTTGCTCAGTTGCTTCGCTTGCTAATGCAGCACGGGCAGCTCAGGAGCCATATGATCACAAATGAGTTCCTGGTGCAGCAGATCATCAAGGACATCATGGTATGAAACTTCTTGTTTCCCACAGACTGCATGTATGTCATGTTTATTTTTTAAAATTAATTTGAACATTGAAGAAGAGCCATTTTAAAATAGTGGTGGTGATAGCAGATGTAAGACATGGTGAGGTTCTCTAACCTGCAGGTTAGGAGGGGGTTGTTTTCCTTTAGTGTTGAAAATGCCACAACCACTGCTTGTGGTGTTCCATTGTGGGTGGGTTGTGTTTGTTGTTGTTGGGTTTTGTAAGCCACCTACAAATCCTGAGAAGAGGAAATTCCTGGGCTGTGGGCTGTGCTGGTCTGTTGGTAGCAGTTCTCCTTAGACTGGGCTGGGGAGGTCTCCTGTACTGGTAGAACCACACTCATTTGCATTTTAATTGCCTATAAATTGCAGAATTGGAAAGTAAGTGAGACACTCTAAGTAAGAGTAAGGAAAACAGGTCTGGTGTAACTCACACTTGGTAATGTAGTGACTTAGTGTACCCAGTTGTAACACTTTATCATTTGGGCTTTAGCAGAGACACCCTGTTAAAATGTGTAAAAGAGAGGGACAATGTCACTGTGTGCAGGGGAACAGGGCTGTCTTGTACCTTAACACTGCACCTGATTACCTGTAAAAACAAAGCCAAATTTTGCAAGTGCTGATGGGGAAATTGAGTTTTACCTTCTTTCCTCCTTCTTCTAGACACTGAAGAGTGGTGAAGTTCAGGAGCAGTGGCTCACAGACCTCCATTACTGTTTCAACATCTACCTTGCCTCTCATCCCCAGACACCTGGCCCCATAAACACAGTATATTGAAGAGGTCGAACTGCATTTATTGTAAAGCATTTACTTCTATTTAGTTTTGAATGGAAGATGTTGGAACAAAGCTTGTCAATTTTTTTGTAAGTGAAACAATAAAAATTTTACAGAGAACTGCAATACCTCTACTGCCTTTTTCTCAAGCAAGTAGATGTTACTGGAAGGTGTTCTAGTAAAATGTTGTGACTACAGTGAGGGGTGTTAAAGAAAATCCAGTCCTTGATGCCGAAGAGTTTGCAGAGAAACAGACTTCAATTGACTCTGCTCATCTATTATTTTGAAGCATCACATTATTTTAAAAAGCATTGTGTAGTATCAAGTAGAAAAAAAATAGAAAATGCTTTAGAGTAACATTTTTTTATTTTTGCTGAGTTCAGGTATTTAAATACTTTGTGCAAGGTAAATACTGTACATTGTGGCAGCTCAAAAGCTATTAAAAGAACTTTTTTTTTCTAGAATAGCATCTTTTCTTGCTTCTCTATTTCATGCACATAGAAAAATAATTATTTAAAAAATTGGTGTTAATTTCAAAGTGTAGAAAACACAGCCCTAGTAGTTTCCATAGGTTGTGAAAGCAATTTCTTTAGTGAGTGTTCTTTGTCAACATGTCTGAATTTCCTTCCAAATCCATAGTTAGCTAAGGAACAATTGTTTCTTTAGTAGAGAAGTGGGGAACAAAAGCTGTTCTTCTATTCCTGCTTGGATTTCAAAATTAATGAATTTGAGGTAAAACTGAACATTGGTCTCTCAGAACTGTAACATCTTTAGTACAGTTTCCCTCTTCTTTGAGGAGAAAATTCCTACTTTTTGCAATGGAAAACTTTGATAGACCCAAAACATTATTGCAATACTGGGCTTAGTGCTTCATCTTCTGTCTTCAAATGCAATTCAGATTTCATCCTGTGCTGGTAAAGAAATTAACAGTTGCATTTAAAAACCAGTTTGTACACAAAATGAGTCCAGCTCCTTAGAAGTCTGCTTGGCCTGTAATGCTGTGATAATACAAAACTGAAAATGTTCAAGTTTAATACATCATAGATGGCTTATACATTATGAAAGGTAACAGTTGTACTGGAATGGGTTTTAAATTCCAAACATGGTTTTGCTTAATGCTTGAGTCTTGCATTTTTTGGTTTTGCAGCAGTGGTTGGTCTCATGTTGTATGAATATTGCCTCGCTTTTCCCATGTTCTCCAGCAAACTAACAGACTGTAGGTTGCTTACTGTAAAAGAACAGAATAGTTTTGATGAGTAACTCTAGTGGGTGAAAAAAGGCTTCATCTACTCTGTGTTCTAGATTTCATAAGGAGCGAATCCGCTGGGCACAGAAAGTGCCTTTTTCTTGGCATCTCACTGCTGAGTGTCTCTCAGTAGAGTTTGGTTTCAGTGGCACTGGGTACAGCTTGCCTGGAACATTGATGCTGCTGCTGCTGCTGCTGTGTGTGTGGGACTGCAGCAGCTTCTCATGGTGCAGCTTAACTTGAGATTTACCCCCATAAATTAATGTAGGTTCCAGACTGACACAACACTCTTGGCTGAATTTGCTGAAGAGCAGAAAGAGATTGTGTTGAGCAATGTTTAGCAACATGAGGTAGGCAATGGGCCCTTTCTAGAAAGTCAGGGAAACTATTCCAGGGCTAAAGTGAGGGCTCTGAATTGTTAGAAAGCAAGAATGAATGTCAGCTGACCCTTCTCAGTTCTGAGTCTGGGTGAACGTCTGGGCTCATGCAATGTTTTTTTATTTCCTGTGACGTGCTACAAGTAACAACATCTGTGTTTTCCTTTCCCAGTTTTGTAAAGATCAGCTGCAAACATTTCAGTGCTTTATCCCATTCTACCCTGGGTCATCCCAAGTGCAAATCCAAATGTTTCATTGAGGGTGTGAACTCAGCACATATTAAGGACATCTTTCTAAATGCCAAGAGTTGCAAAACCTGCTCCTTTGCAACTCTGAACACACTTTAATGTCCACAGTGAAACAAAGAACTAGGCTGGTGCTGCTGCAGGGCACCTCTCTAAGTGCCACTTGCTGAATTGACAAAGGTAATTATTCAACTTAAAAAAAACTAGAAAAGGAACAAATTTCAGGTTCTGAAATGTTTTAATGGTAACAATCTTAAAGGGCCTAGTTGCCAGAATATGTTTGTGTATCCCATCCCTTTTGTACCTGTCACCTTCTGCCTGCCTTAGTGACCACTTCCTTTGAACACCTTCTGCATATCCCCCCTTCCAAAGTGTTTGACTGAGTTGGGTGTCAGTCCCCGTTACAGATTTGTCACTGCACGCTTCTTCCACGAGCTCTATGAACATTAAAACTCGGGCTGACAGTCAGCCTTCACCTTCCCAAATGTACCTCCTGCAAGGGAAGAATCAAACTGAACAGTCCATTCTGACCTACTCCAGGCACCTACGTCAGAAATGGAGTATCTGGCATTAGCCACTGACAGCTCTGAACTTTTCCAACAAACGTAATGTTGTCATGCACAAAGGCAGGCAGATGAAAAACATGTTATTGTCTTTTAAGTAAGGGCTAAAGTTCCCTGAGCTCCTATTAGGTGAATAAAAGTAGGTAGTGTTCTGAAGGAACTGGGCAGAGTTCCTATCACTAACCTATTCGTCACCAAGTTATGAAAGCAAAGGCCACTCCAGCCTCAAGAGAAAGCCTTTTTATTTCAGAAGACAGGGAGATCTGTTGTCTTGAAAAGTTAAACGAAAAGAGCTAAAAGCTCTTTTAAAATTTAGATTCATATCTGCATGAAGAGGTGGCAATCAAACACCTGTCTGGGCATGCCTCTTAATTAAAACAGTTCTCAGACAGTGAAAGAAAAAGGCCTCTGTCTCTTTGTGAGGCAGAAACTCGCCTACAGTTTTAACAAACTCAAGGACAAGGTCCACTGTCAGATTTCCTTCTGACTTCGGAGTTGTGTTAAACTGCTTGGAAAATGTATTTTATGTCCCTTTGTAAATGACTTGAACTCGACTCCTTGAAGCAGTTGCTGTGCTCCCATCTAGCTGTGGCCTGTCTGGCCAAGGTGTAGCACAGCCAGGAGCACCAAATGCCCAGCGGGGCACTAAACCTTCACGTGGTGAACTACCAACATTACCACAGCTCCCAACCCCAAAAACTTTAAAAAGTCTGAAAAACGACATTTAGTAAAGAAGTTCTGCATCTAAATGACTCAAGGATAGAAGTGCAGTGCTCAGTTAAGCCCAAAAGTGGTGAAAGAAGGAGCGTGCAATCACAGCAGTTTGGCAGTAGTTATGTATTTTGATAAGAGAGCCCAGTCCTTGAGAACACTGTTTTCTTATCTAAGAAGAAACCAACCTCATGTATATAAACATCAAATTAAACATTCTTAAAATGGATGTGTCTTACCTGAGACCAGCTGCACATCAGAAAGTTTCAGCTTAGAAGGAGGTCTTGTTGACTGACACACTTTGCCTTCCTGAGAACGTCCTTTAACAAACAAATGTAGACAGCTCTGTGTTTATCACATAAACATGTGGTGATGTATAGCTACAAACTATTTCAGTAAACTACAGCATTATTTTATTCTAAAAATTACTCTCATTTATTATGGGGAAACTCATGAGACATTCCGTATGACAGAAAAGTGTGACAACCACAACTGAAATTTAACTAATGTTAAAATACATCTTGCAGTTGCTATTAAAAAAAAAAAGGGAAAATAAATCTATTAGCTTTATTTGTTTTACCCTTTTTTGGGTGTCTAAGCCACAGAGCCATGATAGAAGTGACTCACCACCTGTTAAAGTACATGTAGTTAGCATATCCTTACTCCATCAGTGATCCACCTTGTACAGGAACTCGGCCTCTAGAAGCAGTACTTTACCTTTTCTTGAAGATGCATTCCTTTGCACATGCACATTCAGGCACAGTGCAAAGCAGTGCAGAATTATAAAAGACAATCTTGCTCTTTCCATAAAGACCACATATCTTCATATGACCATATACTCTTCAAATGAAAATATTTTTAAAACAGTACAAAACCAAAAAAAAAAGTTTTAACCAATGCTTTAAAAAACCAAACCGTGATCCAGACAGCCACTCTGCATGGATACAGCCAGCTATCCCAGCTTAACTACTCTGTTCTCTCTCCACATTGATGTATGTGAGCAGCTCTGGCAACGGAATTATTTGATTGCTGAAGACCTGTGCTGAAACAATGCTGTGTGGGGATTCAAACAGCTTTAGCAGGAGCCATTTTAAATCATAGAGTTGTTTGGCTTTTTTAACCTGATACAAAAATACAGTTGTCCAGAACACCTGAGATTCAGACCAATTTTTATAAATAGTTGAAATCCTTAATAATTAGGTAAGAAGTGCATAGACGAATACACTCTGTTGTAAAAATAAAAGCGTAGTTATTTAAAATAAATTATAGTGAAGAGAAAATTACCATATATCTGCTTTAGGATGGACTGCTTGCTGGTTTTTATGGCTGAGCTGGTTTTGTTTACGGATTTCAGATTTTTACATGAAGGAACTGATTTCAGAGGGCTATGGTTCAGCTGTTTCTTCCAAGCAACCTGAATGAAGAAGGCAGCTGCCTCTTGTCTCCATTTGTCTTCATCTTCCTTGCACTGCCGCTTAGCACTAAGGAGCTGAAACAACTCCTGTCTCAGCTGGTAACTAGAGAGCAGAAAAGAGAAGAGCACTTGTTTTAGGTGACCTGTTTTAACTTCCGTGCTTTCCACGCATCAGTTCACATGGTGGATTACATGAGTAACTGGGAAAACAGAACTCCCACTGATGTGCTAAGTCACTTGGATGAGAAATGTTTGTTCAGAAGAAAAAGTAGGAGTTGGATTCAATTTTGGATGCATCCATTATTTCACACAGTTAGTAAAGATCTGGCATTACAGGTGTCAAGAGGTACAGTGCTTCAACATCAGCTTATCAGCTGCTTTATAAATAGAAAATCATCAGAAGACAAAACTATAAATATTTATGGTAACAGTATAATCAATACTGCTTCCTCATTTTCACTATATTCACAACTTAGTAACACCAAACTTTCTCGTGTGCTCATGTCCTCAGTCAATCAGTGCCAGAGACAAACCAAATCTACCTCCTGTGGGTTCTGCATATTTCCTGTGCAGAAAACTGAGCTGCTCACCCCTCCTTCTGAAGATGCTCCCCTCACCTTGTTTTCCGCAATCTGTGTTTTTTTCCCCTTCCCTTCAAAGGCTCCCTGTCTTTTGACCCAGCCCTGCCTCAGCTGCTTTGATCTTACCCACGGTCACAGCCCTCTGCGAGAGGCAGCAGCAGATTATCTGTCCCTCACACTCCGGTGGCAAATGGCACCGGCAGCAGGGAGTTGTTCGGGGTTTTTTTTTCCGCTTCAATCGGAGGTAAATATTCAATCGGATATTGGCGTTTCACACTCACAAGTCAATTAACTGGCTTAGCAATTAACTCTGAATCCTCCCAGTACAAGCCTGTCACAAATGAGCATTGAGTAACACTTGTAAAATATTAATTATAAGTGTTTGGTAAGAGGCCAAAACACATTGATCATCATCCCCTCTGGCATTCAGAAAGGCTTCCACTGGATGCCCCGGTAAAGCAAAGGAGGAAGGAGAGAGAAAGAGGTGATTTTTATTGTTGCTTCCTCTGCAACAAGTTCTAAATTAAAACAAAAGACAACAAGCCAGATACAAATTGTTTAAATATATGTTCTAAGCCAATGAACTATATAATTCAAACAAAGCAACAGTCATATACAAAAAATGAGTACATAAAAGCACGATAGAATGCCAAAGGGGGATGATATGCTCCGTTACAGCTCAATAATTTTAAACTTCCAATAAGCTTAGTAAATTACCTCTGTGAAATTTGCTGGGTGAGACAAATCTATTTAATCTTAATTTAGGGAAGCTTCAGAATTCAGGCATGTACCGTTATGCAGCTCATTAAAGTACATAACAAATGCAGGCAGCAACTGCATCTTGCCAGGGCCTCCAAGTTGTGAAGCATGGTATGAATTCAGAACTGGAGTATTACTGAGAGACAGAGGAAAAAAAATGATCCAGTTTTCTTGAATAACATGTCACTTAACTTTTCAAGGGGGTAAGAGAGGAAAAAAAAGTGCAGGAGCACAGTTACAGTGACTTGCTAACATAACTTGAGCTAAGGATGGGTTAAGTGCATACTTAACTGCAGAAAAAACATTTGGGGAACTGTTTTATACTCGAGCAGAAAAGAATACTAAGCTACTCTCTTGGAATTCAGTAATTACTGCCAGATGCCTTTGCTGGTACGTGAAATGACCCATTCACAGTCACTCCACCTTTGCACCCAGCTGTGACTTCATGTTTGTAGAGAACTTCTGGTAGTTTTTAGCAACAAGAAAACAACTGTGAGGTTCTGACACTGAGAAGAGGTAAGCAGTTATCTGTAGAGCAAGTGCACATTGTTTTAATTCAGCTCTCTCCTAACACATCATTCTGATCCTAGTGAGAAAAAAGGAGAATGGGACCAAGTCTGATACGATATGAATCTGACATGGGCCCTTAAAATACCTGACGCTTAGTCAACAAAACTACTGCACCTAAAAGAAAAGTGGAATATCCACGTGCAGAACAACAAATCAGTGGTATTCTCACCCATTGTTACAGAAGCTCTAATCTTAAAAACTACTGCTGGCCAAAGAATGCACACAGAAATAATATATTAAAAAAATACAGCTTGACTCTAGTGGGAGAACAACAGTGACAGCAACCAACTTACTGCAGCTTCTGTGGACTCCCTGTGGGCCCTGGAGCACGGCACAGGCGCTGGTGCCACCCACGAGAGAGAACACAGACACAGAATCTGTAAGCCTCAACGAGCAGGATAAGCAATTAACCTTTGGCAAGCCACACACCTTAGAATTCACTTTTCAGGAGTACATTTATAAAGTTTGAGGATTTGGGAATTGAAACATTCTCCTGAGAATGGCAAGTTTAATACACTTAAGTAGACCAGTATCACTCTGCTGTTGTGTTTGCCTTCAATAAGTAAATCAGGAATATAAAATTCGTAGAGTGAGACAAATCCATTTAATTCTATTTTAGAGAAATTCCAGGACTCAAGCATGTACTTCTATATGCTTCTAATGTAGAATTACACAGAATTAACAGTGAATAATATGATTGCTGTCTACAAGTACATGCTATTTACCAGTGCAAGTTTGGACCAAAAGCAAACGCAGGACTGTGGAAGAACTGCCAAAGTAATCTCTCCTGCAGTCCTGCAGAATTTATGATCTTTGTTAGTGTTCTGTAAGTTCTTGCAAACAAAACAAATACATTTATTTTTCACTATTAAATATTTAAGTAACAGATGTAACTTAAACAATCTTTAATTCCCACAATTTCCAAAGTGCGAAGTGTTAGTAAGTGCATGCACTTCTTGGAGAGATGGCACACACACACCATCCCTGTTTCAGCAGTGTAGAAAGGCCTATCAGAATCTTCAGGCAGTCGAAAGTGTAAATGGAATGCAGATTTTCATGCAGGTAAGTCAGCTTAAGGCAAGACTTTGGATCCCAGTTCTTGCGAGGAAATTTACACAAGCACTCGCTACCCATCACTCTGCTTTGTCTTACAGCCATGGCACGTGCCTGCCCCTCCATAAGGATTTTAAACTGGTATTGAGTGAAAGCAGCAGGGCCATCAGCAGCAGTAACTCACTTGCAGTTACACTTCCCTAACCTACTCCTGACTTCCTTGAGCTTTTGGTATCTAAAGGATTTGAACGAATTTGAACACAAGAGCTTGGGATCTGCATCAGAAAAGAAGGCCAAGGAGCACCCAGCTGCTTGCACAGTGAGTGGAAGCAGCAGAGAGGGCAGAAGTCGTGGAACCCTGGGAGAACAAGTGGCTTCTTTGCTTTGCAGTTCAGAATGGGTATGAGGAATATGGCATGGAATCACAGAACCACAGTGGGATTTGGGTTGGAAGGGGTTTTTAAAGACCATCTCATCTACCCTCCCTGCCATGGCCAGGGACATCTTCAACTCAGAGTCCCTCAGAGAAACTGTTAAACTAGTGAGAGACATGGGAAGAATATTGGTAAACATCAGCCATTTATAGTTTTCTGCGTCCAATAAAAATCAAAGAAAGTTTAAATAAGAATAAGGTGCATATTATGTGCTTCCCCTACAGTCATACTCTTCCAGCCCATTTTGATAAGAAATTAAATATTAAGGAGCATGTACTTTTAGAATGACTGCATTTCTGAGGTTGAAACTCACACATTCATGAAAGCAGGATAATGCTGTGGAAAGCAAACACTGGGACATCTCTCTCTCTCTTCTGTTTGCTTCTTCTGTACAGCAGTTGTTTCTGCTTAATCAAGGTATTCAAGCTAACTTCAAGTTTTGGCAATGAACACTCAAAGCTTCCAAACTTCCTGTGCTTTGGTTATCTGGTTAAAAGTCAGGTCAGAGCACAATTTCACGTGTGTCACTGAACTCCAGGCTTAGGCAAATCCTGATTCGCACTCTCCAAAGAAATATCAGTGCTTGAAATAGAAGTTTAACAATTTCTCTGATTATTAAAAGTCATCTCTTACCTTGCACTTTTTATGAACTGACTGATGCAGTTCTAGGCAACTGGAGCCCCCTTCCCCTTGTGTGGAGAAAGATTATTAACTTTCTCGTTTAGCACTGGCAACATTGTAAGCAAAAGGACCAAATAAAGGACATTGCCAACAGGCCTAGTTTAATTCACATCTTGCTTGTATCTCACTCTCCTCCAGCTACTGCAACAGTAATCTTACCTTCTCCACGTCCTCTGGATGACTGTGGCAGCATAGTTCTTCTTCCGAAACAGCTCTTTTCTTTTTCTTTCTTTTTCTATGATCTGCATTCGGATCTCTAAAGGGATTAGTTCAATATTTGTACTTTGCCATGGAACAGAACATAATTGATCATCTGCATTCCTGGATCCAATTATGCCTGTTTTTTCCAAGTTCAAACTGTCATCAGAAGCAGAACATGTTACTGGGTTTCTTGGCACAGTCCTGGTAGGTTCTGCCTCAGCAGACAATAATGAGGAGGCCTTTTTTGCCATTTCATTGTTTCCCACTTTGACAGTTTGTTCTACAGCGTGCAGGCTGTAATTTCTGGTGCTTACAAATACTGTTTTGGCACTTCCTGGTCTACTAGAACCAGCTGGTGAACATCTCTTATCATTTTCCTCTTTATTTCTGGCTTTCTGCTGGTGCCTTTTGCCTTTGGAAGAAGCTTCACCCAGCTTTGAGTTTCGCGCCGTTCCACCGGTACAACCAACATCGCAGAAGAACACAGCCCTTCCTTCACCGTGGTCCCTCTTGCCAGAGGGAGGCTGGCTTGGATCCCTTAGCTTTTCCCCAGCACTGGCAGTCCTACAGGTGGAAGCAGAAAGCCTCCTGCTCCTCCGAGCACAGGCACCCGTTGTGTCTACAGCGTGTTCCTTGTGCTTTTCTCCATCCACTTCTGCAGCAGCTGCAACCTGATGTTTCACTTCAACCTTTGTTCCCTCATTGGCTTTGCCACAATGGAAATGGACACAACTTGACTTGCTTTTGATGTGCTTCCTCAATGAATCTTTAGACAGGGAAATGGAAAACAACATTCAGTCTCTGATCCAGCAAAACAGTTTATGTCTCTGATTGTTTTGCTCAGTTACCTTTGAGGCACACTAGGATTCACTTAAATGAACAAAAAAATGCAAGCAGGAAGAATAGGAAGAGGGCATGATTGCCTGTCACAGTAGAGTCCCAAACTCCTTCATTTGCTCAATGTTTCACAAATGGTTTTCTCTCTAACATTACATTTGAGTTAGATGCCTGAAAAGCTCCTGCTCTATCCATCCTGTATCCTGGCACAGGGTAACCCACTGACCCAGGAAACCCTTCTGGGGTACCCTGGGGTACCCTGGCTTCTCGGTACTTCCCTTCTCAGTACTTCATCCTGAATGAAACTATGAAGTCCTTCCTATTTCTCCCTTGCTGCTGTGTGATCACTGCTTCCAAACACTCTGGTGAGGGTGACTCGGAAGCCAGACTGGAGTGCTAAACTGAAAATTCCCCATCTTCCATCCACCTTCCATTCTGCTTGGAAATTAACAAGAGAATGAGAAAATAGACCAGACAGGATGAAATGTAACAGACAGGATGTTACAGGGTAGGTAGGAGGGGAAAAAGAAAAGGAAGAGATCTTTGATATACTGGCATTCCAGAAAATCATCTGGATCATCCAAAACCTGGTGAAACGACGCTGTATTTGTAACGCCTTTACACGATACCCTTTTGACTAGATAACCAGATTAGGAAACACCCAACAACTGAATCACAGTTTTCATACCCCAAAGGGTCTAAATTTATATTTAATTCCAATAAAATAACCAGTGAAGTCCAATAAAGAAAATTGATTAAAGCACCTGATGAGAACTGACTATACAACTTCATGATTTGATCCCAGTTGCATCAACTTTCCTGGCATCGCTTCAGTAACAAAAAGAGAACGCATACCTAAAAAAGGCATAGCATTCTTTCAAACACTGACTGTTTGGATTGAGCTAGAGGATAGATCTCCTTTAAAAATGAGAGAAACCATTTCTCCATTAACATTCCTCATGTGCACCACAGATACGTCAAATATCTTTAATCTTATTTTCACCAAAGCGTGCAACTAATAGAACAATTGCCCACAGCGTGTTTTCACATATTCTAGGTATTTTTATAGACACCATAAGACACTATACTGGTGTTTTTCACTACTTCACACAGAGTAAAAGAATGTGTATCCAACAATACCCTGCTGCACGAATTGCTCAAATGATGAAAGAATATGAAACCACGGAAAGACAAAATGGATCCTATACAGAAAATACCCCCAAGAAGTGGACAAAGCGGATAAACAGCACAATTAAAAAAGATCACAAACCTTGCCTGATCTTATGACCTTCGTTCTGAGGTTCCACTGATGGGCAGCTCTCCTTTGGGGCCCCTTTGTTGTGACCAGCTTTAGGCGAACCCCTGCTGTTTCTCCCTGGCTGGATCTGTGGAGCATTGAGGGATAGAATCCTCTTGCTCTGTGTGTCAGCTGCTTTGTTGGGTAGCTGTGGGACACTGGTGGCCTTCTCCCGATTCTGTTGTACGCAAAACTTGTTTTGTTCCACGTTCTGCATCCCTTTCTGCAGCTTGGCTTCTTTTCTCTTACTTTCTTCTTCACGTTTCCTGCAATTATAGTCCATAAGAGTTTCAAAGATTAAATCTTGGGAGCATATATCTAACTTGAACACACTCCTCTCTAAAAATCTGACGCTGCCACAACAAAACCTTGACATCTTTTTCTTGAGAAAAGGACACACATTGCACTGAAATGTCTCGGCTTGATCCAAAACAAAAACTGACTTGCAGCTACAGCCTGATGACGGTTAAGTCCTTGTCAGTCAGCTGCCCATTCAGTTTGCAGTTGTTTTAACTGATCTTAAAACACTCACTTATTGAAAACAACTAAATTAAGGGGGTTTTATAAATACACAAAAATTAAAAGTAGGATTTTTAAAAGAATCATGACACTAATAATTATGTTTTTAATTAGTAATGAGCAATGTTTTCATGTAAGTAGTAATGCAATGCACTGTATTTGGAAAGCAAAAAACTTTAATGAAAGACAGTACCTTTGAAAATTATTTTTTCATATTTAAATGTGCCATAGTTAGTACAGACAATAATAAACCAACTTTGAACTAGACACTGGTACTAACTTGCTGCTATGTATTTGTCATTGGTAGATAATAAGTTTTACATTAACATTATATGTCATATACTGGAAATATGAGATGTGAATTAAAAACTTGTCTGCACATATTATGCTGCTACAATGGTGACATTTGGGTTTCCAAAATGAAATAAGTCATGCATCTCTTAATAGTGTAGCCATAAAAGAGAATTTTGGACAAACTTAGGAAAGGTGCATCCGTTGAATAAAATTTTGCAGCCTATTTTGAAATACGGTGGGCTATATTTGCACTTCATCTTTTAAATTCTTGCTCCTACCAAGCAGAGTAAACCCAATAGCACACAGCAAACGTTCCATACCTACCTCCCATTGAATTTGGTTTTGTAAATTAAGCCCTGGTTGTTGGACAAAGTGACACCTCTCCTGTTGGAACGGACAGGCAGTAAATGCCGTATCATGTAGCTGCCTGGTATTTTAACTTGCTTCCAGTGCTCCAACAGAGTGTGCAGACTGTTGCCACATCACCTCCCAGCACGGCGTGTGACAGGTGAGTTGTGCAGCACGCCAGCCCCAGTTCCTGTGAGTGCTGTCACTGCCAGCGCGTGTCACTGCAGCGCGAGCTGCCAGCGAGAAGCCCTAACTTTATCTGTCAGTGCTATCTTATCAACTATGCTCTGCAGAAGAAGCTGATTGAACTTTGCACCTGAAAAGCTGCTAATTGATCTAAAAAAATACACTCCTAGCAACCTGGGATTCAGTATTCCCTCTGGCAGGAAAAAAAGGGGCTAGTTTCAATTAATATTGGCATTCCACAACCGGACTATGCAGGGATGTTGGGACTGTGTACAGTATGGATCTCACTGCCATTACTGTGCCATTTGAGCTGATAAATCAGATCTTGCTATTCACAGAATAGTAATTTTCTACTCTTCACAAGAATAAGCAGCCTAGTACCAATATCCTCTGTTCAGGGCATTAGGAAAGGAAGTGTGAGATGGGCTGCTTGATACACAATCAAGCCAGAGTGGCCTGCACTCCTCTGATGAGGAAACAGTACCTTCAGCAACATACCAATTGTAAAGTTATTGAAATTACACAGGACCACAAACCAAGAAGAAAAAAGGGTTGTTTTTTCTTTAAAGGTCTTATCTGTGTACTGATTTTTCAGATTAAACTGAAGAAAGAATAAAGGGAAGGGATTTCAAAGCTCCCTATTCATAAAGCATCACCATAATTGTCACAGTACAGCTTAGCTGAATAATAGACTCCTGAATACATAAGAACCTCCCCTAGTGTTTTGCTTCATTTAATCAGAAATTCAGTTTGTATTACAATGAAGGATCTCTTTGAAATTAAGATTTCCAAGTTTTACTGCTGTCCAATTTGAGAG
Source organism: Monarcha castaneiventris obscurior (assembly GCA_026261815.1). NCBI lineage: Eukaryota > Metazoa > Chordata > Aves > Passeriformes > Monarchidae > Monarcha > Monarcha castaneiventris. Next base: position 9,339,063 of record JAMPIT010000388.1, read on the forward strand.
GCTAGGTTTCATGAACAAGTGAAGGAAGCAGACAAGATTCTAACTTCAGGGCTCTCAGTCATTCTCAGGAGGTTCTGGCAACTCAACAGGATCCAAATTTGGGCTCTCAAGTTAGACAGCTACAGCTCAACAGCGGTAACAGAGTTGGCAGGCCAACACTTTCCATTGTAAATGCAACACGATTTTGTCCTGAATGGTCATAAGCTTGTATTTTGTTGCAAAAGTGAAAGAATGAAAACTGAGCCTTTAGCAGATGGAAAGGAACAGTCTCAGCCTCACACACACATTTGGGAAGAGACAGAGATGCTTTGAATTTTTGATTCTGCTAAAATGAATTCAACCTTTTCTATTCTGTTAAGAATAGAAACAAAAGTTTTTTATCTACTCACTGAAGGATATTTTAAAGGAGAGTGTTTTTAAAGTTATCCTTGCAGAACAAAAAAACTTACTTAAAAAATCACAACTGAAAATAGATCTCCAGGTATGATCCCACTACAGGTAGAGCTTCACCTGGACTAAGAGGAATTATATTTCATGTTGTATAAACAGCATCTCCTGCTATACAGTCTAGCATGATGATTATTTTCAGAAGAATAACACCACTGACTCATGACGTGTTCAGCTTCTGATCTACAATAATCTTTTAAACTGATAGTCCTTAATAAAAATGTTAAGACAACAGTTAATTTCTGTCCAGTATTCCTATGTTGACTGGTCTTCCCAAATGTGTAGAGCAGTCCATTAGTTCTTACCTAACTACCTACTTTTTCCTCAGTCACTTCTCATATGTATTTTACCACCATTCAGATTTCTAGTTTAGTCTTCAATGTGCTTACAATCTTCTGAACCTTGGTGCTATTTACAAATTCAAATTTACTTTTTAAATGAAAATACACATTCATGATGGATTTATGTGAAATTCTCATCAATATACATTTCCAGTTTAAAGGTGAGAAATGAGAAATTTCCCATGAGGAAGTATGAAGACTTTAGGCAACTCTGAATGACAGCTACTGTTTCTCCATGGCCACAAAACTTGTTATTCAGACACAAAAGAAAATTGAGTTGGTAGGATGTAATTTCTTCTGAAGTGAAAAAAACCCCACAGAACAGTTCAGTCTACTTAGCATCTCTCATGGACCAACTGTTTCTTTACTCTTCCTTTTACAATGAGTATGTTTACAAAGGTTTATTGTGATACCTACCTCACATCCTTTGCCAGTTCTTATTCAGCACCCCAGCTTGTTTAGCTTTATCACTGTATGTTCTTATTACTGTCAATTTTAGTAATTACATCAAATTTCCAACATGTGCCTTCCCTTTTCAGGTTGCTGTAGAGCTCATTATTTTCTCTGTTGCCACACTCCCCTATCTTTTCTCTGCATGCAGGGCTAACCACCAGTCTTTTGAAAAACCTCATAATCTACTTGTACTCTCTTGGCATGAGAACATTTTTCTAAATCTACTGAAGGCTGTTTAATTGAAGTGCTTATTTTCTTGCTGTTCTTCTCTTCCTAAATATCAGGAGCTACTTACTCACTTTCATCCATTTCCCTTTCACATCCACATTCTCAATCAGTTTCCTCCAACTGGCCAAAATGAAAAACAGAAGTATGGATTCAGGAACTCATTCTGAGAAATTGAAAGGGAAGGTGAACAAATGAGGAACAAGTTCTGCAGCCCTTTCAAAATTCAATATATTGGACATTAGTTTTCTCTGAATATGTTTTAAACCCTTAAATATTATTTTCTGAAATACCTGGTTTTGCAGGAAGTAAACCAAAATCCTCTTTTTGAAATCTGGAAGGAATCTCAGGAAGTCATCGAGGCTAACATGCTGCTCAAAGCAGGGTCCAATTGGGTGGTTCAGCTTTCTACCCACCTTGAAAACTTTTATGGACAGAGACAATACAATCTCTTTGGGCTGTTCTACTGCTGGATTGTCCCAAGGGTGAAAGAATTTCTCTTGATTTCCAGACAAAAATCTCTTGTTTCAACTTCTGTCTGTTAGAAGTTTCCCAGAGACCAGGGACACCAATCAGACTACAGTTCCCCAGATTGTTTTTCTGGCCCTTTTTGAAGCTGGGTGCAACATTTTCTTTCGTCCCCTCATAGGGGACCTTCCCTGGTCTCTGTGACCTTTCAAAGACATTGGAAAGTGGCCTTTTAAGGGCATCAGTTCTTTCTGTACCCTTGGATGAAGCCAATCTGGTCCCATGGACTTGTCTCAGCTGAGTTCTCTCAAGCCATCCCTGACTTAATCCTCATTCACAGCTGGCAGTTCTCTTCTCCTTGAACCAATTCTCTTAGCAAAGAGGCCTGGGGGACCTTCTGGAAGACTGAGGAAGAGAAGGCATTGAGTACTCCTGCCACACCTGTGTCTGTTGTCACTAAATGCACCATTCAGCAACAGGCCCACGTATTCCTTGCTCAGCTTTCTACTAATCTATTACTACTTTTATTAATATAGAAGCACAAACTCACCTTTAAAGTCTCAACTCCATTTGAGTTTTGGTGTTTCTGACACCATCCCTACATGCCCAAGCCATGCTTTTACACTCTGCCTTTGCAGTCTGTCCCAGCTTCTGCCTACTGTAAACTGCATTTTTACATTTGAGCTTTGTCAATGATTCCCTGCTTACCCAAACTGGTCTGCTGGTGTGTCTCTTTGCTCAGTGACATATTAGTGTGCATGTTGTTTTAGCCTTCATCAAACCTCGTTTTATAAATTGCAATTATTTTTTATATAGGACAGAACATGGGGGAAGATGTTTGTATAGAAATATTTCATAGGCTTTAAATACAGTGAATGTAACTCTACCAGAAAATAATACAGGTATAAGATGCTGGCTGACTTTCTGTAAAGGTAAAAAAAAAAAAAAAAAAAAGAAGACTAACTAAATGCAGACTCATAGGAGTAATTTATCTTAACGAGGCTCTCTAAAATAACATATTTCAAAGCAAGTTTTAAATACCGACACTGAAATTTTTGGGGGGGAAGGGGGGTTCAATCTAGGAATTCACCATCATTCTGGATCCCCACATAATATCTAGTTTTATCTGGAGACCAGATTTTTAAACATCAGTAAGGATTATAGTTTTCTGTATGCAGCAATACCCTGGCCAATTTTAGCTGTGGAATGCACAGATGGGTACGCAGAATGATGACAACATAATGTCCCCTTCAGTTTATTACAGATCACAAAACTGCAATTAAATAAAATTTGTTATGTGACAACCTGATTTGCTTGTACACTCCAATTGTACTGTAATTCTCTTTTTATGGTATTTGGTGCACAGACTTTGTTTCTATTGTTTTCAAACAAATCAACAACAGCTAAGTAAGTTTCAGAAACTACATCAGAAACTCACAAAGGAAAATGATTACAAAAATATCCCCAAATTTCCATGAGGCAATTCTTTTCCATTTACTCTTCTACATGGTGGATCAGAGATTCTTCTAAAAATGACTGTCATCACAAAGGATAAAACTATCTCATTTGGTAAAGTCAGTTGTGACCACACAGCAATAAGCAGAGCTCTCCACATTACAAAGAAGTATTTTCAAAGGCAGTTTCTCCATGCATGGTTTAGACTTATACTGACTTCAGCAAAAAAAGCAAACAGTAGGAGAGCTACAGGTTACAGCTTCAGGATGTAAAGATGTGAGTAAGAGATGAGTTATCTGATATTTCTAGCTTTGGTTCCTCCTGGGGAAGAACAATTGTTAAAATCAAACCCAGTGAAGGTCCAACTGGCCAGTTATGCAGAGCATCAAACAACCAAATTTGTTACAGAGTGGTGGAGTGCAGCTGAATTTGTCTGGGATACACAGATGCAACACAAACACCTCTAGGTCCAATCATTATGTTGTGTGGTTTTTTCATATGATCTCTCTTTATCAAAATAATACTACCAAATCGTTTCAGTCTGAAATCTTTTCAGACTGTTAAGTTTTTTCACTTCAGAATCAGATTTCTTCAAGAGAAACCAGGTGCTAATTTCATACTAAGAATCTTGAGGATAAACCCCAAGCAAGCAAAGTATTTTGATAATCATTTGTGTTCCTTCTGATTTTAGAATTTCACCACTGTGCTACCATAAACACATTTAAATTGGGCTGAAATTCAGCCAGAACTTAGACATTTTGCTGATAGCTATTTGAATTGTATACATTAGTCATCTGTAATCCAATATAACCAATTCATAGGAACTCTCTAATTCAAGACCAGAAAATATAAGTGCAGAGAATGATAGTGCCCAAAATGAAGTTGCAAATAGAATCCAGGAGTTCAGGCTGCTAGAGAAACATTAAGTCTTACCAAACCAGGCTTTCCCTGGTTTGTTTTTGGTTTTTTTCCCTCAGCTACTCATTAATTTCTTTTCAAAACTGATACCAAGACTTGACAGGTCAATAATTATTTCCATCACCTTAAAGTGATGAATGTTTCCCAAGCCATTTTATCATCATACAGAACATCAGGCAAATATCCATGGATGCTAACATGCTATTTTCTCAGCTTTTGGTATTTTGCCTTATTTTATATGATATAAAGTTTGTTATTTAAACTGGGATTATATGGAAAATAACTTCCATCTTTCTATAGTTATATGGAAGTTATATGCTTCCTTCAGTTTCATGAATTTTACTAAGAGGAACAAACCGTGATGAGCAACAGATAAAATCATACACTGATAAATACAAACTAACAACAAATGTCTATTTGCTGGAGTAGATTTCAAGTCTCAGACTTACTTGGCAGCAGCATCTTTTCTCAGCTGTTCATGTTTCATTAAAAGATTCTTCCTCTCTTGAAAAGCCTTTCTAACTTTGTATCCTTTGTAGACAGCCTGGATTTTGAAAGCAGCAATATCCTGAATGGCAGCTATAGACAGAGCCCCGTGCTCTAACATGAACTGAATCACTTCGTGGTGTTCCCCAAGCAAGGCATAATCAAGTGGAGTGTATCTAAAAAAAACAAAACCAAAACAAAACCACAACAAGTATTATTGATCTAGAATCCTACCTATAATGTGCATTTACTTGACCCTCTTTTCATAATAATGCAACTTCTAGTATAACAACAGATTAAACACTGTTTAAATACTTTTTTTCATCTTTTTAAGCATTATTTTCCTACCTTATTCATTCTACATGCTGTGGTTATCTTTAAGCTTATTTTAGCCTCCTAAAATGGAAGGTGGGGGAGAGGGGGACCAGACTACATGAAGTGTTTGGACAAAATCTCCCAAAGCCCCATCCACAGCATTAACTGTGGCAAGCGGGCAGTCTTTAAAAGGTTTTATTGAGATTTTCATATAGAAATATAAAGAAAAAGTAAGTTAAAATATTTTTGTGTTATTTCCATATGAATTTAAGTTCTAGAGACCTACTGACAAATCTGGCTTAGCTTCTATAACATCGACTGAGGATGGTATGACTGAACAAGCAGCAGGATTAGATCAGTAGCGATCTAAAACAATAATATCATTTTTTAAGGGACTTGGAAGACTTAAGTCTGTTTTCAAAAGGACACAGGTGTTCAAAATATTAAATTGCTTTGGGTTTTAATGGTGTCAAAGACACCTAAGCTTTTTTCCAAATAATTCCCAAATTTCCCACTGTCAACATGGGAGCAAAATTTACATATCTCCCTCACCAACACTGAAACTTTAGGCAAAGATATTTAGAGGCTGAAAATTATCAGTCACAAACCACAATCAAGATCATATCACATAAGACTATCCAATAACAAATGTCACTGCATGTGATTGTGAAAATTAGGGCTCGTGTTGATGGTAACTTGCTGGGACGCAGTGCTGGTGAGCAAAGAAAAACAGACAGAAAGCACAATTGGACCTGCCACACAGCGATGGTTTGATGGAAGGGTAAACAGTATCTGAACTGAGGTGTCTGCAGGAATAAAGACAATGACATAACATGAAAATTTGGATGTCAAGGTGTGCTGCTGATAGCATTTAAAGAGGTACAGACTTTTGATAACCCAGAAATGGGAACTTCAGCAGGAACGTAATTTCAGAAACACACATTTTTGAAGTATTCCTAATTTTGAATATTTTAAAGACACAAAAGATACTAAAGTAAACTTGATGCTATACCGTGTATCTACCAAGACAATGTATTCTATGGCAGATCCCAGTCATGAAGATTCATATTTTTAAATGTGGATTCTCTAACTCCATCAGAGCTACCTTTGAAAGTAAAAAAATTACTTAAATCTGAAGAGGGGTTTGTATGACTGGACACTCACATACTCGTCTGTTCTCTCCATTCAAAGCTTGATGTAAATTTTCTTTTCCCTTGATTCTTTCTAAAGCAGATAGCTTTTAAATCAAGCTGGCTTCACAGGGAAACACATGAAGACATCAGCCATCAGCTGTCATAGGTAATTTAACATGAAGGTGGTCAAGCAGCAGCTTGATGCACTCAGGACATTAGGTTGGATTACAAAATAAATTTGGAAGGAACAACAAACCCAACACCCTCCAGACTAGCACTTGATCACATATGTGGCAAGCAAGTGGGCAGCTTAAAATCCTAGATGAAATCTCAGCTCTATCTTTTCACTTATCTTTTAGCTATAACCACTATGTTTGAATTTTTAACTGGTATCTCATATTACACTCTAAGAAAGTAAAGAAGGGAAGCCTTTTCCTATAGGAATATTTGGGGGGAAAAAAAAGTCACTATGTAGTGAAATTGTTACTGATTAAAAACCAATTTCATCCAATTACAGATGAACCATAACCATGAGATTATTTTTCCCCTCTCTTACAATACTCAGCTGGATTTTCCACTTTCCAAACTTCCAATCTATTAACAATAAAACAAGATTTGTAGATACTTTTAAGATGCAACTGTGCAATTTTAATATATATTTTAGGAGAATTATATTTAAAGACTGATCCATCTAGAAATATTGGGGATCTCTTTTGTTCTGCACATGCTCTAGTGCTTATCAGCAGACATTTGGAATACTTCCAGTTCTATTTTGAGTAATCTAGATTTATACATCAAAACATATATTAATGCCAGAGGGAAACAAAAATACAAACTATCTGAATGGCTGTGGTAAACCACAGCAAAGGTATTTTCTTCACATTTGAGCATCATTAGTACATTTCTACAAAATAAGGATAACAGCAGTCTCCTTTCTGGCAAGACAGAGGCTTTTAATCTCCCTTATTAAAAGCAATTTAATTAAAAATGTTTATTCGATTTTCTATCAAAAATTACTAAAGAGAGCCTTGACACTACTTAATTAGGAACTAGTTATACTTTCATTTGTGTTTCTCAAGAAAAAATAAGAACAGAAAGGAAGAGAGATCTGAGTGGTTTAGAGTAGAGAACAAAAGAGAAATGATGGGGGAAGAGAGCAATTGAAAACTGGGGTTAAGTATGCAAGTCTCAAATTTAGCACTGAAATATGGGTTTGCAAAACCCTTGAGTTATTTAAAATGTTGAAATATTCAAATATATATGGCATGCTGTTCATAATCTTATAATTATGAGGAGGTCACCTACTTTAAAAAGAGGCATTATAAATTTCTGCTAATAGTAATTATCTTCATGGTCAGGTGACTAATTCGAACTCCACAACACAAATCACTTTAAAAAAAACTATTATTTATATGTCAATGAAACACAAAGAAAAGAGATGAAAATGTGCTGTCTCTTTATGATAATAGGAGACTTTTTTTAAAAACTAGGCCTTTAGAATACAGGTAACCACCAGGTACTTTGTAATCACCATTTTAAAACATAATGTTACATTTCTCCCATTTTCTTTCTTCTTGCTGTATTTGTATCAAATATAAAAGTTCCAGTCTATTCCAACAGCAGCAGAATTGCCTTTTCATCCTTTGTCCATACATATCTGCTATCAGCTCCATATGAATGAGAAAGATCTTTAATATTTCAAACAAGACTAGTGTGAGTAAATACTTCCGTAAGTTCATCGTTCAGAAGTAGAAACAGCTGAAGTTGCAAGGTCTTAGTTAAGGACTAGAACTTTCACCCTGGAAAAGCTGCTTACACTGAAGGCCAAGATTACAGCACTCCTGTGAGATACAAGGTGACGCTTCTCCTGCAGCATCTGAACATTTAGCATTTAAATCGAAGGGGTAGTGCTTTGGCTCAAATACAAAATAACACCTTCAGACAAGCAATACCTCTCCTCACTGTTCTCCATGTGATTGGGGAAAGCATCAAAGCCGAGCAGCAACTTTATAGCATCAAGGTAGCCATTGTTACAGAGCCAGTGCAGGGCAGTTCTGCCCTGTAAAACAATAGAACAGAACAAAAATAAGCATAACCCCCAAACTCTACCACGCCACAATAAAAGTCATAAATCATAGTGTAATTCAATGCTTTTCTGGACATGAAGAACAAACTGATTCTTCTAAATAAACTTCCTTGTTAAAATAAGAAGACAACAATTAAAAATGATATTTTTTTTTAAACAAGATTTCAACACTAGTGCTTTTCCACCTAAAACAGCTGAAAAGCAGCATTAGAAGACTAAGAGTTACTTTCATTGCAAAAGATGTACAGCATGCTCTGTAGAATTCATAATGAAAACCACGTTTCCATTACCTGGAATTATCTATGCCCTGCAACAAATAGCGACAGAAAATTTCAACAAATTGGGTGAAGCTCTTTTGACTGATGAGGTTCTACCAACTTCTGAGAAATTATGTCATGTAACAAAGAAATCTGTTATAGGTTGCACAATTATTCTGGCTCCTAATTTCAATTACTGCGTGAATAATGACACAAAAGAACATATAAAACAATTTGGGTTCTTTTATTTTTTTTTTTTCACCTGGAAGAGTGATATATATGTGGGTACTTAATGTGGGAAAGTAATTGAAGCACTTATTGTGCAATCTCACTTGCAGTATCTTATTTTCTTACTTGCTCTATTTCTGTGCTGGAGGAACACACTACAGACTATAAAATCACATTCCCATGTCAGCTGTTAATAATGAATGATAGAAATTAAGAAATCAGATGATTAATATGACTCCTCATATGATCACACTTCGATAAGGAAAAAACAAAAGTGATCTGGAAAAATAGGAATCTTCAATTCCTGCTGCATATTAAAATACTACTTTTCTTTCAAGATTTTAGAAGTGAAGGCACAGGTAAAATGATGTCAGGATGCATTTCCTTTTGGGACAAACAGCAGCAAAGATGCTTCTATGTCTTGGAAAAGAGAATGACCTTGAAGAAAAGGAAAATGTTTTGATTTATGGTCATTCTATGGTTAATTATATACCTCAGTGAAGAACAACAACATACCTCTTTATCCTGAATATTTGGATCTGCATTGTTTTCCAGCAACACTACCATGCAGTTAATGTAACCTCCATAGGCAGCACACTGCAGAGGTGTTCTACCTGCATAATCTTGCACATTAGGGTTGATTTTATTTTCTATCAGGATTTGGCACACGTCAGCGTTTCCTCCCAGGGCTGCCCAGTGAAGGGGGGAATGGCCATCTTGGTCAACCAAATCTACTCTTGCTCCTCCTGTAATGACAAATACATTTTTGGGCACAAATAGAAAATACTGCTACATGCTAAGAAAACAGTAAGTTTATTTTCAGCTAGAACTTATTTGGTAAACTGACAATTCAGTGAAGTATTTTGGAAAGCAACTTCAATTTTGTTACTCAAATCCTAAAATCTATAATTAATTGGGAATGAAATAGTTTCAGAGAGGGTTAGGCATCTAACTTTTTTACAATCTTCTGACTATCCTCTAAGTTGCTTTAGAATATCCAGACTTATCAAATGCCCATAAAAAACTTCCTTTATTTGTTTGTCTATGAATTTTTAGTAGAACTTTCTTAACAACAAAATAACTTCTCAAAATTAGATTTCAGAGTAAATGTCTTTTTACATCTCTAAAGCAGATGAGAAAATATTTACAATGTAAGAATATCTTATAAAATAAGCTTATTTTTTTAAATTCAAGCATGCTAAGACTCTTTTATGCAGATAACTAATTTCTCTATATGTTCTTGCAAGATATAAAAATACTGTACAAAAGTAAAACTCCACAAATACAAGAACTTGAACCAACCAGCAACAATGACTCTCTATATTATAAAATATTTAATTAAACATAACTCAGGTTCTGATAGCCAAGGTTCTTGCATCTACAAAAACTAAATGGCACAGGGAGTGGGAGGAAGAGCTTAACAGGAGGTTAAAGTATGCCCAGCAGATCATGGAGGGAAGAACACTTTTCAGTAAGAAAAGCTAGTTGATGGAAAACTTGCAAAATTTAGCCTGGATATTTCATCTTTCCATAAGTGGAGTGATGTCTCAAGTAGGAGGGAGATGTTTCTGAGAAGCTAAAATGACAGAATTTTGAATCTAAGATGCCACTGTTCTTTCACTGTACTTCTTACCCTTCAGCAGATATTTTACAATTATCTAACACTGTGAATTTTGTTAAATCCTGTTTCTGTCTACAAACAAAACGCTGCTTGTACAAAGCAATCAGAGAAAAATATTAATGATGTAGGAGTTTTGATAGCTATCTACACTAAAAAATAAAGATTCACTTAAAAAGTCTTCAAAGAACCCTAAAAATGGTTTTTCACAGAAGTGAATAAAACTTCATTTGGTCTTATTTACCAAAAAAAAACCCCCCAAAAAAAACCAAAAGAAAGAAAAGACTTGCTGGGGGAAGAGTTGGTTTGAGACATTAGAATGTACTTGCAAAGGCTTAAGCAAAAATGAGCTGTGAAAAGAACAATCCCAGTTTTGAAACTTTTGTACTTAACACTTCTAGCCATTTTGCACAACAGTAATAATATTTTAGATTCACTATTTCACAAGGGGAACTTGCAGACAAAACCTGCTTTAAGGAAGCAACTTCCTATTCCTCCTCGTGCTCATCTGTTTATTTCCCATTCCCATAGGAAGCAGCACCAGAACTCTGAACAGTGAAGCCCTAAGAGCTGACCTTTAATGAGTGTTTGAATCACTTCCTTGTGTCCCATCTCACAGGCTCGGAAAAGCGGGGTGTGTTTCATGACATCCAGAGCATCTACCTGTGCTTTATGCTCCAGCAGCAGTTTCACTGTGCTGACGTGGCCAGAAAGGGCAGCAGCGTGCAATGCTGGAAGAATAAAGTAGTAGGAAAAAGAAACCACAGTGCCATGAGCTTTAGAGTTTCTCAATTAAAACAGTCAAAATAAAAATTAATTACAACTTTTTAGGTGAAAATGTACTTTTCAACCACAAGAAACTGAAGAATCCTAACAAGTGATGATGTAACAACATTTTCTTGCCATACAAACAATAAGCAGAAAAACTCTTAGCCCTGAAACGTTTCTAACTTGCACAAATAGAAATTTTACATTTAACACCACCAAGATTGGCTTACAGTGAGGATTCGTGGAAGAACAGCAGCTTCTGATTAAGAGAACATAACATGATTTACTTCTCCCTCTGTTTTGTGGCATTTCTGAGATTGCTCATCACCAGTGAAAGAAAGCTTTCATTATTTCTTCCATGCTTTCCTGAAAATGGCTTTTTTTTTTCTTTCAAATAAGCGAAGTTGTCTCAATTAAAACTAACTTCAGATAACTACCCAGCTGTTCCTGCTCCTCCCTGACCCCCCTTTTTTGTTTCAGAATTACTTGGAGAGAATTTTACATGAAATTATGTAGCAAGACCATAATATCTTGCATAGTATCTCCGGCTCCCTATTTTCTTCAAGAAAAAGAAAAAGATTACACAAGTACCAGATGCTGCTACTTCAGATACTTCAGAACTCAGGTAAAGATGTGGTGCCCTGTAGCTGGAGTTGCTATTGCCTAACACAGCATCCTGCAGGCACTGTCAGCCAGTTGAGGATGACCAGTCCACGGCTCTTTTTGAAGAAAAGGAGAACTACACATGGCAATGAGATTTCAAACCAGTGGAAGACACATGTATTGGTGATTTCACTCACAGTTTGATTTCACTATGCTTTGGATTATTTCCTATAGTCAGCAGTCAAATCAGACAATCTACATTCTCATACTGCCTTAAATGTAGAATATTTTACAGATAACAATATCAAAATAATTTAGAATAAAAACACAAAACAATGCAGTTCATAAGTGTACATTTAATAAAGTGAATTCATATTTCCCCATGAAATTTCAGAAATATTCTTGCTTGGTGAGAACTGAATCTGCTCATGCCCGCAAAATGTGGGGCTGTAAACACTACCCACACGTCCCTATTTGTTTAACGTTAAAACAGGGTCAGGTTAAATGAGAGGCATTATATGGAAATGCACACCACAAAGGCCAGCATTAGAAGAAGCAGCTTCTCGAACCATAGCCAGAATACAAAAACAGTATTTTTGTATTTGCCAGCTACTGTTTACAACCAGTACCAGCTTCTGAGACAGTAACCCAGCACAACCTGTTACACAGGCCCTGTTAAAATGCTCAGGTTGTCCATGTTGTCATTGACCCGAATCCAGCTGGTGTGCGCTGCCTTAAAACAGAGTCACAAAGTAAGTGATAGTTACACTGTGACACAGAAAAAGCACCGGGGTCAGAGCCAGAGACACTCCGAGAAGTGAAAATTGAAATCATGCCTTTGAGAGGACACTGATTTAAGTGTAGCAGCCTAAAAGTGCAGCGGTGCTCATTGCACTCGTGAAAAGTGAGTGCCTGTGCAGCAGCCTTGCGAGTGGGTGGCTATCAGTGGGAACTGGACACCAACGAGATCCCTGCCGCCTCGTACATTTGGATGGGCCTGGTTTTCATGGTCTGACCTCACATTAAACTCTAGGTTCTGGTTTTTGTCCTGAATCCCTTATGAAACCAAAGGCAATAAACCACTCCATCAGATGACACATGGGGTGTGTGTAACAATACAATAGAAAAAGAGCTGCTGTGTCAGCTTGGCCAGCTCTTCCCCCCCTATCACTCATTCTGACGCAGGCATCTTGTTTCGCACTTTGTGCTCAATATTTTCTTGTAAGCCAAATTTTCTGTGATGGAGTCACGGTGACTGAAGAGATTCTTCAGCCAGCTGGTCACAATGGGCCCTTTGTTCAGCCGACAGACAGAGCCCTCTCCATTGTGCGCAGTGACGGCAGAGCCATAAAGCTGCCCCTGTAATGCTCCTGCAGCGCTGATCTCTGAGAGGAGGGAAATTCCTTTCCCTTGGTGTCATTCTCCTACACAATGCCGAGAGTCTCGATGTTCTAGCGGAGCTCAATGGAGAGCCTGCTCTTTTTAAGTAAATGCAAAAGGCTGCGTTAAGGCAACATTACAGCCGAGCTGAGCTGAGCCCGCACACAAAAGTCAGAAAAACACAGCCTTGAACCCTGCTCAGCAACTGTATCCCAGGCACGGAGGCATGTGCGCTATTTTCTATTAGTGCATAGCTTCCCGTCCGAGTGCTACACCGCTTTTCCCTCACGAAAACTTGGGAATGATTAAGAACCTCTGGGGGGGGAAAAAATAAAAAAAATCAGAGAGTGATTTACTGGTGGGCTTCCTTTTATGTGTAGAGCTCGCTATAATAAAGCGGCTCGGGCTGCTCGGCAGCACCGCTCCCCTCTTGGAGACATTCCTATGTTCTACACAACGGCAACTTGCAGGCAAATGGAAAATCCATTCATTTCCTTGGATTAAAAGCCCTACAGCGAAATCAAGATTAAAAGGTGATTACATATCACCGCTACGAAAGGGTTTAAGACTGAAAGATAACAAACCCAACCACCTGAATTATTCAAGCACGAAATCCACACCTGAGTAATTTCAGAAACACAGTATGTGATTACCGATTACTGCCTGCAAAGGAAAAAAAACCCTTTGTAAGGAGATTTGCACAGTAACCACAACATCGCTGCACCTTAAGGTCTGAAACAAACACTGAGAGGTATTTAAAAGGGAACTCTCAGCAAGTAGCAAATGTAGGTGAGACTGGTAAAAGATGAAACAAGACCAAAATTGTAGAATATATAGTTTGTGAAGTCATCAGACATGAAGACTGAGATTTTATTTGTTGCACTATTTCTTAAACTCAAAAATTTCAAACTATCACAACTTGGAAAGACTAATTTATTTTGTGTGTGCTGAATTGTAAGAAAAACAAGAATTCAGATATTTAATTAGAATTTTATGTTAACTGTATTATGCATTTTGTTAAGATCCAGCATACCACCAAAGGAAATTTTAAAAATTCAATTTATAATATGAAAATATTATTGATGCGAACTATGTTTCAATACCCTGAACTGCATAACCCTGACATAGCATTTATTTACCATTTGTATGTTATTCAAAGTGCACTCTGAAAAAAGAAAAACTGCTAAATTCATCTCTGTTTCTTGATTGGGATAAATCTACACTGCAAGCTCCCTAAATCTAAGCAGTTTAGCCTAGTTTACATGTGTGCACAGCCAAAAGATAATGCTTGAGTAAACTGTAAAACAAATACTTTCAAATTTATATAAACAAACATTGCAATACACATTCTTGTTTATTTAAAAAACATAATTTTCAGGAGAAATGCCCATTATTGTATTATTCATGAGTGTGTTGTCTATCAGTTTAGCTATCATTTTACTCCTTATTATACATAGATATAGATTTTTTTTTGCACTTAACTTCTAACTCTGTGACCTAGCTGTATGTGGCACTGGGTCGTGTCTGATCTCCCCACACACACCTTACCCTGAAGCCCTGCTATCAGACCCCTCCAAATTTACACCAAATATATCCACATTCTCCTGTTTTTTCACTCAGATGCCACCAGCATACTATAAAACTCAAATGCTTTTCCTACATTTCCAACACTCTTGAATACATAAACACTTCAACACCTGTGTCTCCCACCTGTCAGAACTGTTATTCTGTTTTTGTTGAAAGCACTACATAGGTACAATATTTCTACCAAAAATTCTTTTTTTTTTTTCCTTAAAGGAGATAAATTCATAGCTGCTACAGGAAATTTTGAATTTCCTTACTTACATGCTTGAATCCTGAAACACTGTGTTGCCTACTTATCTTTTGTTTCTGGCAGATAACAGGATGATAAACTTGGGGAATATCAAGTTTGACCTCTTGTTTGGACAACAGAAGTGCAATAGCTCTAATCTTTATTTCACTATCTTTACAAATAACTATGGAACAATTTTCATGATGATAATTTAGCTACTTCAATGGTAAGTTTGGTCTACATTGTTTCCAAGTATTTATGTACTGTCAAATACATTTTTGAACAGGCATTTTCAGGAAGAGCTTTTTATGAGACTATTTCATTTTACTCTTCAAAATACAGAACAGCTCTTCCTTTCCTAGGATCACAGAACTAACTAAATAGCATTGCAGTACATTTCTTCTTGCTAGGTTTCAAATGAACTGTTCCAATCTGTGCAGAAAAAGTTTGCTTCTTTCCCACAATAAGGCAAAGAATTGACTCACACATATAATTAAACTAATGCAGAAATGTTTTCAAGATACAAGCACACATTCAGAAGAAGATTAATATAGCTTCTTACAATGTTTTTATTTGGTGGAAATCACACTGATTGGAAAGATCCAGTGGCTCTTTGCTGTAAAGCATCTTACCTGTGCCGGCGTATTTGTCTGTCATATTGATATCAATATCCAATTTTAAAGTCAGCATAGTCCTAATGACATCATCACTGCCTTTGCCAGCTGCCCACATGAAGGATGTTCTTCCCTCAAGATCTGAGTCATCTTTTACAGAAGGATGTTTCAAAAATACTTCAACTGTTTCCTGAAAAGACATACTGTTGAAATTAACATTAAAAGGAATCTGCAACAACAAGAAACTACTGTCTCATGTGGCTGTTTACAATGCAAATCAAAGCTTCATTTTTGCTTTTCATATTTATAAAGAGTAATAGCTCAACAGGAACAGTGTATGTTCTGCTATGCCTTTTCCCTCACCAATGATCATAGCGCATCCTTAACCATGAGTTTAACACTGTCACTTATTTAACACTTTCTAGTGTCAAACATGATGTGCTCATCACAAGGAAGCAAAAGACACTGTAGTCTCTGTGAAGAAAGCAATGGGAAAAATATTATGGGTTCATCAAAACATGACTGTAAATACTATGATGAAAAAAATCACAGAATCAGTTTGGTTGGAAAAGACCTCTGAGTTCATAGAGTCCAACCTATGACCAAACACCACCGTGTCAACCAGACCATGGCACAAAGTGCCACATCCAACCTTTCCTTAAACACCTCCAGGGACCATGACCCCATTACCTCCCTGGGCAGCCCATTCCAACATTCCATCAGCCTTTCTGTGAAGAAATTCCTTCTAATGTCCAACCTGAACCTACCCTGAAAATAATTTTCTTTCAAAATATTTTCCCAACGTATTTTTTTCTCTCCAGTTATAAATACAACTGCACATGCAAATATTTTACTCTGCCAATCTCTAGTCTTTTGACAATTATAAAAAAATTGGGTCAACATAAACATATTTCCTAATGTTTAATAACATCCACAGGTCACTAATTACTGAAATACTATGAATCAGAAAATATTGAGGAAATCTTTACACCTGAGTCCAGTCTTTCCACTGTAACTGTTACACTCAAATCTCTACTTAAAGCAAAAAAGAATTATTTCTTCAAATGCTGTGTTTGTCTTAAGCTGTCAGCAAACAGGTCCACCTGCTCAACCTGCTGCTAGATTCTTAATGAGTCACCCAGGAAAGGCAGAGAGAAAATCACAACTGTTAGAAAAAGAATAAAGGGAAGATTTTCCCTTTTTTATCTAATGCCTTAAAAGGCTGTGTATGTAACAGCTGGGAAGCATCTGATATGAGTCACTGGTAGGTTAGCCAATAAAAACCTGAAAAAAACCCAGGTTTCATTATTCTATTTTATATTTATATTTTATTATTAACACTATTTTAGCCTTTCCTCTGTGTGACCCCACTATAGCTCTGTCACTGCTCTGGGTAGGACAGGAATTTCTTGGCTACAATGAACAAAATTCTTTTAATCATAAAGGTGTTTGAATGCCTAAGTACCATTGATTAATTTGGATTTGTTTTTTCACTATTACTTACTATTTCATCCCTCTAAAGAAACAGGAAATTTCTCATTTATCTTATGCTACTGATCTAGGAGCCTTGAAGCTTTATGAATTTAGGTCTGAACTATCAGTTTATTGTGAAAAAGTCCAGCCAGAAGCAAGGAGAGATGGAAGCATAAAGCTTTCCACACAAACCCAGCATGAGTTCAGAGCTCTGTGTACTCACACCGACCACCACCACACCTCAGACACAAACAGCCTCTCATTAGGCCAGAAACTCAGCACCGTCCCAAGGCTCTGCACTGCTGGGAATCCTGCAAAGTGAAAAGCACTGCAAAGGCTGCACTTCTTCAGTACTGAGGCACACATTCTAAAAAATACAAATATTTTATTTTTCCATTAAGTTTTGGCAAAGCAACGCTTCTTTCAAGGACTCTTTCTTTTCTACAGCTTTTAATTGGAAAAAGTAGAAGAAAATCACATAGTGCTATAAGCACTATTTTCCAAAATGAAGTTAACAAAACAAAATTAAATTACATCAGGATGATTAACAAATCAGAAAACAGAAGTATCAATCAGTTTAATTCTACATGTATTTTCACATGTATTCTAACACTACTAAAAAAAGTGTAGGAATCAACATAAAAAAACCAGCAAACTGAAAAATAACAGTAAAGGAGTGAACTAAACCTGGAACATTTAATTCTGTGCTATCAGGAAACTGAAAAATACTACATATTATATTTGAATATTTAAAAATAAAGCAGGGTATCCACATTTCATTTACTAGATCAATCTATATAAGTGTATGAAAGGAAAGTACATTGTTTTGGACACCTCTGGAAAAATTCAGAAAAAAAAAAAAATTAGTCCTGCATACTAAAATCAATATGAAGACAGCATCTTAGCTCAGTTGGTGAGAGCATGGTATTAATAACATCTGAGTTCAATCCCTGTTTGGGCCATTCACTTAAGAGCTGGACTTGATGATCCTTGTGGGTCCCTTCCCACTCAGAATATTCTGTGATCTAGAAATAAAGATTCTCTGATCTTTCTTCACACATGAAGTTCAAAAATTTAAATAGAGATGTTTCTTTGGACCTCCCGTGGGATACCCAAGACATGTAAATTGGGTGGTTACATTAGGTAACTTCTCTTCTTCTAGAACTTTTCCTGTCTATAGTAAGTGGGGATAAGTTAGTCTTAGGGAATAAATTCTTCACATAAATTAAGTGCTGGCTAAATCTCTTCAGTCTTAAAAAAAACCCCCATATGTCATATTATAGTAAGTAATCCATGGAAAAACAGAGCAAAGAACAAGATATCACAGCAAATAAAACTGAAAGCCACGCAAATATTTACAGTAAACACAAAAGAACAAAGTTTCTTCTGTTAGGGACTAAGAAACATCACATTTTAACTGGGAAACAGACCACACCTCTCCAAAGTTGGGCAGACTGAATAGAACAACAATGTGGGTCTCAAACCATGAGTATAGAGATGCTACTGCCAGAACAAACACGGATGTATCTCCATTCAGTTGTTTGACCATGTACGTGGAATGCAGTGGTGGGAATTACTCAATGATATGCATGTAGAGGAGAAAAAAAGTGAATAGTGGTGCTCAGAAACAACTGGATTGGTGAAAACAGACTCCAGTCATAATTTAGGTAAGGGTTCTTGAGTACATCACCAGCTAAAAGAGGCTTGCAGATCTGAATTAAATTCTCCTGTGTGATTCTTCATGTAAAATGGTAAACAGGACATTCATTGGAAGTACACAAGATTACAAAAGAATGTCTGATTCCACCACATACTTTATGTCCTCTTAAAACATAGATGGTATTACAGTTTGGCTGTGTGATGGAATCAAAAGGCAGCAACATAATGAAGATGTTTCATTCAACTGAATCAAACTCAGGGGAAGAAAGCCAGTTTGAAAAATCCTTTTAGGAATACATCAATATAAGAAAGGAAAAAAGCAAGATAAAAGAATGTGGAGATAATCACCAGGTGGTAAACCAAAACTTTTTTTTTCTATGAATCTAACTCAAACATGAAAGAAAGGCTTTTACAGTACAAATATTTTAGATGTGTGAGTTAGGCCCAAATTGTACACAGCCTATAATTGACAAAAACCAGCATCAACAAAAAATTCTCCAAAAAACCTAAAGATTATACAGAGAGATATGCTTCAACAAAAGTCTGAATTTAAAAAATATCTGGATGGTCTTACTAAGACCACCTTCAAAAATACCCCACCACACCCCCAAAACTCACTCTCACAAGAAAGCAAAGACATTGCCAGTTCCCTCTCTCAATAGTACTTCTAGATTTGTTAACTTGAATTGCTCTCAAGGGCATTAAAATTTTCCTTTTTTATTTTCTTTGTTAACATGTAGGTACACAAGAAAGACCCAAATTACTATCCCTGCTAAGACAATGTTGCAATGTGGACTACATAACTACTACATTAATTAGGCACTAAATAACCCTTTCTGTAAAGGAGGGGTATGGAAACTATGAGAGGCAGAGGAGCTTAAGAAAAGCTTTCTTAATTTCCAGTGCTTGAGAACTACTTCTGCAACATCTGTGACCAGCAATCACTGAAGTGCTGAGTTCTATACTTGGCTCTACTATATCTGATCTTGCTCTGGGAAAAAACTTACCTATTATACCAAAGTGTAAGAATTAAGCTGTCTGAGAGACCAACATTCTTTGTTGTCTGAGTTTCAAAAATATTTTAAAAAATTTTAAAAATATAGTGTTCCTGAAGAATTATGACAAAAGGCACTCAACTCTTTAGCCATGCTTCATGAGACAACAGTTCATTCATAATGCCAAATATTCATAAATTAATCACCTTCTTGAATGCAAAGACTGGTTTGACTGGTCCTGCAGCAGCTGTGCAAATACTCTACAGGTCGTCTTACTCTAGATCCCTTATAACTGCTTAGACTTCATTATAATGAGCCCTGAAACCTGAAAGCACTGTGAAATAGTAGGTGCCATTTTGCTTTTTATTGAAGTACCCGAATGACTATTGTGTGTTCTGATGCAAGCATATAGCTCAAAGGGCCTTTCTTTGCACAGAAAGTTAGTGTTTTTAAATCTGTTTTTTAATACTTTGAAATTAACTACATTTGTATCACATAACATAGGAAAGCTCTGAATTAACTCATGCCAACAACACTGTGTTTATATGATTTCAAAACCAATTCAAACACTCTGCTAAACTATAAAGATTTCAGCAAAATATATTTACTTCACATTTAGGGTATGTTCTACTTACAGCAAAGTTGCTCTGTGCTGCATAATGTAGGGGTGTTGCACCTTGACTGTCAGATGGGATAGTTCCAAACTTATTTCTTTCTAGTAAGAGATGAACAATCTGTGCATGACCTGAAAAAAATAATATAATAAAACCAAATTTTTATCAAATCCTAAAGTCAATAAAAAGCTTAGTTAAAAAAAAAAAAAGGAAAAAACCCTAAACTCAAATAAAACAGAAGAAAATTAACAGACTCTAATAAATAGTAATATATTTATGTGGTAGCCATGATAGCCTAAATGTAAGAGAGAAACATGATACTTGAACTATTAAGTTTGGCATGTACTTTCTTCCCAATTGTGCTCCAGTGCCATACTCTGTATTGTCATTTTTGGGGGGCATCTATAAATCAGAATGACTTACAAATACAAAATTTCTTGTAATAGAAATCACTAGAGCTTTTCCCTAAATAAAGAAACCAGCAGTAACTGGCCAGATAACTATGATACTAACTTTGTAATGAATTGGTTGAATATTTCCAAAAAAGCTTATAATAATTCAATTGAGATGCTGCATTTGAGTCACAAGTCAGTCAGAAACAGTAAAGTGAGCATTGGATGATGATGAGCATTTGTCTATCTGCATTAAAATACAAGCTAAACCAATGCTGACAATTTCATGATATGTCATATTGTTTTACAGAAATCAAGTGTAAATTCTTCACTTGGGTTTTATTTAACCAAAATTTCAACTGAAAATGTATAGCAGAATCAGAGGCTGGTCTACTACCAGCTGCTATAAACAACAAGCTCACACACAACTCCTTCCATAAAAACAGATTAAAATATTTTGAGATGAAAATCACAACACTTTGGGGGGGGGATGGGTAAACTTTATATTCACTTCACAGACAGGAAAACAAAGACAAATACAGTATATTGCCACTAAAGTCAACCAGTTCATTCATATGCTTGCTTTCTGTAGGCATATGCAGCTCACAGAATATCTTAAGGATTGGTATTTTAAGCAATACTATAAAACCACTCTGATTTTACAAGTGAAAACTCCCAGTACCTCGTATGTCAGAAAAGCAATTAATTTTGCAGCTCGTTACTTTTGCACAGTTGTCCTGAATTACTTTAGAATAAATGAAAAGGTAGGGAAACCTTCCTGCTAGCAGTAGACTATTTTTAATGAAAACATCAACAATTACAGAATGCAGCTGTGCTATAGTTGTGGTCTGTAGCTTTTAAAAACAGGGAGGACTAGCCAAGCCCTCTTGTGAAATGGCATTTTGAGACTTTATATGTACAGAAGTATCAGAAATGAGAGAATAACGTAACGGGTCAAAAAGGATGAAGAGTTAAGTGAATGTTTTTTCTTTCTAGAGGCCTTAGGGTGTACAAGAAGGCTCCTCTTTCCTCTTAGCCATTAAAAGAACCCTGGATGCAGAATTATTCTGCATTACTGCATCCCTTCCTACCAGAAAAACCACCAAAAAGAAGAGATATAATGTTGCTATGCTATTCCCACCTCAAGACTGTAAGAAGTAAATTGAGGTGTACTGACTGGAAAAAGTTGGTTTGGAGAGGAATCCTAGCAGAGCCTGAAAAAAAAAGATTCCTGAACTTTCAGGACAGACAAGTACAAAAAGGGAACTTCACTCTGTAATCAGGCCAGGAGGTCTAGCTAAATTATCTATAAGAATAAGGCTTGAGCAAGTTGAAAAAAAAAATTTGTATTGGGTGCAACAGTAAATAAGTTGGTGCAGAGGTGGATCTCACTTGGCCATTAATGTAAACATTAAAACTCATTTCTTGAGGTCAGGAACTGTCATTTCTGTTGTACTTTTATTTAGCAGAGATGTAACTTGGCTGAGACTTTTATCTACACGAAAGGAAAGGTAAGAGGAGCAACAATGCCCTTAAGATGCAGTCACATACAATCCATCACATCTAAGAAAACTTGTGGCAGTATCTCTGCCTTAAATCTCCTACTGTTAACCTTTATAGCAATATAATACTCTCTTTAAGATCTACATAGGACATACAGTATTCAACTTGAAAACAGAACCCTGAAAGTTAATAATTATTTACTAACCCACAGAGCATATGCCACCTAGAGACATCATCAAGTTCACAAAATAGTCTGGAGGTCCTGGCACATCTTCCCCCTTTATTCTACATTGATTAGACAATCCATTTTTCCAACAGACAAAACTTCTCCCTTAAATACAATCAATTTCAAAACGCAATAAATTTTGCTTCTTGGACAGAATCAAGTGATAATGACTATTTCTTTGGAAAGCTGATCCTACATCACTTTAAATGCTTCACAATTTCTCTGTAAAATTCAATATCCCTACATATATGCAAATTTGAGAACACCCATTTCTTTTTTTAAAAAATAAACATAATCAAACTACATGTATATTGCCACTGGAGTTGCAGTAACTCGCTCCAGTGAACATCTGATTCCTTTATTGGCATTCTTTGTCTGCAGTGTCCCAAAGGATCATTGGAATGAAGCCTGTTAAAAGGGGAGAGAGCCTGTTTGAAGATTCTTTTATCCAGTAGTTATTTTTTCCTCCTGAATGGAAATAGGAGGTAAATTTTCTAAATCATATTATTTTTGTGGCTGTCATTTGTGGCAGGGTTGTGTTTCCCTGCATTTAGACTATTTATGTTTAATCAGGTTTTAACTTGTTTTGCAAGGATCCAGTTTTTGTAAATCCAAACCAAAATTCACACATGCAAGGTTACAATTTACAGAGCATCTGAGTCTCAGGGTGACAATCTAAACAGAGAAAAACTCTATCCAAATAAAACTTGCTGTCAGTTCTGATTAGATTGTCATAACGTGCTTGATGGAGAGCTTATAGTAGGAGCAAAAGTGCCAACTCTGCCATTTTTTGTTGCTTACCTGTGCTGCCATTATCAGAGTATCTGCAATTTCTTTGTGGGAATCTTTTTAAGTCACTTGCTTAGTTTGTGAGGGGTAGTTTAATAAAAACTAGATAATATAAATCCACTTAACCTGGCACACATAAACTGCAGCACATCACAGCAGGCTGAAAGTGAGCACATGACTCACGGTGTCACCCTCAACCACTCTGCAGTGTGAAGCATCTCAGCTCCCTCAGGCACCTTGCAAACCCTATGTGACCATCTTACATATGGACCTAACAAGGGTACTAGCTTAAATCTGTACATGAAATATTAGTCAAGTTCTCTTATTTTTTCAAATAAAAAATAAACAGAACTCTTGGCATTTTCTTCATGCACTCACACAGATTGTCTTGCACTCATGCTGGGCTGTGCATACCCCATTTCAGACACCACTGCTCCAGAGTACCAGTGTTTTTTTTAACTGATGATCAAAGCTGCATATGCAAGAACAATCTCAATATACTCTAATTGTTCTCAAATTACCAGCATATATAACCTGTTGAAATAATGCATTTAACAATGCTTTGGAGAATCTGAAGCTAAAATAAGCAGTCTACACACAAACTTCTAATACTGGTCAAGCAGAAACTCTTACTGCTCTAAGAGATTAGTTATCATACTGCCAGACTGGAATTAAATAAAAATTGGACACAGAGATTAAACAGTACAGTTAATTAATGACTAAGTGAGTTCAGCACTGTCCAGTTTACCAAGTAAAGCTGCCCAGTGGAGGGGAGTTCGAAACAAGTTGTCATAAGATGTCACATTGCAGCCTTCATAGGAGGTCAGGACATCCACAACTGCTACATTCCCATCTGCAACAGCAAAATGAAGAGGAGTTCGTCCTTCATAGTCTTGCCAGTTAAGCAGAGATTCTGTAGGTGCAGCTTCCTTCAAAAAAAAAAAAAAAAGGAAACAACAATATTAAAAAAATATTTAAATTGAAGATAAAACCTATACAATCTTTAGATGTTTTTTCAGACAGATAAACTGTCCGTGTTCAGTAGAATGTAGCTCTACAACCAAATACTTTTGTTACAGCATAGGCTACTTTCAAGTATTTCTTACGGAATGCTTTTCTATATTTAATTACTGTACAAGACCTGATTTCTGCTACATACCCCATAATTTTACCAGTCTGCTGTGCAAGTGGTTCCTTACACAGATCTTTAAAAGATTAACTCCAGCTTTTATGAAAATAACTAGAGATTCTTACATGATTTACAAGTTGAAAATGACATATATATCTTCAGATTTTCTCCTACAATACTCCACTTTTTGCACAAGTTAATTTTATGACTTTCATTATAATATTCTTCTAGCATTTTATACCCCTGAAGTATTTCCAAAGGAGATGTCTACATCTCTTGCTGACAGGATAAAAGTTAGAGAGTACTTCTAATAATGCATCTACTTCTTATGGGCTTAGTTTTGAACTTAAAATGTCTATTTTAAAGTTTCATTATTAGTTACTTGATCACATAACATGGCATTAATAGATATAACTTGACTTTTCATCACCTTTTCTTAAAAAATATGCTAAATTACTTTCACAAAAGGCCCCTAGCTATATAGTTTTGTATTATGATAATTTCATCTCTCAAATGTTTTTCTGTACGGAGTTCTCTTCG
Source organism: Monarcha castaneiventris obscurior (assembly GCA_026261815.1). Lineage (NCBI taxonomy): Eukaryota > Metazoa > Chordata > Aves > Passeriformes > Monarchidae > Monarcha > Monarcha castaneiventris. The sequence goes on from JAMPIT010000388.1 coordinate 9,363,991, forward strand.
TGATTTTGCTTTTCAGGCAAAAGAACAGAACAGGTACAAATGAACATCATCTTAGCATTTGAGAGATCTTCAAATGACAAATATCATAAAGGCCCATGAAACACAAACTTTAAACTCCACTTTTCTGAAAAAAAGAGGCATTACTAAAAAAAGTGATAAACAATAACACAGTAGAAACTCAGGATGCAGGATGCTAAACATCTAGAGCAGAAGCTCTAGATGTCAAAAGAAGAATGTCAAAACAAGGTTTTAAGTAAACCAGAGGGAATGAGTCTGCTTTTTTATCTCCAAGAATTCAGAACAATTCACTGAAGTAATGGGAACGCTGTGCAAAATTAAAAGGGAATGTAGTTCTGAGATTTTTAACTTCCAACACTAGAGGGGATTTTAACCCCTGATAAGTGAGAAAAGCAATCCTCCTGAAAATACAGAGCCACACTGTATATTAAAATATACTTACGAAAGAGGGGCAAGAGACTGTGATCAGTGCTGATCCCTTTCTCACTGAACTAACTGTAATCTTCCCTTTTGACTCCACTGGGTACACAAATTGGTAGAATCAATTGCATTTGCATTATTTGATGTGGAGCAACTACTACACAGAAAGCAAGTATCTAACATTGAGAACAATAAATCAAGAAGAAGAAAGTCAGGAAATTCCAGAATTATGGTTTCTATCCAAATATTAATTGACTAAAGTTACATTCTGTATTTTCTATGTAATGGATTAAAAAGCCCTCAAAATCCCCCAAACACTTAGAGTCATATTTCCCTATATTTTCTAAGGGCAGTCTAACTAGGTTATTACAGCAGTAGTAACTTCATCTCTGCAATGCCCTGATTCTTTGTTTTTTACTGTTTACTTTCTTACAGTGTCAACTTAAACCTCCTAATATTTGATTACTGTAAGTTTTCTAGATCTCTACAGAGTTACATACTTTGCACACTGTATGTAAATCCCAGAATCTCAGAATGGCTGGTGTTGGAAGGGATCTCTGGAGATCATCTAGTCCAACGCCCTACTAAAGCAGGTTCAGCTACAGCAGGTTGCACAGAATTAAGTCCAGGTGGGTTTCAAGTATCTCCTGAGAAGAAGACTCCACAACCTCTCCAGTAATCTCAGTAAAGATGTTTTTCTTCATATTCAGATGGAAGTTCCATATTTCGGTTGGTGCCCATTGCCCCTTATCCTGTTGCTGAGCACCACTGAAAAGTGTCTGGCTCCATCCTCTTGACATCCACACTTCGGGTATTTCTATGCATTGGTAAGATCCCCTCTCAGTCATCTCTTCTCCAGGCTGAATAGTCCCAGCTCTCTCCCAGCCTTTCCTCATAAAAGAGATGTTCCAGCCCCTTTCTCATCTTCATAGCACTTAGCTGGACCCTACCCAGTAACTACTGGTCTTTCTTGAACTGGGGAACCTAGAACTGGACACAGCAACCTCCAGATGTGACCTCACTAAGGTTGTGTAGAAGGACAGGATCACCTCCCTTAACCTGCTGGGAATGCTCTTCCTAATGCATCCCAGGGTACCAATGGCCTTCTGGGTCCCCAGGGCACACTGCTGGCTCATGGGCAGACCTGGGAGTCCCAGGTCCTTCTACTGGTGCACAGTGTGATTCCTCCCTGGTGCAGGACTCTCTATTTGCCTTTGTTGAGCTTAGAGAGGAGCTTGACTCCTCTCTGCCCTGCTGTCCAGGTCCCACTGACTGGCAGCACACCACAATGGTGTATCAGCCACTCATCACAGTTTTATAACATCAGCAAACCTGCTGAGGGTACAGTCTCTCCCTTCATCCAGGTTATTGATGAATACATGGTTTTAAAAAGACTGGGCCCAGCACTGACCTCTGGGGAACACTGCTAGATACAGGCCTGTAACCAGGCTCTGTGCCACTGATCACAACCCTCTGAGCACTGCCATTCAGCCAGTCCTCAACTCACCCACTGCCCACTCAGATAGCCCACCCTCCTTGAGCTGTCCTATGGAAATGTTATGGGAGACAGTGTCAAAAGCCTTGCTGAAGTCAAGGTAGACAACCCCCACTGATCTTCCCTCATCCACCCTGCCAGTCCTGCCATCACAGAAGGTATCTTCTTGGTCGAGCATGATTTCCCCTCGGGGAGTCCATGTTCACTACTAATGACCTTCTTTTCCTTCCCATGCTTAGAGATGACATCCAGGAGGAGCTGTTCCATCACCTTTTCAGGGATTGAGGTGATACCCGTAGTTTCCTGGGTTGTCCTTCTCGCCCTTTCTCAAGATACTGGAGTGACACTGGCTTTCCTCCAGTCCTTAGGCACTCTTCCTGCTCTCCATGACTTTTCAAAGATGATGGACAATCTATTAGCAATAACATCTGCCAACGCTAATTAAATGCTAATTAAGTTGCCTGTCTCAGACAAAGACTTCATCAGTTTTAGATTAGCTATCAGTACTGTCAGCCATGTTTTGTTAGAATCAAAAACTAACATACTTGAAACATACTGGGGATCACTAATATATGTACTAATATGAGTACAATAACAGATAATCTATTAAAAACCTTAAAAATGGATAAATATGACTCTCAACTAAAAGTACAATCAAAGTTAACATTGTCACATGCACAAGCCTCAATAATCAAAGCATGTGTAACACTTCTTTTGATAAGCATTCAAAAGCATTTACCTGAGCCACTACAGTGAAAAGTTGTATGTTCTCCCCTAAATTTAATAATTATCAAGAGAAAGCTAACTGATAATATGCTTACTTTTTGTCTATTCATAGAGCTCAGCAGGGGGAGCATAGAGCCTACTGCAAAAATTCATTTTATGAGAATCACTTTTAAGAATGGCTAAAGATGAATTATGGTAGGCACAGAAGTTATCACTAAAATTCTAAGTCTACCAGAGGAAAACGTGCTTGAACAAAATGGACAAACAAGAAAACAAATGCTTCTTCACTTGTAATTTGCTGATCCAATCCTGACAGCTAATTTTCAAGCCTTCCAGAAGTAAAACAACATACTAAATAAATGAATCCTAAAACTCCTGGCTTAAAGTCATTGATGTTGCCAAGAAATATCCCCATAGTCAAAAGTGTTATTTTTGCAAAATGATACAGAATCTTCTAATGACAAAGCCACTATTTATATTCTAGTCTAAAAGTATTTGTATGTTTTGAATTTTTTGGCCACTTAAATTAAAATTTCCTAGGCCTGTTTCTGCCCACATTCACGAGCGTAATTTCTTCAGATTTTAAGTGGGTTTGGTTAGCTATAATTAAACTGTCATACTGTATTAATATTTTAAGCACAATACGGAGAAGAAACAGAAGCTAAGCATTTTTCTGTGGCAATTAGAACAATGGAATTGCAGGCGATAATGGAAAGTGTGGTATAAACAAATGTCATGTCTCTTACCATGAAGAATAAATAAAGAGAAGAGATACAAAACAGACAGAGAGTACTAAGCAGCTGCTTCCATCGTAATAATGGAACCTTATTCTGTTGTTTTCTCCTTAAATCTTCCCAATGTTTTGCATGTAACCAAGCACTGCTGAATCTGGAAAGGTGGAAAAGGAAGCTGACCGTGAGAGGATCTCCAGATTAGAGTTTCTCTCTACTTCACATGTTTAGTTTCTACATATGTCGAGTTCCATTTTGGCTGTATTTCACGGATTTCAATATCAGATATAACTAATTTGTGCATAATTGTCACCCCTGCACACCCAAACTACCTTCTCAGCATTCAGCTGAGCTCTTTTCAAAATTGTTTATTTTGACAATACCAATGGACTATGTACTATACAAATATCAAACAGAAAGATGACCCTTAGTTTTAAGAATTTATAAACAGGAGACAATAACTGGCCACATCCAAAGGGCAGAGTACAGAAAAACAAGACAGTATTTTTCAGCACCATAGTCTGTAGTTTCGATAAAACCAGCAGCTAAACTTCTGTCAAGTTTTTATAAAGCAGCACTGGAGAATTCCAAGTAGGATACTAGAGAAAAATAATTTTCTGGGGAATCCTTCCACAGTGTTAAAGATAGCATGAGACAAACAACAGCAGTGCTGTTTTTCACAGCTCAGCCAGCAGGCACCAAAGGCTGCCAGTGCAGGCTGACCGGAGGTAGGCATCGATACCTGACTGCTACCTGGGCAATGGCACAGTGCTTACAGACTCTACCCTGAAAGCAAAGACAAATGGTTTGGGTGGATGTGATTAAAAATGGGGAGGCAACAGCAACACAGACATGTGCCTTTTATACTGCTATCACCACAAGACACTGTTTTTGTGAATTTTAAAATGTAATTATATGTTAAGACACAGCATGACAGAAATTTTCACTCTATGGCTACATACATTAGAAATACAACACAGAACGTGAAAAACTATAAAGGTAGCCTAGCCATGAAGACCTCGAGAGGAGTGAGAATCAAACATGATGCTTGGACAATAGACTTGGAACTGGATAGTATGGCAAAAAGCAGCTAAAGGGGAAGACTGTGAGCTCTGCTAGGTAGATATTTATCAAGACAAGTAAGAAAAACACTTCAATTTGGAGAGAAGATCTTACTACAGGATTAAAACCAGGGGCACCACCATCACCAAAAAAAGGTATTTATACTCAACAACAAATTCAGTCAACAGATAGATTACCTAGTAACAACATTTCTGTTGTTACTATCATCAACTTTACAGCATAGCTAAATTACTTTTTCATTTAAACTCGTTATTAACTTACTCCATTAGCAAGGACATATAGATGTAACTAATTGCAATATAAACAATTAAGCTGATGCAAGGAAAAGCCTAGATGGAATCAAGAACACACTCTTTTCAGCCCAGCCAAAGTGCCTCTACACTGCTGCACCCAGCATGAGCAACAAACAGGAGGAGCTGGAAGCCTCCACAAGAAAGCTGTGACCCAGCTGCCACTCCTGACACTTGGTGGGATTAATCCATGACTGGTGGGCAGCTACAGGCTGCTCAGAAGGGACAGGACAGCAAAGAGGGTCAAAGGGGTTGCTTTCTACAATAGATGGATAGAGTGCAATGTGCAGTCCCTGAAGAACAGCCATGAGCATGTGGAAAGGCTGTGGGTAGGAATCACAGACTGAGGCAATAAAGGGAACCTCATGGTCAGTGTCTACTACAGGCCACCTGACCAAGGAGAGCCTCCTTACAAAGCCTTCTTGTTCCAGATACAGGAGGCATCATGCTTGAGGCTCTTGTGCTGCTGGGGAACTTCAACCACCTTGACATTTGCCAGAGAAGCAGCATGGGCAGCTATAGGGAATCCGGGAGAGTCCTGGGATGAACGGAGGATAAGACAGGTAATGGACAGTTATGCCAGGGGGGATGTGACACTGGACCTGATGGTCACCAAGCACTGCCTGACCAGCCCAGTGGCCTTCTATGACGGAGTGACTACATCAGTGGACAAGGGAAGGGCTATGGATTGCGTTTTTTGGGACTGCTGTAAAGCCTTTGACACAGTCCCCCACAATGTCCTTGTCTACAAACTGGAGAGATTTGATGGGTGGACTGTTTGGTGGATAAGGAATTGGTTGGACAGTTGCATCCAGAGCAGTAGTCACTGCTCTAATGTCCCAATAGATGCTCATGATGTCCCTCAGGGGGCTGTACTGGGGCCAGTGAAATTTAATGTATTCATTAATGACACAGGTGAAGGGATTGTCTGCAGATGACACCAAGCTGAGTGGTGCAGCTGACAAGCCTGAGGGGTGGGATACCATCCAGAGGGACCTGGTCAAGCTCAAGAAGTGGGCCCATGGGAAACTCATGAAGTTCAATGGAGCCAAGTGCAAGATGCTGCACCTGGGTCAGGGCAACCCCAGTATTAACCCAGGCTGGGAGATGAACAGAGAGAGCAGCCCTGCCAGGAAGGGTTTGGGGGTTCTGGATAAAGGATGAGAGGCTGGACACGAGCCAGTAATGTGTGCTTGTGACCCAGAAAGCCAAACATGTCCTGCTGCATCAAAAGCAGCGTGGCCAGCAGGTCAAGGAGGGGATTCTGCTCCTCTGTTCTGCTCTCTTGAGACTCTACTTGGAGTACTGCATCCAGCTCTGGGGTCCCAGCGCAGGGAAGATATCAGCCTGCTGGAGTGAGGCCACAGGAGGGCCACCAAGATCCTTAGAGGGGTGGAGCATCTCTTCTATGCAGGAAGGCTGAGAGAGTTGGGGTTGTTCAGCCTGTAGAAGAGAAGGCTCCAGGAAGATCTTACAGCAGCTTTCCAGTACCCAAAGGGGGCCTACAAGAAAGATGGAGGACTTTTTAAAAGGGCATGTAGTGACAGGACAAGGGAGAATGATTTTAAACTAAGAGTAGGTTTAGATTGGATATTAGGATATTCCTTACTGTGAGGATGGTGAGGCATTGGAACAGGTTGTCCAGAGAAGCTGTGGATTCCCCATCCCTGGAAGAGTTCAAAGGGTTGGACAGAGCCCTGAGCAACCTGATGTAGTTGAAGATGTGTTTTGACTAGATGACCTTTAAAAGTTTCCTACCAACTCAACCTATTCTGTGATTCTTTTAATTGTCAGAGTTTAAAAAAACCCCACAAACTAACCAAAAAAACCCTCCAAAAAACCTGGACATGATCATGATTCTGTATTACCTAAAGAGAATCTTTGAGAACACTTTCAGCAAGGAGACAAGTATTTTTGATCTTTTGTAGTACATCTGTCTGAGATGGAGTTAATTTTCCTTCCAGCAGCTGGGATTCATATTTGTGATTAAAACTGTTGATAGCACACCCATGTTTTGGCTATTGTAGAATAACAAGGATTCCTCTTTTTCATGTCCTGCCCTGTCCTGCTCCCCTGCTTCCCCCAGGGAATGGGCTGGGGGTGGGCAAGAGACTGGGACAGGACACGGCTGGGACATTGGACACAAACTGACCCAAGCAATACTTCATACCATATAATATCACGCTCAGCAAAAAATCTCAGGGACAGGGGGAGGGCAAGAAGGATGCTCATGGTTACACCATTTGTCTTCCCAAGCATGATTAAGCATGCTGAAGCTCTTTTTCCATTTTCCTGGAAGTGGCTAACATCTGCCTGCTGACGGAAAGAGTGAATAAATTTCCTCTTCTGCATGCAGCTTTTGCTTTCCATACTGTGCTGGCATTATCTTTCATCCACAAGTCTTCTTGCCTTCCTTCTATTTTCTCTACCTTGAAAGAGGGCAGGTGAATGAGTGGCTGTGTGGGTGTGAGGCTGTTGGCTGAGCCCAACTCACCACAACTTTTAAAAATGTTTGCCTTGACTACCTAATATTTGAAAAATCTGTAGTTGAAAACAGATCCTTATGTACTTTGCAGCAAATTTACTCCTCCAGTGTGACAGAAAAATAGATACAAATTCAAACTTTGTGACAAAATTTTGTTTGTAACAAATTATTTCACAGCTGGATACAAAATACTGATTGAATAAACAGCAGTAATACAGAAATACTATCTCTTTAATATTGGAAACTTCTTGAAAACTTTTTTTAGTAAAAAAAGTATCAGTAACTGTAAGATTGCCAGTGTGATTTGAAGAAAAGCAAAGGAAGTTTTCATATTCACATTTAAGTCCTCAGCTTGCAAGCTAATCAGGCAGACAGACATACAAATTCTTGCAGTTAAAGTACAATTGCTGCGTCTAGCTCTGAAAGACCTTTGATAGTCAAAGATACAGGAAGATTGTTCTAATATGACGGAAAATTTAAATTGAGGCTTCTGTATTTTTCCATGTTAGTGAAGCTCTGAGATTTTCACAAAATAAAAATCAAGGCAAAAATCAAGCTGAGCATATGATTTCATTGTACCCATTATAACTGTCATTGTAGAAGATGAAACTGAAATACTGCAGAAAGAGAAAATATGCTATCAAGGAGAAAGTATTAAATTCATAGACAAAATTATGTGGAAATTCTCTCAGCAAACTGATTGTGGGCTGACTGACAATTGATCAAATATTTCCCAGAATTCCAACTTGAAAAACCAAATTAGACTTTTCAGTACAGATAACTAGATACAAACTTTCAAATAATGAAGAAAAGACACAATAAAGTAATCAGTGTGCAAAATGCAACTGAAATGAGCAATATGACTGGCCATTTTTTTCAGGAAAACTTTTAACCCTTTTCTCCCCCCACTTTACGCAAGTTACAGCAAATACATTCACCCATAAAACTCAAAAAAAACCCATTTTAAGAGAGCAAAAATATTTAGGATTATTTCTTACAAAGCTCTGGATATTAGGAAAAGCAAATAATTTCATTCTCAAAGAGTCAGTGGACCAAAATGAGAAACCTCAAGAGAATAAAAAAAGATTTCTATCAGATGAAAGTATTAAGGACAGAAAAGTGTTATATATATATATACATGGTAGACTTTCTTACCAGAATACATTTCACTGTGTGGATTGCACTAGGGTCCTTGTTGTTAGCTGCCCAGTGAAGTGGGATTTTTCCTTCAATATCAGGAATTCCAATATTTGAATCATGTTTTATGAGAAGTTTCACATGCTCTGGGTTATTGTAGTAGGCACTCCAATGCAATGCAGTTTGCTGCAACACAAATTTCATGAGCTTTACAAACACGTCGAAAAATTATAGAAACATGAAGTTTAAAGTTGGCTAAAACCAGCTTTAAACAAGAGGTAAATAAGCAAGCTTTTGTTACACTTCAATAAAGAGGACTGACAGAACACTGAGCACATGTACCCAGGGTAGCTTACAACTCAAAATTTGTGAAAAGAGGCTTTAAACAAAGGTGAACAAGAGTCCCGTGTACCTCAGTAAGAGCAGATCATTACACACCTTTGCTGCTGAGGTCTGAATTAGGTCTAAGCTACACCACCTTCTATGAGATCCAAACTAAGAAGCCCTTGTGCTTGGAACGTAAGTATCTCTGGTAGGAGACTAACTGCTTTATATGAAGATTTATTGGACTATGGCAAGAGAAAAATGTCCATGCCACTTAGCACTGCCCTGTTGGCTATTTGGTGCAGCAGCTCAGACCTGGAGAAAATACCTGTGCTTGGTATTAAGCAATGACATCCAAGCTGGAATGATCATCTGAACCAGGCCTCGGCACCAGAGCTGCACTATAGAACAACTGCAGTGACTAATGTGGTCCTTCTTAAATTTCAAACTATTGGGATAACACAGACTGACAGAGAAGACTACTCTCCACTAGGGGAAGATGGCACTGAATGCTTACACTGGACTTTGATCCATCTTGAACAAAGGGTTTGGATTTCTTCAGTCTGTGATGACTCAGAACTCTGAGGTTGAATATTAGTGAATCTAATGCCCAACAACCCGTGGCAGTCCAATCAAACATCAAAGGGCAATCCATGCTCCTATTGCCAATTGCTGACTGCTAGCAGCTTTTTTACAGGCCTTATCAATGTTCATAAATACATAAGCCAACCAATGTGTGGGGGTTTCTTAACCAGCAAAATGCTGGCATATTAACAAGTATTTAACTTATTAGACACACCTCTCCCAATTGCCAAGTAACAGAGAGTTGTAAGACAAAGAATGAATTTATTTTTTCCCATCTCTCTTACCCCCTCACCCCTGCTAAATATTAAATGGCACTTTGATTGGAAACAGAGAAATAACTCTGGCAGGACGTTTGTGTATAGAAGTACAACAGCCCAGATTAGCATCCTTAAACTGTGACACGGAATGTGTAAGTTCACTAGCATATCCTTAGCTTCTCTGTAAAGGAAGAAGGCAAAAAGAAGCCTATCTGTGTTTTTTACTGCCAGCTGTTAGTTTAGTACCATGGTAACAAAAATAAGGTAGCACACCCTTTCTTTCTACTAGGCACTTAATGAAGAAGAGCTCCACAAAGTGCCACCACAGCCTTGCACCAGCAAAAATTTGTAATAAATTGATGAGTGTTACCAGTAAAAATTTGTAATAAATTGATAAGTGTTATTTATTAAATGGAGCTGGCCAGTATCCCTGGAAACTGACAGTTACAATGAAAGCAGAAACTTTTGGTTACCAGAAGGCCAATGCAGCCTTGGTTCACTGACTTATTTCACCTACAACCAGTTTCAGTCAGTTACCCACAGAGAAGCAGATGTAAAAGACACTTGTTCCCTCTCACGTTCAGGAATCATATTTGATGATCTTGATGTGCACAGTTGCAGCAAGGAAACTGAACAAGCCATGTGCCCAACAGGGCCAAACAGGTTGGACTCTGTATCCCAGATAATCTTTCACCAACCTGAATTCCATTTTTGCTACTGCAACTACTCATGACATCAACTGGGAGAAAAGTGCTCTACATTTTGTGGGGAATCTGGCAATGCTTTAAATACTGCCTTGGAAATCTGCTGAACAGGAAGGGTTGCTAAATGGTTTTGGCTGGTTTATGAATACCTTTGTTAATTAATTAGCATGGTCATGAAGTCAGCATGACCTCTCCAGAATGACTGCTGTAATTACAGGCAGTTTTCTAGTGACTCTTACCACGAAAAGATTCTAAAAGTGAGGTTTTTCAATGGAAGAAAAGCAAGATAAGCACATGCTATCCAGACTCTAACAAGGATCACAATGTTACAGAAGACTTGGATTGTTTTTGAACCCTCTGTTGCTGTAACTACTCTCAAGAAGAATGTCAATGGAGCCAGTGCAATGAACTTTGACATCATTAACTTCAGGAAAATATTAATATTTCTACTTTGAAGACCTAGAAAAAGTTTATGACAAATAATTTTTTGCACACAACTGCTTGATGTAAAACCAATTTCTGAAGTTGCTACAAGCATTGTATTAAAATAAGCAGTACTTTTACCTTGTTCCTGTCCTGAGTATCCACTTCTCCAGGTGCCATATGTTTTAACAACAAAGCTAAACATTTTGGGCTTTTGTGACGTGTAGTTAAATGTAATGGTGTCATATCCTCTAAGTCTTTCTGCATCCAGTTCCCTCTACGAGCCAGTAGAAGTTTCATGAAGCGGTAATTTCCCTGGGTAAAGAAAAGGATCAGAAATTTATGTCAGTTTATCAAACCAAATGATGATACTGTTTAGATACATTTATTGTATTACAGTGCCCAAAAAAACCTGCAGCAAAACAGATCAAAGCTTTGGAAACATCTAAAGAAGATTTTTCTTTGTTTAAATGAACCATTCATTTTTAGGTCTGTTGTGCTATTTGTTATTAGGTACATATAATCCATTATCAGAGTAAGAAAAGGTTCATTAATACCAAAAATTCAGCAATATCATCAGTTTCTTAACTGTTTAGCCTCAGCAAACATCATGTAAAAACTGAAAGATCATTACATGCTGGCTTCAGCAAGGTAAGCAGTTATCAGATGAGGAATAAAACTAAACATGAAGAAAGAATATTATTTTCAAAATGAAAGAAAAATAACCAGGAATGATTCAAAAAGATAAAATGTACTCATCTGAATACATAGCAAATGTATGCAAAAGTGATTGTTTCTCACATTTGTAAATTGGGAACGGTACGAGTTTTGGTCTACAATATATATAATAAATGGATGGGACAGGTAGCTTTACAACACATTGAAAACACTTCACACTAGGACTTTCACTAGGTTTTTCACTAGGTTTTCAAAAGAAATAACGCAGAAATGCTTCTACAATATAAATATGATATAATGATATCATAAATGAAGGTGGATCCCCAAAAAACTAATCTGGTTTTATTTCTCAAATCACTGAAGAAAGCAGTGAAAAATTAAAGATACGAACATGCAATGATGAGGAAGCTGTACTGATTTAGTAGTATAGCCAGACTTGACTAGCTACTACCCACTGCTTGAAGGCTATTTTCCATATAGGAGAGATGCTACATACAACATTTTGATGTTTCCACTTCCCAAAGTCTTTTGGGTTTATTGAAACACCTTCAGCAGCTAAGTTGCAGTCAAGGAACAGGAACTGCCGGAGCAATAACAAATTGAAGCAGAACATCTGCACCTACCTCTTGTCATCATGGTTTAAACACCTCTGCTCTTTTCGCACTCTAACTTTTAACCTTTCCTAAAGTGAAAGGAGTGTGTTGTCTCCTAATTTTATCACTGTCTTCCAATGTTTCCCCAAGATACTAGTTTTTGCCAATTTCCCATATAGATCATTACCTATAACTGTAATGAAAAAAGGAATCTCAGAAGAGAAGATAAATTGTACTAATTCTCCCCCACTCAGGGAAAAGCTGGAGCATTTGATGAAGCTTTATTAGACAATGTACACAGGAAAGGTGACACTCAAATCAATAGAAGTCACGTCTTTGGATTCTGCTGCTTATGAAACTACCTGCAAATTAACATACTTCAGTCTGCAACAATTCTTTTATAAATTCTGCATGTTAGCTTAGTCCCCTTAGGCTGTCTTTGGAAAAACAATGAAAAAACGTAACCAAGTAGACAAGGGCAAGCAGTGCTAATGAACGGGGGCACTTCAGTATCTCATAAGACTCAGAATTGCAAATCGCTGTTGTCAGCAGAATGGTGGGATGGAGACAGGCCAAAGGATTCCAGAGGCTCACACAGTATCCAGTGCCAGGGCATAAAAATATTCAAATTTCATTTTTCAAAGCAGCCATAAACATTGGAAGCACATATTTTACATATATTACTGTTCTGGGTTTTGTCTAATAGCAATGGAAGGAAGACTTGAGCTTATGGATGCAGAATGGATTTCACCAGGTACAGCCAAAATAAATGAACGTGATTTTTTTCCCCTGCTACTCTACTTTATTTTAAAATACAAAACAGAGAACGCAAATCATGAATGAGCTCAGACAAAAAACTACCTCTTCCTGCTTCTACCATTTATTGTTACTGGTCCTTGCTTGTCAGTGACAGCCTATGAGAAAAGTCTGCCAAAAAACCTACCACAAACCTGCCTGGAAATACAAACTTCTCTTGCCAGAGACAGCGTGGCTACTACAGCATTCACTGTGAGAAGTGACCAAATACATCTTTTACTTCTGCTGGGTGTCAGGGAAAGTATAACCTCAGGATTTTGTCCCTTTGTCCCAGAGACACATATCAGGGCATACTCCAAAGGACAGGGGCAGAACAGCATGATGTCTGCAGAGCTCCTAAACCACAGGGAACACATGCAGAATTAATTAATGAAAAATCTGGGAAGGAACTAGGCATGACAACACACCTCATTATTACCACTATATTGTACAGGCAAATATAAGAAAAATTTACAAAACTCATTAAAAAAGAAAAAATAAAACTAGCAAAAAAATCTCAGTGTAACATGATGTGGTTGGCAATTAGAGTGGAGGAAGACAATATCAAATAACTTGAGAGAATATTAGTCTTGGAAGAAATATAGCTGCTTCTCTCCATCACAGAGGATAATACATTTGGGTTGTTTTCAGTATTTCCTGCACATAGTACATGCATACCCATGAAAGAAAAAAAATTGATTTTGTCTTGTTGATGGATATTTATTGGAAGATTTACAAGTATATTCTGCTTTTTGAATGAATTCCACTGTAAAGAAGAGTGAAAGTTAAAATAATGCATTAAACTAAGGAAACATGCCTCTTTGTTATTAGAATTTCTCTCCATATACTGTATTTTATATTTGCTATTATGCATTTTTCCATCAGTTACTACTGCATTATTCTTTTGCATGCTTACCCACCAACAAATCCCTCTCCTTAGCAAATGACTTTGTAATAAATCCCTTCATTCTGAAACATAAAAGATTCTGTTTCTTCCAAATGATTTAAGATTTTTTTAAAACACTACCACAGAAAACACCTGTACTTACATTATTTATCTGAATTACCTTATTCATGCTTTTACTTCTGACTGGTGTTTTTTTCCTTTAGTAATACCATGAATTTTCCTGTCTTCCTTTCACTTGTTAGAAAATAATATTGTGCTTTTTAATGACAATGGAAAATTTCCCCACCTTCAATGGATTACTGCTTAAGTTTGTAAATATGCGATGTATCAAAATGCCTTGAAGGCAGATGTAATTTAGGGCTTATTAGGTGGAGGGAGAGAATGCTTAATTTGAAAAGCCAATTCCTCCATTTTTATAGAATTTTTGTGTATAAAAAGTCTTCAAGCTGGCTAGGCTTTACTCATAAATAATGCACTTGACTGGCCTAAACACTCCTGAGCAGCATGAAGCTCTCTGAGTCAGTCCATGGTCTCTTACCATTAATAGTGACTCAAAATTTATTTCAGTTAAAAACTGAAAACATTATGAGCAAACAGGATTAAATGCACATACAGAAAACTCCGCTGCTGGTAGCCAAAATTTAACATTCCAATGGCAATTCTTAAAATTCCTTTAGATTCTATTACAATTATTTGAAATCAAAATACTCAGCTCTGCAAACTACAGCAGGGTTTCAGAGAACAGCTGACTTCAGCATAATCAGAAGAAATACTTCTGCTATTTCAAAACTTCAGCCACATGTACTAACTGCAATGCATAGAACACATTTTTTGGTAGACAGTTCAAAAAGCAACCATGGCTCTGCCATCAAGTAATGATTTGGAAGAAACTTCTGGACCCCAAGCTAAACTACTAAGCAGTCAGAAAAGCTTTCCTTTCGTGAATGTTTCAATAGAGAAGAGAGTGACGAAAGAAATATCTTAGCTGGAATCAATGAATTTGTCAGAATTTAGATTATCTCTGAAACTGAAAACATTATCCCCAGAATTGCAAGTTCACTCATTAAAAAAAGCTGTCTAGTATATTCAATACTATTTTAGTGCCAGGGAAAGGTTTCAGTGGAAAATTACTGGTAAACTTTTCAACCTAGTTTTCTGGGCCTATAAGAATGTATTTATTTCTTCATTAATCTAAAGCAGCTTTTTCAACCTATTTTCTCTCCCTGGCCTGCTGAGGAAGTGTAGTGAGAGAGCAGCTGGGTGGGCATCTGTCAAACAGCCACAGTCAGTCCATCCCATATGGTCACCTAAGTGAAAGGCTAAAGAAAAAATGAGCTCTGTTCAGTGGTGTTATGATTCCAATCATAGGTTGATACTCAAACTAATGGTTGTATTACCAAGGCACTAAAAACCTCGGCCTCACACTTCACATCATTCCACTCTGTGCAGCCCACAGAGCCCTGCTCTGAGTCACCCAGTGCCATGTGCCTCTGTTTCAAACACTTCCTTAGAAGTTAAGTACTTTTCACAGCAAACTTTTAAGTATTTCATAAGCATACAAACTTGCTTTAAGCAGTTCACCTGGGTTCCAGAAACATTCTGCTGATGTGCGACAGACCTCTGTGAAAATTTATTTCCATTCTCATCCCACTATTTCTTGGTGAGTTAACTTGGTCATTATATAACTGTGTGCTGCTACACTCTGCCTAACCACTTCTCCTACCCTGTAGTGTGGATACATCTCTGACACTATGCTTTTCATATTAAGATTTTAAAGACATACTGCACAGATAAGTACAACACCTTTTATAAGGAGAGAAAGTGAGCTGTACAAGGTAAGGCTACGAGTCAGAGGAATTTGTGTCCCTCTCCAAGCACATCAAAAGCACACCCATAGTTAGGCTACCACCACCACATCATCAGTGGGTTAAAAGGGGCCAATGCATGTAGAAAAATTGCTTATTTCCCTGTTAATTGCTGAGACCACATTTTCAAAAGCCGTAACAATTCTAATCCATGTGAAGCACTTAACATGATTTGAAAGGCTGATTTGTAATAATTTCTAATATAGTGCACATGAGCTGACTACTGTTACAGCACAGCTATGCTTGATTTTTGGAATACCTACAATGGGCATGTGAAGATTTAGTGCACTGTAAGGGTTGCTGGAGGAACTGGGGAAAAGGCAGCCCAGCATTGCTATACAACCTCCTGGTAAAAACAGCAGGGGTCATTAAGAAGAATGCCAAGCTATTAAACCGTGAAGATGCTACTTTGGCTCCACTCCAAAATTACATACCTGCTTTCCCAGGACTGGGAACAGACAGACCAAAAGAATGCAAAGCCTTGCAAAGGAGGTGGTTTTTATGGGCTTTTCATTGCTGACAGTCATAAGCACTGAAGGTGCAGTCAGGACATATACTTGCAGCAGAACAGAAAGCCTTAGAAATATTTACAGATAAACCACAAATTAGAACTGAAGGCTAAAATTGACCCTCTGGATTAGTAAATCCATCCTCCAGCACCATAGGGAGTAAGAACATCTAATCCTTTTCAAAAAACTTCTAGTGATTTCTTTTAACTGGAATTGCAGTGTTTGGGATTTTTTTCCTCCCAGTTCTCTCAGTTTCAGGATGGGGCTTTCCGTTTTTTCAGTTGTTGTTTGTTGGGTTTTTTTTAAGCCAACACACACACAAGGACACATTTCATTCTTCTACCCATGAAAATACAGGGTGGCTTTTAAAATCTAAACAAGCATTTATTTATGTCAGTAACAAAGGATCGACTCTACATTTCCCTCAAAAGATCATCAGCTCTCTGCACTCATTCTGGTTGAACTCTTCTGTTTTGAACACAAGTAAGCAGAGATTACAGGGCTACCAGAGGGGGTCCCACAAAGTGCCCTACTGAATCCCAATGATACTTGTGTACTGCTAGTGCATATATCTTGTCAGATACACTTAAAACTGTATTTGTCCCATAAATTAGGTACATTATCCAATCAGTTTACACATGACATCCTTCTCAGACATTTTTCAAATAATAAATTCATAATACATAGAATAAATCGTTATGTCCCTCCCACTTCTCCCCTCCCCCACCGATACTTGCATTTTGGACTACAATATTTCTAACCATTTCAATTATGTTCAGTACTCTTACTCTTCTGCTATCCCAGCCACTGCCATCCTCTTTTGGTCTGACAATAATGCTTAATACTGCGCCACTCTTAAGTATCCTTTAAAAAATACTGCTCATGATTCTAAGTTTGCTCATGAAAAATATTGACTAATATTAGATTCAAGTGCAACTGTTAAGGAATTCTAATACATGCCTGCTGACCTTATAGCTCATACTTCAACTGTATCTGTTTTCAGTTCATTATCAAATCATAATTTACCATTCTCTTACATTTTGTGTCCTAATTTCCCATTAACCCTGCAATTTTCCATCTAGCACTACAGGTAATATTTTTGTACAGGCCTAAAGAGGCAACCTATTGAATTTATTTCTACAAAATGAGCTACCTAAATATCCAGTAACTCTTAAAGAACCTACTGCTGACAGAAGGTGCTCATTTTACCCAATTTTCTATTTCTGCTTACATATTTTCCCCATATAATTTCAAATTCTTGTATGCTTCTGAGATCAAATAGGCTACCTTTCTCAGCTACTACCTCCTTTAAACACTACTTACCACTATTTCAGAATGTTACTGAATACCCTAAATTCTGTGATGTTACAATTCCCAAAGAATGTTTCATTGATTAAAATTCTTTTGCACCTGCTGTTTTTGTACACTAGAGATGAGATTTACCAAAATCAGGCATTAACCACTGACCAAAGCCCCTAAGAGAGCCCTGCAGTAAATAAGCCTGGTCAGCAAGTGAACAGCAGAGTGCAGGCAAGTGGTAAAAAGAGGCCCCCACAAAATCAGAAGCACAAAGGTCAGCCTATTGAAAGGGGTGTGTTTGAAGACAGCAGTGCAGCAAGTCCACCAACCATGACAGAAAGGATTTCAGAGATCTGATAATTATACAACCTACCACACATTAATAATTTATTAGCTTATTAAATTTTGATTGTTGAAATATATTCATTATTAATTAAGCAGCACTTATGTAAGACATTTTAGCAAAATTTTCTTAGTAATCTTTTGTGAAAAGATGGGCTATTTAGCAATCAATAAATCTTCTTCAGAGGAATATAATATATAATTCAGTTACTCTTGCTCTTTCACAAACAGAATACCACAAAATTATTACAGTTAAAGTAACTGCAAAGATAAAACATTTCCTGTTCTAATACTACACCAATCATAATAATGGGCAGTGACTATACAACTATTAGGTAATTATTATTGTCTTTAAATATTATTAATGGTTTTCTTTTAAACTCCTAAACAGTATATAAGAAAGTATGGCTGGATATATAAAGACATCTTGAGAACAGAAAAACGAATTGTATCATGAGTTACTGCATACATATTCCCTCACATACACTGTTCATTTGCTTTAGACCCAGATTAAGAACTGGGAATGTACATTGAACTTTAGCATACCAGGCCACTGACCTCCTTTTCCAGAGAAGCACATTCTGTCCCAAATATACTAATGAATAAATAAATAATAAATAAATAAATAAATAAACAAACAAACGAACAAATGTAAAAAAAACCCAAAACAAATTGCTATGATTTTTTAACAGTCAGATTAGATTAGTTAAGCCTTTTAAACCCAGGACTCCTTAAAAGTTGGAATCAAGACTTAATTGTTGCTTATGCCTGAAACACAAAAATTTGTATACTTTTTAATAGTGACATATCAGTTTCTAAAGCTAGTAGAAATCTATACATTGTCAAGTACTAAATCATATTGTACACTCAGACACTCATGGAAGCAAAATATGTGCAACGTGAAAGTATTTTAGATTTTACCTTAAAAACCCAAGCAGAACATATCAGCCACTTGGCACTGCATTAACACACTTTGCCAACAGATTAGCACAGATGCTACAGCCAAAGTTGAGAACAGCTCTTCGCTGTCAGATGCTTTCAAGAAGCAGTGAAAGTCAAAAAACTTGAACTCCTTGATTGCTAGCTAAGCCTTTGAAAGACAAATACATCCATGAGGTTTCTCTTTAAAACAAAAATGGCAACTGAATTTAACCTGCTTATCCTCACAGAGGAGAAACCACTCTTTGATCTACTCGATCTTACAGAAGATAATCTTATATACACAAACATGCTCATTCTCTTTCCAGTGAGGGGGTGCTGAAGAGAGGATGCTTCACGCTACAAATAAACTTTGTACAAAATAAACAAATTTTCAAACCCCAAATATTTGAATAACTTTGGAAGGGAAAGGGGCTGTGCACATGGTTTCTTCAGGGGATGTTTCATCTTTTAGTATCTCTTTGAGAAAAGGCACATTCTAAGAATGTCAGAAACCACTTAGAATGATGTGGACTTCTGTCACCAACTCCTACCAGTTTCAGTAGCTTTTCAGGACGCAAACTAAGCACTTAGAAAAACAGAATCTGTTCTATCATACTTCTAATTTGATATCTATAGGAACAGAATACTGGTCCAAAAGCAACTGAAATCCGTACATCAAAAGGAGCATTTTGATATGCTTATATTATCAGCTAATTGCCAGAAATCTCACAAGAATTCTTCAGAAGAAAAACTAAGAGAGGCTAGCAAGTAGATACATGAATTTTATTGCAAATAAGAATTATCTGGATTTATAGATTAGTACTTGTGTTTTGAACATTTATCTATGCATGAAATACTGAAACTTCTTGATTTCTAATACATTGAAACTGAATTCATATTGCCTGGTTACAACAGCTATAAGCCCTGTAAAAGCTACCTTTTTCTGTATATACACCATTCTTACAATCCTTGAATATCAGTAAATTCGTTTAAACAGCTCCTGACAAAAACAAATAAAGTCAACACAGCTACTTAGAACTCCAGTTTCTAGTTAAAATTAGTAAAGTCACCATCAAAATATCAGGCTGTCTCTCTGGTTATCACTAACTAAGGGTTAACTCCTTGATTAACAGTGTAACTGAAAAATAAAAGAGAAAGTCTTTAGGATTATTGTTTTAGACATAACCCTTAGCAGTCATCTATTGGACTACAGCTTTGAAAAAAAAATCTGTAAGCTCTTTATTACCTCTGTGTGGACAAGGATGATGCCATGCCTTCCATCTAACAAACCACTGGTGGATTTAAATATGCGATGCTCTGCTAACCCTTTCAAGTCAACCATGACAAAAACATCACTGATTTTTGACATTGGGTTTAATCTTGCGAAGTACCCTTTTAGCAACTTGGTTAGCAGCATCCTAGACTCAAAAGTGAAACACTCAAGTGGAGAAAATCTCTCAGACAGCTGAACAGAAACCTTATTTACCAGTTTCCAAGCTGAACGTGTTCATCTGTCTGGCAAAGCGTCCTAGGCAATACATCAGCGAAGAACATCAGCACGACTTGAGGCCAGTTCTGACTATCAGACATTTTGACTGAAAGCAAGGCAGTGTCTCAACTAAGAGCAATTCTCCCTAAAGCCTCGTGCAAGATTGGCTTTACTCTCTTGGTTTCCATAGGAATAGACAGAACTATCAACTGGCACGCAGTTAAAGAATACAATAGAGAAGACAACGGACCAGTGCTGAAAAAGCCAAGGTAAAACTGTTTCACAGTGTAGGCTGGAAGAAAATAGGTGTTTGTGTCCTACAGCCTCTGCCCTCATTTATCCATGGCCTGTACATGTTGTTCCTATGTAGAGTTCTCAGCTCTTCGGCAGTAAATGTTATGGTCTACCTATAGAAATTGGTGGCTTTCATGTAAAAAACACTTCAAGGATGAAAACGCAATTAGCATTCTCATTTCCAGTTGATCTCTTCCACTGTTACTGAACTTGTTTTCCTGTAGTGTTCTTTTGAAGTCACTCAGGCAGAAGTACCCACAACACACAATCTCTGGGGATTTACGACAAAGCCTGAGACACATCATCCGTATTTACAGGATCACTGCCCACCTCTCCATAAAGAATCAAAGACTAAGCTTTCAAAAAATATTGTATTTCAAAAAATAGTGATTTGAAAGATTTGTCAGAAAGTACAGACTTCCTCCTCCTCAAAAATACAAGTACCAGAAAATATTTACTACACTCATTTTCTTCATCTTAATGGCTTTGAGTAGAATTGTCTTGAACTAAGAGCAGTGTTACAAAACTAAGAAAATATATCCTTGAAATAGACATATGCCTTTTTAAAATCTAATAAAAACATTACAAATCACAGTATTACCCACAGAATTCTACCTGAAGTCTAAATAACAGCTATCAATCCAGTCCAAGTCTTTTTATCCTACCTTTGTGAGGTACTATTTCATTCTGGGAGCGAGCTAAAAGTAATTGCCATTACTACTAAGCATCACTCTGACCACTGCTGTGTCACTACTGTCTTGTACTTCTTAATTGCACCCCTCTAAGAGCATGTCATGTCCTTCCAGACTGCTGGAAGCAACAACGCTTGCAAAGTGAAAATGTTGCATGTATGCTCATTTTTGAGCACAGCTTCACGGAATTTTTTGTTATCATTTTTGCTGCTGTTTTATCCGAAAATAAACTTTTTATGTGATTTAAATATATTTCAAACATGTTAAGTCCTATAACAAACCACTACGTGAAATAATTGCAAATCTACCTATTAAATTCTATTTGATGAGAAAAGGTCTCCAGCCACAGCGAAGTCTCCAGACCTATTACAGAAGTAGACAGACAATCCATATTGAAAACAACCAGCAATAAAGGTAGGTTTACTCCTCATTTAAATAATTATTCAGACACTTCAGGCTACTTTTACATATGGCATAATTTAATCGTTTCTATAGACACTGCAGTGATGTTTGGTATTTAAAATGAAGCCATAATCTACTTACAGTACTGGTAAATAAACCAAAGCCTTCATAATCTACTCAAACTGCATCCTAGCAGTAATAAAAGCACTAGATTTATTTCTCTTTGTTCAGACTAGAGGCAGATAAAATAACAACTCAAGGTTGGTGTTGCAAAGCCTTCCCAAATCCACACCATATTAACAATGTTGAAAAAACCCATCCTTTGTGTTTATGTTTAAATGTTCCTATCATAAGGCTGAACACATACAGATGATAGTCATAACATAAATCAGTTAATATTCCAGCAAAAATTATTCCTCATTAGTAAAAACTGGTAGCATTCTTCCTTAATCCTTTGTTAATAAAAAAAAAAGTGTGACAAAAGAGGGTTCCAAACTGCTCTACAAAGAGACATGAAAATTTATAATCTTAATCGGCAGGTTAAATTTATTTTGTATTTCATAAAATGCTGACATTAGCTGTTGCTTTTCAGGCAGCAACAGAATTTGCTTATGTAGTTCATACATATCCATTTTGACTTAAGTGTGATTCACTTAATTCTCTTTAATCAACAATTTAACCAACTGTTTACAGACAAAGAGAGAGACAAATGAAAGATTAGTGCTCCTGGAGTTTGTGGCTGGCCATAAGATCTGAATTTATTTTTCAAATACCTCCTATAGCAGTAGCCTTGCATGCTGAAGACATCCTATCTAGTATCCTATTGATTCAAATGACAAGCCTGAGCATCAGATTAAGGACGTGTCAGACACCTGATAGAAGATTCCTGGAGATTTCAGCAGAAAGGTGCCCTGTTTCAAAATGATCTATTGCTGGTACTACATGTATTGAGGCATATGTGAATACATTTAACACAAAACTAATTCACCTAAAATTAGAATAACATTTATAATCAGCGAAAACAAATACCCTCACTTTTTACTGCAGAACAGCTGGAAAAAGACACCTTATTCAAACAGAAATCACCCCAAATTCACAAAATGGGACTAAACCAAACTGATGAGCTAATACTAGGGATAGTCCTGTTTTAATTTGTCAGTGCCAAATCTGGACACAAACAAGTAAGTCGTTTCTCAGTCCCAACAACGTTTCTTTTCGTAACCATTAAAGATCAGTCATGGGGTCAGCTGCAGAGGGGAAATTAATGCAAGAATGATGTTTTAGAAAGGACACTCAAACAGGGAGATGTCTTTGTCTGCAAAGGTACTTTTTAAGGTACAGACTTGGCAGCAGACATCAGAGTCCTGGGAGAAGAGCTGGACAAGTCTCCTGTGCACCGAGGGATGCCACAATGCTAAACATGCTCAAGGAATGACAATAAGTGAAACAAAATGAATTCTATTCAGATCTGAAGCATAACATTCCAAGTACTGTAAGCACCATGTTTAAAAAGAATACCATTTTTAGGATGCAACCATTATCTTCAAGATCAAATGATGGAAAAATTTTCACCTATCCTTTGAACAAAGCAGAAGGAGAGAGATGGGGGAGGTGTTTGATTACAGTATGTAGGAGACAACAAGCAGTTGAAAACTAGGATAATTAAGTCAACTTAAAACAGCCAAACATCAAGCAATATGGAGTTCTTATAAAACTCTTACAGAGAAAGTTCTTATAGAAAAAGCACTGCTCATGCCTGCACAAATTACTTGTCTTTGCTGGGCATATTTACACTCTGTTCAGTTCTAGTTTGTCTTTGCAACAAAATCTCTGAGTTGAAGTTATGCACCAATTTTTTTTTTAGACTTAAGTACTCATTTATGATGTTAAGACAGGATCTACTCACTCTTGGTAATCAGATTCTTCAAAAATTAATACAAATTATTTTATTTGTAGATAGTAGCCTGAAAAATTATTGTTATGGAAGAGGACTTAGCAAAGATCAGAAAAAGTAACAATGGGTAAGTCATCAGTCCAGAAGCTCTTCCAAATTTTACTCACAAAAGTATGCACTGAACTCAATAGATGAAAATAAAGTAACTCTACCAGCTGGCTGTACAGATATTTAAGATATCATTCCATATGCTATGCAGAATTAGTTCCTTTTCACTGAGAAACACAACACAAGCAAAGCTTCTCAATGTTCTGCCACCATGGTTTGCACTTGATCCATATTTGCAAAATCTTTTAGAAAATCACTGCAGTTGGAGACATTTCTTTTCTTATTATTTTAATGAAATTTCATATTCAAACTTTGAGTGCTTGAGAGCAAGACTGCTCAACAGAGGCACAAGGATGATAATACAATATATATTCTGAGTTTGACAATATACTCCTTGGATTATGTCAAGCACAGAAAGCATGGCAGAAAAAGATATAAAGCCAAGAGGAGGAGAGAAGAGTTACCAGACCAAAAAGTGGAACAGTGATACAGAGAAGTAAAATTACATCAACTTTGAAAATGGGAAAGAGTGGTTTGTACAGTGAAAATAAATCAATTAAGTTAATGAAAATAACTACAACATTGCTGGAGCAAAAGAGAAAGAAAACATCACCAATATTGATGTTTGAGCTGGAGAAAAAACAGGAGAAACTGGGGAGACCACAGATCACTGTCATGACAAGGAAGTCGTCTGGGAAAAAAATATCGGGTAAGGATTGTGGTACCAAGTGTTAGGTAAAATTCTAGAAATTAAGATACTGAATTATGACACTTTTTTATCACAGTGAATAAAACAAAAGACAGAACTTTGCAAAAAGTTTGTTTTCAGGAGAATGGATAAACTTTCAATAAGCTAAAAATATAATTTAAAAAATTTAATAATAAATAAGCCTGGGCTTATTTTATTAACCAGGAAAAAGCTCATTTTATCACAGTCTGTCTATAGTGCAGACTACAACACAGTGCAGAAATGCTGGGTCAGCTTCATGGTATTACGCACACTGAAGCCAACCAGGCCACAGCAGTACAATACTTCTCCTGTAGCTCAGCAATTTTCAGCACACTTCAAGCTGTGAGAGCAGACTGTAATGTCACTTCTTCATCTGTCCTTCCTGTAGCTCAAACCAGAAGGTTCAATGTGCTTAAATCAGATTACACAGACTCAAAAATAAATATCAAGATCATAAAGTCAGAGTTGGGGAAGCAATGAAACAAAGCAGAGTCAGGAGAACTGGATTATCAGAAAATAAATGACACAGGTACTGTACCTGTCAGATAACTAATTGCAAACCCAAAAGTTATTCAACACACATGAATCCAGACTCTCACACAAAGATGGGTCTTTGAGAGCATGGCAGTTAATCTCAAAGGGATAAAACCCCATGATTTCTGACACATAATGCCACTGAAACATGATAACAGACAATCCGTTCAAGATTTCTGCCTCTGGAGTACTTACACTATTGTAATAATCTACAAAGATAAACCTGAGATTAAGGATGGGTTTGCCAGTATTTACAGCAGACCCCCAGTCAAAATGATGTTTCAAGTCCAGATGACCATCAGTAAGTGCTGCAGAAGAGAGGGGAGCAGCGGGGGAATCAATCCAAACTGAAACACTGTTAGTAAAACCACTACTTCAGAATAAATGACCAAACACAGAAAAAAAAATCTATGAGGTTTGAAATACCTACAAGTCCATTAAAAAAATTGTCTTTTGATAAATTAGTTGGTGCAAAATAAAGAGCTTTTTTCCACTGTCTTAAAACCTTGCTAGTTCAAGATCCTTTATACAGATAACTTTGGCCAAGTACTATGGATCTCAAGGCAAATGTACGAAGTAGAGAAGAGGAATACTGGCATGGTTACAGCTAAGATTTGTTTTGAAGAGAGTGGCAAAATAAGACAACAAATAAAGAAACCACTATTTTAATAATTTTATAAGCAAATCCTTTATTAAAATGTAGTCCTATTATTTATTCTGACGAGGTAAATATTAGCACATCTGAAGCATTAAATTACTTGTTGTACTAGCATATTGGGTCTTTCATTGGATTTATCTTATTTAGAACAACACAAATCTTTCTCCAAGGAGCAGGCAGAAAGCAAAGGATCGAAAGCAACAGTAAGAAAATGCAGACAAAATTCAGCTGATGATTTTAAAGTCCAGTGCAGGACTGGTTCATAATACTTACTCACAGTAACTTTGAAATACCTGCTTATATCTCAAAAAATATACTGGTATTATCAGACTGACACATCTTTACAACAAAATATTAAAATAAAATATTTGATTTCTTTACAGCTTCTATTAAGTGATTCCTTCCATTGGTGGATATTTTCTTCCCTCATGTCATAATCTTTTGCATTTCTATTCCCTATATGAGTAGTTAACTGGCTTTTTTTCAAGACATAAAACCAGTCTGATCTGGTATAACACTGCCAAATCTGTTTAACACAAATTCTGCCTGTCTCACAGAGAGAGCGAGAGAGTGCACACCACGCATCCTCATTAACTAGAAAGATATGTAATTAAACAAGAAAGGGTTAAAGCATATGTTAGTCTGTTCTACTTTTCTATCTATTACTTTTTAAAAAGCTTTCATATGTCTTCTTCCTTGTTTCTGAAAGCTAACCATTCCTTCTTCCTTTCAGGAAGGCTGACATTTGACAGCTTAACATAGCTGACAGGGTTACCCAACAGCTCACCCTCCCTATTCTCAATCCAATTAGACCTCTAATCCTCCAGATGAAAGGCCCAACTACTCACGTTCCTCATGACAACGACAGCTATTGATTATTTGTCACTACAGCTAACACCTTCTCTGTCGAGGCCACTCTGACAGAAGCAAACCTACCAAATTAGACAGCACTTTATCTGCCCTGGAGGCCAAATGGCACAACAAGTAAAGGCTAATAAATGGTATAAAAATGAACAAATCATAACATTATGACAGGTTGATCGTTGCCAGCAGCTTCTCAGCTCAAGCTTGATGCTCTGTTAGACCTGTTCCTTCTCTTTTCTCTTCCACTCCTGCACCAACTTTGACTGAATTAAAGGCCAGAACAATTAAGGCATTTGACCAGCAAAGATAAGCTAGGATAGAAGTATCATCAAGGGACACGAATGTCAATAGCAGACTACCGTTTGTCAATAAAAACATTCCAGAGATGCAAATGCTCATGACTCTGCTCTCCACTAGGCTGTACTGACTCCCTTTGTACAGGGCTCTTCGAAAGCCCAGGCAGAAACTCCGGGAAAATTAACCCCAGAAAAACAAGCTTGAGCTGGGAAACATTGAGGCAAGGATCTGCATCACTGAAAAAGGAATCCCAACACTGTGCTAGATGATAGAGACATGTTACAGTTGTTATTCCACTTAATATCTACTTTTTTTTTCCATTGTAGCAGAGTAAGAGAAACTGGGACTACATCATTTGAATTTATCACTATAAATTTGCTTCAATTGTTTTTCAAGGGAAAAAAAAATCTGTTTCTAGGACAATGTGCAGTATCTAGTGACACAGGACCTCACAAGTCACATCACTCTGAGGCAAACTGAAAGCATTTATTATTCTCAAGGCAGTACTATCCCAATCCAGTGAGATCAGAGGCACAGTCCCTAAACTGAGGCTGTTTATTACAACAAACAACAGAAGAGAACACAAAAAAACCCCAACAACAAAAAACCCCATCACAACCGCAGGAATATTGTTAAGATCAGGCAACTGAAAGAATAATGCAAGTAAAAATACGCAAGTTATTTAAACAGTTAAAAACCAATTAATACTGCCCTGCCAAAATTAATTAACTGATTGCTCAACTATGCTAAAAGGAGCATATTTTCCAGCAAGGAATTCCTATGCTACTTGAAGTACTTAATAAAAAAAAATTATTAAATCAAATTATATGAAAACTTAATTTAAATTTAAATTAAGCTGTTTTAGTTAAAGACATAAAACATGAATACCTGCTATTCTACTTCAGAAAAATCTACACTCTAACTGAAGAAAATGTTCTTGTGCAAAATGCAGGTTGCACAGATAAAGGAAACTACATACAAGTGCAACATAATACTAATTTAAGAAATCTAAACATTGTGGAAAGATCTATTTAGTAAAAAAACCCACCAAATTATGTAGTATTTTATTGTTTTAACTTCATAGGCTTACAATATATTCCTGGGGTTAATACATATTTATTAATTGTTTCAACTAGACACAGATGATTAAACACTTTAAAGACAGGCAGTACAGTATTATCACAAAATACAGATATTTATATGAGCAGTTTGGCAAATGGATCCTTTATGACTACTAGTGCCTGAAGAAAAATTGAACCTACAGGACATTTAGATAAGTTGGCTCTCACAAAACTCAAGCAAACCTATAAATAAAACTTGAAACAGTATATAACATTTCTATGAATAAATTTTAATTATTACTATTCTACTCTAAAATGTACTCCAAATATAATAAATCACTGCAAAGAGGAGACAAATATTGTCATTTTCAAATACCATAGAGTAATATTTAGTGGATACATTTTTATTTACATTTCACACATTTTTAATAGCCTCCTGTCCTTTCCAAAAGGAGACCAGTTCAGGATTCCTAACGCTGAGCCCCACAGAAGCACCTGTGGAAAGGAGACCTACAGAGGTGCAACTCACCTGGCCTTACCCTCCACACCAGGGAGGACTGAACAAACTTTCCAAATTCTTACTCATGTAAAGGCATTTATGCCTACACTGGTGACAGTGAGTCCACTGTGTTCTCAGATGCTGTTCAGGTTTTCCAGGGTCAAAAACTCCTTTATTGTTTATGTTACAAACCTCCTACTTATCCTAGGTTATTGTTACTTTTATGGTCTGTTCTTATTTAGCAGATTCTCATTCTTTTTAATACATGCCTTGATTAAAGAAAATGGAATATATATCATTCTCCCACTTTGGTTTTACCGAGTTCATTAAAAATATTTCCATTTGGACTTTCCCCCCCTCCTTTTTTATTTTAAGGCCTTTCATTTCAAAAAAACCCCACAACAGTGTTATGCGAGAGGACTAGATGGTGCCAAATAGTGAAGAAAAATTACTGCTCTTAACACCTAATCTTATCAGCAAAACCTGTAAATAAATGCCTTTAAGACTTAGACTTACTAGCCCAATGAGTTGTCCACCTGTTATTATTCGTGACTTTTCTGCTGTAAGCCTTATTTATAATATTTGCTTTATGATCACTATTCTTGATAAGTGAGAATTTTTTCCACTATTTCAAGTCAGAATCAGGAATGATCCACCACTGTATTTTTCGAGTTGTGTTCCAGATGCGCCTCCTTGAGAACCATACTGAACATCCCTTACACAGAGCAAGAACTAACCCACACATCTTCCCAAAAACCTTGGATGCGTTTTTTCTTTTTACTTTTAGATTACATTTGCAACTCACAGGTAAAACAAAATCCTTCAAAATGTGGATGCTTCAATGATGGCTGCCAGTTATCAACTGCCCCATGCAACTGGAGACCAACACTTCACCTGCAGGTCAGAGGGAAGGAACTACACTCAGTCCATCCCTTTCCATACAAATATACTCTACTATATACTATTTGTGTAAATACTCCACAAGTGCTCCTACTGCAAGCCCTCTCTTTAAACATCCTCCATCCTCCCCCAGCTTTTACTTCTACTATTCTAAATGGGGAAAAATACTATTTTGCTTTTCCGTGTGGAAGTAGATAGAAGCGTTCTGTCTACAGCAGGCTACAGAGCAAATCTGTCAGATATTTATAGAATAATTCATTTTAGCATCTCGGCCAGTTTTATTTGTTTTCTTTCACCATCCAATCCTAAACACAGACTAACAGATGCTATGTTTTTTGGTTAGCCATGCTACAACTTGTTCAATGTGTAAAATGTCTGTTGGAAAGTAGCTATAGTCAAGGAGGCAGCCACAAATAGCAAGCAATACTTTCAAACATGTTTTACCAAAGTAAGTTAGTTTAGTAACCAACTGTTACTAAAATAATTTAAAAATCAATTCTACGAGTGCCATTGACTGTAGACATTCATACCATACTTATCAGTGAAGTCTGTATAGAGACCAAGTTTGATCTTACAGCTAAATTCCGATCTTGAACTTCAAGTCAAAAGAATACTTTGGCATGTAAATTTTTGCATAACCTTGTCTTAAAATATGGTTTCATGCTAACATAAAACTAGTGAGAAATCAGATTCAGATGTCTTAGTATCTGCTGTGCAACTGAAACCTAACATACAGAACAGTTTTATCTTCTGCAGAGAAAAGAATTGGCTGGATTTTAACCCACATTTTGACAGTAGAGACAGAAAATTGCTGGATACCATATGACTGTAGTGGCTTAACACTTAATGGGGAAACAATAATGTGCATGTTCTTGCCTTGTTACAAGACATGACAAAGTGTGCAAGCTGAAAATGCACTGCCTGACTATATTCAAATCACGTATCAGTCTTGCAAAGTACTGCCCAAATTTTGTTCTGAATCAAGACACAGCAGAGGCAAATGGAACTATTAATGAAATCTAAAGAACAGTCAAAAGCAGAATTAGGAGAGTCATACAAGATCCTGAAAGAGAGTCACAGGTGCTATTTATCACACACAGAAAAATAACAATTTCAAAAGGGTTCCCACCCTTCCTGGATTCAAATAAGACCCTAAAATTCTTACCTATGGTTTTGAGAATATTTTCTATTATGTCAGTGTTCATTTAGGAAATTCCAGCCTTGCAAAGTGTCTGTCTGTTTCATTGTTCATTCTCAGCAGTGACAGCACACCTTTCTTGGGGAATGTACTGGGAATTAGATCTCTGTAACAACATGAGTTTTTTCTTCTGAAATTTTTCCTGTAGTTATTTTTAACCATTTCAATAGGGCTTGCAGCACTGATCAATGGTATTATCAAAACAACCAATAGTAAAAAGCATTTGGGAACATGGGGACTTGGGTTAAATAGGCAGAAAATTAATTGTTCTTTTGTAGAGTTCATTTTCTGTCAACTCACTGACCAGTGAGCAGTTCCACAGCTGTGAAAAGGGGTCAGGGGAAGGCCATGGGTGGGACCAACCCCTTGGTAGCTAGGACAGCTTATCTGTAATATAACACATACAAATCACACACAAGGAACACTGCCTGCCACCCTTGAGCAACTTCAGGCTGCATTCACTAGAGAGAACTCTTTGTTCAGGAAAGTGAAGAAAACATTTGTATCATGGTTATTGTCTGTGGCTTAATTAATCACAGAGGAAACTACATTCCAACATGTAAAAAAAAAATCACCTCTTCCAGCAGATCAGCAAACATTCCCCTTTCACATCCTGGTGTGTTCAGATTTCTCCCATTTAATCAAATTGTATGTTCGTGTGAAAATATTACAGAATGAATGTAAAGCTCATTCACATTTCATCAACCTACGTGCATAGAATTAATATTACTCATTATGAGCTCTCACTTAAGAGGGAACATCATAAAAGGTTATTGGTCTAAGGAAAAAAGGAACATGAACTGGCCACCATTGTCTCTGACATGATCATTTATTTTCATTTTATAGATTGGGAAAGAAAGTTAGAAGCACGTGTGCTCTTTTATGTAGATCAAATAAAGCCTTACGAAAGATCTGAGAGACTACAGCTCCAGGAAATACATATTGGAAAAGGTAATGAAGGAAAAATGTATAAACTTGCTCCCAGGCAAGTTAATTCAAGAGTTTTTAATACAAATACCTTTTACTTGCTCAAGAAAGGGGAAAAAAGATTCTTTTTTTGCAGCTCTTGGACTAACCTGACTGTACTCATTAGATAAGACTTGGGAATAAGCTTTCATAAAATAAGTGACCTAAAGACTACCTTCTGTTTCTAATTTTCTACCATCTCTAATGCTTGCCACAGGCTGTCTTTTCTTACTTCCTTTTCTTTACCTTTGTTGTTACTTCTGAGTATACAGGAACAACCATTTTTTCTACTTTCAGAAAAATCAAAGACCATTAAATTATGTCCTCCTACTTTACACAGAATTCCTAATTGCATCCTGGATGTACTATTACTTATCAACAACCATGTCAGCAAATAAATAATATAAGCTACACAATATTTAATGCTTCTAAAGTCACATTTTCCCACTGGGGTTATATTAATCTTCCTGAAGCCAAAATTAATATCCTCCTGACAGTTAAGCATCCTGATAGATTATTTTAAGTGCATATTATTAGAAACCAGCAAAAAAATTGATTTTTTCTTCTATCCTTATGAACACAAAAGGCTGTGCTTAAAGTATTCAGGAAGATTTAGGTAGATTACTCCCCCAAGTAAACAGATTGTTAATAAGTGAGCATCCTCTGTGAGAAATTTTGAAAGAAGCAGGCCTGCTTTTTTTTTTCCCTTAAACTGGAATTCCTTAATGAAAGATAAATGACAAAACATATACAGGTAATTTGGGTATATAGAAACATTTCCATTCAAAAGTATCACATGTGGGTGTTCAAAAAAGTTGCAATTTTACACTAGAAGCAAATTGCTACCAGAATGCCTTCAACTGAAAATGAATGCCTGTTGTTAAACTGTTAACCCAGTACTCAAATCTCCACAGCAGGTTTATTTCACGATAACCTAAGTTCTACAAGCTTAAACAATCTGTACCCATATAGTACTACAATTCCTCAGTGTGAAATCACTGGCAAATTATGCTAATGATTCTACTTCTGTTGCAATCAGTCACAGTTTCAGTTCCCAGTAAATTACATCCGTGTTCAGGAAGTCACAACCACCCTCTGAAACTCCCATGGCAATCTTCACAGGTGCACTCCTGCAATAACTTGTATCGTTTTCTGGTGGGTTTGGATTTTTGAGGTTTTTTTGTTTGATTGCTTTTAATTTAAATTTCATTAAGTTAATGACTTGACCTCCCCTTTTTTCTTATTTTTTTAAGGGGTGTACACCCTTTTAAAATTGCTTGTAAGACCTGTCCATTTGAAAATAGAGACCAAAGGAGAGGAACAGAAGAAAATCCAAAAGGAAAAACACCGAGCCTTCTGCCTACAAAGACTGAATC
Source organism: Monarcha castaneiventris obscurior (assembly GCA_026261815.1). NCBI lineage: Eukaryota > Metazoa > Chordata > Aves > Passeriformes > Monarchidae > Monarcha > Monarcha castaneiventris. The sequence continues at coordinate 9,396,540 of JAMPIT010000388.1, forward strand.
ATCTCCATCATAAGGCTGATGAAAAAAAGACAGATACTATGAAAGCTCATGTCAAGGACAATCGGAAAATGAGTTGCTAAAAAATGTATGCCTTGGGTGAGATTAATTTGTCACAATTACAACATTGAAAACATGAAAACCTACATCAGTCAGATGCCTAAAACAAAGAATGAGCTAATCAGTGTGCCATACAGTACTCATCTCACTTTAGGGTGACTGACTGCATCCTCAAGCACATTCCTTTTAGAAGTTATCTACAGGGCTACCTTATACGTAGATGTCTGTAATGTGAATTTTTAGTTACATGAGATAATTCTCAGCCCATCATCTCACATTGCATTGTACTATATTATTTTCCATTGAGAAAAAGATACACTTGTTGAACTTTCTATGTGCTTAAATGTATCTATTCATGCAAAAAACTTTTTTAGACCAACAGATGTATAAAACTTACAAGCTGTAATATAAAGGATGCCTATCACTAAACAGAAGACTAACCATTAGGAACATAATTATTAGCATTAAGCAACCACTCATCAAAGACTATCATATCAATATATAACCACAGCTGTTTTTCAAAAAGCATTAGTGTTTCAAACAGTACAGCTGAAATTTCTGACCTTGCCTTCTTAATTTCAGGAACTTTCTACAAAGAAAGGTGTGAGAATGCTTAGGCTTAGAAAGGTGACAATGGACCAATGAATAAGGGGATATTCTAAGACTTACCTCTTCCAAATAGTCCAGAATGCCATTAGTGAAGTCTGAGACAGAGAGATTATAAGAATCTTTTGTCGAGATGAGAACGGATGAGAACCTGACAGCTCTTCACGTAACTATTTCTTTGTAGACATGCTCCAGTGACAAAAACCATTTGAATGAAGCATGGCAAGACCAGGATGACACAGCAGCTCTGAGCTCCGAGACTTGAGTTTCCTCATTAACTGGTAAATATGACCTGGGTACTAAAACAGCACTAGGCAGAGGCACTGATATCATCAGATCACCTTCACTTCTTTCCTGTGTTGAAACTCTTGGAACTGAAAGAACATGTAAGAGCCCTGGCCAGTCTGCCTAGCTATGCTATCAGAAATAGTTCTGGTAGAGACTATGAACTGCATTTATATCAAGTGCAGAAATTTTGGTACTGTTTATTGATATCCAAATCAAAATAGATCTCTATTGACAAACCACAGTTCTGAAAGATGTCTTCTAGGACATTCGTGAAACAAAGCAAAGGCATTTGGAGTGCACCAGAACATTGGGAGGAGATCAACTCCACAACTGCACGTAATGAAGTAACTACTTCAAAAGGAGTTGCAGTTGCCATTAGGAAAAAGAGAGGGAAACTACTGTGAGACTATCCATTCAGAATGTTTGGTCTGATCATATGGGTAGTGCTGAAACCTTTACCTATAATTTAAGAAGAACTCTGCGCTATCAAGAAATAAGAATCTGCATTTTGAACACTGGATGTGATTGTTGGCATTTTGAAGGACTGGAAGAAATGCTTTTACAGAATAAACTCCTTATGTAACAGTAATAACAAACATGATGGAAGCAAAGGCTGTCTCCTATTCTGCAGTCAATAGCTGGAAGCATAAAACTTGCAGAGAGGTGGAAGTTAAGAATAAAATATAATGTAGAGCTGATATGTACATATGTGTATGCATACACACACGCACCCAGTACAGCCAGGTTTGCAACTCACACAGGTCGAGTCAGAAGCTAGTTATGTAAGTGTTAATGGAATGATGTGGTACGATTGTACATTTAAGTCCTATCCAACCAGAAATCCATCCTAGAGAAGAAAAGCAACCGAAATCCTAATTCATTTTACTTAATACTGATGATTTATGACTGAATTCAGGTCAATGCCACATTTCTGAATGTTTGTTCTATTATAGGGATTAAAAAAACCCGCAAGCAATTTTACTAGGACTGAAAGACATGAACTGGCAGTTCTCTTACAGTGAAATCTCCTGACAGAAAAATGGGAACGGTGTCATCTCATCCTGCAGAGAACAAAACCAATTTTTTTTATTATAACCAGGACTACTAATGGGAGGGACAGCATCTTGAATCCAAACACATGAATGAAGACACTCATCTCTCCTCAGTTCAAGATGGCTAAATCATTGCTTCTGCTTGGCATTAGAAGAGCATTTTCTCACTAAAACTCTTTGCCTCTGAGACAGTTCTGTGGTTCCCAAAGAAAGGCAGCAGAGACCATTTCTTGTCAAATCAGCTGCAAGACTGCTTCAGAGGAACAAGTGCAAAGGGCCATGTAAAGGCAGCCTGCAGAATGATAACCTAAAGAGTCTCAAATATTCTGGCAACAAACTCTGGCCCTCAGAATGTCTGTCTGCTGCGATCTGATGAGCAAGGTGTCCCAAAAGCCCTTCAAAGAGACAGCAAAGAACAAAAGTAATCCTAATACTTAGAGAGGAAGGTTGCGACTCTGGAAACCTTACTTCATTTTACCTCCACCTGCTTTAGTTAACAACATCAGTGTAGAAAGAAGTGTCTTTTCTTTCCTGCCTCTTCACTGGTTGCATGTAAAGGTTTGTAAATCTTAACTTCTCTCTCCAAAGAAAAGGAAAATTAGGATGCAGCGCAAGTACAATTTAGGAATCTGAATCTCCAAGCACTGCTCTTCTGAACAGCTTAATAGTTGTGACTACCAATTAATGGGGATTTATAAAGTCATGTGAATCTGTTTTTGACGAAGCACAGGACAGCTACTAACTCACAAGCTTGAGCACAACAAAACCTATACACTGGCCCTGGTAAATATGTATATTCATGATTAACCAATGTGGATAAGACAACTTTGAAAATGGGTGACCTCACAGTATGTTTCCTTCTCTATCTGAAAGTCAACTTTACTGAGGAATTTTACTTTGGAGAAAAAAAATTAAAATACAAACCAAAAGTATCAGTGAGAAATGAGAAGAAACATTATTTAAACTGCCAAAACTGCATGAAGCATTAAGTTGTTTTGAATTTTAATTTTATATATTTTTCAGAAGACACTCATGGCAGAAACGTAGATCTTAAAATGTTAATATGGAAAGACTACAGACAAAATTTTACACACATGAAATGCTAATTTCATAAGCTGACATCAATAGCAAGTAACTGTTCAGAAGACACAGAATGGAATCTTAGAGGACAGCTAAGTGAGGCAAACAAAAAGCAGCTGCAAGGGCGGTTTCCTGACCACTTTTTGCCCTCAGCACCAATGATGGTACAAGCACTTGCCCAGCTATGGGGTGAATCACATCTATCTAGTACATTACACAGTAAGCGTGTGATTACATAAAATCTACTGCTACAATCTTTACCTCATGCTGTTTCACCCTCCTTTTCATCTGCACTGTCAACTGAAAACACATCTAAGATGGTCCAAGTATCCCATGGTACAAACTGCACTTTCAGGATTGAAGCACAGCATAAAGGAAATGGAGAGCACATGATATTAATGGATATTATGCCAAGACAAAATCTCTCTCTCTTTGAATTGGTGTAATACAAATATCCACAATATGAACATTAAGAAAAAGATTTAGACAAGAATTTATATTGTTTTAATATGCTAAAATGCATTTTAAAAACCTGAGGAAAACATAATTTTTAAAATTCAGTTTTTAATATGATTAAAACGTTCACATGTCTATCACATCACAAAATCTAAAAGCCTCTATGAACACCAGACAAGCAGAGGATGTTATAGCAATTTTTTTAAGTCTCTGACACTGTTGTTTTTATGAAATACCTGTGTTTGAAACAACAACATTCACAGTAAGCTGGTCGGTCCCTTAGAAATACAAAATTAATCCGGGAAACAAGATTATGATGATGACTGAATTATTTAATCAGAGTGTAATGATATGTAACCAAGCAGATGAATTAGCCTATTTCAAGTCAACTACAATCTACAACACAATTTCGCAGTAAGGGATGAAGTAACATAGACCACACAGTTCCTATGGACTCCCATGCAAATGTACCTGGAAAATATCACCTTATTATAGTCTTCCCAAATGGTCCTCTATTTAACTGCTCCTTATTAAACACCATGATCATACTATAGCTACCTTTATGTAAACCTAATTAAAATAAAATAATAAAAAATTGCAAATTGCATAAAAACACATGAATAATTATGAACAAGTGACAAGATATTATCCACAGAAATGGTCTGCTATGCAAATCATGGCAGGCCCTCTAACTGGTACCAAAGGACAGTTTACACAGACAAAAAAGCGTTAATTTTTGAGCAGTTACAGTTTTAAACATACTATAAAAATTAAAACAGTAAATAAAAGGCTGTTTCTTTCAGTTTGAATTTTTAATCTTCTCTGTGGAGTCTTTTTCACAGTTTATGAACTCAAATGGCTTGGTTACCAGCCAAAGCCCCTCCCCCCTTTTTTTTTTCTTTTCCCACTAGCAGCCTGCTTATTCTCCTGTGGAGAGACTGCGGACACTTCCCCCAGGCCTAACCACACTCAAAATTTCTTGCAGCCCTGAAGTTATACTTTCAATTACCTTTTATTTTATTGTTGAATACTTCCTTTAGCACTTCTTCAGTGGGACAATGTAACTGGACAGTACAATGGACTGAGATTGTAGAAGGAAAAGACACTAATGAACTGATGGCAACCCCCGTTCCCCAACCCCCTGCACCACTGTCTGCAGGGTAAGGTAGAGAATTTGGGAGTGAAGTTCAGCTGAGGAAGAAGGGAAGGGTGTGGGGAAGATGATTTTAAGATTTGGGTTTATTTCTCATTATGCTTCTCTGTTTTGACTGTAATAAATTAAACTAATCTCCCCAAGCTGAGTCTGTTTTGCCTGTGACAGGCACTGGGGAGGGATCTCTCCCTGCCCTTATCTCAGCCCATGAGCCTTTTGTTATATTTTCCCTGTCCAGCTGAGGAGGGGAGTAGTGATAGAGCAGCTTTGGTGGGTGCCTGGTGTCCAGCGAGGGTCAGGCCACCTCACAGATGTTGTGAAAGTCCTAACTTTATAAGCACTTGTAAGGTAATTACCTTTTGTGCAGCAAGATGAAGAGCAGTTCTGCGGCTGCGATCAGCTCTGTTAACGTCAGCTCCAGCCTTCAGCAATGCCTCTGCACAGTCCAGCCTGTCAGCCAGCACACAGTACATAAGAGGAGTTCTCCCAAACTGGTCCTCTTTATCTTTCAGCTCAGAGTTTCCTAAAAAAAAACCAAAACAAAATGTTCACTTAAACCAGTTAAGTATATATTAGTATCTAGCTAAAAGCAGTACTTTTTTATTAAAAAGTCATCTTGTTATTATACGAACAGCAGGTATCTCATTATAATATGACTGTGGCGAACAAAAAAAATGGAGTATATGATAAGCTCAGAGTTATTACATTTTATCCTACTTTTACTGACAGTTACAGAATATTTCAAAATATATTTACAGGAAAAAGCACATCAGAAAACATTAGTTCCAGGAATACACCTACCATCAGCAACATTCCACAGTGGTATAATTATAAATAATTTTAAAATAGTTACACAGATCTTGGCTGCACAGATTAGTTTAAAAAATATCAGCAGCACAGAAACCAAATAGACATCCCAAAACCTGTTAACACTGTAACTAAAACAAACTTTGAAGCCTACTCACAGTAATGTTTATTTTAAAAGCATAAACGTCAATATTACATCAATACCATTATTTACTTCAGGGTGCCTTACAATATGGAAACTACCAAAATACTTCCCAAGCCTTATTGAATTGATAAAGTTAGTAAGGCAGTAATCTGATATCCTATTCAAAAAAAGTCAAAATACTATTCTTATTCACAGCCTGAAAAACCCTCCAAACAAAGCAGTTTCACCATAAAGTTTCATATTTCCATGATGTCACCACATAAAGGCAAGCATCTTTAATTTCACAGGTATCAACAACCCCACACATACAGAGCCTCCAGATCTCCAAAGGGGCAATGTTGTCTACAATTACTCAAGGAACATTGAATTTTACAGGCAAGTTGGTTTTGCTCTTTAATTATTCCTTTGTCTGCATGACTGTTGATGCTTCAGAGGCATGCTGCTTCTTTACACAGTCTTTGCTCTCCCCCAGCATATTATACTTCTCTATATATCCAGTAATTGTACTCTTAATTATAATTTCTATTGATTCACCCAGAAGAAGAATCAAGCAGATTAAATACGAATCAAGAGGAATATCAAGAATTAAAATTAATTCCCTACCAATCAAGCCACTTATAAAAAACACTGTCAAGTAGGATATTGCCAGTCAGAGCAATCATTTACTCACTCACTACATTTATTAGTTCCTTTAAAACTACAGAGTGAATACCATGTCAATCACTATTCACTCTGTAACTCTTTTTTTTGCCTTGAAAGTGTGATTTGCATTGAGAAAATTATTTTTGCTCTGCAAAAAAGTTTAAGAACATTTCCAAACTCCTCTGTGATGAAGATATAGAAAAATTATTTTTATTCTTCACCTGTTGCCTTGTCTTCTCTGACTGCCACTTCACCTTGACAAATGACTGGTTTTACAACTAATTTTTCCATCACTAGCAAATTATTAAAAAACAAACAAAACAAAACAAACAAACAAACAACCCCAAAACCACAAGAAGTCTACATCTAGCTGAACTACATCTAGCTTTCTCAGAAACAGGCTGGTTTTTGAACACCTTTTTGCACTATAATACTCACCTTCACACTGCTGTTTAGCCTGCTCCCCTGCAGATATTGTGGTCCAAAGCATAATTTAACATGTCACTGTGCCCAACCAACAAGCCAGTTTCTCTAATTAACTAAAAACAGTCAGGTGCTCTTCCAGTTTTAGTTCAACATGATCACTTAGACAACACTAAACCACATTTCACTGCTAAGCATTAACATCACCTCAACGGTGTCTTAAATTGCTTGAAGCTGATGGGACTCAAACACTCAAACATATTAAGAGAAATACATACACATTCATTCCGCCCAATAAGACATAAGCATGGGCTTACTCTCACATAATATTGGTTCTCAAATCAGCAGTGTGTAAAACCAGTAACTCTTGCTCAAATTCCAGTTCCCCTTCTGTTATAGAATGCTGGAGGAGATAAGATTTAGAGACTGAAGACAAGCAAAAATGGCCTAAAGCTCAAGTGCAATGCAGCTAAGTAAAGCAACAGATACCTGTTTTCATTTTCAGTTCCCAAAAAGTGATGTAGCTGATGACAAAGTGTTTCCATGACTGTATACAGTCTGAGGGAAAAATGAGCAAGAACTTCAAAACTTGATGCCAGCAATTTGCCTGAAGCTTTTGCATGTTTTTTTAAGGTAAAGAAACTATCTTCAGCTAGCAGTAGGTTTTTTCCTTTTGCTCACCAGGCTCTGTAAGGCCCTTAGAATGGTTAAAATCCTGGCAGCATTTCCCTAAAAGGGTGTCTTTGTGCTCAGGCTAAGAGACAGGAAAAGGGCTAGGAGCCACTTTATCACCATCAGGTGCTAAGGGGGGATTAACCTGGTGAAAGTCCGTTGTCACAACATCTTGTGAACTTCACAATTTTGCTGCAGCAAATTATTATTTTTGCAATCACGAAAGCACAGGTAGCCTTTAAAACATTCACATATTAGCATACCTAAAATCTGCTTTGGCAAAAATAAATCCTCTTCACACACCTGCCTAAGAAAGAAATTTTGTTAGATCCCTCCCCTTTCAGAATCAAAGTCCTCAGCCCACCAAAATATGCATTCCATAAGCTTGTTGCCAACAGAGGTCATAAACACTAAAAAATCCAGGGCCCAAGTCCAAAATTTAACTCTCATAGCTGTACTTCACCACTTCCTCACACTCTATCCAAGCAGTTATAGCACTTAATATTTCTGTGCATTTTTCAAACCAGAAAATGAGAAAGGGCAGCAGGAGGGTGTGAATTCTCCCTAATTATTAAAACACAGACCATTTCTTGTCACTTGCAAGAATCTTGCCTTCTGCAATATCTGATTTGATACTCCCAAAATGTAGAACAGGCAAGAGAGAAGTAGAGAGAAGGATCAAACAACAGCACATAACTGCATATTTGTAACCCATAGCTCAGTTCAAATTTACAATGAAACACCACAACAGATATTTAGAAGCATTTGGATGCAAGCAATGCATTAAAATGAGGAGCTGGACTGAACAGACACTTCAGTATAATGACTATTGTAATAATTATTGAGTTATTTTGAACAATTAAAACCATTAAAACAATTAGATGCCTCTTCCCAAAGCATTAAATGGAAAATTATCCTCCAAATACAAAATTAACTTTTGCCTGCTTTTTCCCTAGGATCAAAATCATCCAGACAAGTTTTAACACTGAAGAACCATTAATTAGAGACATGTTCAGTGTTGTATAAAGCACAGGAAAGAGAATACTGTGAGCATTCCCCAAAGCCCAAGAACATATAATTCTAAAACAACGTGATACAGTACAGGACAATTCATGCAATGCAAACAATTAGCACACTTCTGTTAGAACACTGGTTATACAATTAACACTTGCCATTTACTTTATGGTATTTAACCCACAGGCTTTTTAGAAAATCCTGTGATTAAGCATTAGTGGCAGTTAACGTACAGAGATACTTTGTTCCAAAGCCCTCTTTCTCTAAATAAATTGTCCACTTACCTTTGACTCTGTCTGTGCCTCTTTCTGGCACAGGGTGTCAAAAGGAACACATTGTGCAGAACACACTATTATTTCAAACGCCTGTTCCTTCAAAATTCATCTATACTCTAATTATATGCAAATAAAGCATCTATGTTTGTATACAGCCACACACGCTCCACCAAGCTACCGATGGCAGAAGGAAAAATCAGCAAAGAGGTTTGAGGGGCTGCTCTAAGAGTCCTTTTGGCCAGCCTCTATGCCCCTCCTATGTTAATAACTGAACAGGGAAAGCACAAAGAGGAAAGTAATAACGAATTTAGGTACTAAAAGGTCCTCCCTGACAGGAGGAGAAAGACAAGACTTTCCATCGCTGCATACACCGCTGGCTACGTATCCAAGGTGCAAAACTTGGCTGTATTAGAAAAGTGTTGTTCAGCAATCCAGCACCCACAGCACACACAAGGCTGGAGTGCTGTCCTGATTTAGCTGCTGCTGCTGTTGAGTGCAGTCATGAAATTCGGTGTATAGCACCAATTGCTCAATTTGCTTCTGGCATCAAGTTATACTTTCAACAGCGACTGGTAAACAGCTAAAAATATTACTCTAATGCATTCTTCTTCTGCTAGGCAATACATGACGTTTTTGGTTTGCCTTTTTTTTTTCTTTTTGGTCCAGTTCTGGCAGAAGTAAGGTCTGTGTCATATCCTGTCAAAACATGGCAAAGCAGAAACGCCAAATTTTGCTAGTATAGCAAATGCTACAAGGATTGTGCAGTTCGCTCTCCCAAGCAAAAGTAAAACAGCATTTTTATCTCGTTGCTGCATGAGTACCATTAAAAGAAGAACAAGTTCCTTATCTGGTTCTAATGGCTGTTTTGTGGTATATTTGATAAGATGAACCCACAACACAGAAATACTTTTCCCTTGTGTTTCTAAAAATACGTTTTTTGGTTCTGAGATTAACAAAAACACACTGAAGTCAGAAAAAGCTCTTTGTTGCTTCTGACTGTTAGCCAGGATTGAAAAGCTCAGACTTTTTTCCACCTCCACATGCAGGCAGAAGGATTTTTTAGAAACCTGGGTATTTAAAGCTACTTTGTAGTTAAATCTCACAAATTTCTAGAAGTATCTCCATATCAACCACTCATCAGCTGTTTATAAAACGTTTTAAAAAAGAGCAAACAGATAGCGTTAAATGCAAACAGATAACATTAAATGCAAACAGTACATGTTTGAGCCATCATATGACAAAATAAAGTTGAAGGCCCAACAAAAAATCACTGTTTCAACGAGTGGAGCTTCTAGAAAGTCAGTTGCCTCAAATGTTTTCCTGTTTCAGTCAAATCAGTTCTAGTTATCTTTCGAGAAAACTAGATCCTCCTTGTAAGGAAGAGCCCCTTACTGCTTTCTGTACAGCTTGGACAACAGATCCACACAGGTTACTACCTTGCCTTCAATAGAGGTCAGCAGAAGATACATAAAGAAACCTGACTGACTGCTGGTTTCATGCTATCACCCTTAAAGCCTTCACACCCATTAAAACTGACAGTTAATGGCATAAATACAGACTATGCTTCCTATTATTTCACAGTCCTTCAACCCTTGCCAAGCTCCAGGAATAGGATTTTCCAAAAAAGACTGAGCAAATAGAACTTCTAGAGTATCACCTGGAACTGCATTTAAGCAGAAGCTCAGAAAAATCCAAGTCTTCACCTATCATATGGCAGCCTTCCAAATATAGGCAACACTGTTTTTGGAACACAGAATATATACTACTTTTGAAAACTATTAAACTGGAATGCCATATCATTCCTGGACAGCAAGGGAAGGCAAAATCCTGAGCTTTTTAATGGATGGGATTTTTTTTTTTTTACTTCAGATTCAATAGGACTAGACTCTCTCATTACCTTTAATTTCTCTTGAGAAATGTTGCCAGTCTATCAGAATCGAAGTAACAAATAAGGCTGGCTCATTTTGTTCACAAATACCACACAGTGACAAGACTTCAGAAAGTATAATAAATTATCTGTAAAAACATATTTATCAAATTTCCCAAAAAGCAATTCAAAAAATAAAGATTTGCAGCCAAAATATTCTGGCACAAAGCACTTCTCCAGAACTTCAAATTCCCTGAAAGGGGTTCTATCACTTACCAACTTTCTGTTTTACTTCACAAAGAAGTACCAATCAAAGGCAACAGGTAATAAAAAGAAAAATCAGCCATATTTTCAGGGCAACATTTACTCTAGTAGCACATCAAAAGAAATCAAAAATATCTTAAAGATCAGAGCTGTAAATCAAAACCAAAAAGCCTCAGTTCTGAGGCTATCTACATCTACAATGGAAACATTTACCTGCTATTAGCTTTTGGAGGGTACTCTTATCTCCATTAACAGCAGCAGCATGCACTTCAGATGCTAACGAGGAACCACTGAAGAGGCAGTTTGCTGAAATATTCATACTCTTTCAAGGTATTACTATAGGTCAGATCTGTGCCACCAGCATTTTTTGTAGGAATTCAGTTCTAGAAAAAAAAAAAAAGAAACACATCAATAAAACAAAATTAATTTTATAATGAGTCATTGAAATTACTCAAACAATGCTAAAGATGCTTCTGTTAGAAAAGAAAAAACATGGTTTTCATCTGTGTAATAAATCTACCTCCAGCCAAAATTCACCAGAAAAAAGCCTACATTAAATATATGTATATATTGTAGTTTCATTGCCTTAAACACAAATCTCATCCCATAAGCTTTGCCGAAGTCTGTAAAGTGTTTCTCTACGAACCAACAGACTGTTCCTCAGAGTGTTGCCATGCATGCTTTAATTCAGTAACCAATAATGTTTGTTATCAAGTATCAATTTACTATAATCCTGCAGTATAGAACCACAGAATACCCTGAATTGGAATGGACACACTGGGACCATTGAAGTCCAGCTCCTGACCCTGCACTGAACATCCCTAAGAGTGACACCATGCACCCAAGAGCGCTGTCCAAACACTTCTTGAACTCTGTCAGGCTGGTGCTGTGACCACTTCCTTGGGGAGCTGTTCCGGTGCCTGACACTCTCTGGGTGAAGAACCTTTTTCTAAAATCCAACCAAAACCTCTCCTGACACAACTTCAGGTCATTCCCTCAGGTCCTGTCTCTGGTCACCACAGAGAAGAGATCAGTGTCTGCCCCTCCTCTTCCCCTCACGAGGAAGCTGCACACTGCAATGAGGTCTCCCCTCAGTCTCCTCTTCCCTAGGCTGAACTGACCAAGTGACATCAACTGCTCCTCACACGGCTTCCTCTCAAGGCCCTTCACCATCTTCATTGCCCTCCTTTGGATGCTCTCCAATAGTTTCAAATCCTTCTTACATTGTGGCACCCAGAACTGCACACAATATTCCAAGATGAGGCTGCCCCAGAGCACAGCAGAGCAGAGCAGGACAATCCCCTCCCTTGCCTGGCTGGTGATGCTGTGCCTGAGGCCCCCCAGGACACACTTGGCCCTCCTGGCTGCCAGGGCACTGCTGACTCAGATTCACCTTGCCATCAGCCAGGACCCCCAGGTCCCTTTCCATGGCAGTGCTTTCCAGTATCTCACTCCTCAGTCTGTCCACACACCCACCCAGGTGCAGAATCCAGCACTTTGCCTTGTTAAACTCCATACAGTTGGTGATTGCCCAGTACTCTGATTTGTTGAGGTCTCCCTATAGGGCCTCTTTGCCCTCGAGGGAGACAACAGCTCCTCCCAATTTTGTATCATCTGCAAACTTGTTTAGTATCCCTTCCAGTCGTGCATCCAAGTCAATAATGAAGATACTGAAAATCACAGGGTCAAGGATGGAGTCTTGCAGAGCCCCACCAGTGACAAGTCCCCAGTCTGATGTCACCCCTTTCACTGCAACCCTTTGTGCCTGACCCACGAGCCACTTGCTCACCCACCACATGATGTGTTTATACAGTTGTGTGTTGGACATTTTGTCCAGGAGGGACAGTGAGAGACAGTATTGAAAGCTCTACTGAACTCCAAAAAGATTCCATCAACTGATGTGTCACCTGACCTTACTTCCATTAGGCATACTCCTTCTTTTTTTCCATTAGCTCCAAAAGAAGATGTCTGGTCAGCCAGGCCAGCCTTCTACCTCGTCTGCTTGACTTCTGACATTTTGGAATTGCCTGCTCTTGTGCCCTTAGGAGGTGGTGCTTAAGAACTGATAGACTTAAGAACTGAACCAGCACTGATAGACCCCAGCACCTTCAAAAGCATTTTCTCAGGGGATCTTACTATCTAGTTCCTCCATTTTCTTCACATTTTACCTCTTAACAAATAAACTAAAATATAAAAAATCCAGGGGCAGCAGTACAAAATTTAGCAAATACCAAAGAACTTGGTGAAACACCAGAAACATCCCAATAATATCAGCAATAATTTTTACATAAAACTGACTGCATACAGAAGAGAATAAATAAGGAAAGATGTTCATAGTTTCCAGATGAAAACAAAAGTCACTTCTGCATTAAGTGTTAGCAATAATACAGGTGAGAGAAGCAACCCACTATTTCTACAGCAATTCTTAGTAAAGTATTGTGATTCCATTGAATGGGCTAATTCTGCATCAGAGAAGTGCTGAAATATTAAGAGGGACTACTAAAGGAAAATTTGTATAATTCTTCAGGTATTTTTCTCATGTATATTGCAATCAGATGAACTGCTGTTGGAAGACTTGCTTGATAAAGATCCTCATTAACAAAAAAATTAGGCATTTAGTCAATAAAAATAAAGAAATAAGTAAAAGATCTGCTTATAAAATGCTATATAATTGGCATTATTTGTAATATGTACCGTATTACTGGAATCAAGTAAATAATTCACTTTTCTTCTTTAAGATAACATGTAAAAAAAGATTAGCCTTCTCAAGTCACTCAAAATGAAGGGACACTCGCATGGACACCAAGACCTCTTCAAGGTATGTGAAATTTCATACCAAACTATGGTACGTCTACTTTGCATTACGCAGATAACAAGAATAACATAATTTTTCTATTCAGCAAAACATGAGGTTGTTAAAATTTAAAGTGATAACATGATCATGCTATCAAGTTTTATTGATACAGTTTCCAAGTGAAGACTGAGCTTTGAAAGAATATCAAAGACTTTTCAAATGTGAGTTAGAGCAGAAGATGTTCATTCCACGGATCAAAGAGCACAAGTTCTTAAGGTAGTCATAGCAGAAGTGATAAAAGCCACGTTTCAATTTCAGACTATAAAAAATACATGACTTGTGTGTATATATATGTGTGTGTGAGCGTTTGCAGCTCATGGAACTGACACGCCATAAGATTTTTGCAGGGTCACACAAAGTCTGAGCCTGTCAGGCTTTCTTTGAAACCAAGCCAGTCTTGACTTGAAAAAGGCTGATGTAAAGGATTTCCTTTTGAATGGTGTTACACTCCCGTCTCCCTCCTTCCACTCGTGTACATACTGGAAATGTGACAAACGCAAAGCGCCGCTTTCTGTGATCTCTTTGAGACGGCTCTGCAAGGTTTCAGAGCATGTACGTATTCTGCAAGGTCCAAAGTTTTACTAGAGGAGGGCGAAGCCCTGAATTTTGGGTGTTCTTCATTTTCAGCATCCAGAACTGAGGGAGTGACAGAAAGCGCAAATCTGCAGAGGCGCCAAGGGATAAACACCAGCGATGACGTTCCACCCAAGCTACGGCTCCCCAACCCTCCCAGCAGCCCCGTCACACACAGGCTCCCAAGCAGAAGAAAGTTGCCTCCCAAACTCCCAGGACACGAAGCCCACGAGGCGCACAGCGCCCAAATACCCCTCCTCATATTCCCTAGGGGCAAACCCGCGATGCCCAGTCCCGGCGGCTGAAGGTACAAGGCGGGACTCCAAGGAAAAGCGGACAGGGGTCTGGCACGGAGCGATCCAGAGCGGAAGAGGGTGCGGTGCCACGGGACAGCCGCGCCACCACGGCGGGAAGGGTTAACCCTGCCTCGCCCAGACGGCGAGAGCCGCCTCCCTCAGTCCTTCCTTCCCTCCCTCCCTTTTCCCCCGCCCGGCGCTGCAGCTGCGCCCCGTAACTCACCTCCACCCCGCCCTGCTCCTCCTCGGGGCGCCGCTGCCTCCAGGCGCCGCCCCGCGGGCAGCCCCGGTGCGCTCTGGGATCCACGCCTCCTCCCTCCCTCACTCTCCCTCGCTCTCTCTCCTTTCCTTCCTTCTCCTGCCTCCCTCCCTCCCTTCCTTCTCCTCCTCCTTGCCCTCCCCTTCCCGGAACTACGGTTCCCGGCGTGCCCCAGGAGCGCGGCGGAGCGCGGGGCCCCGCGGTGGAACTTGCCCGGGTGTTTCCTGGCGACGGGGGGAAGTGGAGGAGCTGCTGCCGCCGCGGAGAGTGGGAGCCGCGCTTCTCCCCTCCCCGCTCCCGGGCGCCCGATCTACCATGAGACCCGCCATCTTCCCGCTCCTGCCTGACCCTGGCTGCCTCCTGCTCCTCCTGGTAAAAGCCGCCGGCTCCCCGCCGCGCTCCCCTTCCCCGTGCCGGCTCGGGCAGGGCGGTGCTGGGGCGGCCGGCGGGCCCCGCTCGGGGTTCGAGCCCCGCTCCCCTCCCCCGCCCAGCAGGTGCCGGCGGCCGGGAAGGAGGGAAGGAGGGAGCGGCCCCGGCGGCGGGGCCCGGCGGTGTGGCCGAGGCCGATAGGCTGCGCGCACGGGGTGGGGCCGCGCTGGGGCCCGGGCCCGGGGCAGTGGCCGGGCGGGCGGTGCGGCCTCGCCGCGGCTCCTCGGGGGCCGGGGCCGGCGCCGGCGCCAAGGGCCGTAACGGGGCCCCTCTGCAGCCCCCTGAAGGGAGGCTGCGGCCGGGTGCCGGGCGGCCTCTTCTCCCCGGCAGCCAGCGAGAGGACGGGGGAATATGGCCCTAAGCTGCGCCAGGGGAGGTGTAGGTGGGACATCAGGAGGAATTTCTTCACAGCAAGGGGGATTAGACACTGGAATGGGCTGAGCAGGGAGGCGGTGGAGTCACCATCCCTGGAGGTGTTCAGGAAATGACTGAATGTGGCACTTAGTGCCGTGATCTAGTTGACACGGTGGTGTTGGGTCATAGGTTGAACTCGATTGTCTCAGAGGCCCTTTCCAGCCTAATTGATTCTGTGATCTTTAGTTGTCAGACTACAGCATTTTTTTTTAGTTTTTCTTTAGGCTGGCATTACACGCGTGACCTAAGCCACCTTCCGGCTTTGCCAGTGCACAAATGCAGTCACTGATGTGTGTGTTTTGTGGAGATAAGTTGCCTGTGTTGTACTTCTCTTTTTTATTTTTATTTTTATTTTAAACAGGCTGATGTGGTGATTCTTACTTTTCCAGAAATTTACTGGGACAGGTTCTGGACCTTTCACAACATAAGTGACTTGCAGAACCAAGAGGCACTTGTGTGAATAAATTTTAATAGGATTTTTCTCTTAGAATACTAATGAGTTTAATCATTCTATTTTAAACATTTGGGAGAATAAAATTGGCCAGAAAATTAAAAAATAATTGGAGGTAATGGTAGATAGAACTGTAGAAGTCTGAAGAGGCGTACACATTAATATAGCTGCTAATGAATGAATGAATTGGTTAGGAATGTGAGGACACGTACTTAATGAACAGTACAAGTATTCATTATCCCTTTGCAATGTGCACTTTCTACCTGGATAAGCTCTGGTTAAAGTATTATGAACTTGCTGTCATTTCAGGGTTAGGAAATACATGTGATTGGTAGGGTTTGAAAAAATGCATTTGAAATGTTTATATATAGATGACAATAGCATGCTAAAACACTGTGTGAGAGATTGAAGTGAAGAACCTCATACTTTTCAGTCACATCTGTGTATTCAAACAATATTGCTCATGTGCTAGATTGGTTTTCACTATTATTTCAAGTACAGACTAATGAGCAAAACCAAGGAGTATGTACTGTTAAACGACACCGTGAATGTGTCCATTAAATGGGCAAGTACAAATTTGAAAAAGTGGGCACAAGTTAATGAGTTTTTCCTTCTTCATGGCACAGTTGATCAATCCAAATTTAATATGCATCGATTAGAGTTATGTTTGCCAACAAAAAAAAAACCAAAATGAGTAAATAGCTATGGTCTGCAACTTGTTTGTATTTTATCTGCTGTTTCTTTGTGTATGGGTCATTTAAACCCATTTCTAATGTGATTTAAAAAAAACCTGTATACATAAAAGTTTAAGGAGAATACAGATCAGAGCTGTTTTTAAAAAAATACAATTAAGTATAATGTTATCTGTGTGATTATTCAGCATCATTT
Organism: Monarcha castaneiventris obscurior; assembly: GCA_026261815.1. Classification (NCBI taxonomy): domain Eukaryota; kingdom Metazoa; phylum Chordata; class Aves; order Passeriformes; family Monarchidae; genus Monarcha; species Monarcha castaneiventris. The sequence goes on from JAMPIT010000388.1 coordinate 9,413,505, forward strand.
TATCAGCCGTGGCCCTGTGTTGTAAGATGCCTAGATGAATCAAGCCAATGAATCATTCCTTTTAGTAGATTTGTTAAGAGTTTTGGAGAGGTTGTTCTGAGCAGCCTGGAAGTGTGAGGGGATCCTCTTTCTTTAGAAGGGCTGAAAAAACTTTGTAGAAGTGTGTTTGTTTTCTTGTGATATTCAGAGTCCCTGATAAAGTGTATCAGATTGGCTTTAAAGTTCTGGTAACTTTGTTTTTCTTGTTACCATCTGCCATAAAGGCTTAAGTCCAGCAATGCAACTTGGCCTTGTGCTCCACGTCCAAAGGATGTGCCACCCAACAGAGCCTCTTGGAGCATGGCATGTTTTGTGGATAAGAGAGCTTGTTAGTGTTACATCAGTGGTTCGTGGGACAGAATACACAATGATATGTAGCTGCTAAAACAGCTTACTAAGCTTCATTGCTTAGTAGTAGCAATGAAGTTAACAGAAATTCTTCACTTTTCCAGGCTTTTATATTAGCGTATTTATTTTCCAGATGGGGATTTAATATGCTGCAAAAAAGAAGAAAAGAGACAATGTCAAATCAAAAGAAGTTCTCTTGTCTAAAGTTTGACAGTAGGAGATCACTACAATTGTAGAGAGCTTTATGTCTCACACTAATATTCTTTTTCCCTGGTCTCACTGAAGTTTGGGTTGACAGGAGGGAGATGGCAGTGCAAAATGCCTGCAGTCCCAGCACAACTCTTTGCCCTTCCAACTTTCCAGCACTGTACTGGGCTGCTGGGACTTGAAAAGAAACTGGAGAGAGGACAGGGGAGGTGCAGGCTGGCACAACCCCTGCTCAAGAGCTGCATGGAGGGGTGAGCAGTGCACAGCTCAGGCTGTAGAGGGTCTGCTACAGCTGTTTGCAAGACTGGAATAAGAGATGCATGGTAATGTCATGTGGGCCCTTGAGAGAGTAAGATGTTTCTGCCTTGTTGGTATGTTGCTTAATCCTGGGTAGGACAGATCTTTAAGATCAATCCAAGACAGTGGAATAAATGCTGATGGGAGAGTGGCTCATCACATTCTCCCCTAAGGCAGGGTGTGGTTCTTTGGCTTCGCTCTATCCAATCATTCTGTATGTTTGCCTGTACTCACAGTCAGGTATACTTTGCCTATAAAGAAGATTCTAGAATAAGACTCTGTTGCACATGGTTCTTCTGTATGTGTCTGAGGCACTTGTGTTGCTCAGTGCTTCCCTGGGAAGCTCGTGCACAGCATCCCTGAGCAATAGCTGTGACTGGAGGAAACCACCAACGGATAGTGAGGGAAATGAAGAGGGAAGCTCCTAACTGGAAAAAATACTGTAGGGTAATAGTTTTACTATTTGTATAGTGGCTTGTTTTACTGCCACTGCCTTCCATGTCTTGATAATATGACACCAAGTACCTAAAGAATGAAAGTACAATGAAATAAAAATTGTATTTTAACTTAGTGTTATATGTGTAGGAAGTTGCCACAGAGAAGTTGAACTCTGTACATTTTATGTCTAGAGCATATTTCAGTGCATTTGCCTCTCTCTGCATTTGTATTAGAAAACTAATTTTGTAATTGAGACTGCTGCTCAAAATACTATATTCTGAATATGGGCCTGAGTCAGAAATTGTAATTACAGGTAAAATTTAAACCACTGAGCCTTATACAATGAAATGGGTTCCCTCCAAGAGTAGCACAGGACTTCTGAGTTGTCCATTATCTGTCATGATTTCTAAACAATGAAATAGTAGGTAACTGAGGAACTTTCCCCTTTGGGGAGGGGAAGCAGGAGAGTCTTGAATTCTTTTGAAGACAACTTGCATTCTTTGTGCTGTGCCATATGATGGGCAAGCTTCCTGTTTGTAGTGCTCAGAAGGGAAGAGAAAAGAAACTGAACTGTTTCTTGGAACAGAAGACTTGAACAATGCTGGAAAATGTATAGATGAGTTATTGACAGTAAGATCTCAGAGATTCTGTTGCTGGTGGCTGTGATGACACACTCCCTGGTTTTTCTTTTGACATCCTTGCTGTTCTTCTCCATAATCTGCTTTGGTTTTTGTCTGGTTGGTTTTTTAGTGGGTTTTTTTGGAAGGACAATTTTCTTAAGCAAGAGACTGGTCCTTATATTGCTTTCTCAAGAAAGCAGAATTACCACATTCTATGTGTTTTAACCAAACCTATTACATTTGAAAGACTAAAGGATTATATGCTGCTATTCAGGAGAATCAGTTTTCCACCTTGCAGGCTTGTACAGCTTCCAGATATTTTGTTTGCTTAAGGGGAGGGAATTGTCTCATGCATAAGGCGAGTGTACACATATACTGTAAATTTTATACCAGACCTTCTCCAAAACCTCTTCAGGAGAGTCTAGAGGTACATTCAAAAATAAGTGCTTTAATAATGGAGTGGGTTTGGATGCATTAGCAGTAACTTGTTCATTGTTCCCCGTGCCCCATTTGAAATTGAGTTCTCTAGTGATCTAGAGGAGGAAATACAGGAACATTTGGGGACATAAGCAGAAGCAATATAGGGTGTAGAGATGAGAGTCTAAGTAATATTTTCTTCCAGAACTCCAAACTGGAGAAAGCTCCCCTGAGAAGTAGGGGAGGAAAAGTGCATTATGGAGAATTAGGAAAGGAAGTGAGATCAGATTTCCTTCTGAGAGTTCTGCCTTTACCCTTCTCTTCTCCTTGACATGTCTTCCTTCATCAGGAGCATCCTAATCATTGGTGGAAACACACGCAATTTTCTTTTCCTGAAGAAAATACAAATTTCAAAACTGTTAGTAATGTCAAGTGCTCATATAGTCTAATTTTAAAAAGTTGATAGATAAGATTTTAGAAGTTTGAATAACTATAATTTTATTTTTAAATTTTCTGCCTCTCAGGTATTTCTTTTTACATTGTTAAGAGTTATTCTGCAAAGTTATTGCTATACTAAACACTAACTCAGAATGGTTTTTTCACTGCTGGTTGAAATGCTGTGTTTTTGCAAACCAGCTGTAGGACTGTTTCCACATTAGATCGTGCTTTGGTAGAAGTGCCTTACAAAAAGCAACAAGGCATATTGCAAAAGAATTCCATAATTTTTCCTATTTTTGTATATGCTACTACTGAGAATCTGACTACCCTGATAATGCAGCCTTTACAGCTAAGAGCCATTCAAACGTGTGCAAAGTTCCAGTACTGAGTCCTCCAGATAAGCACCTGTGACTTGCAGCTTCTTCTAGCAGTGAACCAAACCTGGAAGCTCCTTCACATGCAGGCACATACACCTTTAATGGTAGTGATCCACAAGATCTGCTCTTTATGTGGCTGATAGGGCATAAATGTTGTCAGCTGCAGTGGCACTAAGCAAAATGTGAAGTGCAGTGCTCCGTGCCTTAAACCATATAGTGCTTGGAATGGTGAAAGCAACGAGGACAGAACATTGTACATGGTTACCTAAAGGCAGGTGCTCTGGTCGTGCTTTCAGCAAGTAACTGGTAATTGTATATGCAGCACAAGGTTTCTGCTGAACACAGTAAATCTGTTCTTCTCTTCTTATTATGGTAAATATTCTAGGTTTCTTCCCTCCCTTGTTTCTTGATCTATGTCTGCCTTTGGCAAGAAAACTTTGATGGAGGGGAATATTTGAGAGTCTCACTATTTACCTGATAGGATCAAGTTGTAGAGTTCTGTTTTTTTGATTGCCACTGTAAGTTTGATCATTTAAATTGGTAAGGACTTCTCAAAAGTCATCTGGTGTTACTCCCTGCTCAGTGGAAGACTAACTTAGATGGGATTGCTCAGGTTTTTTCCAGTTGTCTTATATAACTCCAAGGATGGAGGTTCTGCAACTTCTCTGGTCACCTGTTTTAGTGTTGAATCAAAACTTTGTTGAAAGTTTTCTTTGAAAAGTCTGTCTGGAGGTGTGGATTGTGTACATTGTCTCTTGTCCTGTCACTGCATCTTTGGGAAGAGTCTGGCTCTTCCTTCTCTATAACCTCTGATTAGGTCGCTGGTAGCAGCAGTTAATAACTTTTCCTTAAGGATGTACAAATGCAGCTGTCACAGCCTCTCCTTGTATAACCTGTTCTCCAGTCACTCCTCACCTTCACAGCCATCTGCTGGGCTTCACTTCCATATGTTAATTTCTTGTACAGGCGGTCCCAAAGGTGGGCAGAATCCTTCAGATGTGCTCACACAAGTGCCAGATGAAGGGAAAGAATCACTTCCCATGGTCTGCTGGCTACACTTTTGCTAACACAGCCCAGTGTGTGGTTGTCTCTGCTGCAAGGTCATGCTGCTGACTCCTGTTCATCTTGCTCCCCAAGACCTTTTCTGCAAAGCTGTTTTCCATCTGGTTGGCTCCCAGCCTGTATGGGGTTATTCCACCAGAGATGCAGGACTTTGCCTTTGTGGAACTTTGCAAGGTTTCTGTCAGGCCGTTTCTCCAGCCATTTGAGGTATCTCTGAATGGGAGATATTCCCTCCAGCTTATAAACCACTTCTACCCAGTTCCTCGATCCTCAGGGAGTTGCTGAGGGGGCACTCTGTTCCATCACTCTGGTCATTACACCCAGTAAAATCTTACACCCAGTATTGGTCTGGAGAAACTTCCTTAGAGGCCAGTCAGATGTGGTATCTTTGGTTACAGCCCTTTGAGCTCAGCAGTTCAGCTGCTGTGTCACTCACTTTATAGTTCACTTATTCAGTTCATGCATCAACAACTTAGGTCTAAGGATCCTTTGAGGTTCTGTGTTAGAAACTTGCTAAAGTCAAGGCAAACAATGTCCAGTACTCTTTCCTTGTTTACAGAGCTAAATGTCTTGCCACAGAAAACAGATTGATTTACTTATTCCAAATATATGCTGGATGGATGTGGCTTCTGTAAAGAAAATTTGTTTCCATAATTCTCTTGGTGACCCAGGAAAACACATTTGGCCTGGTTCTATGGCTCTGTGTACGTCCCACTTGCTGAAGAGCTTTCTAACTTGGTCTTCTACTCATGTGTGTAAAGCTTCTTTTCCCTACAACTCTACTATAGGCTCCGACCTCATCAGTGTAAAATCAGCCAAAGACAGCACTGAGCGACTAAGCCTGTTCTGTGTACTTTGTCTCTATGTCCCCTGCTAGCTGAGCAGCAGCCTACAATTTTCTTACTCTTCCTCTCTTCCTTTTGTTGCCAGCATACCCTAACATCCCTCTCTCAACTCCAGCTGAGCTTGGACTGCTGCCAGCTCAAGCAGTGTTTCCCTCTTTCTACCAAGTATTTTTCTTACCTCTACCTTCTGTCTGCTGCCTTTTTTTTTTTTTTTAAACCTCATCCAGAAATTCTGTCTTAACCCGTGGAAGTCTTCTGCCATACCAACGTTCTGCTCAATGGAGTGAATTGGTTTTGTACTCTGAAGAGGTTCTCCTTGAAGGTCATCTTGTGGGCCCTTTTGGCTTTCAGAGCCATGTTTTATGAGTGCACTGAATTAAGACCCAAGTGCCTTCAGGTCTTGTCACTTTATTCAATGGTTCTGTGAGGTACGTATTTTTAGGTAAAAAATAAATATCATAATAGATTATAGATGGGATTTAATGTGAGCCCCCGTCATATATGTAAAAATTGCATTAGCAGTGACAATGAAATGAAACACAGGAGGCCCAAAGTGTTGTTTTCTGGAAGATGTAATTTTCCACATTTATGTGTTGGAGTCTCCCAGCTGCTTCACTTTGGGACCAAAATGAAGGGCATGTTAATTCACAGAGAGGTTTTGGGTATATGATTTGCTACATTGTTTCAAAGCAAGATACTTCTCTGTGGCTTATATTTCTTTAATGACTGAAACTTTGTATCCTAACTGATGTTCGCGAAACAGGAACCTGAGCAGGTCATAGAGCTCTAGGAGTGGAATATGGTAAATGACCTGGTTCCTTGGCATGTGTTTTTGCAGCCAGCCTGTCTTCTGTCTTGCCTGGCATCAGTGATTCTTGCCTGTTTCTTGTGTGTTTCATTGAGGTGCATCCAAAAAAAGTATGAATGTCTGCGAGGATTTTTTTGGGTTTTATTTTCATAGATTTGTGAAAAGGAGAGAAGAGCAGTCTAATCTCTGTTGTAAAATAACTGGCAGTAAAGCTTATATTTTGTCTCCAACTGGATTCATGTGGCAATTGGGCATAAACACAGAGAGAACTTGTTCATTAGGAACTCTGCAAGGAAGTATTTTGAAAGGCAAGGAATAGGTGCCTGTTCCAATGATCTGGAAAAAGAAAACAACAGCTGTGATAGTGTTTTGCTGTTTCCCATAGCTGTCGTGATTATGAAGTGATGATATAATTAACTTTCTCAAAAGCTGCACAAAGGGAAAGCTTTTCAGTGATGTATCCATATTTGTAATCCCAAGAAAAGATTTTTGTTCCTTTAGTCAGTCTATCACTTCTGACTCTCATGGTTTACTGAAATCCCCTCTCTTAACTCTTGCTAGAAACACTTAGCTCCTAGATCCTTTGCCAGTCATAAAAATTATGAATTTTCATAAACGTGTGTATGAAAAAAACCTTTTTTCCTCTTTTTTTTTTTTTTTTGCCTTATCCCTGTTGAGTCAATTCACTTGGGATTTTGGACAAAATAACTGAAGGACAGATTGGTTGCTTCACAAAGGTAATTAAGACAGTATGTGGTGCAGGGGGTGAGCAGTTAGGGGTTCTTTTTTACTAATGATCCGTTAATTAGTGAAGGGAGCTCAGCGAGTGTGTGGGTCTCTCAGGAATTACCTTTGAATGGCATTTAAATCTGCTTTGGTTAAAAAGGTATAACTGAAGGGGGAGAGGCCTTTTTCTTGTTAGTATTTTTTTCTGTCGACATAGGCCAGCAGAATTTGCTAAACCAATGCAAATGTGTACGTACAATTGGTTTTATATAGGTAATAAATATTTTTAAATAAGCCAATAAATGGCTGTGATACCTTGCTGAGGATTTTGGTCACAGCTGTGGTTGCAGCAGCCTTCTATGTCGAGAGCAGTAAGATTGCTACATGAAGGTGGTTGATTGCAGAGCCAGGGTGTCTGAAACTTGCTCCCAGTTCAAGCACTGCACCATGTTAGTGTGTTCATACTATTTTTAGGACCAGTCTGGAATACTTGCTTGGATGTTTTTGTGGGAGTCAGCTTGAAGCTGGCAGGTTTAATATTCCTTGAAGAGAGGTAGACCAGTCTCTGTATGATTTTCTTTTGTGCGTTTCAAAATATCTGTGGCATGTGTCCTGTCCTCTGCATTATTTATTCTTCTGCTGTCCAGAGTTATCAGGATAAATTGACTGCATATGTGCAGGCCCCTAGCAGCTGTTTAAGGCAGAAAGAAAATAGCTTTTATACAGTCTGAAATTAGCCTCTCATTCTTCAAGGTGCGTGCAGCTGTGGTCCTAAAGGTGGATTTTTCTCTTCAGGTTCAGGTAGCATTGCTTTAATCCGTGCTCTTCCCTAGAAGATAGCCAATGGATTAATTGTAAAAAGTTTGTTGGGTTTTTTTTACCTCCTCATTTGAATTGGGAGGCATTTCCAATGCCAGCTTGTCAATTAGAGTGCAGCTGTGGAGTAGTATTTCTATTACACAGAATCACTGCTTATTTGGAAAGATCTTATCCCTTATCCACTCAGATGTCATTTTGAGGTAGCAAATAATAAATGCTAGCCTAAAAATTGAGGTAAAACATTTTTTAGAGACAACCTAATGGATGTCCTGAGAGCTTTAATAGACTATGATTGGCAGTTTGCAGGACTGTGGAAGTTGTGGAGTTTGCATCACAGTTATGCCTGGAATGAAGAAGATAAAATAACCAAAATAATGTAAGTTTAGATTGTGCCCTAAGTGGATTTATTCTAAAGCTCAGAGTTCTGATGTTAAGGGAATGATAAACAGAGGCAACAAAATGCCATTGTATTTTAGAAAGCTTGTAATTTTGAAATACTGACGTGTTCCTCATTTTGATTTTTCAGAAAAAGAGGGAAGAGCAACAATACTGGACTGAATGTCAGTGGTTTTAATGTATGGGCAAACACTTCATACTCTACAAATGGCTGCATCACAAAGTACTATAGCTGTCTTTTGATAATTGTTCAAACAAAACCTTAGCTTCCTGCTGAAGTATTAGGAGATAATTTGATGAAAAGTGGCATCTCAGTCATGCTGAAGGAAAAACAATATCTGTAGCATGAGAAGTGTCTTAATGATACTGGAAGTATTACTGCTAAAAGCTCTATATCTGAGGTTAATAAATTGGGTGCTTACACGTGGGTTGGTTCTGGTGGAGATTGCAGAGCGTAACATGACTGTGTAACAGTAACAGTGCAAGAGGGTAAGAATTTAACTTGAACTAATTGTCACAGAATCATCTGTATGTTTGCTGCTCTGCTCCATTGTTTAGTTCTAATCATTATCATCTTCAGCGTCAGATAAGGATGAGCCAGATCAAGGTGGTTGTGATTTTGTGCTTTCAAAATGATTTTGTTATTCAGTAGTACAAACAGGCAGCTGTACTAATGTAAATGGTACAATTTAAACAGTGTTATCGAAGACTGGCCTGTCCACTTGTCTTCCCTTATGTTGACTTCAGAGTGTTGGTTAAACCAGTATGTTTTGCATCCCTTTGGATACACTAGGTGAGGAGTATGACCCAGCTGTATTTTTCACTTAAGTATTTTGTCTAAGTATGACCCAGCTGTATTTTTCACTTAAGTATTTTGTCTATCTGCTGCTTTTACTACCTTTTTTTTTCCCCTCTTGACCCAATGCCTCAGTTGCATGGTTTAGAGCAGTGTGGGATTTTTCTCATGGAGGGATAGTTGATGTGTGTTTATGGTAGTCCTTATATTGGCATTTGAGCAGTTGGGTTCACTGCTTCATACCCACTTTTAAAACAAGTTCCAGCCTGAAAGGTAAAACTGAACAGGTTTGTCCTCACTTAAAGTTCCAACCTTTCTTGATAAAGCAAAGATCTGGTGAACCTTGTTTTGGAGCAGAAGAGTAAAAATTTATTCAGCATTGCAACTAGATAGTGTAATTAATAAAAAGCTAAGCAGCTAGAAGTCATTACATGTTGATCATTTCACTTTAAGAAAGTTGGTTTTGTCTTATTGAAGAATAAACTCAGTATGTAGTTAAATTTGTCAAAATGGAGATTGTGTTTATTTTTAAAGCAGTAGAATGTGTGTAGGCAGCAAGGATGGAAAATTCTGTTATCCACTAATACGTTCAATCCTTCAGGTTATTCCAAGGGAGCAAACATTCATGTGACATAAGAAATATGATCTCTTGTGGAAACACTGTCTACTTTTGGTTTCTTCCTCTAAGATTATGCTTTAAAGGAGGGATTCTGAATTCTGTGGCCACTCCTCCCACAGAATGACATTAAAGTTTTTGTTTGATTTTAGTATGCATTTTCATCACCAGTCCAAGAATGAACGAAACATAAATATATTTGTATTATTAAAAAAAAAAAAAAAAAGCTAATTTCTTTTTCTGTGATAGCACTGTGTAAAAACTACTAAAGGGCACAGGAAAGCCTGTAGATAGTAATGAATTGCAGGGTAGTATGTTGCTTTCTGTAATGAGAAATGGAGTTACAAGTACTCAGTCTCCAAGGTTTAAACTGTCTACAACAAAATTTTTGGTAGTGCCCAAAATAGAGAACAGGGTCTTTTTCCTTGACTTAGTGAAAAGGGGCAGCAAACTATTCTGTTCTGCCAGCCTTACCAAAGGCTTGACAAGACCGAGCTGCCCTTTATTTCATATTGCTGGATCATGCTTTAACAAGTTGAGGACCTTGAGGGTGCTGGCTTTCATATACAGCAACAGCTGCTTAATTTGTGCTAATCATTTTGGAGATTGCACTTGTATTTTATGTGTGTTACTCCTTCTTGAAAGTGTATCCTTGTGTTGTTGCCAAATAATCAGAGCAGTTGGCAATATGGAAAAGAAAGAGTTATCGGAACATGAGGTGTTTTTTCCTAAAAAGCTGCAGAAATGTGACCTTTCTTTTTCAGGGGAATTCTAGTTGCTTGGGTAAGAGAAGCAGCTTGATAAATAAAATATCTGAAGAGTCAGAGTTTTCAGTAGTTTCCTGGGGAGCTGAATTCATGGCTTTAAATCTGTTAAATAGGCTTTAAGGCAGATTCCTATCTGTGAAGATGTGGAGCACTCTGAACATTATTCACAAATTAATACAGATGTTCAGATATCTGTTTACATCTTTTGAAGGTGTATGGGCTGTGTTGTCTCTATGTGGATGTATAAGGCAAGGAAACCAGTGGATCATAACCCTGACTGGAGATTACTCTTTTCCCTAAAGGTCAAGAGAAATAACTGGAAGTTACAAATAATTCAACTGGAAATAAATTACAGGTCTTATCTCTGTGACATTTTTTTAGACACGCCTCATGTCAGTTTTTTGAGCCCTCACTTAAACATTGCTGTAAAAGGCCATGATCCATAGGTTTGTGCCCAGAGACTTAAGCTTTAGAATTGTGTTTGGGTGCATGATTCTGCTACTAATAGCTTTATAGAAAAGAATGCAATGCATGGACTGCATCTTGTGATGATGATGTTTAATTCTCATCTCTGCAATGGACTTTTTGAATTGACATTTTGTGTCTTCTAATGATAGTTCACAAACTGTTGAGAGGTTAACTTACCCATTTACTGGAAATCCTTGGTGCTGTGCTTTCAGGCCATGGAGAGATCTCTGCATTTGTGAACCATTCCCAGTCAAACAGGACAATCCTTCAACTCCTTTGCTTGTGTGTTAAGTTCAGTTTTAGGAACAATTAGCTGTGAATTCTTTTTCCTGATTTGGTGTGTCAAATCAATATAATTTGAATTTTCAAAGATAGCATTATAAACTGTGAATTTTTCTGTTTCCAGTATTTTCATTTGAAAATAAGTTTTTCAGTATTAATAAGACATGCACCTACACCAAATATTCCTTCCACACACTTAAAATGGGAATAGACAACAAGATACATAGAGGACAAAAAACTGCACGACTTCTTTTTAATGTGATGATCTTTACTTAGCTCTGTGCGGTTACAGCACTGTTTGGCTAAAACAGCATAAAAGTGAGCTATCAAGGCTGAAGAAGCAAGCTTACTTTTCTAATATATATATTATCCATATATCAGTTTAGTTAGATTTCTTTTGTTCTCCTGGACATTAGTAACTGCAGTCTTTATTTTAAGTAGCTTCTTTTGAGCATTTTAAATTTTCCTGACTAAATGAAAGATATTACTCTTAAGTGAAAAATTATAAGAAAATTATTTTTTGTTATCCATTTAAAAATTGCTCTGAAAACTTGAATATAACCAAGAAGGGATCATTAGTTTTGAACTGATAGAACTTTGTCTCATAGTGATATAATGCAAGGAGCTTACATTATCAATAAAAACCCTGCATATTCATCAGGGATGTCAGCAGTCAGTCTAAGTTATGAAAATGTTTGGGCACAGTCTGGAATGAAGTGGTGACAACTAAGAGTTGAACTGCTCTCACTGAGAAGGTGAATAATGTTCTTTTTTTATTTTCCCTCAGCATTCTCTATTTACTGTTACCTCTCTGTGCTCTGAACTTTGTGGTTCATTATGGGGCTTCTGGGAATGCTGCCAGCAAGATGTTCCTGATTGATGGTTCTGAAGCCAAAATTCAGGGGCTCTTACAATGTCTTGCCAGCTTTGGCGTTGCTGCCTTCTGGGATTGCTTTCAATTTGTATCATCCTACAGCAGGCTGTAAACCCGTCTGCTTCCTGTTGTCCAGGAGTTTAATGCAGACCTCAGAGCAGCAGCAGATCAGCAGCATGCATAAAAAAAGAGGCACTCGGAGACTGACAGTCAGCAGCAGGGTCCTGGGGGGCTTGGACTTCAGGTAGTAACTTCAACATGTCAGTCTGGATTAGATGTGGGCTAGAGCTGGTTGCCAAATGTAAAATGATTTTGTGTTAGAGGAGAAAGATGGTTTAGTTGTGTGCCTTTAGGATTTCCCAGCAGGAAAAGGTAAATGAAAAGTTTAGCAAGTGAAAATGAAGGCTGTTTTTGTTGAGTGCCTTGCAGGTGTAGTACTAATTAGAAATCATAATGCTCCATAAATACATTTTGTGTATCCTACAGATAGTTTGTTTTGGAAATGGGGACCTCTGTTTCATTATGTGCTTTAAAAAATAAAAGCAGGAAGAACTAGAATGCAACAGACCTGGGTTCTTTTTAACTTTTCTTGCAGTTTTAAGGTTATGCACATTTAAACTGTTAAACTCCTCTGCAAGAAAGTGGCATGTAAAGTATAATAAACTTGAAAAAGAAATACCATTAAACCATAGGTCTGTCTCTCCTGTCCAGTTAGCAATTAAAGAACTAACAACACTTACTAGTGCTGGTAAAATGTTGATAAAAGGTTGACCTAAATCTCTTGAATAACCAGCAGGCTTTATTAATTGGATGTGTGGAATGGCAATTGAACAGCAATACTGTCAGCAGAAGGTGAGTTGAAACTGGGTGTGCTTTTATTTCCTCTTTGGGAAAGCGATATGAAAGCTGGCAGAGGTTCAGTGCTGGGTATGAGTTGAGTAGGTTCTGTTCAGGCTGCTTGTGTGGCATTACATGGTGTGTTTGGGGGGATGATAGTGGCTTTCCAGCAGTGCTTTGAGGTCTTTCCTTGGAAACCATCAAAATAAATCTCAGCTAATCCATAGTTACTCCTCAGAAGTGACTGGTACTGGCTCCCTAAGCCATTGGCTAACTTCAAGTGAGGATCAAAACTTTATCAGAAGCACTAAGATTTCTGTTCTTATTAAACTTCCCAGTAAAAGCATGACCAGTGTTATCTTCAGAAACTCCCAGGAACCTGAGCCATGATGTTCCTGCTTTATTTGACAGTATTTCTGAGGACCAGAAGAGTAAAAATACATGTCATCCCTTCTTCCCTCCCCCCATATCAGCTAAAGTTTATCTTTGTGAACATATTTTTCAGTTCCTGATTTTTCCCCCCAGCAATGTATGCTGTAAGTGCATAAAGCTTTCTGCATTCGTTTGTTCTAGTCTACATGTGTTTTGTAATTTTTCTGTAGTGTTAAATGATTGTGAGTAGATTATAAACATCCTAATTTAACTTGAGCAGTTTTATTCAAGTATTTATTATATTCATATTCTACTGTATTTTTAAAAATCTTTTTATTTCATAGCTACTTAGTTTTACCTTCAGATTTTCAGTTTGAATGTTTAAAAAGTGGAAATATAAAATATACTTGATTTTATCCAAAGTAAATGCAGAAACCTGAGTTGTTTTTAGGTGTGCTTATGTAACCAATTTTCCTTTTGAATTATTTTTTCAAAATGCTTTCGTCAATGAGTTTGTAGCTATTTTGTGATGCCAGTTTGAATTTTTTTTTTTTTTACTTCAGTTACAAATATGAACAGCTATTCATATGCCCTGCTATGGTCCAGTGGAATGTAAGGTTTGCATTTAAAAGTGAAAAACTCTGACTACTTTTCTTAGCCAGTATGTTTTTCAGAATATGTGTTCAATACCTGTTATAAAGTGTGTAGCTGATATTCAGAAATTATTTCCTCAAAAATGTCTTGTTTTCTGCTCATAGGTATCAAGCACAGGCCTCAAAAAAGGTCAGAAAATATTCTCAAAACAGTATAATTTCTTAGCAATTTAAATACAAATTGGTATTCCTTCATGATAAATATTAATACTAGTAATATCATAAACTCTCTTGCATCTCATGGGACAGCAAGATTACTGGGTCAAAAGGATGTGTTTTCTTCCTTACAGGCATTATACCTTGTTGAAAGCTTCAGCTGGAGTGAGTCTTGCATATTTATTGACATTTCCTCAAGGAATGCTTTTTTTCCCTGAGTCAGTCTACTTATTATGAAAAGTTTGGCACCCACAATTATTTAGTCAGTATAAAATGTTTGAGAACATGATTATGAATATATTTGACAAAAATTTTTCATAATTCTAGTGGAGAAAGTATTTCAGTTATCTCAGATTTTGTGCAACTTTTGGGGAAAGGTGTTCTTAGTCTCAAAATTTTTCCACTACTGTGATATAAAGGGACAATAGGGTATATGGTTAATTTATTTTTTACCTTCAATACATGAAGATGTTTGGAGTATTTGTTTTGGTGTTAATGTTTTAGTACATGCAGCTTGCACCACATTTCCACAGTAAGAGTTAAGAAAGCAATCACAAAATTTATTTGGGCTATAAAGAAGAATTAGTTTTAATTCCTTTTTTCTGCATATAGCACAGTCTAGAAAGGATCTCATTGGTTAGTAAGTCCTGTGCTTTCACGATGCAGTTAAATATTTGCATTGTAAGTTAAGTGTATTTTAAGTGTGTCGTGGCAATCTACAAGTGTGACTGCAGTTCCTGATCCATTGAAGTATGCCTGCTAAGTAACAGAGCTTATTTCTCAACTGCAATTTATATGCTTATCTGTGTTATGTTTAATTTATGTGTAACTTATCCTATTAGATAAGATTTGAGTTGTTGCTGGAAAGTTACAGTAGAAAAGGCCAAGAGGGTTTAAAAAATTGGTATCTTATCCATTCAGTTTGTTTAGACAATATGAACTGCTGAGCTCCTGTGAAAACAGTTACACCAAGACTACTGCAGAAATTCTTTCTGAGTGTGATGGTGATGCAGAGCTGTGTGCAGCAGCTGAAAAGTTCCTGCTTTCTAGAGGCCTGCATGGATTTTCTCTGTAAACAAGCATTGCCCAAGGTTACAAGCAGGATAAGTAACTCTGTGGTCTTCAGGGTGATCAGGGGTTCTTTAGGCCTTGCAGGGCAGCTGAAGCCTTAGAATACTGAATTTGCAGTCACCTGCAGTAGGATCAGAAGATGGCCAACAAAATTAATGTTGAAATACCTTATCCATTATTGTCTAGAGCAATATGCCAACTGTTATTGTTAATTGCAGCTACTGCTTCAATTGTACACAAGTTAGGTCAGACCTAACATTTGCAACAAAGCAACACGTGCATACAAACAAAACCCGTGCCAGCTCCTGCACACACTGACCTGACCCATTACTCACTACACACAGCTTCCACTGCCAGAACCTCCCCTCAGCACCACCAGGGAAGCTGTCATCCCATGCTCCACCCAAGGGCTGATGAGGAGGTGACTGCACTAATGCTTGCCATCAGCTGGTTTCTTCTCTGGGAAGAATTTGGCCAGTGTGGATCCAGGTCCGTACAGGTAGCTTCTTGCTCCAGAGGCAGAATCCTACCTTCTTGCTGCTCAGTAGTCAGCAATGCCAGCATCTTCAAAGGAACTCCCTGAACGCTGGCCTGCTGCAACTTGTGCATCACACAACTTGCTTAATCAGATAATTTTTTGGCAGATCATGTTGTTAGGCTGCCTGTTTAATCTCTGGACCTCACAGCTCAACTATTAGTTTTATTTCTCTGCAGTCGTCTTAAAGGCACAGTTCAGACACTTGTCTCAGGCAGTTGAAGTGTCACAGGAAGACTGTGCAAACTCCACCACAAATCTTAGATTTGCATTTAAGAATGGTTTCTTGTTCAATTACCAAGAGAGAAGCTCTGGTATTTTGTATTCCAACAGCTGGTGTATTTTCAGCCTGTAGTGTAAGATAGAGTTATATACTACCCAAGGGCCTCCATATGGGAAATGCAAAAGGATCAGTATTTTCGCTGAGAAGTGGTTGGTGATCCACAAATCAGAAGGAATGGAAAATGATTGATTGCTGCAAACTCACCTGTGTGCCATTTACAGTGATAATTTGAGAGCTGTTGACAGTGTTTCACTAGACATTTCCCACCATTTTTGAAGTTGATCTTAAAGAAAGCAGGGATCCAGTTTGGCTATTTTTTTTTCAATCAAATATTGTAGCAAATGTTAGGAAACTTGGCGTGTGACATTAAATGAGTTTTTGATAAATTGTAAACAGTGTCAAAGGCAGGTATATCCTGGAGGCTTGTTCTTTGTAGTCATGGTCCTACCATAGGTTCAGGATAGGTCTCAGGCTCTTCCATAAATGCAGAGAACCTTGTATCACCGGTTCCTGGTACACAGCTGCTCTATGTGGTTTTATTTGGATGGTCTTTATGCTTTTAGCTGTATTTTTCCTTGGTGTCTCTTGAGCCATAAGCAGATTTTCTTTGCACCTCAAGGAGTAAGTAAGTCTCTGGGAGCATCGATAGAGTGTATGTTATGTGCTGCCACATCTCAGTGCAGGGTGTCTCTGTGATTCTTTGGTCTCTGCCCAACTCCTTGACCTGTGCATTCCAGTCAGTTGTCTTCCAAAAACCTTCCTTTTCCTTTCCTGGTATCTCTGTCAGCTGAGGAACCATCCATCAACTGAAAACATCAAGGCGTCACAGTAGAACATCTCATCCAAGCCCTGACTGTACTTAGAGAAGTGATGACTTTGTGACTGGCTTGCTCAGGATGGAAACATTCATGTGCCAGACCAGAATCGATATTATCCTACTTAAAAATTTGCATGCTTGTCTCTCTCAAAGAAAAATAAATTGTGATTCACTGATACCTCTCTCATCTGGGATAGAACTCAACCTCCTATTTCCTTTCACCACATTTTGAGAAAAAAAGGTCTGGGCCATTTGCACTGAACATGAGAGTGCCCACCCATAAAACTGTGTATTGCTGTGGGAGTTGCATGAAGAGTTATGCAAATGTTGCTTTGTAATTGAATGATTTGGCTGATGTGGTGTCTTGGTTTTTGTAGTCTGATACACCTGTTGCATGCTGGGACTGAAGCAGTGTCAAGTGGAAATACAGAAGGAGATAAAAGACTGTAGCTAGTTGAGTTAGATATATTGAAATTGTTTCCTAAAACAGCAATAAAAATGCAGGCAATTGAGGCTTTACTTAATGAGAAGCTTTTTAGCCAGATTAGTCCTGTAAGTGACAGAAGGAATTACTTGGTAAAACCTCTGTGCCCACACACTTCTGGGCTGTGTGAGGTTGCAGAAATGGGGTTTCATTTCTTTCTTCAGAATGAAATTATGACTATAGGTTCATATTAAAGGTGCAAAATTTACCTGTAACATTTCCGCCTACGTAATAGAGAACGGTATTAAAAGAGCTAATTTTGCTTTAAATGTAAAAGTATGTTATATCTGTAGTTTATGTGTGTTTTTGTAGTACTGCTGTCATCTGAAATGCATTGACTGAATTTCAGTTCTTTTACTGTTTTTCTCCAGCTTTTGAACTGCAACACTTGAAAATCTCACAGAAGTTACTACTGTACTGCTGAAACATACCTTACTGGTTTGCTTTCTCTTTTTAGGTGTCTTGGCTTTTCAATCCAGCAAGAAGTGAAATAACAAGTCTAGATAGTGGAAATATAGACGACATTTTAAGTGAGTACTTCAAATGATTTTTTTCTTTGTATGTCTGCAGTTACTTAGCTGTGTGAATATTGCAGTGATATTAAATGAATATTCATACCCTAGCTTTGAATATATGAATTGCAATCGGCTTAGAATTATTGAATGCCTGTGGTCAAAATTAGCTGTCTGAACCAATGTATTGCAATGAGAATTTGAAGTGTCTTTAAAAAAATAACTGGTATCTTGTTTGCAGAAGGGAATGCTTGATTACATAACCAAAACCAGTCTAGAGGGCATTTTAAAAGTTCCCCCCAAAAAATAGCAGCAAGTGAAACCCATGGTGCTGGGCCTTAAGTATCTTGCTTGTTCAGCTCTGGCTTTCCTCAGGTTAAGCACTGTCCTGATTCTGGTGGCTCAAAGAATGGAAATCTGTAAATTAAACAGATATTAGACAGAGAAATATGCAACTTGCCTGTATCTGGTTGTCTTTGCAGGAAGAAGTTATTACATGGTTTCTAATATATCCAAAGGGAAAAAAATCTTTATTAAGGTCTGGGCTAGAATCTGCCTTATGTTATGGGATTGCTTTGTGAGACGAGATCTGTCTGTAAATGCCTTTTATAGAGTGGAAAATATAAGATTATTTTATACAATTTAATTTACAAAAGGGAATATATGCCAAGTGTAAGTGCTTCTAGAATTCATCCCATTACTTTCAATAAATACTTTATGCGTTGAAGGTAACCCTAAACTTTTCAGTACTTGTTATTTACCTATTCACCACTTGCATCCCTTGCTGATAATGAAAATCTTAACACCATAATTGTAATCAAACTGTGGTGTTTCTCAGCCTGCTCAAGTCGTCTTTACCAGCATGTTGTGTTTTCCAGGCTTTCAGCATCCTAATCTTCACGTGTAACTGCTCTGTAACTTTGTCAGTTTTCTGCTTTGTCAGCATTTCTGCTTTATAAAGCTGCAGCTGATGTTCTGTAATTTGAGTATGCATTACATTTTTTTTCAATGTCTAGGCCAGTACAACTACTGAAAATCAATTTAAAGCATGGTTGGTTATTATATTCTGTAAAGATCAGACTTCGTTTTTGGGCAGAAGATTTATCCTTTTCTGATTTTTTTTTTTTTTTTTTTTTTTTTTTTTTGTGAAAAGGAACACTGCCTCATCATGTGTATCGCTGTAGTATTGAATTTTTTTTAGTGTCCCTCAGCATGTTTCTTTTTTTGGGGACTGAAAATTTCTTTGCTACCTTTTGCCATAGTATCCAAGTTAAATAAGACAAGTAAGGACAAACCAGAGCAAGTTGCACAGACAGGCTGCCTGTTCATCAGTCTTCTACTCCAAATAGTTGGGATTTCAGCTTTTAACTGGTTTTTAACACTTATTCATAATAGAGCTAATGCTTAAGAGATACTAGAGTTCAATTTCTGGATGTGAGTGCCTTAATTTTAAATCCAGAAATAATTTCTACTGCATGTGTCTCTTAATTACTTCTTGTGTGTCTTAATATCTTAAGTATTTACATTTTTTTTGTCTCATATATTTATCAAGTCAATAGAACACTTGACTGAAGGCATCATTCATCTTTCCCATTTGTTACAGATTATATTTCAGATAAGATTTACCCTAGCAGTTTTCTAGCAGTCAGACTAAGCTCTATGCTGAATAATCTAGAAATATTTGCTTTTGTAGTCTTTTTGCGCATATTTTTATAATCTCAGGTAAAAGAACTGAGACGTTTGCCTCACAATGTGACATTGGGCTTTTTCTTTTTCTTTCTTCTCAGACAATGCAGATGTTGCTTTAGTTAATTTTTATGCTGATTGGTAAGTTATTCAAGTTGGTTTTTTTATTTTTTTATGTTTAAACTTCTGTCTTTTGAAAACTGTCATGTTTGGCTGTAGTTTTCTAACTGAAAATACAGTATTTTGTTGCTTTCAAACCAGTTCTTTCCTGGGTTTATATCCCAATGGCTTCTCCTTCTGTCTATGTTTGCTTGAGTCTCATTATAATAGGCTTTAGTTTTAAAAGATTACAACCTTAATGATGATTATTACTTTTAGGAATACAGTAATAACCCCTCAACATAGCACACTGCCAGTCTGTGATGTAACCTGACTTTTGAGGGAGAACAGCTCAGTTTTGCTCGTGGAAGTTCTCTGCTTTAAGGGTGGAGAAGAATGAGGGACAAGAAGCCATTGTAGCATATACATGGTAATATACACAGGCTACACAAGTGTGCTACATCCAGCTGTGCTGCCTGGAGTCAGGTTTTTTCAGAAGGTGGACTTCAGCTCTCTGGGCATTTTGAGAGCAAGGCTTGCTCTTCACTTACATGTTGGCTGTTGCAGACATAACTGCATTCCCCAGGCTGTCACTGTTAGGTTTAAGGTGGGTTTCAGTGCAGGCTGCTTTATTGTAAGTCTGCTCCTTGAAATCTCATTCTCACAACTTCTACAGTGCCATTATGCATCTCCAGTTTTAAAATTTGCCATATGTTTGGAAGGACAGAATATAAAATAATTTTATTGACATATTAGTCATGGGGTTGTGCACTACTGTTACCCTAAACTCCCTAAAGCCACCAAAGCATCTTTACAATCCTACAGCCTTTTCTGTGGGAAAAAAGAGAGAATCTGCTTCAAAATCTGACATTACTGGAAGAAGGGACCCGTAGGGTTCTCTTTGTTCTTACTGCTGTAAAAGCAGTCTGTTCAAATTCTGCCAAACTTGAGCAATAATATAACACATGATACTTACAACTTGTATTGTTGACCCCTAGAAAATTACCTATGATATTTCTGGAAGGTGTTGGTGAATATTTCAATCTCAACAATCTAAGGAACTTCTTTTACTACATTTTTAAAATCACTTTCCCAGGGATAATTCAGGTAGAAAAAAATGAACACCATACTTTCTGAATAGAATATATTTCCTAAAGGCTTATAATTGATTAGTGGTGTTTCCTAGGGAGATAAAGCAGGGGAGCATATGTATTCTTTCAGAATTACTTTTTTTTCCATGCCTGAATTATTCAAGTTACTTTTGAACTGATTTTTGTCCAGTCAATTACTGGGATGATTACAGGTAGATTTAATTTTTCCAATAGCTTTCTTTTCTTTTTCTTTTTTTCTTTTTCCTTCAAAGATTGAAATGTTACAGTAGTCATCAATTAAAATATTTCAAAGTGATATGTTGAAGTTACAATCTTGCGTTCTATTTACAGGTGCCGCTTCAGCCAAATGCTGCATCCTATTTTTGAGGAAGCTTCTAACGTAATCAAAGAAGAATATCCAGATAAGAATCAAGTGGTGTTTGCTAGAGTAGACTGTGATCAGCATTGTAAGTAAATCCTGATTTAGGTTTTTCTGTGCTGTCCTGCTACTAAGTTACTAATTGTATTGAAAAATATGCTAAATAGCCGTGTAAAATGTAGCTGTACCTGGCCTATCATTTAGCCCAGGGTTGCTTTTAATACATCAGCAAACCTCTTCTTCCAAATTTGTCAGGGCAATTTCCAATGTTTCTATCTCACTGCATCCATAAACATTTTTTTTTTAATTAGTTCAGCCTATCTTCTTTAATGAGGAAAAAAAGGCTGGGATTATTGGCTCACTGAGGTGTCAGAGAAGCAGTAGTGCAACAAATGATGCAGGTCTTCACAACCAAGAAGAGGAAGGGGTAACCTACCACTGTCAGCATGAAGAATATGTTCTGCTCAGGTCTTCTTCCACCTTGGAAGTCATGGTGGGGGTTATAAGTTTCCTTTCACACAGCCAGGCAGAGATTAGAGCTTTGCTTTGCTGTTTGTACACATGCCAGCAAACAGTTGCCTATTTGGGTTGGGTTTTCCCCATGCCCAGATATACATGAAAATGATATGCAAAATCTTATTTTATGCTGCTACTAATCCCTGAAGTTCCTTTTAAATCCCTTAATAGGTAAAATGCAAGGAACATTTGCAGCACATTGAAAGGCAAATGGATAGCACCCAGATTTTTATTACATTTATAGGATCAGCTGTGTTGTTTAATGCTTCTTGGAGAACAGCATTTCTAGGAATAATTTCTTTACAGTGGCTTGTGATTCCCAAAGGGTATTAACAGCAGAAATTCAGTTTAATCAATACTGATTGTACTATTTAAACTTTAGAAAACTGTTAATTTTTAAGAATAAGCATTACTGGAAATTGGCTCATCTTTTCAAGTCAAGGTAATGACAACAAAGTTCTCACTAAAGACCATAGTAAAATCAGCCTGTGTTGTTGTGTTTTATTGTTAAGGTTTAAATTAACTGCTGAAATCCTTACTTCTATTGCTGTAGCTTTAGTTGCTTGAATAACTCAGAGAGTCTGGGCTGCTGGATGCCCAGTGTTTAGCTGTGAGATATTCTTGTCTTAGCAGTTATGTAGTTAAGAAAACAATTTTTTTGCCCCCCACCAAGTGTTTGAAACACTTGAGAAGTTTGTTGCTTAATCCTCTCATATGCTCTTTGAATTAAGGTAATTGGAGCTGAGAGGAGGAGATGCTACAGAAGAGATTGTCATCCTTCTCCTGGGAGTACGTGTAGTGGGCTGAATAGTAGGAGGCAGCCAGGAGTTTTGGTCTTTCTTTTTATTTCTGGAATACCATTAGTTCTCTGTATTTACTATTTTTGTCCTTAGTTTAAGGAGATGAGTATGACTGCTGCTGCAGAAGATGTAAAATGTGAGAATTAAAAATAAAATCCTTTAATGACAGGCAATTTACATTGCCTTTTTGAATTAAAATAACAAAGTTGTATATGTCATTCCTAGTTTCTAGTATTTATTTGCTGGGTTGTAAACAATGGTACGTTTCATGGCACACAGTTATTGGATATGTCCTAAAGTTTTAGGTATTTTAACTTGGATTTTAAAGTGTGCAATAGCAGCTTTTTAGTAAGAGAGTGGATGTTACTGTATTATCAAGGTTGGGCCTGCTGTAGTATTTTGCTGAATGCTGGGGTCAGGATTGTTAATGGTTTGGGTTTTTTTACTCAAGATTTATATTTTTGTATGTGTTTACGTATTTTAGCAACACTAGAGGGTTTATGTCAATAATTTGGTGTTTCGTTCTGCCTGCAGATTTCATACCACTAGTAATTCACTATTAGAGTGATGTTCTGGAGCTGGTGGATTATTTGCATTACAAATGATCTGGTTCTTTTTGAGGCCAAGACTCTGTAGGGAGCCCAAATAGCTGATTTCTGGCCACTCAAAAACAGCTTTCAGAATGGTCACTCAGGCATAGATACTTTCTGTTTAATGCACTATTATTGAAGCACACTGAAGGGCCCAACAACTCACACCAGCTTCTGAGGGTAAAGCAAATTAAAGAGAATTATTGATGTACTGCCAGATGTTTGATGCCTAATGACAAAACCATCATGTTGTCTGCTCTTATAGCCAATATAAAGATGTTTTTCCAGAAAGTCATAGTCCCTTATGTGATAAAATACAAAATATACATATTAACACTATATTAAGCCTCTGTGTATGTTATATTTTACACCAGTTTATAATACTGGGGAGATAATTATACCTGAAATGTGTAAGTAAAGTCACCAGGCTGTGTTTAAGCTGGTGTGGAACATACACTAAAGGTAAATCTGAAGCAGGTAGCTGAAGCAGGATGCTGAA
This sequence comes from Monarcha castaneiventris obscurior, assembly GCA_026261815.1. Taxonomy (NCBI): domain Eukaryota; kingdom Metazoa; phylum Chordata; class Aves; order Passeriformes; family Monarchidae; genus Monarcha; species Monarcha castaneiventris. Next base: position 9,436,525 of record JAMPIT010000388.1, read on the forward strand.
TGCTTTCCTTTTCCAAGACCACATCTTTTTATAACTTAGAAATGTCTGAGTTCTGCTATATTGTGTCTCGTTAAAATCTTTGATGGTTTTGGTATGTTCAGTTTAGTAATTCATCCATCCTAAATATTAAACACCTCTCATCTAAGTATAATACTTAGTAAAAGTGATCTTCCTTATAAAATTACAGGAGATCTTACTGCATAGATATTATAAGGAAGGTTTTGTTTAGTGCTTTGTGGATTTTTGTTTGTTTGGAGTTTTTTGGGTGGTTTTTTTTGCTTGCTTGTGTTTCAGGTATTTTTAATCATCTGTGTTAAGCAGCAGTGTTGGAAACTCACTTGGTACAATAGATTTCCTATGTTTTTGTTCTCTGTGAGTGAATATTGCAATCTAGAACTCAGGTTTCTCTGGAGAAGTGTTTATATTTTGGACAGTTTCTCTGAATTCAACATTAGGAGCTGTGGTACAGAATTCTTGTAAACTGAAGTGTATATATATATGGAGGGTTAGATTCTACTGCACCGTGATTTCCTGTGGTTTCTGAGTTAAATAAAAAATAGTAGCTAGTTTGGAGCTAGTATATTTGGAGCTAGCTCCAAATATAAATGAGCTTCTCACTGATGACATGTAAGGAGGTGCTTTGCTGGCCAGGCTGTTTAGGGAACTGTTGTTCTTCCATTCAAAATGTGTCCAGGAATAGTGTTTTCCCTCAGTGTTGGGAGCTGCTGCTCTCTCTGGGTCTGGCTGTTCCTGCAATGTGTGCTCATGTTGCTAATGTTAGTCTGCAGAGATGAGATTGTGTTGCTACTGTGCCTTTTGGTAAGCAAAAGAACTCAGTGATAGCAAATTTGGAAATTCATAAAGGAATTGTAAATGAAACTCTAAACAAGCATGAGGATTTCATTGCATTCTTGTCACTTTGCTTGGAAAAAAAACCAGTCTGACAGAGTTATCTTTGGATAAAATAAAAAGTGTAAGTGATTTGGAGAGGTTGTTGATGGCACTCCTCAGGAGAGCCATTTTATTAGTCTGTCAGAAAAGGTTACAGAATGCCTACTGATGAGGCCCTGCTTAGAGCAGGCATGGCTCTTGTGAATGCTCCTTTGCAGCAGAAGGTGGTTTAAATTTGCTCTTACCTGAGTTTGATACAGAATATTGATTGCTTTTCTTCTGCTTGTTTTGGTCCATCATAAAAGTCACCGGTATCACAGTCATTGGAGTAGGATGCCTAGTTTAGATGGTTTCCCAAGTTCCTTTCTGATTCTGCTTCCCATGAGTATTCCCAGGACTTACTATTTCTTGCAAGTGTCACAAGAGTAGTAGTTTAACTGGGGAGAATCAATGGCGTATTATGAAAGTAAAAAGTACCTACCAAAGACAGATTTCTTTTGTCATCTGTAGTGTGCCCTGGTGGGTAGCCTGAGGGACTTCAAAAGATGTTGACTGATCTCAAGTGAGCGAGCAGAATACTTATTTGGTCGTTCCAGCTTCAAATATACAGCTGAAAGAATTTGTTACTTTTGAGATGGAACTGCAGAAGGGTAAGGAAGACTTAAGAGGATTTGATGCACAAAATAAAATAAAGATTAGTGTTAGATCCAGAAAATTCAAGCTCTCTCTATATGTAGCTGTGCAACTGCTACAACCACCATGTAACACCAAAGTTAGGAAATGCAGTGGCTTGGGTTTGTGCTAGCTCTTCCTCAGACAACTTGAAGACACCATCCCTCTCTCCCCTAGAAAAAGGGACATTGAGTATTTTCAGAAATTATTTTTACAGGGTTTGAGTTTTGAAATGTTGATTTTCTTTCAGATAAATTTTCAGTTTGTTACAGTTCCCTGTTCAGCATGTGAATTCTTCAGGTGGTGCCTTATATTATGAGGTAGGCATGTAGGATAATTATCAGTATTGTTCAAATCTTAGTGGACATGTTTTTTGAGAGCCACTCCTGTAGACTTAAAATCTAACTATTTGTTTAGTTGTAGTATAAATTATGGCCCTGAAAGACTAGAACAGTATACTGAGTTAATAGCTTGTAAGTATTGCTGGTTCTTCAGTGGGAAGGACCTTCTTAGCTACATTGTGGGTGGGAGCATTCTTCAGTATAGTGTGTCTTGGTGCAGTTTCCAACACATTCTTCATTGTACATTTAATTTCAGTTTGGTGGCAATGGAACTGAGATCCTTGGTGATGTGATCTGGTATCTAGCTTGCTGAACTTTGGATTGTGTGTTGTGGTGTTAACCTAGAATGGTGGAGTCTGAAGCATTCTGGGAAACAAGTCTCTGGCTGTGTGCTTGCTTGAAGCTGTAGTAATGTGTGTACACACCACGAGAAAAGCCTGACACACCCCAAGAAATGGGCTTTGGCATTCCTTTGGATAGAGGAGCACACAGTGCTGTGACAATGGAGAAATGGCCAACAGTCCAAGGGCTATGATAAAGATACGGATCACAAACGCTAGCTCACAAAGCCTGCTTTCTTGGAGGATCTCACTCAGAAGGTGACGTGGGAGACCATCTTAGGAGGATCTCACTCAGAAGGTGACGTGGGAGACCATCTTAGAAAACATGAGTGTAAATGTCAGGTTTCACATAGAAGTTTCTTGCAAAATGAGAGCTGCTGTCTCTTCCCTGTTGTAAGAATGAGCTTTCCTCAGGAGAAGTAATACAGTGCATCTGTGAAGAGAACTGAGCGACTCTAAGATATTCCTGTTGGAGCTGGCAGAATGAATAGTGGAAAAAAGTCTGGCCAATTTGGAAATGGTTGCATGTCAACAGGTAAATTTGCAAAATGGGGAGGAAAGAATCATCTGAATCCAACAGTTATTGCTGTGCTCGAAGTTTTTGATTTGTAGAAGATTAAAAGATGATCAAGTATGTCGGTAGCTTCCTATCATAACTAATGTGAAACCATTCTGGTAGCACAAACATTAGATTTGTGATTTAGTGATTAATTCAGCAAAATACAAACACAAGGTTGATTCCTTTTAGGTACCTTCATGTCTGAAGAAAATAAAGAGTCATAAAATTATAGTTGGGAAACTTCTTTTTTTAGGTAGGTTGCCCTTGTCTGTTTCAAATACCTCTTCTCATCAGAAAATGGGCAGTGGAAATGTCTGGAAATATTTTTAAATTTGATTTAGGATTTACTATAACTAATGCAATCTGTGAATGAGTTCAAACAATATTCCATGTATTTGCATTGTGTATTTCCAATTTTAAAAGGAATATAATTTTGCAGTTGCACTGCTTATGCTAACTCTACCTGTATCAAATGCCAGGGCTTAATGAAGCATTTAAGGTTTACTCTATTTGGCTTTTGAATTAATTCAAACAGTTTTTCATGTACTTGCATTTTATTTTTTGTAAAAAGATGGTTTTCAAATACTTACTTGTGTAGGAGTGTCATTTCTCTGTGTTAGTTCAAATACCAGCATTCGTGGAATCTCAATGTAATTTGTAAAGATCATGCTAGTACTGCTTATGAAATAATGTTTGAATTCAGCTTTGACAGTGGGCATTTATTACCATTAATGTTTTTACACAACTTCAGCCCTTGATGAAGATCTACATCCCTAGGGACTGCAATCTCCATCTTGGAGAATCTTCATGATCCCCCTGAATGTCCATTCTTCAACCTTTGCATCCTCCTGTAGCTCTGGAAATAACCTGAAGGAAAAGTCCATGTTGTGAAACAAAAAAGTGTGAGTTTTGATGTTCTCTTGCTGTGCAGTTCTGTAACAGGAAGAGTCTTTAATCTCAATGTGTTTCTGTGGCACATTGTGCTCCTTGTTCCTTATCAGACCCTGGTCAAGTTTGGATCAGCTCATGTACTGTCAGAGCAAAGGTCTTCCTGTCAGCAGGGGAGAAGGGCAGCAAATGCCTGGCTTGCAGATGTTGTTTGTCTTCTACCAAGCAAATATAAAGCAATTCCTCTCCTGCTATACTTGCCACCTTCTTGCAGGCAGCTCTTAGCCACTTTAACTCAAAAGTGGTGGAGTTTAAGGGAAGAAAACATTATTAATCTAGTGCTCATTAATGTTGAATATATTGGCATCCTCCCTTGAGAAATTTGTATTAATTTGAAATAAAAGTACTCTTCACTGAGGACATAAAATGTTTTACCTTAATTTTAACTGTAAGTAGTGCATTAAGAAATGCATTTCTGGGATATTTAGGGAACAAGTCAAGGCCTTTCTTTTAGTCAGAATTGATAGGTTGAATTCTGTGTTATTTTATAGTGATGCTAAGCTTTTTAGGAATTGGGCTAAACTGGTAAAGCTTTGAAGTTTACTTGGAAAATGTTAGAGAACATTTTTGTGGAGTAGACCTGGTTCTTATTCCTATGCTATGCACATCTTGTTTTCAGTTCTCAGACTCATCTAAGCTGTGCAGCTGGTTCAGAGACTGTGTTCAGTAACTAAAGCTGCAAGTAGGATTAGCATTGTTCTAGCAGCAGTTGAAACTACTGATGGTTTCACTGAGAGTTCTCCAGGCAGCATGGAATTCAGACTTCTCCATTCTCTTTAAAAAAGAGTAAGTGTAAGATAGAAAGCAAATCTGCTTTGTGATAAATATGTAACTGAGAAGGGACGTTTTTGTCAGAATGGATTTGTTCTCACATCATTCAGTGCTGTGCCACGTGTGCTGATGGACCCCATTTGGTTGCCTTCCTGCTGTGGGCTGAGCCAGGCCACCTGAAGGGTACCCTGTGACTTGTAAGGAGTCCTTGATAAGTAAGGACATGTGCACAGCCCACACTTGCAGTGCCTTCCTCTCTCTGTTCACTAAATGAAACTTCTCTGTCTCCAAAGGATAAATCAGTCTGCTGAATTCACCACCTCTGTCTTTCCTTGAGAGAGAAAAGAAGGGGAAGTGTGATGGGTGTGGTTGTTGGAATGAGTCTCTTCAAATGGTTGAGTAACTCAGGGAAGGTGGGCATATTTGGAGGGATTTAATTGAGTTTATGTACAGAGGTTTAGGTAAACTGCATCTCACTCTGTAAGAGAAGATACACAGTTTTCACAGGGTCTGTGAGATTTTACTTGTTTCTAGATTTATTTTGAGAGAAGGAATGAACAGGGGAATAATTAAGCAAAGCAAAAGCTAAAGGAAAGTGCTTGTGGAAATCTATCTGGCATTACATGTTTTGTTTCTGTTGTTTGTTTTTATTCATGCTTTCCTAAGAACCCAAAGTATATCTATTGGGTTACCTTGTTTCTTCAGTTCCTCCTCATGAAATCTTGAAGTTCTTTGCTGAACTTCAGCCACATATGAAAGGGGGAAGAGCATTCAAAGCTATTAAATACTTAAAAACTTTGATTAAAGCAGTTGCTGAATATTGGAGATGCACAAACCCAATTTCTAAACCATAGCAAAGGTTGCTGTAATAACTCAAGGCAGCTGGATCCTGCTCAGTGTGCCAGGAGCCACGTGCTGGTTGTGTGTAAGCTTCCCCATCAGTGTGTAGCTGGGAGCTAGCTCCAGTTCCTATCACAATTTACTATGTCCCAGTGATTTAGCTAAGTGGAAGAGGGACCAAGGGGCATGTAAAGAACTGTGGTGGGGTGGGGTGTGGTGAAGAACTACATTAGTGCCTTAGTACTGGTTGAAGTTAAGGGCACAGGATGCTCATGTGTGGGAAACTGGACTTTATAGCTTCTGCTTAGCTCTCTTCTTTGCTGCTCTTCTAATTTTCCTGTAAAGCCTTTTGCTGTTTTTGTTCTTATACATTTGTAAGTCTTGTGAATAAATAAATAACTCACCTGTTACATAAAGGTGAAAATAGCTACTGCTTTTGAGCTGGATGAGTGCAAATACACGTTACTTTGTTGTGTGAAGCTCTGTGTGGTCCAAGTGTAGAAGAAGACTGGACTGTATGTATAGATGTGAATGAAGACCTGTCTTGAAGGGAATGATGATACTGGTTGACCAGAGAGGTGTTTGCCTTAATTTAGAAACCTGGAATTTTGTGTTTGTTCAAAACCTGAACATCTCAGAACTGTAACAGCAGTCTTCTGGTCTTCATAGGCTTCAAAAAATACTTTACACAGGGTTTACATTCTCTAAAATTTTAGACATGACTGTTGTATTTCCAGCATTGCAATTGGGATGAAAGTCATAGCAAATTTAAAGAAAAATAAGACATGATTTATTTTATTAAAATTTTCTCAAGTGGGTTAATTAACTGAGATTGGCAAGCTTTGAAGATTCTCATGTTCTTGCTGTGCTCTTAAATTTGCCTTCCTAATTGTTTGTAGGAAGTGTATTAAATGAGTATACATGAGAAAGTTGAGTCTTCATTTGTCACAGATTTTGGTACTTTTTTTCTTTATGAAGATCAGTACACGTGAGAAATATAGGTGTGAAGGGTGTGAAGAGTTTTGGTGGTTTTGGTTTTTTTGGGTTTTTTTGTTTGGGGTTTTTAGTTTGTTTATTTTTTGGGGTTTTTTTTTTTATCTTCTTGTTGCTTAAAGGTGTAGAACTACTGGTTCAGAGATTCCACATACAGGCACACATATGCATGCAGATGACTCCGTGTTCAGTGTATTTCTGTATTTGTAGGGCTTTGGTTTCATTTTCTTAATTTCTTTCTAGCTGATATAGCTCAGAGGTACAGGATAAGCAAATACCCAACTCTGAAGCTCTTCCGGAATGGCATGATGATGAAGAGGGAATACAGGGGCCAGAGATCTGTGACAGCAATAGCAGATTACATCAGGCAGCAGAAAAGTAACCCTATTCGGGAGGTCCAGGATTTGGAAGAAATTAGTTCTCTTGATGTAAGTATTTCAATTTTATTCCTTCTGTGTATATTTTTCAATGTTGATCTGTGGAACACCATGTATTTGAAGTATGTATTTACTTCTTTTTTTTTTCCATTCAGAAATGTTCAGTACTTTGGGTTTTTTTAAGCTGGGTGGAACACTGGATCGTTTGCAGTATTACAAATTAGTCCAATATGGTCACTTTGAGCTGTATTCACTTCACTGCTAAGTTACTTATATTGCTTTTAAAATTTGAAAAAATCATATGTTGTATTTGAAAAGATACTTCTAATATTCCTCACTGAAAAAATACTCACAAGGATTCTTCTGAATATTGAAAAGGCAAAAAAGAAAAAATTCCTTCATTTATTGACTGTTAAATGAATGGCATCTCTGTATTTAATATCTGTAGGGAGTAATGACAGTTTTTAATAATTTGATGCAAGTTATAATTCAACTTTTGTTTTTACAGCGCAGCAGAAGAAATATTATTGGGTACTTTGAGCAAAAGGACTCTGATAATTACAGAACCTTTGAAAGAGTAGCGAATATTTTGCATGATGATTGTGTGTTCCTCTCTGCCTTTGGGTAAGTTTTGAAATTTGTTGTTTTCATGACTTCATTATTGAAATTCTGTTAATGAAGTCTGCATAGTTTAATTGAATGGACTTCTTTAATATTTTCAGTGTGGCATAACTGAAGAGACTAAACCTTAATAGATAAATACACTGAGGGGATAGAAGGATAAAACTCTTTCTAGTCCTAATGTTTGCTGTGAAATTCAACTTTTATTTTTTGCTTCCTTTTTCTTTGTTTACCATTCTTTGTCAGTATAGTTTAAATGTACCTGAGGAGGTTTGGGTGAGGTATTGGTAGACAGCTGTGTCCCAAAAACTTGTCTTATTAGAGGGAGAGGAGAACAAGTAGGGAAGAGTTTGAAAATGTTTTGAAAAAAAAATTCATTAGCTTTGCAGATTTAGTAACTCTTTTTTTGCAACCTCTTAGATTTTTTTTTTCTTTAAAATAGGACCATTTGTGAAGGTTTCCTTCATTTTTGTAGGTTGGGTTTTTTCCATTCTTTCCTTTTTTTCTCCCTACTCTTTTCTCTCTCTCTGTAAAGAATGTAGTTGCTTACTCATTTCCTCTTGGTGTTAGGGGAGCAGACCTTGTTCCAAAATATCTAATTTCTGTTCCCGGGCCTTTTTCTATGTGCTGCACACTGTAATAGCTTAGAAAGAAAATTGCATTGGTGAGCTACAGGGTGTAAGTCTAAAAGAAAAACCTACAGGAATTCAAATATCTCCTTGTACAGATTTACAGTGATATTTTAAAATATTAAGTTGGAGAAGAATAGACTGGGAGAGATTAACTTTTTAAGTAGCACAATAAAATAAAAATCTAGATTTCTTCTGCAGTGTTTAATGTGCCAGCACTGCCCACTTTGAAGTGTTTGGGCATTAATGTGATTGTAGTGGTTTCCAGTCTACCCACAGTTGCAAGATGAGGAATTTGCATGGGTTATGCTGGATTTTATACTGCACAGAGTTGCCTCGAGAGTTTTTTGAATTTGATGTAGTGGAGAAAGCAGAGAAGCTGAGAGGATGTGTCAAGGTAGAAAATGTTTCATCTGTTCGAACAAAACCTGTTGTCAGTCACTGATGCCTCTTCCACTATGTCTCTAAAAATAGTTTGGGGCTGGGGGAGAGTATTTGCAAAGTGCAGGAGTGCATGTGGCTTTCCCTTCCTTCGGTTCCCACTTAGGCAATGCAATGGCTGTGTGCAGCCCTGGCCAGGACGTGTAAATCCATGGTCTGTAGGTCTGTCAGTCTTATCCCCAGCGAGTGCCATTATCTCAAGTGTTTTCTGATGGGTGCCTCCATGCTTGTTCTCAGGACAGCCAGTCTGAGTTGCTGTTAGAATTTTAAGTTATTTTTTGCCTGTCATTCAACTTCTCAGTCTTTTCAGAAATAACTTAAAAAAATTTTTAGCGAGATAGCACTACTTTCAACATTCACTCTCCTGTTTTTTGAGTCTGTTCATCTTCGGTTTGCTGTTTGTCAATTGCATATAATGAGAAGTAGTTTTCCACCACTCAGTGTTAGCACTTGGTTGTTGGGCACTGTTCTTGAAGTAGTTACTATGGGGGGGTTATTTTTATTTTTTGTTCAGATGCAAGCAATAAGCAGACATAGTGGAATGGATCAGAGTTTGATTATTCATAACCTGCCTGTGTAAATACAGATTGCCCAGCAGGTTTATCATTTTTCTTATCTCCAGACACCCATTCCCTTTCTAGCCTGGAGCTGTTAGTGTTTTAAAGTGCAGCCTTCCCAACAGCAACCTTGGGAGCTAAATGTTTTCATCTCTCAGTAGCTGAGGCTCTTCAGCTTCCTAAAACATCATATGTGAAAAGACTTCCAAGAGAGATGCTGGCTACAGATCAGTGGTTTTTATTCAGATTATATATAGCAAAATTCTTCATGGGAGCTGACATTGATCAGTTGAACTCTTCTGACTGAGCATCCTAACAGCCCCTGGAAGGGACTTTTGGTTTTGCTATGGACAGGGTTCAACAGCTACATCGTTTGGGGAGGTTACATGAGTGATCATGTTCAAATTTCTCTTAAGCTAAAACAAAACAATCAATTTGACAGGAGAAAAATAGTTGCTTGACTAACTTCTGTCAAGGCAGAACTGTCCCAGTATGCCAAAATTACTCTGACTCTAGATAGTTGTAACAGCTTATTTAAAAACTCTGTTATTAGTACTTAGTTGCAGGTGATCCTGATGCTTAAAACTATTCTTAAATCAACTGGTCCTTACAGTTCTGTTAAGATCTGAAGTGACCACAGAACAGGATTAATGAAAGAAGACTTGTAAAGCAGGAGGAGATAGATGAAAAATCTGATGAAGAGATTGTTAGATTTTAGAAGTAGAGGGGAATGAATCTGAAATGTTTGTGAACATGGAAGAGAATGTTTAACAGGAAAAAAAAAGGCAAAAATACTTTTATCTTAAAAGGCTACGATGAACTGTAAATAATTAATGGAAAATAGTGATAAATCTAGGAACTGTTCTAATTTTACGTTAGCAAATAAATATGGCAGGGGAGGGTGGGGGGGGTTGTGTGCTTTCCAGAGATTCACCTTGTACATTACTGCTTCAAAAAAAGACAAAATGCAAACTGAAGTGTTTCCATTTTAGTAGTTGTTTTAAAAAGGTGTATCTTCAGGCGTTTGGGATTTTCACATCATGTCCCCACTTTATTTGCGTTATCTGAAAAAAAAGTCACTCATAGCTGCAGCTACTGGAGTGGAAGAGCACAGAAAAGGACATTTTGGGTTCTACCACAGGGTCACCCTAGAGCATATATTTCATTATAGATTATCATCAGCTTAGCAAGCAGTGATTGGGCAGGTGGCTTCCATGGCTTCTTTCTTATTCCATGAAGGCTTATTTGGGATGCAGGTGGTTTACCTCAGTGATGATTGTCACTAGGAAGCCTCATTTCACATTATGGGGAGAGTCATGTTGGGAACACATAATGCATTTTAAAATACACATCTCTAAACTGATGCAAATACTGGTGGTGTAACATGCTCTGCAAGGCACCTTTTGTGTGTGATAAGAAAAGGACAATTGGATCAAAAGAAATCAATAAAACATAGGTACTTTGAGTTAAGCCTTACAATGTCTGTATTTTTCTTGGCACTCTAAATTGTTCAGACCCCTGGAAGATGTAGCTCACCTTGCAGTGAGATAAATTTAGATAATTTGACTTCTCTTTATTTTCTGTCTCCCCCATTGGATGCACAACTGTTCCAATTTGCTTGAATAAGAGATGATAATTTTGGGGTACAAACTAGCAGCTTTCAGGGCAAGGGCACTTTGCTGTGATTTGGGGTAAAATATTCTGAAGGCAAGAGAGGAACTTACTAAGGTGAGGTAGTAAGCTGAATAGCAAGGAGGGACTGTATGTCTCAGAGGTAGCTGTATCGTCAGTGGCCAGAAACTGCATGCTGTGTCTTCTCTGTAGATCTGTTCTGAGGGTAAAATGGGCACTGGGGGCTCACTTGCCATCCATTTTCTCATCGCTTGTGCCTACAGAACACCTCAAAGCCCTTCTTTAGCAGGGTGGATAAGATGTAAATTCTTGGTGTAAACAGTGGAACAGGAAGAGTAAATGCAAACAAGAATCCACCTTTCTCTTTTGCTTCCTTAAGACTTTTTTTTTTAGTTCTGTGATGGTCTCTTACCCAAAATTGTCCTGGCATTTATCACTTGGCACTTTGATGCCTTTAGTCCAGACTTCTGATCTTAGGGATGCATCTTCCTGACTCCCTTAATGCCCTGTCATCCAGACAGGCCAAGTTTCTATGGAGTCACTTTACAGTTTGCTTTAAAAATGAAGGATTTCAATTCTCAAATTGTGAAGGGGAAAAAAAAAAAAAAAGAAAGAAAGGGATAGCAAATTAAAATATGAATTTTGGTATCTCAGTTATTTTATTTGTCTGTACCAAGACATGCTTACTGGTTGGTTTGTTGTAGGGCTATTTCAAAAGCAGAGAGATTTAGCGGAGACAATGTAATCTACAAGCCACCAGGGGTAAGTGTAACTATGTATTTTATTTTGCTTGTTGTGATTACATGTGAATACAAACAAATGGAGACTGTATTCAGATCATTCAGTATGTTACTGCATACTGAAATGTTACTCAAAACTTAGTTTTATTTCATCACTAAATAGAAAATAGGATCACAGAAATCAGTGTTTCTAAGTCATTGAAAAAGATGAGTCTCATGTTACCGTAGTTAATGCACAGAACCTAAACCTTATCATTTGAAATGTCCATGTCCAAAAAAATTAATATATTTTTTTTTCTGAGAAACACAGTCAACACATTATGTGTATAGATACTGTGTGTTCTGTGGAACTCTTAAAAATCTGTGAAGCTTGTACACTTCATGTTTTTCAAAGCAAGTGACAATTACTGTGTATTTTTCTGTCAAGTATTACTTGACTGTCTGATGTGCCTTAGTCCACAAGGGTTAAGAGCTCTTCTCTTAATTTTTTTTTTAATTAACTGGGTTAACAAACTCTCATAAACATAGTTTTACTAGAGGAAAAATTCAGTACAGAGGAAAATCTGCAAGAATTGCACTATAGAGACATACTACCTAAAAATCTGCTCCTTTCTCAAATTTACTGTATGAAAAGAGCTGCTTACAAAAGAGGAAATAGATGCAAATAGACCTGAGGGGGAAGGGAATTTCAAAGCATTTTTCTTTTTTTCCAGCAACAGAATTTATTAGGTTACCTAATTTATATGGCATTTCTGAATTAAGGTGTGCTTAATCATGGCCACAGCTTGCGAAGTCATGCTTCACTTCATGTTAACCAAAATTGTAATTAAATTAAAGGATGCTAGCACTGAATTACAAGTTAAAACTACTAGCAAATAAAGGAAGATTATTATTTATTCATATCTCTTTGGCAAAGCAAATGTAAAATACCAGTTTCAAGTCCTGTAGGACATTAGGAGGAGTTTTGATGAGTCTTTGTAACTATCAGCATGAAGCAGCTCACTATCTGCATTTAGTTTAGGTCTGGAGATACTATATCTCAGCCTAGCAGAAATCTAAATAGCCTTTACTTGAAGCATCCCTAATTTAAAAACAAAGTATCTCCCATTCTTTATAAGTTGTCTTAAAAAATGGAGTTGACTGCATAAATTATCGTATGTAATATTTATTTTCCATTTGTACTTTTATCACATGGTTAATAGAAATCTTGCATGCACAAGGTTGAATATTGGTATAAGATTTGTTTTCAGTATTTATATGAATATTGTTATTTTATGTTGAGTAGGTAATCTTTGTAGGTAGCAATATCACTTTTACTGTTTCTCATCCCACTGTATTTTTCTTTTCGACAGGAAAATGCTCCAGATATGGTGTATTTAGGCTCACTAACCAATTTTGACTTGATTTATGCATGGACACAAGACAAATGCGTACCACTAGTTCGGGAAATCACATTTGAAAATGGGGAGGTAAGAATTTTTTCTACTATTCTACATTTGGGTTTCTTTCTCAAAACCAAAATGTCTCTTTCAAGGTTCCTAATCCACATCAAAGAATTTTGTGTGGTGTTTTTTAGGCAGAAAATAGCTGTCAGATAATGTCTTTTCATTCTTTAGGAGCTTTTTGGTTACTCTTGAAATTCACTGGAGGCAGATCTGTAGTAGTTTCATACACTACCAAAATAAGAAGTTACAATTACAGAACTGTTAAGGTTGGAAAAGACCTCCAAGATCATCGAGTCCAGCAGCTAACCCACTACCACTGTGCTCAGCACTAAATCATGGCACCAGGTGCCACATCCACGTGGTTTTTTGAGCTCTTCCAGGGATGGTGATTCTAGCACTTCCCAGAGCAGCCTCTTCCAGTGCTTCACAACCCTTTCAGTGAAGAAATTTTTCCCAATATCCAATCTAAACTTCCCCTGGTGCAACTTGAGGCCATTTCTTCTTCTCCTGTCAGTTGTTACCTGGGTGAAGAGGCCAACCCCACCTGGCTGCAGCCTCCTTTCAGGCAGTTGTAGAGAGTGATAAGGTCACTCCTGAGCCTCCTCCAGGCTAAACACCCCCAGCTCCCTCCCACTGATGTTAATGTTAGTGGTAGAAAATTATTACTCTATTAACCAGTTCCAAAGCATTACCTAATAAATAAGCACATTAAATGGTGGCCAGCCATGGAACTGGCAATCTTCTGGGAATGGTAATGAAAACTACATGGGGTTTTTATTTTCAATCTGTGTTAAAGCACTGGTACCTTGATCATTTTAGTTTCCTGTGTTGTTTCCCATGCTTTTCTTCCTTTGGCTGTAATTTGTCAGGTGGAATTTGGGAGTTTGCTTTTAAACATCTCTTTTCTTCTCATTATCATTATTTCTTTCAATGCATTTTGGGGGTTTTTTTGTAACTTAGTCTTCTTTTGTCCATTTCCAACTCTACATTTTATTTTGCTCTTTGTAAAATAAACAACAGGAAAAAAGTCCTTAGAAAATTATCAGGTTTGTAGCATCTCAAAATGAGTATTTGTACATAGACACAGAATCTGCTAGAAAATCTGCCAAGGTTTGTCACAAATTACAGTATGTTGTTCATGCTGGATAAGAAACCAGAGAATCAGTCATGTTCTCCATTCACATTTTGCACACTTAATTCTTTTTTATCCAGAATCTGCAGTGCATTTAACACTGCTCTTCTGGGCACATGCAGCACTTCAGGTTTCGTGGCAGAGGGAGGGACAGGGTGGTTTTAGTTAAGCCATTTTTGTCGACTGTTTTCTACTCAATCCCACCAACTTTTATTGGAAAGTTCTGATAGGTAACAAATCTTAATTCTTCATTTGCAACTCAATATGTAAAAGATGCCACATGTTAACATCTTTAGAAGTGTGTGGTAGATTTTCAGTGTACTTTTCTTGTGGTGAAACAGGATTCTGAGCCTTAGAAGCCAAGTTTCATCACTGTCAGCTTGTACCACATTCTGTTGTGGTTTCTCTGGTTGTTCCCTTAACCCTTGATTCCTGTTTGCTTAGGGAGGTAGTCACAATTGCACAATCTGACTTTTTGCTTGGCAGAGTTTGTTTAAAAATTTCAGTGTTGCTGCTACCCAAACAAATTCAAACATGCCAAAATTCAGATATTTCTGCATGCTGAGATTGTATAGTTATTTAAATGGGCTGTTATTGTGCATACTGCACAATATTACAGGATAAAAACATGAAGTGCTCTGACTGTTAAGCTGTGTTTATGGCACTGGAATACACTTCAAACACACAGTAATTGAACTCTGAAGCAAAGTCTTCTGCTTCAGGAGACTGCCCATTTGAGACAGTTCCTGTGCTTGACAGGCAAAGGCTGTTGGGATCAGGATACCATCCAGAAGAAATCCCTGTTTAACCTGTAATCAGGCTGTGTAGTTCTGTGTTAATTGAATGCCATGAACCTGTGTGGTGTAACAGTGGTGCTGAACTGTGAGGTTTTGAACCAGTAAGAAGGTTCTCAAAGGCACACAGAAGTGACATGGGGAGCTGAGATCTAATGGAAAGTCTTTTGATATTCTTAGTGCCAAACAACACAGTAGCTTTTGAGGGAGCTTCCACTTGTCCTGCCAGGTCAGTGAGATGTGATATGAAAGCTGGAATAGCAAAGGAAACAAAGGGAGGTGCTTTGGAGAAGGGCTAAAATCAACAAGGTTCACACCAGCTGTTCTTACAGCCTGTTTGGAGATGAATTGGTCTTGTGAATGTACCTTGCTGAGGTTGCCATTTTAGCTGCTTGCAAGCAAGAGAAGACCTTAGAGCCAGAACACCAAGCTCTGTTTAGGAGTTCTCCCTCTGGAAATGTACCTGCTGAAGTGAGTGGGGAAACGGAGCCATAACTGTATTGGCACAAAACAGACTTTTTCCTATCCTGTAGTAGGAGAGGAGGCTGAGACCCAGCTGAACTTGTATGTGTAAAAATGAGAATGAGCAAATATGGTTAGTCATTGTTTTAGGGATGGATTGGGAAGCTTGGATTTCAAGAGCACTGAAGTTATGAGGATCTTTGCAATCTTCTCTTTAAAAGACCAAGCTTGAACTTAACCTGATGGATTTGGTTGAAGGGAGAACAAGAGCCATTTCATGCACCCTGTGTAACTGGCTGCCTACTGATAGGGAACATCTTTCCTTCAGCTTACTGCAAATTGAAGATATCTGAAGAAACGCTTTTATTTAGTAGCAGAACAAGCTACTACTTTCTCTCTCAAAAAGCACAGGTTTTATGCTGATGTAGGCTAGAATCAAAGCAATAGCAGCATTTGCTTGTTATACCAGCTGTGCAAATGAAAGATAGACAAGTGTAGGCATTTCTTAGATGATAAATTATTATTTCTTCAATCAGGCTGTAGTGAATTGAGCTGATAAAAATCACTTCTGGAGCAAGCAAGTGCATGTTGTGTTTGAGTATAAGAAAAATCCTAAATAAATTATTCAAGGCAGTCCTGTATTTATCTGTCCCTGGGCAGAGATCTTTAAAAGGCATTGGGTTGCAAGAACACATTCATATGAGGAACTCAAGTTTGCCTGTCCAACAGGGGATGACCAGTCAGGACACAGTTACTGGCAGAAGGGCAGTACTTGAGCACAACTGGTCTGGCTGTGTCATTAGCTTCTGCTTTCTTCTTTTTTGGTGGGGAGGGGATAGAGTTATTCAGAGATACTTGTGTTATGCTAAGGAAACACCAATTTACTATGTGAATAAGCTAGAACTGGGTCTGGAATACACCCTCAGCCTTTCATAGCATTTAACACCATGGTGCTCAGGCATTATTGTGGTTTCTCTGGAGATGCTCTGTAATCTCATAATTGGGTTATTCCTTTTGTGCAAGTATTCCAGTGCAAGTGTATCCCTTCTCAAAATGCTGATAATTACTTGCTCTCATCCTTTATTTGTTGTATATGGTAAGAGGAAGGGGATACATGGTTAACTGTATCACTCAGGTATCTCAGAGGAAGGGTCAGCAGTTAACATCTTTAGTCGTGCTCTTTCATCTGTTTCTAAAGTAGAGATCTCACTAAATTTGAAAATTGTTGGAATCACTTACTTTGGTGCCCTTAAGAAATGAAAGAAATGAGTTTGTCCTTTGTTTTCTGTGCAGGAACTGACAGAAGAAGGCCTTCCTTTTCTCATACTTTTCCACATGAAAGATGACCTGGAGAGTTTAGAGAAATTCCAACAGGAGGTTGCACGGCAGTTAATAGGTGAAAAAGGTTTGTAATATTTCCCACTACTTCTTGATTTTACTGGTATAATTTTTTTCAGACAACTCAGTGGAGTGGAAGCGAAGGCCAAACAGAATTGTAGCTTTAAAGCTCTTGAGGCTGAAGGGCTTTATGCATTTTTGACAGTGAGGACCAATTCCTCTGGAAATTATTAACATAGATGCACAATTTATTAGTAAGTAACTTTCAGAAATCCTTCTTGTCTAAATGATTTAATGTGTTTTGAGAGGGCATTAAACAACGCTTCAGTTTGTAATATGGAAAAAAACCACTTTAAGAACATCTATTTTTGGTGGTGGTGTTTATTTAGACCTATTTTCAGATTTTGTGTGTTGTATCTGTCTAGCATCTCCACCTTTGTAATACTTAGGAAGGTGGTTTCAAGTGGATTTCAAGATGGTACTAATAAAAAAATCCTAACATGGATTTTTGTCTGCTCACAATGTTAAGGTACAATAAACTTCCTCCATGCTGACTGTGACAAATTCAGGCATCCACTCCTCCACATTCAGAAGACTCCAGCAGACTGCCCTGTCATTGCCATTGATAGCTTCAGGCACATGTATGTCTTTCCAGACTTCAGTGACTTGTCGTAAGTATTTCTCTTGGTGCATTTTAATTTGAGAATGACAAGTGAAAATGCTCATACTTGAATCAATGTGGTAGGAAGATGAGTAAATCTGGGATAGGTAAAGCTGCCTCTGTGTGGTTTATTGTCACAGCCTTAAAGCAGGAGGAGCTGGTGAGAAGTCACTGTTTAAATGGAGTTGTATTACTTTATGCAAGAAAAGAATCTTATTTGAAATTCTTAGATGCTGCTCTTCTTTTCTTTCAAAGTTTTGCTATTTTCCATCATGGTTAGGCATTTGGAGCCTGGCATGATGTTTTTAGTAGTGATCTAGACATCTCAACTTCAAAAGATTAAAAATACTACATAGAATGTGAAGTACTGTGTTATTCAGGGATTACTGTAAAATGCAGCAGTAATGTAAGAATTCCCAGCCCACTGGTTTGGTTTTTCCTGCAGTGCAATTCTAGCCTTCCTGCATTAGTCTACACGTGGAAAGCTGGCAAAGAAATGGTTGTGTAGGTTATGAAATTTTCCATGTGCAACTGGGTAAATGGCCAAATGCAGGCATATTTATCTGGATAAAATGCGTGACAGCAAAGTACCAGGGTGCTTAGGTGAAATACTGCTATGGTAACCCTCATTACCTCAGCCTGACTCTTTATGGTGCACTGCCTAGGAAGCAGATGTTCTGTCTTTCATGGATCAGTCGAGGAATGAAGATGTGTAAATGTTCTCTTCAGGGGCTTTCAGCCTGAGACAAGCTCTCTGTTTTCTGGCTGGGTGGTAAACTCCAGCTTCTGTCTCAAAGGAAGCAGCTGCACATACAGGGCCTGCTAACTCCTGGTTAGATGTCTAGGCTGGGTATTTCATCTTTGTCAAAACCAAGGATTCAAAGCTCAGACTTAGCGTGCAATGTGAATGTAATACCATGTCTAATTTTGCTATGCCAGGAGACATTTTTCTATCTGAGATGTTGACATTTGGGAGGAGAGTTCAAACTTAGCTTCTTTCTGTAATTCTCCACAGGCTTATTTATAAAATGTTGTCTCTGTTTGATGTATCTTGAATAGTGCTTTTCAAATATCTGAAGCTATGTAGGTTGAAATTCTTGATAGTGACTATTTTTCTCCCTGTGTTCCTGTTTCTTTGGAAGATTGTATTCATCATGCACCCCAGCAAAAAAATAGCAGGATATTTGCATTTTAAAACCACTCTTTTTATTGTCACTTTTTAAACAGCCCTAAAACAAATTAACATCTCATATAGAGGTGGTAGAGATGTTTAGTTTAGACTTGAGTGTTCCGTTTCCTACATGCTCTGTTTCTGTGAAACACTGTCAGAATAATGAGAGCTACTTGCTTGATGTGTACCAGTTGTCACTTACAAATGAAGCTGAAAGAGAGATGTCAGGATTGTAGACAGTTGCCTAATGATAAATAATTACTCAACCTTACTCTAGGAGGTTGAGCTGATACACAGAAATAGCAAAACACAATTTGGGAACAAGAAGAGCTTGGAGCTCCTGGGGTGATATTCTTTTGTGTGTGTTTGTGGCTTGGATGTTTGGCTTAGTTGTTTTTGTTGTTTCTTGGGTCATTTTGTGTGATGTGTTAATTCTGAGACTTTCATCTACCGCTTTAGTAACCTTCTGTACTGTTTTACAAACTGGCCCCAGGCTGTCATCTCTTGTGACCTCAGTGCTGCCACCAGCTAAAAGGGTTTGGATATGGCACTTTCCGAGCTGGCCCACTAAAAGATTTCCTCTCTATTTAGGGAGTTCATTGTCTTTTTGGAGAATAGGCACTTGGCAGGCAAATGAGACCATCACTCACTTCTATCTTCATGCTTTGGCTACCTGGCCCTATTCATCCTGCTGTTCCAGGCTGGAAATGATAGAAGGGAGTGTCCAACTGCTGGGTTGTAGCTTCTCAGAGAGAACAGGCTGAGCTACACGAGGCTGCAGGCACCAGGTGCCCTTGCTGCATTAGGAGAGGAGAATGTCTCCAGCAATGTGCCTGACCTAGAACAGGGCAGGAGTGCCAGGAAAAGCAGGGAGCAGCAAGTCTGCTGCCCCTACAACCAGGCTGGAATGAGCCCCCTTTTCTCCTTTGGTACTAATTCATGATCTCATCTGGGATGGGAAGAGGCCCCCTAAAGTATTACCCCTGTAATACTGATTGGTTACAGACATTGCTGTAACGACACCCTCTGATTCAATGTTTGCTGCATTTTATCCATAGAGTTTTCTGATGATCTGAAATATTGCTGATAGTTTGTTTGACCATGCTTTCTTCCTCTTTCCTAAATGTAATAATTAGTTTGATGAAAAACCTGTCTCCATTAATACACTACCTTTAGATTTCATGCATAGTGCTCATACTACAGTTTATCTCATCTTTAATACTTACTAGATTAACTCTTCACTTTGAGATTTTTAGTCAATTTGACATTTCACAAATAAAACTGGATGCTGTTGTTTAACACGTTTGCTGTGGGTGACAGTAGATGATCTCAGATTAGATTTACATTGATATCCTCTTAGTGCTTATCTGTGGTGTATGTGCAGTTGCTGAGGCAGTAGAGAGCCTTTCAAAGATGTTTTGTCAATACTGCTCCCCAAGTGTCATTTGTATCTGTAAACTGTGCACTTGGAGCCTGCTGTTCCCTCTTACATTACAGTTGGTGGGGAGCTGAAGGGAGTTCACAATGAAGTTATTGGCTGGTACAGCTCTGTGGGAGTTATTGAAAAGATGAAATACTTGCTGTGTTCTCAAGAGACAGTGGAAAGAAAAAGAAGCTGGTGGGATACCTTAGCAAACCATGTGGCTCCCTGTCCTCTATTAATCACCTAAAAGTAGACATAGTGTGCTAGATAAACAGAAGTTGGCTACTCTAAACAGTGCACTTTAAATCTCTTGTGTTTGGACTTAACTTGTAATAAACATGTGGATGTTTCTGTTGAATTTGTTCTAGAGTTCCAGGTAAACTGAAGCAATTTGTACTAGACTTGCATTCTGGAAAATTGCATAGAGAGTTTCATCATGGCCCTGATCCAACTGATGTAGCACCTGGTCAGGTAAGGTTACAACAAACACATTTCTTTTGGCTGTTGTTTATTATTATTATTATTATTATTATTATTATTATTATTATTACCTTTTTATTACTCCTTGTCAGAGCTGTACCTTCTAATATGTTTGTACTTTTAACTTCTGTCTTTTGGAAATCTGTTAACAGAAGCATAACATTGCCGCTTTTGCTTAGCTCCTCAACCTTCTTTGGCAGGGAGAGCATTAGGGGAAGTATGGTACCTATTTGCCTTGAATAAGGGAAGAGTATAAGAATATTTTCTCCACTGGAACAGGAGATCTTGGGCTGGATGACTGTTGTGACTTCATAGAGCTGCTCTTGGGTTCTCCTGTGACTTCAGTGCAAAAGCTGATAATCCATCATAGCTGCATTATTTCCCACACAACACACTACTAGAGGGTGCTTCTAAGGGGAAAGAACAAGTGATTGAATGTTTCATATATTTAGCAATGCAAGCAGAAGGCAAATTATTAGAGCATCAAGAAAGGATGGGTAAGCAGTAATAGGCCTTATTGCTCTTGCTAATGTGGTTGACAAACAGCATTAGCAGTGCTCACAGGCTGCACTTGTCAGTTTGATTTCCTCATGGTTCTGCTCAAAGGTTGTCATGTTGTGTAATTATATGCCTGGAAGTCACTTCTGGGATCTCTTCAGGAACACAGCTACTAGATCCTTTGCCAGACAAAAGTCAAGCACCTCAGTGTCAGAAAAGAAAGGATATGACCAGCCCCAATTCCCTCTGCTCATCCCAGTCTTCTAATGGTGTCGATCAGCCTTGCATCTTGATAACACCACTCAGCTCACATGCTTGGGGTCCCACTGAAAAGTGCAAATGTAATTGTCAGGGAACATTTTCACTGCCTTTGGGCACCCTCCAAAGAAAACCATTTTTAAACACTTCTTTCAAGTTATACATTGTGTTGTCCAGGGCTCAAAGGGCCACTTTGGTCCCAGAGGAGCCCTGGTGCCCGTGTGTTGGGGAGCCTTGGGCCATTCCATGGCTGAGGGACAGAAACTATTTATAGCTACAGGCTCCTTTTCCTGCTCGTTTGTGGGATGTGGTAAGGATGGCACTGCTCTTAAGTCGATTCAGTGCAGCCTCCTGTTGCCCAGCTTAAAAGATTTGTAAGTGTGAAAGCCCTGGAAGGCTTGCCTTGGCCAGAATGTCTGCTTTTCAGTGTTATCATGACTGGCTGTGAAAACACGTGGGCTGAATTGTCTCAGCAGTAATTCATTTGACTAGGAGTTCCCTGCGTTTCTCAGGAATTCATTGAGCAACCACAATTCAGGTCATCAGGAGGAGGGGCAGAAATAAGGGCCAGAGACTGAGGCTTAGGCCAGGCACTTGCCCTGAGGAGGAGGCTTGGCCAGGGAAGGAGGAAGCTTGTGGAGTCCCTGGATCCTGCTGCCTGCCTGTCTGGGCACAGGCACAGGCCCCAGAGCTGCAGGCTTGCTCTTGCCTCATTTCTGCCTTGAGAAATGCACGTAAGACCTGGGATGTTTATGTTCCCATCTCTGTATGGCATCCTGCCATCTTGTGGAAGATGTGGATGCAATGGAAATAAATACTGGCCTTAACTAAACTGGAGGCTGCTGTCATGGGTCACCTATGCCCCTTGAATTGCATGTGTTTTTGTATGGGGTGTTTTCTTTTTGTTTCCATGGAAAAGGAATTCTAAAATACTTCTGCAGTGATGTCACTTTTACCCTGGTATATCTCATAAAACACATGCACATAAAACTAGAATACCCCCAAAGCAAGTGGTAGATTGAAGCAAATACACAGTGGGGTACATTTGAAATACTTGTGTGTGACTTGTACAGAAGCTCATGTGATGGCTGTTGCCTTTGAGATGTTACAACAAAAGGAAAATCCTTAAATGGAGGCTTAATTAATGTGTGTGTGTGTGGTGTATGGTGTGTGTCTTCCACCTACTTGGGACTCAGAACACACCTTCCAAAAAACCCTCAAACTCAATTTGTGAGAATGCTGGACATTTGTGCACTCCCATAATGTTTACTGTCTACTCTTATTTAATGTCTAATCCAATGTTTAACGGAGATTAATGATTTTTAGTCTAATAAACAATTTTACTCTTTGTTCTGTTTTTCAGCCAATTCAGGATTTAGCAAGCAGCCCACCAGAGAGCTCATTCCAGAAACTGGCACCCAGTGAACATAGGTACACCTTATTGAGGGAAAAAGATGAACTTTAAAAAACTTGAAATGATCTTGCAAGCCTTTCAGACAGCAGCATTGACTTCTGTGTGGTGGAAATAGTAAACCTATATTTTCATAATTCTATGTGTATTTTTATTTTGAATAAACTGAAAAATAATTTTTTTCTCCCCAGGCTTGTAAATACATTTGTTTGGTGGGTCATTCTGTACAGCATCTTTCAAACAGTACATTCTTAATGCTATAGTAAAATATCAGAGACCCATCCAGACTCTTGATCTAACTCTGTAAAACTTTTATAATCCAAATGAAGGTATCCTTGCCAGAGACATGCTGTTAACTTGCACTATCCCATTAAATAGGACTTTTGGGTTGTTTTCTGTGTAACCTTGGTAGTATGTGCTTTTTCTTCTTCTGTGAACAGCTTTCCTGGTAATCTATTTCTTTGTCACATTTTTCTCCAACTTAAGAGGGTCTTCTATTCTGGATACTTGGGAGGGGAATAAATTAAAGTTTTACAGAATCTCGTGTGGTGCTTTACTGGCTGTAATTAACTGTCTAAGCAATTAAACAATCCTGAATATTAAAATACCAAGTGAGGAGAGGAAAAGTTCTGATGATAATGGCCGTATTTGGAATGAAGGGGCTGCACTGACCTGCTCCAATTTCCTGGAACTAAGATTGTTACGCTGCCCACGTGGTTGTGGTGAAAGAACAGGAATGTTAAAAGCCTTTGAAAGTAAGAGAGGACTAGGACTAGACTGGCATCTGAGTTTGTCAGTCCTAAATTTATATCCGTATGTAGTCTAATATCCCGTTAGTCTTGGGGGATTTTTGGTTTTATTTTTCCTTCTGAGTCCCTGTCTTCCTGGCAGACACTGTTCAAACAACCACTGCAGATTTTCTGTTACTCTCCTTGCCTGGCTTGTGCCTTACTTATTGTGTAGTCTTTGAATTCTGCTCTGAAGAAGGAATTACCACTTTCCTTGTGGGCTTTCTGTTCTGCATGACACCAGAATACAGGCTTTTTTCACTGACCCTTCGAGCTGCTGGGTGAGGTGAACATATGGAAATGTTAGATGGCAGAATATCTCTTGATTTGTGCTGCAGTGCTGGAGATGAATGAGTACTGGATTTGTACAGTGCACTTATTGCAGACTGTAGGTCTGTGGCTTGGGCCCCAGGGTTCAGTATCCCTGGAAGTTTGTTCTCTGGACAGGTGGGACACTGGGTTCGGGGTCACTGAGGAAAGTGCCCCAACGTGTGCAGTCACTGCTCAGGACCTTTTTGCCTCCCAGCTCAATGCCCCTGGCTCAGTTATTGACAGAAAGCTTCCATGGTCCTGTGCAGCTGCGGCAAAAGCTGATCCCAGGACAGGCTCCTGACCCAAGCCCCCGCAGCACCCGGCACAGCAGATTTCTAGGGAGCATTTCTGAGGGCAGAGTTGCTGGTACCTACACTAAGCTACAGCTGACTAAGCAGCTGCTGAGTTGGGAGCTGCAAGAGTAGAGCAAGGCTTTGTTTACAGCTACACTTTTTTGTTGTTTTAGTGAATCTGCATTTTGGAGTGCACCTAAAATGCGTGAAAACCAGGTCTTCTCCTGTCCCATTCTCCATCTCATCACAAATCAAGCATTTTTGGCAGCTGAGTCATACTGCCTTCCAGCTGGAATCGATTAAGGCTGATACTTGTTATCTGCAGGTGGTGCTACACAGCTTCTAGAGGAGTTCTGGCACCTGAAATTTTAGTCAATTCCTACATGGTCCCTGCTAGTACTCACCTTACTCCTCTGAGGTTCCTCTTTTTCCTTGGGATTCTTGGAGGAATGGGATTTATAACTGCTGTTTGGTGGAAGATGTCTGAACTTCTCTTTCTGAAGAACAATGCTCATCATGCACCCAGCAGTCCAGTGGCTGGTGCTTTCAGGTAGAAAGTGAGAGAGATGCACCCCCTCTGCCCTTCCTTAATCCAAGTTTGCTTTTGAGGGTAAGGATGCTTTGGCATCCCAGCATTAGGTTGACAGTTAGATTTAAGAGTTTTATGACAGTTACATTCTCAAGTAATTTTGCTGTGAATTCATTGGACTTGGACCTGATTCTCCTGTGTTCTTGATGACCACTGCCCTGGCTGTACCAGGTGTTCAAGGGCCTTTACTCTCTGCAGGCAGAAGGCTGAAACAGCTATAAAGCTGAGCTGTGTTTTCCCATCCTGCTGCTGAGGGGCACTTGAGCTTTCACCTGGTGATACAGAGAATATCCCTGGAGAGACAAGTGCTTGTCAAAATCCAAGTTGTGTTTCAAATTGTGCCCTTCCACTCTGCTCATCTGCATCTGTGGTTTTAACCATTTAGTGCTCAGCTTCCCACTCCCTTTAAGACTTCTCACAGTTTTTCCAGGAGAAGTTGTCAGAAATATTAGTGTTATCCCCTCAGGGAATGAAACCATTCCAAACTGTTTTCAATTGAACTTGAGTCCATTTCTGAGCTACCATGTGTGTACTGGATGCTGTGACAGTTTAGGAACCTGTATTCATTTCAGCCAATGTAAATATTTTGGTAGCTGAAGTATGTGTTTGGGAACTCATTACAGAATTCTTAAATCTTGGTAGTGCAATTATTTTAATAATATCAAATTTGGGAGGATTAATCTTTTAGATGGTGGAAGGAAATAAACCCCGACATTCTCAGTAAATGATCCAACCAGTTTTGTAGGCAAAAACTTTTATTTGGTCTGAAAGAATTATTTATATCTTACAATTCTTGTGAGTAACATGCCTAGCAATTTAATTGCTAGTTTGGTTACTCAGATGCTGATGTTTCTTCACATATGTAAATAACCCACCTATTTTAAAACATCATAGCTTAAATAACAGTCTCCCACATCTCGTGTGTACACAGCGATTTAAAATCAATTCTGCAAAGACGCATGGGGGAAGAACAGTTTTTGTGGCAGACACTTCATAAAATGAGTGCACACCAAGCTGAATTTGTATAAGCTGGGGCAGGAATTCAGTCTTATGAATTTAGATTGTCCTGGCATTATTACAGCTTGGGGGGAGAGGATGGAGTCCACAACATCACCGATGTGGCTGTTGTCATTTAAATGCACAAGGTTTCACAGCATACAGCAGGAAAGCAGAGAGAGCATTTGAAAACCATACAAAGGATCAACCACAGTTTCTGATTAAGAACACTTTTTTCCTTTGTGTCTTCCTTTAAATGTAGAAAATAAATATCAAAGGAATGAACATCCTTACTATGAAGTTGTTACAAGCTCATTAACGGTGTTTACATCCAAAGTAGATGCATTGAAAGGAAAGGGCTTTTTACTTGTCAGGAGCAAATGAGCTGAATTACTCGGGTCATGTTTTGCACTCCAGCTGATTTTACCAGTGCAGGCACCGAGGCTTCAACACATGCAGTTTTGACAATGTCTGCAATTACTTGTGCAAATTATTCTTGCACACATTGTTTCCCTGAATCTCAGACCTACTTAAAATAGACATAATGCTCTGGTTGACAGCAATTTCAGTATTTTAAAAGTAATATGAAAGAACTGCTCAGAAGTTATTTGTGCTGTAACTAACAGTTGTTTACAATGTCTCTAGGCACAAAACCCCATCATCTGTCATTAGCAGACAGTGATTTTCAGTGATGATATCAAAGTACTGGTTATTGAAAGGGAGCTCTTTCTAAAGTACACTTTCCTGGACAGTGTTCCCTGCTAGGGAACTTTATCTCAACACTGACTTCAGTGTGCACCTAAGGAAACGACTCAAGCAGAGCTCAGGATGAATCGACCAAGCTAAAAACTTTAAAAAGCGGCTTCCCAACCTCAGTATCTGTTCCCCCAAACAGTAGCAGCAGTAGTGTGGGAAAGTCCTGAAAGGGTGGAGGTAGGACTACGGGTTGAACAGTAGATTATGTGACAATTGCACAATTATATGACAATAACAACACGTTAACACTTCTGTATTTAACAATGGAAGCTCCAGAAACAAAAGGCTTCTTAAGGAGGGTAAGATAACAGGCATCCACTATAAAAAAACGAGCAAAAGCACTGCCAGCATCTCACCCCATGCAGGCTCCACAGCACATCCCAAAATCTTGAAGAGGCTGAGCAGCTACTCTGCAGTGTGGGTGGAAGCAGCCGTGTTGGTACTGGAGAGAAATGCAAGAGTGCAGCTGCCCAAGCAAGGGTGGTTTACGCTGTAAGCTGTGTCAGGTTGATATTTCTGACCCCGTTCCAGCCTCTGGGGCTGCCGGCTCACCCTGGCACCATGAAGGGGCCTCGCTGCTTCTCCAGTGATCTGGGGCCTCACGGCACCCCCGAGGGACAACAGCCTGTGGAGGGAGTGGGCCTGGCTGCAGCACTGCCCTCCAGGGAAGCTGTTCAGCTCTCCCGCCAGGGCACTCTGGGCTCCAGGGGAAGCAAGGGCAGCATCTTGCACTAAGTGCTGCTTCAGCAGTGTGAGGCTTCAGGTTCAGGATGCCAGAGCTTGGCTCTTCAATCCTGTATGGCGTTCTCAGGACAAGGCAAGAGCTGAACAGCTATGGAAAATTATCCTCCAGAAGCAGTGCTGCAGAGTTGCTGCTTAGACTGTTTAATTCATAACTACACTTTGAGTAAGGTGAGGAGTTTACAAATTAAAAAAGGTGCCTGGAAAGAGGAGAAGCTGCTTCCAGTGCTGATCTGATATGGCTGATGGAGGCAGATGTGATATATACATAACTTTTTTCCACTTTGTTCACCCAACATTCTCACCTTTTCTTACGACAGCCCATGCTTCCCTGTGCACTATTAAACAGGCACAGTCATATTCTGGGGAATCGCAGGAAGAGTTTGGGAATCCAGATAAATGAAAGTAAATTTAAAATACTATGACCCTGAAAGATTGATGGCATTTATTTCCTTTTCTTTGGAGCACTACAGTAAAAGCTCCAGCTTCTCATGGCATTCATGGGAAAGCGCTAGGATTTTCCAAGTATCTCTCTGCATTGTCTGCAAGACACTTTGTGCAAATTTGGCATGAAGCACCTGTCACCCATCATTACAGCTGTGAATATAGCTTACCTAAGAATTATGTAATTAAAAGTTACCCATATAATTTTCAAAGGACTGATGTCACCATGTCTGAAAAGAGAAATTCTAACACGACTGTTTCAGCCCTCCCAAGGAACAGAACTGTCATCAAAATTCACACATCTCAGCCTTGTATGTAAAGTGTAAGGCTGCAAGTCTGTCATTAGTTCAGCTACTGCACTGTTGTTCCTGGCCATAATGAATCTATACTTCAGCTGGATTTTTTGGCACTTTGGTGAGAAAGCTCTGGACAGCTGGAAGAGACCTGCTCAATCATTTTTTGTTTTTTTCTTTGTATCAATTTTCCACCTGTGAAGCCCAAAATGCCACCACCAAGTGCAGCTGCAATTCCTGCTACTTTGAAGCCTGCAAGGAGACCAATAGGACCCCCCACCACTCCACCAATGACTGCACCTGCCACAGGCAGAGCTGCCAGCTTGTATTTTGCAGCCTGTAAAGGGAAAAAAAAAATAGTTAGAATACTTGCCTGTGGCGATGTGCATTTTCCCCTCACTGCTCTTGGCAGTGACTTGAAAGCTCAGTGATAAATAAACTTTACAAATTTGTATTTTAAAAAAAGTATGACAGAACATGCTAAAACCAATTCAAAATCAGCTCGTGTAGGCAGTTGTGAACCAGGTCCTTTCACGTGGTTCTGGCTGCTGTGTACATTGGGTGTTACCTGGTCACCATCGTTAAATCAAACCAGAAACTGAGAAAATGCTCAGACTTTTCAGTGATGGGCCTGACTCCAGCTTTGGGGTTTGTTTAGTAACTGACATGGAACAGGATGGAAGTGACAGGTTATCATCAGTCTCTTGTTTAATGTTTATGTGATTCTGGAGAGCCAGTCACTGACTGCACTTGTCTTTGCAGGCAAACCAAAGTAACCACCAGAACAGTGTTTAAAAAGGCCCCCCCCCCAAATTAAATAATTGTATTTTCTTGCAGGCTGGATGTGATAGAAAATTACAAGAGAGATTGATTTTTTTTCCCCTGCTACCTGTGGGTCATTTCTTCCTTATTTCCTTAATTGCTGGTTCCCTCAGCATTAAAGACGGCAGATCAATGGGGTTAATACAGAGGGTGGCTGGGAGGCAGAGCACCATTGATTCACCAGCAGGAGCAGATCCCTACCTTTCCCAAGTTTTTGGTTCCCTCTTCAACATTCGCAGCAGCACTGTTGACATGGTCTTCAATCCTGTCAATCTTCTCCTGCTGGGACTAGATGCAAAGGAATTATGAGTGAGGTAACCTGCTGGGAAGCAGCAGTGAGCCAATACACACCATTTTAATGCCTGTAATCAGGGCCCCACAGCAGCTTTCATCTGCACCCGGCAGCCTTAGTGGTGCTCCCTGATTAGCATCTGATACACTCTGCTGAAACTACAGACTTACTTTGAAAAATCTAAACTATTAACTAATAATATGGGGTGGATATTAGACAATGTCTTGCTGCAGTTAGAGAAAACAACTCAAAACATATGATTTCTAAATCTTTTCTACGGATAGAGGAATTCACATTCCAAAAGGAAAAACAATCTAAACTAGCCTGTTTTGTTTCCTGCTGAGTCTCACATTCAAAAAAAAATTCTATCAAGGGCATTTATAAGATCAGTACCAACTCCATACAAAGCTGCATCAAGAAATCTAAGCAGAAGTGTTTAATTATGACATAGAACAATGACTTCAGAAATAGGGACAGCACTGAAAAAATACTTGATGTTGCTCTGTATTTTACTGTTTGATTTCACAAAAACATTCCATCCTTTCTCCAAATGCAGTCAGTCAGATTCCCCTGCAGTCTCTCCCAGGGAACACTGGAGCAGAAGATAAAGGGGTCTGTGGGTTTGTTTGTTCTTATTTTAATCTCAGCAGTACGCAGGCTGTTTTATGTCACGAAATAATGAGATGGCTGATGTTCAGCTTAAAATAAAAGGCATTCTGAACTTTTTGCCTCTTTTTAATTCAGAAACTGCTGAGTACACCAGCTCTGGTATTCATCTACTATGCAGTCCACCCACCTTAGATGCATGCTATTACATCTAATGATGTAATGTTCAAGTGCAAAATCCAGGAAGTCCTGGGAACAGGACCTCTTCCTTTAACCTTCAGAATAGTGAATGAACGTTTTTGCAGTCCCTCTCCAGTCTAATGGTTCTTACTTGGGTTTTTTTGTATAGATGAAGCAGCACATACTCAGCAGAAAGCATAAGCTAGGTTATTTATCCCTACTAACCAAACAGCAAGGAGATTAA
The DNA here is from genome assembly GCA_026261815.1 of Monarcha castaneiventris obscurior. Taxonomy (NCBI): domain Eukaryota; kingdom Metazoa; phylum Chordata; class Aves; order Passeriformes; family Monarchidae; genus Monarcha; species Monarcha castaneiventris. The sequence goes on from JAMPIT010000388.1 coordinate 9,466,307, forward strand.
AGAACTCTCCCAGGAGATAAGAATTGTGCATTTAAATTGCCTGTGGCATGGGAAGAACTAAACATTGGGAACCAACATTTTGGCAGTGCTGTGAGAGCAGAGAAAGGGCTTGGTAAAGGTGAGGATCAGCACTCCTGATTGAGAAAAGGTACCTGACAAACACACACCCTGTGCAGTGAAAGCTGTCACCACCATTACAATTAGAAATTGTAAAAATGAACAGGACCTGGGTAGAAGTCTGCAGTCAACACTGCAGAGCTCCTGCTAAGGTTCAGCTCGTGGCAATGTGCACTGGCTGGAACATCACAGCTGCTCCAGTCACAAGAACTTGGGAGCAACTCCCAGCACTAGTGCTGAAAGAGGAGACTGCTGCCTCCTCAAGTGTCACCTTGGCAGAGCCTTAACCACAGGAGAGACACATCCTCAGCTTTTTTGTCCCCACCTAAGAGTTACCCATTCACCCTGCTTTTCTAGGAGACTCTGTAGGATAGAATGTAGAATTAATACTTACACAGACTAAGAGAGAGAACTCAGTCACCAACTGGCTGAGCTCAATCAAGTCCTGCAAATAAAAAACAAATGTTACTTGTGATAAACCTTGCTTGTGATTACTTGCTAAAACCTGGAGCACCAACATGGCAGGGAGGGAGTTCCAACATACCCCTTCTAAACTTTCCCAGGACTCTGCTGCATTTTCTTCCTGAGGTATTTCCGGAAGGCGGGAGTAGATCTGGATTAAACTCTGGGAGCCATCCTTCACTTCCGTGTTATATACAGTTTCTGAACGACAAACATGATGTTTATAAATAAATGCAATGAACCAGGATGCAGGTGGTGTGCAGACTTTCTCACTCTTAAAGTCTCTCAAGGGTAACCTGATACTTAACCTAATTCAAGCCAAGCAACAACCCCAAAAATGATCGTATAGGGAGAAGGCTTACAGCACTACACAGTTTCTCAAAAGGATGTTACTGACAAAGAAATAGATTCATTTCTATCAGCACATTTTCACAACCAGTCCTGAAATGATACAAAACTGTACTCCTGAATTCAAGGTCATTTAATTCATTTTGTACTGACCAGGCTAAGAAAACTGAGCTTGGGACAAAAACTTTTCATTTATGTATGACACCCAAAAACGCTGTGCTCCCAAAACTGAACAGACAGCTATTCATTTCATGTCTGATTATCATGCTGCTGGTTTGATTTTCAGCCACTGGGAACTAAAAGAAGCTGGAGGAAACAGCTTTCAAAGCAAAAGCAGTGAAACCCAAGTAATGTGGTGCCCAGCATTCCATGCTGGATCAGTTGGGTAAATGGTGCTGTGAGGATGGCTGACATCTGCAGCTCAGTGCTGTACAGGAGATATTCTCCAGTATGTTTCTCCCTAAATTGCCTGGACTAATGCAGAGTATGTTAGGACAAAGTATGGTGTTAAAAATGGGGTATGACAGGCACTGAGGTGGCACTGGGGAGAGCAGATACAATGGACAGACTCCCACACCTCCTCCAGTCAGAGCCCGCTCTCGAGCCACTGCTGATGGCAAGGACACGCGTGGAACTGTGGCCAACAAATGGAGCAGCAATAAAGAAAAATAACCAACAAGTTTGGTTTGTCAATACAAGGATTGAGGAAGAGCTTGGGAGTCTGAAAGGCAGACTGGAGAATGTGTGTATGTAAACACAGTGCAAAGATCATCTCAGTTCAAACAACTTCAGTTTCTGAAGGGAGATCACTCTTTCAGTAGGACACTGGTGTTTCCTTCCTTGGGAAGGCAGTCCCAGGAGGAAGCTTTATTATGGGGAAGGCTGGTTAGGTATGGCTAACAGTACTAAAGTGTAAATATTGTATTAAAATCTTTCAAAACAATGATTGTGCCAAGGTACGATAATAATATTATGTAACTGTTACAACAACAGATATGGCCAATGGAAAACCAATAAATATAATCATATTCATAAAAAAATCAGTAACAGTGCATGCTTATTCATGGAATTAATTTAAGATAAAATAAAAATGATACGTTTTCATAACATTTGTCCATTTCTCAACATTTTTATCCCAATATCTCAAAATAGATTAAGGACCCAATCTTCCTACTCTCAGCTCAGTAAAAGTCTAACATCAATGAAGTTCATATTTAGACATAATTATTAAGTAAGCTGAGTAACATGAATGAGCTACTCAATTTGGGGGGCTTAATTTGGGCTTGTTTTTCTTTCTAATGATTTCTACCCCTTCTCCTTTAAGAATCCAGACATGGAAGGCACTTCATGTTCTACAATGATCCCCTCTTCTTCCAGAACATGTTTTTGATTTATAACCTCAGATTAATTAATGTTGTATACTCAGTCCTAAAATATTGCTTTCCCCTTTTCAATATAAGTAATTATAAATCCAAACGTGTGCATTTTTGAGAAAACTGTTCTGCCACATACTCTGACATTTATCACTGGTTTTGAGGATTTTATTTCATTTCAATCCTACACGACCTTATTTCAAAATCAAGTTTCTTCTGCCCAGTAAGGCATACTCTTCCCTAATCAGCCACATGCATGCTAAGTTGGTTAAAATTAAGATATTCATAATTCAAAAGCAAAATAAAAACTTCACTAAGTAAAACTGCCTCCTCCCAAGACCTTGCTCTGGTCTGTTCCTAACAATCTATGCTGACCTACTGTAGAAAAGCGTATTCTTGAAAGTGTATAAATGATACCAAAGTTTTGCATGACGTGCATTCAAGAGAAATTAAAACTGTAATCATTTTGTAATAACTAAAAATCAATGAGAAAAAATTCCTCACAAAAATTCTTTATTCACTTTAAAAGACTAAGGTAAAGAAGAAGAAGGGTAAGAGGTGGTCACATTTGGGCTGAAAGTATGAGTAAGAAATTTATATTCACTACTTCACTTTTTATCAAGTCTAACCAAGTTTAATAGAATTGAGAATGGGAGTGACTCCACCAGTTCATTTATACAGCATCTCCACAGAAATACAATAATACAAAACATCCCTGCAGATTTCACAGGGGAGCTTTACACCTCATTACACTCGAGATAAAAATCTAATGCTGTGGAAGATTCAATATGTTGCTTAAAAGATTTTAGTAATTTTAAGAGTGGAGTCTCACCTTTTGTTAATATTTGTTTAATATGCAATTAAATTCCATTTCTATTGGCCCTCAGCTGAGGATGGTGAATGGGGGCAGGGACTGTATCATATCACTGACATGCCTTCTAAATGGGAGATTTGAATTTGTAAACTCCTTCCTTCTCAACCAGATGGGAAGCAACATGCTACAAAGAACAGGCACGTATTGAACCTCCTTTGATTAAGATCAACAGCCAAGATTTGCTTTCAGGACTGCAGCCTCTAAGCACAAAGGAATAGGCAATATACTGTGTCTGGGTTAGCAATTCAACAGGGCTGCTTGCACAGGCAGGCAAACTTGAAAAAAAAAAATCTGTTTAATTGTATTTAGTTGTCTGCCTGTCTGTCTGTTTCACTTTAAATGGGCTGAATTATTTCCACATTCCTGAGCAGACTTGCAGATGCCTGTCATTCCAGCAATATTTTTTCTGTTCTTCTCATCCCCATCTTTCTGATCAATTTATTGTCCTTCTGAAGTGCTGTTATACTCAATGTCCCCCATACTTCAAAGGTATTCCAGATTTCAGAAGCAGTCCTGTTCTTGGTAATTAAACTCTAGCTGCCATGTGCCACCTATGTCATTATGTAAAAAAGAAAAGCAGTAAGCCAGGACAAGGCCTTTCCAATGGAATACTGGAATGTACCGAGAACAACTGCAGAAAGTCACCAAGAGAAAAGATATCTTAAATTTAGTTCTGAACCAAACAGAGAAGAGCTCACAAAGAGACTGAAAGTAATGGCCAATATATATGAAGGGAATCACTGAATTTTGAAGAAAATGGGCTCCCCACAAAAGAGATGTCAACAAATTGGGTAAAATTAATAGAAATTATGTGGAAGAAGTTCCTAAAAGATAAAGGACTGCAGAATTGCTGGCAGACACTAAAAAACAGGCCACACTGAAGATGACACCAAATTGTCCTGATGCAGAGGAAGATGCTTATGGCTTCAGCAAGAGCTCTTCAATGCCCTGGATGTCAAGAATTTGACACACAATATGAGTACAAAGAAAAATACAAACACAGAAAGTTAATATCAGAAAGACCAGGACATAAATACGTTGCAACCACCAACGGGCATAAATGGTAGCAAGGAAATTTCTGTGAATGTTTTTCAAGTTAGAGGGAGACCAAAGAAGTGTAAGTGTACTGTCAGATAAAAAGGTAGCTTTAAGCAGATATCTGATGCAATTAACTTAAATAAGAAAGAAAAAGAGAGAGGCAGAAACAAAGAGGTTAAAAATATTTAGATGAGCTAGGCCTATTTAGTGTCTGAGGGTTTGATGAAATTCACTCCAGAGCATTTTTAAGAAACAGCCTCTGAAATTTCAAGCATATTTTTATGAATTTCAATAAGGTGGTCCCAGAGAGAGAGTTTGAAATCCACAAAGATATTAGGACAAACTACTGAACAACCAACTACAACAAGCTGAAGGTGTTGAAGAGGTCAAGATTTGTATGTCAGAAGCCGATTCAGTCTTTTCTGTTGGCCTTGGAAGAAGAGAGAAGTTTTATACAATGGAGGTGGTGAGGCACTGGCACAGGCTGCCCAGAGAAGTTGTGGATGCTCCCATCCCTGGAAGAGTTCAAGGCCAGGTTGGATGGGGCTCTGAGCAGCCTGGTCTGTTGGAGGTGTCCCTGTCCATAGATCATCCTCAAAGGGTCCCTTCTAACCCAAAGGGTTCTGTGGCTCTGTATTTGATCTATCTTGATGTTCACAAGGTTTTCTGATACTACTGCACATGACATTCTTGAAAGCAAGCCCAGCTGTGAAATCAACTTCTCTCCCTGCTCAGCCACGAGGATCACTGGCTTGTTAATCACACTTGAAAGAGTTCTTGTAGTTCTGCATGCAGCAACAAGAAGGGTCATGAAAACAAATCTGACAGCAGGTTCTTCTGCAGTGCCACTGACTAAGAATGCTCCTTAGATTTTAAAACACATGAAATGCTCAAATAATTTTAAGTAATATTGCTACTGCAGCAATCAAACTAATTACAGATATGTGGAAGGGTTTAATCCTGATGTAACCAACTTTCTCACAGATCATTAGGAGAGAGCACTCGCCAGCACCAGGGCATAATACAGATTCCTCCTGAAGACAGAATGGTAGAACAAGGATTGAAAGACATTTTATACAGAAAGGAGGGAAGACCAGCAAACATGTCTGATTTCTAGCATGTCACAGTGTGTTTTCAAAACCCTTTATTTAAATGGATTTATAGTCTTTTCTTCTTTCTTGTCAGTTATGAAGTTAAAATGCTACAGCAAGAGATGTTCTTCTTTACCCAGAGATTTTCTCCTTTTTTCCATATATTTCAGCAATGCTGTATTACACTGTCATATAAAAATCTTCTTGGTATTTCTTCACTAGTTCACTGAAAATGGCCAAAATGATTACTTGCACATGATCAAGTGATTTGCAGGGAAGAGGAAAAGAAGCCAAGCTACCTTGACACATGAATGTAAGTATTCTGCTTCCTATGAACAGTCCACTATTTCAAGATTGAAGGCTACAGGATCTTTCTCATGGAAGGCCATAGATATTTAATTTTTAAAGATACTTAAGCACTTTCTGCTTATCAAAATTCAGTCACAGGTCACAACAAAAGTGTGGTGTAGGGAAAGAAATCTTCATCATTAACAATACTCTTCAACTGAAATCTCGTTTGTTTACTTCATTTATGTCTAGTCAAAGAAATTGCACACTGGATACAATGACAGAGATACAATAAATACAGAAATTAAATTCTACTACCTTGTCCTAGAGTTGCAGATCTGGTTAAAGAGCATTCTTCCTGTCCTATGAGTTGCCTTTTAAGTTCTTCTGCAGATTCAGAATGCAGCTCCAGGAAGTCCTTAATGGCAGTTGAAGCTTCCTCTTTAATGGGATTTATCATTCTCTGCAGAACTGGGATGTCTTCCTGCCGGACTCGCAAACAGAGTTTCTCCATCTCTCTCATATTGGCACGCAGTTGCTGCAAGAGTATTGAGAGTTATTTTGTAGCTTATTGTATGAGACACCAGACACCTTCACTGCCTGGGAAGCACCTATCATCTTTATCATCAAGGGAGAAACATTTCTGAAGCCATCACCACAACTATTTCGATTTTCTGGCTGCCAATTTTGTACTTTATCCACTTCTCCAAGTCAGTTTGTTTAATTTTCAGTTTCAATTAAAGTATTTAACTAATTAATTCACTGTGTAATTGCTGAAGTTCTGTTTCTCTGATCAATTTAGGTCTTTGCCAAAATATTTACACAAGTTTCAACAAGTTGCAGTAGTATCCAAATAAGGTAAGCAATTGTTTCTCAAAATTTGCTTATTTTGTAATAATAAGTGATTGTGGCAATCACAGGACCTCAGGATACAGTCACTCATAACCTACAACTACCCCAGAACTATCACTATCATTTTGTGATGATTACTTTTTAAATTTTTTTTTTCAGATGAAGAACAAATATATTTCTTTGACTGGAATATCAAACAGAAATGTTTCTTTAGTTACAGGAGTTTTGAGAAGATATAAACTATTCACAACTACCAAGAAGGGTATGTGTGCAGGCATTTCCCACAAGATAAATTTCTTCCTGTATTCAAGGGTTTTTTTATTGCCTGGGCTTTTAAAATCTAAAAATGCACACAAATTTTCATTTCCTGCAAAAGAAAAGAAGAAATTTACAGTTTAAATTATACCACTTATTGTTTTAGGACAGAGTTTTTATCTAATTATAAAAAAAATAAGACTGTAATAAAATTCTCTGCATTACATTACAATGATACAATAAATTCTATTCTTTGTTGCACTATTTACCTATTGTTTTGAATATTCTTCTCACAACAGAACAAGAGAATGGACTGACACCAATGAGTGGTTAGAAACAAAAGGTTTTCTTCCAGAATACAAACCAGGTACAGGTAATGCCTTAGAAAGGCAAAACTGCCTATCTGGAAAAGCAAGAACTAGATGGAACTAATTTTATTTATATACACCAGTGGAATTAATTGCTTTTAATATTTATGAAAAAAATAGTAGAAAATATAATTAGAGAAGAAGGAAGGAAATTATTCAACAATATGTTGAAGTATTGCACAAGCTTCCAAAGAAAGAACTATTGATTTGTTAAAACCAAGTGTCAAATTGCTAAGATTAGATTAGATTATATTGTATGCTTAAATTAAGAATACTGTTAGCCAAATTAGGCTGCATTATTCAAGACTAAGCTCAGGCTAAACCACTGATTGACAATTTTAAAAAAGGGAGATAAAAAAACCAGAAAAACTTTGGAAAACAGTGAGTTGAATTAGAAACATGTTAGCCAGTAACTTTCTTCACACATTTTTCATGTCAGTCTACCTCGCTCTTCCTGGTATTTCCCCCCCATGGTCTGCCCCTAAGTACTGAGAACAGGAGAATGTCACCACTGTCATAGTGCTCCATGTGCCAAAATTCTTGGTTTATAGAATCTTGGAATTTCATTTAAGAAACAAAATGGGACTATCTAGACACAACACTTAATTATCTAATTTCTGAGAACTAAATGCAGAGGACCAAGGTTCATCCTGCTGACTTATTTCAGGAAACAAAATTATTATTATCCTCTCTTTGGCCACAATGGAGACAAAAAAAAAGACACATCAAACGAAACTTGTGAAACAGTGACAACAGAGTTTGGGTTGAGATAATAATGGTTCCACAGTGGCTTCTTCTGAAGAAAAAGGAGAATTTTGCAGTTGAAATTGAATTAAAACATAGCTCTGACTGGGACCTGTACCACTGCAGCTGCTGCTGGGGCAAATGACAAGTCCTGTGCAGAGACCAACACAACACAACTGGCTGATGGGAGTTTGCACAGTCCTGAACAGAAGCTTCAAGAGGTATGAGCTGCTCACCCTAAGAAAAGGCTAAACCAGCTCCTCACTTCCACTGTTCTTGATTTTGAACAGTGCTGATTTTGCTGATCAAGGAGAGATATTTCTGAGCAAGAAGATGGAAGAATTGGATGATGATATTCACATATTTAGTGAAATTTAATATTAATATTAGTAGCTCTTCCTTTGTGGTTTTAAGAGAGGATTCTTGTTCCACTTACTGTCAGTTAAACAGAAGGTGAATGGATTCAGCCTAGCAAGGAAGTTCAGCCCTGCTTCAAGGAGATACATCCCAGGAACTCACCAGGGTGTAACATCATAAATGTTACGGATATGCAAATGACTGTGACTTCTTTTCATATTAATTTTAATGGCACAGTTTAATTTCTAGGTAGAGCATAAAAGTGTATTGCTCTTATCCCAACTGTATGTACTTTTAAAACCATGCTTATTTAGCAAGGAAGGTAATACAAAGTTCTCTTTTCATTTGTGGGGACTCCTGAGTTTCAAACTCTCCAAATTCAACCCAAAAGACACGGAATTTTTCTCTGTAATAATTGCAATTTTGCCCATTGACTTCCAAAACCAAACAACAATCTTTGTTTCAAATGGCTTTCTCACAAAAACTGTAGGAAAATAAAACTGGTGAAAACCTTGGGAAGTTACCCCTTCAATGCATGATCTGCTGTCCCCACATTATTTCTTCATGAAGAGCTACAATGTCCTTCATACCACACTGCCAGAATTCATTATGCTATAGCACTTCCTTATGCCTAACAGAAATCTCTCTGGCCTCAAGTTTAAATCAGGTATTTCTAATCCTCTCTGTTCAAAACAGGGAAAGACAAGCCCTATCCTCTTAGCAACCACCCTCTCCATGTTTGCAGACAGACAGCACGATGCTGTCTGGTGCTCTTTGGGCAAAATAACTAATTTGTTGATCTTTACATGAAGTCTTGTTTGCTCAATTTCTGACTGCACTCATTGGTCTCTGCCTATTCACTTCATGCCTTCCTTAGAAGTGTGGTGCCCAAACTGTTCTGCCTGGGGTCCTACTACTGCTGACCAAAGAGATTGCAGGAGAGACCACACTGACTGCTCTCCCATTTATATATTCCACAAAGTTATTTGGCTTTTTTGGATCACTACCCACACAAACAGTTCACTTCTACTCTGTGTCCCTCAAGCCTTACAAAATTCTCAGCCTAGGTCAAAGGAACTCTGAGTTTAAGGATCTCTTTACCCTGCAGACGGCCACAGGCTGCAGTAATGAGCTGATTTTACATGATCCTTCACTGACACCAGAAACAATCTCCTGCAGAAATAAAATTCTCTGCACTACTCCTCATGCCCTCACAGCATGTCTACACCAAATGCCAAAGAGGTACCTAATCTGAAGATCATTTTAGAGATGTTACAGAAGACCTGAGCCATACATCTGAGCTTTGAAGATTTATGCAAAAAAAGAGCTGATCACAAACAATCTTTTACTTGTAAACCATTTTCAGCTGAACTAGAAATCATAAAAGACAAAAAGAAAAAAATGAACAGATTAACATTTTTCAAGCAGCTTTCCATGTTAGAGCAACACAGTGGAGAGACCATATCTGCCTAATGTGTTCTGCACAACAGAGTCTCTTTTCGTGGGCTGAATACACACCAAAGCCAGACTCTTCATCCACTGCATTTTTCCTTTTGTTTTGGTTTAATGTCTTATTTCCTCTCTAGTAGTTGCAGCATTTCCCTTCCTCTCACCACGGGAACGATCAGGGCAGTCCTTAGATGTTAAAACAAAATACTGCCATTTCAATGAAATTAGCTTAAACCTTGCAATAATTAACTAATTGCGTGGTACAGTCAGCATGTATGTGGGCAAAGCCTAAAAACTGCAAATTCATTCAGGCCCTAACATTTTAAGAAGTCCATGGACTGTCCCTAAAAATGAAAATATACAAGAGCACATTCAGAAAAACTAATACATGATATACAAGAGGCATTTTCTCAATATTTTTGAAAGGGTCTCTTCATGCCCTGTGCAAAGATTTATCTGTTTTTTTCGCCTTCCTTTATAGAAGTTTTTAAAGTGGCACCCAGTCACCCGAAAGCTGAGCAACAGATTTACACTCATCCATACTTCTATTATAATTTTGACCATCATCAAAAGTACAACAGAAGTAATTATTCTGGGTAAACTGAAAATTCAGAAAAATGGCTAATTATGTGCACATGGATTAAATGTAGAATGGCTGTGCATATATTTGTCTAAAACCTGCGGCGGATGCCTTGGGTCAATATTGACTTAGGGATTCCTAATGTATTTTTACAACATCTAATTTTGAGAGCAAAGTGTGTGCTTGCAGAGAACATTTGGTATCACAATAATTAATCTGATTTCTTTGCAAACAAACAGATCACAAGTCCATTGGTAAACATTTAAACAGCTTACAGCAAACACATTCTACATGTCATATAATTTATTATCAAGTACTCCAGACTCCTAACTATTTAATTAAAACAAAGAGCCAGTCTGCTTTTCTTGCATGCACCCAGATACTTATTCTGCTCTCTGGGTATCAGAATGTGAACCACTTTAATGCATCTAGATCTGTATCCAGAGCTAGAAGCAATAAGCATTAAATAAAATGTAAGAAAATTTATTTTGACAGAGAATGGAAATAGCAATCTTTAGATTCTAGACAAATATAAATGTTTCTAGAGACAAATAAGCAGTTTTCTTATTAAAGCACTTAAAATATCCAAAAATAACATCTTCAACTCAATTTTTTTCTGTTATTATTGATAGATTTTTGTCTTGCTAAAGAAATGATACTGATAATTTAAAGTTACAAGAAAAGCCTTTCCCATGACTCAGATGTGAAAACAGATTAGAGAACAGACATAAGAAAGCACAGGCTTACTACACCATACCTGTTAAAAGGCCATTATTTTAAAAGAACTTCCACCTTTGGAAGACTCTTTGAATATGAAGAATAAACTTGTATTCAAATTTCAAAAGTACTTGGTGAAAAATCAAAATAAACACTCAAACGTCCAATTAGCAGAAAAATCAACTGGATTTCACATGTAACTTTGTATCACCTACACTAAACAAAGCTCATTAACACCTTCCATTCCTCAAAAAAGACACATCTCCAGCTCTCCCTACCATCTAATTCTGTTGTTCAATCAGGATTAAGTTCTTCTTTCTGAGGTGAGTTGGTTTTGTGTTTTTTTTCATTTTTAGTCTGGTCTAATTTTCCAGAAGAGTCAGTCAGATACTGAAACAAACATGGGAATTTACAGCATTAGAACTGTGAGATGCATTGGTTTAGGACTGTGACACCTGTGCAGGCAAATCCTGCTTGTCTACATGCAGTGTAGGCAATTACAGTAGCCAAGAGAGGTCCCACCTCTGAACAACATCTATGAAACCAACACAAGATGCCTCTCCTGGCCAGCACACATCTGTCCCCAGAATATTGGCAATGCAGCTGTTACAGCCACTAAATACACCTGCCTAAGCAAACTTAGTGCTGCAGATCTGGTCACTGTGTTCCTCTGTACTGATAATCTTTGGCTGTGTGCTATTTAGCTCATGTTTGGCTGAGCTTCTTGCATCATTTTCATCAAGACATAGGTATTTTTAGAAACAGTGTAAGATTCCCTGTGTGCTGAGTTGTGAATGACTATGCATGAAGTCACTGAGATGATGACTGCGCTGACAAATGTGCTGGTATTTCCTCCCTTGACAATATCATGCACGTAACAACAGATGTGATCACCAAACTAGTAGTCCAGATGTTCTCTATGTCTGAAATCATGCCTTAAAATTAGCAGTATCCCTTATTGCAATAGCTGTCTTCTAATTTAATAATGTAAGAGGATAGATTGCAAAAGATCACAGTCTCCAAACTTTGGCTTCTTCAAGAATATGGAAACATTTCTGACTGCATTTGCCTCATAGGACACAATTAGGAAATTCCTGCCTTTTAAATGAAGTAAAGCAAAACTGTGTGCTTGTCAAACCCACCTGTCAAATACATGTCTCTCTGAAGGTCTATCCCTGAGGTAACCAGAACTATGTATGTAATTTAATGCCTTCAGTAGCAGAGCCATTTTCATATCCTTACCTGAACCGTGCGTCCTGCATTGATGTGCTCCTCGTGCAATCTGTCCCAGAGCCTGCATCTCTGATACTAAAACAGAGGAAAAGACTCCTTAGAATTGCTATTTTCACCAACTGGCTGTGCAGAAAAAAAGCCACCTTTGGTAAATGATCACTTTAATTTTCCAAAATTGACAGTAAAGAAGTCAAGTCATAAACAATTCCACTGCAAACGTAGAGCAGTAAATAGCAACGTATTTTGTTGCTATTTGTTGTGCTGTTTTGTTGTATATTTGAAACATTCTGTATAATGGATTTTACTGAATTACAGACAGCCTGGGTTTCAGCATCAGTTTTTACCATCCAAGTGATATTGCATGCTAACACTGCTGTGGCATAATTCACTTGGTGGGCAGTAGAACCAATGGCAGAAGAAGGAGAAAAGAATGGAATTGTGAATAAGCAGTACTGGTCATACAGGACAAAGAGGTATCTGGTGCTATTGACAAAGAAAATGGCATTCATTGCACAATGCTACTGCCTACATTTACACTCAACATTCCTACATAGCTACAAACACAGCTACAAGAGCCATCAGGCCAGATCTGGCACCTCCATGAGGCCCCACTAACTTCAGTGGGAAACTATCCATCCAGTACTGCTCACGGGGCAGAGACCAGATTATTAGCATTAGCAGAGAGCAAGTTTGGCAAAAGAACTGCATATTATCACATATCAACCTTTTCATCATAAAAATAAATCAGTACCCACTATAGGCAGTTGACACAAATAATATAGAGACTTTAGCATAAAAAAGATAGTAAAATAACAGAAGTAGAAGCAGTGATGTGTGCTATCAAAGAATGCATTTACAACATTAGACAAAACTAGAATATTTATTTAATTGTTTAGATAACAAGGCAAAATATATAGCATGATTTGTAAGGTATTTTAATGTAAAGTTGAATTCCTCAATTTCTTAATATGCTTTGTTACCAATAAAAAACTTTATTTACAGCCTCCATCTTTCCATAATTATTTTCATAATTTTAGATACCACAGCAATAAGGATCACTCAGCTTCCTAAAATACAATGAGAAATCTGAAGTTACTATTTCTTTTCAGAGCAAAAAGTTCTTTCATGTTAGGACTTTGTGATTGTATAGAAGATACGAGGTTTAGTGTTCAACAAAGTTAGATTAACATCATTCTTCTAGGAAACAGAATAACAACAACCTCTGAATAAATTGCTATGCCGTTAAAATTGCTGCCAATGTTCTTAAAAAAAGATGGTTGAAAAGCCCTGTATCAACAGTACATCTTCCAATTTAGTCACCCCTGAAAGAGTACTGAAACAGGAATTTCTCAGGTTTTAACAAATGTGGTTTAGGGAAAAAACACCTATTTAATTTCAACTGACTGTAATACATTGTCCAAATAACTAATGATAAAAAATCCTGCTAAGAAAAATTTCTCAGGAAACCTTTACTGCTCTTCATAATTTCTAGTAGAAATGCTCAGCACATTCATCAGCTTTATATATTTGGAGGTTTTATTACTTTGCTTCAAAATTCCAAATATGCTAGTGACGAGCCCAAAGAATCCAATGATGCAGCACACCCAAAACAACAAGACATTCACATGGTCAGAGAACTCCTCCTTGTTGACTTCTCTTTGTCATGCAACACAAAGTAGGCCACACTCCTGGACAATGCTCACCCTGGGGGCCTCAAGGATAGGAAAGCTTGAGAAGAGATGGTATTGACATTATTTATTGTGGAAGCTGGGGCTGTTCAGCCTGGAGAAGAGAAGGTTGTGTGGACACCTCATTGCAACCTTCCAGTATCTGAAGGGAGCCTACCAGGAAACCAGAAAGGGACTCTTCATTGGGTTTGTAGTGATAGGACAATGGGTACAAATTGAAAGAGGGGAAATTTAGGTAACAGATTAGGAAGAAATTCTGTACTGGGAGGGTGGTGAGACACTGGAACAGGTTGCCCAGGGAGGCAGTGGATGCCCCATCCCTGGCAGTATTCAAGTTTGGATAAGGCCTTGAGCCTAGTGGAAGGTGTTCCTGCCCACGGCAGGGGGTTGGGACTAGAGGATCTCTAAGGTTCATTCCAACCCCTTAACATTCTATGAATTTATTATGAACAAATACATGTAAAACTAAGGGAGGTCCATGAAGTAAAAACATCTACGGAATCCTAACCTGTTATATCAGATCCAGAGGAGGGCCACAAAAATGGTCCAAGGGCTGGAACAGCTCTCCTGTGAAGAAAGGCTGAGAAAGTTGGCATTGTTCAGCTTGGAGAAGGGAAGGTTCTTGAGAGACCCTATTGCAGCCTTTCCATAAATAAAGAGGGCTTAGGAGAAAGATGAAGACTTTTAATTAAAGCCTGTAGTGACAGCATAAGGGGCAATGCTTTTAAACATTTAGAGAAGTTGAGATTGGACATAAATTTTTTTATGAGAGTGGTGAGGCACTAGAAAAGGTTGCCCAGAGAAGTTCTAGATGCCCTAGCCCTGGAAATGTCCAAGAAGAAGAAGTGGAAGAACCCAATCCGGGAAGTGTTCAAGCCTAGGTTGGGTGGGGCTTTGAGCAATCTGATGTAATAGAATGTGTTCCCACCCCATGGCAGGGGGGTTGGACCAGATGATCTTTAAAGCTTCTCTTCCAACCCAAATCTCTCTATAGTTCCATACTTCTGTGGTATTAAAACATAATTGTGCTATAGCCAAATAGTTTATATTACACAACAAAAATAAAAAGCATTAGGTTACACTCAATCTTTTTTGCTCTGCGTCCATTCTCTTGAGAGCCCTCCTTAGAAAGAAACTTTGATACTTCTGCTTTGGATCCCTTCTACCTCTCCTTGAAAGTAGCCAGTGGACATGAAGAGAACTCAAAAGTTTGTCATAATATCTCCTGCTAAAAGCTCTCCTATCAATGTCTTGTTCAAATGTCTACACTCAGATAAGACTGCAGTAAGACTCAGATACCCTCATTTCTCATTTTGTGTCACCTTTACACATCTTCCCACCACAACAATGGTCCCCAGCCAAAGGCAAAAAGTGTTTCACACAACATCCTTTGGCACAGTTACAAGAAATGAAATTAAAACTGAAAGCAAGAGAGAAAAAGTGTCTTACAGCATTTTTTTTTAAAGGATTGTTGCATATCACCAACAAAGCTTAGGGCAGTAAGCCAAACAAAATCTCCACCTTCCTGTACTACCAAGTCAATTGCTATTATCTAACAGAGACTTACACACAGCTGTAACTCTTTTGGATACACATGCATTTTATTCCCTCTTGGAGTGAAAGGCCATCCAATCCATGGAATGTGCTTTAGAAAACAAGAATTTTCATGGGGAAAACACAGAAAGAAAGAAAAAGCACAGAGAACTTATTTCCTAAGGATATAGCTTTTAAGTCTTCCAAAACTGTCATATAGAAAGCTGGACTCTCAAATAGTTGAGAAGCAATGATGATGAATGGATGGTAGCCACTTCCTCTGAAAAGGTGTATTCAAGGTCAAATTTCATTATATATTGATTTTATAGTTTCTTCAAACACTGATTTAGGAGATTAATTGTTTGGACTATCTCTGGAACCTAAGGTTTAAATCAATATTCATGAAATGAGGTTAGAGATATTGGCTTCATCATAAGTAAATAATGTTGCTGCTCTAACCAATTGGACATAATTAGTGATTTTTGCTTAAAAGTAGCCTGTAAAATAAACAGGATCAGATTCTATAAAATTATTCTTTTACCTCTAGGGATGTTTGGTTTACATGGCTGAAAGTTAATTTTACAAAAAGTATTTAAGAGAAAATCATCATGACAGTTCACAAAAGTACTGTAACACATTCATTATAGCTAAAATGCATGTAAAATATATAAAATGCAAATTATCATACAACCATTTCAACCAAACTATTGCTAACAATGTTTACTACAAATGTAAAGGCCTTTGTGCACACAATTACAAGGCAATATAAAACTTTCACCTTTAGCCAAATTTGAATTAAAGCACTTTGTCATCAGCTTCTCATCGAAAACTCTACATAATCTTCCAGTGTGACTGCTTCTATAGTGTAAAAAGAACTACATTAGTAAAAAGTGAACACTAACCTTCTCAATATTTATTTGGTGTTTTCTTAACCTTTCCAAATCTGTTGGAATTGCCACTTTAATGAATTTCTGAATTGCAGGTTCAATTCGGCGGAGTTTAACTTTTTCTTCATCTTCAGACATCCTAAAAGCAGCTTTCAAGTCAACAGTTGCCCAATATACCTTCACCAAGGTAAAAACCCCTAAAAACAAAAGAAAATCCAACAAGAAGGAGTAAACTTGAACCACTTTTTAAAGAAATCAAAACAAGATAAATCAGTCTTTCTAACAATCACATATCCCCCAAAACCACAATGAAGCAGTATTAATATCTGGATATTTGCATTTAGTTGTATTATCTCTATTTATTTGCAGGCTTTGGGGATCATTATTCATAAAACTTTACACTAACAAGAAAAAAACAGCTAAGTAATTAAGGCAGAGGCAAACATGCTTTGCAGCATAATGATACATGAAAAGGTTTCAAAAAAAACCTTCCAATTAGATGCTTCAATTGATCAGAGTTCACATTTTGCCAATTCACATTCAGAATCATCTTAAAAATTGTAAAACATGTCCTGAAAAGACACCAGAATAAAATTAATTTCAGAATTCCATTTCCTGGAAATGTTAAGAGCTCCTGAATGAAGATTTGCACTCCAAATTGCATATGTCCCCTACTGAAAATGACTAAAGCATCACCTAGCAAGGAGTATAAACAAGCTGCTGAAGTATTCACAGGACCAGTGAGTACATAAGCAGCCTGAATTCTGTTCCCTGCATAGCATAAAACATGATTTTTGAGTTTCACTTCTCTGAAAGAGAGATGTGTAGTATGGTATGTAACAGCCTTTATCTCCAGAGCATAGGAGTAACATAAATGAATTCCATTATGCTGAATGCACACAAGGGGAAAGAAGACATCTATGAGAAAGTTTTGTCACAAGTGTCAGTGAAAAGACATGTGCTAACCTGGTTATATGGAAGTACCTGAACTACATCAGCAACTGTATTAGAAAGCTTTCCCTGATCTTCTTCTCTCAGTAACTAAACTGATTTAAAGCAATTAACCGAGGATAATCCTCCTGGTACAGGTGAGCCACGGCAGAATGTAACAGGTTAAAAAACATTCCGGTTTTTCACACAGTCAAACATATTATCAACAGTGAAACTAGACATTACTTTTCTCACATCTACCCATGGTGTGAAAATGCAGAGGGAGGGTGCTGATGTTTTTCTGAGACCTGTGATTCCTGCAGGCAGAGAGAACACGAGGGCAGACACCAGTTGCTGGCACTGGGTCTTTGACTGAGCCGCTCATTGTTCAGCCCCAGGCCTCTCGGGCAGGCTGCAGGGAGCACACATAAAAACCTGCTCCAAACTCAAAGGAGTCAGGTGGAAAGCATCTTCCAGCAAGAAAGGGAGAGCACTTCTAGTATAGGGAGAAAGACAATTGCAAATAAAACAACGCTGCATTTTTCAGAAGAACAGAATGCTAACAGAAGACTCTCCTCCTGTATCTATCCCACCCAACAAAGAAATTGAAAACTGTGGAAAATGAATGTTTACTGAGAGTAGATCAAGTTAGGGGAAGTCAATCTTTAAGGTTTCAATGACATGTCTTTCCTTTTTCAGAACCTCAGAAGGAAATTATTTCATCAACTGACTTTGCACTCATTGCTAAATCATCCCCACTTCAAATTATAAAGACACACTATCAAGCAGTCTTACAAAACCTCTTCTAACTCAAGGCATTTAATATTAACAGTCCTTCAAATAAACATGCAGTGGGAGGGTGACTTCATATTTTTCAGGTTGCAAAAAGAACTTTAATCCTTTTATACTGATTTACTCTTTTCACCATTCTAAAAACAGTAGTTTAAATGCAAGATGATAAAAACCACATTCTATTATACCTTGGTTACTACAGTCCCTAACTTTTGAAAGAGGCACTCATATACCACAGTTGAATTCTATTCTGAGTCTAGAACTGATTTTTTTTATTATGTCCAGAAGATAAAAGGCATCATACTCCAAACTGCAGTACTTCCTCTTCAAACACACATTTAATTTTGTGACGGATTATGCACTAATCCATGAGTTTATGAGCTAGAAGTAATTAAAACTGGTTCTTTAAATATGTTTAATAGCCATGTCATGCTTTTCTTTCATACTGAATCATCTTGAAGAAGCGATGACACAAATTCTTCAAACATAACACAACATGAACTCACAGAAACACACAGCCCATTCTGACTTAGAAGAAATGCAGCACAGACTAAGCTAAATTCACCATAACTTTGTCCTTAACCTTTCATGACACCTAGAGATTGATGAGAGCCAAACCCGATAGTTTAGATTATTTACAATCTGGAGCACTGTGAAAACAGAGTTGATGTAAACAATGGCCATGTGCCTCGGGTAGATTATCCGAATTTTGAATATCTGGCTGCATGCAGGGCTCTAGGTAGTCATTTTCTCCTCCTTAAGAATTCCCAGACACTAAAGAAACTTCCATGACAGTGTCTACCAATCCCTTCAAGACACTGCTGCCTAAAATTCACTGTGCAGCAAGTTTGAAAAACTAACAAAGAAATATAAGAACTCTACATTCTCATCAGGTCTCCTGCTTAATTTTCTCTCAAATAATATAGTAGCTTCTGCAACAAAAATTCTAAGCCATAAATTATCAATGCAATGTCTTCCTTTTTTTAACTTCATATAATATTAACATTAAATAAATAAAATTAACATTATGCATTTCTGCTTGTAGCTGATTCAATTTCAAGGAAACCTTGCACACTTTATTTAACTTGTGTTCTCCTAAGCATAATTTTAACAATTCATTTCTGGAGTAATAATGCCTGCTCGTTCAGTAATCACAGAGTAACAGGCCAGTTTAGGTTGGCAGGGATTTTCACATGCCATCCAGTACAAGCTGAATTAGATGTCATTGCACAGGCCCTTGTCCAGTCAAGTTCTAACACCTCCATGGATGGACACTCCACACGCTCACCAGACCCCTCCTTCAGTGTTTGACTATTGCACAGGCTACAAACAAACAAAACAAAGACCTTCCTTGCAGCTAAACCAGCTTGTGTCCCCTGCTCCTCATCCCCCTGCCATGCACCTCCAAGAGCAGCCTGGCTCTACAGCTTTTACCCACAACACTAAGATCTCCCCTTCCTGCACCTTCTCTTAAGGCTGAACAAACCCACCTCTGTTTCTCCTTGAATATCATGTGCTCCAGCCCCCTAACCAGCATGTGGTGCAACACAACACACAGGTCCTTTTCTGTAGGGCTGCTCTCCATCAAGTCTTCCCAACCTGTTCTAGGTGCAGGGCTTTCTGATTGCCTCTGCCGGAATTGTTGAGGTTTCTGTCTGCCCATTTCTCCATCCCATCAAGATCCCTCTGAGTAGCAGCCCTGTCCAGCCTACAAACCACTCTCCTCAGGCAAGTGAAAACACTGCACTCAACTTCAGCTTCTTTGGAAGGTGATTTTGCCTCTGTCCTTGGATCTGAATATCAGTGACTGAAATAACACTAATACAGAAATTATCAAGACCGAGACGCAGAATAACTTCCAGTCAACTGTGTCAATAAAAAAGACATATCCAAAGCATGCTGCAGCATCACAAGCCACATAGTTGCAGTCAACCAGAGGTACAACTCTACCCATGTATGGTAACACATTTGTTACTTGTTATTATGAATTTCAGAAAATGCTGCTTACACACCTCAAATGTTAACACCCACGGACTTTTGTTAAACTGCCTGGCGCTCTCAGTTCAAATGCAGTACAACAAGGCACAACAAAACTCAGGAGTTCTGCAGTTTAATTCACTGATTTGATTTTAATTCACTCACAACACTTTAGACCACCACTGTCACTAGAAAAAGTACTTCCAGCATAAATGCCTTGTTGATAAGGGTTGAAAGGCCAAAAAGTTTTTCCCTTTAAATAAAATTAATTAGAATATAAGGACATACAACAGCTTTCTCCCTAAGGTGACCGGAAACATTTCCTAGAGTGGCACTGACCCCAAAATTGCAGTGACAGCATTTACACTATTGCTCACTTGGCTGAGGCCTGTAGTTAGTGAGGAACACACGCCTTGGTAGGCTACAGCCAAACTGTACTTTGGGACTAAATTACATCTTTTTCCTTCTGTCTGTAAAATAAATCAAAAGAAAATAGCTTTGTTAGGCTGAAATAAGGCACAGTCACCAGCCCCAGTGTGTTCACAAAGTAGCATGACACTGCTTAGTGGGATAAACAGCCTCACGTGTGGGATCTGCCACAGAACACCCAGAATCAGCAGCTGTACGTGCCAGGCTGTGGTTCTCAGCAGATCTGTGCTCTTGTGGATCACGTGGCAAGAAAGACTTGTTCCAGGCAAGGGCACATGACTGCATTTTAAGAAATTAGAGCAGACAACAGGCATTTCATTCTGGATTTATATGTTTAAGCCAGCTGCAGAAGGGCAGAAAATACCTAATGATTAACATGTGAACACCTTTTGCACAAAGCTGAACCGGTGGAGCGAGTCTGCAGTGGGCTGACGCCTGCCATGAGAGGCCACAGCAGTCCAACCTGCAACCAGAGCCCTAATGCTGAATTCTCAGTATTAACAGAACTATGCCTCTGCTCTCACCCCAGAACTACACAATCACTTAGCCTGGAAAAGAGTCTTGAGATCATCAAGTCCAACCTATCAACACCACCCTGTCAACTAGACCATGGCACTAAGTGCCATGGCCAGTCTTTCCTCAAACACCTCCAGGGACAGTGACTCCACCACCTTCCTGCACAGCCCATTCCAACGTCCAATCAACCTTGTTGTGAAGAAATTCTTCCTGACGTCCAAACTAAACCTCCCCTGGTACAGCTTAAGACCAACAGGTTCCGGAGGCCTACCCTGCCTGTACCATGCCCTGGAAAGACAAGGCGAGCGTGAACAGAGCAGAACCATAAAAAATAAAGACAGGCTTTAAGTCTTATATAAAGGCTTCAAGCAGACTAAACTAGTCCTTTTTTTTCCTGACATGCTGTTTTAAAAGCTCGAGCAATGCCAGGCTACACAATTTGTCACACTGCAAAATATAAATACATAAATAAATAAATACATAAATAAATAAAGAAATAAAATCCAAGCTGGTGTGACAAGTTCTCTCCCGGATCAGCTCCCCACGACCTGACCGCGGACCTCGGGCCCAGCCGCTTCTGAGGGCAGCCCCGGCTGGGCACTCCCAGCTCCCCCCAGCTCCTCCACCAGGCAGGGGCAGGGGCGGGAGCGGGACGAGCCCCCGCCGCTCTGCCACCGGCCCCGGGCCCGGGCCAGGCCGGGGGGAGCCGCGGCCTCGCCGAGGGCCCGGGGCCGGGAGTGGCGGGGGCAAACCCGGCGCTCGCTCCGCGCTGCGGCTCCTACCGGCCCCGTCCGCAGCGGCCCGGCCCAGGGCCCGCCGTGCGCCCGCCAGGCCCCGGCCCGGCCCGGCTCCTTCCCTCGCCTCGCTGGCACCACAGGGAGCGAAAGCGAAAGCGGAGCCGCCCCGGCCCCACTGCCCGCTGGTCGCCGCTCCTTTCGATCCCCGCCCGCCCGCGGTCCCTCAGCCCTTCAGCCCCTCAGCCCTCACCATGGGGCGGCCGTGTCACCGGCGCTGACCGCGGCCCGCGGCGGCCCCGGGACGCTGGGCGGGAGCCGGCGCCGGGCTCCCCCTCCGCCGCAGGGAGCGGCCCAGCCCCCGCCCGCCACACGCACGCCCCCTCCGCCGCCCCCGGGCAGCCTTCCACGGGTTTGCTTTCCTTCGGGAACGGCCGTTCGGGGGCGGGAAGGGGATGGAGAGGAGGAGGACGAAGAGAAGGAGGCGGAGAAGCTGTCCTGGTACGGATGGGGTACCGGGAGTATGGGATAAGAGCTTCTCGGGAGGGAAAAGTTAAATTCATTCTTATAAAAGAGAGCCAAAGGTTTCCGACAAAACTTGAAGAATTTTTCATAGAATGGTAAAATACTCCTACCTGGAAGGGACCCACAAGGGTGATCGAGTGCCGCTCCCGGCCCTGCACAGGACAATCCCCAAGAGCACACAATGTGCCATTCCCTGGGGAGCCTGTTCCAGAGCCCAGCCACCCTCTGGGTAAAGAACCTTTTCCTGATATCCAACCTAAACCTCTCCTGACACAACTTCAGGCCATCCCACCTGTATGTTTTGAAAATAAATGTGAAAATAAGTGCAACTTGTTTGCGCCTGACAGGCTGCTCGCTGGATCCTCCGCCGGCACCACACCCCTCATCTTCTCCCTGAGGCGTGCCCACACCTGTGGGACAGGTGCAGCAGAACCTGGTATCACTTCTGATCAATTTATCACCTCTGAATAAAAGTGTAAAACTGGCTACCTGGTAATATCTATAGAGCAACTATGTTACGTCAATATCAGACCATTTTTAAACTAAACATTAATAAAACAAAGTTAGGAAAGATCTCCAGAGTAAAAAATATGAATGCGCGTTGGTTGTGATGTTCTAAACAAGATTTATGTTATCTGTTGTTCCATGACTTTTTGGCCAGTTTCAATCTAATTTGGAGGAAGTCATTATGGTCCTGTAAGTTTTGTGGAAATGGATATGTCGCTGAGGAAATAAACCTAAATTTGTTTCCTCAGTGAAGGAATAGTAAGCAAAAAGCTCAGCTCTTACACATTCTTGTTAGCAGCAAACAGCCAGACAGTCAGTGTGTATATATTAGCCATCCACTTTACACAGACGTAGTTCTAGGCTGCTACATGGGATTTTCAGAGGGCTAATGGAGAATCAATTTTAGTCATAATTATGCCTATTTAGGGACTGAAGAATCCAAATCAACAGAGTTCCACAGCTTCATTAGTTTTATTGTTCACAGCACAGCTTCTGGAATGGCAATGGAATACTGGGGAATGCCAGGGTACTAAAAAAAAGCTTACATTGAACATAGATTTAAAAAAGGTTGAGACGGATGACACAGGCTAGCCTAGCATTGATAGTTTGACCCAGATTAGGAGCAGAATCATGGAAGTATTGACCTTGGATACAATCATTAAATGTCAATAATTAAATGCCAGTCAACGTATTTTTATGAAAAATATTCGTTTAAATGTGTTTGAATATAAGTCTGGTAGATAAAGGTGGTGATGCTGATGCAATAGCTTCCATCTGATGTAAAGAAATATGCTATTCTCATAAATACAATGAGGAGTGCAAATTCTGTGTAGTTCAAAGAATCATAGAATCACAGAATGGGTCAGGTTGGGAGGGACCACAGTGGGTCACCTGGTCCAACCTCCTTGCTTAAGCAGGGTTATCCTACAGCACATTGCACAGGATTGCATCCAGGTAGTTCTTGAATATTTCCCGTGGGGGAGGTTCCACAACCTTTCTGAGCAACCTGTTCCAGTGCTTGCTCACCAGCACAGAAAATAAGTTCTTTTTCGTGTTCAGGTGGAACTTTGTGAGCATCAGTTTCCGCTGGTTGCCTCTTGTCCTGTTGCTTGGCACCACTAAGCAGAGCCCAGCTCCATCCTCTTGACACCTTCCCTTCAGATGGATGCACAAATTGGTGAGGTCCCCTCGCAGTTGTCTCTTTTCAAGGCTGAACAGGCCCAGGTCCCTCAGTCTTTCCTCATAATAAGTGATAATAAGATCATAATAAGTGATTCAGGTGACAGTTCTTGAGAGGAGTAATTCTAAGTGAAGATTTGTCATTAGGTTTTCTTGTTGTTATTCTTGGCCTGGTGCTATTAGAAATCACCTAGACAAAAATACCAAATGACTACTTTGCTCTTATAAATAGAGGTAAGAGCAATTCACTTAGATAAATTCCCTTGAATTGCTTTGTAAGCTCATCTCGCTTGCAAAAATACTCCTCTGAAGCCAGTCAAATTGGAGGGCATGCATTCAAGGTAAAGCCTTAAGGGCACACCTGGAATCTGAGGGAGAATGACTGGCGTGAGACAGTGCTAAAGAGGACCTGGACATAATCAGGTAAACATGAGCTCTCAGAACAAAGCTTTTGATAGCTAATACTCTGAAGAAAACCAGAGGAGCATCAAGTACAACTGGAATGGATATTCCCCCTTTTTATAGAACTGATGTAACCATTATCAAAATAATGCACTCAGTTTGAGCATTAACACTTCAAAGGGATGTTAAACACTGAAAAGAGTCAACAAGAAAGTTATGAAAGGTGTGGAAGATGTGCATAAATATGAGATATTTTAAAAGTATAATCCAGTGCAGGTGAGGAGGTATTTTTGTCATAAGCATTGTAGTACTTGTCTAAGTAGTCCTTAGAGATATTTGAAGAGAAGTGTTGGTTTTCAGAAAATTACAAAATTCTGAAAGCAAAACTAGAATAAAAATGAGACTAGAAATATGACATATCTTAGTTTGCTATAGGATCAAATTGTCTGTGAAATTGTTTTGAAACAATGCAAAATTGTCAATTAAAAAAGGGAGATTTTTTTCAAAGATACACTGTAGTTCAAGCATAAATAGCAGAATACATTGGTCCAACATGACACAACCACAAGGTCATACTCAGGCATTCCTTTACTTAAACTTGATGACTCCAGAAAAAGACCAAGATGTCTACTTGTATAGCAGCAAAAGAAGGAATAGGAACCAGATATTTCCAAAAGAAAAGATTTTTTGTGTGTGAGTTCTAACAGGCAACATCTGAAGATCTCCTGGCACATTTCATTGTGAACATGATGGTCATGGCTGACTATCCAGTTCTGCTACCAGTGCTAATGTGGTTTTCCAGACAACCCAGCAGTGACTTCAGAGAAGTCCAAATCTCGTCGAGCTAAAAATGACAATACAAAATGCTATGTCACTCACGTAAAGATCATCAAAGGAACAAGAGTTCCACCTTCAGGTCTGGGAAAATACTACCTCTGATGGCAAAAGATATCTCAGGGAAAAAAAAAAGTGTACATGAAGTTTGGCTTTCTGAATAATTACAGATGGACTCAGATTTTTATTGCAAGTCACTGATCAGTTCCGAGTGGTCTCTTACAGATCTGATGACTGTCTGCATCCCTATATAGTCATCAAACTGTTCTGTATTATCAGTAAATATGTAGGAAAAAATAATGGAGAGCCCTAGAAAGGCACAGAACTGTTGTACATCTGACTAAGGAAGAGCTTGCAGCAGTTTCTTTTTCCACATGAGATCATTCATAGTTTTCAGATACATGGATTCAGAACTAGGACCCAGATGTGCAATTAATTTAACATGCTTAGCTCTATTCCCAGCAATCTTTCCTTACACACAGACTGTCAGATAACTCATGCTGGGGATATTTCAGTGAGTGTTGCTCAACAGACACAGAACTTCCAAGATGCTTACATTATGTTCCCAAAGATGTATCTTTTTCCAGTAGAGCGTTTCAAAATTCTCTTGCCTTTTTCAATGTATTATTATTACAGATACACTGATTTCACTGTCAAACAGCTTGTGCTGGCAAGAACCATTCATAAAGTTTCCACTGTGTCATGGAAAACAGCCCTTACTGTGTTACAGAGAACATTGCTCTCTCTCACAGTCTTTCAGGACCACAAGCTTGTTTGAAATGAGATCCCCTTTTAACATACATCCCTGGAAAAAAATCAAACTCTTTCCATAATTCATGACTGAGGGGTGTTCTCTGGAATATGTGGCTGCATTTTATAAAACCATACTCTTGATGTAAGCAAAATACTGGGGGTTAATTTGGGGGTCAACTGTTTCCTACTGTTAGCAGAAGTTGTGCTACAGTTTTTGACAGTTGCTAGAATTCTGATCCAAAGTTCTTTCAGTGTACTTTGTGGCAAAACCATCTCAGATTTGCTTGGGGATCACTTGTATAGTGTTACAGAAAGTAGGGCTCTCAAATGGGAGTGAAACAGAAGACGTTTATCATACATTAATATATTTGCAGTAGCAGTAATACTGCATAGAGTGTAAAAGTAGGAGAGCAAGAAACAAGGGCAAAGCAGATTCTTTTTGGATAGAAACACTTCCTCACTGGTTGCACTGGTTATTTGGGTCTTTTCCAGCATATTCACAGGTCTCACAGTGTGACCTTGATGCAGGAATAGTTTACAGCACTTGCCACTGATCTACCTCTGTAAGAGTCACACAGGAAACCTGTACAGCGAGAATGGTACAGAGACTGTCCACAACACCTGGTCTGCTGCAGGCTCTCCCTCCTGACAAGAGCAGGGTGAAACAACCATCACTGGCTGGTGGGAGCTCATGTTGCTGGCACTTAGGGAATGTGCACCTGCAGCACTTTGCCTGGGGAGCCTTAGATATCCATCACTGGCATAACCAAAGGAGGCAAAACATTAAAAAAAAGCGTTGCAGGGATCTGGCCCTACCTGGGAACTTACCCATGACTAGAATTCCATCGAGATCCATGTTTGGGGTTTTTTTCCCAATGTTTTTTTGTTCCCACTCAAGACAATTTCTCCCACTCAAAGCTACTGATCAGCTTTCAGCATATGCTGTAGCAATGATTTATGAGATATTCCCAGTTTTGTTTGTTAGGTTGCCTAAGCAGTTTTACTTCAGAAGAAGGTTGAGCTAACTCAGTTGAAAATATTTCAGTGGGACTGTCTTTTGTGCACATTTGTCTCTTGTTGTAATACTGGATTGTATTGGCATCACCTTAAGCTAAATCCCGACAGGTCACTCCAACTAAAAAAAACCCAGGAGTTTCCATACAGGGCAGTTTTACCAGCTAAAGGAAGTTGCTCCATTTCCCTGGTGTCTTTATACAAGACCTTAAAAATTCTCTGTCAAATCTTAGTGCCAATCAAAACAATGGTAACATTTCCATTAAAATTAGCATGGTGAGGATTTCATTCTTTGTCGAGGTGCCAGTGCTTCCTGAAGAAAAAAAAAAAAAAAAAAAAAAGAGACTAGCTATATTCAGAGACAAAAAATTAGAAAATGGCAAATCAGCTGAGCAAACATTCATTCATCCAGTTCATCCACCATATTTACCAGTAAACATTCCTTTTGTAAAACCATTCAGCCATGACGGAAGGATTCAGGGTGTCTTCTATTTGCAGAACCAGAGGTGTAATATCATCATCTTACATTCATAATCAATTCATATTACAATCTTTTTAAAAGCCATTTTTAATTTTTTTTGCTTAGTTAGGAACGTGCTTCTGATTCTGCTGTTTCTCTAAAGTGTCCAGTTCATGAGCAACTGTCTGTTCAAGAAAACCTTCAGGGAATTTCAGAAAAAAATGAAAATTTTGAGTATTTATATTCATTTGGAGTCCTTTTTCACTGACCTGATGTTACATATTTGCTTTTAAGATTTCTAGAGTTGTCTTTGCCTTTTCTCTTCCCCCATTATGGGATAACCAGAAAAACATAGTTCAGCTCTGCCAAAGAAGTTCCTTGTGCTGAGAGGTGAATAAACAAGGGGGCAGGGAACCTTTCAGTACACCAGGTTGCTTAGAGCTCCATCCAATATGGTCTTGAACACTTCCAGGGTTGGGACATCGACAGCTTCTCTGGACAACCTGTTTGAGTGCCTCACAACCTTCACAGTAAATAATTTCTTCCTAATATCTAATCTAAATCAACCCTCCTACAGTTTTAGGCCATCGAGTTGATTGATCAGGAATTTAGCTGTCTGTACAAAGACTTGTTAATTACATTGCTGGTTCAAAGGCCTTGTGTGCCATAGAGCCTTGGATTGTCTCCAGCAGTGGCCACGAGTGCACAGTGAAGTCAGAGTAAGACTTGGGCAAGCATGTGTGCTAGTTTCTCCTTTTTATTCTCCCAGCCTTCACCTTTTTTGGGGGGGGCTTCCTGAACCAGAATTGGTTTTGATTATCAGTAACCTCAGTAGATCTCTCTTCCAAATGCTCAGCCAATCTTCCCTAGAAAGTAAGGCTCTTTTAGGCAGAAAGGTCCTTTGCAAAGATTTTCACAGGTGCTGTCTGTATAAAGAAGCTGATTCTTCTGGCAGTTCGCTGTTGTCCAACTTCCTCTTACTACTCATTGCTCCAATGACCTCATTTCTGCTCTGCGTTGCCTTTTCTTAGTCTCAGCTACTCCCTGTGGTCAATGTACTCAATAACTTTGATCATCTTTGTAGTTTTTCTCTAGGGCTTTTCCATTTCTGATTGGGTTTTTTGGTTGATTTTTGTTTGTTTGTTTTTTAATGAGGTGGGGAGACAAGAGCTGCACACAGTATTCATTTTGTGGGCAAATACGTATTTTTACAAGGTAATAATTGTTTTTTCTGTTTTGTTGCCTATTACTCTACTAGCAATTCCTAGCATTTGATAAGTCAGTCTCTCTTTTTTTTTTTTTTAACCACGTCTGAGAAAATTTACTGCAAGTTTTCATTCTAACCTTAAAGTCTTACTTTGAGTGGTAATGGCCAACAAAATGATTGGCTCCTTACCTTAGGAACGAGCCATATGGTTGCACTGAAAATGATTGAAGGCAACATAATAAATAAAGCAATTGTACAGAGGAATACTTCCACTCACAAGAAAGTCAGGTGAGTCAGAAATGGAGGAATGGCAGAGGTATAATTCAATATCTGCTGCTAGAAAGTATCTGTCATTTCTAATACATGGTAAGTGGTATACAATTTTAAATGTAACTGACACATTATCTTAACAAGATAAAAAACATGTCATAAAATATACTTTTTCAAATGAGAAACTTCTTTGGTCCTGTGCTGCTTTGGTTATTTCTGTCTTACACATTTTCCAGAATTACCAAGTTCTTTGCAACTAAGGAACCCCTCATGACCTGGATCTTTACAGTGATGCTTGCTGGTATTATCCTGAAAAGTTTAAGTTGCTTCTAGCAGAAGTCAGACCCTTTTCTCTGAAAGACACAAAATGAGAAGGTAGTCACTTATAATTATCTCCTTCCCTGTCTCCTCCTTCCTCATAGGTCACAGATGTATCTAAGCCATGAAGTGGGATGCTGGCATAAGACAAATGGCTTAAGTTCACATTTCAGACTTGTTTCTTTCTTCCCTGATAGACATTTTTAGTGCAGAGGTGCTCATCAGCACTTCTTGAAAAAGAAAATTGATGATCTAGCATTAAAGAGGCAAAGCTGAAGTGTATCAACTCTGTTGTCAAGTCAGGTGGACCTTTTCAGTACCTCACAGGCAGTGCCATGTATGCACTAAAACTGTGAAGTGCTCAACTTCTGTAACAGTAGAGAGTGGAGATGCTGCATAAACAGATATGCAAAGAGACTTCATTCCATAGTAAGAATTCTTTTTATAAATAATGTTTGAGTCTTATTCTATTTTCCTTTAGGATGGCAGTAACACTGTGAAGTCCTGAAGTTCAGTCTTGTAGAGATAAACCTACTTTAAAGTTTTGTCTCAGAGAAAGAAAGCCTCTGAAGCCTATTTTACCTTAAAAAGTAGTTGAAAATTTTGTTTTCTTGATAAGTGCTTTGGGATATATGTTCATCTAGCTATGTGGAGAATTAGCAGTGCAAGTCCCATCAGTGCTAAAGCTACTACTAATTCCCTGCACATCATACTGAATATTTACATCTTTGTTTAGTATTTAGTTGAGCCATGATAATATTGCTTTCTCCCTGTTGCAGTTTTCTGTAATAATAAAAAGGAAAACATAAACATGTGATAAAGGCCATTTTAAAAGATATTTAATTGTATTTAAAAGATAGTTTAATTACAGTTTCAATTAAACCCTAAATTGTGACTAAAATGGTTTCATTTCATATCTCGGAAATAGTAGATTGAATTAAAGTTCTGTGGGCACTGTGATTGTAGATGATTTCTTTGTGTGCAAAAGCTCTGAGTTTCAGGGAAGCTTAGGAATGCTTGGGTGGTACTGAGAGTGAATTATATTAGCAGTTTTATATCTGGTGGCAAATACTGTCTGTGGGATGGATTTCAGTCATGTATGAATGGCTGTCTTCTACATCAGCTGCAGACAGGTAAAACACTGGGAAAACAAAAGAACTCTAATAGTTGTGTGACGGTGTTGGCAGTATTGCACATTGATTGCACAGTTTGAGGAACATGACTGGATCTTGTTTTCAGTCTCTCATCTGACTGCTTCCTGCTGAGGGTCATCTCTGAGCTGGACAGCAGTCCCAAAGTCAACAGGATGGAGGTGATGGACACAAAATAGCTTTTATGAGCCCCAGGCCTCAAAATAAACCACGACAACACTTTTTTGGAGCCAAGTGCTAGTTATCTTTCTTCTGCAGGTAGTTTCTTGGGTTTTTCAGTTGGTCCTCTCAATTGTAATTTTTAATGTGACTGTGATTATCTTAGGGTTTTATTGTGAGTTTTACTGCTCCACTGCTATACTTATTATTGACTTGTCCAGTCTCTTGCTATGTCTAGAACAGAGCTATGGCTTAACAGAAATAGTTGTCATAATTTTCCCAAGCAATGCACCAAAAATTTGTAGGGAGAGAGGATCCAGCACCTCAGGAGATCACTGCTGTTTTTCTTCTTGATTTCTCTTGTGAAAAATAATCAGATTCCCTTCACTAGTGCCCTTCACTCCTCAACATCAGGCCTTGGAAGCAAATGGAGAACCTGCCAATACTTTCACTTCTAGTTTTGGAAACTTTAGAGGTAAGGCCAGGACAAACTTGATGTGGGGGGTGTCTAGGTGTGGGGGCTGGCAAGAAGCAGGCCAGAAGTGATGCAGTTCCTGGATGAGAGCAGAAGACACCTGATCTGCGTGGCAAAAGGACTACACTGAAGGTAGGAGTGAGTTCAGATTCAATTTGTTTGTTTGGGAAGTCTAGCAAACATGTGGGAGGAAAGTAGTTCAAGAGCCAAGACAGAGTGAGCATTAAAATTTTACACTGGTGTGTTTTTAATCTAATGCTGTGTGGGTTAAACTTGGTTTGGGGTTGTGACTCAGGGATTTATCAAATTAGACTTTGGCCCTCCTAAAGATGATTCTTAGCTCTTTAGTGAATCAGATGAAAGTTTGCCAGGAACTTAAAAGTTCCTTGTGATTCTCAGGACTGTTTCAGAGCTTATCACTAAAGAAATTTCCTGGGACTAGTTGAACCTCAGTCTCAGTGTTCAGGTTAATGGACTCACAGCAGAACTTGATGTTCGATGCAATAAACAAGATTCCTGTGGACTGCTTTAGGCTCCAATTACTCTGTAAGATTTATGCTAACACATACATTTCTGCCATTTCAGGAATACCTTCAAAATATATTTCGGGAGAACAAAAGATATTTGTCTTTCATGAACTCCCTCACTGTAACCCTCTGTCCTCTATGACTTTCTCTCCAGGATTGCAAGGAGCATGAAATCTGTCCCACCAATTGATGCTCTTCATGCAATACCCTGCTCTCTACCAGTGGTGCATCCTAGGAAAAAGGCTGCATGCAGACACAAGTGGAGGAGCAGTGAAGTGACTTGTGTTTCCTGTGGAAGTCTGTCTTCACAGGTAGTTCTGCAAAGAAAGAACATAAGTGGGATGGTAGTTTGGCTCTGCATCCTTTGGATAAGGAAGGAGGTTTTCAGGGAGCAGTAGGATGAGGTTGCTGATTGGAATGCTGGGATCTGCCATCTTCCAGCCTACACCCTACATGTGTTTCTTGTTATTAATAGCCTTGTTCTTTGCATTGCCACCCTCAGAGTACTCTGCCACTAGTCTTTTCTCTCTGTCCTTCTTGTTCCTTCTCCAGCTCTGTTACCCTATGTATGACTCATCCCAAAAGCTTTTCCCTCTTTTCCACTGTCCCAATGCCCTGGGTCTGTACTGCACTACGGCAGAGCCAGAAACACTACAGCAGTGCTAAAAGCATTCATAACAATACATAACAAGGACAGTACTGTAAGGACAGGGAGAGGTGTCAAAGATACACTTTCACCACCATTCTTAGCAGGGTGCAGTCTTCAGTAGTTTTATTCTATACACTCAGTTGTTGAAGCAACTTCCAAAGACCAGGCAAGCTGCAAGATATAGTAACATTTCAGAAGAAAATGGTATGAAAAGTTAAAAATTTATTGACAAATGTTAGATTGATGTAATTATAGAAAAGTATTTATTTATTTGTTTTATATGTATTGTACATTATAAAACATACTGGAAACAATAGAAAGTAAAACTATATAAAACTGTTTGACTCTAACAATACATCATTTCATTAGCATAAGGCATGAAGAATGCAGAAGTTATGCTTTAAAACGCATATTTTTCAATTTAAATTTCTCACATAATGATCACATTTTATCACAGTAAGGGTGGATCTTGCCATTGATTTCCGTCTTCAGTATTTGACTTATTTAATAATAAAAAATATCCTATTTCAGTGTTGACATATTGGAACTCAAGCAAAATATCTTATGATTATAAGGCATAGATGTGTACTTTAGAATTTAAGTAGGGTTGGGTTTTTTTTTCTTTCATGCTGCAGGTGGGCACTGTAGTTTTTGTAGTGTTTTTTCCCTAGATTGATGTCCAGTCTTTCAGCAACCCTTCAATAGATATTTTCTGCTAAGGCAGAGTGGTTTTTTTGTCACTAAGTGCATGTGGATACACACTGAATCATCAAATCAGGACTTAAAAAAGCAAGAGAGAGTGAGAGAAAATAAAGGTGATTGCTCTGTATCAGACAATTAACACTGGGACCTTTACAAAATGGGGAAATGGTAATTCCTAGTAGATGAGTTGGGTATTCATGGACACAAGCAGATTAGCTGCTGTTAGAAATAGTGCCAAACTGAAAGGTTTTGTAGTTTTTCACTGCCTGCTACTTCATTTAATCATTTGCAGCAATGAGGAGTGACAGTAAAGGCACATACAGGAAAATCAATGTGATAATGCATATATAGGTATTGCATGGCACCATGAATACACCAGAGGTTATACACCATCTACTGCTACACTTCTGTCTTTTAAGAGAAAATGGAAGCAGGGTTTGAATAAAAAGAACAGTAGGAATCAATCAATTTCCTGCCAATGTGCAGACATCTCTACTGACAGTCTTTAGCAAAATTACAATATGTTTTCTAAGATCTGTGTTTGGCAGGGATGGCTGATGAACCCTCAGGTTGTGTGCTGATTTTTTATATCTTCCTTTTTTTTTTTTTCCTGACATAGGCATTGTTGCTGCAGTCTGTGACCCATCTCCGTCTTAGCTACACTGAGGGTTACCCAACAACTGGGCAGTTGTTGGAAACATTAACTGAAGGGTGACTTGAGTGCACAGAAAGAAGGGGAATTTTATCACCTAATACTGAAATTGCCCTGACATGCCTTTTGTGTAGAAATTTTACTGCAGATTTCCAGGCTGCAAGCCTAAATAGCACAGCCCAAATGTTCAGCTCAGAGGGGGAGTTCTGATGACAAACTAAGTGTGCAAGTTGAGGGAGAACTGTAGAGCCAAAACATGATCAGCCAGACAAAAGCAAGAGGCTGAGGCCAATGGGAGTACCAAGGGAAAGACAAAAAGAGTGAACCAGATTTCTGGATGTAAGTCTGGTTGTATTGCAATCCCCGTTGTCCCAGGCTATAAGATAACACACTCAGAGCATTTTTGGGGTCAAAAAATGCTCCAATTTTCAAAAAAAGCAGGTTTTGTTTTTTTAAAGCAGATGCTTAGAAAAGAGAGGCTGAGTGAGGGGTGCAGCAGGGATGTGGGTGGCCCTGGTGCAGCAGGACAGGTGAAGGCTGTGCCACCTGAATTCCAGCAGCAGAGCAGGGTTCATCTTCAGCCTTTGTGTCAATGAAGGCATTCATAGGGCTTTCACTTTTCCCTGTTTGTCCTGAAACTTGGAAAGGATTTTCTTCTTTAAAGCCTCCACTTTTCCATTGTATTTTGTTGAGCCTACCCGGTGGGGTCTGAGGGAGAAATCACAAGATTTGTTTGCCTAGAAAACTAGGCCAGAGGGGACATTAAATAATATTGTAGATGTCCATGGCACAGGTGGCTGAAGTAGAACAATTTGAAGAGAAAAAGATGTTCTTGGGTTTAAACAAGATGGATTCCTGTGGCAAAAAAGCACATTTTCATGTAATTGTGGACTATATCATAATGCTTATACAGGAATGGGGAGAAAAAAGTTTCTTCAGGCACAGAAGATTCTTCTTCACTCTTCTTTCCTAACTTCTAAATGCTTGACTACAGCTACATAACTTCTTTAACAATTTTTTTCTGAGTGTGTGAAATACATGTATAGAGTACAGCAACTGTTCAAGTGTGAATTTATTTTTAAATAGAATTGACTCCTTGTATTAATATAGGTGCTATGGAAGTAGAAACATTTCTATATTATCACCATCTATCTTTTGAGAAAGAGATAGATATTTTTACCTTGGCAATTCTGGTAGCAAGGTGGAGGCAGTTTTACAATAATCTGAATATATTTAAGGTGTGCAGTTCATTTTTGTACCTAATGAATAACTGTGTGCCCGAGTGGGTGGATGGAAAATACGAAGATTTTGGATTAGATAGAGAAGGTGAAACATGTTACATTTATGCACGTAACGTAGACATTTCAGTACATTTGATAAAGTCACTGTTAAATACCATTTTTAATGCATGTGATGGCAATCAGTTTCCTTTGAAAACCGTGATTTGGGGGGTGGGGGGTGGGGCAGTAAAATGTCTGTACCTTTTCGAAACGAATACAAGTGTTTCATTTAATTAAAGCAGAAGTGGCATTATTTTGCAGTCAGATTTCTCCCGTGGCCCCTGCGGTAGTGCCATGGGTCGGAAGCGATGGAACAGAGGCTGGCACAGGCTGGAAGGAGTTCTCCCGCGCCCACTGCAGCCCGGCACCTTGGCTCTGCGGCTGCCCCGTGCGGCTACCAGAGACAGGCTACCAAATGCTCTGCTCGCACACATTCGGCAATTAATAGTCGCACCATGACTAGGAGCTCCGAGGCAAATTAAGAAGCACGTTGTCGAGTGGAAATGGTCCAAGAGTCTGCACCAGGGAGGCTCAGGCACAGAAGAGAAGGAGACCTGCAGAGATGCCTGAGGTTGCACATAAAGAGTATCCTGCCCCATTCCCGTGCAAGAGGATGGACAGTGCGAAAGCGCCTGTCAGTCCTGCTGGCAGGAGTGTGCCTGGGAGGTCTCAGCTCTGTACAGGCAGCTGTCACAGGGGTACTGATGCTTGGTCAGGTACCAGGAGCCAGGACCTTCCTAGAAAGAGTGTCCAGCAAAGAACAGCTCCTCTAGGGGCCAAGGCAGCCTCCCTGCACAGCGGCGATCTCAGCAAGTGCAGCCATTTCTCAGCTACAAGTGATTCCAGCCCTTGTGGTTCAGCTCTGTGTGAGATCACCCGAGGCAAACTCGGGGACAGAGAGACAGGAGCCGTGCGTGGCAGTGCCACAGAGGCAGCTTTATTGTCCAGCAGTCCCTGGGAAGGGGAGCCCAGGGACAGCAGCTCCCTGATTCAGGGCAGACCCAGGGCCTTTTTATGGGAAAGGCAGGGATGGGGTAGAACCCAATTTGCCAACTGGATACAAGGTATTACCATACAGAAACAAGGCGTGCTGGGGGTGGCTCAGTATCTCACCGTAATAGAGAGGGGTTTCTTATCTCTGAGTCCTTTGGCCCTCAGGCTTCTCTTCTCAATGGGAGTGCAGAGGACTCCTGAGTCAAAGCTCACAGCCCTCCCCAGGCAGCTGCTGCTCCTGCTGCCCAGATAGCCAGCAACTACAACCAAGCAGCTAACCAGCTGGAGTTTGGGGAACACGGTGCTCCCTAGTTACTGAAAAGTCATCTTTTGGGAGGACTGCAGAGCTTTACTTCTTTCAAGCGGTCCCATTTGTGACCTGGTATGATGAAATTTTGTGTTCTTTAGCACTTCCTTGGCAAAACCAGCAAAAATAGCTCCTTTATCTGAAAGGAACATTATGTGTTGATGTAGAAAAAGTAAGCATCCCTTGGGAATTACCTGTGATGGCTGCTGTTCCATCATTTTCTCTGGTCCTTCCTTCGGCAACAAAAATGGGTCCTTCCTTAGTCAGGAACATTTTATGTTGGTACAGTTTATCCTGAAGAAAAAGAAAAATCACATATAACAATCAGGGTGGCACTGATTAAGTTGTGCCTTTTTTTTTTCCTGTGTGATTTTGATATAAAATATGAAACACGATTCCAGTAAACCACTTCTGAAAGACTCTGTGGCCTCAGAGCTTATAGTCTTTCCATGTGCTGTGCCTTTTGGAGCAATTTCATCCAGCCTTTGTATCGGCTTCCACCGAACGTCTTAGAAATGTTAAAATCATCTAATTCAGCATTATTTGATTGCTGCATATCGGTACAGAAAACAGTGCATTGCAACATTCTCCTCCTTTGTGCAAAAAAAAAAAAAAAAAAAAGGCAACATTATTAATGAGAAAGGAAAAAAGGAAGTATGGCAATAAATTCAAGAGGCTGTTCATTTAAACAGCTTCTAAATGAAACATTTGCACTTTGTGAATAAATCTACATCCTGATGCCTGATATCTGGAGCAGATCTTGACACACCTTGGGTCTCTTAATGTTTGGGAGATAGATCCAGTTGTAAGGGTAAATCTGCCACCTTCCACATGTTTGGCTGTCAGTCCTCTCTTGTCAACACAATATTGCATCATAAATTATGTGCTCAGTAGTTCATGTTTCTGGAATGAATGAATCCTGGGAAGGAGACACAGCAGAAGGAAAACAGCTATGCTATTTCTTGGCATCCAGGTCCCATGTGAGCTATTAATTACAAGGCAACCTTAAGAAAGAATGCTGATATCCATGTATAGCCCCCTTACCAAAAGAAGCTTTTTCCAGAATACACATACACCATTAAAATTCAGAAATAATTTCAACATATTGAAATATTAATTTTAAATGCATTGCCCTAGGATAATATAACAAAGGGTGAGGCATGGGAAAGGGAAGAGAAGCACCAGGGGAAAAAGTGTACGACAGAGATGGATTGCTGTGCTGAAGACTTGCCCATTTTCCTGGTGATTTGGAAGGCACTCTCTCCCATGGAATAGATGCCTTGGCCACAGCAAGTGGGGAGCTGCTGCCCTAGCTCAATACACCCATAATCTATGCAAAACAACTAAATCCCAGTCCCAGAGGGTACCAGCAATTTTTAACCAGAGCTAGATTTAGACATTTTCAAGTCTTCAGGTAATTTCCCTTTTATCTCAGACAGAGCTGTGGTCAAGCCATTGTGCGGGAAACATTACTTAAAGTTTAGGGAGGTAAACTGATGTTTGTAGAGGAATTATTCTAAATTTTGAGATGTGCATGTGAGAAGGAGAAAGAAGCTCTTTAGATCATCCTTGCTTCCCCTGACTGATAACCAGCTACCATTTTAAAACCTGGTGGTTAGTTTATTTATGTTTTCGAGGTTATCTATGGAAAAAGAAAATAGTGGCAGAAATTTGATCTTAAAATGACATTTCTCCAAAATTGATGGTATTTAGGATGCCTGTCACTGAAAAGGTAGCACTTGAAATAAATTGCAAGTGTGATGCATATCAGGGTAAACCTCAGAATTTTCCCAGATATTCTGAAAAGTCTGGAAAAAGAGATGGGTGCCTGGGGCCCTGCTTAGGCATCTGTTTGCCATATGTTTTCACTAAGGAAATGAAATAAAATGTCAGAAAATCTGCAAGAGGTAAAATGTAGGAGGCACCAAACTAAAAATAGCAAGGCTTACATGGAGACTGGACAGCTGGGTCTTCATGGGCTCAAAATGGAGTACAGTTAATGCAGTTTTTACCAAGTGCTTCTGAAGAACAGTGGTGCTGGTCCTCACAGAAGCCATAGCTGATCCACGGATCTCCCCCAGTCCCAGAACAAGGAGAAAGATGGGATTGATTGCCCACAGTTGGATACAGGATAGATTAGAACAGCAAGTTTAAAATTTACACGTGTATGAGGTGCAGGTGTCAGACATGAAGGGAAACTTGTCGTGACAGGGGGCACAGGCTATTGGGAGATCACCCCAGGGGAGAGAAATATCAGTGTGTACATTTCTAGCTGATACAGATCACTGGCAGTGAAATAAAGCAAAATGCTGAGGGCTCAGCTAGATGGGAAGCCACTGGAAAGACAGTGCCACAGGGAAAAGTTGCTACTGAGAGCCTTATGGGAACAAAAGAAGAGAAAACTTGGAGCAACAAGTGGCAAACAGCACAGAAATTGGAACATAAATATGTACAGTAAGCTGCAAAACTATATAAAAGCTGTACACAAAGCTCATTAAACCTATTAAGCTAATATACCTGTGTCCTTCAGAAAACAGACAATCCATAATATTTTATTGCTACTGTGGCTATCAATGTTATTGCTCAACTCTAGATTTTGAGCTGGTGAAACTGGAATAGCTCTGTGAAAACTAATAGAGAGAGCAGTTTGCACCAGCAGGAGAATCCGGTCTTGTCTGTTTGCAAGGAACCTTTGTCAGGGTGGTGTGTGAAGATATTGCTCTGCTGTTTCCTAAAAATAGAGTACCTGGCTGCGTCAGTGATGCCGTGTCAGCATGGATGTTCCTGTGGCTGGATGAACCATTTAGCCTTTTTATTGTTATTCACAAATCATTCACTAACTGATCTTCATTCCTCAGGATAGATACATTTTTCAAAGAATCTCACCTGAAGATTTAGAAGGAAAATATTGTCAATGCTTGTGAGTTGTTAACTGTGACTATTTGCTGCCTGTGACGTATAATTGCATTGCAATTTTTATGCTCCATGACTGGACACAGGAACTACTATGCAAATTTATTCAGTGAAAACTGTAGCAATGACAAAATAATTCACTAATAGACAGATAGGAACCAATTCCCAAGTTGCATCCTTTTAGTTCCATATAATGTGATGTTTAAAGTCCATGGTTAAATGATTTGAAGTACAGGCATGTGAATATACTCTGTGAGGACAGCTGTCATTGTCAACCAGAGCAATAGCTGTGAACCAAAATAAAGCTGTAGAAGATAAAACAAAGGAGGTTTGTTTTACATGACCCACATTCCATGTAATCATATTGATTATTAATTGCACCTGAAACATTCAATTCTATGTTGTGGGCTTCTAAATGAAACTTCTCATTATATGTCCAGGCTCAGCATGTGAATAGCACATCTATGTTTTCCTGCATTATCTCTCTGCTCTTTTAAAATATTTGGAATACACTGGCAATTCAGAGGTCTTTGAGGCTTTTCCTGTTTTCCATGCTGTGTTTCCCTCTAAGCTGCTTGATTTGTTCTTCTGTAATTGCAGGTGACTCTGCATCATATTTTTCTTCATTCTAGATGCCAGGTTTTCTGGCCCATCTACAGTGTTTTATTGGGCAGATTTATCCTCCTGCTTCCTTCTGAAATCAGAAGAGAAATGGTGATGAACACATCTGTCTTCTTTGAGCCTCTGTCCAAAATTGTAATACCTGTTTCTTGCAATGGACCAACATTTGATGCAGAAATTTTTTACTCAGTTTCTTGCATGTTCCTTCTAACTATGTTGCCCATTGATCTTTTCTGATATAGCTGTTGTTAGCAGGCTACATTTTTTTTAAATTTGCAGTTTGCCACTATTGCCATTTTTCTGCATTCTCTATATTTTTATTGCTAATGTTTGACTAGAACTTCTGCATCATCTATATTTCAAATTTTTTTCTTCCCCAGCATGAATTCTTTTCTACTTGCAAATTTGCAGCTTTTTTTTTTTTTTTTAAATACCCAGTAGAATGTTCTTGAACAATTTCCAGTTCCTATTAATATTCCCCACATTAAATTGATGTTCCTAGCATGCTAAAGCAACAGGGTTTCTTGAGCTTGGACAAATTGTCCCTTTCTGTTTCTGAGTGGTATCACATTCAATGTGCATGAAGCAGATGAGAGAGAGTTGTGATTACAGGTAGCCAAATAGGCACATCTTTAGCATCTCAAAGTGTCTGTATTGGCTGCAAAATGCCTGTGAAGGCGATGGTCCAGTGGGATGCAGGAAAAATACAGGACTTCTTTGGTATACATATGTAGTTTATAAATAAATAAATGTATGTATGTAGTTTATGCATAAATATATCTACATTCGGGGTGCATGCTCAAAAATTTTTTAGTGATAGGGGCTCACAAAAACAAAGGTTTAGAGACCACTGCTTGATGAGTAAGTACACCGTTAGGTTTCAGTGATCCTAAAGTGATGATCAGCCTGCACAGCCCGTTTCTGGTTTGTCCTGGCCACTGTCAGGATGCTGGGCTAGATGGACCTTCCCTTGGAACTATCACGACTCCTTATGTAGCCTTAATCCATAAAATTTAAACCTTCTGAGATTGTGAGTGGTCTGCAGCTTTCTGACAATATATAGGTTTTGATTTAGGCTTTTTTTCTCTCTTCTCTTGCTACTGAATTACCATCTTTTAAATGGTCCAGTCATAAATCACCCTTCTAATAGTATTGAAAACAAACCTGTTACATGATATTTTCTTTTTTTTTATGACCTAGTCTGATTATAATAAATATAGACAGTCACAGAGGCATCCTTTGCTTTGTATGTTATGACATGCAGGTTTCTGTGACTGGTTTGGACTTCACTGACTTGATGGTGGCAGCTCTTCACAATGTGGGGGGACTACAACTTGAGATTCAAATCAGTAGTCCACTTCCAAAAGAGTTCCTATGGCCTAGAAATTTACAGGTTTAAAACCCATAACTAGGCTCT
This sequence comes from Monarcha castaneiventris obscurior, assembly GCA_026261815.1. Taxonomy (NCBI): domain Eukaryota; kingdom Metazoa; phylum Chordata; class Aves; order Passeriformes; family Monarchidae; genus Monarcha; species Monarcha castaneiventris. The sequence goes on from JAMPIT010000388.1 coordinate 9,507,254, forward strand.
TATTTTAGGGCAGCCTGTTAGAAATGCTGTTCTTTGCAGCTTCATGTCTCTCTCCCTCTCTCTCTCTCTCTCTCTCTCTCTAAGTGCAGAAAACACAGTCATTTTGGGAGGATTTACTTTTTAGGCCATCTTAGCATGCCTCCTAGCCCTGCAAACCTGATGGGTTTTGCAGTCCTGGCTGAGTCTGATCGAAGCTGACATCTGTGGGCTTCTGTGAGGGATGTGGGAAGAACGTACTAAATATGTCAAGGTAGAGTCTCCCCAAGCAATTTGACAATTGTTAGACTGAAAGCACCGCTTTGGAAAAGTGTGCTGACTCATGGCCTGAGAGAGGAAGGATTTATTTTTTAAAGCAATGGGCTAGTATGGTAGGACCTGGATTAACTTCTTAATTTTTCCAAAGTTGCCATGCGACAGAACCGATCTCTGAATGCCTCTGCCCATAAAAGCTCTCTCCCTACGGCAAATACAGTATGTTTTTCCTTTGTCTCTTTTCATTTACTGTAAATGTCTTCAGACCTGGAGGTGTCTGTGGATGTCTCCAATTATGTAAGTGAAGACAACTTGGCACAATGGGCCCCTTATTTCAACTGGGAGTTCTGCTGGCTACTCCTGTGCAAATAATATACGGCAGCAAGATTCCAAAAAGTATCCATGGCTATTCTTGCTTCTGTTTGATGCTATGGGTATGCAGCAGATCTAAAAATTTGGCCAAAGTATCCTGACAGCAAGTGGGTAAATAAGTGTCTATTAATAGCATTGCAGACCTGTAAGGAGAGAGCAGGAATCCCAGAATCTCAGAATGGTTTGGAGCTGGATGGAACGTTTAAAGATCATCCAGTCCCACATCCCTGTAATGGGCAGGGACACCTTCCACTAGACCAGGTCGCTCAAAGTCACATCCAGCCTGGCCTTGGACACTTCCAGAGATGGGAAATGGTCTTTCTTCTAAGCCTTCTTTCTGCACTGGAAGTCTGCAATCGGGTCTCCCTGGAGCCTTCTCTTCTCCAGGCTCAACAACCCCAGCTCTCTCAGCCTGTCTTCATAGGAGAGGTGCTCTATCCCTTTGACCATTTTTATGTCTCTCCTCTAAACCCTCTCCTACAGGTCTATGTCCTTTTTACCCCAGGCACCCCATAACTGGACATAACTGTGAGGTCTCACAGGAGGACAGACAAGACCCCAACCTGGGAAAACCAGGTTGGTTTTAAGCCAGATGAGTTTCTTGCTGTTTCTCCTCCCATCAACATGCTCCCTGCCCTAGCCCAAGGAAGGGAAAGCCCTGCAGAGGGAAGAAGCAAGCGTGGTGTGTGGGTGTCCCTGCTGCTGACCGAAGTTCTGCTGTGTGCTGGTCACATCTGCAAAGCTGCAACCTAAATGATGCAGCAGCCCAGACAGAACCAGGCCTTTACTTGAGCTGCAAGAGTAATGCACTATGGAAAAGTGGAAAATGCCAACACCAAATAGCATTTCCCACCATATCTGTTAGATTTCTGGGATTTTTTTTCTGCCCCTGAGAGTCCAGCAGCATGACTCTGAAGCCTTATAATGTTGCTTTAACAGCTCCATCTCATGGGAAGAGAGGCTGATTGGAGGCCTGGAGTAAAAGAAGCTTTTTTTAAAAAGTCTCCTGTTTCATAAGAGAATTTGAAGATTTCAGTTAGGTTTATGACATATATTTTTATTTCTATATTATCTGTATTTATGTATATTTTTAATTTCTCAGGTTCAGCCATCCTTGTTAACTTAGCTTGAAAAGTTTTTCACTGAAAGCTATCACTTAGGTCCAAAGTGGGTGTAATTCTGCATCTGAACGTGCAATGGATCCTGATTCTCTTTCCAAAAGACTGCACTGTGTCAGCTTGCCCAGTGGATGGAAATACTTTCCACTGTGCTTCTCTCAAGAGATCAGTTTAAAACAGAGCACCATTGCTTCTGTAAAATTTGAACCCAGAGCCCTCCAGCTTTGGCATTTTATTTTCATGATTTAAATTTGTTCCCCAACTCCTTAATTTCAAAGGGGCACCAGTCTACCAGAGTTTCCTTTAGCAATCAGACAAAAAGCAGATGTTCATGCTGAATATTGCACAGCTCTGTACAGCAGGCAGGAAACTTCATGTAATAAAATTACTCAGTGTGGAAATTCTTGACTGTGGCCCAGTTCACAAAGCTTGCAAAAAGCCATGCCATGAGTTTGACCACGCCCTTTGAAATAAGGATAGGGGGAACAAAGTTAAGCCATGAAAATAAGGTCCCAAAGGCTGAAGGGCTCTGGGTTCAAATTTCTCAAAAGCATTAGGATTAGGTTTTAAAACTGATCTTTGCAGTGAACTGCAGCAGGAGGCATCATCAAAAACTGGGCAAGCTGGCACGGTTCAGTCTTTCCTCAAAAAACAGGGAGGCAAAACATAAACTTCTGAGGCAACAGGCTTTTTTCAGTTAAAGGCTTTCTTTAGATGTTAATGTCAGCTTGTCTCAGTGTCTGTTGGAACACAGAGCTTCTTCCAGTGGTTCACTTTTGTCTTGAATGTCCAATGTAAATATTTTGTTTGCTTTTTTAACACAATATGCTGTTTATTTCAATAAGATCTCCTTATAAATTATAGTAATTCTTCCCTGGTTTCAACTATAATCTACTAAAAAGATTCAGTAATTTACCATCAAGACCAACTCTCAATTCCTTCATACCTTATGAGACATTTTTCTGCAATTTAAAGGGTTTTTGCTTCCCCATCATATGGAAAAAGAAGACAGTGATCAGACTCAGAATTTATTATTCAAATGCTCATTTTCCATTAATAATGTACAAAATCCTTTCTGTATTAGAAACAAGTGATATGATTTCATTTGAAACCTAACAAAGATTATTTAGCTGGTTCCATTATTTTTCTCTTGCTTTCTAGTAATTTGTGGTGTCTTGGAGTATAAATATACTGTAACCAATTTGATTTATCATCTTCCTTTCCAAATTAAGTTTCCTCTCCTTGGTTTTGTTTGGATGTCTTTTTGGGGAAGCCAGTTTGACAACCAGGTGGGACTTGTTATCAAGTGAGCTGCAGAATGGGAATCTTTTACTTTGTGTGGTAGACACTTCTCTTTTTTACCCTGAGTATGCATGGAGAAGTAAAACCTCCCCTCTTGTTGGTGATGCCATCATAAATTTACCTTCTTCCTCTGACAACAAATGAATATGCTTTGCTTTTTGAGAGGCTCAAAAGTTCACTACCAGCACAGGGCTTGATAAGACTTTTGAGATAAGGCTTTTAGGCACTAACTCAATTGGATAACCATAATACATGATTAGTCATAGGGCCATAGATGGGGTTGGAAGGACCTTAAAGATCTTCCAACCCCATAGATGCTGGGGTTGGAAGGGACCTTAAAGATCATCCAGTTCAAATCCCCCTGCAATGGGCAAAGACACCTTCCACTATACGAGATTGCTCCAACCTGGCCTTGAATAGTTCCAGGGATGGGGCATCCACAGCTTCTCTGGGAAACCTGTTCTAGTGTCACACAACCTTCAGAGTAAGGAATTTCTTCCTAATGTCTAATATAGATTTATCCTCTTTCAGCTTAAAACCATTGTCCCTTGTCCTATCACTACACTCCCTAATAAGGAGCCCCTCCCCATCTTTTCTCTAGGACTCCCTAAAGTACTGGAAGGCCACAACAAGGTCTCCCAAGGCCTTCTCTCTTCCATCTAAACAGCCCCAGTTCTCTCAGCCTGTACTCCTAGGGAAGTGTACCAGCCCCCAGTCATATTTCTGGGCCTCTTGTGGATGCACTCGAGAAGGGCCATGTCCTTCTTATATTGGGGGCCCTAACCTGAGCGCAAGACTCCAGGTGGGATCTCACTAGAGCAGAGCAGAAGGATCACCTCTCTTAACCTGCTGGCCATTCTTCTTTTGATGCATCCCAGGATACAATTGTCTTTCTGGGCTGTGAAGCACACACTGCAGGCTCATATTCAGCTTTTCACCCATGAATCCTGCAGGGTCCTTCTCCACAGGCCTGCTTGCAGCTGGCTCATCACCCAACCTGTGTCCGTGTTTGGGATTGACCCAGGCACAAGACTTTGCACTTGGTCTTGTTAAACTTCATGAGGCTCATGTGGGCACAGCTCTCTATATTATTATATAATAAATTAAGTGTCCATAAATGCTTTTGACATGCTTGAATGAAAATACTTACTATGATTTTTGGACATTTGCAGAATTTAGGCTTCTGTGAACAGAAGGCTTGTAGTCCGCCTTGAGCAAGATTTAGCATCTACCTTTAAAAGTAGCTTGGAAGATACAGCTACGCCTCTATACCTTTCCTTACTACTTTTGCACCTGCTGGTGGAGAAGCCAGCTGGTTGTACTGAAACTTGGACTAATTTGAAGTGTAAGAAATGGAGCTTAACACAAATGCAGGTAGGAGTGCAGATGCTTCTTAACCGGGTGTGTGAGGATGTGTAAGAAAGGTGGCTGCAAATCAGAGGAGGTATTAACTGAATCCTGAGGTCATGCAGGAAAAAACCTGTACACAGGCTGAAGAAGTCAATAGTTAAAGTAAGGTATAATGAGAAACGGATAAAAGAGGGAGAATTATATGGGACCGTACTGAAAACAGTCCAAGTTGCCAACCCTAATTAGTGTTTGTGAAATCCCTGACTGTTGCCATGGCAATAAATGTGATACTACAAATGCAGCATTCTGACTTCTTCACAGGATCAAGCAAAGTTGGAAAGGAACAAATCCCTATGTAAACATCAATATCGTCGATTAATTAGGAAACACAGCAAGATAAATAATAAGAACCCATGAAAGGTAAATTAATTTCTGTTTTCTGCCTGCTATATTTGAAAGTTTCCCCAGTATCAAGCATTTCTGTAATTCACTTTCCTTCTATGGTAACGTGTTATCACAGACCACAGTGGAAATTGTTGTGAAGAGGGTTTTTTTAATATGTTATTTAGCAAGTTAAAGACTTTGGCTTATTTGAGCTACTTCAGGTACTTAAAGCCATTTCTTTCTTTCAATGTCACTTAGCATGTTTATTTATTTATTTGTTTGTTTAAGATAAAATTCCACCTAAATAAGCCAAGAGTTCTCTGTTCCTTTAAGAAAAACTGATAAACAATCTAAAATGGAGCAGATCATCCTGAGTGCCTGCAAGTGGCATGCACGGGACAACCAGGGGATCAGGTCCAGACAACAAGGGTTTATGAAAGGCAGGTCCTGCTTGACCAGCCTGATCTTCTATGACAAGGTGCCCCCTTAGTGCGTTAAAGAAAGGCTGTGGATGTTGTCTACCTGAACTTCAATTAAGTCTTTGACACCATTTCCCACAACATTCTCCTGGAGAAACTGGCGTCCCAGGTCTTGGATGGGTGTATTCCTTGCTGTGTAAAAAGCTGTCTGTATGGCCAGGCCCAGAGAGTAGTGGCAAATGAAATAACATCCAGCTGGTGGCAGGTCACAAGTGGTGTTCCCAGGGTTCAGTGTTGGGGCCAGTCCTGTTTAATATTTTTATCAGTGATCTGCATGAGGAGATTGAGTGCATCTCAATGCTTAAGTCACTTTGCAGACTCTCACCAAGCTGGGTGAGAATATCGATCTACTGGGTAGGAATATTGATCTACAGGAAGGCTCTGCAGGGGGATTTGGACAGACTGGATGGATGGGATGAGGCCAACAGTATGAGGTTCAACAAGGTGAAGTGCCTGGTCCTGCCCTTGGGTCACAACAACCCCAGGCAGTGCCACAGGCTGGGAGCAGAGTGGCTGGAAAGCTGCCGGTGGAACAGGACCTGGGAGTGCTGACTGGCAGTGGCTGAGCATGAGCCAGAGTGTGCCCAGGTGGCCAAGGAGGCCAATGGCATCCTGGCCTGTAGCAGGAATAGTGTGGCCAGCAGGAGCAGAGAAGGGATCGTCCCTCTGTACTCAGCACTGGTGAGGCCTCACCTCAATTCCTGTGTTCACTTTTGGGTCCCTCACTACAAGAAGGACATTGAGATTCTGGAGCAAGTACAGAGAAGGGCAATGGAGCTGGTGAAGGGTCTGGATGGGAAGTGCTGTGAGCAGTGGCTGAGGGAGCTGGTGTCATTTGAGTAGTGACCTAATCACTCTCTACAACTGCCTGAGAGGAGGGTGTAGCCAGGTGGGGATGGGTCTGTTCTTCCAGGTAACAAGCGACAGGACAAGAAGAAACAGCCTCAAGTTGTGCTAGGGAAGGTTTAGATTGGGTATTAGGAAAAATTTATTCACTGAAAGGATTGTCAAGCACTTGAATGGGCTGCCCAGAGAAGTGATGAAGTCACCATCTCTGGGGTATTTAAAAGGTACCTGAGGACAAGGCTTTTTCATGGACTTGGCCATGTTAGGTTAACCGTTTGACTCAATGATCTTAGATTGTTCTATGTTTCAAGGATTCTATGAAAATATTAAACATTGTGAAAAAAATGTCTTTTTTTCCCCATAGTCTTGTCTCTTGCGTGACTTCAGAATCTTGTACTACTTGAGTAGTTTCACTATACACACATAAGGATCTTGCCATATGCAGAACATCATTTGCATCTGTGTCATTGTTTAACCCCAGCAGGCAACTCAACCCCACACAGCCACTTGCTCACTCCTCACTGGTGGGCTGGGAAACAGAATCAGAAGAGTAAAAGGGAGAAAACTCTTGGGTGAGATAAAGACAGGTTAGTAGAGAAAGCAAAAGCTGCGCATACAAGCAAAGCAAACCAAGGAATTCATTCATCCCTTCCCATGGTCAGGCAGGTGTTCAGCCATCCCCAGGAGAGCAGGGCTCTGTCGTGCTTTACAGTGACTTGGGAAGACAAATGCCACCACTCTGAATGTCCCCACCTGTCTCCTTCTTTCCCCAGTGTTTATTGCTGAGCATGATGCCATATGGTATGGAAAATCCCTTGGGTCAGTTGGAGACAACTGTCTTGGCTGTGTCCCCTTCCCTCTTCTTGTGCACCCCCAGCTTTTATCACTGGCAGGGTGGGGAGCTAAAAGAGCCTTGGCTCTATGTGAGCTCTGTTCAGCAGTAACCAAAACATCCCCTTGCTACCAGCACTGCTTCCAGCACAAATCCCAAACACAGCCCCATCCTGGCTACTGTGATGAAAATTAACTCTGTTCCAACCAAAACCAGCATAAGGTGGAATCCCACTCTTCTTTATAAAGAAATTCCTTGGTTTTGTGGGGTTAGGTTAGAATCTTTATCTCATTTGACTTTCACAGCCATATAAAAATTTTAAGTATTTAAACTCCTTCTGTAGTCAAATGCAGCCAGAACATTCCATGTTATGAATATGAAGGTGTCTAATGCTAAAGAAACGCTAAAAAAACAGAATAAAATTTTCTGCAAGTGTTTCCATATAGTAAACAAGTTTCTTTTACTTTTATTTGACAAATCACCGCATTGGTAATACTCACAAATGCAGGTCTGGAATACAATTCTCAAATATGTTATCTGTTGCTAAGAATTTGATTAATTGGCACCCCATTTATTCAATTACTACATCAATAGTTTGGCATTTTTAAAAGTTAATCTTTTTTGTCCATTAGTAATTATTGTTTAATCCATATTGTACAATATTCCTAATGGTTGGCTTCATTAATTTAATAAAGGACAGCTAAGTATTTCTTTTCTAAATACTATCTAGTTTGGTTCACAAAATATGTGATTGACCACGATTTTGAATAGTCTCATGGATAACTTCATAAGCAGGGTAAGAAATGCCCATTTGAATACCTGGGTTATTTTGAAATTTTCAATGCTTTTATCATGTTTTTATAATTCAATACAGTGGCAGCATAATGGAAAGAAAAGGAAAACAAAATAAGAGCATTCACTGGACAGTAGCTCAGCAAACAGAAGGTTTTATTCCCAACTCTCTGACTGAGATGCTGTATGCCCTTGGGTTGGCATTCTCCTATTTCTTTTTATTTTGTCTATTTGGACTGGAGCTTCTCCTGGACTGGAGGTGCTAATTAGGATAGGTAGCAAAATGGGGTCCTGATCTCTATTGTGGCCTCTAGGTGTTGCTATAATACAAATAATTAATCAAAATACGTTTCGGTGTCCACTGAGGGTGTTGCCAATTTTTTCACAGAACTGTGCTTAATTTTATACTGTTAAACCCCTCTCTCTCCCTCCTCTCTACAGCATAACTGAAATTTTAGCTTTGTGTATTGTGCAAATGAACCTGAATATGAAAAGTAAAAGTAGGAAAGCTGTAGAAAGAGATTTCACTCACCTCTAGTCACAGTTCCTCATTTTTGGGTGCCTTTGTGAGTCTCTTGTCCAAGGATGGTCTCTACTAGAGGAACCTGCTATTATATTCCTGACTCAGCCCAACTTTCCACTGCCAGAGTCAACCACTGGGCATCAAATCCCTCAGCAAGGCCTCTGCTGCTGATGTGGTTTAGGAGCATAAACACACAAGGCACACAAAAGGACCCAAGTGCAAGTGACTTAGATCAGGACATAAACCTGTTCTCATGTCTAAGGACACAAGGCCCTAAAATAATTACAAATTGAGGTACTTGTGAATTTAGTAAGGATAAACTGTCTTGTAGGGTGAAAGTTCAGATCGTAGTGTGGCTTGATCTCAAGCTCTGCATATTTTGCTCAACAGGGGGCTAATATGCAAAACTCATTGTCATTATGATTAACAATCTTAAGATTCGTAGTTTAAATTTTAAAAATACTGCGTAGAAAAAAAACCCCAGAGAAAATAAATTGGAAGAGTTGGTGCAAGCTTTTGTTTTGTCCCATTTCCAAGGAAGGAGTTGCCAATCCTGCAGCCCACCACAGCACCTCGTTTGCTGTAACCCCCAGCCCAGCAGCTCCTGCAGAGCAGCTCTGGCAGAGGTGTGCCAGAGCCATCGGTACTCATGCCCGAAATAGTGGCAGCTGCCTCTCCAAACTGCATTTGTTGGAAATGCATTTGCTGGAAATGCATTTGTAGCCAAACAGTTTTGTCTGTCAGGGAGAAGAGATCCCTCCTGCAAAGCAACGGTGCTGTAAGGAAAGGAGCTGGATGCACATTTGAAGAAAACGATGCAGGTGCCTGCTGGAGCGATGCCTTAGCAGGATTTTACTGATGCAAAGGGGCTGAAGATGGGATGGGAGCTCTGTCCTCTTTCTGGCCAGACATAGGTGCTATAAGCCCTGTAGCCATCCATTCCCTTCCCTGTGGCCTCACCAGCTCCAGGTAAGATTATAATCCCTTTTTGTCATGGAGGAGAAATACAGTGAGGGGTGAATAGTGTCTCTGCTCTGGTCTGTATGTAGTTCAACCTCTGGGACAACCGTGGTCCAGCTCTCAATATCTAATTGAGATTGCATAACCAGATACTGCAGGCTTGTATTTATATAAAAGCTATTTTAATCAAAAGACTAGCCATTAAATTGCCAGTGTTCTTAAGCATGCTTCACCAATTTTTCCACTTTTAAGACTCAAGTAGACAATTTTTTTAATGTTTTATAAATGATAAAAAATTCACATCAGATTTTAACAGAATTAAGCATACTTATTCAACACACATGGGGCCTCTGAAAAAAATGTTATTCAATTTAATAATTTTAATTTACATTGTATATGTACATGAGCATTTCTTTCAACCCACAGGTTAACACCACAAAAAAAAAAAAAAAGGAAGAAAAAGAAATAAAAAGAAAAAAAGTACTGTGGTTAGCTGAGTGAAGAAACTCTTGAGACACTGTTGTCTGAAATAAAAGCAAGGCACTCTCCCTTAACACCTGATATATTCCTGAATTCTGCCTAGACAAAGGCATGTTCACACTGAGAGAGCTCTAAGAATAGGAGTAGATTTATTCTGCATTAACTCTTTCTTTCACCACTGTGACAGGTCACCGGTTGTACTCTAGGATGAATCAGTGTATTGAAGTTGACATGAAGGACAATTCCACAGATGATGGGATTTGGGAGAGTATCACAGCTAAGACTATCTATGGAAGACTGGAGGACACAGACTACGTGAAATCTCACACGGGGCTCTCAACCTGCTTCCTCCCACTCACATTCCACTTAATAAATAAACCTTGCTCAACAAAAAAACAATTTTACTGTACTATGCTGATTTGCCTGAAAATCCTTGGTAAGGGCCCACTCGCAAAAAGCTCCTGCAAGCCCTTGTCTGGCTGGTGCTCAGCACCTGGCAGGATTTGTCCCTAGATAAAAGTAATTTCTCAAGGGACCTTGTGTTTTACACAAGGAGACAAAAGCAAACATACTTTTTTTGGATTTTATGTCTGTATGTTTTTGTATGCGCACATGTGTGTGAGTGTATATATATATATATGTATATATATATATTTAGTATATACAAAAGCAAATTCAGTCAAAATATATTTGTCTTGCTGGTCAGGCTTGTTACAGCAACCTACAAGAAACATTAGCTTCTCTGATATTTAATTATGCTATTATGTTTGCACATAAGCTTAAAAGTCAATACAAAAAGCAATACTTTTCCAAATATTATCTGCAGGTAAACCAGAAATATTAACTATAGTGATTAGAAGTCTGTTTCCCTATTGACACTACTATAAATCTTGATATAAGAATAATTTTTTCATAAAAGCACATCCAAACATAGTAAGTGATAAAATACCAGATTACTATTTGAAAACCATACAGTGACTCGATATCTGGGTTATCCTTTGCAGCAATTAGGCAATTCATTTGGCATCTGTTTGATTGTATAATTTAATTTCCATATAAACAGCATAGTTTAAAAAAAGACAAAAGCTAGAATGTTTAAAGCTGACAAAAGATACAGTGACATCAGGTTGACATTCAAAAATTTCTTTAGCAAAATGACCAACAAAATTTTGACTTAATACAGTGCATATAAAGTTTTTTAGAACTGAACTTTTTAAATAGTATTTGAATTTAGCAAAACAGGAGCAAGATTTTAATATCAAAGTGCTAAACAGTACTGCCTTAGAAGTCACTGCAAATAAACTGTAAAATAACTCTGCTTGTGATTTGACAGATATTTTATATACAAATGGTTAATAAAAAGACACGCGCGCACACACACACGCACACAAATATAGGTATATACATATATATACATACACATTATATATATGTATATAGTTTTCCAACTGGTGTATCTGAGTCAGTGTGAACACCCCATTTAGTTATCATGTGTAACAGGGCTCCCATGAGCTGGCAGTCATTGCAATAAATACAGGCAAAGCCATTACAATATACCATGCATACAAACATTTATACAAATAAAGACACTATGCAACAAATTATCTCATATTAATATGGCATCAACAGTATAAACATACAAAAAGGAGTACGAACACGGAATGTTTAAACGCAGCCCACTATATCCTTCCTAGCACTTACATTCATACTATTTTACAAGACTTGCTTGTTCTTGAAAACCATCTTCTGTCTGTTTACTAACGAGTCTCTTGTGTTAGAAGTCTAGAACTGAACTATCCCTGATACTGACCCTGTATGCTCCAATCACTACTTACTCGGGTTTCCTTAGCTAAGGAACAACTGAGCCACAATTGCTCCCGTGTCTTCCACATACATTTGTCAATAAGTCACGCTACATGGAATCAAGTTTGGAAAACTCTGTCAGGTAAGTTAGTGCATGTAATTTTCTCACTTGATTTCTTCCGTTTGTTTTCCTAGTAAAATAAATTAGTTAATAAACAAGACTTAGTAAGACAGCACTTTAAAAAATTGCACTTGAACATGGGAGCTAACAGCCATTGTCATTTTGCTATATTTGATTTGTATGAAATGTTTAATTGAATGTACTTTGCTAAAAAAGTGAATTTTTGTTTAGATTGTGCTGATGTATGTGCCCTTGATGCAGGAAGTATGCTAAAGGTATCCTCACAAAACACATACTACCCTGGCAAACAACTATTTGCTGTTCTTTCAAACACAGCTTCTACAATTTTACTCCTCATGGACATGAGGTGTTAAACAACAGATTTAAAACAGTCATGTTAACCTTTTACTGCTGCTGGGATAGCATTGTCCAAAAGTGCCATATTAGCCATTTAAAAAACCCAAATCACACAAAAGAAAACAAAGAACACAACCCCAAACCAGTAAGCCAGTAAGTTTCAGGCCTCAGGTTGTAAGGACAAAGCGCCAGAAAAGACCTCATGTTAGACTCGGAGCGGCTTTTCTGTTAAGTGAGGGCAGAAATGTTAGCTGTAAGTCACGATCCGTTTGCCTGCTCTGGTGGGCGTTTGCCTCTCAGGAGGGTGGTTTGACTCAGAAGGGTAAGGTGTCCAGAAACAGCCTGTCAATGATGGAAGGGGCTGGCACCAAATCTTCCAGTTTCAGGTAAAAGATGCGCTGCAGTCCCAGTGTGCAGAGAGAACGCAAGTCAGCCAGAACACCCAGTACCTTCGGCTCTGCAGACTCGAGTGGTTGTCCTTTGTTTTGGCAACTGAAAGTTAAGTGATCTTTCAAACTGCTTGTGATCTTGTTGCATAGCTCTTCCACTTTCTTTGGTTCTTTTAATCCATGTCGTTCTGCAAAGCCAGAGGGAAAAAACACATCAGCATCCCGATCACAAATGGAGAGAAAGCATTTTCCTAGGCGTAACCCAGGTCCGTACTGTGGAACTCAGAGCAAGAAGTGCTTTGAAATGGCAGATTTCTCAGAACAGCTGGGGTCATACGGTGTCAGTTAACCTTCTTGCCACACAAAATAAGAGAGGGCAAGTGCCCTTTTCTCTTTATCTGCTAAAGCAGGCAACAGAGATGCTCAGTTATGATTGAAATTCTGGTACAAGGAATCCAAGCATCCTGCATATCTGACATAATTTTCATGATATGAGACAGAATTAATTGGGTGATTTTCCAGCAAAACTATCACAGGAGGTGTTTTGGAGATTTCCGTGCTTCCCCACCAGTTGTGAATGCTCAATAACTATGGCAACCATTATTTATTCAGTGAATTCAAGTGGCGATCAATATCCTCAGCTAGCTCCATCAGTGCCTGGCCTAGAATTCCACCAGGAATTTGCAGACACTCTTATAAGAAACTAAAGGCACCTTGCTACCCTTTGTTATTTTGATCAGCTGCTGCTTCTTAGTTTATTCATCTTTAAAAGCTCTAAGATAAAAGAAGCGTGGAAGTTAACTATTTTGCTTTGAGTGAGCAATGCCTGAACAGCTGCTATGTTATCCATCACAAAAACCTCAACACTCCTAAAAGGAAGTGGAGCTGGGGTTTGTTCCCCTTCAAATACCTTTTTAAAATACTACAATGACATTAAATGCATTCACAGTTCTTTAAGCCTAAGTAGAATGAATCAGATTTGTGATTCATTAAACTCAGGCTCTTTACAGAGGAAAGAATTCTGTGTTGTTTGCTATCAAGGCTTAGTGAATAACTAAAATAACAGAACAAAAAAAACTCAGAACAAATATCTCAAATTTGTGATGTGTTCATTTGCCTCTGACTTTGAAATACACAGGTAAGTAAGAACTGGCTTCACAGCAAAGTCATAATAATTTACACGTGGAATAGAATTGTGCCAGATAAGGTAAACAAAGAAAATGCAGGTTATATTTAGTCAATTAGACACATAAAACAATGACAGCAGTGGATAAGGAGTAATTGTGGCAGTTCTTGTGCTTGATGCTTTTGAAGTAATGTCTTTCCCTGGGTCTCTCTCCCAGGGAGAGAGCTAGCTACATTGCCCACTGCCTTCAAGTCTTGCTCCTCCATGGCAGGAGGAGGAAGCAATAGACATGTTCTCTTCCTGTCCCCTAATGAACAGTGAAAAGAGTACAGCTCTCTTTATTTCCAGAAGCAGGAGCAATGCCTGCACCGGGCACAGTGGTGCCTTGCCCAGGCCTGTGTACATAAACTCGCTGCCTCCCCTCACCACCTGTTTTGGCCTGTTTTGGCCTATGTGCTCTTTGCAAACCGATAAAACAGACAGGATTCAATGACGGCAGTCAGAAGTGTAAAGGTCTGGTTTTCCACTGATATTCACCCATTTTACACTTTTTTTCAACTGTATTTACTTAGGCACAGTTAGCTCCTGAATAATACTGGTTTGGGATCAGAATCAGAGATGTGCAGACGTGGACATCTCTGGCCAGAAGCTGCCTTGCTCTATCATTTAAGTACCATCAATCTGCCCTGTTTTTTCAGGGCAACATTTATCCAACCAGTGACATCTGCTTCAGACATCTTTTTCACCTTACAGGAATTAAAAACCCTAGGTATTCTAAGTGCCTTGTTTACATTAAAACATGAGAAGTCAATGAATATTTAAAACCTTTCCAGTAAATGGTGTATAGTGTAATTATGTAAGCCTTAACTATACAGGTCACTGAGAGTAAATACTTAGGCAGATTCTGCCATTAAAAATCTTGGCAGATAAATATTTTATACAGGTTGGAAAAGCTGCAGGACCTTTTTCTTTTTTTTACCACTAGCCTACTGAGAGAATCTGCAGGACATTAAATTAATCTTGCAATCTTTGAAGAGTTCCCATCTTTTAATCTGTTTTGTTTCCTAGCTGTGTAAGTGAAGTTATTTTTATGGATGTAGGGAGCTGGAATACTAGAGTGGATTCAAAACCTGGCTACAAATTAGCAGAGCACATTTTCAAACCACTGCCTCAGTAGGTGTGTACCTTGCTGCTGAGTATGGAAAATTATCTCTGGCTCTGGAGCATGCAGCAGATTTGTTAGCGTTTCCAGCCAGAACTAAGCAGCTTGTCTCCACTGACAAGTTCAGAAGGTTTCATGAAAAAATCATGTCTTTGGTGAACAGCCATGAAATGTACCAATGCACATGTGCAAAGATTGTCATATTAGTAGTCTTACTTTACACAACAAAATAGTGAAAATTCAGAATTAAGAGATACTCTGTCCTTAAACTCTGGTGCTACAATATTAAAGCAGTCCCTGATAATCCAAATTGTTCTCCCCTGAGTGAATTGCCATACAACGGCCTTCTCTACTTGCAAATCTCCATAAGGGTTAATCCCTCATGCCTGGAACTGCCTCTAGGGTTTTCCCTAAATGAATTCCCTTAAATTTCCTAAGGCATCCATAGAAAGTCAAAGCCATCTATGTGGAAGCCCTTCTGCTAGGGAAGGACACTGAATGCACTGGCATTGCCACTGCAGTCTCTGGTGTTAGAGCACAACTACCTTCTGAAGAAGGCACTCATCTAAGAATAGGCTCCTCTCCTTGGTAGACTTGAGGTGCCTTGGGCCCAATTTACTCAAAGATTTAGATTTAACAGGGTTCAAATAACAGGAAGCACATTTTCTTGCCTTTTTTACGTGCCCAGTCCTGTTTGTACAAATGAAGACCCACAGTCTTTCTTACACGACCTAGAGGGAGCAGCACAAGACCCCTGGGGTAAGTGTGTGCAGTGGCACTGAAGCCAAGGCCCTCTAATCATTCGCCGTCTTCCACAGGATGTTCTTATCCACACGGGAATGATAAGGCCAAGATTTATCCCAAGAAGTACAGCTGGTCAAAATAGATAGATTTTCTCTAACTGATTGAGGAGATGTGTAAATATTATCGTAGTCAGACTTTCTTATAATGACAAAGGCACATGTAAAGTGAATATAGGATTTCTCAGCCTGTAACAACCCAAGATTGTGTTTTAGGATAGCATTGATTTTTGCAAGAAAAATGGTGATTTATGGCAAAGATGCTGTCAAAATGACTCATCAAAAGTCTCGCCTCTAAAGCTCTGCAAACTTAGCTCATCCCGGTAAACTGAACACGGCAAGTTTTTTACACCTTTGTCCTTTTCCCAGGAAGCTGAACGTGATTTTGTCCTACCATCACACGGATCAGCAAAAACTCAACAGGAAGAAAGCAAAGAAATTCATCACCAGCTGCGCTAGTCCCTCTTTCCCTAACCTCTGACCTGAGGTAGATCATGCCAGGGTCAGGCAGACTGAGCAGTACCTTTACAGAAGATGCCTCTCAGAGAGCACAAGTACCTCAGAGACCTGAAGTACCTCAAAGACCTTGGGCTCTGCACTCTGTGTCTCGGGGGATCACTTCCAGTCTCAATTAATTCTGAGGTGTCCAGAAATGCAACGGATGAACACTGCAGACTTAAAATAGGCCTCTTGATTGTCTCGGTTTCAACGTAGTTATGTGATTTTCTCTTCCCCCTTCACATTCCTCTTCCCCTTCTACAACTCAAATAAGCACCAGGCTCAGTTGCCTACAGTTTTCTCGTGCACAGACTGTTACACAGGGACACTGCAACTCAACAGGTCCAAGAGTCTCCTTTCTCTCTCCATGTTGCAGTCTGGCCCCTATTTATCCTGCTTAACTCTCAGACACTTCACAAGGGTCCCCAGCTTTTGTGCACAGACTTCTCAAACTCCTCCTAACACCAGTGCAAGGATGGGCATTTTTAGAAGATTATTAAATTTTAGGTGGATGAATCACCTGGAGGTGCCCTGTATTCTCCATCAGCTGTGCAAGGTGCCTAAAGTCAGATGAGCTAAGTGACCACACAGAACACCCAGTTTGCTCCCTCCTTTGAGAAAACCACAATATAACATGGAGACTGCTGGCTGCTGTAGAAGCAGAGTTCTTGCCTCAACAAAGAGGTGGGAGTGAAAAAGGAGGAGTGAGTACTTTACTTTGATGCTGACAGTATTTCCCCCAGCTAAGTGGCAGGGGGAAGGCAGACAATGCAATCTGGAGGGTTGTTTTTTTATAACTAGCTCTCCTACACTCCTCCAGTCTGCCACCTGCTTGTATGTAGACCCAGCACACGAAGCACCCACTCCAGAGGATATCCTGGCAAGAGGACTGAAGGATATCTGCTGCTGAAGAGTAGGTAAGTCTCCCTTCCATAGGGAGGTTGGACAAATTCATGTTCAGAAGGAACTGCAGCAGTCATACTCTTTTTAGCCACACTGGTCTCATTACTATTTCTTGGTATGACTGATGGTGCTAAAAATTGTGTTTGCAAACTGGAACGGAAAGCCCAACAGCAGGAAGACAAACACAAAGTTGTAATTAATTGAAACCTCACAATATTCTTCAGTGGTCTGGTGCCAGTCTAACAAAGCATTAGGAGTGTGAATAAGCCCAATATATACAGTGGTTCTGGGCTGGTCTGTAACACACTTAAGATAAAACATATGCTGAAAGAGCTTGGCTGAATGAGAGCTAGAATGCTCTGTACTCGGCAGCATCCCACTGAGAGTGTCAAGTGGGCAAAACAATAATGGTTTGATGTGGATAGAGAAAGGAAGGGGCAGAGAGGAAAAGCTAATCAACAAGGGGGAAGAGAGAGAAAACACTAGCAGTTCTAGAGCAGGCAGAAATTTGAGGCTAAATTAGAATGTGCCCTTGAGATGATCAGCACCGGAACTCTCAGTCTTTTTATTTTCACACTGTTAGGAAAAAACCTAACAAATTATCATTTGAGAAGTTAAGGAAGCATTTTCAAGCATAGACTGACTTAGTATCTAGTCTACTCTGCAAAGCTTCATCTTCAGCACTATCCAGTCCATCATAGAGTGTGCAGGAACACTTGTGATCCATGAACATACTAAACTGATAGAAACCATCTGTGTAGAATTAACAACAGAACTAGTTCCAAAATGACCAGCATTTCCCTTCCATGCTGGCACTCTTCTTGAGCTCATTAGATCCTACATACCAACAGAATAAATGATCCAAAGAAAAAGAACATGATAGACCTAATTTTTTTACTTTCATAGGCATGAGGTGAGTGTCGTGTGTTGTTTCCTACCTACTTTCTTCTGGGTGATGCTTAGAGCAACACTCATGTGCTGTGGAGGAAGTTGTGTCCAGCCTTTCTAAACCAACTAAAGGAAGTAAAAAAAGAGAAGAGAGACAGAGAGAGGAAGATCCTAAAGGAGCACCTTAGAGTAAAAAGATGAGTTTTGGCATGACAGAGTTCTAAGTTAACTGTTTGCAAGCCTCCACAGTAAATCAGATGTCACTTCTTTCATTCTGGATGGTCTTTTAAGCTGATGTCTTATCTGAGAGGATCTGAAAATTCATCAGCAATCTGACATAACGCTTTTCCTTCTAGGCAACATACCACAGATTTTCAGGAAACATAAAATAGATAGAAAAAGCATAAATATATGGACTTTCTAATGGAACATATAATGCAAAATATTGTGCATACCTTTAGTTTTACTCAAAGCAAGCAATGTAGTGAACTAGTGAGTACTGTGCTACTCAATAGGTCTCTTGTTGTTCTCTTCACAATTACAGAAAAGAACAAATGACCCTACATGCCTATAACCAGGCATCCTATGCTGTCATCTGCAGCTGCAGTCAGGATAGGACATGGAGCTTTGTGACTCCAAACAAGTCAGCAGGGTTAATTGAAGGTCACTGGACTACTGGAGCTGTTACTGGGGAGACAATTTGACATCCCAAAATGAAGGAACAGCCTTCACCATATCTTAGGACACTGGGACCAGTGGAATGTGTTTTAGTCTCCAACACTGAGTTTTACATTTATTCCCTCTTCCTTCACTGGGGAACAGATGTTAGTTCTCCCTGTCACCCTTGAAGAACACAAAGAGAACATGCAAAAGAGAGCAGTGGCTCCTCTTACTCTTCTCCCTCAGCAAAACTGCCAAAAATTAGTAGTATACAAGAGCGTTTGTTTTCTAAGAGCACATCTTTGTTTGGGCTGAGGACAGCACTCATGAAATCAAGAAGAATGAACAGGTCATTATTCCCAGAAGACATTTTTCTTTACCTGGATTCAATTCAATGCTACCTAAGATGCTGTACAGTATTAAAACAGGCTATGACTACTATAGATCACAGGGTTGTTGTCTTTTTGGTTTTTTTGGTTAAGCCATTATGTCATGAGCAATTTGTGTAATAAGCAAGAAAATTTTGCTCAAGGCAGCATTCTGGTTTTGCAATGTTGTTACTAAAGGCAGACAACTAGATTCACAAAAGAAAGCTTTCCTGCTCCTTCTTATCTTGAAGCCTAATGACATGGATATCCATCTGGAACGTGGGAGAACCACAGTCAGATTCCCTTCCTGTTGGAGTCAGACCGGAGATAGGGCCTTCGGTGTCCCTCTGACCACCAGCTTGTCCACAAATCATCAGACACAACAGCCATTCTGCATCCCATGAAATATACCAAGTTGTCTTAAGACAAAAGACAGTGATACTCAATAGCTGGATATCCTGTGTTCCTGGGAAAGGTTGCTCTCCCTTGGTCTGACTCACAAAGAGGGTTTGAAGCAGGGTTTGCCAACCCGTTGCCTCCAACAGTCCATTACAGGAGAAAAGGGTGCCTTCCCTGGAGATAAAGAATGGCACCTAAACCATCCATCTAAATCTAAGCCAAGCCTCAAAACAATGCTTAAAAGTGTTCAACATTTCAGACTTCTTCAGGTTTCATATTTCCAAATTTTCTCTTTGTTAATTGTTCTCTTTTGGTGTGACTAGCTGAAAACCAGCACGTGGCTTGTCATACTCAAACTGCAGGGAGGAGACAGGAAGCCATTTCTTGTGGGATGCCACATCAGAGGCAAATCTCAAGGTTTTCCTGAATAAAAAATTTCAATACACTAGCTAGAATCACCTGATTTCCTCTTACATGTTTTATTTTTAATATTGTTCATCATTACACAATGCGATCGGTTTTCAGGTGACCAAATTTCTGGCTAAGTCCCTGAGTTAGCTAACTGCCCTTGGACATCTGAAACCTGTGAATATAAGTCACTAGAGCTTTGGTCTAATTTAGATCACATGAAAATACATGCTGTCCTTAAGACCAAATCAGCAGAGATATACTAGCCTCATGAAATAAAAGAATGAGCAGAAAACAGTGCTAATTTTAAACACCATCTCAGACAGGTGAGAAAATCAAGAGAAGCTTGACAGAGAAAATCTTAAAACGTCTATGTACAGAAACTGTCTCCTTTTAAAGGCAACAATTGCTTCCATCTGTTTAGAAACTTTGGGAAGACCAGCACAATACAGCAAACTCCTGGAAGGGTTATGATCAAGGAAAGGAAGAAATGTGGGGTGTATCCAATAAAAAGCTATTTCTAATTATCCTAGGGTGAACTGAGCCAGCCACTGGACAACTTTGACTCCTTATGTAAGATCAAGCAAGCAGTGCTTAACTGAACAAGTTACCATGTTAAGACAGGACGTGGGTTTGTAAGGGGAGTAAGTTTTCTTCCTATACATTTGCTTTTGCTACATTCATGTAGCTTGCTGGGAATCCTGTTCATCAACCTGCATACTCTCAGTCTCCAGGAGGATAATCAAGAACACACTACCTATGGCTATCTAAAAAAGAGAATCAATAATCTAAATCATTCATATGTGCTATATACATGTATATATGTGAGCATAGATGCCTGTATGTAAATATATAGAGGCACAGCACCTGTCCTTGATTTAGAGATATCTAAATGCATATGCATACATAAATACATTATGTATGTATACAAGTATGCACACACTTACACATATATGTAGGTATTTATAGCACATATATGTAAGTAGGCATGAACATATGCCAGTGGATGTTTATATGCAGGGGAAAAAATATAAATTGGGAATGTTCTTTCTGACTTTAACGTAACACTCATTTCAGAAACTTTTTAATACAGAGTAAAGCAGCTCCAATGAGTTATTCTGGTCTTAAATGTTTTATCGAAGAAACCAGAAATCTGGACCCTAAAGTACCCTTTCCAACTGCAGAAGAAATGAACAGAAATTAATAAAAAGCCTGAAAATACTTAAGAAACAAAGAGCTACACACATATACTAACCCTTCAACAAAATGCAGGAAGGAAGTGCACCATGCAAAGTCTGAAGCCAAAATCCTGGACCCGTAAATTTCAGCAGGAATTGGCCACTTTTAGTTTTTATATCTGTCATTGAGTGTTTTTTTTCAGTGTTGCCCTGACATCATCTCACCCCGGGTAAAATGAAGGCTACAGCTGATACTGTTGAGGCCACTGCCTGCAAAGCAGTAGATGCCTGAAATGCAGAAGGAAATCAATATCTATCCCAGTGGAGCTTATAAGCGTCCCTGGGAAGATTCAGCTCAGGGCACACTGAAGCCCTGTCTCACACTGATGACACAGTTGCACTGTTAAACTACCAGTTTTTCAGATATGAATGTGAGGCTCTCTGTGGAGATGACTTCTGCTCCAAATTCTGCTGTATGGTTGTCAAACACCCTTTCTCCCAACTCCTCCTGCTGCCATCAGCCATGACTCTCCTATTGCAAGATGCCCAAGGTATGCAGTGGCTTCATTGTTTCAGAAATGCAAAAATTACACTTTAAAAGGTTATGTTCCCCCGTTTTGTATTTACTGGACAGATTTGGCAGATTCTGCCATTAGCTTCCTGCTGTTCACCCCAGCAGGCAGAAGGGGTCATATGGTCACATGCACACCCAAAAGCTTTTGTACAACTGCGGAATGTGACTTTTTTCTCATTATTTTCTGATTTTCCTCTCTCAGAAAAGCAGTACATGGAATACTTAGGCTAGCCTGGCTACCAAAAGCAGCCTGCCTGCCCTCATGAAGCATTCTTTCTGGTCTAGCTATCTTGTAAAGAGATGAGCTATACTAGCTGTACAGTTTCTAGGTCTCAAGCTGCATTGATACTAGTATCCCTACACAGAAGACTTAGCTCTGGTAATTTCATCAAGCTTTTCTGAGACTTCAGCAAGTATCTTGAATATTTTTGTAAAAGCTACACAATTTCCTTGGAAGCAGTTTGCTTTTTAGAGACTATTCTGAGAAAACAATGAAGCTGCAAAGAAATAGTTGAGTTACATTTTAATGGGGGTGTCTGATAGCCTAATGTTAATCCAAAATTTCAATATGGTCATGCCAGTGCTTAAAAATCATAATCACTTCACCCTGAACATAGCTAAATTAACTGAAATTGCTTGAATCTACAATAAAGCAAAGCACTAGAGTCTGAAGCTTTCTATTAAAAAAGGAGCACTTACCTGTAATCATAGTTAGAGCTGATAGACTTGCTAAGGCTGGGATATCAAGGTTAAGGCTCTTTAAGTTTAAGGAAAAGTCTTTAATAGAGTCGAGCCACTCCCCAAATCCACGAAGGCACTGAAGTCTATGAAGCACGAGTCCATTGCAGAATACAAACTTATCCTCAGCAGTATCAGACCTCAAATAAAAACAATTGAAAAAATTATAAATGCATCTTCTACTTTACAGCAAAATGCATAACCAGTATTGAAGTGTCTGTCATTTAAAATCCAAGGCATATTATCCTGAGACATATGTGGGCATTCACGTTTGACAATATGTTTCTCCCTTGGGGCCAAAGTACAACAAACAAGCTTCTATGATTGCTTACTTGGTAGAGTTATAAGCCTGAGGTTAGCTGTAGCATGTGGTGTAGACTGTCTAATTAGCTAAGATTTTGGTCCTGCCCAAAGGCATAAACAGAGAAGACATTTTGCATTAAATACTGTATGTTTGAACCAAAGGAATACTAAGTGAGTGCATTTTGAAATACAAAACTAATAAAAAGATAGGTTCTGCAACTCTCAGAATTTACTTAGTATCATCTGCATTTTTCAGACTGTAAAAATTGGTAAGGAAAAAACAATGGAAAATGCATGCAATAATGCAGCACAATATGCATAACAGCATAAACTCTTTTATATGAAAACCTGTGCGTAGAAGAGAAATTACAGCCAAACTCTCCTCTCCTTCCCCTCCCCATTGCCAATATCACACATGCAAAGGTCATTTTCAACCTAAATAAACAAGTGCATAACTGAAATCACCAGTCTGCAATTTTGCCAGTTTCTGAAAGCGGGTTTGGTAAAGCGTTTTAGCTAGTGCTAGACTGACAAATAGCATCTCACTCTATTAAATGACTTGGTATTAAGAAGAAAACCAATCTGAACAAGATTTTAAATCTTCTTCATCCCTTTCAAAAACACATGACAAAGGGAAAAGAAAAAACTTTCATACTTAAAGTGCTTTTCTATATTTCATACTTATGAGTACAAAGCCGACTTGCTCAAATAGAACCTAAGGATCAATTTTGATTGCTATGTAGGAAGAAGACGGGATAGATCAAATAAAAGAAGCACATTAGTGACACCTATGATCTCTTTTTAAATCGCCTTCTTGGTTTTTCCTGCAGTGTAAAACAAATTAAACACCATAACCTTTGTATGCCGACATTGCTGATTTTTTTTGTGGTTTTTTTTGGTACAATTGACAATGTTCAAAGATAGCGCCATATTTATTCCTTAAAAATATTCAGGTGGATGATTTTCGACATCACCTTAAGAGGAAATGAAATAAATAGTTACCTGATGGAGAGTCTTAGTACAAACAGCTCCAAAAAAGCTGATTCTATGAGTAATGTCTGATCTTCTTTTGGGAGGTCAGTAAATCCTGGGATTTTTTCTGCCCAGCCTCTAGTTATGTCAATGGAGGCAGTCAGAAGATTATAGAACTGTTGTACATGTTCTGCATCTGTGCCTGCAGCAGCCTGATCAGTGGAACAGTACTAAAATGAAAGCCACAGAAAGCAAGGTTATATGCATTTAAGGGCATTCTGTGAAACATACAGCATTATTTGCCCGACAACATTTCCTTCTGTGGCAAAGCTGGTATTATTAACAAAGACATAAAAAGTAGGTTTACATCTCTCTACTTATTTGGCTACCTACAGGCATTTTGTTATTCAGATAGATATTGCAAAAATATTTCCATATGTATAAAAGTAATTTCAAACTTATAACTAAAATATAAGATCACATTTTACAAGTACCTATATGCTATTAGTAAACAGAAATAGAAACCTGGTGGGTAGGATAATTTGCATCACACTAGAAGAGGAACATTATTTGGCTTACTACAATGAAACACTTTTCCCATTGATGAATTTGTCTCAGTATGTTGGAAATGCAGATTTCTTCCAAAACCTCACAAAGTGCATTTTATCTGACAGTGATAGAGACACATAAGATAAATCACGTTTTATCTGACACATGCAGCATTGCTTCATTTGAATACAGAATTGCTTCAAAGTAAACCAGCTGCCCCATATCACCTCTTATCCTTCAAATTGAAGCATTTGAGGCTCAGCAGAACCTATTATCCTGCTTATGTGGCCATAACTCTTCCAGGCAACCGTTTGACAGTCTCAGCTTGCTCAGCTTCCCTGTGACCCCCTGACAGCTCCCTCCCCACTGTCTCCTACTTCGTCACCAGAGGATCCCTGTCACTCCTTTGACACTGCTCTCTCTCTCTCAGCAGAAAATACAACATGAGCTTTTGTGGCTTAGTCCAATTCTGTGCTTGGAAAGTGCTGCTGGCTTTCTGAGCAGGTACTGAATAATGTGGTATTTACTGTAATAACATCCTCATCATCAAACATCTGCTGGGTTATTTCTGGGACAGACTTCATACCCACTCTCTGTCATGGATTCAGCCAAAGAAAGGCTGAGGTAGTCTCCACAGCCAAAAGAAGCCTGCATACCCTTTGGAAACAACTTCCCACGTGCAGTTAGGCTTCAGTCCATCAGCCCAAAGACCACTCTAGCAACTCTTCAAGCCAGAGTGGAAGCAGAAAAAAACTCTTTCCCTATCATTAACAGTGCACTGGCAGCCTGGGAGGACCATATTACAGCCGTGGGCTGCAGGTATCACCCAAGTTGCTGCAACTGGAACCCAAAAGTCATCTCTGTGCAGGACAGAGAGCAGGGGCAGCAAGCAGAACTTCTCAGGTAGCTGTCCTGCTCTCTGCCTCTCCTAGCTGGAGCTGGTTGCTGTTGGCAGGTAAGGGATGAAGGACACCATGTCCGAGTTGCTGACTGATGGGAGAACCTCAGCAATCCTAGAGACCTCGCTCAGTGTCTGTGGTCCTGGTACTAGCCCTTAGTGACTGTTCTGCTTACCCAACACTGACTGCATGAATTTCTCTCGGTAAGTGCCAGCTCCTATCCTTAATCAGCTGGTGAAACATGTGCAATCCTTCTTAAAAAGTTTATATGAAGACAAAGGATCCTGTGACAGTAAGGCAGGTAGAGGCACAATACAGAGAAGATGGAGATCAGCAGAAGAAAAGTCTGTATGCTGCATCATTTATGTGTTCAGACTCCCACCTGAATGGAGCAGTTGAGGATGCTCAAGCAGCATGAATCAACTACTCCTGGCACTGGACTGCAGCAGGATGCACCCAGGTAATTAATGGGTAGAAAAAGATAATTTGCTTTTTCAGAGACTATGCATGTTCTGGACCCTCTAGAAGTGAAGCTGCAGAGCAAGCCACAGCAAGTGTGAATTTGGCTCTGGGAGATGTGCTTTGCTGCACAGGGGCTGACCTATGACTCTTCCTTACTACACAGGGAAACTAAACAGGCTGATGGAAACTCCTGCCTCACAATAGGTAAGGCAAGGCAAGACATATTCTTGATCCTTTGAGCAGTAAAGAGGAGGGAAAAAGAAGGGAAAGAAAAAAGATACTACCCATTCTGAATGGGCTCATTCTAAATATAACCCATCACAACTCAGCGTTAATTATGCCAGGTGTTAATTTGTTCCTAATATTTATAAAACATTCCTTTGGCAAAAGTACAGCAAAGTTTTAACATTTTCTAGTGAAGGTGAATGCTGCATTATGTCACGTAACTGTGAATGCTACAGTGTGGTATACCCCACGCTGGGCACTGAATCAAATTAAATGCATCCCAAAAAATTATAACCTGTATTTTTTATTATAGTCTGTCCCATAAGAGCAATTTTAGAAGAAAGGTAAAAAGATTATATGGAATTGTATAGTTTTCAGCTGCTTCAATATGTCACTGCTCGCTACAAAGAGTTGGCACTTACAAAGAATTGTTAAAATAAACTTGTAACAGACTTCGGAGGATATAAGTAATGATAAACAATATGTATGTTTCCATTTCATACACCACAATTGTGGTTTTTTTCCATTATTATTTCATGGAGAAGTAGTGCTATTTGACCTAACTTGTGACCAAGACAGCTGGCAAACCTGCCCTTGGTCAGGAGGCCACAGGGACAGGGCTCCCTCTGATCTGCATTTCTAAACCTGCCCTATGCAAACTGGAGGCAAACAGGGAGAAAGACAAAAGACAAAGCTCTGCCCCACTCCCTTCCTCGAAGCTCCTTTGGGAACTAAATGAAATCTGACTGTTACTTAAGGAGGGGGTTGCATGTGTAGCAAGCAACATTAACTTGGATGTTTTATCTGAGGAGATTTGGAAAGCCTGAGGTTGGGGAGCCCGATAGCACAACTGAGCTCTGCCCTTTGCCTGCTTTCATCAGTCCTTCATCGACGGCTACAGCTGCAGAAGCCTAACAATAACTTCTCTGCACGGAGGAAAGCCTACGCTCATTTTTCCAAAAGCCATGATATCTGCTTAATTTTGTGGCCCAGGAAGGGGGGGTTATTGCCTAAATGCTGTGCTCCCCCTCTGAAAAGGCAACATTTCTATTTAATTTGGTGCCTACTCTGCATGAATAAGGATGGCAAGATATAGGGTCTGTTTCTCATCTCACTTCCTTAAAAGTGTGAACTCGGGGAATTGTACCAGTAAACAGGTGTGAGACCAGACTACGGCCCTTGGCAATTGCCTTTTGAAAAGAAGTACCTAAATATACCACTGCTGTGGACTGGTAAGTTAAAACCAGTGCTGAGATGAAAAGCAGCCATGTTCTGAACAGAACTGTTTCCAATGTTTTGGTGTAAACTTTGTAGCTTATGTAATTTTATTTTTGTTTCTGTTTTTTTCCTGGGTTGCTCTGTGTGTGTGTGTGTAGGTTTTCTGGAGGGAAGGGATACATGTTTCTCTCTGAAACTTTTATCAGTATTTTAAAGACGGCTAAGATATTACAGCTTGTAAACATGAAGACCATGCTAAACATTAAGGTCGGATCTGCAGAAGTGTCAGGACTGACTCCAAAGCCAGGTTTCCAGATCTGCCCATTTGTGGTGCTCAGCAGGGTCATAGCCTGGCTGAACGTGCCGTAAGTTACTCTTTACAGGTACAGGATGATTCTTTGGAGGAATATTTTAGCACTGCAGTGTGTCTATGGCATGTTTCATTAAATTCATTACATTCAGTTAATCTTGCTTTTTACACAGCATTTGCTTCTGACCTCCCCTAACTTTTCAAAGTAAGTATAAGGGTGTATGAAAAACATAAGAGTCTACTAATTTCTTGTAGAATATTTTTGTCTTTTCAGTACTGCTGGGCATAACAGACTATTATATATTTTAGTGTAAAGATAAATTTAGATACAAATATGTTCTAACAGAAAGTCATACTTAATCTTTTAGCTACCAAGACTAAGTTAATTTACTGTCAATCATATGCTCCCTGTAATGTCCAACAAAATTGTTCCAAAAAAATTGTTCAACAATTAAATCTATGGGTTGTTTTCATTAAAAGAGAAATAATTACTGCAGGACAAAGAAAAAAGTCACATAAAAGTACATAAATTTTGTTCAGTTTTCTGTAAATGCAAAAGAGCTTTGTATCAATAAAAAATACAAACTATGGCCTCTGGACTCCTGTAATTCTGTGGAACCCAGCAGATTTCTATCAAAGAGCACAGCTCGTCACAGCCCTTGGTATTTGCAGAATGATCCCTGAGACATTCTGGGTAAGTTAAAGCACATGCAGATATGGCTAATGCATTCTCCCCATAGTAGGCTGTCAGACACTGAACAGCTAGATTCTTGACAATAACTTGAAAAGTTAAATGATTTAATACTTACAGATTAGCTTAAATAAATTATGTTACAGCATGCTTTAAATTGCTAAATTATATATATAAATATAGTCTAAAAGAGCATAATGTAATTTTTATATAATTACAGTAAATATTATTTAGGATTAAATATTACTTAGCAACAAGTGATAAATGGCCAATGGAGTTGTTGTCTGAGTACAGTTGCTATTTTTTACTGTCTCAAATGTAGTCATATTTCTTTTAGGGGGAAGAATTTGATTTTGTTTTTCCTTAGCTGTAATTTTTTCTTATCCTATATCAACCTGCCTAAAAATTGTATTAAACAAGCAATTTCAATGCTGTATTTTAACAACTACAGAACATTTTTTTCAGATTTCAGAATATGCCATGAATATTTAAATCATGACTATGATACATTAAAGAACAAGGTTACAGAAATATATAATCTTTGGTAAAGCTTTGCTAAGATAATTTTTCAGAATTTTGATTTTAAAAGGCTTGTTTTAAAAATGTTAGTTTTACTGAAGGAATATTCATTCTGGGGTATCCAAAGCCAACCCTGGTGCCATTTAAATAATGGCAAAATTCCTATTGATTTCAACAGGAATGGTCCTATCCATCCAGTGTCACACTCTGCAACCCTTCTCTCCGAATATTAGGGAAGTGCTATTAAATTTTAGCCTTCAGAAAATGGAAGTTAAGATATGGGACATACAAGTACTGTTCCTAGTTAATCAATGACACCATACTTGATTGTGTTTTGGCACAGCCTTTTTGCAAGAAGAATGCTCTATTTATCCATGCATTTTTTCCTTTCACTCAGCCATGGAATATACTGCAGAATATTAGATCATTTTGTGATTGAGATCCTCACAATGAATAGTTACTAACACTAATAACTAATAGTTACTAACTACTGCACTTCCTTTCCTCTCATTGTCCACCTATCACAAAAAGACAACGGCTGGCTGGACCAATTTCTACCCTCATCCAAATTTCACACTTAATTTCATTTTGGCAAATCAGCTGGTAAGGAAAAATGCAGCTCTCAAATCATTTCTGTGCAGAAAGCAAATAGGGAAAGAAAAGTGAGACATACTCTTGAATAGTCCAGCTCCCTGGGCGTGGAGTCGGTTAAAGCTCGAACGAGGGCATTCATCATGCTGATGGGAGGAGAGGGTGGGGAGGGCTGAGAGGGTTCTTGCTGTAAGGGGCTCTTTGGTTTGGAAGGCAGCCGACCTCTTCTCCCTTTCAGGCTGTCGGTACGGACAACTAGGTGAAAAAAATCCCAAGGGAATGAGTTGTGAAGGTACCAGCAAATGATGGATCAAAATGAACACCCTGCTTTTCCTTACAGTGGACAGACCAGCAAAAATAAGAGCGTTCTCCAATTTCAGCACATGCTCTTGGTGCCTTCGATTGCAAAGGAACACAAATGGCACCAGAACTGTGTTAGACCTATGACTGTAAGCAGCAATGTAGCT
Organism: Monarcha castaneiventris obscurior; assembly: GCA_026261815.1. Lineage (NCBI taxonomy): Eukaryota > Metazoa > Chordata > Aves > Passeriformes > Monarchidae > Monarcha > Monarcha castaneiventris. Next base: position 9,536,522 of record JAMPIT010000388.1, read on the forward strand.
GCTTACTGAGAGCCCAGCTGTGTTCCTTGTGTCCATGCTTTATTTGCAGCACGTCTGTGTGCCCGTGGATGTGTGCCTGTGACACTCCACTGCTGAAAAAAATCTGAATGTGAAACACAGATTTTAGTGTTTCTACTACCAGTGTCTCTTTTAAATGGCAGAGGCGTTCATTCAAAGTAATTTTAGCTTTCTTGAAGCATTAGAAAAAACATGGTCACATTATATAGGTTGTATTATCCATGTCAGTATTTGCAAAGGGACTGCTCACACAATATTACTCACATGCTTAAATATTTGCAGAATTGGAACTAATGAGTTGATCCTGTTTCCATTTAAATTAATTGCAAATTTACAATCAGCTTATGGGAATGAAACGAGATCCTATGTCAAAATGCACACAATCCAGTGCAGCCCCCAGTGAGATAACAAGGGGAATCCAACAGCATTATCGAGCAATGTTCAAAGTTAATAAAGGAGACATTTTGGCCACTGTCAAATTATCCTCTTGTGACCTTGCTGTTCTTGAACTCTGGGGTCTATAGTCCAAATATGATAATAAGGGTGAAAAGCAGAAAATCAATACATTATTACATAAATGCACATATTTGGGGGTAAGTTATGAATCTCATCACTGTCAAATTTATTGTAGAGACATCCATGTTGAAACACACACACATACACACACACACACACACATTCATTAAACACAATATTTTAGTTTCCTGGGATAATAGCCAGAGCCCTTACCTTCTTTAACCATGCCGACACTGAGACACTTCTGGAACCGGCAGTATTGGCATCTGTTACGACGTCTCTTATCCACTGGGCAGTTTTTATTTGCCAGACAAACATATTTTGCATTTTTCTGAACTGTTCTCTGCAAAAATGCAACACAAAAATAGTAAACTGAGCGTTTCTTGAGCAACTTAGAACCTGACAAAATGTGTTTTAATTACAACATGAAAAGTGACAGTGCAATTCATATAATTAGATAAAATTAATTTCCTAACACACTAGCCTGCAGGAAAAACAATTTTATTAGTGCTAGCTGCTGACAATGAAAATCATCTAGGATTGTTCTGAAGCAAGTCTCTGGAGACAGGCAACTTTGAATGATAAAATCATATCTGAAATTACCAGGTCATCACATCTACCTTTGGGGATTAGATTATCTCCGCTTTTAATATCCCTTTGGGAACAATTTTCTACTTGGTTCATTCCCTTGATTATTGCTGACCTTATTAAAATAAAATCAAAATGATCTGCAATGTACTTCTCTTGCTATCACTATTGTTAGTCAAATACCACAATAACTGGTTTGGTTAGCCACTAAAATCATCAGGGAGAAAAATAAAAATACCAGAAACCCCTACAAAATATGTTTGGCTAAATACTCTGGGAAAGTTAACCTGACCTGAGGAAAAAAGGCAGAATAATGCCATAGTTATGTACATTTAATTAACTCTAAAGTCATGTTGAAAAAAATAAAATTCAAATTTGTAGAAACCTGGCAAGCTTTGGAAGAATGTAACAAATATTAATGCAAAAATGTATCAAGCTGCCATACTTAAAATCAAAGATAGATCAATAAATAACATCCAAAAAGATACTACTAGAAAAGACATCAGGAAGAAATTTATCAACTCAACATTCAATATTAAATTTGTCACTGCAATTAAATTAATGGATCAATTTTATTTCATAATTTGTGTTTCTTATCAAATAACAGCCTCAATGTACTAAATATAAGAGATATAGCAAATACTGTTCATTGTGATTTGGAGCTGAAAACAGTTTAATTTTGCAGAATAAGGTACTGTTAAAAATCAAGGATACGCTATTGATTTCCACAGGGGCAGGTTTGGGATAATAAGAGCTGCTATTTCCATGTTATTTGTATACCATTTTCTAGTTATATTTAAATAACAAATTAGCTTTATAGGAGATGTGTGTGTTACCATGTGATCAAAGGATTATTATTAAGTAACACTGACAGCTCCACCTCCTACAATAAAAAAACATTGCAAGCCCTCCCCCCAAATATTTTGGGATTGTTTTTGTTCCCATTTTATCTTTGACCAAAACAGAGGCATGACTGCTGTCTTAGCAACAAATAGACCAAATCAACCCCAAATGTTTCAAATCTTAAACTTGCTGCCCAGAACCATCCTACCAAGAGTCTATCCCAAGCTCTACACTTAAACAAGCTATTTCTGAAATGAATATTGGAATCTGGACCCAGTCTGCTGAAAGGAAATTACAAAGCACCCAAATCTAAGATCAAAAGAGCATATTCAGCTCTTGAAAATATAAGCACAAAGTTTCCACTGAGAGACTGCTGTGTGTAAGTTATTTGTGTTGCTATTCAGCTGCAGAGCTGCCTTCATTGCAGAGCAGGCACCAGGACCCCGTGCAGTGCTTAGTCACTGCTCTGCAGGCAGCTTTCCCCTGGTGAGGACTCCCTGGGCTCCTGAGCTGAAGGGTAATGACAAGGCAGACACCAAATGCAACTGGAAGTACTTTGGTACTTGGTACATGGTTTTCCCATGAGTGAAACCAGTTTCTTCCTGGGGCTGACCACCCTGCATTCCTCCTCCTCACGCTGACCACCCCATGACAACAAATGGCACCGCTGCCACCACCTGAAATATTCAGTGGACTCTACGATTTCAGGGTTTCTTTCCTCGCCTTAAAACAAAGCATCATTGGAATGGGCGACTGAGTAAAAGCCAGGCTGAATGTACTCCAGGTGCATTTCACTACAGAATAAATGCAGTTTATGGCTTAAACTAGGGTGACCCATGTTTCACTGAGAATGCTGGCAGACCAGAGGTGTGGTTCGCCCAGATCACTGCCATGGCCTCTCCTCAGCAGACACTGGCAGATGCTTTTATCCTACAGAGGGCTTTCCTTGGCCTTCTTCAAAAACTTTGGATTTCCCTCCCACCCTGCTGGGGGGGCCTGAGTTTTAACACACGACGTCCCCGAACCCCCGGGTCAGGACCAGGAGCATGTGGGTATGGAGGGGGTGGGAAGTGAGGAGGGGAGCAAAGCGCAGAGCTCTCACCTTGAAAAAGCCCTTGCAGCCCTCGCACGTCCGCACCCCGTAGTGCTGGCAGGCGGCATTATCTCCACACACAGCGCAGGTGCCTTCCCCGGACGAAGAGCTCCTGCTGGGCGGCGACGGGAGGCCGCTGCTGCCGCTCCCGCTGCTCTCGCCCATCAGGCTGGAGGTGGCTGCGTTGAGGCCGAGCGGTGAGAAGGCTAAGGTGGCTGGCCTTTTGGCCAGGTGAAGCCCGTAGGAATGGCCCTCCATGGGAGCCTGGCTGGCGGCGGGCCTGTCGGAGCCCAGGGGCAGGCTCAGGGAGGCAGGGTCGTAGCACATGTGGGCGGCCGCGGGCGGCGTGTGCGGAGGCGAGTGCTTGAAGTGGAAGAGAGGGAAGCGCGGAGGCACGGACTTCATGGGGGTGGCGTCCATCAGGTGGCCGGGAGGCAGGCAGCTCTGCGTGGGCTGCAGCGGGGGCTCATCCCACAGGCCCTGGTGAGCAGGGAAGCCGGGTGTGGTGGGCGTGGAGGGTGGGGATTGCTTGAAGTACATGGAAGTGCTGGGCATCCCCTCATCCGTGGATGGGGGCAGCGAGGGCTGGTATGGGGACAGCCGGGTGTCTTCCATCTTTATGAGGGGCCTCTGGCCAGAGGAGGCAGTTTGCATTTGGTAGAGGCAAGAAGGCTTGAGCTCGTAGCTGCCAGAGTAACCCTCCATAAAGGTGCTGAAGCTGGGAAGGGAGGTGGTGGCAGTGGCAGTGATTTCGGTACTGCTCAGGTCCATGGTGAGCTTGGCATAGTCAGGGTTCATGATGTCTGAGCTGTACTCCGAGCCATAGGCGTAGGTCTGGGATGCATAATTCGAGCCGGGCGGTGAAGGGCTATACTGCGCTTGCACACAGGGCATATCTGCAGGGGCAAAGGGACACCAGTCAACAACAAGCCCAGAGCACCGGGCCGCGGCCCGGCCCTCACAAACTTCTCTCCTAGGAGCTTTCAGAGCTCAGATAAGCGCACAACTCCCATTCGGACATTTAAATTAGCCTCAAGCCTTTTCCTTTCAACAAGAAATAGGCATCAAGGACCGGCTAAGCATTCGGGATTATGGAGCCTGCTCTCATCTAGTCAAAGGAGAAACTCACATTTATGCCAGTGTCAGTGAGAGAAGAATCCATCTCAAGCTGCCCTACATCTGCTGCTTAATATACATAGGTGTCAATGAGAATTAGATAAGCAGAATGAGAACAGTTTATGACTCTAAATCTATCTCTGTATGCATGCAATCATGCTGTAAAATTTTCATGAAGGGTAAACGAGATTATCAAATGCATAATATTAAAAATTATATTTATTTTAAAAGAAGCAACATCTGCAGTACATGTCAGAGGAATTACTCAAATCACAAGGTTTGCTACTCAGGACTTGCAAAAATCCATTTTGTTTACCTAACTCCGGACCTTTGAAGAATATTTCTGGTCAGCTAATAATTTAAGGTTGCTATCTCACTGATAGTTTTAAGGCTTATCTCTGGTAGAATGTTTTCCTTAAAAAAGTGGAGGGTACAACATCCCATTCAATTTGCAAAAATGTAGGAAAAAAGTTATGTGGAATTTCTGTTTTTATGGGAAAGCAAGGTTGAGGCTAGTAATACAGTTGGTTTTATTCATTAGTCATAAGACTTAATGTGGTTCACTGATAGCTGGGATGGTTGAAGCAACACAGTGCCTGGCTAAAAAGATCTGATTGTTATTTTCTTTTACATTTCCTACTAGCCTGCCATGTCATTTGCTGGTTACAGGAAATAATTGACTGAATTCTGCAATTCACTGAGGTTTGCCTGACTAAACACTCTGAGATTCTAGCCCAGTATTTGCAACTCGAACTAAAAGTGTGTGGTGTATTTTGGTTCCACAGCAGAGGAATAAAATGCTCAATTAGTATAAATTTTCTCATAAAGAGAAAAGTAAATATGGATAAAATGTATATCAAAATTAAGTGCAGTTCATCTCTTCTTAATCATGGTAATTTATATTCCAGAAGCACTTGAGAAATAATTCATGCTAAAAAAAACCAAACCAAAACTGCCTTGAAAATAATGAGGTTTTCCTCATTATTTTAAGAACTCTTTTCACTTACAGTTTTAAAATATTCACTCCTGGCATGCAGGAATCCAACTAATTTGTGTTAAATCAACTTTTAATTCTTTCCTGCCCGCTTTGCAGGTAAACATATTTAAACTAAGCACCAAATTTGAATTATCACGCTGTCACAAACCATTCAGATCTTTCTTCTTCTCGAGAAAACATTAAAATCTGAGAAAAAAAAAAAAAGTAGTGCTATTTCCTGAAATTAAGGCCTTCCTGCTCTTAAATCCAAAAGCTTGAAGAAAAAGGCAGGACAGCCCTCCCCAAGCCTTGCCTCCCAATGTTATTTATGTATTTATTCTCCTGTTCTCTTTTTTCCTATCAATTTCTGTCCATGCCACTCCACGCACACACATTTCCTGGCAAGTCGTATCACTATCATTTGTTAGTTTAAGGACTGGCTGTTAAAACATGGTGATCAGTGCTTAATCAAATGAAAAGGGAAAGAAATTCTTTCCACACACCTCCACTGGAAACTGACGGAGGAACACAACAGAGTGAGTGGACAGATAATGTCACAAGTAGACATGTTGATACACAGCTCTACGAAGGAAAAAGGCTTTTTTACTAGCTCAGAAAACGAGCAGGAGTTCAAGGGAACAGATCATTATGCCTTTTTTTCTTCATTTTTCTGAGCATAAGAGAGTTATGTCACTGAATTCTGTGCAAAGTGGAGTAGAAAAACAGAAGTCTAAAATAACTCTGACCGAAGGACTGAAAAAATATCCCTAACCTAAAGGTCTGGTCTCTCCTGGCTCTGTGGGACTCCTCCTACCTCGCCTTTTGCCAGCGCACTTGTCTAAGTCTAACCCCTACTTTTCCACTTAGGGCAGCAGTATTAATTCCCCTGCAAAGTAAATAACCTGGGATTTTTTCTTCTTTATCCAACAATATTAAAGCAAGAAAAGAAAAAGCCCCACAGGAGGCGCATTGAAGAGCAACCTGTCATCAAAACCCAAATGAATGGGTAAAAGCATCAGGGCAAGGACACTGGGAGCTATTACCACGTTATTCTGCTTTCTTTGCGAGAACTTGAGGTAAAGGATGCCCAGTTTAACGCCACACAGGCTGGGCTCCCCACAGGGACACTAGCACCCCCAACCAGCTTCCCCTAAAATGTGTCACATCTTCGGCCAGGGGCTCTCAACCCCGTGCGTGCCCAGGCACGGCATCGCCAGAAGCGCTGCGAAAGGCAGGCGCTGCCCTGATCCTTTTGGGATTTAAACGCCCCGGGACGTCGGGAGCCGATGATGCCAGAGGGATTTGGGAAGGGTAGGGGCCGCGGCAGGAGCTCCCGCACTGCTCCCCGCCCCTCCTCCTGCCCTTCTCCCGGAGCGGCAGCTTACCTGGTGGGTATCTTGCGCGCTGAATGGTGGGGCTGGAGGTGCGGACGGAGGCGGCAGCGGGCGGCGGCGGCGGCGGCGGCGGGGTGGGAGCCGGCTGGGACCTCTCTGCGGAGGCGGGCCCGGGGCCTGGCCTGGGCGGGGGGCGCTCTTCCGACCCGGGCTCTGTCCGCCGGCGGCGGGAGACAAGGCACAGTCAGGGGCGGCGGTGCCCAGCGGGGCAGAGGGCAGCCCCCGCCTCCCCCCCGGCGCGGCGCCTCGGCAGGACGCGGGGGGACCGTCCCCAGCCCTCGCACGGCAACCCCCCGCCTCGCCCCGCGGGTGGGAATGGGGAGCCGGCCAGGGAGCGCATTCCTGCCGGCTCCCGCTCCCTCATCGCACAAAAGGCACAGAGCACCGCGCTGGGACAACAGAGCCGTCGGTTTGTTCTCCGAGAGAGGAGCCTGGGGCAGGCAAGAGGAGAACCCCGGGCGGGGTGACTACAACAAGCGGGGCAGCATCCCCGAGCGTCCACTTGCCCGTGAGAACTTTCTCTTTTTGGGATGTGGAGACCGGGGAAAAGCAGGCTGGAAGTTTCTATGCAAGGTACCGGCCAGACTTGAGGGGCGTTCTGCCGGCCCGGCTGGCCCTGTGCGGTGTCTCCGGGCCCCATCGCGGGCGCGGGGGAGGGAGCGCTGCCCAGCCGCCTGCCCCTGACCCTCCAGGCGCTGCCAGCCGGGCTCCCTGCGGGGGATGCGCGGCCGCGCCGGCCCCTGCCCACGGCAGCCGCTCCCCGGCGACTCTCTCTCTCCCTCTCCTTGCCTTTCTTTTGCCTTCCCCGCGCCCCTCGCCTTCGAACCCCCGCCAGCTCCCGGGATGATAAGTGCCTGTCAGCTCATCCCTTTATCTCCCGAGGGTTTTGTTCCCTCTCGAGCTCCTGCGAGGCGGTTTCCCGCTCGGCGCGGAGCGCCCTAGGGCTCCTCTCTGCCCCCCCGAGCCGCCGGTTACCTAGAGACACTCGCTGCGCTTTTAACCACGCAGCACCCCTCCGGGCTGCCGCCGCCCGAGCCAGGAGCGCAGGGCCGTAAGGGCTGTAAATTAGGAGGAAATAACTACCCTTGTCAAAGCTCTTTTCTTCCTCCGTGCACTTTACATTCAGCCCCGAGTGACACCCCTCCCCACCCTGTAATACGAGGAGGAAACCGTGAAATACTCCATTGTGATTGTGACTTCTTCAGGCGAGTTTCGAAACCTTCATTTACCCGGGAGGGACTGCGGAGGGGGAAGCTCCATTCAATTAAAAAGTTTCGTGCTGGATTTCCACCGCCGGTTAGCTAGCGAATTTTTTTTTTTGGGGGGGGGGGGGTGGGAGGGATCGCCCCGAGCCGCACGGTCACTCCAGCAAATATCCACGAGATCGCGTGAGATTCACCTCCGAAGAAACCGTCTGGTCTGGTTTAGTCCATTGTTTTTTACCGGGGCTTGACTCCAGCATACAACGGTCTCCACGGAGGAGAGAAAAATAGGGCGAAGAATGTAATCGAGTGAAGCGGCTTGGATAAAAGTTAGCGATTCATTCCCAAACTTTTTTTTTTTTTTCCTGGAGAAAAAAAAATCCTATCCCAACACACCAATCCCCCTACATAAATCAGCGTTTTACCCCCTTTCACTGGGAAATATCCTCGCAAGGAATCCATCGTATCCAAAAATTGCAAGTTAAGTAACAGCGTTCTTAACTAGCCGCGCTAAGGTGAGCCGCATCCCCGCCCGGGACAGACTGTCGCGATAATGCTGCCCCGATAAGTGTCCCCCTGTATGCTATCACAACCCAACGCCCGCGCTTTCTCGCCTCTTTCCAAGACTGAAACTTCTTTCGCAGCTATTAAGGCGAGAAGGCAAAGGCGAGAGGCGCCGCGGGGGCAGGGAGCGGGGCAGCGGCGGCGCAGCCCAGCCTCCCCGCACGGTACCGCCCGTGCCGGGGCACCGCGGCCCCTCGTTACCACTTCTGACCTCCGAAGGGAAAAGTGCACATTTCCGAGGAGCAGATGCCGGGCAGACGTGCCGTGCAAACATCCCGTCTCATTTCAATACAATATGTCACATTCCAGCAATTACCTCTTGGGCGAGCTCTTTGGGCTGCCGAGGGGGGCTGCTGTCTCCCAAAGTGAGATGAGCTCAACCTGCCCCGCCGTCCCTATTAGACAGCTGAACTTGTGCAAACAGAACCACCTATTTCCCAAGCGCGGCTAAAGGAAGGAGACAAATTGCTGCCATTCATCACCGGCGCTGTAAACTCCCCGCCGCCGCCGGCAGCATCATTTCCATGACAACAACTAGCAGAAATACCTTAGTACCACCGGCTCCGGCTCCCGCTCCGCTCAACCACAGTCCTCCCGTTTGCGAGGGGCAGCAGTGCCCCGCGCACGGCAGGAGTTGCCGAGACGGCAGGGAGGCTCGGAAGCCGAGCGGCAATTGAGCATCCACGGAGAGGATGGGGGAGGAGGGGGGGAAGGTGAGGGAAAAGTTTCAGCGATAGCCGGGGACGGCAGCGCGTCGGCTGAGCCGCATCGCCCGCCGCCGGCATCTCCCCAGCATCTCTCTACCCCGGCGGCGCAACTTTCACGGAGTGGGGACACGCCGCGCTGTCCCTCTCCCTCTGCCGCTCCCGTTCACTCGCATACGTACTCGGTTGCTGTGGAGGTTCCGTCTTTACATCTAGTTCGTAGGTGCCCGCTTCCTTAAAGGCGTGTGTAGGCGCTGTCCAGCGGCAGGACCCGAGACACAAAATCCCTCAGACTCCCGGTAGCTGCAGGTCCAGAGGGTGCGTTATCCCGAGGCATGGAAAAGGATTGAAAAAGCCTGAGGAGCCAGGAGCCCGTCCCCGGGCGAAGGGAGGGAGTGAGCAGGCGGGCGGGCGAGGGATGCCGAGCGGCCGCGGCCGCCGCGATGTGCCTTTGTGTGTGTGCGGCGGGAGCCGGGCCGGGACCTGTGCCCGCGTCCCGGTGCGAGTGCCCCGGGGTGCGCGTGTGCCTGCGCCGGAGAGAGGGGACGGAGGCGCCTCTCTGCGCTGCTCTCCCGCTCCCTCTCTCTGAACGTCATTTATGTGAGAGGAGCCCTAGCGGCCTCTCCATAGAGCGGCTGGAATGCGAAACGTCAATAGTGACGCCATGGGAGCCTGACGCTACTGACCCCCCCACCCCGCCCCAGTGTGTGCGCCGCGCTCCCGCCGCACCGCGCCGCGCCGCGCCGAGCCGAGCCGAGCTGAGCCGAGCTGAGCCGTGCCGAGCCGAGCCGTGCACAGCCCAGAGGTGCGGAGCGGCGCAGAGCCCCGGCACAGCCGTGCTCCGCCGGCGGCAGCGGGACAGCACGGCCGGCCGCCTCGGGGCCGCCTGCCCGCCGCAGCCTGGCCAGTCCTTCCCAAGTCTGATAATAATTATTATTAAGATAGTGATAATAACAAAATTAATATATCTTTACTGAAGCGGCTCGAATGAAAAGAGCCTCGCTTGGTTACTTAGTGGAACTTTCAGGATGAATTAATAAAGGTTTCTTTCACTTTTTTATTTTTCACTTTTTTTAACGTTTCTTCTTTTTGCTTTTTAAATTTTTTTCCTATTCTTTTCTCTCCTCCCATTTTTTCTTTTTAGTTTTTTCTTTTTTTTTTCTTTTCTTCTTTTTTCTCTTTTTTTTTTTTTCACCCTCTTTTTCTTTTCTTTCGAAACTTTCCAGTGCGCAGGAGCAAGGAGCAGGTTACGGGAGGTGCCGCTCACAGAGCGGGCACTAGTGCGAGCGGCCCTGAGAAGCGTTCCGGCTGCCGCCTGCTTGTGACTGCCTGTGTCCGTGTGTCTTTCGGTGTCCGTGTGTCTGCCTGTGTCCGTGTGTCTGCCTGGGGCACCGGGCTGGCGGCGGACGACTCCCCCGCTGCCTCCGCTGGCAGCAGCCGCCCGCCGCCGTGCCCGGTGCCGTGTTTACATCCACCGCCGGCAGCCGGGATGTTCCCGACTGTCACCGCAGCCGTGACGGCCGGTGCCGCGCTTATGCTTCGCACAGAGGGGCTCCGCCAAGCGCGTTCTCCCGACGGACGGGCCCCGGGGACGGGCAAAGCGCCTGCCGCTCCGAGGAGGAGGGACCGGCGGCAGCGGCGGCACTTTCGCTTTGCCTCTCGCTCCCCCATCCCGCCGCCGGCACCGCCGCGGAGCGCGCTCCCTCCCCGGGAGGCAAAGCCAGGGCTGGCGCAGGGCTCGGCGGACGCCGCGGACCGGCGGCGCGGCAGCCACGTCCGAGCCCGGGATCCCCTTCCCGAGGCGGTGCGCGCCGTCTTTCCGCGGGCGCCGGGGCGTCCCTCGCTCCCTCCCTCCCTCCTCCCTCCCTCCCTCCCCCCTCCCTGCGGGCCCGCGGCGCTGCCAGAGCCCGCTCCCCCCGCGGGGGATCCCGCCGGGCTCCCCGCGCGGCCGCGCTCCCGCTCCGGACGCCGCCGGCCCCCGCCGGGGCCCAGCCCGCGCCCCCACGTCACCGCCCTCGTGCCGCCGCCGCGGCCAATCCACGCACAGGACGCGGCGGGCCCCGTTCCGAGGGGCGGGGCGCGGCGGGGCTGACGCACGGCGGCCGCGTCATTGACGCAAGCGGCGTTGCTAAATTTAGCCGCGCCGGGCCCCGCGCGGGGCGCTCGGGATCGCGCGCTCGGGAGGGGGCGGGGCCGGAGCCCATTGAGCGGCGGCGGCGGCGGCGGCGGGCGGGCGCGCAGGGCTATTTTTGGGACACCCCCCTCCCGCCCCCCCCGGCTGTGATCCGGCCAAACCAAATATAGACGCGGGCGGGTATTTATAGCGCCGGCGAGTCCCATTGTCGTGGGGCCACGCCCCTGCCCGGCTTCCTCTGCGCAGGGGGTGGAGTGCGGGGCAGCGCACGGGGACCCCGGCGTGCACACCCATCCCCCCGGTGCAGGGAAAGCCAGACCCGGCTCCCCGCTAAAAAGAAAAGTCTCTTGGTGGCTGTGGCTGGACGCTCCCTCCGCGTGGCCGGCTCGGTGCGATTCCCTCGGTGCGGCGCGGCGCGCTGCCTTCCCTCCCCATCGCATCGCATGCCATCCCCGCACGGCCCCACGGCGAACCGCTGTTGACATTCCCGAGCGCCCGCTGCGCTGGTGCGGAGGCGGCGGAGGGGACGGAGGCAGGATCACCCCCCGGGCCGCCGGCGAGGGACGCACCGGCAGCGCGGGGCGTTTCCGCGGCGGGGATGCCCCGCTCGCTCGGCCGCGGCGGGGATACCCCCTGCCTGACGCAACGGAGCGGAGCAGGGGCGGCGGCGGGCACAGCATAGCGCCGCGGTGACCTCATGGCAGAAGCGGCGCTGGTTGGGAGTCCTCCCCCCGCCCCCCCTCCGAACCAGCCCTCCCTCCCCTCCCGCCTGTTGAGTAAGCGCCGGGAGAAGCGAAAATGCCATGACGGGCCGGTGCGCTCATCCCCGGTGCTGACACGCCGCGACAAGGGAGATTCCCTTTGATGCCGCTGCCGGCGTGGGCGGCGGAGGGCAAGGGAGGAGAGACAGAGAGAGGGTGGCACTTTCCGCCCACCCCTCAGCCCGGGCACCGGCCCTGATAAAAATACTGCGCTTTCCATGGTGTCATTTCTCCTTTGCATCTCGGCCTCTCTGCTGGGAAAGGGACTCCGCGGAGCGCCACCGCCCTCCGGGCCCCTTGCCCCGCTCCGGGCGGGCTACCCCCGGGGGCGGGTATAAAGTTCCGGAGTCGTCCCGAAACTCGCAGCTCCGCACTGAAAGTGTGTGCGAGAACAAAACGTCGGTGCCAGGTGGACGGTCCTAGAAACCGTATTGCCCCCCCCGCCTTTCCTCCCCCGGGTACTCTGTGCAACTTCGCAGCTTCCTCGAGCTGTTCCTGTCTCCCACGACGTGAAAAATCGTCATGCAAGAAGGCTAAAAAAAACCCCCAACCAACAAAACCCACTCCAAACCCAAAACCGGCGGCAAGAGTGTTTTGAAAGCCTTTAAAATAATCTTTGAGGTGCTATTTAAAGAACAGGAAATGGGATGTTTGGAGAAAATGATTAGAAAGTGGCACTGAGAGCGCTATGTGCTTCGGGCAGATGCGGGTGTTGTGCAGGGAGCCGGGCACTTGCTCACCGGCCGACCCAAGGCAGAGGTTCCCTCTAGGGAGAGCACGGTCTGCTGTCCTGCAGTTATTTATGACGTGAGAGGTCACTGACTATACGCTGTGTGCTTCCCATGAGGCAAAAAGGAAGTTCTTCGTGCAAGGAACTCCCAATCCATTAAGCATAAACACCGAGGTGGAGGGAGAGATAAGGGGACAGGAACAACAGTAGGCAAATTGTCCAACTGGTGTGTACACAGCTTGATTGGCTGGAGGCGGTGGTGCAGGAGTGAGGGCCAGAAGGATGTCATTCCAGGGCTTGTTGGGTAACCCGGGATAATAAAACCAGGCACTACGGCAAGGGGAGGAAACCTGCAGTAGTATGAAGGAGGCCTTGGATGAAATAAAGATCCAGGAAGTGGGGAAGGTTGTTGAGGTGCTGGGTGCTGCCAGAATTGGGGAGACTGAAGGTTACACTGGGAGCAGACAGTGTGGAGAGACTGAGGGGTTCACTTCCAGTGCTCACCCATGCGTTTGCATTTATGGCCAAATAACTTGATGACAACTCCTTATCAGAATTTGCTCAGCTTCCCCAAGACCAGAGTCAATCTTTAGGCTGCAGATTTCTGGGGCCAAGGCAATGAAATGTCACTCTTTTTAGGCTTTTACCACAGGATACCCAAGTCAAACTCCTGAACTCCTGACTGGCTGCCATCTATCCAGAGGCAACTAAATTGGACAGTGATGAGACAAGGGGGAATGGCCTTAAGCTGAAGAAGGGCAGGTTTAGATTAGGTATTAAGAAGAAATTCTTTACTGTGAGGATGCTGAGGCACTGGAATACCGGAGATGTTATGAAGTCCCCATCCCTGGAGGTGTTTAAGACTAGGCTGGATGGGGCTTTGAGCAACCTGGTCTAGTGGAAGGTTCCCTGCCTATGGCAGGGGAGTTGGAACAAGATGATCTTTAGGACCCAGTCCAACCCAGTGCATTCTACGATAGATTCAGTAGAAATGGCATCTAGTCTAACCTCCTGTGCAAAGAGTACCCCGTGGCATTTTTTAAAATAAAATTTCGTATCTTCCTCCAGGATGTAGAAAACAACTGTTCATCTGCCTAAATGCCACATTCTAGGAAAGCCCCAAAGAGGAGTTGGCTAAATTACACAATTGCACAAAGTGCACCTAAATTACACAATAGCTCAGTAGTTCCAGCTTGCACAGAAAACAGGACATTCAGATTCACCTAGTTTGTCTGGGGCAAGGAGGTGAGGGTGGGAATGGGGAAACTCAACCTACATTCCCCACCTCCCAGGAGACTGCTGTAATCCCTGCATCATTCTGGGTGGTATCTCAACCACCTGTTTGAAGTGGTGAAACCACTTTCAGGTTTGTGTGCAAGTGCTGTAGTCTAGTGCTTCAGGCTGTCTGCTGGAATGGAGGAGAACTGCCTATCCTATCCATTCCTGCTCCAAGGATGGCTTGTGTTATTTTATATTACACACCTATAGTATAAAAATACTGCTATGGCCTTAAGAGAACTTTCTTGCCTGATTGAGCATGATTTCTATATTGAAGTTCCTTTTCTCCTCCATACCTTCCTAGACAACCAATAACCTGGTGATGAGACCAGTCAAAGGTCAGTGTGGATTTGAGTCTTCTTAAGATAAGAAAGGAGCTGAATCATAGATCTTATGTTTTCTAGGGAGTGCTGTAATTGGCAAAGCTACAGAGTCAAGAGAAGGTAGCATCCATCTCCTTCCAGATGTGTCTTTGAAAAAGCTCATAGGTGAGGTAGGGTTCTACTAGCCTAAGACTTCCTGCTGTCCTAAGCTACATCTTCTTGCTCCAGAGGGGTGGGATTTGGGATATGGCCCTTTTATCATCATGTTGAAGTTAGTCTGTTTTGTACCCTTTCTTCATCCTGCAAGTATGATTAATTTGGTTTTCTGAATTTGTGGACATGGGGCACTAGAAAAAACACTGCTCTTTTTAATCTGGTCATCTAAAACATTGTTGGATTTAGAATTCTGTTGAATCAGAATCCTGCCCTTCAGAGGTATTCTGTCATTCAGAAAATAAATATAATACCTTCTGGTGCTGATCAAGGTGACTAAACTCTTGAAAACAGGGTGTGATCCTGGTCAAAACAACACTCAGCAGAGTTTGATAGCCTAGAAGAGCAGCTCTGCCTCAGCTGCCTTACAATGTTAGGCCAGCACATTTCTAGATGAGAGGTAGCATGCTACAACAGCTTGTCAGGACACCCAGTTTATCACTGCAGTGTTTCCAAACTGAAAGAGGAACTCATTCCACCTCCTTTGCTTGAAAGGTGCCTTTGTTATAGAGAGGTCATGATGGGGAAGAGGGGAAGGCCTGTCTTAGTCTTTGGTGGTGTATTTGGCAAGTCATCCCCTGCTAAAACCGAGTCCTAGTCTTGACTAAATGAAGTCCCAATATAATGCAGCCTGCTGTCATACTTTTATAGTCAAACATTTATCTTTTCTTTTCACAACTAGTTAAAGACATGGTTGCATGGTTTATGCTCAGATTTTCCAAATGACTATAACTGGATTGTGGCCATGCATTGGAAATTTTTGCCCCAAAGGAAGAAATTTTGAGAAAGCTTCAAATGATTCAAACCCAGTCTTTTATGAATGTTAGAAATATGCACAGTATGCTTTGTTCACAATAGCTCTGTTTTCCCAGACAGAAGCTCCACCAACTGGTGGAATTGCCCTGGAATTCTGCAATACCACAGATGGGGAGGCTTGAATATTCCTGGACTGACTCAGCCTGTTCACTTTGCCTGGCTTGTAAGACAATAGGCGATTCTTCCTTGGTTGTGGAGATCCAAAATGAAAAGTAAAGGAGGTCACATATTAACGAATAGAACAACTGCCTTTTAGACAAGCCCACAGACTGAACTGTGATCATATTAAGCAGAGGGGCTGTTGAGAGTATAATTCCTACTGCCAACGTAAGAGCTGATTAGGAATGGGAGAAGCCAGGACCAGACAAGGTTCAGACATGCAAGCACAGCAGATTATTAAATAAGGAGATGAAGGAGCATTCAAAGGGATCTTAAATTAAGTACATTAATTATGTAATCATGAAGCAGCTTTAAACTGGATTTATAATGGATACAAAAGAACTACGTTTTGCATTGGCCTTGATACTTTCAAAAGGACAGTCTTATGTGATTGTGCTCACTTAAAGAAAAATGAGGGAGTGGGGAAAAAAAAAGACTCAAGCTCATCTTATCCTAGGCAAAGATCTCACAGACTGTAATGTTTATTACAGAGAGATGGATTTTAATAGAGGATCAAGGCCATGGGACTGGTTTACAAACCCCAAAAATTAGTATTTTTTTCCTTCTAGCTCATAATGAATAAAATTGTAGCAATTACAATTATTATTTTATAAGTTATTTTCATGGCTTCCTTTTGGGCCCTTCATTTCTACATTTAATTCTTGACTGGATGTCAATCTTTATCCCTAAGAAGGAGTCTCTTTACTTACCACATGAAGTACTAAACAAATGCCACTATATCGTTGTAAAAAAATTAATAGTTTATACCAGATAATAATTTAGGCTTGTTCAGCAGGCACTGCCTTTTTGGCAGACTTACTATTTGTGTTGACAAAGGATAGCTCCTCAAAAGCAACAACTTGTTACTTATTTACTTTTCCTAAGGTATTTTAAATTTCATCTGCTTTTTATTACATTGTCTTTCCAGTTACCCTGTTTGTTTTACTCCTAATGATTTCCAAACCATCTTCCTGTGTTACTGAGCATTGCGTTTCATTTACTATCTCTCTCACCTCTTCTTGGAGTGCATTTTCTCTGTTTCCTACTGTTTCCCTGTCCCTTTCTTTGTCTTCTCACTACTGTGCTATCTGAACTGCCCATTCCCAAGAACCAAGGGGTAGCAGTTCTTCAGCTGCAGTATGATGAGGGATTCCAGCTGCCAGGGCAAATTGCTTGTCCAGGTTTGCTTTTTGCTTCATCTCTGTCCTGGCTCATGCGTTTGCACAATTTCATTTACCTCTGCCTACTCTGTTTTCCCATCTGTAAAATTACAACAGGGTGTTTAGGAAATAAAGGCACAGAAACGAAAACTAATTACTATTATTGATTATGTCTTACTAATGCACAGGGCCTCAAACCCCTCAATGGCATTAATTCCTTTTTTTTCCCCTTATATAAAGAAATGAATCATTTACCTGAGAGGATCTGGACTATTTCTTTCAAGCTTATCATATCTTAAAGATCAGAAGTGGGCACTAGTATCACGTCACAGGTTAAGAGAGTTTAAGCATCAGCTTTCTTCAATCGTGTCTAAACCTTCTGGCATCTCTGAATCAGCTGAAATACGCTGCTAGAGTGAGCTGATGAAATCAGTTCCATTTCCACCCCCCTGCACTGTATGTGAAAGACCAAATTGTGGTGTATGCACCTGAACTTACAGCTCCAGGAGCAGGGTGATGAGCTCAGAGTCTAGTCTTTGGGGTTGTGAAAACCATCTTGAAATCCAAACTTGAATGAAACTGGCAGGTCAGGGCTGCTGCAGCTCATAGTGGGCTGGGAATGCCCAGCCTGGTGCTGTGTTATACGTGCTCCTCTGTGCAGCTCTGTGGAGCTAGTGGGAATGAGGAGTGCCAAAACAAACTTAGGAACAAAAGGAGCAAAGTGCGCTGAGTGCAGGTGTGCTGCTTACATGTCGTGGTTTGACCTGGTGGGTAGCTAAACACCAGGCAGCCACTCACTCACACTTTCCTCACAGCAGGATGGAGGAGAAAACTGGGAAAAAGAAGTAAAATTAATGAGTTGACATAAAGACAGTTTCATACAACAGAAATGGAAGGGAAAGTATTATTACTACTACTACCACCACTAGTTAGAATATACAAAAGCAACGCACAGTGCAACTGCTCACCACCTGCTGACCAATGCTCAGACTGTTCCCAAGCTTTCCCCCAGCTTAATGTGCTCTGCATGGTGCCATATGGTATGGAATGTCCCTTGGGTCAGCTGGGATCAGCTGTCTTGCCTATGTCCCCTCACAACTTCTTCTGCATGCCCGGTTCACTGACTGCTGGGTTGATGTGAGAAAGTGAAAAGTCCTTAACTTAGTGTAAGCCCTGCTCACTAGCAACAACCAAAACATCAGTGTGCGTTATCAACATTATTCCTGCCCTAAATCCAAAACAAAGCACTATATCAGCTACTGGAAACAAAATTAACTCCATCCCAACTAAAACCAGGTTACTGGGGAAGCTTGGCTCTTCTACCAAATAGGAGGAGCCTTCTGCCATTTCTGCAGAAAAAAACGAGAAAGGCAAAGGAGGAATACTATTGCCTCACACTCTTCAGGAAAGCATTTGAGATTTGAAACGTGTCTTAGAAAGTCAATCTTGAAAATGAGACCAAAAGAGAAGCTCAATTACTGGCTCTTCCCCCCCCTTTTAAGGAGCCAAGGAACTTGACAGTCTCACATTATAACTGTACACTACACAAAAACCTACAGGCGGAGTGCTGTATGAGATGATGATGTGGTTCAAATAGCAAAAAATTTGAAATACCAAGAAGTGGAAGTCAAACCCATCCAAATAGTTTTAGAGAACAATCATCACTGCTTCTGGGGCACCTAGAGCAGAGATCCAGTTACAGAAAGCCTGTGTGTCTCAATGATGGAGATGAGGGGGAGAATGGCAGCAAAGAGATTCCACACCTTGTCTTCTGCTTGCTTGAGAAATCCTCCTCTGAGCGTTTGAGCTTCACAAAGGCAAACAGGAAGCACCACAGTGGAACTGAAAATCAACGGAGGTGCTCACTGCTGCCCAGATGCACCATCCCTGAGCAGTTCAAAGCCAGGCTGGATGGGGCCGTGAGCAACCTGATCCAGTGGAAGGTGTCCCTGATCATGGCAGGGGGGTTGAAAGTAGATGATCTTAAAGGTCCCTTCCAACCCAAACCATTCTATGGTTCTAAGTGTTTCTCTAGTAAAAGCACCTTTGCATTTTCCAAAGCAAGAAGACCAGTAAATGTCTTTGCAAAGACATTGTCCTGCATAGTTTGGGCCAATCTCAATACTCTGCCTTACAGGAAGAGAGCAGAATATTGCACGGCAAGATATTTGAACAGTCTCCTATTTTTTACTAGGATACATTTTGTATTTTTTATAAGAAATTTGTTGTGGATGATGAGGCAAAAGCTTTGTCATGTTGCAGTTAAAATTGGCAGTAGAAACTAATTAGAAGTTCTGGGCAATTTAAAGAGTAAATTTCATTCCCATTTTCTCTTTCCTTCACCAAAGCTTTCATGTGCTGAGTGCTAGAATAACTGTGGTGTTTTCACCCTACCAAAATTCCCCACTGATCATTCTGCGCAGTTGTGGTTCCATGCAAGGAAGAAAAAAGCTTCCTGCCATCTGTTCTAAATTAGATATCTTTTCCTATTATATTTCCCTGTTTTATTGTTTTTGTTGCTGATGAAGTAGTAAGTTAAATTTTCAGTATTTCTACTCTTCAGAGTTTAGGCAGTTCCCTTTATTTTCCATGCTGCTGCTCTTAAATTAATCCATAGTATCATGCTTTTAACAGAGAGATAACACCACTGAGCGTTGCCATTTTATCATTCATTATACCTGCTCCTAGCATGGTATTTAAATAGTGACAAGAACCTGAAACCCTCACTTGGGTCCCTTCTAACAACGGAGGCCTTTGGATTTCCTCTTTTCTGTCTCCTTTAGCGTCATCAATCTAGTAACCAGACTGTCTCACCAACAAACTCCTTGACTATTTATTACTTTTCAAACTAGACATTAATGGATCTTACTCTGTCTAGATGCACATATCTCTTGCTGTCAGAGAAAGCCTTTCTTGGTCAAAGGTTGGACGGGATGATCCTGGAGATCATTTCCAATCTTGATGATTCTGTGATTCATAAATAGGCTTTTATGAAAAAGTGTATAATTTCACGATTCCTTTCTTTCTAGCTGTCCAACTGGCTCTTTAATCACTTTGCCGCATTAGAAACATTCCTGGGGGAGCCCCACGTTACCTGCAGGATTTGTGTCACACCAGCACACTCCACTAAACTCCCTTCACCTCTCATTTCTGCTCATGCGCTGCTTTCGGATTTGTTTTTAAACCTCCACCGGCGGAACCGCTGCCGCTTCCCCGTCTACCCGAAGAGTTTGCCCCTATTTCCCAAGTGGAACCCAGGCGGGATTAAGTTAAGCGGTTGTTCCCAGGCACAGCAGCCGCAGGCCCCCAGCTGGGACTATTTGCTTTAACCCCCCCTCTTTCCCAGGGTTTCCTGGGGGCCGGCTTGGAGGGGGAGACCTTCCATGCCCCCGGGGCTCTCCCTCTCAGGTTCCCCGGGGAATCGGGAAGGGGGGGGGGGGGGCGGGGGCAGGTGACAGCGGCGGCACGCGCGCCCGGTCCCGTGACGCGCGCGGCCGGCTGAGCGGCGCGTGACGGCGGCGGCACCGCCAGCAGGTGTTCCCGGGACAGCCCCGGGCTGGCAGGGACCGCCGGGGATCAGCCACGCCAGAGCCCTGCCAGGCCCGGGTCACCCGGAGCAGCTGACACCGGAGCGCCTCCGGGTGCGTTTGGGACGCCTCCAGAGGAGACTCCACCGCCGCCCCGCGCTGCCTGTGCCCTGCCCTCCCTGTGTGCTCTGCCGCCCTCGGTGTAAAGAAGTTCTTCCTCGTGTTGCCGTGGGACGTTTTGTGATTTATTTCATGGCCATTGCTCCTTGTCCTGTCGCTGGGCACCACGGAAAAGAGTCTGGCACCACGCTCTTAGCACCCGCCCTGGAGATCTTTATACGCATTAATGAGATCCCCTCTTTGGTCTTCTCTCCTCCAGAATAAACAGGTCCAGCTCCCACAGGCTCTCCTCATACGAGACATGCTCCAGATCCCTTTCGGGTCTATTCTGGGAGCGGGGAAAAACTCCGAGAAGCCTCTCTGCAACTTTGGGGAGCTGGGAAAGGGACGGGACTGTCACCGAGAGCAGCTCCGGCTGCGGGGAACGGCGCGTCCCCGTTCGGGGATCTGCTCGGCTCCCGTCCCACAGGGGGCTCGCCAAGCCCGCGGGGGAGCCCGGCTCCCGCCCCGCCGGGACACGGCGGTGGGAAGGCAGGCGTTTGGGAGCTGCCGCGGGGCTGCTCGTCCCACGCAGCCGGCGGGAGGTTAGGAACGGCGGCCGCGGCGGCTGCGGAGCGGCACCGCCAGAGCCGGGCGGGCGCAGCTCCGCTTCCCGGAAAGCCCAGCACCGCCACTTTAACGCTTTTTATTTTCCATAGGGGGGTTTCCCCGGGGGCCGATGGGGGGGGGGAAGGGAGGAGGGGGAATCCCCCCGCGCGCGCCGCCGCCTCCCCGCCCCCGTCCCGCGCGGCTCCCCCCGCTGCCGGCCCTGTCACCTGACGGCGCCCACGCCCTCCCCCTGCCAGCGCGTGCGGACGGCGAACAAACGGCCCTTTCCTTTCTTTCTTTCTTTTTTTTTTTTTTTCTTCTGATTTTTTTTTCCCTTTCCCCTCTCCGCCTTCTCCCAGCTATAAATAGCTCCTGCGCGCCGTGCGTGTGTCACGTTCCCATTACGTGCGCCTGACGCTGACGCACGGGGGCGGTGCGCTCCGTGACGTCAGCGCGTATCCGGGCCAAGCTATAAATAGCCTTCCGGCGGCCGGCGCCAGCGGCGGGCGCGCGCTGCCGCGGCTGCTCCCGGTGCCGCTTCCCGCGGGAGCCGCCGGGCCTCGGCCGCCTCACTCCCGTGGGAGCTCTGGGCTGCGTGCGGAGGCAGGCAGGGCACTCCTCTGCAGGGCTGTGCTGCGCTCGGGCAGCTGCTGCTGCTGCCTCTGCCTCCCCCTTCGGCCCGGCGGCGGAGCTGGCCCTGAGCCGTGGCGGTTCACAGCCCCACAGTGTTCACAGTCATAGAATGTCAAAGGGCTTGGAAGGGGCAATAAGCGTCACCCAGTTCCAACCCCTTCTGCCACGGGCAGGCACATCTCCCACCAGACCAGGCCGCTGTACGCCCCGTCCAGCCTGGCCTTGAATATTGCCAGGGATGGGGCATGCACATCACCCCTGGGCAGCTTGTTTCAGTTTCTCACACCCTCACAGTAAATAATTTGTTTCGTATATCTAACTCAAAATTGCCCTCTTTGCAGTTTGAACCCATTACTCCTTGTCCTATCACTTCAGCTTCTGATAGTTTCTGGCTTCCATGTAGGCCCACTTAAGGTACTGGAAGTTTACAATGAGGTTTCCACACACAACCTTCTCTCTTCCAGGCTGAACAACCACAATATTCCTTCACAGGCACACAAATCATTATGTGCCCGAGTGTTGGCTGTGAGTTAGTAATTCAGGAGTCGCTCTGCAGTCAGCCTGATTCCATGTGCAGCCAAGATGGGAGTACGTAGCAGAAGCAGGAACTTCAGTGCTGCTGCTCTCCTTCTAGTCCGAGATCCCAGGCAGGGTTACAGGGAATCTGTGTGTATTTTAGCTGGTTATCATAAATATAGGTAATGTGTTCCCAGCTATACAATGGGTGTCTCAATAGGCTTAGCTGCAGCCATCTCCCCAGGAGGTAGTCCGTGGCTTTTTTGGATCTTTTTAGGTCCAGGAGGGAAATGAGTGTTCCCACAGCCTAGGCAAGTGCTTTAGCTGGTGGTCTGCTGTGTAGAAGCGGCTGTGGTGGCTGGTCTGTGTGTGTCAGCAGGCACTGGGCCCCTCGGGGCTAGGAGTGTAGCAAGATAACTCATTTTGCAAGCAGCTGTGCTGGCTGAAGATGCAACTCTCCCCCAGTGATTTTTAGCCTTTCTTCTGCCAGAGTTACCGCCCCCACAGCTCTTGAGTTGATGTTGGATAAGCAAGCAGCTGGATGAACTGTACTAATGCTGCCGGAGGCGCCCTAGGGAGGATTCCTGCGATCTCTCTGGCTGACAGAGGTTTGGACTTGGTGTTGTCTATGGCTGTCCGTGATGGCAGCACTGCATGGCAATAGCACCTATCGCAGTGGTACTCAAAAGAAGATGCCTGCCCATCACTTTAGGCATTGGGACTGCTTTCCCATGACTATGTGGGGTGCCTGGGGTTCAGGGCGTGTACACAAATCCTCAGGTCAGCCTGGTTGGTAGCACCTCTGGGTCTGTTCACAGCAGGGCTGCGTGCCAGGTAACCTCTTTGGCTGAGAGCGTAGGCATGAGCAGCGTGTTTGGCTTTCCTGTCTGGGCATCTCACTTGCAGCCTAAGTGTGTAGGGCTAGGTTCAAAGATAGGCCTGTCTGAAGAATCGAATGGAAAACAGTTCTGTAAAGAGAAATTCAGTTATGATTAGACCGTTGCTAAATAGTGTGAAAATTAAATCATTACCTTGTTTTGATTGTAAGCTTTCTGGGTGTGGGAGCATCACAGTTGTTGTCTGTCTCATACCCCTTATTGCTAGCACCAAGGTTTGTGTTTCTTCCAGAGAGTCTTTGCAAAGCAGTAACAAAGAAAATGTAAATAGCAGATTTATGTAATTGAACTCTCCTAGTGCCTGGCATTTCAGGAAATCCAGCCATTTTAATGGTTTTCTAGTGTGTGGTTTGTTGGGGTTTTTTGTGCTTCATTTTGTAGGTCAACATCTAAAACCTGATTGGTTTGCTTAAATTACAGGTTACAAAGTATTTGATATTACATTTTTCTTGCTTTGTGCTTTTATATCAATGGAGTTCAGAAAAGCACTAGGGGAATTAGCTACTTCGGTGATTTAGGGATTCCACCGAGTTCTGTGCATTTGGGGAGTTTTGTATGTGTTTTCTAGCCCTGGTAGAGTAGACAAATTCATTTCTGTCTGCAGATCAAGTGAAAATTTTGCATCTAGTAGTGTGTTGAATAGTGATACTTGTAATTTCCAATTTCTAGTCAGCTTTCTAGGGCGTATTTGATACAGTAATTTCTTGGACAAGTGGGAACTATTTTAAATCTCAGTTTTTTGGATGTATGCCCTCCTCTGGGATACACGGTCTGTTGGAACATCATGCCGAGACTACGTCAGCCTTCTACCATCATCTTTGATGCTAATATCAGCTTCAGTTCTCAAGCGAAATGGTTTACTTCAGTAATTGCATTCAAGGAGAGAAACTCAGTGGTTCTGCATTTACTTTATCTGTAAGGAAGAGAATTTTCCTACACTGAGAAGATGGCTGCACAGGTGAGTGGACACCAGGAACAGCTCGGTTACCTGTGACAGATTTCTTCTGGTGTATTCCACCATTGCACTCGGAGAGATTATCTGTGACATCATCAGTGGGATAGATGGTATCATTGCCATTTCCTAGTCATCCCCAAATTATGAATTCCAAGCCATTGGCAGCTGTCTAGAGGCAAGGAAAAAGATGAAAGGATCTAGTTATGAACAAGCCCTCCACTTGCCTTTCTGAAAATGGTGGAGTTGAGTCACAGCACTGTCTTTCCAGGAAATGTTGACTTAGGATCTATGTGCGGTGAAATTTCAAAGAGAACTTTGGTGAGAGCTATCATACAGTGTACCACTGTATTAAAATTAATTTAATTAATTAATTTAATTTAGTACAGTGTACCACTGTATTAAATTAAATCTATAGATGTATTTGACCAAAAACACTCTTAGCAAGCTTTCCTTAAACTCATCTTGAGCTTTTTGTTTGAGGTTCAAGTGTTTTACTAATTGGCCATTTAAGAGTTTTTGACAGCAAAAGCACTTAGGCGGGCAGTAAACTCTCTTCTTGCAGAAAGCTTGAGTTGAGACACTTGAGAATGGGTCAAGAAAAGCTAACTTTTAACATTTTAACACCATGTCACTTCTTGATGGTGGGTCCCAAGGCCTTGAATTAAGGAGGATGAAGAAGGTGGGAAGTAAGAGGTGATCTTAGTGGGGCTCAGCCCAAACCAGAAGAGTAGCAACTCTCAGCTCACGTGCGTGGACAGGAATTCTACCAGTGTAGTGATTCATATGAATAGAAGAGAAATTAAACCGAAACAAAGATAGAGCTTAGGGAAAAGCAAAGAAAGATGAGTATGACACAACGTCGTAATGGCTTTGTAGGGTAATAAAACAAAAAGCTGGTCTCCTTTAAAGCTGTCTCCTCTGTCTTGGATGCCTCTTAATGCTCAGTGCTGAGAGTAAACATCCCCTACCGTGATGCTGTCTGTGATCAGGCTAATCAGTAGTGTTTTTGTCATTGCAAATGGTAAACAGTAAAAATATATTTGCAGCAACAATTGGTCACAAGAAAATCAGATATTGATGTGACAATATTGTACATTCTTTGAGTACTTGGGTTTGGTTGCTTTTTTAATTGTTTGTTCATTCGGTTTGTTTTCTGTGTGTGTTTTTTTTTTTTTTTTAACATCTATTCTTTCCAAAGGTTTGCTCTCTAACTTCAGGTAGACTGGGATACTTGTCTGTTTTATGGAATTCAATGTGTCAGATACATTTTCTAAACACAAAAAAGAAAGGCATTCTATTTCTTCTGAGATATATGTCTAGGAGCAGATTTGCAAAATTTTATCTTGAGCAAATTCCTGTTGCTTTTTTTCCAGAAATGATTTATTTGTTGAAGTGAAGAAAATTAGTTTAGAAAAACATGTTTGGATGGAATATAACAGTGAGCATAATTGTTTTAAAATCTAGTTTGGTATTTGAATTACTAAAAAGTATGGCTTGGTACAGTTCTTGAATATGATTGTAACAATACTGTATGCAAGGGTTCCATGTTCTAAAAAAGATTTAAGTGGCATTGTTTTCGTTCTTCCCTTGTTTTGCATTTAATGAGAAGCAAAAATGGGATAGAGTGGGAAGTCGTAAGCAGACAAGCACAAGATAATGTGGTTTGTTAATGTCAGCCTTCAGCTTATGTCTGTGGCCACATGTAAAAATGCCCTTCTCAGTTTCTATGCTTTCTGTTCTTCTTTTCAGTCTAATCTCTCTTCTGCCTTGTACCTCTAGAGTTTCCAGTCTCTGTTTTGGGTCTCCTTGCTTCCACAGTAGGCCAGTTCTGGATTTTCCTGCTTCACATATCCCTAATTGACAGATTTTTTTCATTTGTGTAGTAAAATTAAGAAGTGATTTCATGCTAGCTTTCTAGGGTTTTAATAACTCTTATTTACCTTTCTTTTCCAAGCTGGTCTCGTGGGAGAAGTGCTAATGAAACCTAAAGCATGGGTGGCTTTTTCTTTTCTACATTCAGCCTTTTTCTAAACATTTTTTGGCATTTGGCTTTCATTATACACTCTTCTACTGACTTTTTTGTTCAGAAATGACTTCAGTAATGAATCGAAACTAGTAAGGAGTTCTGCTTTGAGATCTGGCGTGTGAACTATGTATGATGAGATCTGTACATGCCTTTATGTATCATGGCCTTTTCTACTAGGGAGTAGATCTTCCCCAATTATTTTGTCTGCAACTTGCTCACTCTTCCATGGCAAAGCCAAGACTTTTGCACTGAGAAGGAGATTCAAGCCTGAGATGTGATATTCTTAAGGCTTTTAGAGCCATACAGCAGCAAGTAGTCTTGGAGGACTGGTGGCTGCTTTCTGTTTCCTGTTCCCCCAAGCTGATTTGGAGAAAGACTAGAAAAATCCCCTCATGCTGGCCCTTTTAATTCTGTGTGTCAAAGTGATGTGATATTGTATGCATTCTCAGTAATTTATTTACAAAAATATGCTTGGGTAGGTTTATTGCTTGCTTGGAATTAATTTGATACTTAAGAAGTGCATGATGCCCTTCCTTAACCGCTTGCACTTAGTTGTGGAAGAAGTTCTACAAAAATGATGGAAGGTAGAAATAACCAGTGCAGTCATCTGCAGATTGTTCTGATTTCATTTGAATTTCCTCAGTCAGTGGTGAGGCAAAAGTTAGAAAATGAGTGATTGAGGATATAAGTGATTGCTCTTGGCTGTGATCATTTGGACATTGGGCTGATTATTGGTGGAGATGATTGTGTAGGGGTGGGGTGGATGTACAAGAGAAATTCTTTGAAAGCCATTGTTGATTGAACTTGATAGGAGTGATAAAACAGGAAGAATAGAAGGTAAGAAGTTTTGGTCATATTGGGCAAGATCTCTTAAAGGTTGTAAGGACTGGAGTAAGTGCATTGGGAGAACCAGAAGAAAAATATGGGGAATGTCACACTGAAGTTCTACAAGTCCAATAAAGATTTTGTTTGATTTAGAGCTTGTTTTTTTGCAAAATTTTATGATGTAGACAAAACCTGATAGTTAACTACTACTTCTGAATGATGCTTGAATTGCCCTTATAAAATCAGTTTGTGCATCCTGGTATAATAATTGTATAGATGTAAAGATTTGAGCTTCGACGTACACTTTCACATGAACAATTAGTGTTTGCTTTTTGAAAACTCTCCTAATTGTTTTTTAAAACTGAAGAAAGGAGTTAAGTGCTAAGCTAAAGTAAATTCTTGGCTGAACAGTGTGTAGGATTCACTAGATTCGTGGATGCATAATTGTACTGATAGGAGGAATGGGTGTGTATGTCTTTACAAACGACTTGGGAACAAGGATCTGTAAGAATGGGTGTGGGGGTACATGGTGGAGGGGAGATATGCAGTAATAGGATTGGGAAGGCTGTACCTTCCTAGTACCTCAGCCAATGGGAAGAGGAGGAGGGCAACATGTGGTCAGGAGTTTAGGATAAAAGGAGGCTGTGTCCTCCAGCAGCTCAAGACACCCCACAGGGGTATGGTGGAGTGGGCTCTGCCTTTATTTGAATAAAGTTGATTTCTGCAGGACTCCTCTGTCTCCTTTGTGGACACAGGCCATTGGCAGAGTGATTTTCCACAGAGTATCGATTTATTTATATTTAAACAGTTTCCTGAATTCAGATTGTGCTTCTCACTTGTATAAGTACTGAACCACTCCTTCCCTCCATAATTTCACAATAACTTTAGAAGCTACAAATCCCTGTGCTTGGGTTGGCTACTGACTTTTAGTAGCCAGTCATATGGTATAGATTTGCAAAGCTGACGCAAAATGGAGCCATTCATCTCCTCCCTATTAGAGGCTGCTGAAAGCATATTGCCCTGAAGTTCTGCTCATTGCACTGTAACCCTGCTGAGCACCAAGGCAAGTTCAAGGTTTTGGTTTTGGTCTTACACTTTACAATGCTTAATGGCAGTGACCCAGGCTGCCTGAGGGAGCACCTTCTGCAGTCACGGCCGCTCATGACAGCTGCATTCCTCTGGAACAATGGCATTGTTGGCAAAATGGGGAATGAATGGGAGAGACAAACTGCTTCTGCAGCTAGCCCACAACTGAGGGATTGATTCCTGGAACACATCAGAGCAACTATAAACCTCCCTGTCCTCAGAATTAAGTGTAAAATTCACTTGCTTCAGCCTCGACTTTCCACAATGACCAGGGGAAAAAAATCCCTAGGGCATAGACAAGGACGATTTCCGTTTCTTTTTAAAAAGCCCAAATAACAATGTATTTGAAAGTATAGGGTAAGAATAGGGTAAATTTTTGTCTGCTCCTCCTGTACAGTTTTTGGTAATCTACCTCGTAACTCCTGCCCTCACAACTTTCACTTTGCTGGCCAGCAGTAAAAGTGTTACTTAGGCTTGTTTTTTTGGGTGAGGAAAAATCCCAAAGAGGAGACAATAGAAAGTCAAGCAGAAAGGCAACTCAGAAGAATGTTTCTAAAAATTTTAGCTTATTTTTTTCTGCTTCCCTCTTTATTCTGCACATCTATCCTTGATACACTTTTAATTTATAGATATGTTATATATTGTTGAAATGCAAGAGTCTAATTTAGTAGCTGTTTGCAGGAGTGTTGCAACTGCTCTTGGGACAAGAACCTCACTGATCTGTTGTAGCATGCATTTAAATTGCAGATCAAATAGCAAGGAGAAAATACTTGCTACATTTTTTTCCAGAAAAGCATTGGACAAATGTTGTTAGCCCATCTGGCTGTTGTAGTCCTTTTGCTCGATAGTTCAGTATTGAGCCTGACCCTAAAGAAACTCTGAATCAGTTCAGAAATAGCGAACAAATGGCTCAGTCTTTGAAAACAGACGTCCACCAAATCATGGGTGTCATTAGAGGGTGACTAGAGCCTGTCTGTGGTGCCAAAGGAAGCTGGTGGGTGTCACGTCCAGAACAAGAGGAGGTGGTTCTTTGCACAGTGTGTCGCTAAGCTCTGACATTCCACACCCGACGGCGTGACAAACACTAGAAGTTTCTCTGGGTCCAAGGAGGCAGCAGTGCAGAAAAGCAAGCCAAGGCTATAAACACAGCATGCAAACTCAGGACTGGTTGAGAGTGGTAGGTGTTCCAGGGTTGTGTTCTGATGCTATTGCCTAAGCATCTTTGTTTTTAGTCACAATTGCACGGAATGCTTGGTTAGGGGGATCACTGATCTGGCGCAATGCAGTCGTCTGTAGTTTTATGTTTAAAAGAAGTCTGAGGAGAATGAGGGGAATGACAAAGCTTATGGAGACATCAAACCTAAAGCTGGCTGTAAAACAGTGCAGAAATTCTTGCAGTTCTTGCATGACTGTGTGAGGAAATGGCAGAGGAAATTCAGAACTGGTAAATGTAAAATAGCGTGCATGTGCACTAATTATACGTACACAGTGATGTGCTCTGTTTTACCTGTTATCACTCAGAAATGATCCTGGACTCACTGTGAACAGTTATGTCAGAAAGTCAGCTCGATACTCAATAGGGGTCAAAAAGACAAGCAGAACCATGTTGGGAAGAGGTAGAAAGCAAAAAGTGAAAAAAAGGAAGTGGAAAAAAAAAGAAAATTCCATCAAATTGGTATATGAATCAATGGAGGTCTTGAGCACTGCATGCATTTTCAGCCACCTTATCAAGAGGAAAGTAAAGTAGAATTTGAAAAAAAACCCCAACCTCAGCAAAGAAACAAGAATCATTGGAATAGTTTTCATGTAAGGACAGAAGAGTTTTTCCCCTTAAATAATAGATTTCAGGAGACAGGAGTTGATAGCTCTTTACAGAGAGATAAATAGCGGATGGGAGGACACACACCAAGTAATTCCTTTCTCTGTAATGAACAACAAATTAAAATTAAGTCTTCAAGATGAAAGCTTACAAACAAGCAAGAGGAGATACTTCTAAATGAAAAAAAACAACCTCACAAACAAAGGTGGTGATCTCACTTCTGGTTCAGAAAGACCTTAAACTGGCTCTGGCTAAAGGGGAATGATGCTGTGCTTTCCCCAAAGTAGCCAGTGTTGGCCACTGTCAGAGGTGGCAGAGTCAGTGAAACTGCAGCCTGTTGTGGGGAACTCAGCCCTGACATCAGGAGAAGTTGCTGTGATACTCCCCAGCACGGCTTGTAGTGGAGGAAACATCTTGTGCACAGGATGTGGTGTGTGCATGTAACAGTTGAGAAAAGGAATGCTTTGTTTCTGAGTATGAAAAAATGGAAATGATTGAAATTCAATGTAAAATCATACAGAAGACCATGGCCTGGTTCGCTACCCGCCACACATTGGTTTGATGGATGATTATAGTACCAAAATGTTTATAAGCTTTCCATAGGCTGTGAAAGATGATCAGTGGGCTGGTCCGAAGCCACAGAGCCTCGGGTGCATCTTAATGTCAGTGTACCTATTTTCACCCCTAAGCCTTTAAAAAGCAAGACAGGAATTAAAAAGTTGTTTTTACTGACCTTCGGGATGTGTTAACTTCATGGACTCAGGGGAGAACCTAGCAACAAAGAGTCTTGTGAATACATATCTGTACAGTGTGTCAGATGCGTTTGCTGGACCACAGGCTAATAATAAAAAGAAAAAATGAAACTTATGAAGTTATTGTTTATTGTCTGAAAGATTTAATCACTCATACTGGAAGTAACTTTACTCTTACCAATGTGTTCTTTTTCCTTTTTTTTTTAATAACACCCTGTATGAAGCAAGTGAGATAATGCTGAAATACGTGTTTTCTAGTGCTCAGCACCTGTTAGAAAATACCAGGAAGTTGTCCCCATGGAAAATGTCTCCTGAATCAGACTGAAGGCAATAAGAGAGATTCTATGGTTAAACCTTCTGCCTACAACCAAGTTCTGAGTATTGGTGTTGCAACTTCCATCTTCAAAAAAGGCACGATAATTGGATAATGAGGAGAATAGTCCATATACAAGGAGCAAAGATGCTCCATGCAAGGATACCACTTTTTACAATTAATAGACAATGCTAGGTGGTTTTTAACTCTTAAAATAATAATAAAAAATGTCTGGTATATGTATGCTGGTTTGAGTAATTTCTTTCTTCAAGTTATTGGACTGAATTTTTTTTTTTCTTTAAACATAATGTCACACCTATCACCTGTAGCTAGGTCTTTGCTGAGGCCTTTACGTGTCCATTTTTGTCAGACAACTGATTTTCAACTTTTCAGTTGGAAGGCCCAGAAAAATGTGCAGTGGTAGAAGGAAGAGCAAATTTAAACCTGTGAGAGTTCCCCTGGTGATTTTGTGGTCCTTGAGTCCACCAATGCTTTGAGGGTCTCTGGAATTTGAAACAACTTATTTAGAGTCTTAATGCTTATAAAATAAATAAATAAATGAAACTTCCAAACCCCTTCTCTGCATGAATGCTAACAATTTATCCCAAGTACATTTCTGATTTTGCCAATAGCTTGCTTGGCACATTTATTCATGCATTGACTAGAGGTTTTCTTTCAAGTAACTTGCTGGCATATATGTAACTGGAGATGAAAGATGGTCTGGCCATGTGTGAGTCTTCCCCCCACAGACATACCTCTTCTCTCTTGTGATTGTCTCTGATGGGAAATATGATTTATCCTAAGGTAAGATAGCAAGAAGGCCTCTCTGGATGCTGTCATAAGGAATACATTCACTTCTGGACAGGTGAGTAAAACTGCTAAGACAAGGTCACATGTGGAGATAAAATAATGAAGTAGCTCCATAGGTGCTTTGTGACTGTGTATTCTACAAAGACAAAAGACTGTAAACCTGTACATTCTAGCTCAACCTGCTTATATTGTAACCCTTTAGACCTGCTTATATTCTATACTTCATTGGCAATATTTAGGTACTGTCTTAGCAAAAAATCTAATAATGATCATCCATGTAATCACTGTCATATTTCTGGTGCCTGACTGAGATAGTTCTCTTCTACTACTCTGTTACAATATATTAGATCAAATTTAATTATTCTGGACCAATAGAATCTGTTTAAGTTTTCCTTTCTGCAATACTGAGGAAGTTATGAGCTGGTAAGAAAGCTGCTGTTCTGTTCGAATATTACTCCATGAATTCTTTATTGTTAAAACAAATGACCTATTCTTGTATGCTGTTTTCCCCTTTCCCTTTCTCTTTCCTTTCCCTTTCTCTTCTTTCAGAGTTTAGTCAGTTACTAGAGGCTTTTACTGATATGGTCAGCAGATCAGACATACTGGTCTTTGGTTTCTAGGATCCCTCTTCAAGTTAAAAATCCTTCATGTTCAGTAGCTGTCATTTCCAGAGGCTGAAACAGACTGAAGTAAAAAGTTATGTGACAGACATGATAGTTTATGATTAGGGGAAAAGTACCTTTACATTTTTGGTTTTGTCCTAACCTGTTGTAATTCAGGATTCAGCTGACTCCAGGTTTCTGGCCTAGTGTTCAAACTGGCCTTATAAAGAGTCTCATTCATTCCTGATAGCAGTGACTTCTGACAATGTTACTGCACTACATTGTAATTAAAATAGTGTAAAAACCCCACAACTTAAACCAACAAACAAATCCAAAAGGTAGAGAGGTCATGAGAAAAGACCCAGATTCCTTTTCCTAGAGCTCATTCTGAGTCAGTCTGTTGAAGAGTGAGAATCTTTGTTAATCTCACAGTATTTTGAACTTACCTGTAAAATGTTTTTTTTTTTCAGTAAAACTTGGGTTTGCTGGTCCATCCTATGCACTTTTTTTTAATCTGAAGCACAAAGGACTTTGGAGTTATTGTGTCCTTTCTACAGGGGCAAAGGATCAAAGCTGTGACATACACTTGAACATAGGCATTTAGCATCCATGTTTCTAATACTTTCTCTCTCTTTGGTCTGCTTGCTCCTTTGCTTTTTTCCTCCATTCTGAGGGGGAGCCAAGAGAACAGGAGGGTAGAGGAGGAGTGTTTTCAGCAGAATTGTCTTCCCCTGATACCCTCCTAAACAGGATCTCTGGAAAAGGGGCCTTCTGCTTCAGGACTCTCGCACATTAATAGTGTGGTGTCCTGACTCTGCATTTGGAAGATACCTGTCTGGCTTTGTGGTTTCTGCAGGGAGCTTTTGTATGGTAACAACTTGCCCAGCAAAGTAGGCTCACCATGTGTGAAACTAAACTGGGCCAAATTGAGAAATTTTGCCAGCTAGATGGAGCTCCCCCACTAAGTTTCTTCCTGTATTTATTTGCACAGCCTTAATCACTGTTGCTGAATCTGTAAGTTCATTTAAAAGATGGCCAGTTTACACAGAAAGTACAATCAAAATGTGAGATAAGCTCTCTCCTCTTTGCCACAGGTGGAGGTGAGCACACAGGAATCCAGAGATGTATGGATCTGCACTGTTGTTGAGCCTCTATTTCTCTGTGGTGTTTTCATTCAGTGTGGTCCCGGAAGTGCTGGTGACACTTGAGTGGTTTTCTACTTGGATAATAGAATTTTAAAAATACTCTGCAATTACTAAAATGTAGCCCGTAGGCTGTAGGGTACTGTAACTTTCCACTTAGCTGTAGCAAACACCGGCTCAGGGCAAAACTTACTCTTCCCCCTACAATCAAAACTTGGCATCCTTTGTTTCCATACTTGCTGGGTCTCTAGAGAGCACCAAGTCAGGGGAGTTCTATGTGTGACAAGGATGAGTCTTCCCACTGCAGCCTGAGATCTGAGGATCAGATGAGGTTCACCACACATTTTATTCTGTCTCCTCAGTAAAACAATTGCAGAACATTTTAGACAATAATCTAACCCCATAATTTTTATATAGGCCCTTACTGGTGCTGAAGACACTTAGTCTTCAATAGTTTTAAGTAAATACATGAAGTGAAGCTTAGTACATTATTTTGCTGATAGTTCAGGAAGAAATGCAGAATCTAGACTGCTCCTAGTGTATATCCTCACCAGTGTTCAAAGTAATGGGTCTGATTTTGTTAAAAGCACGTGTGGGGTCAGTTACTGCTGCTCTGCTGCTGAGCAGTAATTGTTACATTCCAGTGATATGTTTGTTGTTTGCTGTGATATCCATATGGTGGAGTAAAAAGTTATGGTTCTGGATTTGAAATGTAATAAAATAGAGCTAGTAAGAAGCTAATTTCTTTTTCCACAGAGCTACTTTTCTTAGTACGTTTGAAGTTTTAAGGACCATATTGAAGTATAATTAAGTAAAGCTTTTTGGGGAAAAAATGAAATTGCGAACAAATAACTCTCTGTGCCAATAATCAAAGACACTTGTTTGAAACCAAATTTCACCAACAGAAATTGATGTATATATGTTTCTACTGTAATATGACAGTAGACCATAGACTTTGGTGTAATATGTATGAAATATGTTGAACCACTAGCAGTCATTGTTTCAGTTCACCAAATAGCCAGTTAAAGGGAGAAAAACAGTATCATGTTGTACCATTAAAATTGTCAAGTCCTTTTTTCTTTTTCCTGAGGATATGCATACATTAGTGTAATGTCAGAATTACTTTAATTCCACCCTCATTGTGTGGGAAAAGTTTAAGGAGTTTGAAGAATCCCTTTAGTTCAGATGAAGGCAATCTCTGAGATACCTGCAGACTGATTTCTGAAAAACAGTGCTCTGGGGAATACCAACCTTCTATGAGTTAATATCTCCTGTTTTAATAAATAATGGTGACACATTAGCACATTTTGTCACAACTTGGGTATAATATGGAAGATGAAGCACCAGACGGAGAAGACAGGAATTTGGAGAAAACATCAGCAAGTAATTCTCACATGCCTGATTTGGAGTGGTGACTACATTTATGAAGTTGTGGAAAGAAGGCTATTTCAATGCAATGCTAATTCAATTTTATAAATACAGGATTGTTGTATCATGAAACCAAAATCTATTTTTATATATTTGTCATTCCAGTAACATTGGAAAAACTGTTGACCGTAAAGCACATACAGTTGTTGAAACTTAGCAGCCTATGGATTTAATTGCAATTCCATTCACTTACTAACTGAAGATTTTTTAACATAATGTGTAGAATGAGGATCTCATGTATTTTGTGCACTATTTGCCTTTTCCTGACAATGAAGACATAAGCTCTGCAATGATGACTTTTTCTTGTCTCTATGAGCACATTTAAATTTTGGAGGAAGATGAGGGTTTGGGGCCTTGGTCTCAATGAACAGGTTCAATCTTGTCTGCAACCTAAGTGCAGTTTTTCAGCTGATGATTTTGAGCCAGGGAGTGACCTGATGTTCACTGAGTACCACTGACTGCTGGTTCAAAACAAACATTCAAGGCATGACCTGCATCAGTGACTCAGGATCTATGTCAGTGCCATAAGTTTTGGTTAGAATGGTTCATTCAACATCAAGATTATCCCTTAAAATTTAAAAAAAAAAAAAAAAAAAAAAGACTTCTTAAGCAGAGCTGTGCAAAAAGATCTTCATGCTCTGGACAAAGTCACCAGCATATGTCAATGTTCTTTTCATAGAATCATGGAATCACAGAACTATAGAACAGTATGAGTTGGAAGGGACATTTAAAGACCATCTAGTCCAACCCCCTCTGCCATGGGGAGGTACATCCTTCACTAGAACAGGTTACTTAAAGCTCTGTCGAACCTGGCATTGAACACTTCCAGGGATGGGGCATCCACAGCTTCTCTGGGCAACCTGTCCCAGTGCCTCACCACCCTCATCATCAAAGTACTTCTTCCTTACTTCCAGTTGAAATTTACCTTGTTTCCGTCACTTGCTTTGTTACTACAGGATTTGGTAAAAAGTATCTTTTTTAACTCAGAGTATTAAGCCTTGCAATGTAATGTTTCACTATACTCTAAAATACTCTCAAAAGCTCTCTGTAAGGTTGGCCGTCAGTAGTAATGAGTGCTGTGTTATTACATGCCTAGGGGGAGAGTCGTTAGTTTAAAAACACAGTGGCAAAGATGTAAAACCAGTGTGTCAGAGCAACTTAGAAAAAATAAGTTTCACTTAATGAACTTCTCTACTTCTGGAGCTGACACTTTAGTGTTAGTGATATCCTAATTCTGTAGACACACAGCAGAGAATTTAAATGACATCATATAAACTACTAACGTTTCAAACCAAACAACAGAGCTGTACATTTGACTGGAGAAGAAGTTTGACTAAATATTTTTTGCAAACCTTGAAAACCAAAGATGATGGTAGTTTTGCCTTTAGGTTAAAGGCATCACTGATGTAACTGAATGATTTCTTACCTGTTTGCATATGACATCGCTTTCCTACTGGGTTGCCATAATCAAATTGCACAATAATGGAATAGTCAAGCTTTCACTGGCACCCTCTTATATTTCAGACCATTACCTGAGGACATGAGGGTGTGTTTCAGTCCTTCTAAGAAGACGGAGCCACTGTTGGAATCAGAAGCCAGATTTCCATCAGTGATTTGAACAGTGATTTAATATGTATCTGTATATTTATGGCAGGGGTTACTACCTATCCTTGAGGAAGTATGTAGGTATGAGGTTATCAGTCACTATCTTTAGACCTTAAAGGTTCACCCTAGAGGGGAAGCCTTGAAGGCTGAACAGGGCTAAATACTGGATCCCGCCAGGAATTGTTTTCTTCTGAGTCACAGTCACTTTGAGCTGCATTGGCAGCTGCTGACTTTGCAAATAGCTGGGAATGGCTGGGAATGTTAAAATGCCATCTCTTAATTCATTACCCATCTTGCTGCTGAAGGGCATCACCCTGGTTAGTCTTGTAATGGAAATAAGCGTGCTTACTTTATCCACTACGGGCCCATCTAGAAGGTTTGATTAAAACAGCTGATAACCTGCAGACTGGACTGATGTGTGTGACCCAGGGCTCCGAAGGTCTCTGTTGTTAGTGGGGCTCTGCAAGTGGTAACCTGCACCTGATGGGCTACGAGGAGCAAGCAGAAGTGGTAGCAACTCCACCCTACACAGCTGGATCTGAAAGGATACATGCATGCAGAAGAGCTTGTTCTTTCTCAGAGTGGTACTGCTTCAATTTATGTCGTTATGGGAGAACAAATGCAACTTCCACTTCTCCAAACACAGTTATTACTAGTACAACGCCATATTTTAATTATGAGCTGTGCCAGTGTAATGCCAGATTGGTATCTCTGTGCCTCCTAATAGTTTTGCTTAGAACATCACACCCTTTACTGAAATCTTTAGGTGTCTACCAAAACAAAAAAAAAGTTATATAGGTGTGTATTTTTGTGGTTTCTCAGTAATGTTGCTCTAGACAGGTAAATAATTTAAAATGTTAAGTCAGAGGGGTTTTTAGTAGTGTAGACTGCTCATAATAAATGTATTAGAATAAATAGGACAGGTATTTGTTTTTACTTGTTGAGTGCAAATATTTAAAAAGTGTCTTAATCCTTGGTTGACTGTGTATTGGTTTTGTTTTGCAATTTGTAAAGAGAGAGGAAGTGAGAGGTATTTTATGCCTTGAATTAGTTGTAATCTCCAACTTGTTGCAACATTTATGGGAGGAGCCTGTGGGGAACATGAATATTCTGAAAAGGAAAGCTTCATACCTTCTTAAAGACAATTGTATATATTTACTTGTTTTGCTCAGCAAATGGAGTGGCCTTGGCACATCAAGGTTCTTGACTAGGAGAATGGTGAACCTCAGAATGATTGTGGTTTACAGACTATTTTTCTTATTTCTGCATGCTGTTGGATTCATTAGTAGATATATATTTTTCCTTTTCAAAATACATTGCAAAACTGTCATGAGATATATATATATAATATATATATTATATATATATAATATATATATATATACTGCATAACGCTTGCAGAAAAGATTATACCTCATTGAGGATAGAAGGGGATTTCAGTATCATTTTAATATAAGGAGACTATTTTGAATCATGAAGTCTTGTTTCAAAGGCAAATGTATTAGTACAATGAAAACTGTTGATGTCTCTGTGTCACATACTTAAACTTATTCCTCAGCTATAAACAAAAGGTTGTAAAGGTAGAAAACAACAAAACAAAGAAAAAACTGTACTTTAATATTTATCAGGTAAGTAAAAAGGACAAGTACTATGATGACAAGATTAGTGTGGCTTGATGTAGATAGGGTTTATGGTATCATGCTCTGTGCAAGTTGAAGGGGATTTTGAAGCAATGAGGAGCTACCAGCAGGTGTAGTTTTTATTTGTGATGATGGGTCTGGTTAAGTAAAGAAAAATACATGCATGGCATAGTTTCTCTGGTATTAACTGTGCTATGCTTGTTTGCAGTTAGAGATTGTCCTGCACTTTTGGTTACAACAGTCATATCATCCAGATAAAACAAATTATGTACGTTTCTCCCCAGTTTTTACAACACCAGATGCAACTGTTTCTGCTTCTCTGCTCTCCACTGTTGTCTACACTGACGAACAGTTCTATTGTGACCAATATCTCCAGAGCAGTAGTGATAGGACTCCTGTGCTGTGCTGTGGAAAGAGGCTGTTTTAAGGGTGTTCAGGACCTCCAGTGGAGTAGTTTTCAACAATTGGCGTTCTTTGAAATTATTGACAATTCATGCAATATAGGGCAAGTACTTCACATTGTTCTTGCTTCTTGATGACAGTTTTCCTGCCTGTGTCTGCAAAGAAATGTCCTGGCAACTACAGGAAAAGGCAGAAAGGTGAATGTAGCAGTGCCAAATGCAGGAAAAGGATAGGAAACTCTATCTGTTAAGAAAAGCTAAAACTTTTGATGTTTCAAACCTCATTCAATGATTCATCTTCTCAATACATAATTTGTCCCTAGTTTTCCTAGTTTGTAAAGTTTCTAATGTGTCCCTGATCATATTTTAAGAGTACTAGGGCAAAATTTCTAATGAGTGAGGAAGTGTAGTAGACAGCAGGCCCAATCTTGGGTATGATGGTAATTCTCAGAGAAGTAGTGAAACAAATTCTAATGCTAACTTGAGGAGCAGCTTTGCTTTGTTCTGCTTCTAAACAGGATATACTTGGAGAAATGGTCAAGGTCAGATTTAAGTGTTGTATTGACGAAGAAGACAGAAGGTGGTATGTTCTCCTGCACATTCAGGAGGGAGTTTTAGAAAGTTACTTCTTTTAGAGATGTTAATGACATGTATTATGGAATTTGTAAAACTGTGAAACAGGCGTCAAACCTACATCTGAATTTGATTGTAGCTGTTGTACAAGAGACATAGCCTTTAGTATCCCCATCTCAAAAATACCCAAAATGAACATCAAAGACCCTATATATCCTGTCAGACGACTCACACAGCATTTGTAATTCCATAATCACATTTTTTCTTTTGATGAGTGAATCAACTATCAAAAGAGTCCCCATATTGGTTGCAGTACAGAAATGGGTGGAAAATATAGCATCATGAGGTAGGAAGAAATATAACCTTTATGGGAGTAGTTTTTGGGCTTGTCCATAAGTGAAGGCTGGGTTGAGAGCAGAGGCTAGAGTAATACCAACTGTGAGATGTACCCTCAAGCCTGAGTACCATCTGCTGAATGGCACTGCATTTCTGTGACCTGATCAAAATTTGTAGAAACACTTCTTCTATCCTAAAACCACAGTGAATGTATCTTGGAAAGGCATCTTTTCTCTTTTGGTACTTGGAAGGAATAGCCATGATTAAGAGCAGTTTCTTAGGTAATGATCCAGGCATTGCGGAAACCACAGTGTGGTTTCAAGCACAGAACATCCTGGTCACTCCTTCCATGAGGGAGCAGACTGGTAGGAGAGGGCAGGACAGACATCTGCAGCAACATTGTTTGGTGTGAGCTCCTCTTGGTTAAAGGACAGTCACATAGTCAGGCATGCTGCATAGTCAGCAGCGGGGAACACCACCACTTTAATTTCAAGTGCCCTCTTGTAAATGACAGGAGGCTTGTAGGTGTCAAAAATCCATCATTCTCTTTCTTAACCACAAAAATCTTAAGCAAGATGAAATCAGGCAATCTAGTGGCAATAAAACTAAGTAGGGAAAATGTTGGGCAATACCTGTTGACATCACTATCTCTAGACAGCCTGTATGTGACTGCCTTCAGCTGAAGTATGTAAACTTTCCTGAGCTGTGGTGTGCTGCCAAGGCTAAGGTTAGTCATGCTGGAAGTGTAGCAAAAGGTCTCATGAAGGAAGCCCACTTCTGTGACGATTGATAGCCAAAAGAACTGAAAAGGCAGAGTTTTTCTCTAGGCAGGGATGCCCACATCAGCAGGGTGGTCATCAGGCTGAGCATTGGTGTGGCTCTGGAACCTGCTGCTCCTCAGAAAAGCCAGAGCCGTGATGGAGGAGGGGAATCCTGGTAAGGGCGTGCACATGCTGGAGCTTTAAATTTGTAGAGGGATAGCAAGCAGAAGGGGTCTGAAAAAACTGCCAGCAGTAGGAGAACATGGGGAAAAGCAGTTTAGGTTGGTAGTTGCCAAGGTTTCTGATGGATGGATGCTTGTTAGCCTCATTCTTTCTCTGGTACCACCACTGGGCTGTCTCATCAAACCATTAAAAGAGACACTGTTGAAAACAGTGTTTTCACAGACTTTTGCAGACCAGCCTTAGAGCATTTAGCCTGGCCTGCTGCACCATACTTTGGGAATGCCTTCTTAAGGGAATTCTAGTCTACTTATTGTAATAAAGTTCTTAATTCATTGTCAGAAGACTGAAACTCTTTTGGGGATTCTGCACTATTGTCATTTGACATGGTGGCTGTCGGGGATTGTGGATGGTTTAGAGGTTTATGGGGGGTATTGGCCTATCACAGATTCCCTGGAAGCTGCTGTGTGCCATGGGGGGCCTTGGAGTCTATTCTGTCTTGCAGAAGGAGCATGCTCTACCACCCCCAAGGAACAATAACTTTCAGACAAAGAACATTTTTTCCAGATCTCTTTTGCAAACACGGAGCTGAGTGTAGGACCCTTTCTAAGCTGAGAGGTAGCTGAAAAATTTTGTGCATCTGCTCAACCATGAAGCCAGGATGAATATTGGGCAGAAGCTTCTTGGGAGGGTGATGTTTTGGGACTAAGTGCAGATGGTTCATGTTGCTCTAAAATCAGAAGAAGAGCTTCTGAACCCTAGACAGGAGGTTTTCCATCCTTGTTATAAAAGCAGATCTGAAAGAAAATCTGAATTACTGAGTAAATGCTAAAACACCTAGAAAAGCAAAATGGAGTGCTCTGAAACCATAGGAGGAGGTCTGATTCCTGAGTAAATAAGCTACTTTTGATGGAATTCCAGGACAACTAGTGCATCACCGAGATAAACTGTGGATCTAGACCAGGTGTGGAATGTGTGGGACAAAGACACAGACACATCCTCTCAAGCAGTATCTTTTTAGGGGATGAGACAGAATGAGCAGGCACACTAGCTCACCATTACCAAAAAGATGAGATCCTCTACCCTACTCTCTTTCTTTTTCCATCATATACTTGGTGCTTTCTCTGACACTTGTATTTCTCCAGGAACTGATTTAATTCACTTAAATGGAGGACCATTTGTGCCATCTATGTTGTGGGTAGCCTTCTGAAGTTTCAGCCATGAAATGTGACAGTGGACTATGGTGACTTTCAGAAGGGGAGGAGAAAGACAGGAGCTGGGGCACAGAAGGAGAAGGAGGAAAAGAAGAAAAGGGCAGACAGACTTCATATTTTCAGCTGCAAGGAGACATTTATTGGCTTTATCTACCCATTGAACTTATGCTGTGGCTTTATGCCACTTAAAACAATTTTTCCAATTAAAATTGAAGTTTTCCTTACTAATTTTTGCAAATGCCATTTTTTCCTTTTTTTTTTTTCCACTTGCATGAGGAACTGACAGATAAACTGCATTTTTAGCTGTTCACATGCCTGAATTTTTCTGAACTTGCTGAATCCATGACCTAGATGTTGGTCTTCTCTTGTTTCAAGAGGTATGTTCTTCTGTATGGTCTTCTGTAGTTTTTTTTTCCCATGAATCATTTAACATCTAATACAATCTCCAGCTAAGGGAAAAAGATAAGTAGAAGTCAAACAGCAACAAAATATTGAATGTCAAGCATATGGAACTCCGATTTAAAATGTGGAGTAAGCTTCACTGCTTCACCCATTGCTTTGTTCCTGTGGACATTCAGATTAGAGCAAGAAGAGATGGGCCATAAATACAACGGTCTTTGGAAGCAATGACTAATAGGGAAAGGTAGGTCAAATATCAACCAACAATTTTAGCCTCAGACTCATGAGTATTATACACTAACAGCTAAATATAGGATCATTCTCCTAAATTCAGACAAAATAATTAAGGACAGAGAGAATTTTATGTGGTTCAGAGCCTACTAGGAAGAGCAAAGTCAAGTCATATATTTTCATAAGTCTGAATTCTTGTTTTCAGTGAACAAACTGACTTGAATGACTGACAACTTCAACACTCAGTTGTCAGTCTGATGACTGTAGACTTTTCTTTACCACTGAAGATCCTTCTCTCTGTAATAGAAGTTTGGGAAAAACTAGGTTTTACATTTGGAAGTACTAGACTACCTAAGTACTTTTTTCTTTTAAAGATTGTATTAGTCGAATAAAAATGAAATGCAACAGCAGTTAGACCTCTTTTTAGCAGTGCGAGTAGTACCCTTTCTAGTGGTATAAGCATTAGCAATTCAAGGATTCTACATTTAGATTTCAGAATATTTAATATATATGTATCAGGGAGTGGTTCTCTCTATCATGACATTAAGTAAAAAAAGAGAGATTTAAAAAAAAAAAGTGTTCAGAATAACATGTCTTTGCAGCCAGCTCAGACGTTTGGCCATGCACCTTTGTCTTGGCCATAGGTATGTTGTATATTTTGCATACAAGTTTGATGTAGGTATTTCAGGGTTCCTTTTTCCCCTACGTGCCAGCTCAAAACTGTGCTTGCTCTTTGGATGGGACTAGACTCTGGATTTTTTGTCTTTAAATTGTTGTTACTTATAATTACCAGTGGACACTGAAACAGCTGGCAGCAAGAAGGGATGAGGGGCAGGCAGACCCCTGGCAGGGAAGGGGCTAGAACACTTGGACCTGGGGGCAGTGAATGTGTGCCCTGCAGAGTCAAAGACCCTCAGGAAGAGGGGAACAAAGATGGAGTCACATAGAACAGTAGCTGGAGATGAAGAATGGAAAGGCAGGTACAAGGTGCACATGGAAAATGAGGAGCAGGAGCATGAGAAAAAGGGGGGAATGGGAATGTGACATGGTACAGCAGTTATACTGCTTTAGTCTGTCAGTGTGGTGTGACAGAGAATGACTGGGATCCACATTTCTGCCGTTCCTTACACATTCTTGTCATATTGGCTGGTTTGCAGGCATATATCAGAGAATTCATTTAAATTTTTTATTTATGTCTGAAATCTGCTCTAGAGGAATTTGTAGGTCCTTTACCATGCATGTTTTTATCCTTTGTCTTTGTAAAGGCAAAAATCAACCCACAAACTTTCATATTTCTTTACTAATTTTGTATT
The DNA here is from genome assembly GCA_026261815.1 of Monarcha castaneiventris obscurior. NCBI lineage: Eukaryota > Metazoa > Chordata > Aves > Passeriformes > Monarchidae > Monarcha > Monarcha castaneiventris. The sequence goes on from JAMPIT010000388.1 coordinate 9,579,801, forward strand.
GAGATGTTTATTACATCTTTCTTGCCTGGGGAAAATCCCATTTGTCTCGAGCACACAGTAGTTTCTTCTGTTTCCTGTGAAAAGCTGTTCTTCTCAGTAGGCTGTGCCTCAAAGATACTTGCTCTAAAAGGCAGGCTCAACAAAAGCCATGCAGTTTGCTCGATCCTGTCTGCTTTAAGCAAGGGCTTCTCCTAATACAAACAAACAGTGCTCTCTAAAACCTGAGTATCTTTGGAAAGGTGTTAATGGAGAAGTGTAAATGAAAGGAAATCAAGTTGACGGTATTTTTTACCTACTTTTAAAGCTTACTTTAAACTTAAACTTCGACTAAGTAGAAGGGCTGGAAAGGGAGGGTGAGGAAAAGGATCTCTCGCTCTTTCTTTCTCTTTCCAGTTTGTTTGCTCTGTCCATGTGCCAGCACAGTGTGGGTATTCAGTTTCACTCTTTTCATAAGGGTTTTATACAGACATGCACTGAGATTTTAAAATTTCTATGGTTATGGAATATGTTAGTGGGGGATGTGAAACCTGTTAAAAAAGTAGAGGTTCCATACTACAAAGCCACAGAAAATATCCCACGGGATTTAAGGACAGATGTGGGATTTGCCCCATTTCAAACCACCTTTAGATTGGTTGGATTTCACCCTGTTGTAATTGCTTTGAAGAGATGGTTGCCACAGATTGCATGTCTGTGGACTGCTCTAAGAGTGACCCCAGGGCATGATAAACTACTTTTGGCAGCTACTAGGAGCAAATTTACAACTTTTAGCTGCAGCAGCAGCAGCATACTCCCCCTTATTGTCATGTATGCTGGGTAATATATGACAGGGGAACAGTGTAATGATTCTCTAGATATCTGATCCCTCACAGGAAATAGCTGGCACACAGTTTTGCTAATCTTAAATCTGAGATTGGCTGCATGGGAGAATTTTCTTGCTTCTTCTCTCCATGGTTATAATCTGGCCTTGAGTTTTTTTTACTCTAGATAATATCTGATAAGAGATTAAGGACGCGATAAGATGCTGTTTTATATGAAATTTAAGAGGCCATTAACATTCCACTGAATTGTAAAATTGTCAAGCTAAAAACAGCTCTCCTGGTGTTCTGCACAGATGCAATAGCAAATCACTGAGTCACAGGAAATGATTCAGTCAACATTTCTAAACTTTCAATGTGTGTTTTATGGAAGAAACTTGATGTAAATGTTTAGACAGTTATGGTTTTGGAGATAAATATTGCAGTTTTATGTAGTTTGGGGTTTGACGTACCAGAATTGTGGTGCACAGTTGTCAATTTACTGAACATCTAAAGCTGTTCAATCATTGTATTCGATTCCAGTGTGAGATTTTCTTTGGCTAATGAAACGTGGTGTTATATTTGGGCATAACAGATTACACATCAGAATATCAAAGAAAAATTATCTTTTAATGACCCGGGATTCCCTCTGCACTGCTGGAAGAGAACTTGCATGGGCCTCCACACAGTTCTCCTTAATTACTTGTCTCCTCATCCTGTAAATACAGTGGTTCAGTGATATGACCTCTCATGGCAGGTTATCCTCTGCCCTAAATGATCTCACTGGGTTAAACTGCTTTAGAAGGTTAAGTTAAAATATTTCCTTGCTTCTCATTTTAATTTCATTATTTGCAACAGAGTGCTGACAATGCAAAATTCACTTTTTCTTATGTCAGTTGCTTGTAGTTAGATTTTTTCCTTGTATTTTTCAAATTTTTTTTCAGTAGGATATTTTAAGTGTAAGTACATGGACATGCAGTGTGCTGTGCTTCCAGGACATTAAATCAGTATTATGGTTCCTGTACAGAACTCTTATCCATAGGTATACTTCTGTGAATGTGAAGCAGCACTAATAAAGCCAATATAGATTCTCCATATTTATACTGATTTAACTGAGACCAACCCAGGCCTAAATATTATTTCTCACTGTTAAAATGTAAGCAGAGGTAGGAACTTAAGAGTATCTCTTACTTCTTAACATGAAGTATCGCGTGGCACGACTATTGAAGAAGACTTGCTAGCACCAGCACAATAGACAAATGCTGGCTTCAGTCATATAATTTCCATGTGTTAACTTGTCTGTGCAGGAAAATAATCCCAGGAGACAGCTTTTGCAGGTGAGCAAGCGTCTGCTGGTGTGTGGGAATCAGTATTTGGACCTGAGACAGTGGAAGAACAGGGTGTCGAATGTTTCTGGCTGTACCACATGAGGACAGATGTGTCAAGACCAGTAATGTCTTTATGGTTCTAGATTTCCCCCTAGAGGTGGGCTGCACTGGAATGATGGAAAAGAGACCCCTCTGAATGACCAGGGTGAGTCAGCCACCCTAGCTAGACACCACAGGGCACCAGAGGGTGACCAGAGAGTTTGGTTCTGTCTGGGCCATGCTGTACCTGGTGTGGGTGCCCAGGTGCTGTCAGGGGGTGCTGCAGAGACCTCTGTGATAAACAGGCAAGGCTGCCTTTTGTTGGACACAGCCCATTCCAGATAGCTCCAATGACCCCACCACAGGCCTTGGCTGAGCCCTGCAGCCAAGGTGGTGATACTTCAGAAATAATGTGTGTAAGAAAGGGCAAAATGCTGCCTGGCAGTGAGGGGTGAGGAAAAAAATGAGAGAAACAGCCCTGAGAGCCCTGAGGCAAGAGCAGCAGGAGGGGAGGAGATACTCCAGATGCCCCTTCAGTTCTTAGAGAAAACCATGGTGCTGGAGGTTGAGCCCCTGCAGCCCACGGGGGAGCAGAAATGCACACTGTGCTCATGGAGGACCCCATGCTGCAGCAGTCTTATTCTGAAGGAACTGCAGCACAGGTGAAGGGCCCAAACTGGAGCAGTCCATGAAGATCTGCAGCCCATGAAGAGGGCCCAGGCTGGAGTAGGGAACAGCATGAGGAGGAAGGAGCAGCAGAGAGGAGCTGTTATGGGCTGACCACAGACTCCATTCTCCATCCCTTACACTGCTGGGCAAGGAGGAGGTAGAGGAGTCAGGGTCATGTGAAGGTAAGCCTGGGAAGAAGGGAGAAGTGAGCAGAAGATGGTTTTACTTTTGTCTTTGTTTCTTGACATCTTATTCTAGCCTTAACTGGTAATAAATTAAATTAATTTTCCCCAAGCTGAGTCTGTTTGTCCTGTGTCAGTAGTTGATGGCTGATCTCCTTGTCTTTATCCTTTCTGATTTTCTCCCCCTGTCCTGCTGAGGAAGGGGAGTAAGAGAGCTTCTGGGTGGGCATCTGGCAGCAGGGCAAGGCCAGCCCACCAAAAAAACATTTTGTTATATGTGGGGACTATGAATATTCTAATTCAACCAAATAACTGCTGTATAATTCCTGATGATGAGGTCTTTGATGTCTAATTGTTTTTGAGGGAGATGTAAAGAAAAGGTGAGCAGGGAAGCAGACCTAATATTAAATAGATACTCAAATGGCAAAACAAATACAGGTAGCTTTCGTTGAAAATTGTCTCGTAAGGTTTGTAACCACAGAGTTTCTTGATTTTATTTTTATCTCTGGGGTGAATTTTCTTAAGTACAATGCAATAAATAGTTAAAAAAAAAAATCACAATGCTAGTAATAGGTAGCAAAAAAACCCCAACCAAACCCCCAAAGCTTTAAAAATGAAAATATGTCCTTTGTTAACAGCCTGTAATAGCTAGCTTTGATAATTCAATCCTGAAGTTTTTGCATTTATTTTGAAAAAAATTAAACTAAGTATTAATATGGCCACTTGGGATTGCATAGTCTCCTTGAATGGACAGAGAAAAACATCCTTATAGGGCTTATATTCTGTGTTCAGTTTTGTAATTTATAGCATCTCTTTTTTGAAAACTGCAGTATTCTTTGTGAAATTTCACAGGCAGTAGTCGGCCAAAAATAAATTATTTTTACAACAAAACAAAAAATTCCTTAAAATTCACTGATATGTACAATTAATTGAAACTTAAAGAAATTACTGTTAATTAACTTGTCATACATGTGTCTCTCACCTATAAATCCTTTTCAAAATATCTGTTGCCAACTAACATTCACTTTTCCTGCAGAGTACTTATTACTATTAATATAAATTTGGCTTAAAGTAAATAACTTAATGATTGTCATAGCTAAGGCTTAATATTGAAATTGTTGAAAGTGTATGCACCTAGAAAGTACTGTGACTCATGGCTTATCAGACCAGCTCAAGAAACAAAAAGTTGGGGCTTTTTTTAGTATAATGCTTCTGTAATTCTTCTGGGTCTGTCAAAGCCAAAGTAGTTACAACAGCAAAGGTAAAAATACATGTCAAGTGGAACACAGTGAAAAAGAAATTCTGCATGAAAAACAGGACAGACTTCTTCATCTCTCTTTAATCAGATTTTACATTTATCCTGACTTAGGTGATCCTTCTCTTTAAGCTAAATTGTAGTAAAATGAGTCTGCAGTAGTAGAGTAGAACAAAAAGGATGAAAATGTTAAGATCCTGTTTAAGAATCATTCATGGAACTCTCTGTCATAATGAAGGTAATAGAAGTTCATCAAGGATAAAAGCCAAACCCTGCACCAGGGAAGGAGGGATGCCATGAGTACCACAGTCTGGGGACAGAGTGAGCAGCTCTGTGGAAGGGGCCTGGAAGGCTCATGGACATCAGGTTGAGCAGGATCCAACATTCTGCCCTGGCAGCAAGGGAGGCTGGCAGCATCCTGGGCTATAGCAACAGGAGTGTGGTGAGTAGGTGGAGGGAAGTGATTATTCCCATGTACTCAGCACCTGTTAGACCACATTTGGATTTGCGCTCAGTTTGGGGCCCTTGCAAACAAGAAGGACAGTAGTAAACTGGTGTGGGTTTAGCAGAGGACCACAGCTGGGGGCTGGAGCACTTACCCAGTGGAGAGAGTCTGTGAGTGTAGGGTTTGTTTATCCCAAGAAGGGGGAGAGTGTGTTGGGGGCCCCTAATAGCAGCATTCCCCTACCTGGGACAAGGTCATAAAGAAGACAGAGCCTGGCACTTCTCAGTGACACGGTGTGGAAGAGTGACAGTCAACAAGCAAAAGTTGAAACAAGAGAAGTTCACTGTATGGGTGAGGAGAAACCTTTTCACATCAAGGAAACTCAAGACATTGCAATTTGTTTTCCAGAGGAGGTTATGTATTCCCCATCCTTGAGGATTTTGAGGTCAGATTGAATGGACCCACAAGGTTTGTCCTGCTTTAAGCAAGATATTGGACTTGAGATCTCCTCAAACTTGAATTATCCTGTGATTCTATGTGATGATAATATTATTGGAGGAGAGACTTTAGTTAGAGGGCTGGGCAATCACCAACCATATGAAGTTCAATGAGGGAAAATGCTGAATTCTGCACCTGGGGTGGGACAACCCTGGATGTACAAACTCAGAAATGAGATGCTGGAAAGCACCTGGTGGAAAGGGACCTGAGGGTCCTAGGTGATGGCAAGTTGAATCAAAGTCAGCAGTGCCCTGGACGCCAGAAGGGCCAAGTGTGTCCTGGGGGGCATCAGGCACAGCATCGGCAGCCAGGCAAGGGAGGGGATTGTCCTGCTCTGCTCTGCACTGGGGTGGCCTCACCTTGAGTACTGGGGGCAGTTTTGGGCACTACCAGATAAAATATTAAACTATTAGGGAGTGTCCAAAGGAGGGCAACGAAGACGGTGAAGGGCCTTTGAGGGGAAGCCGTGTGAGTGGCTGAGGTCACTTGGTCAGTTCACCCTGGAGAAGAGGAGCCTGAGGGGAGACCTCATTGCTGTGTACAGCTTCCTCATGAGGGGAAGAGGAAGGGCAGACACTGATCTCTTCTCTCTGGTGACCAGTGACAGGACCTGAGGGAATGGCCTGAAGTTGTGTCGGGGGAGGTTTAGTTCGGATATCAGGAAAAGGTTCTTCACGCTGAGGATGTTTGGGCACTGGAAGAGGCTCCCCAGGGAAGTGGTCACAGCACCAAGCCCGACAGAGTTGAAGGAGGGTTTGGACACTGCTCTCAGGAGCATGATGTGACTCTTGGGGATGTCCTGTGCAGGACCAGGAGTTGGACTTGATGATCCTGATTGGTCCCCTCTTACTTAACATATTCTATGATGATGATGATGATGATGATGATTATATTTTCAAATTATTTTCTGTAAGAGGTTGAAAGACTGTTGTAAAAAAATGTCCTTTCTAGAGTTTACATTCAGTCTCATTTCAAAAGTATTCTTAAGTACTTTTCATTTGTGCTAAATGTGATTTGATATAGATGAAACAAATTGTGTCTGACACAAGACTTCAGAGCTTTTAATTCTATAATCTCAAGACGTTTAGATAATTACATATTTTTCCTCAAATAAAAATACTCCTCAGCTCATTTTGGCAAATATTTATTCATCTCGCCTGTTTTAATTGGCAATTAAATGAATGGAGCATGACTTCTTTATCAAATAAATACTTACTTTAGAAATTAAGGGTATAATTTGAAAATAAAATGTAATCTTTGAGTTGAACAGATTGCTAATATTCAACAACTATTCATTATCTATTTTCACTTTATGTCTTGGCTGTTTAAAAGGATTTAAGAATATATTCCTAAACTCAGCATTAGATGCAGGAGCTACATTTTCTGGTTGGAAGTTCTTGAACAGACCTTACAATAGGCTCAAGTGAGCTAAAAATAAACTTCTAGCAGTTCATATTAACTGGGTAATAACAGTCAACAGCAAAAAGCAGTATCCAGCTATGATGAAAACAGGAAGCACATTACACAATCTGCCCTTTCCAGATAGGTATGAATTCTTAAAGGCTTAACTAAAATAATAATCCCTCAAAGTTTTTAATAAAAGCAGAGAGTTGCCTATTGTTCATAGCTGAGTGGAGACGAAAAACATGCACCCCAGTACATTGTGAAAGATCTGCTGTGTCCTGGGAAACAACACTATTTCCATTTAGTTCTTGGTAACCCTGATTTCAATTTTAAGTCACTATGGATTTGATCCTGCAAAGGGCTGAGCATCTGAGCCTTTTCCAGCAAAGCTGCATAATGCTGTTTAACCTGGGAGCATTGTGAGATAGAAATCCAGAAGCTGATCCTGATTGACTGGGGTGAGAAAAGAGTGCTGAGCTCTTGTCATTCATTGATGCTGAAGATATCTGTGCTCCAGCATCCCCCAGGAAACCATGTTCCCTCTCTGGGGCAGTCGCATCCTTTTCACCTTTTCTTGGCAGGTAGAGATGGCAAGAGGGTCCTTTCCTTAGAAGTGAAGAGTGAAGCACTAGCTAGATCTAGACCACCCCAAGAGAGGTTTTGGTACAGACCAACTACTTATTATATTTCTGTGGTCAGGCAGGTAAAAGAAACAACCCCACAGCTGCCAGTGAAAGGTATGTACAAAAGATCTGTGTTTCCTCAGGCCCTTTTTCTGCTTGTGAGGTTGTAAAAAGTAGTCGAAAGTAGTCATGTGCAGAACCAAATATCTGGTGTATCCAGATTCCTGTTGTCTTAAGTCTGACACTGTTTTGAGCACGCTAGTAAAATGTTTTGGATGGAGAACCATCTTGTTTGCATTTTTTGGGGTTAACACTTTTTCTGATAAGTTAATGGGACGAATTACAGCATCTTAAGCACAAAGTATTTCAGAAGTTGTCGGAGACTGAAATGCTATTGTTTATGACTTAAACATTTTCATGAGGACTTTTGCCTATTATAGCAAAAACTGTATTACAAAAGCTGCAGAGAAGACCACTTAACCTTGGATAGGCCTCCTGACTGAGGCCTTACACCGCTCACCGATGAAGATAAAGTAACAACTCTGGGCTGGGGAAAAAGGATACATTCACAGATCACAAGCCTAACACCTAACACAAGCTGAACACCCCAGGGCTATCAGCTGCTGAGCTTTGCACAGACCCTCTCACCAAAGGCTGGGGGGAAGAGAGGCTTTGGGGTGTGTTGGAAAAGCCTCTGCTCAGAGGCACAGTTAACACCCACCCTCAGCTGTGCAGAGAATCCCAGCTGAGGGGCCCTCACCCAGGGAAAAGCTTATCCACAGCAGAGGAGGTATCATGGCCCACCAAAAGCCTTCCCCAAGGCATCCCCAGACCCTGCACCAGAGCACTGCAAATGACGCACCAAATCCGCAGTGTTGCAAGGGACAGCGTCAAATTGGCCCCTGCAAGGGAGGCACCTGGGCATTCCCACCTGCCCAAAGTGTACATTAATCCACGGGATTCTGTACTCTTCAGCATGGCACGGCAACGGGGGACCCTCACCACCAGCAGAGCAGATGGAGGAGAGCAACGAGACATCCTTGGGACCCTCAGATGGGTGATATGCTTCCACCTAACCCCTGTCACCTCTCTGTTCCCCTCCGCCCCACACACACCTCTTTCTCTATTTCTTCCTTTCCTTCTTTTCCCTTTCTTTGTCTTTGTCTCTTTTACTATTAAATAAAATACATCAATTTTGTGGCAACAGCACCTAACCTCGTTTGGTTTTCATCACATTTTTTGGGTATATTTTGAACCTTCAAAGTTCTTTCTGTTTTAAACATGGAGACTTTGTTTTCTTTCATCTTCTGGTTTTAAACTAGATTGTAACAGAAGTGCCCCTTGCTTGGGTCAGGACCCAGCCAGATTGCAGAAACAGAGGGTGTTGCCTGCCCAAGAAGGTCATTCTTCAGCCTAGCTATGGCCTTCTTCTGTCCTGGAGTGCTGGCTGATCCCTGCTGCCCTTTTGCCACTGTTGTCCCCGCACCACTGGGATGCCTCCTCAGGGGATGTCACCTTTCAGGAGGTCCCCCTTCCACACTGTGGCTCTGCCTCTGTAATAGCCCTGTAATAGAAGTCTGTGTGCACCTGGTAAATGTGATACAACACAGCTTTCTCTCACCCTGTGTGTTCAGGATGCATTTGCATGACGAAGACATGTCACTGTGTATTTCTCCTGCCAAACAAAACCCTGTTAGACTTTTAGGTTTGCTCTGATTTGGGTGTTTTTTATTTAATGTTGCCCATTTGATAAATTGACCTCTGAAATTAAGATGTTGGAAAGTCAGAATAGACTATTTCCACCGGGCAGGATGGACTGTAGCCATATTATTAAATAATGACAGTGTTGATTTACTGTCATCAAATTCTTCATAGAAGCTAAATGCATTAAACAGTCTGTGCAGATAATGCTGGTATAAACCCAGACCCATGGATGAACTACTGCCATTACAATCTTATTCTTATCATACAACTTTGGTATCTTGGTGCACTGAAAAAAAATGGTACTTTGTGTATTCATTAAATGATTGTATGGTCTGCAAATAGTCCTTATCATGTTTCAGAAGTACACAGCCAAAACGATTCTTATGATATATAGCAGCAGAAAGCTTCTTTGTAAACTACAGATAAGGTTTCCTGTGGAATCTCCTCAGGTTTAAAGATTGGAAGCCACGTCATTACCTACTTATTTTGTTTATGTTTAGTTCATGGATTACAATAAGTGCTTCCATTTTTAAACATGTCTTGCTCCAACATATTTCTTTTTGCTGCTTATTGTGGTTTGGCCCTGGCTAGATGCCAAGTGCCCAACAAGAAGGGAGAGAGAAATAAAGCCCAAGAGAAATAAGGGACGATGCACAATACAGTTGCTCACTGACCCCTGACTGATGCCCAATCTGTCCCTGCCAGTGATTGGTGCCTCCCAGCTAACTCCCCCTAGTTTATCTCCCTTTGGCTAGGTTGGATCAGCAGTCCTGGCTGTACTCCCCTCCAGCTTCTTGTGCACCTGCTCACTGACAAAGCATGGGACACTGAAAAGTCCCTGATTTAGGGTAAGCAGGATGGGTTGAGGTAACAACAAATCTGACTAGAATGTACTAGAACAAGTTTGTTACATTAGTTTACAGGTCACACTGGTCACAATGCTGATTCATTTTCTCTCAAAGCTGGTCTGCTTGTTCTTAAAGTCATATTATGTGATACCTTACTTGCGGTATGTGTTCCCCACCGTGCATTTGTCACCCGTGGGAACTGGGCCAAGGTTGTCATGTTGTACTTTGTAACTCTTTTTATGATGTGATAGAATTGCTGGCTCTGAAATGAATCTGGTATTTGTGCTCGGTCTTGCCAACATCTCCATACTTTGGGAGAATCGATAAGAAACTATTAATAATTGTACCTTTTGCCTTTCCTTCTTGGAGACCCACTCTGTGGTGGAGATACCTCCCTTCATCTTCCCCTTCTCTTCCTGACTAATTACAACAGCTCCTGAGAGTTTTGAATCTATTTAGGATGTCGAAACCAGCATGTTTGTATTGCTATGTTGTCTTGAGTGGGTTCCAAGTCTTGTTTAAGAATAAACAACTATTTAAGAATACCAGCCAGTGGTCTGCCCTGAGGCCAGATGGTTATGAGTGGCAGGGTGTGTGGAATAGTATGGACAAGTGCCAAAGACTGTGGGCACTTCCACCGTTTTGGAACTTCATCCTTGAACAAGTGCAGAATCGGGAAAAGCTAGTAAAATATTTGGAGTAGGTGTGCTGTCACCCTGGCAATTTCAGAGAGACAAAAATCACTGCAAAGTGCTGGACCATGGCTGAGGCCTTCCAAGCCCTGTTTGACCATATTTGTTACCCTCAAGGGGAGAAAAAGGTCTCTGGATCAGACAACAAAACAACAGCCTTCTCCAGCCCCTGTGACAGGCACTGCAGCTGAACCTGAGAACCAGCCTGTGCCCCTATACACAAGAAGAAATGGAGCCATCGTTTTTAGTAAAGGAGGACTAAGCAGAACCATCACAAGAACATGAGGAAGAGGCAGAAAAGGAGGTAACCACTCAATCCTTATCCCTGAGCGAGCTACAGGATATGCAAAATATTTTAGCTGTCAGATGAGCACATCTGGCTGCTCTGATGGTTGGGGGATGTGGCTAGTAACCTGCAATTAGAGAGGAGGAAAGCCGAACTGGTGGGATCATTTTCTACGGAAGGGGGGCATTGGTGCGGCACTTGGAAAAGGGATGCAAGTCCTCAGCTTCTGGAGGCAACTCCTGTCAAGGGTGAAGGAAAAGTATCACTTCAACTAAGATATTAATATCACTCAAGAGAATGGACTACCATGGAGAGAAGTATCCAGTACCTGAGGGAATTAGCCAGGCTAGAGATGTTTTTTTATGACCCAAACAATGTGCAGCCACCCACAGATGCAGAAGAAGTCCAATTCACATGTGCCCTGGGGCAGAATCTGCGTGTATATAGCAAAAGACAGGAAAGGTGATGGTGTATTGGAAAATGTGGGACTTGGGCATGACATAAATGGAATAGAATAAGGGGTGGGTACTGTCCTGGTTTCAGCTGAGATAAGGGTAATTTTCAGCCCTGGTACAGGGCTGTATTTTGGAATTTGTATGACAATAATGTTGATACCATGATGATGTTTTAGTTGTTGCTAAGAAGTGCTTACCTAAGTCAAGGAGTTTTCAGTTTTTCGTGATCTGCCAGCAAGGAGGTGCACAAGAAGCCTGGAGGGAGCATGGCCAGGACAGTGCTATTTATCCTAAGAGTGTATGGGGATACAGCTGCTGAAAGTTTATTTGAAGGAGCTTTTTTGAGTTCCGAGGATGCTGGGATGTGACTGGCAAAGGAACTTAACTTCACTAGGTCTCCTTACCTTCATTTTGCCTTCTTGTGAAAGATTCCCTCTTAAAATTGTGGTGGGGTTTTGAAGGCTTGGAGAGTTCTCCACCATTTGCCTTCAAAAAACCATAATTAAGCTGCGAAGACTTAAGGACTGACACTGAGATGGCACATTCTCAGTGGTTTTGACAGATAAAGCTGGAGAAATGCCAAATTCTGAGAACCGTGGGTGAGGTCCTGCCTCTGAAGAGCTGTTTTATTGTCTCCTGCTGACAGAATATCGGGGAGGGAGAGAGGCAAGGAGACCTTTCAGACTGTAGTTGCTTGTCCTTTGCAGAGTGCCTGTTGGAAGTGCTGCTGCAGTGGATCGTGATCAAAAAATGCCCCTCAGCTGCTGCTTGGAGGGAATGGGCAACAAAAGAAAGGTAAGCGACTAAAGAAAGGCGTGGGACAAGGAAAGAGCATATGTGGAAGAAGAGACCTGGACATAAAGTTGTAACTGCAAATGACAGTGACAGAATTTTAACGTTAGGGTAGAGGTGAAGAAATACTTATTATTTTCCAAGATAATTTTTGAAAGGATCAAAACATTTATACAGTTTTCTGTATAATCTCTATATCACCCCATGCTATACTTTACATCCCCACCCCCAATTCTTAAAAGAATGCAATCTGAAATACCAAAAAAGATATAAAAACTTTCAATAAAATGGCAATTTAATGGAAAAGTTATCAACTTGGTTTGAAATATTTTTTTCCAAAATTGCTGATCAAAACCCCTTGAAACTTCTTACTGTATTCCCTGGTTTTGCCTAATGGAGTGCAGGATCATTCCCAAATTATTGTTAATGCTAGTGTTTATCTAATCTACTATTTTGCCTATTAATTGAGTTTCAGAGACCAGTTAAAGGTTTTTCCAACTGTTGAACTTCAATGTTCATAACTTATTTTTTTCCCAGATATTTGTGTAATACTCTCTTGTATCTCTCTGAATGATTCTGCTTACAAACCAGTGTAGAGTTTGCACATTCTAAATATTTGTTGTAGATGTAATTGTAATTTGATGTCATTTAATCAACACTATACATGTATTTTCTTTTAGTTTCATCTCCCCTAATTATTTTTGCAGTTTTTCTTTGAACTTAATCCAATTTGTCTATGTTTTTCTGGTAATTAGGTGCTGATAGCAGAAGAGTGTTTGGACAAATTCCACGTGTTATATGAAGAATCATCTCCTTTTATTTCTTCAAACCTGTGTCTTACTAGCTCTCATTAGTGCCCCTAATTCTTCTGTTTGGAAAACCAGTGACCACTTGATTTCTAGCCACCTTCCCACAGGTAGTGTGTTCATTTTGCATTTTGTAACCGCTTCATCATTCATTTATTTTGACTTCCCAAACTACTTGCCTTGTTATTTTTGTGTAGGAAATAAGTTAGGTTTGTTCTGCCCGTGGTTTCCGGAGCAGTGTGGTTTTCTTTCCTCAGCAATAGAGCTGTCTCTGTTTTCTCTAAACTTCTTGTATTTATTTAGTTATAGATTCATTACCTAACAACTTTGGCGGTTGTTGATGCTTGACCTTTATCTACGATTATGCACGCAGTTGACCTGTTAAAATAATGTTAGTGTGTCAAAGTGAAGATCTTAAAGGAAAAACAGAGTTAAGTTGCCTGGGCAATACTAATTTTGAGACTTCCCTCACTTGTATGATGATTACACTCCTTAAAAATTTTTTTTTTCTTTTACATAGGATTTTGTCTCACTAAATGCAAGAATGGATAACACCAAGCAACAAAATCCTTCCTCATCTCTTCCTCAGCCTTTAGCTGTATCATCCTTATTTTAAAAACAAGGAAAATATGTGAGAAAGGATTTTTAATGAGATAACAGACTTTTGCTGACAATTAGGATAATGTCTGTCAGTGTGGAAACTCCAGCTCTGCTCTGGTCTTCAGGGCTGGCCATGAGCATGCCCAGGAATGCACACTTTAGAAAGTGCATGGTCACATCACACCCCTGAAAGTCAGCACTTCAAGCAAGACACACCCAAACTGAGGACTGCAAAGTATTTCTATCTTGAAGGCAGGGAGGGAAATCTGGAAACTTCTGTGAAATCTATGGAAGAGTCAGGCATGGAAGTGAGTTCACCTGTCTGAATTTCTGCTTCCTAAACTTTACATCTGCTCTCACCCTGAAGTCCCTCTGCCAGCCTCCTGTAATGCATGAAGCCATGTAGAAAATGAGGTAGAATCAAGATTATTGTTTGCCCCAATCTGTACATACCCTTCTTACTGTGAGCTGTGTCAGACTTGGGGGAATATCAGAAAACTCAGGATTTGAATGCGTAATTTAAACCAAGTTCTCCTTGTGGCTGGTGGACATTATTCTTTCTTAAGCAAGAGTCTTAATTCTGGACTTGTAAAGCCTTGAGTGCAGGGTCCTAAAAATTATTCTTCAGAAGTTAGGGAAAGAAAGAAGGAAACAAGCATAATTCAACAGTTCATTAGAAGATGGAAATTGGGCTTCTTCTCATTGCGTTTATGTATAATTCTAACACTGGTTTCTGGAAATCTTTTTAATCAAACAAAGGTTAATATCTTCAGAATCCATCTACTACTCTTTGTAGACCGAGCAGGGGAAGATGATGCGGCCTGTGACACACTGAAACCCTGTGACATATGCTATGCAAACCCAGCAACTTTTATTGTATTGATTCTAAGGGTCATCCTGAGGTTGTCTACAAAACCACCTGCAGCCAGGTCTCTGTTGGCAATGAGCATGCAAGGGAGGCTTGAGGTGAGGCCAATTTGTGCCATGCATGATGTGCAGATCTCTCTGACATGGATGAGTGTGTATAGCTGTCATGGTGGACTGGCAGCATGTGACTCACTCTTTCTCTTTCTTTCTTTCTTTCTTTCTTTCTTTCTTTCTTTCTTTCTTTCTTTCTTTCTTTCTTTCTTTCTTTCTTTCTTTCTTTCTTTCTTCTTTCTTTCTTTTCTTTCTTCTTTTCTTCCTTCCTTCCTTCCTTCCTTCCTTCCTCTCCTTCCTTCCTTCCTTCTTCCTTCCTTCCTTCCTTCCTTCTCCTTAATACATCTTTGCCACTTTAAAAAATACCCCAACTTTTCTGCTTCTTATCAAGCTGAACATTTATTGTGAGTTGCACAATGTTATGATGTGAGATACATTTTGTTATTTTCTTTTCTCCCGCCAGACATTTCATTTCTCACGCTGCCATTCTGTGACGATTATATGCTCAGTCTGTGCATGACTTTGCATGTGCTTACACATTTTTACAGCTCCCCCTTGCCTGTAAACCAGTGCCTGCTGAGTGCTCCATCCCCTCTTGCCTGCCTGTAGAGTGCCTGTAGAGTTGTGTCCAAACTGCTGGAAGGAGCAGTGCTGGAAGAGGAACAGGGGAGGGCAAAACCAGTCAGTAGGTGAGTATCAGCCAGTGCAACAATCAAGGAGACAGTCTGTGTAAGTCATGTACTTGGTTTTTTTCAGTATTTTTTCAAAAAAAGCAGACACCATAGTAGCAGAATGGACAAATTTGTAGATAAAATCTGTATCCATGCACAGAGTAATTCCCTGAGGTGGTAGGGATTTCCTTCACCTCACAGTGGATTATTGTATAATAGTGAATTACATACAATTGTATACTCTATAATATTTTATCAAATGTCAGACAAGAGCCTTAAAGCTTTACTCTCAATTAAAGATTATAAAGGTTCTGGGCAAAGGGAGAAAAATTAGCAGGTGATTTAAAAGCACTTAGAAATCAGATGTTCAGGACTCACAGAGTAGCTGGACAAAGAAACAAAACCTGCAAGTACAATGGACTATCATAAACGTTCTGTGTTATCATTTAAAGTGAGATAATTTAAGGAAGTATCTGAGAAAGATTATTCCTTTCAGATTGTAGCCTTAGAAGGATGCCAGGACAACTGGGGAAATTTTATATTTAATAAAAACAAAGAAACAAACAAGACCCTTTTTCTATTTTGTGAACTTTTCATTAACAAGTAATTGTGAACACTGGGGGTTTCTGCAGACTTTTTTTAGCAGTGTAGAGTTTGGCCATCCTTAATAGTTCCGCTACCACGTTTTTTTGTTCATTGCTCATGGTTCTGCTACAATGGAAGAACTTGATCTTCTGGCATCCAGTAATATTTTTGCTTTGATCCTGTAACCAAATGATGCTAGCCACAAAATTATTTTAATTTTGTCATTATTTCACACGGTATACTTATTATTCATTTTAGTTTTGGCACACACAGCGTAGAAACTTAACCCAAATAACCAGTAATGTCTTTGCAATAATGTCAGGCAATATTTGGCAATTATTTCACTGTATGTTTTAGGAAGGTGTTTGACACTGACCTGATTTCAAATGGGAACAACTGAGTTTATGAAACCAAGCATGGAAATATAAACTAAACAGCCAGTCATCTCCAGCAGGAACACAGCAATTATACTCTTCCAATAATATTTAGTTTCAACTGGAAATCAATACACAACAAGTAAGGGATGAATAGGAAGCCAAATAATTCCTACTAAGGAGGCTAAGAAGGTGGCTAGGCAAGACTTTGTTTTGACCTTTGTATTTTGTTTTAATTTTGATTCATGTTAGAGTACTTAACTGGACTTCACAGTATCCTTGAAGTCATTCAGCCTACTATAGAATAATTAAAAGAATGTTGATTGATGTGTGTTGCTGCATTGGAAGCCACTGATACACTGTTTGTACAAAGAGTGTTGTAAAGGGAGTTATATACAAACCTTGAGTTTTATATCACAATGAATTTTTAAAATCGATTTTTCCTCTTGCTTAATGAAGAAAAAAGAAATTATTCCAAAACACAGGCATCCTATAAGTACAGGTGAGTCTAATAAGTAGGGTAGGAAAACAATACATTGCTTATGGAAAGCATAGTTGCTACTACCTGACTGAGGGCACAATGTAGGAGAAAAAAATTATGAAGTAATATAATATCAGTCTTGATAGGAGGTCTGTAATGGTTAATATTATTGACATGTAAGAGTTAGAAATTTTTGGGACAGAATCAGTTAAAGATATTTGATAAGGAGCAATGATAGTTTAGGGGTTTTAGTCTGGTTAGATTGGATTTAAAATCTCAAATCCTTATTTAATTTTAGGACTAGTTTACATGTCTTCATCAATTTTAAGAGCCAGGTAATATTATCCATTTTTTATAACTTAAACATAGAACTGAAAAGATTGGTAATATCAGCATCAGCTATGTGATGGGTCTGAGTCATGAGTGTGGTGGTAGATGATAGTATTGTTGTTATTGTTATCATCCTCACCATCATTGCCATCATCCTCATCATTTCACAAGATCTCCAATCAAACTTGTTTAATCTGGATTTAGGTGATAATACTTTCTGCCAGCTCCTAATGATTAAGCACTGTGGGACTAAGTACATAAACTACATCTCGGTCACATTTTCCCATGGATACTTGAAGTTTTATTTCACATGAGATAGTGCCAAATCTGCCAAGATATAAAAAATGTTAGGTAATTTTTCTGTTTCCCATTGAATTCTGTGATAACCTGAGAAGAAACTGCCTGGACTGTGTTCTTCTCGTATGACAAAAACTCAGAGGCAGAGTGGCAGTTCCACAAATAAATATGCAGCTTCAACATAAAAGAAACTTCCTGAAAAATCTGAAAAACCGTTTGCCAGAGATGAAGTATTAGATGGTAAAGGTGCTGCTTTGATTTTGTTACACAAGTCCAGGTTCAATTTAAACAGGATAGTTCCAACATGAAACCAAACACTGTATATGAATTATTGGTTATTTTAAGATAACATATGCAATAAACTGTTACGTCTGTTCAGACATATTTAAAATGAATTACAAATAGCTGTTATTAAAAAGCTTTCCAAAAGAATGGGCATTTCTGATTTGCACTGTAGAGGAAAATGCTGTCATATTACCCAAAAATAAAAAAAAATAAAGTCCTTACCAACCACAATTACTGCTGATTTCCCTAACCTCTCAGTTTTACTTGGCAAAAAGAAACATGGAGTGTTGTTCCTGTTACTCTTTTCCTTGCTCCTGAATCTCCACAAGAATGTCTAGCTGAGGTGGCTACATGACCTTTTGGTGTAAACAGCACCACATTTTCTCCTACCAAATCCAGATAGTTCATATATGCAGGTGAAATGCTGTTCTCACTGGTTTTTGGGATACCATTCTCAGATTCCTATCAGCCACATACATTAGGGAAGTGGGAAGAACTTGAACTGTCATTCTCAACAGGTGCAGATATTTATTGGTGAAACCCCCGAAATATTGATTTTCTGGCTTGCAATGTGAAACATACTACTTTTACTTTGACATTTAACCCAACACTCCAAAATTGTGGCCTCTGCTTTCTAACAGGTGAATCCTAAAGAGGAATTATGAACAAGTTAAAATCTATTGTAATTTATCTCCAAGCATTCACTGCGTGCAGGAGGGATGGATAAACAATTTTCACTAGTAATCTGAATCACATAATATATGTTATAATGAATTCTTAAAAAAATATTCGGTAGATTTTATTCATAACTGCCGTTCTTTGTCATAAAAAAAGCACTTTTGACATATACTTAGGGCCAATTCAGTCTTGCTTTTTCCTTAGCTCAAAAACTTGCCTTTGAATGCAGAGAAAATGCAATAGGTGGAAACTTCCTAGAACTGCAGAGTACCTCAAATATGTTTTGCCCAGCCTTTATAATAGCTAAAATTCTTTCAGTAAAGTCTACTGGTTGTTATTTAAATGGCAGACACTGAATCTCACGTAGTTGTATGGTGAAGGGACAAGGGAACTCATGCACTGCTGGAAGAAAGGAGGCTCTGTAAGGAACCTATTTAAATTTTTACTTGAATACTTATAGTTTTGAATGTTTTCATTTCCATATCACAGAAGCACATTCATTATGTTAAAATACAGTAAGAGGGGTAAAAGCAGTCTACTTTCCCTAATTCTGAAGAGCAGAAATTGATGGCTGTCTTGGTGGACTTTTGTTTTCTTCAGAGTCTCTCAGTGGATGTTGCAATTGTCACATGTGGGAATTGCTCATAGCAGAACTGATAAAGGAAATGATTTATGAATCAAAGGCAATGCTGGACAACAAATTATCTTTCACGTTTGTAAGACCTATTTTTAATGACTGTTTTGAGTTCTTAAATGGGACTTTGCCACAAAAAAAACCTTTTGGGATAGCCTTTTGCAAAATGGTGAATATCCTCCATTTCCCCCTTAAATTTTCTAGGTTTGTTTTGTTTCCTCCTGCATGCTTTGTAAATCTCAGGATGGTGAATGCAATACTCAGCTATTCTGACATCCGAACATTTCAAACAATATGTCTGTGCTCAGAAAGTCTTATTTTTAAGTGAAGTCTTCTTTTATTGATACCTTGTTTAATATAGTCCCACCAATTCAAATTCAAGTTGATGAATATTCCAAAAATATTTGCACAGACACACTTCCATTTTTATCCTGTCCTGGTGAAGAAATCCTTGCATTAAGCAAGTCTATTTTCTCTCAGCCCTCCTCCAGTCTGCTGAAAGTCGATGGGCTGATGATGTTGCAGCAACTGCTGTTCTGGCTGCCAGGCTGAGGAGAGCTCTGTCTACAAAGGCCCTCTCCTGTCTATAGTTAGGTGCACATGCTGCCATCTCTCTTTCTCCCTGAGCCGAGAGAAGCTTCTTCAGAAAAGAGATAGATCCATGTTGGCCATTTGGCAATCTCTAAAAACGCCCAGTGCTGAGATGTATTCAGGCTCTGTTGAGGTTGATTGCTTGGGTGTTGTGGCTGGTTACCTGCAGCAGGAAGTTTTCAAATGTATTTGGTAATCCAGTCAGAGCCTGAAGCCTGGGGTGTGGAATTTGATAGTTGCTGTTCTAATTAAAATTTCTGCATCAAAAAACTCTTTGTGAGCAACCACAGTTGTCTGATGAATGCTGAAATGAGGTGCTTTCTTTTTGAAAATTCTCTCATGCAATACCTGAAATAAAAGCCTCTAGTCAAAAAGGACGTATTACAGATATTTATAATTGGGCTCAGTTAAATACAAATATTAAATTACTACATTTTGAATGTAAAGGTTTGGAAAAACCAAGATAAATTCCTAAATGAGGTGGATTGATTCCCCCAAGGGACTACCTGCATTGTGTTACTTCCAGTGTGGTAACTTCTAAGTGTTATTTTGATGTGCTACTCAAAATATTTTATAAAATCTTTTCCCCAGCATATTTTAATAGAAGGATCAGTTGTCTGGAAAGGTACAAGTGGACTTCTTTTTGCAGTACTTTGGATAGCTATTTGTCATAACTCTAGGCTCTGGTACTGGTTCTAAAGAGTGGAAAGGAAACGTCATTGTTGAATGAGAAGTGTTAAAAACCAAAGCAATTAGCTGTGAGCATTAGGCATCCAATTCAGCTTTTTTATATACATACTTTATATAATCTTCAAGAACAGTTTTTCTTAGATGCAAAACTGCTGTTATAATACTTGTCTACGATGTGTAAGCTTGACAGACAGAAGAACTAAAAATGTACCTTGTGTTGTGTGAAAACACTTGGAGAATACTTGGAAAGATGTACACTTGCAAAACAATTACTTCTTTGTTTCTTGCAAGCTTCAGTAAACTTGAAATTCCCCAGATGTCAAATAACTAAATTATTACTTAGAATTCATAGTCTCCTTGCCTTCTTATGCTCAGTTTTTGTTTGTGGTTGTTTTTTTTTTTTTGCATTTCAAGAAATGTTAAATCAGCTGACAATTATTAATGAACAGTTTGGGAATATTAATACAAGAGTACCTGGATTCCATGGTCTAGTAGTGATAATCAGAAAGATGTCTCTTGTGCTCAAAGATAGAGAAGTGTTACAGAGAAATGAATTTGTTCTTGCTAAATAATGTGATTTTAAAAGACAAACAAGATGCTGAAGTTTATAGAAAATCCTTATACCTTCCAAGAGGTTTGAGATTTCATGAGCTTTTAAAATTTTTTTTAATAACCAAACAAGAAATTCTGGAATCGCACCACAGTAAAAATTGTAATTACTTTTATGACATTCAAACCTCTGGTAGTAATTCTAGTTGAACAGACTGCTTAAAAGAAGTTATTTTTTTAGCTGATTTCAAGGTTTTTGGAAGAGACATGCTGTGGCATTGTCTGTCCATCTGCCATTTTGACACTACTATATTTCCTTCAAGTCATGTGAAAATTAAGGGGCTGCATGGAGGAAAGAGACTCAGATTTGTGTAGTGCTGAGGAAAGGGTAGGCAGAAAGCAAACACTCCATATTTTACTAGGCAGCAATGGGCAAAGCCTAACTTTGGACTATCCACGTTGCATATGCTCTCTTGCTTCATTTATGGGTTGAGGGGGACCATTTTTCATTAGTTCTGCTACTCACAGAAGAGCTCATTTGACTGGCATTGCTATAGCTACCTTAGCTCCAAAAGACAGGATTTTGAAAACTAATATCATATGCTTTATTAAACTCAAGTCTTAAGTAAGGCTATATATAATCATTTTAATTTCTGAGGCTTCACAAGTAATCCTACTTAAATATATAGAGAAGATTTATCAGAAGTTGTTAGAGCCATTTTTCTTGATTATCACTTACTGAGGCTTCAAAGTACTCACTTCAAAGTGCTTAAAAAGCCAAATATGGGGTTTTTTTTCTTGCCACATCATCCAGTAACCTAATAAAAGACAGATTATACTGATTTACTGTGAAGTACTGGGGATAACTAAAATATTAGGGTTGTTTTCACATGTTTGCCCCACAGGTTTGTGAGTTATTCCAGTACTACAGGCAATGTAGATAATTTTATATTACAGGTACAGAACATTCATGTTTTTCAGAAATAATATTTGAATTTAGTATGACAAAAGGCATGAAAGAAAGGGAGCTTTGCCTACAGACTGGAAGCCCCAGGGACACACAGCCATTTGGCATTTCTGCCAGGGGAATCCCTCTAAAGACGGAGTCACTGGAGAAGCACTGTCCTGCATGGCTTTTGGCAGGTGCCCATGAGGATGCTGCCCTCAGGGTGCAATGCTGTCTTCAAGGCAGTCTACAGGTGGCCACTCTGGTTGTGCCTGATGTGCCAGCAGGCTGCTTTAGGCCACCCTAAGCCCCTGGGCATCCTCGGATGCATGCCTGGTGTCCCCCTTGCAGTTCTTCTGTAGGGACAGGGACTTCTCAAGGCATCCTTCAAAAGTCAGTCTAGACCTTTCCCTTGGCTTGCCAGAACGCTTTAGGTCACTGCTGAGGCTGTGGATTTCACTCTTCGAGAAAGTTCCAGTGGCAAATAATCTTCCTTTAGGTGAGAATCTAGAGCCCATGGAGGGCTCTGAAAGGAAAAGCAGAGTGATTCCATTGTGGTTTAGCCTGACAGTCAGTGTGATGAGTGCTGAGTGACTGGTGTGGCTGAAAGAGTTGGGCTGATGCACTTTGAACTCACTGAAGCAAGTCAGGAATCAGTTAAAAATGGCAAAGCTGTTCTTGCAGTGGCCAAACTTGGAAGCTAAACTTATAAGAAAGAACTTTAATTAAATCCAATCGGGATGGGACAGAAAGGTTACCTAGTGACCGAAATTATAGGAAATACGCTGCTATGTAGTATTCTGATTTCAGTAGCACAGCTGCACCATTTTGCACCCTTAAATTCTTTCTTGCTTCTTAGCAAGCATAAGAAATCACCCAATTCTCTCAGCTGTGCCAGAGTCATGGAAATAATTGCAGGATCTCAGCACACCAAGAATAAAAACATTAATTTAGGGAAGAATTGTATCAGACTAGACTGATAGTACATAAGGATAATCCTCACTATAGATATATATGCATATATTTGTATATATATGTAATATATATAGTATTTGGATTGCTGCAATGACTTAGATCCACACTCTTCAAAATACTTCACTATATAGTATGATTTGAATACATCTGTGAGATAATTATTTCTGTTATTTCTTTTATGGACCTTTTACTTTGCAATGACCCTGGAAAAACAAAACATCTCCTCCAGTCACAATGGGAGGAATGGGTGGATGATGAAGACACCATGCAGTCCAGCCTGTTTTTCCAAAAAAAAGATGCATAGGTAAGTTAAGTAGTTGCTGATGCAGGTATCTGTGGCAAAATTTGGAATAAAGCTCAGGTATGAGTCCTGGTTCTCACAATCATTGCTATTATATACAGCACATTTACAGGATAGAAATTTGGTGGTGATTAATACTTCACCTCTAATACCCTGATGGTTTGGAAGGCCATGTTAAGTTTTCTGGAGCAGATCTGCAGAACTGCATGGAAATACAGTGTTTATGAACTAACGTGGTGGATGTTGTACTCTGCCATCAGCATCTTCTGCTGCAATGTTTCTTCCTTGCTGTGTGACCTCACATGACTGCTAGCTCCCCAGCATGTGACAAGTCCCACATGGATGGTCCACAAGATTCCAGAAGTGGTTCAGTGCTCCAGTGAAGTTTGGGAATTTTGATTTATCCCACAGATAGAAGGGGACTATCAAAGTTTTCTACTGTTTTATTCTCCTGTTAATTGCTGACGATGTTTGTGGAAGAATAGGTTCACTGTCTTCTTGGTGTGATCAAATGCTTCTGAGCTGCAGACAAGGCTAAAAGGGAGGAGAAGAATCAAACAACAGTCCCCCTTTCCCTCCCCCCCCCCCTTTTCTTTTAGCAGTGTATTTTCATTCTCAATTCATTTTTCAACTTCATAAAGAAAGCTGGGATTAGATCTGTGAAAAATCTTCACAACTTTCTTCCTTTTCCTGAAAAGTTAAGATTGTATCTATGCTCAGAAGAATGCAAAACTTGAGGGCTTAGTTATATCTCATGGTATTGTTTTCTGGTTTTATGATACTTCCTTCCCCCTGGTGATGTTGAGAAATTTGTATTAAACTTTGGGAAATAATAAATGTTCTGTTGTATGTTTAATGGACTAGACATGTTAGCCTTTGTCTTGGCATGTTGTGGAGGGAATACTATGATGTCAACCATGGAAAATCAAAATACACTCACATGGAGGCATTTGCAAATCTTCAAACCAAGGGCACTGTAACAAATAAGGCAAATAGTCTGGAACTGTGGACCAAAGCCCTACTTCGGAAAGTTCTTTCTTGCAAAGCCCTTTCCCTCTCATACTTTCTGTTTTGTGCCAGTGGGCAGTCAGCAGTGTTTCCTTGGAAGGCCTCATATAGACTGTTTTCTTCACTGTCCTGGCGATGAATCTGTTTTATCAACATGGATTAGTGGATTAGTTTTGCGCCTGAAAACAATCAGTTTAATGCAGTGAGATACAAGTGGAAGTTAGGCTGAAGCTCAGCGATGGATGGTGTTTTGTTTTCACTCTGCTGCTGTGATGTGTTGGTCCCATACAGAAAGAGAGTGATGGATTCAAGCAGAGACCTGTGGAGAAAGGGGCAAGTCATTCCTGGAGATCCTCTTGAGAGTGTAGGAGGAGAAAAAAGCTTTTATACACATTGTTTGGGCAGAGGAGGGATGTCTGAGACTGAAAGCTGTCTGAGGAGCAGGGAAATGGCTAAGGAGAGCAGGAAGCAAACACATAGCTGGGCCTAAGTGATTCTCAGGATCAGGGGGGCACTGCACAGAGTTGAGCTCCAACCTCAAGAAAATAAGATTGTTAGGATGCCAAAAAGCCTAAAAAAAAAGGATGTACGTCAGGAGAATAAGACCTAATTACTTGATTTATATCTGTTATAAAAAGTTAACTCTTCTTGTTTGCATTTTACTAGAACCTGGCTTTTCACTTGAAAAGTCTTTCCATGTTTTTAGGAGTAAGGGAAGTTCTTTTGCAAACTTTAAGCAACTCTACCTCACAGTTCCTATCCAATTGGAAGTTTAGTCTTGGCTCATCTGAATAGTGATTTTCAGAAACTGTGTCCAACTTTCATTTTTCTAACCACATGTAGCATCATGACAGTGCAGGTGTAATTTAATTTTAACCCAACAAAATCTGTTGGGCTTTTTTCCCCTCTATTTTTTGGGGGGGAGGATGACCATCTTTTCTGTTGCTTAAAGGAGATTCTTTATTTCATTAGTTTGTCACACGAATCAAACATTTGCAGTGTGATGCTAAAACATATGCTGTTGATTAAATGTTGTTTTCAGTGTGGAACTTGAAGAAATACTGGTACTATATAGAGCCATTGATATGTGACAAGAAATTTGAAACATCCTGTCTTCCAAGATTTATCTGCAAATAATACTTCTCGGTAGAACTACAACATGTAGTGTACATGATAATAATTTTTTTTCTTTCAGATGAGAAAAAAAATAATTACGTTGGAAGGGGTATATACTTTCTGTCTGGCCACAATCTCAAGTTGGGAAGATATCAATGTGTCTTCTAGCTGTTCATTAACACAGCTTCGAAAGGGCAAACCATCTCTGTCTATTGATTAATTATAAAGGAAGCAATGGACCTGTATTAGGAATAATTACAAATGGGAGAAGTGCATTAAAATGATTTGTCTTTTGAAAACATGAAATCATTTATACTCCTAAGTCTAACACTGACTTTACAGAAACTCTGGTAAGTTCCTGATCCCCTTGCACAGCAAAGTATGCTGTACGTAAGTTGTTACTCAGATTAAAAAGAAAAGTACAATCATGTTCATAGTAACCTTTCTTCAATGGCCAAAAGAGTTCCAGAGTTGCAGGAGATATTTCATCAGCATTGAAAATTTGGAACTACTGATGCATAACTCCACAAAAATATTATCTGCACTGTCAATTTAAGATAAATGTGTTAACTGTGCAGTTGAAGGGATCTTGAAGAGTTTCCTCACTATTAGAAGTTAGTATTCTATGTTAGGCGAAGATTGCTTAATTGCAATTTCTAATTTCTTTAAGGATGAGGAGGATGGGAGTGATGCTTTCAATGACTAAATAACTACTTAAAAGGTTTTTTTAATGGCACACTTAAAAATCATAACAGCCTGCTCTTCTGTGTGTTGAAGTTAATGATGTCATACTTTCTCTGAAGGGTAATCTAGGAAAAGAATTGACAACTGATTCATGCATCACAGTCTAATTCTTAAATATACTTCACATCAAAGCAGAAAAAACACCAAGCATTTCATTCACCTTTCAAATAACCAGAATTTGCATGAAAGCCACAACAAACAAAATGAAGTTTAAACTGAGCCAGTTGCTTCCTCTGGAAAAAGCATTGTCCTTTCAGGAAATCACAGATGTTTGATGCAGGCTGAACTTCCAAGTCTGGATAAGGAACCTTTGGCTGAAGAATTTGTGGAGGGCAAGCATGTCAATAATACACCTGCGGCACGAGCCTTGTGTAAGGAAATTCTCTATGGCTCTATCTTTAGGCTCTTGTTCTCTCTATTTTTCTAAATTCATTGATTTTAACATACCCTCTGCTGACTTGAGCGCACACTCTGGAGAATATTTTCCTTTCAAAAACAGATGGTATGGAAATGTTTAAAATATTGTTTCTGTAAAGCCCAAGCTATATATTAATGTTAAGTTGAGCTGAACAAGTGAAAGGATGTGCAAATTGATTTTTAAAAATACCTTAAGAACTTATATATATATAAAGGTATTCACTAGTGGATTTATCACAAATTTAATATGATAGTATACCAGTGAAGGCAACAGGAATGCTGAATGAGAGCAAATTGGAATGGAAATAGTATATCCCTTCTCTATTATGTCTTCACTCATGAAAGATGATGAGCCAATTTCTGAGGCAATTAAAAGCTATGTTGTCAAGAATATGGCATCCCATATGGATCTCTGGTAACTGTACTGCAGGTCTGCCCTTTAATCATAACAAAACTCATCTTTTTTAGCAGCACCTTGTATATAGGTATCCATATTAAGTGGCAGTAGTTTCGAGCTTGTTATATTACATTTTTGCTCTTTATAAACCTCCTACTCATAAACAAATTGCCCTTATTTGTTCTGGTCTTGTCTTCTTTATGCTGACATGTGTAGAGGCTTCATTTAGGTGTACAGGGAGAATAACTGAATTTATCTAGATAAATTTCATAGTTATATTTTCTAATTGATTGTTTTTTGGCTTACTTTGGGGGGATTCTTTTTCATAATCAGCTTCTAGGGCTGTGGTACTTAAATCCAACTTCTTTAGTCCAATTAAGGCCTAGTCACCGCTGTCTAGACTGCAGTAATGATGTTGGTTATTTTCCTGTGATAACCCTATTGATAGGCCTCAAAACAGCACTGGTCCTTTTTTTCAAATAGCTGACGTTTGCTGACTGTACAAATAATGGACTATCAGCCATTGGATGTAGTCTGTTTTTTGCCGTAATGGGAAACTGCGTTAAAGATAAAAATCACCCTGTAAGTAAAGGGAAGGCTTTAGGCATGAAGATATTTTTCAGCCCTACTTTGGGAAACTGTCATTCAAGCTCTTCATATCAGGGTCGTGTCACTCCAGGGGTGGCTCCCGTTCTTAGTCCCTCATGGCAAAAAGGTGAATGCAGGGGCTGTGGTCTAATGAATGGCAGGTTGAGGGCAAATTCACCTTCCTGTGAAAAATGTGGTTTAATACTTTTCCAACGAATTGGACATCAGCCTGAACCTTACCATATTGTTTCTTGCTGTTTTACAAAACACCATCTTAGTTAGCTGAAACACCAAAAAGACCTATTTCTGGACACTAAGGGTTACGTATCTCTGTTACAAGTTGGACTGGTGTGATGTAAGATTGTAAGTGCCTTGTCTGGCACTTCAGTGTGTGAGGAGGTAGTTCCAGAGGGCGATCTGGCATGGCAAGAAGAATTTCTGCAGTAGCCCTCCATGGTGTCAACACGTTCATACTTTTCTTCAATTTGGAAATCTCCAAATCACTTTAGTCTGAACACTAGTCTTAAGATAAGGGCTGGAAAGTACAATTGAACAAAGCTGTCATAGGGGAAGCTGTCTGGCATTGCTCATTGTCTTGGGGTCTGTGGTGAGTATTTTTGCACCTGAATCATTCTTTTGTATAATTTTGTTATTAATATTGTTGCTGTTACTGTTTGTTCTCTTATCTCATTGCTGTTTCCAGTA